>JAVMKO010000005.1:11213632-12463632 GCA_032164245.1 Sternotherus odoratus | reverse complement strand
CAGCTACCTCTCTGATATTAGCATAAATAGTTAGCACATAGTATAAGGCACCATTCAAGGTAGAGTGGCCCATTAACACCAATAAAATATTTTACCTCACCCACCTTGTCTCTGAAATATCCTGGGACCAACACAGCTACAACTACACTGCATACATTTTCATTTGATTACATTTTCAGTAATTTAATATACAAACCCACCAGTAAATGCTAAAGCACAATGGTAAATATATCTGAAAAGTTTGTGTATCACGTGAGTATGGAAATGCGTCTTTAATGAGTTCATTTTTTCTGTACAGGGATGATGGAAAAACGAAGTATAAAATAAAATGAAATGAGGAAGGGAAAGATTTGGACCTAAAATAACAAGGATTCAGGGATTAAACAATGTAAGATTCAGTCAAGGTAAACTGAGCTGCATTAGTATAATATTTTTCTCCCTTTTTCAAATAGTGAAATTGAGGGTCCAGGTATCTTAGGGCAGGCCTACACTTAAAATGCTGCTCAGAACAGCTGTCCCAATGCAATTGCACTGCTGGTAGCCCTTTAATGTAAACACTCTAAGTACATGGGAGAAAGCTCTCCCGTCGGCTTAGTTAATCCACCTCTGGGAGAAGCGGTATCTATGTTGCCAGGCGATGCTCTCATGCTGACATAGTGTTGTCTAACTGGTGCTTAGGTCAGTATAACTACATTGTTAAGGGTGTGGTTTATTCATATTTCTGAGTGATGTACTTATACTGAAATAATTCTGTAGTGTAGCCCTTGGCCTAGTGTCCATCCAAGGCCCAGGGAAAGTATGTGGTGGAAGAAGAATTAGAGTCCACATCTCTTGACTCCAAGGTAAAAATTGATAAGCTTGGGTGGTTAGGCACCCAAATCCATCATTTGTATACTAAATAGATGGCTTAATTGCAAGAATGCTGAGCACTAGCAGCTTCCATCCAAGGCAATGTTCTGAAATTAGTGAAGTCAGTACAAGAGGTGGGTTTTCAGCATATCTGAAAAGCTGTGCATTTTAGAAACCTAAAGGTGGACTCAAATGCCAAGCGTAGGCACCTAAGCTTGAAAAATTTGATTGCCAGTGTTGCGCTCCCCATTTACTCAGAGAAATATTTTAAAGCCCTCTTTAAATCATGACATAAGGGTACTGCTGCAGCTATGAGCAATATGAAAGCACCTCCCATGGCTAAAAAGTGTAATCATAAGTGAAATCCAGTTCTCTCATTACGTCGGCTTAAATACTACAGAACTAAATGGTAAATACTGTTACATTGCCTCTGGGAGGCTCAGACCTCCCTGTTAGGATTTGTATGTGTTTAGTTTGATTTTTCAGTAATTAGAATGCATTTTAGCAGAAATATGATCTAGCCATTGTCTGTAGATTTTTGTACCTTTAGTAATGTTTATGGAAGAATAAAAACTGAAAATCTGTATGAGGCTTGCAAACGGAATTTTAAAGAAATGCTATATTTCATATTTTTGCAAGACCCACTGGGTCTCTTCTTAAACAAAACCTTTTTTATTGGTATGATGTCGGTGTTTTTACATACAGATTAGGCAACAATTAAATAGCCCATCTTAGGGCATGTCTACACTACAGCCCTAAGTCAACTTATGTTAGGTTGATTTACAGCCACTACAGTAATTACCGCCAATGGTGAAATCAAGGGCAAGTGGTCTTGGAGATATTGTGCAGGCATGTGGAAGGTCATGACATGATTCTTTGAAATTCGCATGGATCTCAGAAGGGCATCAAGTTTCAGGCCAAATCGGCTTCCAACTCCATAGCAGCAAATGGAGGCCAAGCTTGGCTCTCCTGAGACTGATCAGTTAGAAACTCCACAGGTCCAACCAGAGTCATGCACTTTCCTGACCAACAAAGACCTACCTCCCCACAGCATATAAACATGGACAATGAACCGGGACTTGGATGTCACACAGCACCTCGTTTTCATGAATTCAAAATTCAAAACAGTTTCTCTACAGGAGAAGTTTCCAAACCTGCACTTGCTGGATGACTGGGGATCTGCAGAGTAGTTGCTGATGGGTCCTGGAAAACTGATAGGTCATGGGAGGCTAGCACTCTTAATTTCCAGCTACTAAATCACTTTTACAGAAGCTGAAATACACTAAATACTTTCACAATGTTATTTTTCCATGTAAGGAATTGCTGTAGTTGCCACAGACAAGTTATGAGAGTCGGAATGGGAGGGAACGCAATCATGCCCAAGGACGGTCTTAGTGAGAGAGTCTCGCTCTTAAAATATAGTCCATCATATGAAAGCTTGGGAATCTGCTGGTCAGTACCGCCTTGTTGTTTACTGGGTTATAGGCGAATGATCAGTAGAACAGATTTGCTGTACTTCACACAACCTCCCCCCCCCACAGTTTAACACATTATTCTGTTTACTAAGCATGAAACGTAATCACTCTTGTCAGTCTAATACAAACAAAAATGGCTTCCCTTATACCCAGTAATAAACACAGACAGGTAAGTCCCTGGAGAATGTAGCCCATGGGGCTAGCCTGCTAGCTTATGTTATTATATACCACAAGAACATGGAAGTAACAGTTCAGGCACATCCAGCAATTAGTTAGTAAAATAGTGTATGTGGAAGGAAGGAGGGTAGAATGATGGTTGTGATGTGTATAGAGACAACTTGTACCTGCTGATGCGGGGGGGACGACACTATTAAAGCTTCAGCCTCGAATTAACCCCCTCTCCCCCGCAGCTGACCCTTTTCCTTTACCATTAGTCTCCCATTCCGGAAAGCAGCCCTCCCCCAGCTCCCAGATATTGCTCCTGCCTCTCTCTGAGGGGTGCAGCTCGCTGGCGCTGCTGCACAGGGCAGGGGGACCTGCCACACCATGTGACCCCCATGCCCCCGCCCCATGTCATCCTTAGGCGTGTGGTCCACAGAAATTTGGTAAGCGCAAGATGTTCACATACAGGCAGGACTGTCCCTCACTATTTGGTGACCTACGCAGCCCTTTGTGGAGCCCTAGGTCTCTGCAGAGATGGGGGGCAGGAGCCGACTTGGGGCGGAAACCGCTCCCCAGAATGAGCCGGCAGAGCAGAGTGGGTTGGGGGGGGGGGTCGCTCCACTTACCGCTGCCCTGTGAGTGCAGGGCAGGCCCGACCCCCTGTTGCAGTCCTCAGGGGAAGGGCTGAGTGGGGTGGGGGTGGGGGGCCTGGGGCAGAGCAGGGGGGCGGGGTCATGGGGAAGAGGCAGAGCAGGGGCTGGAGCAGCACACCACTGCATAGGGCACCAGGAAAATTGGTGCCTCGAATTCTCCAGTGCCTTCCACAGCTGCGTACTTTGCGTATGACAAGGGACGGCCCTGCCCGCAGGGGAAGGAGTGGAGGGTAGGCACTGTAAGGTCACAACTTTATTGCGTTAATTTTGGTTATTTGTATGTGGAAATCTCAGATGTTACACTACAAACTTTGTGTGCGCTAATTTATAGGTAAGGGGCTAGATCTTGTATTTGCTAGTTGAAACGGGGCTGAGGCATGTGCTGATAACTAACCATTATCGCTTATTACCAAAAGGGTATGGCTATCGTGGGGAGCATTTTTCCAGTCCTCCTCTGGACAAAGATGGCATTTCAGGCAAACTTATTGCAAGCTGAAGGAAGTAAGTAATTTTCTTCTAGTGATACTAGAGTTCTTTTCCCATGTATATGTCTACATTTTTCTCCCATCATGATTTGTTCTCCTGGGGGCTCTGTCACCTTGTCCTTCTAAATTGTCTATCCCATCCTTTTTCTATCTCTGCTAATATTTATGCCTTGTTTCCTTGTTCAGCATACATATATTCCACACATATTTGTAGGCTTGGCAGAATTCAGGTTTTTTAAATCACTTCAAAGGACAATACCAATGTTTATTTTAAGCCTTTTCCCCAATTTATTGATTCTAATTTTCACAGTTGGGCAAAGTTGTGGATGTGTGTATCAATTATTTAATGACAGCAGGTGTCATTTAAAAAGTTAAATCTTTATACCATTAAAACACTGTCAACATCACGTCAATATATAAAAAGTAAATATCGTTACACCCAACGAGACTAAGTTCTCAAGCAGCATTTCTCTTATTTTGCCTAACTGTAAATTTTGATTACCGATGGAAATATTTTTTCGTCGGTTTGTGTGTGCGTGTATGGTGAAAGCGATATATACGGACATTTACCAATAAAAATCAAATCCTGGGAAGCCTACACATAAAGTTCTTAAAGAAAGTGAGGAATACTTGTAGCACCTTAGAGACTAACTAGTTTATTTCAGCTATACCTCAGGACAGCTTATGCTGAAATAATCTAGTTAGTCTCTAAGGTGCTACAAGAAATTCCTCACTTTCTTTAGGGATACAGACTAACATGGCTGCTATTCTTGAACATATAAATTCTTGTGTTTTCAAGTAAATCTCTCTGTATGATTTAATATCCATTTTTCCCAAGGACAAAACTCAGGTCTATCTTGTTTGTAAGGCCCTGATTGTGCAAACTGATCTGTGTGTGATAGTCCTGGGCCAATACAAATGCCCATGGACCTCAGGGATCCAGCCACGTAAATCAGCTTGAAGGATCCAAAACTACATTTTTTAAACAAACTAGATGTGATAGTAAGTTACTCAACTTGGTGAATTTAAAGTAACCTGGTTTTCATAATAATTTTAGCTTGGTTAGGTTTTAATTAAATTCCTATTCAATAATTTGTTTGCTTCTAACTCTCAGCCTTTTACCCAAGAAATGTGTTTTATAAGAATGAATTCAGTCTAACATATAAATGAAGTCTGTAACCATTTTCCTGTATTGATAGTTATTTGTGAGTAGCTATTGCTCTGAAGTCCTCACTATTCACTATTATTAGTTTATTCATTAGTATATCATTAACTTTCTCCCTTAATCGACAGTTCAGGTTCTCCCACCTGTTAACTTCACTCTCACAGTCTCTGCATTAGCAAAAGTACTTTTGCAATGGGAACCAAACCCTGATCAAGAAAAGAACTACACTGTTCGTTATGAAGTGGAAATTATGACTCCTGAGCAGGACGAGGTAAGTGTAAAGTATGGCTAATACATGTTGGATTAAATGTGCTATATCAAATTTATACCCAAGATTTACTGATTAAGATATGACTTTCAGATATATTGGCTCATCAGATTTACTTTTGCTTTTCTATCATAAACAAATATATTAACCGTTGGCCAGCTTAATCTTTCTCTCTGTCTATGGCAACAATTCTGTTGCAAGGGAGATTAACCCCAGGAGATAGCAGGTGTCAGTATTGCTGTCATGCTTCCCAAGGAATTCTAAGAGAGGACAGTTTTAATTTTTGGCCTGCTGGAGGTTGTACGGGAGAGGTGTTGAATCAGCACTGCTTCTGGATGGTATAGTCCACCACGGATTTTACTGTATTTATTGCAGACTGATGCCAGTATATAGATAGTATTTAGGTCTCTGTTTCACCAAAATTCTGCACATGGAAACCTTCATTTAACCCATTTCCTGTAGGCAATTCCCCATCTTAAGCAACACATTTGAATACCTTCATATGGTTTCAAATACATATGATTTGAACTTCAGCTAAAGACAACCTTTGTTAGGAGATCTACCATTGCTGATCCCCTGGGTGAGAACCTAGGTCAGGCTTAATTGCATTTGATACTAATAAATTGTTTATTTTTCTAGTATGATACAAAGAGAACTTTCAGTACCTATACGGCTAGCCTTCATAATGGTTTTTCTGCACGTATTCAGACAAAGCTTCGCTATAATGACTCAGAAGAAATAGCAAGTAACTGGGTTACAGCTGAACTCCAAGCCCCACCAGGTAAGATGTGTTACTAATAAGGATTAAATGTCATGTTATGTTCCAGTCTATAGACAAGAAAGAATGAAAAGGATGACAGGTTAAAAACTTCAAAAGGAAGACACATCTCCTGCTTTATATGGCATTGTTCTTATACGATAGTTTTTGTCCAGATTCCAATATTCTTGTTCACACAGAATAGGATCTTACGTCTGACTATAATTCCATGACTTCATTTTGTCAGTGGCACTACTTGTGGAGTAAGATGGTATTCAATCTGAGTGTGGGTATCAGAATTCGGCCCTCAGGAGGGACAATACATAAATTCCCAAGGAGCAGAAGATGCCTAAGATTTAGGGTATCAGTTAGGATTAGCCTGGTTTGGCCAATATAGTGGATAAAGAGGAGGTGGAGTTGTGGTTTTATTAGAGCAGGGAGTGGGCAGAGATATCATGAAGATGTGTAAGATCCTGAAATGAAAAGAACAGTGATGCATATCCTGGATGACTCATTGGCTCAGGGGACTGGTAACAGAATAGCAGCCTTTTTCACTTATTGGTTACTGGTTGACTTTAAATTACTACTTCTTGAATACTGTTGAGAGGTCTGCAAAATAAGTTGGGGAATCCTGTTTGGTTTCGAGTGGAGCTGATTTCTCATTGCAGTTTTAACTAATTGTCTATCTATGCTAAAAGGACGGAATGGAGATGGGCACTATTTCTCAACCTTAGAAATGATCTCTACAGGTCAAGGTAGAGGAATTTTAGATGATAGGGATGCATGTAGAAGGTTACACTGATGTTGTAAGATTTGATCCTGTAAATAGACTCCCATTCTTCTAAATCAAATCTAACTAACCACTCTTTGTTTTAAAAACATGCCCCTGTTTTAGGATTTTGAATGAGACAAGTCTGTAATACTCTTCCCCTACAGAATTGTCATTTTCCCAATTGTCCTCATCTCTATCCTGCATTGTTTTCATTGTTGGCCTGGTATCCAGCAATATCAGCAATCAGAGCCTCGTGTTACAAAAAAGCTAAGCAAACAGGCCCCAGAGAATCATAGTTATCTCCATTGCTTCTTCTATCCCTTTCCAGTCTGTATCTGATTTCAATCTCTCTGTAGCTCTTGTCATCTCCGTGCTAGCCAGACTCACTCTTGGCAGCCCCCAGGCCTGGAATATGTTCTGCCTGAAATACGCTCCGTCCTTACACCAGAGTTCTTGAAAGACAGTAGCGGATATTATCTAATCCCCTCTTATTTAATAATTTAGTTCACTTCTGCTCTAGAGACAGTTTAGGACAGCTCAAGTCTAAATGCACCAATTACATCAGAGAGCCTGAAGGGCAGTGTTGTATCCGTTCTAGCCTGACTTTGTGCAAACATGTTCAACCAAGTCTGGAGAAGAATGCAATGGAAGTAGGGTGACCAGACAGCAAGTGTGACAAATCGGGACATGGGGTGGGGGGTAATAGGAGCCTATATAAGAAAAATACCCCAAAATCAGGACTGTCCCTATAAAATTGGGACATCTGGTCACCCTAAATGGAAGTGATGTTAAGAAGCTTTTGATTTTTGAAATGTTTATTTAGAGTGAGAGCTAGGTCTGTTTACATATGTATGTATGCTTGTCAGACACCACGCAAACCACTTGAGAAAGCTTTATACTACTGGGGACTGATTCAAAGCCCTCACAAGTCAGTGGAACTACTGGGAGGCTTAACATTATGCATGTGTGTAGTAATAATTGGGCCTACAAATTTACCCTACCTGTGATTTCAATTGTAAGAAGTGAGCGAAAGTTCAGAAAATGTCACAATCGCCTACAATAAATGTTGATGAGGAAAGATACAAAAGGGAGACAAAATTAGTTAAAAAGCCTACTGTTATAACTCAAGCACTGAGTTAAGATTGTGCCTGCTAAACAAGAAAACTCTGGAACTGGAACTCAGTGAACCAACATTGGTGTTTTGGAAATTAGGCCGAATTGGTGAACAAAATAATGAGGCAATGGGCTACTCTGCCCACCATTCCCTTTAGGGTGCCTTAAAAGAGAAGACTTTAGGGGGGAAAAAAATCAAACAGCAGCTGTCTGCCAACAGCCAGTGCCTGAGAACAGGAGAACAGGAACAAGCAAGCTTCACCACCATGGGTTTCCTACTTCCACCTACTAGAGCCCCGGGATCCTCTCTGATGCCAGTGCGTCTTCGTCATCCTACTACCAAGAGATATTCTGAACAGATTCGGCCAAAGGGAGGGACCCAGATGATATTGCTACCCCCACTGGCTCTGACTAAATCCTAGACACTGTCTGGGGTCTGAGACTGTGCTGTTTTCTTCCCTGCCTGTGTATCTTTTGCTGCCCCGCCTTATTTCTTCTCTTTCCTATCCCTCTTTGTTTGCCTTCTATTTAATAGAGGTCTGGCTTAGACGGCCAAGACTGCATATTTTTCGAATATGTCTGTGACCTTGTGCCCAGAGAGGCAGAAAAAAGCAATGCCTAAATAGTCCAACACTGGTCCAAGTTTGCCAAGTCCTGGAGTGGCTGATAAGACGTGCCATGCCTGTGTTTCTCCAGCAGTAAGGTTGCAGTTGCGAGTTAACACCAGAGACAAAAGCTGCATTTTCTATCTTTCCTGTTCTTTTCTGTCCCCTTGTGTGGGTTTGTCTTGTTTTGCCTTCTAGGAAATGGGATCAGACTTTATAAAGAACAGCAGCTCCAACCCATCTCAATTAACTTTTTCTCTTTTCCCCAGAAAGGACCATTTAAGAGACTATCAAACAAAGATATAATAGAGTCTTTTGTCCTGTGGAAAAAAAAGTTCGCTGGAACCCAACATTAATTCTTATGGGGAAATTGGATTCGCTTAACATCGTTTCGCTTAAAGTGGCATTTTTCAGGAACATAACTACAATGTTAAGTGAGGCGTTCCTGTATATACATTCATTTTAAAATAAACAGTACAATATAAAATTCAGCAAACTAAAAGTCTTAACACAACTGCTGTAGAAATCGAGCCCAGGCCTTTTACAGGCATTGAATGTTAGTGCAGTACTAATTGCATAATCAAAATTTATGCAAAACTGTGGACTGTGCAAAATAAGACAATTAAAATAAAAATTACAGTGGAAGCCGCAAGATCTTCAATTTCCATAATATCGCGAATGAAATAGGGTTGTACTCAGATAGATCATTAAATGTAATATAACGTGCTTAAGTGTTTTGCTGGAATGGGGTTTAAAGAAATTGATCAAGTGAATGGGGCTAAGAGAAAATATTTTAAAACTTTCTAAAACATTTCTAAACATTGTTTCCCATAATTGAGGGGCATACACAGAATGTGTGGTGATCTCCTATGGTATAAAAATAACATTTGTAGTGTTTGAGATGAACTGCTTCACCACTCATGAGAGGGACATCCCAATCCTCTATAAATATTTGATATATAGACAGATTAGATAGAATATATACATATACCAGGAACCAAAGACTGTAATCAATTGTACTGTAAGTTATTTTATAATCATGAGTAATAAGAACATGCTAGTAAATATTTAGCATTTATTACCTTACAAGTGCAACCTTTTATGTATTTTTGATGCGATAGGTGCTGTTGAGACATCAGTCACTAACTTGTCCTGTGTGATTTACACTGACATTAATAATACTGCATCTCTTCATTGCACATGGCTAGCTGGCAAAGCAGCACCAAAAGATACAAAATACTTTCTATTTTACAGGTAAGTGCCTGCTTCTATTTTTGCCCGTTGTTAGTTTTCTTAAGGTAATAATGTCTTACAAACTAATCTAATTTAGGTATATCCACTACACTGAAGAATGTCAAGAATATAGTAAAGACAAATGGGAGAGAAATATTGGTTGCCGATTTTCAAACACTCCCATAACAATTGGTGGAAGTGATGAAGTCGTAATACACATTAATGGGTCAAGCAAGGACACTGCAATCAAACCTTTTGAACAGTTATTTAATACAGATTCCATTGGTGAGTGAATATTTCTTATACACATTAAAATATCAGTATAACTTCTTAGGTCTTGGTGAAATGTTTGCAGTGAAATCTTTAAAAAATCTGGCATAAAACTCAAACCTGCTCTGCATTTTGGCTTACAGATTTTCTGAAGTTCATTGGTGGTTTGGATGATACATAGTCCAGTTTAAGATATGGGCTAGTTTAAAATTTCGCATGGATATTTTCTGAAACTGGAGGTGTTAGTGTGGAACTAGGTGAAAGATGATGATTTTAATTGTGTGGTTTTAACAGGTTTTAATTCTAGAACAATAAAAAATAAGAGATAGAAATGACCTATTAGTTCATATTTATCTGTCTGCCAAAGTATGGTTTCCCACAGTATTTTTTTACTGCTTTATCTAGTCACACTTTAAATGTCCCAAGCAATGAAGCTTTGAACAGTTTTTATTATACAGTTTAACACATTTCATTGGAAGGAAGCTTTTCCCGATAGATTAATTTTCCTTTTCTTAATGTCATTCCTTTACTCTAGTTTATACCCTGTTGATCCCCTTATATAATTCCTCTCCCATCTTAATTTTATAACCTTCACTTATTTATAAACTCATCACATCTCCTTTTATATGTTGCTTAATGAAGAGAGACATATTTAACTTTTTAAACTTACTTCTTAGAGGTATCCACATATTCAGTTTCAATGCTCTTCTCTGAACTTCTTGCACTTTTTCAGAAACTTTATGGCAGTATGGTGCCTGAAATACAGGAAGTATTGTTTTCCAGTCACCATATTACCAAAAAGATGTTGAAAAACTGGAAGGTCTTACAACACAGATGGACTCAGCAGGACATATAGAAGTACTTTTGGACAGGAGAGGCAAGATTTGTGTGTGGCGAGCAGCCTCCATATACACAATTGTAGAGGGCACAATCCAACCCCTAAAATAAGGCAACATGAAATGATGTATGGTGACAAAAAGCTGGTGGAGGCTAAAGAGAGGAGGGGGAAAAGGCTACAGCAATGAGACCTATTTTGGAGGGAAAAAATTCCTTACCTTCTCTTTGTCAATAATGAATCTTACAAGGCATGAAATAATTGGAAGATTTTAAAAAATCTTGTAAAGAATTTTAATAAAGGAGGACAGTTACTCAGGAACTGTTACTATATCAGTGGTTTTACCTACTTTTCAGTGTTTGTTTTTCCATGGATATATTCAGTTCTTTTAAACCCCTTCCTACCATACAACAACTCAAAGTGAAACTCATGGGCTATAAATTCAACCAGATCCAAACCACAGCCAAACTTTGAACAATCTTCTTCCAAGAGAATTGCTTTATGAGTAATAAATTGGTATGTTATTCATTTTCTAGAGAAAGTAAATCCTCCCAGAAAAGTCACCGTGTCCTTAAAACAAAACAACCTTCTGGTCAAGTGGGAAGCCCCAGTTTCTTCTTTCTTAGAGGCTTGTTTTAATTATGAACTTAACATCTACAACTGGAAGATGGGTTACAAACAGGTAACTGCTTGTTAAAAGTTAAAGTATTCTATCCAGAACTTGTCAATGAATTGTCTTTCTTATGTGTCTAGAATATCTCTCATAGGTAATTTAAAGAAAAAGTCTGGTTCCTGGACATCTTTTGAGTTTCAAATTATGCATGTAACCAGAACTCCAACCACCATCCGCTAAAACAGAAATGGGCAAACTTTTTGGCCCGAGGGCCACATTGGGGTTAAAAATTGTGCGGAGGGCCGGTAGGGAAGGGGGTGCCTCCCCAAACAGCCTGACCTCACCCCCTATCTGACCCCCACCCACTTCCCACCCCCTGACTGCCCCCCTCGGAACCCCTGACTGCCCCCCTCGGAACCTCTGACCCATCCAACCCCCCGCCCCCCTCCTTGTCCTGATTGCCCGCTCCCAAGACCCCCCCATTCTAACTGCTGCCCCAGAACCGTACCCTGTATCTAAGCCCCCGTTCTTTATTCCCTGACTGCCCCCTCCCAAGATCCCGCACACCATAACCACCACCCTCAAGACCCCATCCCCCATCTAAGCCCCCCTGTTCTTTGTTCCCTGACTGCCTCCTCCCGAGATAACCCCACCCTAACCAGCACCCACCAGGACCATACCACCTAACCCCCGCCCTTACCTTCGTCAGCTGGGCACTCCTGGACTGGGACTGGCCAGGGAGCACAGGCCCCTGCGGCTCCCCACGCTCCACCTGGCCGCCGGGCCAGGGAGCTCGGGGGCGGCTCCCCACACTCTACCCAGCCAGGGAGGGTGAGGCCCAGTGGCTCCCTGTGCTCCACCCAGCCCCCAGCCAGGGACCACGGGGTGGGCCAGGCCCAGGAGCACAGGGACCCGCAGCATGCGGGCCCAGCTGGGGCAGGAGCAAGTTCGTGGGCCAGATGAAAATGGCCGGCGGGCCACATGTGGCCCGCGGGCCGTAGTTTGCTCACCCCTGCTCTAAAATTTACAGCTCTAGTGTGAAATCTTAGTCCCACTGAAATCAATGGCAAAACTCCCACTGACTTTAATGGGGCTAGGATTTCACCCCTAATTTTTAAATCAGCTTTCTTTTACGGAGCACATTTTTGTGTGTGCCTACAATGAATTAAACCACATTTTAGCTTGGGAAACACTAATGGAACAATTTAAAATGTACATCAGTTTTGGATGCTCATCTTGACGCATCCAGATCCATTTTGTCAAAGGTACAGGTGCTCAGCAACTCTGAAAATCCAACATCAAGAGTCTTAAACTGGGTTCCCAACACCAGTGGATACTTTGGAAAATTTTAGCCTGAATGAATTGCAGGTGAAAAAATGGTGGATGTAATTTATTGTGGGTGCAAAATTGTACCCCAAAATATAGAGGTTTTGTGTGAAAATCATGTCTTTGGTGTCCACCTCTAGGCTATTAAAGCTAATTTAAAAGAACAAACACAATACCCAATTTGTAATAATGCTCATAGTTATGCCTAAAGCAATATTGTAAATTTGCTTCTGAAGTTTAGTCACTGGAGCAATTTAAGTTTTTTTGGCCTGACCTTATTAGTCTTAAGAAATCTATGACAGAGGTACGTTGTTTTTAACAGATATTCCAAGCGACATCAAATAGTTTCAGTTTATCAATTGATGACACCTGCAGATACTCCATACAGATAAGAGCTCTTTCATGGTGTAGTAGAGGATTTAGTAGTGATTGGACTGAGCCTCTTTATATTGGTAAGAATCAAAATGTCTTTATTGTCTAATAGTTACTTTAATACATTTGTTACTGAAGGCCAAATTCTGTTTAATCATGAGGATGTACAGCTACCACTAACTTCAATGGAAGCCATGTAAGTGTATCTCAGGATGTACATTGACATTGACATGTAAGTGTATGTACAGGATGTACATGTGAGTGTATCTCAGGATGTACATTGACATTGCTTGGCTCCTCTGAAATCAGGGTCCAAGGGGAGTGTATAGAGCCTCCTCCTGGCTACTGATACAATGTTGGAGCACTGGCTATGTCTGCACTTGCAGAGTTTTTGCACTGTTAGTTTCAACGATGATAGTGAACCGGTGAAAGAAAAGCACTGGTTTGTGTACTCACTTACTTTCACAGGCCTCAGAGAGTGTTTACATTTGAAGCACTTCCATCAAGGATGAGAGCAGCTACCCCACAGTGCAGCTCTCTCCATTTTGATGATAGGTCTTGCCGGAAGGGTGGAGGGTGATCGCGGGGGGGTCTTGGGTCCCTGCACAGCCTCCTCTCCCCAAACGCTGATCAGCTGCAGTAGCTCAGTATTGCCCCAGCAGGGGGTGGTTTGCTCTGTGGAGCAGGCATTGTCACCTGGCCAGATGATAAGTGACCATTTGCAAGAAAACAGGAAGGGGAGTTTCAAAGTTCCTGGGGCTTTATGGTGGGGGGGGGGGGGGGGGAGGGGTGGATGTCTGTTTCCTGGGTGTCACAGCAGCAGAGCTGCTGCCAGAGTAGTCACCTAGGCACTGTGGGATATCCTGCAGAGGCTAAAAGCTGTGTAAACAGGAAGAACGTGTTTTCACTCCCACGTCACCACAAAAGCGTCACCGGTAAGATACTGCATTTCCTGATTGCTGAACATGTATTCATAGAAGTAGCAGTTATCTTATCATGACACACCATCGACTGTTTGTACTGATCCATCCCCCCTCACTCTTATCTTTGTAGTTATATTTCTTTACTTCCTGATTTTCTTTAAAAAAATGTTCTTCACTTTGCTCTCTCCTGTTTACCGAACTCTTCAACTCCCTTATACCTCTTATCTAATGAACTTCAATGTGCTAATCTGCCTACTTGGCTCTAATGAATTCACTGGGTACCTTCACTGTGCTCCCGGTAATAGTGTCCTTCAGAAATGGGGTCACAGCAGTGCAATGCAACTACAGTTCATGCTCTGGTGCTGACCAAGCTCTGCCCACATCATGATGGAAGGCAGTAGAGGGCTGCTTATATTGGTCCTACTCTGTTTCCATTAATTTTCCCCCAGTCCTTTGTGATTCATTTATAGGTTCTATAAGCCTGTGGTTCTCAAACTTATTTGGCCGCACCCCCGCTTCTTTGTGTCTATAGTAGTTTACAACCCCGGCTGCCCTGCTCCTGACCCGCAAGTATATATATATGGCCACCCTAACTCTGCTGGTGGGCATCCATCTCTGAAGGCAGCAGTAGCAGCAGCAGTGCAGAAGTAAGGATGGCAATACCATACCATGCCACCCTTATTTCTCCACTCTCTTCACATCTGGATGCCCGGGCACCAGCAGCTACTATCCTACAGCTTCTCCCCCCGGATACATTCCCCACCCTCCCAGTTTGAGAGCCTACTGGAGCAGGGGTCAAAATTGGCCCTACTATTTGCACATTCAAATATCTGAGTTGCCATGGTTAAGGCCCTGTGTTAAGTTCTTTCGGCTACCATGAGCTGGGCCCTTACTTCTTATCTGAAGTATGAAGAAATACTGCCCTGTCTCAGGCATTACACTGTGGTAACTTTGGCAAACGTTGAATCTGCAGAGGATAAATGGGTAAATGTTAGCCTGCTTGTCTGTGGAGAACTTTTCCAGGAAGTGGATCTCTTGTGTGGACTGGTCCAGGCTGAGGTTGATAGTGGGTGGAAATTGTTGAAATCCTGGTGGAATTCCTCAAGGGCTTCTTTTCCATGGGTCCAGACGATTAAGATGCCATCAGTGTAGCGCAAATAGAGTAGGGGCATTAGGGACGAGAGCTGAGGAAGCATTGTTCTAAATCATCCATAAAAATGTTGGCAAACTGTGGGGCCCTGTGGGTACCCAAAGCAGTGTCGCTGATTTGAAGATATACATTGTCCCCAAATGTGAAAGAGTTGTGTGTGAGGACAAAGTCACAAAGTTCATCCACCAGGTTTGCCGTGACATTATCGGGGATACTGTTCCTGATGGCTTGTCTTCCATCTTTGTGTGGAATGTTGGTGTAGAGACCTTCTACATCCATAGTGGCTAGGATGGTGTTTTCTCGAAGATCACCAATGGATTGTAGTTTCCTCAGTAAGTTAGTGGAGTCTCAAAGATAGGTGGGAGTGCTGGTAGCATAGGGTCTTAGGAGAGAGTCTACATAGCCATACAATTCTGTTGTCAGCCAATGCCTGAGATGATGGGATGTCCAGGATTTCCGGTTTATGGATCTTGGGTAGCCGGTAGAATATCCCTGGTCGAGGTTCTAGGGGTGTGTCTGTGCAGATTTATTCCTGTGCTTTTTCAGGGAGTTTCTTGGGCATATGGTGTAGTTTCTTTTGGTAACCCTCAGTGGGATCAGAAGGTAATGGCCTGTAGAATGTGGTGTAGAGAGCTGCCTAGCAGCCTCTCATTCATATTCCGACCTATTCATGATGACAACAGCACCTCCTTTGTCAGCCTTTTTGATTATGTCAGAGTTTTTCCTGAGGCTGTGGGTGGCACGTGATCTGCATGGCTGAGGTTATGGGGCAAGTGATGCTTCTTTTCCACAATTTCAGCCCATGCACATTGGCGGAAGCACTCTATTTAGAAGTCCAGTCTGTTGTTTCGACCTTTAGGAGGAGTCCACACAGAATCCTTCTTTTTATAGTGTTGGTAGGAAGACTTCTGTGAGTGTTTTATTGGCCAGGGCTATTAAGCCAGGAAAATCCAACTCCTGTCTTGAAAGGATTAATATATATAACTGAAGAGTGGTTTAACGGAAAACAAGTTATTTGTGACCACGATTAAAAGCAAACTGTCTCTTTATTGCAGACTCAGACATATTATACATATACAACTCAGTATGTTAACATAGCAGGGTGCACTGTACTGATAATGATTGTGGCCTTGATTCATGCCAATTCTTAGTTTGCTTGCTTTCTTCTATGCATAAATAGAAACTTAGCCATGCGGAAGAAGTTTTTAATGCTTCATTTGCTTCAAATTGTTCCCCCGTCATAGATAGAAAAGATTTTATATAGAGAGATATAAATTTTAATCTCAGTTACATTCATGTAAACCTACTGAATGCAGTAAGCTTGGTTCCAAAAGCTTATCTATTGGACAAATTTTTCCCAGTGTGTTTTCTCTAAAGTAAAATAATCTCACTTTTTTTTTTAATCTAGGAAAAAACCAGCCAAGGACTTCAGTGGACTTCACAACCTACACGATTCTCATTGCGCTTATAGTATCCATATGTTCCATGGCATTGTTTATTGCTATAATATGCAGAAAGTAAGTATTTTTGAATAGGCAATAAGTAATTAGCATAGATTACATTTGAATGCATTATTCTGTACTCAAAGGGCTTTTATTTTGGTATTAAACATGATTAATACATATCAAGAATATTATTAAATGATAAAAGTTGTTCAGTGAATTTGAGGAAGTTTAGGAGAATGATCAATTTAATCTCAAATTCCAAAGTCATGTGTTGAAAGAGAGTCTGAAACTGTCTCAGTGTGAGATGGTCTGTCAAGAAGCTACTTCATTTGCTCAGTTCCCATTAAGATGGACCCTGCTGGCCATTTATCTCCATCAAAGAATGCCACCTTGAGACCTAACAAAAGCTGCTAAGAGAAACCATCTTTCATGGTTGAAGACAAAGGCCAGTATTTTCAAACTTGTGGTCTAACACTAGGCACTTGAAATCCTGTACATGTGGCCTGATTTTCACTGACTTCACTGGGAGGCCAAGATGCTCAGCACCAGCAGAAAACCATGCCAGTATTGACTCACACCCTTAGCATTTAACTATTCTCTAGGATTGGTTTGGCAAGTATTTTATAGCGGCTTATTTGTAATGTTAGGGCCCATGGATGCCCTTGTAGCCAACCTTCCAAAGACACTGTGTGAACAAAGGCAGAAATATTTTGGATTTCAGTGGCAGTATCCAGAAATCAAAGAAGAAAATCATAAATCAGTGATTGTCAGTTAATCAATGATGATTCAAAGAATTAATAATGTAATTACAAACTCTTCTTCCTAAAATATATATCAAGCAGCAACCATCAGGTTCACCATACAAATGCTCCCTTTAATTTAAGCACTGTCCATTAATCCACTAACTGCCTGTTAATTTCTGTAATGGCTCCTAAATTAGTTGCTCACCTGATGAGCCCTCAGCTGATTTTCTTCCCACATAGTTTCTTTTGTCAAACTAAAAGCACAGGTTTTGGAAAAAGACTCTCTTTGGGTATGAATCCACAGCCAATGTTAAAGTGGTGCCATGGCCCTGCTGTGTAGTCACGGCTCCAGTGCTGGGAGAGAGCCCAGAACTGTCAAAAAGCCACCTCTGCGAGGGGAATAGCTCCCAGCACTGGGAGCGCGGCTGTCTACACTGCCACTTTACAGCGCTGAAACTTGCACCGCTTAGTGGGGGTGTTTTTTCATTGTGTATATTCTCAGAACGAGTTATGTCGGGAGTTGGCCCTAATTTCCCTCCTAATAACACACAAAACCCTCCTATCCAGATTCCACTGGGACTTAAACCTGGGCTAGCTGCTATGGCTGGAGGTGTGGGTTAGAAGTCCAGTTCCACTTTCACCCAGGCTGGTAAGCCACTCACTCTGCAGTATGGACACAGGCTCACTCATTTGAGTGCTGATAGTTCTTCACTATCGTCCCACAATTCCCCTCTTGTGCCCAGGACAGACATGTTCTCTCACAATTCACTGGGGAGGAATTATAGAGCAGGTCAGCTTACTTCAGCTCAGTGACCATGGGATAGACCTCTGAAGTCCTAGCCACACATATGCACAGGTGCAGCACCAGTGAGGTATGCCTACGCTGTTGACTTGGACTAAGGCTGCGGGGCTAAAAATAGCATTTTTGAGCTTGGGCTAGAGCCCAGGTTCTGAGACCCCCCCAGGAGGTGGAAGGGTTGAGCCTGAGCCCCACCGTCAACATTGCAGATTTTATAGCCCTATACCTAGGTCAACTGACCCAGGCCAGCTCTTACTGCAATGTCGACATACCCAGTTACTAGGGTAGGGCTTTGCAGTGTGGCTGCTCATTCCTAACCCCCCTTTCCTTCCCCTCTTCTCTATAGATCTCTTAAAGAGATCTCTCGCTATCAGGCACATGGTTTGCAGCCGCACCATCCCAGGAGCCCCTCAGAGAACAGATTATGACACAGTGTAACATTCCCTCCCGTTTGCCCTGGGGAAAGCGGAAGTTATTGCATTCTTTTACACTGAGCAGCACTTCACTACCCACTGTGTGCTAGGCCAGCTGCTTTGGCCAGTCATTACAGGGGGGGGGGGGGGGGGTGGAGTCCCCTCCCTCATTGCTCTGGCCTAAGGCATTTACTAGCAGGTGAGTAACCTCCCAGCTCTCTTCCCGGTGGCAGGAGTTACAATCGGAGCAGGAGTTGGGGCAGGTGAGTTGAGTGTATTGACAATAGAGCCCATGGGAATCAAATCATTGCGAATCATGGGAGAGTGAAGAAAACAACTGATTTCATTCATAAACCTGCTTTACTGTTTCCACAGGTATCACTTATGGAGCAGACTATTTCCACCAATTCCATCACCCCAAAATGGTTTTAAAAGTCTGATTTTTAATAAGCTGTCTCAGGTAAAAGAAATGTGTTACATTATTTGCACAGAGGAGACAATTAACAGTCTTTGGCTGCTGCCTCTTTGCTAGACATATGCTAAGCATGAATTTCTTTTGTATTGTCCACCTGGAGAGCAACTAACATTAAGAACTCCCTTCCTGCTGTTTACAACTTCCCATGTAAAATATTACTTGTGAGCCACATTTTCAGACTAGTGCATGCAGAAACACGTACATGTAATTTGTGTGTGCAATTAATGCAAGAACTCAGAGAATCCTTACTGCAAGCACAAACAACGAGCTAGAAATTGAATGAGCCGTTTGCACGTACGGTTAGTGAGGTTGTGTGTACAGTTATGGCAACGGTGGCCAGACTCTGAAACTAGTTTAAATTAGCAAAGAGCTGTTGACTTTAGTGAAGACTTTAGACCTAGCCCTGTTTGTGCATTGTATATTTGTGTGAAATCCTAAAAGGGGGCCCTATGGATTACATAACTCTACCATATTAAATACACACTCAAATAAACCACAAAGGTATATGGCCAAATCCTGGTAAAAGGACCGTGCCTGGGTAGAACACTTTGCTTGAAGAAATATCTGTAGCTAGACTAGGGCTGGCTGCATTTGTGTATTTGTGTGTGTGTGTGTGGGGGGGAGAGCAATGGATGTGGCCTTCTACTGCCTTCTAATGTGGGGGCTGAGTAGCTTTACTCTAGCCAGCTTGGGTACTAATGGCAGTGAACCCTGGACAGCATGAACTGCAACATGAGCTAGCTGTCCGAGGAGGTACCCAGGGTTCCAAGCCTGTTCTGCTCTTGGTACCCAAGCTAGGTAGAGTAAAACTACTTCAGGTATGTCTACTCCAGCTGAAATCACACCCCCCAACTGCAATGTATGTACCCTTAGTCTCTCCGTGTTTCAGTTCCCCATCTGTAAAATAGGGATAATGGCCTCTCAAGGATGTTGTGAGAATAAGTACATTAAAGATTGTGAGCACTCAGATAGTACTTAATGGGGAATATGGAAGTACCATGGATAGATAGCCCTGTGTTGGCACGGATGCAAACACCATCTAACTTCTCTCTTCTGACCTGATTTACTTTGATGAGAAATCTTTTGGACTTGATATTAAGCAGTTTTTATGCCTTCTTATGTTTGCTATTCCTGAAAAAATAAGATGTAACTTCGCCTTGGCTTTTCATGGAGAATTCTGTATAGTAACTTGCTTCTAATTGCCCCCCACCTTCTGAAAAGTTTTCCTTTGTTATTCCACAGTCTGATGAAGGAAACAGGCTTAAGAGATTATTGTATAAGCTTCCAGTTTGTTTTTAATTAAAGTAAAGTCAACTGCGGAAATTAACATGACTGGGTACGACAAACTGATTTTAGAATAAGAGAAATAGCAAATATTAACACAGCAGCTAAACAATCTTTAGAAAAAGTGAACTGAGACAAAGAGCATTTTACATTACCAAGAGCATCACTGGGTTTGATTTAGCAATCTTTATATTTAAAGTAAATTTAATGCAGATGAATGAAACCAGATTGACAGCTGTAGAGGCAGAAGGCCTGGGGTTAGCAATAAAATACAATACAACAGGAGCAGTCATCAGTGCAAATTTCCACCCCATCCCACTGACATGCCTTAGTTTGTTCTGATGAGACCACTTCTGTGCCAGATCAGTTTTGGTGTCTCTGCTGAGACTGCCAGAATGGATGCAATTACGGTGTTGCCACACAGTTCTTAAATATTTAATGTTCGGCTATGGTTCAACTCAGAAAAGGGTCTGTGTAAAAATGGCAATTCACAGCTTCCATATTTATTATGTTTCAATGACTCTGAGGCAGCTTTGTTCAACTTACAAGTAAACAGACATTTTCTCTCTCTGCCAGCCCTGCAAACGTAGCTTGGGATCATGGAAGTCCAACTCTGTTCTTTCTGGTTCATGTATCAAGGTTCTGCAGCCACATTCTACCCATAATTACACCGGTGAATGGCCATTTGGGGGTTCAGAGGTCCGAATTTGGCACTACCATTCCTATTTAAGAATTCTCTATATAATGGATAGCCTGCTCACACTCTCCTAATACTATTCATAGTGCTTTTCCTCCATAGATCTCAATGCATTTTACCAAGGAGGGAAAGTTTCATTGTCACTTTACAAAAGGGTGAAAATGTGGTCCCACCAAAGTCAGTGAGACCAGGACATGTCCAAGGTTACAGCAGGCCGGTGGCCAAGCCAGGAATAGAACCCCAAGTCTCTTGCATTCCAATATGGTTCACCACACTGCTTCCCTCAAAGCCTCATTGCTAACAGGACAAAGTAAAAAAAGTAGTCAAGCATTCATTTTGCAATGAAAATAATTAGGTAGGACACCAAATACACCTGGGCAGATCTGTGGAGTAAGATAGTGCCATTTTCCCTACAGTTAGTGCTTTAGCATTTTTCTTCTGTCAGTTAAGGTAATATTATACAAAGTCTTTGTCATTGGATCTCACACTGCCAGTGACAAAAGTGACATCCACAAAATGGCCACAACCAGCAACTCGGTTAATTGTAATATAAACGTTTACACAATTTATCCCCCGCTGAGACTACTTTGCACCCTTCAAAATTTTATGCTGCTTGGATGAGTTAATGGGTGCATTGCTCCTGGAATACAGCAGTGTCAGAGGTTAAATCTCCAGCAAAAATATATATATTTCAATTGTGGTTTTAGTCATTGTGAACTTTGAATTGTCATGAACTGTATAGCTCAAAAGCATTTTTCATCTACCGTTTGGTAGCTAAAAGCAGTGTTTGTGTTTCAGAGAGCACGTACCTATACCAGTGAAACGGAAACAGAACCCGGAAGTTGCTTTGAAGATCTTGGAAGTTATGTTGAAGACCTTTATTCAGATGCCCTTGAAGATTCTCTGTAATCTGAAATATTAATCCATTCATGATCTTGAAATTAACAGGAGTGTTACTGCAAGTGACAACAGTTTAGATTGGATGACCCTTCAGGTTCATAGCTTCAACGATAGAAAAATGCATTGCTCCCAAAAGGTGAAGTTGCTTAATTACAAGCGAACACATACCAATATGTAATTTTTTAAGAAAAAAGTGAGTACATTCAGTGGCTCTCTGCACCTCGGGGGGACACCCTTCACCCCCATATTAATCTTTATAAAATGATTGTGTGGTATCCAATGCAAAGTTTGTCATGTTGGGTGTCTTCGGAAGGCTCATAATGCACTGAGCATGGTTGTTATAGTGATGTTATAGTAATTGTTACAGGAATGTTAGAGTAAGGTTATAGGTTATAATTGCCTGTAAATAGTTACGAAGCTGAAAATGTATCCTCATGGCTTAAAGCAAGTACATGCAAAAACTCTCCAAGAACAGAGAGGCAGTTCATACCTTGTCATGGCATGGATGGGACAAACCCAGGAACAATGGACACTGCTCAGGCAGCAACAAAAGAATCCGTTAGACCCTCGAGGGAATCATGCCCTTCCTTTGGGCAGTTTGCGACGGCGATGAGGTAATTCTTACCCAGTAACTTAAAGGACATACCAGTACGCTGGAGACCTGAGCAGGGGGCGGGGCCTCAACCGGAAGAGATGTGGCCTTTAAAATCACCACCTGAGCCCCGCTGCCAGAGCCCTGGGGTAGCAGTGGCAGCCGATGGCTCTGGCTGCGATTTAAAGGGCCAGAGGCTCCCAGCCACTGCTGGGAGTCTGAGGCCCTTTAAACTGCCACCTGGGGAAGCCGGGCCATCCTGCCTGCTCTTGCTGGTACACTCTACCAGGGCATACTGGCGTACTTGCACCTCTGTACTTACCTGACCCTGAAGCGAGAGGGGAGAGGGGGGCTGGGCGCTAAAGCCAAGAGGAAAGAACGGACATGATAAAAGGGAGAGACATTTTGCCATGCTCTCTCTCTTCCACCAACATCTACAGACACCACCACCGTCAAGCGACTGAAACGCTGATCAAAGGGGAGAGCTTGACTGAAAAGCCAGCCTGTGGTGAGAAGCATCTAAGTCAGGGGTCTCAAACATGCGGCCCGGGGGCCACATGCGGCCCGCAAAGCACTTCCCTGCAGCCCGCCAAGCTTCCTGGCGCCCCCCCCTTCCCCCCATAGCAGTTTGCAGGATGGAGGGGCCAGAAGTGGAGGCTTCTCTGCTGCCTGGCTGGGCCGCGCGTGTTTCTAGCTCTGGACTTCCTATATTGCTCTTGCTTTGTTTGCCAAACAGCTGTTGGTGGTGCCTAGCGCTTTCCAGGTGGGAATGGGGAGCTGCGTGCTCAGAGGAGGAGGTGGGGCAGGGGTGGGACCTCTTGGAAGGGGTGGAGTGGGGGCGGAGCCGGGGCAGCGAGGGCGGGGTGTGTGTCAGTGGTGTGGCCCTCGGGCCAGTGCACTAGTCCTCATGGAAGGGGTGGAGTGGGGGCAGAGCCGGGGCAGTGAGGGTGTGTGTGTGTGTGTCAGTGGTGCGGCCCTCAGGCCAGTGCACTAGTCCTCATGCGGCCCTCATGGTCATTTGAGTCTGAGACCCCTGATCTAAGTTTTTAAGGACACTGAAAGTGTTAAGATCAGCTTAGAATATGCTTTGCTTTTATTTCATTTGACCAAATCGGACTTGTTATGCTTTGACTTATAATCACTTAAATCTACATTTATAGTTAATAAATCAGTTTGTTTATTCTACCTGAAGCAGTGTGTTTGGTTTGCAGTGTGTCCGAGACGCCCCTTAGGAGAACAAGCCTGGTACATATCAATCTGCTTGTTAAATTGACAAACTTATATAAGCTTGCAGCATCCCGTGGGCATAACTGGACACTGCAGGATGGAGGTTCCTAGGTTTGTGTCTGGGACCGGAGACATTGGCTAGTGTCATTCGCTTGCAAGTAGCTGGGAGCAACTTACATGCCTTTAAGGCAGAGGTAGGCCACATCCAGCCCGTGGGACCCTCCTGCCCGGCCCCTGAGCTCCCAGCTGGGAGGCTGCCCCCAGCCCCTCCCATGCTGTCTCTCCCATGCTGTCTCCCCTCCCCTGCAGCCACACCACTGTGTGGGCAGCGTTCGGGGAGGAGGGGGCTGCACGATCCTGCGGGGCAGTGCGGCTGCATGTCTGGCTCTGGTCAGGCGGTATGGCTGCCAGACATGCTGCTCTGAGCTGCGTGGTAAGGGGCCGGGAAGCGGAGGGGTGTGTGTGTTGGATAAGGGGCAGGGAGTCTCAGGGGGGCAATCAGGGGACAGGGAGCAGGGGGCAGTTAGATGAGGTTGGAGGTTCGGGGAGGAGGGGCAGTCAGGGAACGGGGGGAGTGGAGTCCTGGGGGGCCTATCAGGGGGCAGGGGTGTGGATAGGGGTCGGGGCAGTCTGGACAAGGAGCAGGGGTGGTTGGATTGGGAGTGGGACCCGGGGGGAGGTTAGGGTCAGGAGGTCTCGGGGGGGTATTGGGACAAGGAGAAGGGGGTTTGGATGGATTGGGGATTCTTGGGGGAGCAGTCAGGGGGTGGAAAGTGGGAGGGGGTAGATGCGGGGCAGATAGGGGTGAGGGCCAGGCTGTTTTGGGAGGCACAGCCTTCTCTACCGAGCTCTCCATACAGTTTTGCAACCCGGATGTGGCCCCCGGTCCAAAACATTTGCCCACCCCTACTCTAAGGTGCAACAAGGACACCTTGTTTTTTTTTAAACTTTCATTAGCCACTTGCCAAACAGGTGTAAACTGATACGACGCCTTTGAATTTTTGTGCCTAAAAATCTCCTGTGAGGTGACTTTAATGGATCTGAGGAGCCAAGATACAACAGCCTAAAAACAGTGTGTTAGAACAACAGAAGCTTCAAATGAGAACACAGGAGAATTTGCTATTTGCTATTGATATTTGTTTTGTGCCATTAAGTATCCTAATATAAAATAAATCTATTTCTCTCTTATTTAAGCCTTTTTTAACAGCAGGCTACCAGAGGGATTATGCAGTATATTTAAATAATTTTTGCATTGTATTACTATAGGTTCAGTGATTGAATGCTCAGAATTTACCAGCCAAACTAGTGAGGTAGCCACAAAATGTGATCAAACATAAAAGACAGGTATACTAGGCTGGCGTACTTGGACAAATATTTGTGTTTCTGATTAATGTCTCAAATAAAAACAAAAGACAATCTTCCAAGTTTTAGTGTCATTGACAAGAGCCAGATGGATGGTGCAGGAGACAATTACACAAACAGTTGCAAAAATTTGATGAAAACGTGTGAGAATGTGTACAGATTTTCATAAAGCCAGAAACAAAAATGTTCCAGATTCTTAGTACTTCTAGAAATGTCTCGCTTGCTCAAGAAGGGCCAGATTGCAAAAACCTTACTCACAACACTAGTTGTGGTGTAAGGTGTTATGTAGTGTGAGTAAGGATATCATAATCTATCCCACAGAATATAAATGCTGTGTGGGAACCACAACCATTGCCTTGCTCTTGGAAAAATACATTTAAATAAAATACAACATGAAAGATATATTATCTCCAGCAAAAAACTGGCACCTAGATTTGTTTGTTCTGCCCATAGGTGAACACTACTGCATCTCCATGCATCTACGCTGGTACGTGCTCTTCTGAAATCCGTCTCCAGAGAGTTGTTGTCTTGTCTAAACCGCACAATTTCCAATAAGATTCTAGAAATAAAGGCTAATCAGGCAAATTTGTAAATATAATTGAAAGAGACAATGTGGTCAGCGTATAAGGCACTGGACTGAGAATCATGATGCCTAGGTTTTATTCCTAGCTGTGTGACTGTTGGCATGTTACTTTGCCTTTCTGTGCCTCAGTTTCCCCTTCTGTAAAAAGGGCATCATGATCTCACATCCCTCTGTAAAATACTCTGTGAATTGCAGATGAACACCAGTAGGGAAGAGCTAAATATTATCGTTACATCATCAAAGATATTCAAGATGTAAATTTTCCTTTGAAGACAAAATGTTTGTGTGTATCTGATGACAGGAAATAAGTATTTTTCAAGGGAATCACTATTTTCCCCTCCTTACTGCACCTCTTACTGCCAGCAGCACAGATTTCTACTGGGTTTATTCTTTTAATTGGATGAGATCCTAACCTGATATAAATCAGCACAGCATCGTTAACTTTACCAGCAGAGAATCTAGCCCATTGTATTTACTGTTGTTGATATCACAGTACTGCCTATCTTATGCAGATAGAAAGGAGTATTTGTGGCACCATAGAGACTAACAAATTTATTTGAGCATAAGCTTTCGTGGGCTACAGGACTAAATTTGTTAATCTCTAAGGTGCCACAAGTACTCCTCGTTCTTTTTGCGGATACAGACTAACAGGGCTGCTACTCTGAAACCTGTCTTATGCAGATGTATATTGGGAAGCTTTGCTTATGGCTTAAAGGGACTAGCCATTTATTTAAAAAGAACAATAAAACAACTCTCTAGTAAGTAATTTCTTACTCTCATTTAGCAATTTAAGCCACAGGACAGTAATCTTAGTCACTGAAAAATTTCTAATACATTCATAACATTCATGGTTAATTGCACTATCATCATTTAGTGATTATTGCCTCGCTACAGTGTCATGTGGCAGAGATAATGGGCCAAATTTACCACAGGTATCGTGATTGCAACTATGCTGGAGCATTTGATCACTTGATCATTACCTGTTAGGTTCACTCCGGGGCACCTGGCATTGACCACTGTCGGCAGACAGGATACTGGGCCGGATGGACCTTTGGTCTGACCCAGTACGGCCTTTCTTATGTTCTTAAAATATTGGGGCTGTTTCTACCACCATTTTTAGATTTGAATTACAAACAGGTTCAGTACATTTATGCTAGAAACCCACGGGAATACTTCACACAGATTTTGTCTTCAGTTAGGATGTGCAAACCCAATACATATGTCGTCAACAGAAAAATATTTGAGCTAACATCAGCTGGGGAGCTAGCATGGGGAGTGCCCACCACTAAATACTGAACTTGACTGAATATTGCAAATTTAAAACTGAGGTATGCTACCAGGCCATTTGATTTTTAAGCTCCCTTGATCCCAAAGTGGAGCCTGGCTCCTTTGAAAACGTACAGAGACATTGGAGTGCTATAATCATATCACCTTCACACGCTGGTGCACCTGAAATTCAATATTAGAAATGTAATACAGCAGGATAGTCATGTGGTTGGTGGCCCATACCCCGACTGGGGTGACGGGCATAAGTAAGTAAGCAGGATAGTCATACCCCACACCATTCTTCTGGAAATAGGTGATGGTAGGAAGCTCGTGCATATCCATTTCTCCTTGCTTGCTTGTTCACTGAGCACTGGAAAGTTGGAGTCTGTAAGAAGAGCTATACTGGACTGAGTGGTAAGCCAGCTACCATCAAACTGGGAAGATCTGCCTGGGAATCTTGCACCTTTGCTTGCATAGCCTGTTGCTATGCCTGGACCTCTCATTTGGCCCGTTCAGTAGAGACTCCTCTTAAAATCCACATAAGGGCTGCAATTAACTCCCCTCCACACCCGTTGGAGGAGTATCTGTTTACTGTTAAATTTAACACACAGGATCCAGTGAGAGCACATATCCAGATCCAGAGATCATGTTCACAAGCAGAACGCTGAGTTTATGAAACCGCAGTTTGGGCCAAAGAAAAGCAACTCATGACTTTAATGCCATTTTCAATTTACCGTATTTTTCGCCCTATAAGACGCACTTTTTCTTCCCCAAAACGGGGGGGAAAAAGTTGGTGCGTCTTATAGGGCGAATGTGCGCCCCGGTTCCCCCCTCCCCGCCGCGGGCGGGCTGCCGGGAGCGTCCCGGTTCCCCCCTCCCCGCCGCGGGCGGGCTGCCGAGGTTCCCCCCTCCCCGCCGCGGGCGGGCTGCCGGGAGCGTCCCGGTTCCCCCCTCCCCGCCGCGGGCGGGCTGCCGGGAGTGTCCCGGTTCCCCCCTCCCCGCCGCGGGCGGGCTGCCGGCGGGGACGGGAGAGCGAGGCGCTTTTTTTTTTTTTTTTGTCCGGCTTTTTAATTGAAAAACGAGGGGGCGTCCTATAGGCCGGAGCGTCCTTAGGGCGAAAAATACGGTATCATTACCCTAAATCCAGCAGCACTGACAAAGGATACTGCTGATATCAAAGATACTGAGGATACTGCAATATCAAAGAAACCGTTAGCCTCTTTAGTGTTGAATCAAAGAGAACCCTCACAGTACAAATGATGATATATACATTCTTGAGACCCTGAGCCTCAAATTCAGGGAGAGTCAATTATTTTTTTGTCAAGGTCCATGTTTCTTGGGCAAGGTATAGCGAAGGTCCAGATTCCAGGGGAAAATTATACTAATAAGTAAATGCAAATATTTCAGGGGCTGTTCAAAAGCGGATTTGGCCCACAGTCCGCCTATTGACTACCCTGATGTACATTGTAAACCACAAAGCAACAGCCTTCCAGGTGAAGTTGGATTGGAATTGCGTATAACTTAGAATTGGACAAACGTTTAGAAGAATGTTTCAGCAGTTACAGTCAGCAGGAATCTTGATAAAGGTTCTGTATCAGTGGGGGGAGGGGGAGGTAAGCTGCACGCCAATTCCTGCAGCTCCCATTGGCCGGGAACTGGCTATTGGGAGCTGCAGGCGGCCATGCCTGCAAACGGTCAGGGTAAACAAACTGTCTCGCAGCCCGTCTGCGGATTATCCTGGTGGGCTGCATGCAGCCCGTGGGCCATAGGTTGCCCACTACTGTTTGTTATATATCCTTATGTACAGAATTACTATTCTCACAGGCACCAGAAGAAAGGTCCTCTCATCCTCTGGTGTGTATTTGCACTACCTGCAAATGTTATCATCAAAGTGGACACCTGTACTTGTTCTGACTGCAGTTCCTTCCTACCTGCAAAGTCTATGTTTGAACGTTTGTAGCTTGTGTCCTTCCTCCTTAACTGTCAGGAGTGTTAAATCGGTCTGTGAAGATAAATGTTTCATCTGTTTCTTTTTTTCCATATCTTAATGAGATGCTAACTGAGATTCTCCATCGGTAAAGACTCTATGATATTAGCTCACATAAGTTTTGAAAGGTCACAGAGCTGCGCAAGAATTTGAAATCATCCAAAATTCACCAGATACTGTTTTTTATAGTGTAGGAAGCAGAATTAGCCTAGAGACTTTGTGTAATTTGATTTCTCTGACTCCCCTTAGTTTTGGGTTGGACTACTTCCCACTTTTAAGTCAGTGGCAATCTGAGATAACCGGTGCTGAAGTCTGTCTCAAATTATAATCAGGTATTTAGGAAAAATGCTCCTGAAAGACAAGTATCTTTACAAATGACAGAATATTTATTACCAATACCTTTAAAAAAAGATTACATCTGCTAGATCACTGATAAATATCATTTACACCGGGGAGAAAACTACATAGGCTTTTTTTTTGTTTCATTTTCTTGTTTTTGTGGGTTTTTTTGTTTTTGTGTTTACATAGAAGTAACCATATCAAACTAAGAAAGGAACACAGCTTGAAATATTGACAATATTTCTCTGGTTAACACCCCTGACTTTTACACAAGTGGAATCCCAATTATGAGTTACTGAATAAATATATTTAGAAGGTTTAAAAGTTAACTCGTAGTATTTTGTAAGCAAAAAAGACAAATTACAGGCAAATTGAAGCTATCAGGAAAAAAATAAAGCACTGCAGCGCATTTAAACTTGAAAATTTTTATAGAAAATTCCATTGCCTTTTTATCAGCATTGATCCACCTGAGTGGACTTACAAAATTATCCCATAGTAACAAACAGTCCTTTTCTCCAGAAGAGTTATTTTTCTGTTGATATTGTCATTTTCCAATATGATTCTATTAAGACTTTATATTTGTATGAAGAGTTTGTAAAGAAACAAAGACTTCCTAGCACAGAACTATTGAGGGACCATACACACAAAGATACTTTGCAAATGAATATGAAAAATGTACTTCAGAGAGTTATTCACTAGAAACATGATCTGTCAGAAACATCTGTCAGATCCAGGTTATGACCTACACTCAAAAGAGATTATATAAGCAAACATAACTTTGTAATTAAATTATGAAGATTTATGAATTACATTTAAAATGTACACTGAAAAGAAATGCATATCTGACAGTGGAACCCAGAATTAGTTTTAAATCTTAATAACATGCATATTATGATTATAATTTCCTTGGTGTAAGTCCAGAGTAAAATAATTGATTTAAACTGGTATTACTTTGGATTTACACCAAAGTAACTAAGGTCAGAATCTGGTCCTTCATTTGCTGCAGTAACTTTTGGTCTATGTTACTATAGGAAGAGATTATGACTAAGTAATATTAACTTTAACGTTCAATTTAATGTTCATTAGGATCAAGACAAAGCTACTTGAATACAATAAAATGAAAGCTTAATATATGATGTTAAATTATTGGCTAGGAACAAAAATCTGTATACTTATTTTTGAAGATTGTAGCTGTTCTTGAAGGTTAGCTCAGGTTTATCTTGTTTACTCATCTGATCCAAAATAAAAAAAAAATCTTAAGCACTTGATTTAACATAGGAACCATCATAACTGTCATTTAAATACAGCTGCCTTGAGTTACGAACCAAGTCCTAAACAGTTCTCCCAATGTGTACCCTTGCAAAACTGTACAATCAATTTGTAACCAATTTACTGAGAACAACTTTGAACTCTCAGTTCTAAAGGAAAAAATTCCAAACAATATTTTTCATGATAGTGTTATCTGTAGCATTTTATAGCAGAGGAAAAATTAATATCTACATCATATGTTAACTTTAAAAAATTCTATAAAACACTAAATATATAATAAAAAATATGCATATAAGGACATATGTAAACTGCTTTGGTAACATCATATTACAGATGTTTTCAGTGCATTGCAGAGTTTCCAAGGAAACTTCAAACAAAGCTATATTTGCTTTGAGGAAGTACAGTATAATGCCATTCCTAAAGAAGCATAAAACATTTTTTTTCCAGTAGTAAGATGTACTCGAACAACAATATTACTTAGTACTGGGTGTCTTCAAAACAACTAGCTAAATGTTGCTTATATTATAAACTGGAAGTCCTTTATGTAATTTTTGTCATAAACTCGATCTAGCTGTGAGGGATATCATTATTGTGCTGATGGCTGACAACGTACACGCATTTGAAGTAGAAGTTCCAGATCCTCTCGCATATGCATCTGAGAAAAGGAGAGAGAAAAGTAACAGTAAAGAGTGCAGGAGTCAGCTCACAGCCATTAAATCTTGCCATGATGAGCCCAAAATGCATTGATGAAATATGGGTGACAAACCTCAAACGAGGAGGTGGTGACCTCCGAAGGTCCAAAGTTCAAATAAGTTTGGCTATGGACCCAAGAGTCTAGATGTTCCTGCAAAGTTCAGCCAAATCATACGTTTGCAAATTGGGCTAGGAGTCTTACAACAACAGCCTTCAGATGGGATATAATTTGTACAGGCACAGGGTTGGTCAAACTCCCAAAGAAATCAATCCACTTTAGCCAAGCATATTGAAGGCCCAAGATTTGTCAATCTCACAGTCCCAGCCTGAGGAACACAGCGGGAAGATGGGATTTCTCTTTTTTGGACCTAACCAACCTCTCCTCCCCTTCTGTTTATTTAGTGGGACCTACTACTTTCATTAGCCATTCTGCATTATGAATTGTACTTGAATTCCTCCAGTCATTGGTATTCAAGGTACATTCAAAATTCTATTATTTTAGGGACTATAGAATAGAAAAAAGTTCAAGTTACCAAACACCATACCAACATGGCATGATGGACCAGATCCTCCTGTAGCTAGCTGATTTATATTAGGTTGGAATCGGGTCTGATATATTCTGTGACTCCACGTTAGATCAGAGAAAAATAGCATGTGTGTTACTGGCTTTTGATCTTATGATTTTCTGTGACTGACGCTTAGATTTCTGACTTGTTTGTATGAGCAAGGCACAGATCTACATAGGTAAGATCAGAATCATAGCCTGTTAACTTTTCTTTCCACTGCTATAACTCTACTGACTGCAGTGGAGTTACTCTGTAAGTAAGGGCGAAAGCAGGCCCTTAGAATGGCTTAGAATGAGTGTAGCATCTAGAACTCTGAGAAATAGATTCCCAGTAAAACCATCAATTGGATTTAAATCCAAACCTAGTTAAATACCACAAGCAAAAGGGACACAGTCTTAAAAATTCCCTTCAGACCATCCATAAACACCCTCCCCTTGGACAAATTTATTCCAGGTCAGGCTTGGAGAACCTGCAAAAAACAATCAGCCTAGCAACATCTCCCTACACTTTCAGCTCGGGGTCTTGCCCTATCAGCTCCTGCTTGGAGAACTTCAGCCATCTCAGGTGGACTGGAGCTTTTCTCCTGACTTTCCCATGGGATGTGTTAAATCCTGCCACATTATTTCAGTGGGAGTTTTGACTGAGTAATAAGGGCAGGATTTGGCCCATGGCCATAAACTCCCCCACCCACCTGATTCGATCAGTTTGCCAGAGGTAGCATCACTCAAGAAAATCACTTGGGAAGGTGGAACACAGACATTTTATAAGACCAGTACATTGTAATAACTACTACTTTCTCTATTTAAAATGAAAATATCAGCTTCTACATGGAGATAAAGCCTCATTTCCCTAAATAAATATATATGCACACAACATACAGTGAAGTACTGAGATAAGGCAACACTATAAATTAATACGTTTTTGCACTTCATACTGGACACTTTCTGATCATAAATTGCAATGAAACAACAGATTTACTACATTGATATCAAGGAGACTATCAAAACCGGTAATAACAAATGAAAAAAAATGAGTGTGTCAGTCTAGAAATGCTCAGTAAAATATAACTCTTTTTACTATACTGCCATTTATTCTTGAGTAGGGGCCATGTGGGTTGAATACCCATAAGTTCTAGGAAAGTTCAAGTTTGAATATGAGCACTGTAGCTCGGTCTCATCTTTGGTTTATTGTTTCCCAGCGTACCTAGCTGCGTATATGTGGAATTGGGCAAATTTGAAGCCTGCCTTCATTATGATTGAATGCTCCAGTTTGCTTGCACAAAAGCTTTCTTTGCGGCTGCAGCTGATATTCTGCATATGCAAAGTGGGCGACAGTGCCCCAACGGCTCAACTGTAGTGTGCGAAAAATGGGATGCCGTTTGAAGATGTTGGCCCTTGATACATTAAGAATCCATGCACCGTGGTCTGGAAACACAAGCACAACGACAACACTCTTACTTGATATCTTTGGAATTCGGATTTGTTCACTGCTGCTACCATCACCTCCATCACTAAATGGCTTTATTTCTATGATGTAATCTTCATCAAAAGGCAAAGAAAGCTCCACTGATGTTTTATTTGTTTCAATTACAGAGGTGCTACTCTGTCTGTTCCATCTGTATAAAACCTGCAGAACATTGGAGTGGAGAATGGGGGTGGGGGGGAGGTGGGGAGAGAAAAGAGAAATATCTAAACTGATCATCTCCATAACAACCTGAAGATTTACTATTGATCTTTTTCTTCCTAGAGCAACACAGAATTGTCAGAAGCATGGCAGATTTCACAGAGGTGTTGATCTGAACCTGATGGGTGCTTTAGGAAGCCACGCTTGTGAATACTCCACTTGGTGCTGATGTGAAGCCACTGGGCACCAAGGGCTAACTACAGAAGGAGCTTGCAGAACGCAGCTCTTGCTGGAATTCTGATGTGTAGCCCTGTCCTAAATCCGCAGGACACTCAGCAGAGAACTGCTGCCTCTCAGCCTGATTAAACCTCATTTTCCCATCAGCTGGAGCAACTTCAGAAGCTCTCCAGCACAGCCAGCTTTAGCCTGGCGGGTGTGCTTCAAAAGGGCAATCTAATTTATGGGCCAGCCATCAGAAATCGTTCGGAACTGGCGCTGCTGCTGGGCTCTCTATTCTCTAAGTTGTTGGGAGTAGCAGGGAAGAGCACTTCTACTGGAAAATAAAAAAACAAACGTGATCCTGCTGTGGCTTGTACTCAGATGAGCCGGGCAGAAATCACCCTCCCCTTCAAAGAGCTAACCAGGCACCTTTCAACTTTATTCAGAATCGCTGAGTTCCTCTCCAAATACTTCCCTTCTCCTCCTGTAAGGCAGCATTAGGACACCTTAAATTATACTTGTTAAATGCAAGGAGCTGAATATGATTTTCCTTAAATTAGAAAGATCCCTAAGCCTCCTTTCTCAACTCTGGGCAGATGACATCAAATTCAGTATCACCTTAGTCCGTACGAAGGATCAAACTAAAATAAATCCTTTGGCTTATTTAGAGATGTCATAACATCTTATTACAGTGCTTCAGAAAACTGGACTGGTGTATCTGAGGCAGTGTCACAAGCAGCTTCACAGAATAAATTGCTTCTTTGATTTACTTTCTGTCTTTTCCTATGATCTGGAAATTCAACTTATTTAGAATATAAACCGTGTCACAGAATAGTATATTTCCAGAAACAAGAAGAAGCGGTTTTGCTCTCTTAATATAAGTGCAATAATGTGTCTGTACAACTGTAACACAAAAGAAAAAGAGGAGCTACAAAAAAGACACATTACTAGATGAGACGGCTTTGGTAAGGCCACGAGGTCCTCTCTCTTCCGTCATTTTAGGCTGACTTTTGATTAGAATTTTGAACTCAAAAACGTGTACTGAAGCGTGGATGGAAATGAGCTTTGCCCGTATAAAAATGTGGTCTAGATTTGGTCAAAGAGCAGTGCAGACATGCACAAAACTTGGCCCAGGTTCATAAATGTAAGTGAATCTGGCTTGAGTTTCATGTTCCTAACAAAACCTGAAATTTTGCAAAATTTTCCGTGGTTTCAGGTTAGGGTGACCAGATGACAATAACAAAATATCGGGACACACTGGGGAGTGGGGAGGTGGGGAGGGTAAAGGGGGGAGGGAGCCAGACCCCTCCCTACCAATGGGGGCATGAGATACAAAGCGTGTCGGTGGGCGCAGCCTCCCAGCCACGGGTCAGCAGCGTAGCCCCCAACCCCCTTCGGGCGCAGCCCCCCACCCAACTGTGGGTTGGCAGTGCAGGGGGCCTCCCTCTACTCCAGGGCTGGGCTCCCCCCCCCTCCCCGCCACAGGTCAGCAGCGCAGGCCCCCCCCAGCTCCGGGGGTAGCCTCCCCCCCCCCCCGCCACACGTCGGAGGTGCAGCTCCCCCTGGCTCTGGATTCAGTCCTCCAGCGGCGCATGTCATTTCCCCCCCCCCCCGTCTCTGGGTGCAGTCCCCCGCGATGGGTCAGCAGTCCAGCCTCTCCCCCCCCCCCCCGTTGCAGGCTGGGTGCAGGCAGTGCTTACCTTGGGGGGGTGGGGAGGAGTGGCCGGGGAATCTCTGGAAGCCCCGCCCCTGCAACATGCGGCGGCGGAGAGACCTCGCTGCTTCTGTGCCTGCCTGGGGCCAATCTGCAAGCTCCTGCTGGGAGCTGCCCCAGGCAGAGAAGCTGTGAGCTGCTGCCTGCGTTCCCGGAACTTCCCTCGGTCCCAGATATCGGACAAAGGGTGTCCCGACCGAGGTAAGGTCGGGACACGGGACAAGTCCCCTAAAATCAGGACGTCTGGTCACCCTATTTCAGGTTCCATCGAAAAAGGTTTACAGAGCTTGAAACTCAATGCAACTTGCTGGCAAACTTGCCATCGCTGCTTTCCTCAGGTCAAAGCATGGCATAGTTCCAGGACTGAATTCTATCCAAGATTTTTCTCCTTATACTTTGTACCCTACCAAAATTGATACTAACTGGGACTTTACACCCTCCTTCCTTCTGCTTTATAAACAACCTCTGTGTAGGGCTGGAATCAGCCGCTGGCCCAACCCCCCAACCTCTCCCACACAGGGCCAGGCCACGAGCCACCAACCCTCACTGCTCACCCCCTCAGCTTGCACCATTGACCCCCATCCCCGCTGAGCCTCTCACCCCTCTTCCGGCTCACGCAGGGCCACCATGAGCTGCCAGCCTACTCAAAGCTGGCCTGCACTGCTCACCCCCCTCACCCCATGCTGCTCACCCCCGTTGGCTCCTGCTTCTCACCTGAGCCTCCCTGTCTGTGTGGGGCTGGCATGGCCAGAGCCGCTCGCACAAGACATCATCCCTGGATGTTCCTTCGCACCCCACTTTTTTTTTTTGGCAAAACTGGGTATTTCTCTCCTTTGCTCTTGCCAACTGATGATCAGGACAGGGCTTAAAAAAGGGACTGTCCCGGCCAAACCGGGACGTATGTTCACCCTACTCGAGTTCTGATTTTATTCCAAACTCTAAACTCAGCTCACTTTAACCCAACACGCAAAGTGAAAATCCCAGGGGAGTTGCATCTGATGAGTTCTTCAAAGGCTTACTCTCAAGAGGCAGTGACTACAGATAAATAACCAGTCGCGTGTGCCCGTGCTAAGAAGTTACCCACTTTGTATCCTTTCACTTCTGATTCATTGTCCAGCGCTTTAACTTGATCCCAGTTCAGTATAATCTTGGAGTCAGATGAATTCCATATGATGTTTCCAGGGGGTTGACTCGGTGCTATATTAAAATATACAAAGTATTATATGGTTACATAGCAATGTTTTCTGGCTTAATCCATCTGAATACTTATATGACTTCCATCACCATAGTAGCTGAACATCCACAGATTCCTAATGCTCTGTAAATTAAGGAGCTGTTGCACCAAAGTACGTGTTCTAGGTCAGAGCAGATCTTACATAACACAGTGGTATAAATGAAAAGCGACTCAGTTGCTTGCTTAACATGAGTATGACCAGAAGAGACAGCCACCTTGAATGATGATATGAATGTTTAACTTTCCTGCACAGCAATGATTTCAGAAGGGTTGTTTAAAAAAACCCACCCCACCACCACAACTCCACAAAGCTCTTGCGGGAAGAACATAGCTACAGACAATATCTCACAGCACCTTCAAACTAGAGAGAGAGAGAGAGATGGAAAATGCCAACAAGGAAAGTGCTTGTTGGCATCCCAATGTTAGATCATGATCTATCAATGAATACTCACGTGGCTTTTTGGTAGTGACATTAACTGTAGCACTGGAGGGTCCCGTCCCTGCGGTGTTGTAAGCTTTGACGGCTAAATGATATAATGCATTGCCTTTCAAATTAGTGATTTTTGTAGATGTTCGATTACCAAGAGTCCTGATTTTTCTAGCATTTTCTTCCTTATCTTCATGTCTCCAACATCTAACCTGAAAAAACAGAATATGTACATTTACCGACTCAACTCAGGGTAATTGAGCCTATCCATGTCTTAATTCTCCATAGCCATGGGACTGCAGTAAGTGAAATCCCGAGATAAACAACGTAAAATTTATCTTTATGGTTAACATGTCCTTAACTACTGTCAAATGGAAAAGGGACATTCACCATCCTGGAAGTGAGAATCATATTAAGATAGTGTTCTAGCTCCACTCTGTAAATCTTGCCATTCTCTCCATCTTGGAGAAGACCACAACTGGGAATGTTCATAATCCCAGAGTTCAATGCTTGTGACCTGCAGTGGACTCTGAGATGGAAAAAAATGAAACAACTGATAGATCTCAATTTTCCACTGAACAGCACTTACTGCGGGCTATTGTGGTCTCCATAAGTCCCTAGGGAAGGCAGATTTCTCCCCCACCCCCGGCGTTGCCCCCTCACAGACTGCTACCCATCTTCACTTTGGATTACATATATATTTCCCTTTGTACCTTAAAAAAGAAACATCCCGAGCTACAAGGGGGGAAACAGTGAGCAAGCACTGCTTTGGGTCATCATCAGCCGGCAGATGCATGTGTAGGAAGCAATGTTTAGGTGACCTTCAATGATATACTACTAGGATCTTCTCACTGAACATTATTAAGTCTGTTCCAGCCTGATATCACATTTTATTCTCATACCTCATAACCCTGTATCCTTCCTTTACTCTGATTCTCACGTGGAGAGGCCCAATAAACTTCAATGTCTGACGCGGAAAGGCTTTTGGCAAAGATGCTGGTTGGAGCTCTCGTGGGTTCTATATGTATAAATGGAGGGGAGGAAAAGGTCTCAGTGTTGGTTCCATGCTTAACTTTGCTACAAACTTCAGGGTTTACTCCTCTCACTAGAAGAGAGGGGGGTTAGGCAGCGAAAAAGAATGTTTCATATTCAAAATGGTGACCCCTCAGGCCTAGGCAGGAATTCATGATTATGCCACTGTGTAATAATCAGATGTCATTGGGGCACTTAAACTAGGACATGATGTATTGGTATTAGGACAAGAGAAACATTTTCTAATCAGTGGACATTAATTCCTGTTAAATCTCAGTTGAACTCTTTCAGGATTACATATTACGTTTCCGTTAATATCAAAAGATGTCACTCTGACGAATGTTATTTTAATGACTATCAAAAGAATGAGTTGTGACTCACTATTTATAATAAATCAGAGCAAGGATTAGATATCGACGGATGTGTCCACGTGGGATACTAACCCACTTCCAAAACAGTTAGCAGCATGCTTCATGCGTTGGATTTCAAGACAATACAAAGGAAGGAAGTGCAGTGTGCAGCATACTGTACCTTCTTCTGCAGAATATACAACTGTCACCGGGCTAAAAGAACCTTCCCCTTTATTGTTGTATACTCCCACTTTAACTTCATAGGGAGTGAATGGTGGCAAGCTCTCATTTCGAAACACATATCTGGAGGCATCAGAAGAAGCGACTACAGTCTGCATCCAGCTTACGGTGCCCAAGGGTCGGAATGCCACCACGTAACCAAAGCCACCTCCATTCTGTAATTCTTCAGGCACTGTCTATAAAGAGGGCAGATCATACGCACAATCATCAGTAGTGTCAGTATTGCCTGGAGTTATTTCTCCTTCTCTCATGCTTTCCATTCTTGGTTTGCTCCCTTTAAGAAACCCCCTCATAAATGGCATATCTCATATTCAAAACAGGAAACAAACTGTAGTTCTACAGTAGGAGCAGCTAATCATTAGACCGGAGCATCTAACTGCCAAAGATCTGCAAGGTAGCTCCTCCAATTCATATAGAAATTTCTGTATAAAACATTCTAAGCCCCATCATACTGCAGACACAACTGTCTACCCGTCTTAGGGCTGTCTACAGCCTGGTGATAGCACCTTTCTCTGTAGCATATTCCAGGTAAATTAAATCTGCAGATCAGCTCCCATTTGGTTTCATTGAGTTTCTCATCTGCATATCTAAGTTAACATGTGGCTCCATAGTTTATATAAACTGACATCAACCCTATGCATTTACTGTTCAGATCTCTGACTCAAAGGCATTAGCTTGTGTGCTCCTCTGGCTACCCTTTATGGAGTTTCCAAATTCCTGGTCATGATAAGTAGCTTGTTTTCAGGCAAAGAGCATAACGTGAAGTATAATAGCTGTAAGATAGCAGTGAGCGACGTGTCATAAAAGCGATGGAGAATGACAGGCAAATGATGTATTGCATCTAGAAGAAGAGATTTGTCCCCTTCAGGTCACTTGTACATGCTGCAATTGCCTAGCCTTGTATTTTTAACCTTAGAAAAGGAACACAAGCAATAAAAGCCCCAAATCAGTAAATGCATCCCTATACCGGATAGTACTCAATTATGTGCTTTAGTCTCACTAAAGTGAATGGATCTTAAGTGGGTGCTTAAGTTCTTTTTCTGAGTATCAGAGTAAAGAAAAAAGGTAACTTTAAGTGTTCCATAATCAGTGTTCTATGGATTTTTAAAAAAGAAATGAAAATGACGGTGCATTGATCATTTAAGAGGAGCCTAAAAATAAGGTACTGGCAAAGCCCGATTCAAAGTCATGGCTGATGTTTTTGACATCTAATACTTTAAAAAAATGTATATTGAGTGTCTTTAAGGGATTCAGTGAAACTAATTAGTCCAAGGGAGGATAAGGTTCAACACACTGGATCATGTCTCTCTCTCTCTGCCCGTCACCCCCCAGGCGGGGTATGGGCCACCAACCACAGAGCACTCCTTCTCTGGTGTTGGTGTTTCGGTAGCAAGTTGGTTCCCTACGGGGTGGAGTTGCTAGCCCCACGCCCATACTGGATCATGTAGTGAGGATAAAAACAGATTTATAGTTTTAATAATCTCTGGTGACTCACAGCTGCCAGGGTGCTCAAAAGAAGTGCTGAGTGTAGGCTGTATCAAATGCAGTGACATTAATGGCTAGTTTGACTCACTCCATCGGACCACAATACGAAAATAGGAGCAGTCAAAACAATGAATGTTTCACCCTCAATTGCCTTCAAGGATTTTTCATCTGTGTTGTCTTCTTCTCTGGACTTTGTGATGGTCTGAAATCAGCTGGTAGCACAAGTTCTATAATATTCACTATTATTAGAGCCACCAACAGATCATTTACTGTTATACACTGGAAATAGCCTGGTGCTAATCAACCACAACTCACCAAGCAAATCAGCATCTCTCAGGATTTGACCTCTTGAAACTTATTTTCTACACCGAGGTTAATCCTCCATACAGTGGCTGGCCTAAATAACCAGATCAGATAATGGGCAGGTGTGCAGAGGAACAAGAGTGGAGGAATCCTGCCTCCTGTCCTCAGGCAACAGAGTTGCTTCCGGGGTGGAGGGCAAAAGGATCCTTTCTCTCTCTCCACCCCCTAGCCCAGTCTATTAATGTTCTGCCATTGTCCGTGCTGATGTGCAAGGATCATTGTGGGCATGAACTCACTGCCACACAGTAGTGAATGCATCCTGCACCACTCACCCACAGCCAGCTCCACCCCCTTTGCACAACAAATATGCATTAGTTCCATTGCTTGGAGAGCCTCCAGGGGAATAGAAGAACAGGCTGGATTTTAGTCGAATTGAATCAAAGGCAGGAACCTTTTCAATAAATGCAGTCTTGTGCTCACATGCACAAGTGTAAGTGCACTGGAGAATGGAAATACACTGGTGTAAAATCGGCGTGAGCAGATAAGCATCTGTCATGTGCTGCTCACTATCGTTCTCACTGAGGTAGCGGGCTCCCCCGTTGACTCCAGCTTGCGCCTCTCAGCAAGCTGGAGTTCCGGAGTGGATGGGAGCGCCTTGGGCGATCTATTTATCATGTCTTAAAACGATTGCCAAAAGATCAATCGCTACCTGCCGTTATTCATGTAGCTGAAGTTGCGTATCTTAGGTAGACAACCCCCCTACTGTAGACCAGCCCTAGGAAACAGACAAATTCATTTTCCCCAGGGTTTGTACTTCATTTACCTCCCAGGTAATGACCAGCTCTGATTTGCTGCCTCCACCTCCACTGACGTTAGCCGGGGTGATTTCAGGAACTGCGTAAAGGAAATGTTACAGTAGGTAGCAAGGAAAGCACAAGCGATTCATTTTGAATCTAGACGTTTGATTCATTTTAAACAAAGAGGCACATGTAGCACTGGAAACTTGTGACTTTTCCCTTTTGGGACTACGAGCCTGACTATCGAAAGGAGCACAGGGAACGGATACTTTTCGTTTTCTGGAAGTGAGCTGGACAAAGAGCATGTCTATTATCCATGGATCTAGCTGCTAATTGCTTGGTTTAAAAATTTATTTTCCATATAACAAGGTCCATTTATCTTCACACGACTGATTCCTGTTTTTCAATTTAGAGCCGAATCCCTGCAGTCAGTAGGAATTTTTCCTGAGTTCAGACAGAGCAAGAACTACCACATTGGACCCATAATGAACAGTGCTGCTGATAATTGCCTGGGGTAATATCTCCAACTCTGCTCCAAGACCTTTAGGGCAGGTCAAAGGGCCAGAGTGGCATAAAGTAGATCTGAAAGCCTCTTGGCTCAGACACTGCAACATACAACTGTAAGGCTGCCTTTTAAGGATCTCATGAGCACTAGTTTAAAAGGTGTCAGGGAATGTGGCTTGTCAGGAGTGAGGTCATAGCACATAGTGCTGCAGAGATTATGGGCGGTGCAGCGGCGCAGAGGACAATCCACAGAGGCTGCAGTAACGAAGGCTGGTGGAAATGTTTCTGACAGAAATTATTTCTGTTGGAAATTCTGTATTGTCTAACCCAAAATGTTTCATGGAAACGTATCGGTTTCAGTGAGAATTTCAAGACAGACCCACCCCAGAGCAGCCAAAAGCCTAGTGGCGAAGGTTGTCTCCCAGGACGTGGGAGACGCAGGTTCAAGACTTCGTTGTCCCAGGTGAGCAACCTAACACCAGTCCATTGGCTACTCTGACACGCACGGACAGCTCTCTGTCTCTTGTGCTTTTTTGTGAAAAACATTTCAAAAGGTCGCATTTTTGTGCCACATAAAAATGAAAACAAACCTCGACACTTTTTGCGAAACGGAATTGATGTTTTCTGGCCAGCCTCACTGTAACTCTCACAGATGCCCTAGAGCTGTTTGAACCTGGAGTGGCCCAGGACCAAGAAGGCCTCAGGATGACTTATCTTAGTCTCTCTTCTGTCTCTGCGCTGCCAGTTCTGTGCTCTGCATCTTAAGCTACATCTACACTGCACGCCACTAGTGGAGAGTTTGCGTAGCTGTACACCACAGTAAAAAACAAGCTGCCTCCGCACTGTTTTGTGCAGCTACAGTGAAAAGCTCTGGTGGGGAGAGCCTTTCCCCAATTCTGGAGTCTTTTGTTGCACTGGGGAAAGCCTTCAGCAGTGGGGAGCTGTCAGAGCCTTTCCTGGCTGCCTTCCTCCCCGCGCCCCCCACCCTCCCTGGCCAGAGCCCTTCTGCATTGCTAGAGCCTAGGGTGACCAGACAGCAAGTGTGAAAAATCGGGATGGGTGTGAGAAGTAATAGGAGGCTATATAATAAAAAGGTCCAAATATCAGGACTGTCCCTATAAAATTGGGACATCTGGTCACTCTACTAGAGCCTTTCCCTGTGACAAGGAAAGACTGTGGCAGTGGGACACCACACTGCTGGGGGAGGCACTGCCTGGGTGTGTACAGTGCTGTACTGATTACATAACTCTCATCTGAGGGGTCAGATGTGTCTTTACTTGCCTAAGCAGTGCCTCAGTATATACGGTTTTTTATATCCATTCTGGAAGGGTGTGAAATGTATGTACTCTACACTCTGCTGTAAGGTAGTATAGATGTACCTGAGAGGAGTAGACCAGAAACTCACCTCTGATCTGTGGAAAAAAGTAATCATACTCTACTAGAGGTAACAAAGAGTCCTGTGGCACCTTAAAGACTAACTACAAAGTTTTGAAGCATAAGCTTTCGTGGGCTAATACCCACTTCGTCGGATGCAAGCAAGTCCTGCTTGCATCCGACGAAGTGGGTATTAGCCCACAAAAGCTTATGCTTCAAAACTTTATAGTTAGTCTTTAAGGTGCCACAGGACTCTTTGTTACCTCTGCTATTCCAGACTAACATGGCTACCTCTCTGATTCTTGTACTCTACTAGTGTTTCCTCCATACAAATGTGGGACAACACAGGGATTACTAGACTGGTTGATGTCAGTCATCCATCGTATCTTCAGAGGAAGCTGAGTTCACCTCTCCTCAAATGCCTTTTGTCAGATGGGCTATACAGGACATGGGGGGACTGGGTGAAGTCTTCCCAGGCACGTACTTCTACAAAGCATGGAATAAAACCCATCTTGGGCCCCATTTTTTCTATTAATTCTATTCTACACTATTTATGTGTGCTCTTTGTGCATGTACCAGGAGGCAGAGGAGAAACTAGTTACTATAACTGTCATATAGAAATTACTTCTTAACCTTGTTCCAGGTAATCTACTGCTTATGGCAAGGTACTTTAAAAAAAAGAATTTATTAGGCTTCCTTTCTAATACTTACTAGCTTCTTCAGTTCTTCTTTTCTCTGATGGTCTGCTTGGTTCCCCAATCCCAATGAGGCTGGCTGCAACTGCTCGGAATTCATACTCAACCCAAGGGTTTAAACCCACCACGGTTGCAGTGAATGTCTTGCCATCAATGATATCTGGAACTGAAATATACCCCCAGGTTAGGAGAGTGAGAGTTGAACATTAAGTGCAATTGCACTTATTCAGTCAGTGAAGGGATTTGGTGAAAAATTCCCAACCAGTTGTAATCACTGTGCTGGAGGCATAAGTTATTCTGGCTGCATAGCTAACTTTACTCATCCTGTATGTGTGTACTGATGAATCAGTTTTTACAGGTACAGAATTCTTTCGTGGCCAACTTTAGTTACAACTGAGTGCTGCATTTACCTGTGTTCACTGCTTGCCAACCCACAGAAAATGGGGTCCTTGCTTGAATAACATACATAGTAATGGGGCTGTGATTATCTGCTCCTGGACTCCAAGATAACTGAGCTGTAGTGTCAGTGATTTCATCTATTGTCACAGCTTCAGGTGGGCCTGGTGGACCTGTTATAAAATACATATAAAACGGTTCAGCTCAAATAACTGAGGTGACATAATATAGCATGTGAAGGAAGGAATGTTCTAGTCTTCATTTAAGAGTCAGTAACAGAAAGCTAAGCCTTAGAATGGTATGGCTCTGTGGTTTTTGCCTCTAGCACCTAGATCTAGGAGCAGCCCTAGATGTTTTGCCACCCAGGGTGAAAAATGTGTCTGGCACATACCCCCTCACAGCGGTATAGCAAAAAAACCTCCCCCCAAACTAACAAAAAATCTTCCATAGCCAAACAACTGTCCAATCAGCAGAGCAAAACAAACGCTGGCCAATCAGAGCAGAGCAAAACCAGCTGGCTAATCAGAGTGGAGCAAAAAACAACCTGTCAGAGCAGAGGGGAAAAGAAGTACAGTAAACCCTCGATTTAACGGACCTCGATTTAACGGACTTCGGATGCAACGGACAAAATTTCTGAGCAAGTCTGATGCATTCCTGATCCATTTCTGGCGGGCTGGTTGCCGGCTCCCGGCTGCCGCCCGGGTCCAGGCAGCGGGCGGGCTGGTTGCCGGCTCCCGGCTGCCGCCCGGGTCCAGGCAGCGGGCGGGCTGCAGAGCTGTCGCCCCGACCCTGTGGCAGGCGGGCTGCTGCTCCAACAGCTCTTTTTTATTATTATTATTATTAAATAACGGACTTTTTGATTTAACGGACACCCCCTCGCCCGAATTAGTCCGTTAAATGGAGGTTTTACTGTACTCCGTTGCGTGGTGGAGCCCCAAGGAAGTTGGTGCCAAGGGCTACCGCCCAGTTCGCCCATCCCTAGAACCAGCCCCACCCAGACCTACCAATGACCTGATTGGCAGACCAACAGTGCAGCCCATCTAGAAGTGAACTGCTACAGTTGAAGTAGACTTTAGAGCAGAGGAAAGGACAAAGACTCCAAACTTCTGATTTCCTTCTATGAAGTCTTTAAACAATTATTTGAGGATTTCAATAGCTCAGACATAGGTTAGTGGTTTATTACAGCTTTTGTGGCCTGCCTTGTGCAGGAGGTCAGACTAGATGATCATAATGGCCCCTTCTGACCTTAACGTCTATGAGTCCATGAGTATGATACAGATAAAGACCTATTTAAAACCTGGTTAAGAGAAGGCTTTTACAATGGCTGGTTGAAATTTTTAAAAATTCAATGACAATTTCAAAATTCTAAAATAAAAAAATACCACATTTTCACAATCCTCTTCCCTCTCTCCCCGCTCACTTTTGCCAACTGTAAGATTGGTGGATATGTTTCAAATTTCAAAATTTGAAAAAGGAAAATAAAGGAAAAAAGGAAAAAAAATTCAAAAGTATTTAAAATTCAGCAGAAATTGACGTACAAGATTTCCCAGCTTTTAAATCTAGATTATTTAGACCAAAACTGCACTGATTCAGGCCTCTCACCTAATACCTTATTCAAATACCCAATATAATATCACTTTAGATTACCTGCTGTAAGACTTGCTTCCCTGGCAACCAGTCTGATCAAGTATCTTACGGGACAGTCCCTATTAGACAATAAACCCTCCCCAATAACACAAACTTTGAAGCAGCTGCTGTGATACTTTTTACTTCCAAGATCTGGGAGAAAACAATTCTCCTCAGACAAGATAGTTTGATAACATCTTAGAAATTCTTCAGCTAATTAAATCTACTGAAAACTAGAGACACAGCTGGAAAAGGGAGAGAAGAGAAAATGAAATTAAGATACTGATCCACCCTCACTTCAGCAGTGTCTGCCTATTTTAGCTGCTGGCTTGCACAGACAAGAGACACTATCATTACATGGTTTCAGAATGAGTGGAACTCTCAACCTGTGATGGGTGGTTTATTTGCCCACAAAATCTCCTGATTGGGGGAGATGTCTGGCCCCACAGATGGGCTCAGATGCACAACTTAAGCTATCAGAAGGCCCAGGAAGTGATCTGAGCAACTAGGTGAATCCCTGACTGGCTGCCACTCTGGACCCTGCCTACTTCCTGTCCTCCTTATGCCAGATCTTCCTCTGCTCCCAATTCCTATTTTCCTACCTCGCTCTAGCTCCCTGCTCTTTTGCTCTACCTACTGTAGTAAGATGAGGCCCTGAAACATAAACCCTTGGTATCAGAGGCCCGGTATGAGGTCTGAGGCCTGAACTAAAGTAATGGTCAAGACTTTACTAACATAAAGCAAAGTTAAGCTGTGAGCCAGAGGCAGGACCAGCTCATAGAAGCTGGCAAGAAGAAGGCTGCTAATTGGATGTACACACATATCTAAAGGGTATCAAGTACTAATAGGATAAACTGGTACCAGGATGACACCAGAACAGTCCGGTACGAACGCATTCCAAAGAGATAATGAGGGACAGGCTGATCCTAAAAGATGGTCAAAAGGATAATATGGTGGATAGACTTGTTTGTTCAAACCAACAGCGGCAGCACCCCAACATGCAGAGGGGTTGTACCTCAATGCTTCAGGAGTGATGTATAACTTGTTTGTTCCTATGTATAAGAAGGCATCCCTGAGTGGATGTCTTTGTCTGGCCTAGGCAGCAGCGGTAAATCCCACCACTGACTGAGTCGGTGCCTTCGTACCTTATCAGAGTATGTGGTCATGGGGATTTACTTGGGATCTGCTGTGCCAGCGATCCGCACAGAGCCGGGGAAGCACACAGGGGGAACACACGCACACAGCCAATTGTTATCAACATTGTACAGAGCAGAGCATTACCCTGGTGGCATCTGACAACGCCTATGACTCTGATTCTGACTTTAACCCTTGGCTTGACTCCTGCCCCATGTTCCTGACTCTGACCAATAGGTTTGACCACCCAGGCCTCGGTCATCACAAACAGCTTCCTCTGTGGCGGTGTGACTCCACATCAACCTCTAGTAAGTAGAGCTGGGCAGATAACTGATTTGTTAGTTTGATGGCAGTTCGAGAACAAAACCCAAAATATTGCTTTTGGGTTGAACTGAATCAGAAATATTTTGGTGAATAAAAAGAAAGTCTGTTTCAGATGAGAGATTTGAACCCACATTTCAAGTGTGCCCCTAAACACTGGGCTAATTGTTGTCAGGTGGGGAATAGCATCACCACCTCCTCCTCCTTCTCTGTCTGCTTTGTGAATAGACTATATATCAATTATACCAATAGCTTATGACTAGTTACAGGTCAAGCTGAAATTGCTTTTTTCTGGTCAAATTAACAATTAATCTGAGAAACTTTCCCCAACTCTACTAAGTAAGGATGGCCCTCAGTATGCTTCATAATGATGCAAAAGGTATTTTTCAGCCTAATAATAGATATGGAAGTTGGGGACATAAATGACTACTCATAAGGGTCAGCAGCAGAACCAAAAATGAAGCTTGGGAGTTATGGCTCCTAGTCGCACACCCTAATGTTTAGACAATACATCTATCTGCCTTCATGACATGCATAAAGCCTTATCAATAAGTTAGCTGCTTTCTGTTTCCTCACTCATTCAGATACAGAAAGTCCCCATAGTTTCTCTGGTCCTTCCCCTCCCCCCCTCCACTTATGTTTGAATGATTTCTTTACTTTGGTGAGATCGGTACAATTACCAACAAAAATGGCACTACTTTTCAATTGAGGAGGCAGATCAACAAGAGTGTGCGTAGTTGTCATGGGACAACAATCTTGTTGTAAAAGGTTCAGTCTGACGTTTTTTGTGGTGGCAAGGTCACGATTTCTGCTATCATTGTGGTCATTTTGTTGTAAGAATCATGTTCTTGCTGACTGCTTACAGAGCTGGTTTACGGGAAGTTACCTAATTCATGTTCTCATCAGCGCACTGTTTGGAAATGTTTATGCAGAAATATTTATCTGAAACAATAAGGACAAAAAATATGAGACAGCAATGTAACTAATACCTGGGCTCTCTGGAGATAAGGGGTAGCAGCTTTCCTTATTGGACAGGGGATGTAGGGTATAGCAATTTATGAGTTTTTGTTTCACATATGCCCTCACAATCAATGATTTGATGATCTGGCACATGCCATTTAATTAACAGCTGTCATCAGCATGTGTTGATAGATTCATGAGGAGAAAACATGAATGTTACAGTCATTCCTCCCATAGATGTAGCTTTTCTCAACTATTTTGCTAATTGAATAAAGAGAAATTCAGAGTTTAGGAACAGTGAACTAAATCAATCATTGTGTTCACTGGGCTTCTTAGAATATGCTTTCTTCTAAGAATGGTGTTGACGAATTTCTAGCAGAATTTAATGTTATTTCCTGTAAAATGAGGTATGAAATATCATTTAAGAACTTCACATACTACTAATTTAAATACTTAATAGTTTAATGTATTGGCATTTAAGTGCCAATCTGAGCATCATTCTCATTAAATGGAGTATACATTCAGAACAGCAATATCTTTTATCCTATAAGGGAAAGACTGACAAGCCATGGTTGTTTGCTTAAATGGACAGCAATAATTTCTCCTCTGCTAGACTCTGACAGCTTGCCTGTAATTAAGAACTTCAGCATTCACCTCCTAAAGTAGTAAACATATTTAAACTCATAAAATCGGATGTTGAGTTCGGGAATTCCCATTTATAGACAGGGGTGCATTTGTGATGGTAGATTTATGGCCTAATCTTGTAAGTTTTACTCTGACAAACCTGCCACTGCCAATAGGTGAGGGATGCAGGAGTTAGTCCTTGCTACATAGTTTTCTCTTTTTCCTTTTGGAGTGAAATGAAAACTTGTAGAATACATTGGGTAGACAGCAACAAAAACTGAGGTCCTTTCATTGGCAGATAAGAAGGCAAACTTTTCCTCACGCTGCCCAAAATGTATGTGCCTTTATCTTGACCCAGAGGGACATTTTCAGCAGGGTGAGAGTCCAATTAGATCTCAATTCCCATCCCATTCATAACTGCTTTGCTGAGACAACCTAACAAGGCATCTGGAGCAAGTTGCAGGTCTGGGTTTTGGGTCAGTGTCCATTCCTAGGTACTGAGCATCCTTAACTTCCGCTGAAGTGGGTAGGAACTGACATTGCTCAGGATCTTGCATGAGCAGAATGGACATGTGTAGGGACTGGTTTGGTTTAAACTAACAATTATTTTTCCCCATCCAGCAACTGTATACTGATTTCAGGCTATATTCATGCCAGTGACCCAGAATGAAAATTTGATACATTCAAATTAAAGGCCACATTCATAGATCATCTAAGTACACAAAGAATTTGATCTCAAAGTTAACCATGATGGTGGTTATACTAGATGATGATTAATCTGGGTAAGCAGTATTGGCAGTAACAAACTCAGTGAATTAACATTACCGTATTTCAGCTGCAAAAGTAACTCAATACAAAATCTTGTTTCGGCAAGTTCTGAACTTTTGTGATGGATAAACACATATACAAGGATTTTTGTGTGCAATGTTTGAAAAATGTACTGCGGGGTACATCGGAGCTTATTTCTTACAATAATGATAAGATGCTGGGATTTTAATGAATTTCTCTGAGACCATGCATTGTATTACCAAGAGCAGCAGATAGTGCAAAAAGTAGTTTTACAACAACAACAAAATTCAAATACCTCTTACAATCAGGTCTGCAGTAGCCGATAGCTTGTCCACAGTTGTTTGCACCGTGCAGACGTATTTCCCAGCATGCTTCAGCTGGATGCTTCTGATCATCAAATCACCAGCTGAATCCTGCTGATAAAGTAGGGAAAAGTGGTTACAATTACTTTTTAATGAGCTCTAAACATCATTACCACATGAAGGACACTGTGACTAATGGATTTATTTTACACCGGCTGATGAAAACATTAGTAATGGAAGCTGTGTGGCCTATTACAAATATGTGAACCTGCCTTGAAGATAAGAGCAGTAGAATTTCTAAAATTATAGTTTCTACAAGGGCGGGGGAGTCTGGTTTGGGTCAGGCAGACAGTTTACCATTAAAATGATGTGACAAAACTTATGTGAGGCAGGTTCTCTATGATTTCTTATTTATCTCTCCAGCCATCCAATTTATAGACTTAATTGGTATTCAGCTATCTATGTGCTGCCTCCAGCCATTTCATAGGTGAAAACCAGCCTAAATTATGAGGCATCTGCAAGAGTTTGACAGCCTTGTCTTACAGCCAGCATTTTGATTGCCCACCACATATATTAAAAGATCATGAGAACAGCACTCTCTCAGGAAATCTTGCTTCACCTAGTGAAGAACAACACTAATGCATAGTCTGATTAACAGTTGAATAGAACTAATTATGTTTATGTATGTATATGTATCTCAATATTTCTATACTCTTCAGACACAATGCCTTCAGTACATTAGAAATCTCAGCGTAAGATTGTGATTATGGCATCTTCAGTGAAGAATATTAATAAAGTTTGCAATTTTAGTTTTGGAGCCCTATCAAGTGTAATCACTAGAAACAGCTGTCTCTGTTGCTGTGTACCCTAGAGTGCAGATCTCTGAGTGATACGTTGCATCCTCAAATTAATTTTGTTCACCCCCCCCAAATGATAACAAGGCTCATAAATTGCATTAGCTTTTCCCCGCAGCACTAAATTTCACACCTGACAAATGTAAATGGAGACCATCACTCTGTTTAAAGTCTAGAAGAGACTCTAACTTTGTGAAATGTCCATGAAGACCAGATGTGAAAACCTTTTTCTTTCCCTCCACTCCTTCTAGTGACTACATATCTGGTTTCTTCCATCTTTTCTGCTAGCGACATTGAATGCAAGCAGACAAGGGAAAAAATGAAATTCAATATTTTTTTCTGTTGCCACTAGGTTAGAGATTAAATCCTCAACAGACCAGCACAAAATGGAGTGGGTACAACCAGATGAAATTAGTAATGTGAAAAATAGCATAGAAATTCTAAACAAAAGCAAACTTTCCATCCATGCTATGAGCATAACCTATGCGAGAGCTAAGGCTTTTTTGGGAAACATTATTTTCATTAATCATACATCATATTTCATCTTGTCTACCACAGTTGGGTATATTGGCATGTAAAATGACAAGATACATTGACTTTGTCTCTGTATGAAATACTGCACTGTACCTTCACACAACCCAGTTCACAAATTTTGTATTCAATTGAACCTAAACATATTTTCAGTGAACTGCAAGGGACTTTGGTCCTGTGGGGCCAAGTGACCTCAAAAGAAGTCACACGCAACAACTCAACCTGTGCTCTACCTCTTTTTGGAAAATTTAAGGGGTGAAAACTTTTCATATGTGTTATCAATTCTTTTCAATCAGAAGAATAACATCCAAAAGTTAGGTTGGTTGTGGGGAGAGACTCGTGGAGCTTTTATTCTTTAAACCTCCTTTATAATGACTTAATCCAGGGTCGTCCCTTGGTATGGCAAATTGGGGCAACCACTCTTGGCCCTACACTTAGGGGGCCCACACGGGCCGGTGTGATTGGCCAGTGCAGTCAGTCCCGGAAGTTATGGATTCTTCACTTCCGCTCTGGGCCCTGCACTCCACATAGGGGCAGTCCTGGCTTAATTATATACATTTTATAGCACCCAGTGTGTAACACTCCCAGAGATGGTTGGTATTACATAAAAGTGTGAAAATTAAAAACAATTACAGGTGAAAACACATTAAACCAGCAAGTATATTATTCATATTTCAAACTACTGACAATAGTGCCTTAAATTGCCTCAAATGACTGTTAAAAACTTAGATGTTAAGGTGCTTTGGATGTCTCAGGGGCTCTTTTCACCTCTAGGTCAACAGTTCGATCCCGACTACTGCTTGTAGTTATTACCTCAGGATGGCTGTTCATGGGTCCATGTGTAATGAGATCTCATTTTTATTGGGTGTGGTTTCACATGACTAAATCCCCTTTCAAATGAGATACCTATGTCAATAATCTCAGTAGAGGGGCCAAGTACTGATGTGATTAATAAAAAGGACTCTGTTCCTGCCTTGCTCCCTTGTTTTTTTTTCAAAGGCATCTCTAGGACTTCGTACTGAAGCAGTATGGGATTTTTCTTTCCTACAGGCCCCATGAGGAAACCTGCTCATGAACACTGCAGGAACACCAAAAGCACCATGAAACTGTCAGCTTCATGCAAAGGACCTTGACTGCAAAGGTATATTTAAGGCTTTAGGCCTTGAGAAATGACTTCAACTTAGTGGCTTTGACAATTAGTATATTTCACTGCAGTTGGGATCTTCAAAAGGGCTTATCCCTAAACAGCATCCAACTTCCATTGACTTTCAATGAGATTTGGATGCATTCACTCCTCTAGGTTCCTTTGAAAATACCAACCTACATCTATTAAGTCAAATCTCAAAGACACTTTCACAGACAAAGTACCATGCAGAAAGATTGGCTGCGTCATGGTACTCTTCCTGCTGCTCTGTCTGCCATGCAGGGGATCCCTGCAGAGAAAAGACAATATGACCCACTAAGACTATAAAAATGGCCAAATCTTGATCCCATTCAACTAAATCTGAAAATTCCCATTGATTTCAATGGGTGCAGGATTGGGCCCAATATCCTGATGATCTAGAAACAAAAGAAAATGATACAATTAAGGTATGAAAGTCTTTTCAGTGAGTTTAATGTCCACAAGGTACTAGATTCACAACCATGGAGACAGAGGCGTTCAATGGACAGACAGAAGAAGTTTGGCACAGATAGCAGTCGGGCAAACTTCCCCACACTGTCACTCCAATTTACCACGTCTCATTCAGCTGACAGAAGAAGGCAGTTCATGCCCTGTGCCCTTTTAGCTCAAAGACTCTCCATGGAGGCTGCTAGCATAAGTGTTAATTAGTTCTGATTTTGGCAGTTGTTTTCAGATGTGCTAGAAGAAAGTGGACACATTTCACACAGGCTGCTAGGCAGTGATCAGACAGTAACAACTTTGGGAGCTGCATTTGAACTAGTGACCTAGAGGAGAAAAGTGTGGGGTCTCTAGTTAAATGAATTTGAAATGAAAGAATGTAACTCACATGGCAGAGAGAATCTTTATGGATGCTTTCCTAATCCCATAGTCTATTCTGGAAGGAGCTACTTTACATTTTGAATGTGACCACAATGGTTAAAACTCTGCTCTTTTACTCAATACTGTATTTTCATGAACATAATTTTTCTAACCTTCAAATAGCATATATTTTGGTCACTGAAAATATTTGCATTACCTGATGTCACCATTTAGATTTCAGATGAACAAAAATGTATTAAATGGTGTTAATACCAGTCAACCATATCACACAGACAGAAAAATCAGATGGTAAAACATTAAGAGAAAACCTGATCCCAGAGGCAAGACTGTTCATAATATTATGCAGTAGTTTGCGGGAAAGGGGGATACTTATTTTAAAGATGTAAACTGGTATAAGAGTGAGTACATATTGATTTATGAGGGCATAGAAACATACTGACAATGACAAAGACTAACCAAACAGGTTACAGAGCTCCAGAAAACCACGTTCCTCAAATTCCTTCTACTTTTTATGTGAACACAGAGTTTTACAATTACATTCAATTTATACTTTGCTGCTCCAGGAGGGAGGAGAACATTAAGGAATTTATTCACCTTGGGGCAGATTAAGAAATCTATTCTACACAAAGGGAATTGCCAATGTATTGTAGATCTCTTTAGCATTAGTGGGATTTATTGGCATGAAATATGTTCCCCCGGAATCCACAGAAAAATAGACCCAAGAAATCTCAGTCATATTGGGCTATATGAATGACTACAAAACTAGGATATAGTACCTATTTAATGCTTTGCTTAGTAGTCAGTAAAACATAAGATAAACTTCTCACTATTAGCAGGGCTATAGCACTACTTTATCTTCCCCTTTAAGTTTGGTTCTGGTAGTCAGTCCTTTTCTCAGTTATCTATGGTCATTGCTGTGTCTCAGTATAACGTGAATGGCTTTTGGGGGTGATTAATACTTACCCCTCCAACTCTTTCAAAGTGATCCCCGTCTTTCTCAAAGTCTATCAGGTGTCCATTAAATGACCAAGTAAACCTAATATCTAGCGAGTGATCATGAGATACCTGGCAAGGCAGGACAATACTTTCTCCAACAGTGACATCCGTGCTGGAAGGTGGCACCACAACACGTGTTGGATCTGTAAATAACAAACAGAGAACACACAAGAGAAGAATGATTCCCTTCTGCTCTAGAAATTCATTGATTTCAAGAGCTGTTTACAACACTAGGCAGCTTGTTGCAACCTCTTAACTGATGGGTGAACTTTTAAAAAGGTAAGAGGTTCAATTAGGACAAGAACTGAAGAGTTAGGAGGATACTTAAAGGAACAATTGAACTAGGGTGACCAGGCAGTAAGTGTGAAAAATCGTAACGGGGGTTGGGGGGTAATAGGCACCTATATAAGACAAAGCACCCCCTGTAGAGTCAGGACATCTGGTAAATTGAACTATTAAGTTTGTTAAACTGGGCTGGGAATTTTGCAAGAAAAGACCCTTGAGTCCTCTGTATTTTCAGCTGAGTTGAAAATACCACCTGCAAATCTTTCAGGATGTCTGTTTCCAGCCACAGCCTGGAAGAGTAGGGAGAGGTGTATGGAAATAAAAAAATAATGACCAGATGTGGAGAAGGGGTGGGGGTAAGGTGAATCAAATTTGAAAGGTTTGGTTCAAATTTAGGGAAGGAGCCAAAGATCAGAGAATATTTTATCAGAACCTGTTCATCCTCCCTTTATTACAACCATTGTCAGTTTATCACCTTCATTTTATCTGAGAATACATACTGCAAGGTTTATCAGCCAATGCATTGGTTCACTAGTGTTACCAAAAAAATATATGTGCGGGTATTCCCCAAACTGAGCACTACCGCTCGATACCATTCCTCATGGACTAACATGTGCTTCTTCTCTGAATCACACAGAGTGCTAAAGCAGCAGCAATGAAAGTGAAGCAAGAACATATTAAAATTAAACTAAAGACATTCAGAACCTCCCTTATTCGTGGCTCTTATCACAAACTGTGTGTTTGTTTGCTACACCTGTTTACTGTCTTCCAAATCCCAATGCTCTTAAGTCCATTCATTTTGGGTGAAATTCTCTGTTTTGAAGTGGGCCCACACAAGGCCTATGCACCACATTCCTAAGAAATGGGAGATTTTAAGTGATGCATAAGCCTTATGCTGACTCCCTGCACAAGGATGAATTTTCCTATTATTACAATTTCAAAGCTTATATTGTAGCTCTCAACAGATACTTTCTCTCAACCGACCCCTCTTTCCCCCCCCCACCTGCCCTTGACATGCCTTTGAAGCCAAAAGAATTATTTTGTTTTTAAAATGGCTGTGACCCTTCCTCCCAAACAGCTCTTTATGAAGGATTTCTCATTCTGTCTTGAGATATCAGATGTTTCAATACTTAGCAGGATCCAAGCGACAGGCCCGAGATACAACAAAGCAAATATTCCCCATATACCTGATTGACAAAGACTAAGTTCACTAATGTAATGATATTAAGAAGTATTGCTCATCATGGCAGTGACACAAACGTCATGCATAAACACTGCTGAACATTTTACAGTTTGTTAAAAGACAAGCCCAGGAGACAAGGGCCTGAATGTACAAAAGGAGTTATGTACCTGTCTGGTTTAGACATTTGTGTCCCAGTTTCGGGGAATCACTGGGATGCACAAAACTTCCACTGAAACCCTGTAGGTGCCTAAACTCACTCGGCACCTAACTTTTTGCAGTAAACGCTCCCAAGTTGCTTTTGCTTCTGTCTGAGCATGCACACTGCTGCCTTACTGTGGGCGTCCGGTGCTCACCTCCTGCCTTGGCCCCAAAGTGATCCACAAGCCAGGGAAGATAAGCATCTGGTCACCTAATTCACCCGAGGAGCCCAATTTGGTAGGGTTTGATAGTGCTGTAGCTTGGCAGATTGCTGAGATAACTGGGTTGGTCTCCCATGGTAGAACAATAAAATGATTGTTTAGGCATCTCCAAGATGATGTATCTAATCCAAAGGTAAATGTTTAAAATATGAGCATTTAGGGCTTGATTCAATCCCCACTGAAGTCAAGAGAAAGAGTCCCACTGACTTTGTTAGGGTTTGGTTTCAAACCATATGGACTTTAGAATGAAGTTGAACTGTTGTTGATTCACTAATTACATAAATACAAGGAATAGAAGACTTGGGTAATATGGATTTCCACAATGTGAAGCAGGAAAATTAGCAGAACAGGTAAGGAAATACAGTATGGTACCTTCCAACTCAGGTATAGTATTACCATAAGTAGGCCTACAACACCGTACTGCCTATTGTGTATCATAATAAATGTTATATGTTAGCTAGAGGTTCAGAGCCCAAAAATGTTGAAATGGCCAGTTCCCACATTTTCAAGATAAACAATTTGATCTTTCAGCTAGAAATATCTTTTCATTTCAAAATTTATACTTTTATTTAAAAAAATCAAAAAGGTTTAAAATGTTCAAAATCAAAATAAAATATTTGTTTTGTCAAAACAAAATATTTCAGTGGACCTGAAATTATTTTTTTAATTTTTTTTGGAATTGCTAAAACATTAAAAAATCCCCCCCTCCCCTTTTGTCCTGATCACCTTCAGCTTCTACTAGTGTCCTATACTTTATCTTGCAGGATTGGGCCCTAAACAAATATTAGTGGCTAGTTTTTGCTGAGTCTAGTCTGTACTTCCCTGTGACATCCTGCAAAAATGCAAGAGGTCATCCATACAAAAGGGAAGGGAAGGGCACGGACTGGTTGCTGAAAAACACACACACACACACACACACACACACACTCGCTTTCAGAGATGTTATATGTTTAGTGGAAATAGATAGGAGCTACAGGTGCCCTTGCCTCAGGTTCCTAATCCCTTAGTGTCGAGAAGCACAGTGATGTTATATTTTAACATAGTGTTTTTCACTGAACGGCTGATATTGCCGAATGACAAATGACACCTGAGTGGAATACAGGCAATACTTTGACCCTAGTCATATTTAGCATGAATGTGAGCCCCCTGAGATGCAATTTACAAATCACTCTGGAGAGATTGCTTACCAATCTGTTTTCAAGGACTGGGAAAGTAACAAAAAAGTTCTATTTAATAATCCTAGTTGCAGCAGCAAATGGAAAGTGCTATGCACCAGCCAGTTGAGGACAGTCAAGTGGACAGACCTTGGCAAAATGAGGCCAAATGGTAATCAAAGTTATTTGATTTGCATTATTAAATTCATAGTCTGAAGGACCTATTTCATCAAAGAGAGTGCTTCAGTGACACCAAAATTGTTCTGGTTAGCCTCCATATTTCAAAATTAGCTACAACAAGAATTTTTATGAGCTACTCAAAATTTTTCTATGAAATAGCTATTTATTTATTCATTCTCTATTGCTCTTAGTTACTATACAAGAAAGACAAACGAACCATTTACCTATATACTACAGCAGAGATGGTTTTTTTGGCTTCCACCACAATGTTCTCCTAAATACAGATTATTTTCCTCAGCTATCTTTGCTAAGTAACCTTTACAGAGAAGAAGGACAGCTAATTGTTTTTAAAAGGTGGTCAAACTGAAAGGTTTATTTATTTGCAATTCAAGTGAACATTTGCTTTTGGAAGCTCTTTTGTGCACTTTGATATGGCTTTAAAAATAAAAGCAATCAAAATTTGAGTTTTGAGAAAGTTCAGCTAGCATTACTGCACGGACACCATTTGAAATACAGCTGAATATTAAATTGTAAAAGGTAATGTTAAGTTTCTCTCGGGGTTTTTATTTTTTTCAAACACCAAATGCGTAAATTTTTTTTCCACTTTCCAGTTTTGAAAAGGAACTAATGACAGATTAAGAAAATAGAGCAATTGAGTGAAATAGCATGTTTTGCATGCATATATATATATGTAAGTATATATTGTAGACTAATATACATAGGGCCAAATATAGCTCGGGCATACAATGAAAGTGTTTAATTCCCGTGGCCGACGGATGGATTTCAACCATAATTAATAGAAAGGCTTTCCTAGATAAGTATTGAGAGGACAGGCAGTAAACGATGAGATTTAGTTTGATCTGACTCACGGCTACAAACACTGCCGATGAGTAGTTAACACTCTTGCCTGTAGAGGAAACAAAATCTTGTGGCACCTTAAAGACTAACTATAAAGTTTTGAAGCATGAGCTTTCGTGGGCTAATACCCACTTCGTCGGATGCAAGCAGTGGAAATGTTTAGAGGCAGGTCTGGGAAAGTAGGTAAGAACCAGGTGGGAGGTGAAAAGGTTAGTCCAAATAAGCTGAACCAGTTTGTTATCTCCGATCAGGGAGTGTGGATTATTCTTCTAGCATTTGAATGGGGTGTGTGAACACCACACTCCCTGATCGGAGATAACAAACTGGTTCAGCTTATTTGGACTAACCTTTTCACCTCCCACCTGGTTCTTACCTACTTTCCCAGACCTGCCTCTAAACATTTCCACTGCTTGCATCCGACGAAGTGGGTATTAGCCCACGAAAGCTCATGCTTCAAAACTTTATAGTTAGTCTTTAAGGTGCCACAAGATTTTGTTTCCTCTGCTATTCCAGACTAACACGGCTACCTCTCTGATTCTTGCCTGTAGGTGTCACTGAAAGCTCAGTAGAATAGCAAAGCTGCTTTTTTTCTTTTCTTCCCCTCAAGTCAGCAATTTTCAGGATCACAGTTTTAGTGCTTATCACGTAAAGGAAACTTCATTTTCTTATTTTACATACAATTCTTCATTGCATGCCAAAAGTATCTGACAGATCACCTACTGACTGAGTTTCTAGTGTGTTTCGAAAGCTTAGGTCATTTGAGAAAAGAACATGCTTCCAGGACCACATCCTCAGCTAGTGAAAATCAGCATTATTCCACTGATTTCAGTGCAGCTATGCCAATTGACACCAGCTAATGATCTGGCCCATAATACATACAAAAGAATGCCCAGAGAGTATTCAAGCTTTTCTGACCTATCCTTTGATCTACATTGTTTCTCTCAGTTTTACTGCTGATTGCAGGCTACCAGAATCTGCTGTATTTCTGATTAGTTTAGTTTAGTTTGCTTATGTTGCCCTATATTTTTAGCAAGAGCTTTCCTATTAACCTTCAAAGTGAGAAGATGTGGGTAGCATTTGTCATCAATGTGCCTGCTGTAACTGTTGCTTTTGTCACTTGTATTCTACCAGCAGAAAATCTTCCCTGGCTGCTTTGTACTATTTGGCTTTCATGTCTCATTTCGGGAAGTTGCAACACATTTTATAGCTACAAACCACCTAGCTGTATGTATCACCGATACTGTCTGAGGGGAACAAATTATCCAATTTGAAAAGAAACCAGCTTGCCCTGATTTTTTTTTCAATATTGATTCTGTGTCCATTAGGAGGGATTGTTTGTTTAGAATAAACAGCTCCGCACTGCCATATTTGCTTGTGGTAGATCACGCCAGGCTGTGTTGTGTCATGTTGCTGTAGCGTACATGACATAGTGGGACACAATCTGCTGTGGCACAAAATAAGCAACATAAATAAATCAGAGGCAGACACTCAGAGACAGATGCATGTTTTTAAAGTCAGTGCCCGATGTGAGAATGTCAGCTTCTGAATGAAACGAGTGAGCAACAGCAGAGTAATGAACGACTCCACGCTGGAGAACAGTTTATCCCTAGTGACCAAAAAGACTTCAAATGAATTGGGGATTTCTAACTAGAGCTAGGCTGATTTGCTGGTCCATTGCATTGCATCGCCACACAGTGTTCCCTTTCGAGTGTGTGCACTTCCAACCTAGCAATATCGTGTGCTCAGACTGTGAAGGGATAGGAATGCTATAATGTTAATAACTGCAATGCCTTTCATTCAAGGACGTCAAAGTGCTTAGCAAACAAAGGATGAAGCCTGCTAAGTCCCGAATGAGGTGGGAGGATAGAGTATTTTAAACCCCAAAAGGCTGACTACTGTTTGCAACCTGCTCAGGACTGAGACAAACTAAAGGAAATGTGATTCAGTGGGAGTTGAGCATCTCAAATGATTGGTCCCAAAGAGACATATGGTCAATGTTTTCTTAGGTGGGTCTCTAAAGTTAGGGACTGAAATATGTATTTAGTCATCTAAACAAGTGACCTGATTTTCAGAGGTACTGGGCTGAAAAAGGCAAATCTTGTGATATAGACCCTGTGAGATGGGGATTCGGTTCCTGGCTTTGTTACAAAGTCCCTGCAACACCTTGGACAAATCAGTGTCTCTGTGCCTCAGTTCAACATCTGTAAAATGGGGATAATAGCACTTCCCTTTCCCCAATCTTGTCTATTTAGATTACAAACTCTTCAGAGCAGGGTCTCTCTCTCTCTCTCTCTCCTCTGCACTGTACAAACGTCCTCCTTCATAACAATGGGCACCTACCATTTCCATTGATTTCGTACCCCTGATCATCAGACAGCTTATCTAGGTACCTAAATACAGATGTAAATGCTTAGCTTCAAGTCCCTACATTTACATTTTTTGCCAGAATGACTCTTTCCAGGGCACAAAAGTCACTGGACGTGCTCAACAGAAAAACAAACCAGGAGCCCTGGCCCGGCTTCCTATATTGTAATCGCTAGATTAGGGGTTCTCAAACTTCATTGTACCGTGACCCCCTTCAGATAACAAAAATTACTACACGGCGCCAGGAAGGAGGCCGAAGCCTGAGCCCACCCAAGCCTCACTGCATTAGTTGGGTGGGTGGGTGGCAAATGCAAAGCCCAATCCCCACTGTACTAGGCAGGGGAGATGGCAAAGCTAAAGCCCAACAGCTTCAATCTCAGGAAGGGGGCTATAATCTGAGCCCCGCCGTGCAGGGTGGAAGCCCTCGGACTTTGGCCCTGGGAGACGGAGTTTGGGCTTCAGCCCTAGATGGTGGGGCTCGGACTTTGGCTTCAGCCCTGGGGCCACAGCAAGTGTAAGCCAGCCCTGATAACCCATTAAAACAGCATCACGACCCGCTTTGGGGTCCCGACCCACAGTTTGAGAGCCCCACTGATGTAAAGAGTGGCTTAGACGGGATTCATAAGGAGCCTCGTCTCCCTCTACTCTCCACTATTATTAAACATCTCCAGAAGAACAGCATTACCCTGAGCACTGCATAAGCATATTTACAGTCATATACCCAGATCCCCCAAGAGCTTCACAGAGTCAGAGTTTAAGACCAGAAAGGGCCACCAGATCCTCTAGCTTGGCCTTCTGCATATCACACGCCATCAACACCACCCGGCATCCACACACTAACCCAACACCCAAGTTTCGATCAAAGGGCTATAGCCTTTGGGAGACCAGGCTATTATCACAGAATGTAGGGCCTGAAAGGACCTGGAGAGGTCATTAAGTCCAGCCTCCTGCACTGAGGCAGGACCAAGTATACCTAGACCATCCCTGACAGGTGTTTGCCTAAGCTGTCCTTTAAAACCTGCAGGGTCGGAGATTCCACAGCTTTCCCTGGAAGCCTATTGCTGTGCTTAATTACCCTGATAGTTCGACAGCTTGTATTTTGCCTCTGAACACTCCAGTTTATACACATTTCTTAGAGTGGACTGGACACAGTACTCCAGCTGAGACCTCACCAGTGCCGAACACAGTGGGCATGTTTTATATACATAAGAACTCATGGAGGGAGACCAAACCTGGTCTGGCTCTTTACCTGGAAGAAATTGAGTCTTTGCTCAGGTAACTCATGTAAGTTTTCTTCAAGCTCCTGGGTACTATTTGGTACCCACATATTAGCAGTAGACTTGGAGGCAATGCCGGAGTTAGAGAGCCTGAGCAGCTCTCAGGCCAAAGGAGCTGCTGGAGAGTGCAATGAAGAGGATTTTATTCTGAGTTGGAAAAGAGGGTGCCGTATAGGCCATGGCCACTTCAGCACACAAGGTGCTGACTTCCTGTACCGTGTATTGTCAGTGGAGCATGCCAGGGTATCTGCTAGATGTTTAATGAAATCCAATGTGGATGACAAAGTAATTACAGGTTCATGCATGAATGCTCAAGTGCAGGGGTTTATGTTCAATTACCAGATGCTTCAAACAAGCAGCTAAGACGAAGGAAAGCAACACCAAGCACAAAGGGTCAAGTCCAACACTATTGAAAATGAACAGAAGGTTGCCTTTGCTGTTGATGTACAGTTGTCAGATAAGACACAACGGGGTTAGAGAAAAGGTTCACTAAAGTTTTAGCCTCCTTTGTGTGGGTCTGGGGATTTATACAGGAGCTGTAAATTTGAGGCCAGCCATTCTATGGCCTCAGGTACTTAATGTTAGGAACACCTCCTCTACCTCCTTCCCCCCGAGCAAAGAGGAAGAATAATAGACCACCGTTTTTACTAAAGGTATCATTTCTGATTGTGCATTCATGGTTGATTCTGGAGAAACTGACTTTGATTAACAGTACTGAAAGGCAAGTTCTATAAATTACATTGAGTCATTTTTGTGTCTGATTTCATAGGCCTCCATTGACCCTGATGTGCATACAGATGCCCCCATAGCAAATGCAGCTATACGGCTATATTTTTTCGATGGTCATGTAATGGGGCCTTTGCAGGGCCCCCCTGTCTCCTGTCTCCACTGGGCTGAGAAAGCCACACAGAGACCTTGGTGCAGTGCTCACCTGGTGCTTTTATTTACAGGTTGGGTTACCACCACCTTCCCACTGTATACATACTCCCCTTCTTACATTCCACCAGCTGGGGGGAGGGAAAGGGGGGCAAGCTATCTCTCCCTGCTTCCCCTCATTGCCTTTCCTCTGGTGCAGCTTCCCTCTTTATAGCTCCTCCCCACTGACTTCCTTCCCCTGGGGTTTTTACCCAGCCCCAGCCTGAAGAGGCAGCAGCTGTTCCAGCTTCCCCAATCAGGGCCAGGTGATCTACCCAGCTCCAATTCACCTCCCTTAATTGAAGCTGGAGTGACAGAAGGTTGGCTAAGCAGTTTTCTGCTTAGCACCCTGTCACAGGCCTCCATTCCACATCCATTTTTGTAGATACAAGCAATTGTGCCTGCCTGTGGAATGATTTTCAAGAGCAAAAATAAGCCCCACCCATTTAACTATCTGATTTTCTGATGCAAAGAAACCATTAGAGTTAACTTTCAAAGTTCTGGGCCATATATCTTTCATTTTTTGCTTAGGCACTCATACAACTTTGAATTTAAATCTAAATCCTTGTAATTTTTTAACGATCAATTATAACCCCAGAATGTTGGGGATGATTTTTGAAATATTCTTGTTGATTTAATTCTTTTTGCAGTAAATAGCTGTTCAAAGATCTCCATTACTTAGTTTCAATTGGCAAGGACCAGTGATTAGATGAATATAGCTGCTCCCAGGCATTTTATTTTGGCCTTGGATGTGTCTGATTTTGAAAATCCATTATGAAAGGAGATAATGGATAGCATACCAAAGCAGTATGCCCTAGATTTTGCCCTGCATTGTAGAGTATTATGTTGGTTTCAAGTAAGACTGAGTCTTATCTTCCTTTGTTTAAGCTGCAGAATTTTAAAGTGTTCCTAGCACATGTATCTCACTTGAGAGAGCAGGTGTTCTCACCTTTAAATTTAGGTCATTCTGGTATTGTTGAAATTTTGCTTGCTGACTTTGGCTTCAACATCAGGGGTTAAGAAACTAGGTTGTCTTGTAAGGGCAACAAAATACCAGTAAGAGAAGAGTTTAAGATTAGCAGCCGTGCTAGTTTGTATCCATAAATAAAACGAGGAATACTTGTGGCACCTTAGAGACTAACCAGTTTATTTCAACATAAGCTTTCATGGGCTATAGCCCACTTCATCGGATGCATTGAATGGAACACATAAATGCATCTTACTTCTGAGTGTTCCATTCTATGCATCCGATGAAGTGAGCTATAGCTCATGAAAGCTTATGCTGAAATAAACTGGTTAGTCTCTAAGGTGCCACAAGTATTCCTCACTTTCCCTAGTAAGAGAAGAAATGATCTCACCATTTCCCAGGAATATTTAAATGGCATAATATTATTACTATACCATACTTGGTGCCTGAATGTAAGTTTAACAGGAAACCTAACATTGGGGTGATTTCAAAACATATTTTCAAGGTTTGTTCTAGGCAAAAAGGAAGTCAGACTTTTAAAAAAAAGGACAAGAGGATTACAAAGCTGTAACAGTTTGGGTACAGCTCCACTTGAGTTCTGGACTGTAGAAGAAAGCAGGGAAAGAGAGAAAATGAAAATATTTGGAGTCAGTGGTGATCTATTTTATGAGTGGTGTTTATGGTCATTCTTGGTCTGTGACTAAATTATTGCATTATGTAAATAATTCAATGGCCTTTTCCCTTGCCATGTTAGGGCTGATTTTAATTCTCTGGGAAAGGGTTATTTGGGTGCCTGCCAGTGTTTAGATATAAATTAACTAGGATATAAATGAAATAACCTCTTCTAGAAATGATAATGTGATGGAACCAGAAGTACTTGCAGTTGTAGATTGGTCAAGAAGCCGGATGCTGGTGACAAAAGGGCATATTGACAAACAAGGAGAGAGATTAAGCAGATGGGGGACCACATGAAGTGGTTGGAAAAGCATCCAGAAGCAGACTGATAGCAGTCAGCACCATGACAGCAAAGAGAGAGTAAAAAAGATATGCTGATTTGTTTTTTTAAAACATGCACATACATGTAGGTGACATTTTTGCCTAGGGTGACCAGATGTCCCCGTTTTATAGCGACAGTCCTGATTTTTGGTCCTTTTTCTTATATAGGCTATAACTCCCCACCCCCTCTCCCAATTTTTCACATTTGCTGTCTGTGCAGACAGTGAAGATCGAATGCCACACTGTCATTTTTGAGAAGGCAGAAACAAAGCTTGGGTTATCATGTAAATATGCTCTATGACAATCTTGGTGTCATCATAAAATCTGTCAGACTTTTAAAGAAAATAACAACCACCTTAAGAGTGGCAGTGTGAGACAGCAGACACAGATTAAACCGAAGTATTAAAAGCCTAAGGCATCCATGCAAAGCAGGCAGAATACCTACCTATCCAGGTAAATTACACAATTAAAAAAAATGAAAGTGTAAATTCCAATGACTGAACCAAATTCACCCATTTACAGTGATGAGGTGACATGTAAACTTATGCTGCCATTAATATTCTCTCTGAATTTGGCCCTAAAAGTCTATAAACATCATCCAGTCCCCTAGCATATGCCCGCTTCCCACAAAGACATTAAAAAAATGCAAATTCTCAACAGCAAGGATAATTAACCATTGGAACAGCTTAGCAAGGGATGTGGTATGTGCTCCATAATTTGGAGTCTTTAAATCAAGACTGGATGACTTTCTCCAATAGAATGTTCTAGCTCAACCAAGAACTATTGGACATAAAGCAGTTCTGTTAATGGGTGACATTTTATAGCCTGTGTTTTGTATGAAGTCAGATTAGATGGTTTTAATGCTGTCTTCTAGCCCTACAATGTATGAAAGCCGTTGCAGGACAAGATAGTGACTAGAGATCATATAAATCAACAGTAGCATTTAAATCATTCTGCTTTTGATATGTGATCAAAGACTGGAAATCACCCACAGGAATACACTAAATATTCAGACAAGCTGCAACATTTCCCCCGTTTTTTTAATTTGCTAATGCAACATTTATACAAGAACTGCAAATTGACTTAAAGTCAAAAGCATCTGAAGCTTGGTAACTATCAAACTTCTGGGACCTCTTAACACTCTAGACATCATCAGACACCATGAAAAATGCGGAAGACAGGATAATGTGACCCTGAACTGAGAAGATTAATAACCAGTGAATAGCTAAACTAACATGTGGTAGTTTGCTATGCTAATTTCTACAGCTATCCTAATGGATTGTTTGAGTAGTTTATGGGGCATGGCCAAAATTCATTTTTAGTAAGGAACAGTGAAAGGTCGGAGCAAAGGTGAGTGGTTGAACAAAATCGTCTGCTTTACAACATCACAGCATCCACCTGCATTGCTTTCACTTATATGCTGTCAATCTTACAGGAAGGCAACAGCACATAATGGTTCACATATAGTAAGTAAGGCCTGGGCTACACTGATGTGTGTGTGGGGTCAACCTAAGATACACAACTTCAGCTACACGAATAGCGTAGCTGAAGTCAGTGTATCTTAGGTTGACTTACATGGCTGTCCACATGGTGGCGAGTTGACCGCTGCCACTCCAGCGTTGACTCCACTTCCGCCTCTTGCAGAGGTGGAGTTCCGGGAGTCGATGGGGAGTGCGCTCGGAGATCGATTTATCGCATCTACAGTAGACGTGATAAATCAATCCCGATAGACTGATCACTGCCCACCGACCCGGCAGGTAGTGAAGACGTACTGTTTCCATGTGTTCTGTACAATGAACCATTGTACGTGTGTATTCACAAGCAAAGGAATGGATTTGTAGGGCATGTTCCATATAAGAAAATGTATAGCATTTTATTGTTATTATTTTCTACAGTAGTATGATATTGCTAGCTATAGAGTAAAATTTCTCATGACAAGTCAATGGGACTTAACCTCCTAAGTGCCTGAGTCACTTTTGAAAATAGGATTTAGGTATTTTTCAAAAAAATTAACCCGTAATGTTACTAGATATTCCTGCCATACTTTTCTGTAGTAGGGATGTTAGTGAGTATAGCTATGTATATAATTGGGAGTGAGACTTGGCGGGGGGAGAAATGTGGTCTTTCCTGAAGGAGTAAAGCTCCTGATTCAACAATTCATCCCCAATTCAGCAATTAAGCTTAATCATGCTTAAATGCATTCCTGAGCCGGGGTCTGCATGATTTCAACCCTGGCAACTGAACATGTTTAGTCTTTGCTACATTAGAACCACATTTTATACAGGAAGAGCTTATGTACTTTTTAGATATATGTTACTGTGTCTCCTGAGCCATTTTCCGCTAGGAAGCATCCATTTCCTTTTAACGTGGGCAATTTTTCTTTTTAAGTAAAATGTGAGCAAAATATTGTTCCATTTCTTTTCTGACTAAGCTGTCCATCTGTTCAGTTTTAAGAGTGGCAGTTTCGGTCTGAGCTCCATTCAGACCTGAACGGCAGTTTTGGTACAATGTATTAACGCATTTCTTAAAATGACACTGGAAAAAAAAAGCTTCCCCACACCTTGAAAACTGTCTAAACATGATGTAAGAGTCTCCCTCCCAGGAATTAACGCCTCCCACCTCCCAGAAAGGGACCAGGCAGTCAATCAGCAGACAAGCACTTCTGCATACTGAAATATACACTCTTTGTGTGGCTGAGTAGTAAATGAAGGGTAATTTAAATCTGAAAACACATTAAAAATGGAATTGCATCAAAGAATACCGGGGAGGGATGCACCATTATAGCATCATGAGGACAAAACAAATGAAAATAGATCTGGTCCAGAGAGAGCGAGAGCACAAAGGGTGTTTCTTAAGTAAGAACAGGGAACAATACTTCATTTTAACCTCCATTTTATCCTGTGCAATGCTATCTTATTAAATCAAGCTCTCTCCATACAAATGTGACAAAGAGAAGCCTGTGTAATGTGATCTGGAAATGACAATCAAATCTGCCACTCAGAGAAATTTTTACTTTCTCTTTTATAGCAGTCAAAGCATTGGTGCCTGATTATACTATGAAAACAAAGCATACATTTTGCTATACTTGTATCACTTTGTATTTTGCACTAAAATAAAAGGCACTTCACTTCAGAAGTACCTTATATGAAATCGGTATATTTGTCAAACGATTGTACCATTTGTGACAGACTTTATAGATAATCCAGTGAATTCAAGGTGTCACCCTTTGTGGGCTATTGATTAATACTAGCTGATATCCATCTTTGCAAGTATGGAATAATCTACTGTCATTACAAAAATGATGGCCATCTTACAAGGAAGGTTAATCAGATACAGGGGCAATCATATCTGGTCTTTGATAAATTACAAGTCACTCAAGGATCAATCATCAGTCCCCCTTGCAACAAGCCACAAATCAACAAGTGTGATGACATGCGGTGCGTCACATGCATAGCATCCAAAAGAATTTTGCCACTTTGAACAATGTAGCCTGCTGAGATTGTTGATTTGTGGTGCTTTAAAATATGTTTAGAATGATAATGATCGTAAATACAGAGAAGTGTATTTTCAAGGGGCTACAGGCGAGCAATAACAAATAACAAATATGCATGCATTCAATCACATCAGCTATAAGGGGACTGATCTAGTTTGTGTATATGTATGGAGCTGTACGTATTCTTACATTTCTTTACATACGCACCACACTACCATATTTCTCTCTGCTCTGCTACCTCCATACCCAGGATACAGGCCAAGAAGTTATTCTAAAGCTCAGGATTTAGTGAACATTTTCAGAATGGAGAGGGGTAACTAGTGGTGTTCCCCAAGGGTCAGTCCTGGGGCCGATCCTATTCAACTTATTTATAAATGATTTGGAGGAAGGGGTAAACAGTGATGTGGCAAAGTTTGCAGATGATACTAAACTGCTCAAAGTAGTAAGGACCAAAGCAGACTGTGAAGAACTTCAAAAAGATCTCACTAAACTAAGTGATTGGGCAACAAAATGGCAAATGAAATTTAATGTGGATAAATGTAAAGTAATGCACATTGGAAAAAATAACCCCAACTATACATACAATATGATGGGGGCTAATTTAGCTACAACCAATCAGGAAAAAGACCTGGGAGTCATTGTGGATAGTTCTCTGAAGGCATCCACGCAGTGTGCAGCGGCAGTCAAAAAAGCAAACAGGATGTTAGGAATCATTAAAAAGGGGATAGAGAATAAGTCGGAGAATATCTTATTGCCCTTATACAAATCCATGGTGCGCCCACATCTTGAATACTGCGTACAAATGTGGTCTCCTCATCTCAAAAAGGATATACTGGCACTAGAAAAGGTTCAGAGAAGGGCAACTAAAATGATTAGGGGTTTGGAACGGGTCCCATATGAAGAGAGATTAAGGAGGCTAGGACTTTTTAGCTTGGAAAAGAGGAGACTAAGGGGGGATATGATAGAGGTATATAAAATTATGAGTGGAGTGGAGGAAGTGAATAAGGAAAAGTTATTTACTTGTTCCCAAAATAGAAGAACTAGGGGCCATTCAATGAAATTGGCGTGCAGCAGGTTTAAAACAAATAAAAGGAAGTTCTTCTTCACACAGCGCACAGTCAACCTGTGGAACTCCTTACCTGAGGAGGCTGTGAAGGCTAGGACTATAACAGGGTTTAAAAGAGAGCTGGATAAATTCATGGAGGCTAAGTCCATAAATGGCTATTAGCCGGGATGGGTAATGAATGGTGTCCCTAGCCTCTGTCTGTCAGAGGGGGGTGATGGATGGCAGGAGAGAGATCGCTCGATCATACCTGTTAGGTTCACTCACTCCGGGGCACCTGGCATTGGCCACTGTCGGTAGACAGGCTGCTGGGCTAGATGGACCTTTGGTCTGACCCAGTATGGCCGTTCTTATGTTCTTATGTTCTTATGCCACAGTAAGATCAAAATAAACCGTTTTTAAAGTCTAATATCTCTGGGGTCTAAGCTAGAGAATACCATTAGACATCAATGGAAAACCAGGATTTCCAATGAACATGGTCTAGTATTAGTTTTTAAATCCCCAATAGCATGTCATACCGTGAATCAATCATTGCTTTCAAGGGATGGGCAAAATCTAGGCCTTCCAGGACATTTACCATACAGACTATGGTACTCTCAGCCACTTATAGCCACTGTCCCTTTGTCTGATGACCACTCCCCAGAAAGCTGAAGTTGCTGAAATCAATCACTATATATATTGCTCTATCAATAATCTCATCAGAAGTTCGTGAATTCATTATTACTTATTATTTGTATTGTGATAGCCACAGAAGGCCCCAGTCATAGACTGGACATCCACGGCCTCATGGAGCTTACAGTCTAAGTATTAGGGCAGCTCGATACTTACAATGCTGTTGCTGTGCTTCAGTGAAGGCACTACCTATGCCGACAGGAAGGCTTCTCCTATTGGTATGGCACTCTACTTCCCCGAGAGGTGATAGTTATGTGGACAGAGACTTTTCCTGTCACCTTAGCACCTTAGCACCCTGTTTACATCAGGGATTATTAGTTCAGTTTAACTGTGTCACTCGCGGGTGGGGTGTGTGTGTATTTTTCACAACCCCGAGCAACGCAGTTATACCAGCCTAATTTCCTAGTGTTGACCTGGTCTTAGACAAGACATAGATACGACTGGGGGGGGGGGGAGGGGGGGAAGAGGGCACAAGGTAACAATGAGACAAAACTGGATACCCCTCTTTTCTGCTTTTCCCCTATTCAGTTATTTTATATCTCCCTCTTCCCAACTATCATTGGGGTGGACTCCCAGTCTTAATTTATTCTATTTAGCAAGATGAACAAAACTCACAGCCCCACATTGAAAGTAAAAACACAGATGGGCAGATTTTTGGCCAGTGTAAATTGACTTAGCTTCTTCGACTTCAACAGAGCTATACTGCTTCGCTCTAGCTGAGAATCGAGCCTTTTATCTCTGTGTTGATGCAATATTCCCATCCCCTTTCTCCACCCCCATTTTTGTGTATGAAAAACCCTGTTCCCACCTTAAAATGCTTTGGGACAGGATGTGGACCATCAGAGCATATTGATTTTACTGGAAACCAAATTCTCTCTATTATTGTCTATTGGAATCTGTGAAGGAACACAAAGGACAGAGAACAAAGCAAAGAGTTTCACACTGGGACCTACGGTTATTTCCCTGCAAAAATGACCACCTCAGTTTTCAGCAACGAGTGGCAATAGCCTGTTGTTATTGCGAGGTCGTCTCTGCAGGGTGGGTTGTTGAGTCAATCCCATGGATGACTTCAACCAAAGTATTCCTCCAAACAGCTTCTGCTGGCACTATTTTATAATCAGGAGAAAATTAGTAGAAGTGTTAGCAAATAGCTCCCTGAGAGAAATGATTCTTCAACACAAATGTCAAGTCTAAGACCCTTAAGCTTTTTAGAAACCACACTAAAAAGAGAAATCAGCTAAGCTGTGCTTGTGCAGTACAATAAAGAAACAAACTAGACTGCAGGATATATTAACTTACTGTTATGTATGCAGAAGGGTAGGTCATAACACAACCTGTGGTGGTTACAGCTCACTTTGTATGGTTCCAGCCCAAAGTATGTTGGACTTGCACAAAAAGATAAGGCTTGTGGGACCAGGCCTCCCATCTAAAGTTTAATTCTGCCTGTATGTGGACCCAGAGGGGAACAGCAAGCAGGCCCTGAGACATGACTGCATAATAGAGGGAAATACCATCATATAAGTGTAGATAATTCTTATTTTAAAATACATCTTTAGCCTATATCCTGCTGATACTTTGCCCTATTACTGCACCCAACACAGAAGACAAAACACATCTTTCTAAAAGGACCAAATGCCAAGAATTGAAAGAAGTCCAACCAAACAAAACCCTCCAAAACAAACCTCTTTTTAAAAAAATTCCATGCTTAGAAGAAACTAATATTTTTTCTGGTGAAGATGATAACCTCTTTTAAATTTACTTGGGAATCTGCAAGGTACTGATTAATGTTTCCTTGTCCCATTGACAGATCTTGAGACAGGAAACTTTTATTTTGATAGCTGAGCTTTTCTTCTATTGCTGATAACCTCCTGGCATTGATGTGAGAGAAAAGTGGAAAGATCAATGAAGAATCATGTACAGAATAAAAAACTCTCAAGATCATCCCTTCTTCAAAGGTTTTTGAAAATCTTCAGTTCACACTCCTGACTAATAGTACTATAGGAACCATTATTAGAAAGCATTCCTAATGTTGCTTCCCTTTCACAGATTTTTACTCCAAATCAATCACAGGTTCCCTTATGTAGATCACTTCATAATGTGACTCAAGAGCTAACTTAAAAAGATCGACAAAGAGAGACAAACATGTAGTATAACAACATGTAAAATAATTTTCATATTTCAAACTTTATTTTCAAGATTTATTTTTAATGATTAAATTTAAGAGTGGGCTTAGTGTTAATAAAAGTGAGAAACTAAAAGGACTAAGTTTGTCTGAAACTACTTATGATTTGCATTGGGTATATATAATAAGGGATCTGAGCTCAGCTGTGCTTGGCACTATATATATATAAATAAAGAAAATATGGTACCTGCTCCAAAAAACACTGGGGCATTCATCCCGACTTCAATGCAGTTAAACCATGGATGAGTTTGGTTCAGTGCTGGTAGCTACCATAGTAGCTATCCTACCATCTAGCTCTGCTGACACCTTTTAAACATTATCTGCAACACCATTCTTTACCATTCTCATTCATGGTTCTCTTGAGCAGAGAAGATCAATAATCTTGAAATATATCAGACAATTTGGTAATCTGGACAATTTATGTCTAGCCTTAAATCATTAATATGACTTTCTATTGTAACCTAAGCCAGGATATTAATTCAGGCCTCCAGTGCTGAGATGCGAGTGAATCATTATACCACATCTCTCTTTCTCTCTCTTTTCTACTAGTAAATACAATAATAATACCCAGCTCTTACATAATGCTTTTCATTAGATCAGTAACATAGATGTTAGAAAGAAACTTCCTGCTATTCTGATTTCAGTCATTGTTTTCAAATTTCAGTGTACAATTTACTGAAAAATTCTTGCCACTGCTGTCCATTTCATACCTCCCTCACCTATTGCTCCCTTTGGCTTATCACCACGCACTGAGACATTCAGTCTCATTTTCAGATGGGAGTCAGATTGCTCCCCACACTTTGACAGCCATTGACTCAATGACTAGCTTCCCCTTTCCTCCAAGACAGGGCTGCGTATTCAGGGAGGGGTTGTGCTGTTCTCTGGGGTGTCCTTTCCCATTAGAATATGAGGGAAAGAGCAGCATAAGATAGTGGTGACCCTGTCTGCAGAAGTCATGTTGCTATGACAAAGGAGATACAAGGCAATACAAGCAGAATCCCTGCCCTCTCTCTCTCCCCCAAGATCTGTGGGATTCCTGTAGAGGTGATGTATTTGGAGGTCCAATCCCTATCTGCTCTGGAAAGAGACAAACCTCATCCCTCAGAGAGGATGAGTAGGGAGACATACGAAGAGTTGAAACTCACATAGTTTGACTAGCCCCTATGATGAGGGTTTTTACTGCACTGGGGTGTTCTGGGACTGTAGGAATTTTAAGTCATGGCAGCACAGCTATTGCATTTAACTTTATAAGAATCAAAACAGTCAAAGGAAGAAACAAACATACAAACTCACTGAGCCAGATCTTCAGCAGGTGTAAATTGATGTAGCTCCCCTAAGTCCATTAAGCTACTCAAATTTACAATACTAAGGCCTGGGCTACACTGGGGGGGAGGGAAGGTTCGAACTACGATACTTAACTTCAGCTACGCTATTCTCGACTCCTCCTGCTGAGGTGGACTACAGGCGTTGATTCGGGAATCGATTTATCGCGTCTAGACACGACATGATAAATCGATCCCTGATACATCGATCACTACCTGCTGATCAGGTGGGTAGTATAGTAGTATAGATGTACCCCTAAGAATCTGGCCTACTGCATCCAATTAGAAATGGACTCTTCTTTTTATTCTTATGTTGCAGATATTGGTGTTAGCAGTACAAATCTTTAACTGTCAGAGCTTAGTGACGTAGGAAAGGTTAGTCAATGCATCACTCCTGTTTTAACCCTGCAGCTACCTCCAACTGACTTAATCTGTCAGACACATCTGTGGCTTTCTTCCCACAATGTCGCTGCTTGACTTATTGGATTCGAAGATTCTCTCATATGGTACAAGTTACAAACATTTTCATTTCCCTAAGTCAGAATCCAGCAAAAGTTGAGCTACTGTCTATTACTGATATTTGAGGAAAGTGGGTAGAATGATAAAGCAAATGTATCTGCTTTACTGTAAACACACTCACCATGTTGATAATCTTCAATTAACCGGCCCTTGATGCTCTTTACATGTCTTCCCTAGCTATGAAATTAAAACAGCTTCCATCTGGCCATATGCAAAGTAACTTATTCTTGATCTTTTGCGCTCATACACAAACACGCTCAGATGCAGACACAAGTAGGCATCAGATATATATCACAAAAGCACTGTGTGTGCTTTGAGAATGCTTTCATTTTAACAACATTGAACTTTCATTTGTATTCAGAAAACAGCAAAATATTGTAACCCTTCTGAAATGGATCATGTTAAACTAAATTGGAACAAGTTGATGAAAAAGTGTTAATTAACCCGCTTTCATTTCATTGAGTGCTTGTGTTTAACCTGCAGGTCATCTCCCTTTTGAACTGCTATATGGATTTGATGTTCAACGACAGGCAAATCGACTGAATCATCTATTGACAGTAAAATTAAGTGAGAACTCTTGAACCTCTTCCTTTCTCTGTGAGGGTAAGTAAATTCCTAAAATGGGAGGCATGAACCTTTTCATGAATTATTCTAATGTTTTTTTTATGGTAGGAGAGGTTGTAATAATTCTTAGTCTTAACATGTGAGCTTGTGTAAATTTGTTAGCTATGCCTTATGGGTGACAAATGGAAAAACCTCTTCTTTTCTACAGGGAATGTAGACATATGGCTGACCTCTTTTAAAAAGTCATTTCCCCGCATACTGAAACAATTATTTAGAAACACAAGACACTTGTTCCAGTCTTGACATGCTTATTTATCTGTGCAATTATCTCTTTTTAAATCACTAATTGACTAAAAGCGTAAATGGGGGAGGAAAATCCTTCTGAATTTAACATTTAATAGAACAGACATTTCATAGTATTCAGCTTTCTCTAAACAGAGTTGGACAGGCAACTGAACTGAAAAAAGAAGCTTAGAAGGAGTCAATATATTTTTATTTCTGCTGTTAAAAATATAACTTTAATAATGCTAGAGATAAGTCCAAAACTGGCAAGTGAGGTAGGTCAGAGATCTATGCTTTTTAATATTGAGCTTTTCTCCAGTAAGACTTTTATCACATTAATGGCTAAATCATACTGATTGTAAAACAGCCAAAATGAAGCAATTAGTAAGGCTTGTGACAGCCATGGAGAATTAAATGCACAAGGTTTTCAGTGCAAGCCAGATGGATATCTTCAATATATTTCTTATTATCTGCTCGTGGTAATATGTTCAATTAAACTGAATCAGTACTACAGAAGACCATTTGAATTGCCTGAAAAAATTAAGTGTTTGCTACAAGTTTAATGAGGCTAAACAGTCATATTATGTTTACAAGTTTTATTTGTTATGATCAGTAAGAGTTTACAAGAAAAAAAAAGGTAATCTATTTCATTTGAGCAGCCTTCCCTAAGTGAAAAGTATTATCCTTTACACTTTAAATCAGCTGCCTGAATTGTTCTATTCACTTTTTAAATCCTTTAGGTATCGGAGTTGAACTTAAATGTAAAAAGGGCAACAAACAAGCATTTTTTCTCAAAGCACGTTCTATTCAGCAATGATCATAAATTAAGGAATGCAGTTTTATAACAACATACAGTTAACCAATTATGGGACTGTAGTAGCTCCAAGTGAAGTCAATGGAAAAACTTGGTGGTAGCTGGATGGGGCCCTAAAAGAGGGCAATATTCAGTAAGCCATTATGCTTGCTATAATCTTTATCAAATGTTATGGAAAGTTACTGACCTTTCTCTACTACAACATAGTGCTAATGGTCCATGGCTGTACTGCTTGTCATGTTGGCATTAAGAAAACCCAAAGCAAAAGACATTCTAACAAGAACTGTGAGGATAAAAATCACACATTCCACAGCACGCACACATTTTATACTCCGTGGGTCACATTTTCAGCAGTCCTCCTTTACAGTGTCTGCAAAATTTGAGGTGGGAAGGGGATACGGTTCAAAGGTGATAGCATGGCTCCTGGGTTCTACCCTGGCTCTGCTGTGTGACCTTGGACAATTTGCAATCTCTGTGCTTTAATTTACTCATCTGAAAAATGGAGATACTGAAATAATGCAATTTATTTTTGACCTTCAAAGGGTGTTCTCTGAACCATAGTCAATGTTTCCAATGTACTATTTTAGATCCTCAGGATGAAAGATGTCTAAGTATTATTAAATGCAAGTTACATGCATACCCCCCAAATTTTGATTTCCAAAGATGATTCCTGAATATTTGACCCTACATATATGATTTGGAGCAGATATGATTTGTGTCTCACAATGACGATCCCAAAGTGATCTACAATGAGACTATTCAACCTACTGTATTTAGGAGAAGAAGTAACGAATAATTTACCCCAATTAAAACTCTGGGGGAAATGCAGTTAGGCAACACACTGGAATTCTGTTTGAAATTGAAATACCGCTCTTGCTAAATGACACCTACCAGACATCAACAACACATTTTCTACTTCTATACAACTACTGACCAGGCTTAGCTTAGAATAGTGATTTTCAACCAGTGTGGTCCGCAGAACCCTGAAGGGACGCAGACTATGTCTGAGGATTCATGAAAGGTTGTTGTTACCACAGAACAGTGGTTTTCAATCGGTTATCCATGGATCCCTGGGGGTCCTCAGATTATGTCTAAGATTTCCAAAGGGGTTCACACTTCCCTTCAAAATTTTGTAGGGGTCTGCAAAGGAAAAACATTTGAAAACCACTGGCTTAGAAGATCCACTACCAGCAAGGCAGCCCCAGGGGATATGACTACAACAGTGTGGGGAGGTGACAAAGAAGGATCAGTGAAATGAATAACTTTCTCATTTAAAAACTTTCTTTCATGCAGGGTATGTGTTGGATCATATTTAATCCTAACAGAAGACACTTAATTGTATCCTAGAAACTAATTGGTGCCATTGGAAACAGTCCAATTAGGGAGAATGTACTCAGTTGCAATTTTATGGCCAAATGTTATTGCTTTTGTTAACTGCTAAAATTTAGTGTTCGTTACTGATTTCTAACTGTTTGTGAATCAGAAGACAGGAAACATTTTTCAATACATACACATATTAGTTAGTTTCAACAGACTACGTGAAAATTATCACCGTTTTCTTTAGAAAGATATGTACAGAGATGCTCTCTCTAATGAAAATGAAAATTGGAATCAATTTTATTTTTCTACTCCAAAACTAAACAAGAAAAACACAAAACAAAACCATGAAAAAATCAGAGGTCAAATGTCTCTATATCCCCTGCATGATGTCAAGAATCAGAGAGGTAGCCATGTTAGTCTGGAATAGCAGAGGTAACAAAGAGTCCTGTGGCACCTTAAAGACTAACTAAAGTATTGAAGCATAAGCTTTTGTGGGCTAATACCCACTTCGTTGGATGCTTGCATCTATATCCCCTGTATTTTCCCCCATAGAATTTTACCTAAAAAAATCAGGATTTGGTGAAGCATGAGATTAATAGTTTTGTTTTTTTTAAAAAAAATGTTATTAAGTCAAATTATTTCTTTAAACTAGTATTATTTTTTTAATGGAATGCTCACATCTTCCATATGTATAATGAGTCCCCATAAAAATGGTTCCCCTTTACTTAACAAAATATTTTAAAATGGTGTCCCCCCCCCCCTCTTTTGACCTTTTCAAAGTTCTTGATGATGGGTAACTGAATAGTTTTGGCTCTGATACTAGCTGACAACACACAGTGTGCATCAAATATAATTACCAAAAACCAAACCATGGGCCGCCCAAATTGCCTCTCTTTGATTGCTGGTCTATGCAAGCCATCTCTTTTTCTGAATGAGTATTGTGACACTTACAAACCAGCTAACCTGTGTGTGACCCTTATAGGCATTGTAATCAGGACAATTCACTTGTGTGGGAGTATCAAAGAAATGTTAATTAGACTAGCAGTCACTAACTTGTGCATGTGTAATGATTAGAATCAAGAGTAAATATTAGATGTATTTGTCCGTGTTTACCTATATCCTGTTACAAGTTTACCAGTGTCACCAAATCCTTTTCATGTCTTTAGGTGATGTACGTGACTGTACTCAACCAGCCTTAAAACCAAATATGTGTATATAATACATGAGACTAATGATAATAACTAATGGCTGTTAATTATTCATCCCTGTTATAATGAACAGCCAGCAATTACCATATGCAAATCGATGTATAGGATCTGATTGGTTTGTTTATGTATGGGAAGGATAAGGTTAACTTCAAAAAAGGGTTTAACAATGAAGATCCAACTTGCTGTGACAATCTCTGTAAGGAGGCTTGTCAGCCTGCCGGAGAGTTATAAATACTGGACCTTGGGCAAGATACTGCCACTTCTAGTCTGTTGAACTTTAAATGGGGAAGGTTTAAGCTATTGGACAGAGATGTCCAAGTAACTTCTTGGATTGCCCTGGATAATTTATGCAATGACTCTAACAGAATACAGCTAAACTGTCATTTGGACTCTAATCTTTTGGATGAGGTAAAGAAATTTATTTGCGAACTACCAGATTTAACATCACTGGTATTACCCTGATCTACAAACTCTGAAATCAACTATAATGTACATCAGGGATCGGCAACCTTGGCATGCGGCCCCCCCAGGGTAAGTCCCCTTGGCGGGCCTGGCCGGTTTGTTTACCTGCCGTGCCCACAGGTTCAGCCAATCGCAGCTCCCTCTGGCTGTGGTTTGCGGGTTTGGTCCAATGGGGGTGGGAAGCAGCGGCCAGCACAGTGCCACTTACTGCAGCCCCCATTGGACCGGAGTGGCGAACCGCGGCCAGAGGGAACCGCAATCGGCTGAACCTGCGGACGCAGCAGGTAAACAAACCAGCTGGGCCCGCCAAGGGGACTTACCCTGGGGGGGCGCACGCCAAGGTTGCTGATCCCCGGTGTACCTGATTCATTTAACCTCTTAATAACTCTCTTTCCTTTTCTTTTACATTATTAAACCTTTAGTTTTTAGTCCCTAAGGGATTGGCTCTGTGTGACCTTTGGGTAAGATCTGAAGTATATTTTGACCTGGGGTGTGCATCTGATCCTTTGGGATTAGAAGAACTTTATATGTGATTTCTGATTTTAATAATTGCAGATGTCCACTTGTCTGGGTGATACGCTAGGGACTAGGATGCCTAAGGGGACTGTGTTTTTAGCTTCTGTTAACCAGTGTGGTGATACAAGAGTTCAGGTTTTTTTACCATCTCGGTGAACTCTAATGTTTGAATAACCACCAGTTTTGGGGTGTCTGCCCTGAATGTGGTATTCTCAGTGGTGTCCCATACCAGGCAGGATGACCAGTATATCCCCCTCTATTTCAACATTCAATTGCCATTGAAACTTGTTCTCTTCTCAATGGCAGAGTCAGAGATAAATATCAGGGCTTCTGAAAATGACAGCCTGACCATACTAACTTTCACAGTTCAAAGCAGACTTCCTGGCTGGTGCTAGGATGAACTTTTTTTAGGAGTTTAAAATTGGATGCTGTACATCAGCCAGCTGAGGAAAAAAATGTAAAGTAACTGCATGTCACAAAACACCACCACCTCAAAACAGATCTCAGAGAAAAGAAGAAAGCAGCAATTTATTATATTGCTATGGTGAAAGACTGGGTCATAACTCACAGAGCATCTGTGAAGAGGAAGCTAAGGTTCTAAAATCTTATTCTGGTATATATGAAAGATACCTTATGTCTGGAGCAAAGTCAGATTATTTTAGATAAATATTCTATGGGGAATAATGCAAAGAGACATTTTATCAGTGATTTAGAATTGTTAAGTCAAACATTGTGGCTAATACTATGCGGACAGTGATGAAATGTTTAAAAGTAATAAAGTATTCAATGCAAATTCTCTTCTAGGGAATATCTTCTTGATCAAGGAGTAAAGCTCTCCCAAACTGAAAATCAATTGATATAGATGCGTCCCAAGAAGTACCTCAATCATAACTGGGAAATGCATGGCGGTAAAACGCATGTGCAGTCCGTGATGAAAAGAAATAGTGGGGGCTAGGGAAAGACAGCTCAAACACTTGCAAAAAATCTGCACTTTGTATATCTGTAAGATACGGAAATGTTGTAGTTAAAGCCCCATCAATGAAATAATATACCCAGAAAATGGAGGACACTGCACTAAACTTAATAAATTTAAAAACTTGGGAGAGGCATGTAGATATGACTCAAACCAAGCCACATATATTTTTGACCAATACATGATAAAGGACAAAGTTGAGGAACACTTTTGTATAGATATAGTCAGCATTAACGTTTGAGAGATCAGTCATGCATGGGGCAAGCATTTGCTGATCTTTTACTGTTACATTCAAATTTGACACTGGAGAGCCCAAAGAAACATTATGTCAAAGCACATGGTGTATTCGGCAAATTCAGCCTCCATTGCACTGTACAAGAGTTTCTATGGCTATGGAACTAAATGACAAAGTATAAGGCACAAATATAAGCAGACACGCTGAGGATTGAGATTTTTGTTATGAACACTCAAGCATCTTCAGTTATGGACCTGGAATCATAGAAGATTAGTGTTGGAAGGGACCTCAAGAGATCATCTAATCCAACCCCTTGCTCAAAGCAGGACCAACCCCAACTAAATCATCCCAGCCAGGGTTTTGTCAAGCCGGGCCTCAAAAACCTCTAAGGATGGAGATTCCAACACCTCCTTAGGTAACCCATTTCAGTGCTCCACCATCCGCCTAATGAACTAGTTTTTCCTAATATCCAACCTAGATTTCCCCACTGCAACTTGAGCCCATTGCTTCATGTTTAAACTTTGTAGTTATTAAACTAGAGTTATCTGTAGATCCAGTTGACAACATGAAATCTGACACTCTAAGCATCATCTCACCATGAGAAGAAATACAATGTACAAGTAAATGACAAGACCTACAATGAAGTTGCAAGTGTCCGAAAACTCTATGGCAATCTAATGCAAAAGAGGCTCCTTCTTTTAAGCAGCCTTAGTGGAATGTCTGAACCCAGGAAAAAAAGATTCCAGTGTGTACTGGAGTGTGGCAAATTTCCGGCACTATATTGATGGGTCCCGCGCTTTCTCTTCTTGTGGGGGATTCAGGGAGCCTATTTCTTGCCCCTGAATGGGGTATTAACTGTCCCACTAGTATCCTCGAGGGGAGAAGTGGAGAGGGAGGGATCCGGGCCCGCCCTCTACTCTGGGTCCCAGCCCAGGGGCCCTGAGGATAGCGGTAAACCACTTGAATTAGCTATTCCTTCCCCTGGGCTACTTCCCTCTCCTATCCTTCAGCTTGTGGGGGCTTCCTGCCCGCTCTCTGCACAAGCTAGGTGTTCCTTTACTTAGGGTCTGGGTCTTTCTTAGCTCATTGCAGCACTTCTCCAAACTCTGCTCTGCTTTCCTCCAAACTGCTCACCGCTCCAACTCCTCCAAACTGCTCACCACTCCAACTCCTCCAAACTGCTCACCGCTCCAACTCCTCCCAAACGCCTTCCAAACTCCCTCCCCTGTCTGCCTGAAGCAGGGGTTTTTATTAAGGCCTTAATTGACAGCAGGTGCTCCAACTGACCTGCTGCCTGCTTCCCTAGTCTACAGAGAGCCACGCCCCTAATGAGCCTTGAGTTAATATATCTCCCCTCAAGCACTCTGCCACAGCTCCCTGACCCTCCTCTATCACATGGAGGTAAACTAGTTGGAACATTGATGGAAATCATTCCAATAAAGAACATGAAACAACCACGTAAAGGAGCAGAGTCACATCACGTTCTTGTAGTTAACTACTGTAGCTGGCAAAGTGTGCACCAAACTGTTGAAATTAATGCTCCCTCATGGCTATACTAAAACAAGTCAATGAATTCCATCTAAGATAAAGAACATGACCCTACTTTTCATAATATGATGAATCTTTTCACAACCCAACCCAGTTCAGTGTTTTCCTGTGTTTTTATTTGAAAAGTTGACCTTGCTAAGCAGATTCTTCTATGAACAGCGTTGGTGCAGTACAGCCTCAGAAAGGCTGACTACTATTGAATGTAACAAGGTCTCTCAGACCAATCTGAAGAGCATTGTGCACAAGCAGAAAAGCAATTCCATCTCACTGCAAGTGTGATCATTAGTATTGGCCCAATCACCCTATTTTAGAAAAATTAAATCACTCAAAGAAACACTAAATTCTCCAGCACCAAGCACTTTCAGAACAAAACTTCTGAAACATGCAATATTGGATCGATGGCTGCCATTAGAAAGCAATGTTTTTCTAGTGTAGCAAAGTTTTGGAACAAGACAGTTAAGTTATTTTCAACTTTGTCTTGGATGGCATAATCTTAATTTTTGAAGTGAGAAAATAGTTATTTCACATCCACTAAAACAAGACACAATAGTGCAAATCCACACTGGTCCTATGGGTATAAAACAAAACACGAGGCAGGGACATATTCTCTCCGCCTAGCAGCGCGTTGACCACTTACAGTATTTCAAAGTGTCCAAACAAAAGTTGTATGTGAAATACAAAAGAGTCATGGATTGCAAGTTAATGTCTGCAACTCTATTCCGGACTAGGGATGTGGTTTACATGGGACAATAAAATCTGTATCAATACTGATTAATACAATACTCTTGGAACTACAAGCCTGAACATTATCAAAGGTATTATAATCAGCCATAAATTGTCAGATATGGAATCCCTGAAAAGCTCTCAGACAACGGAGGTAAATATTCCTCAGAGGAATTTGCTGAATTTTGCCAAACACAGGATTTTAAAAACAGCTGATTAAATTAGTGTAACCACAAAGTAATGGTGTTGCTGAGGGTGGAAGAAAAGAATCCAAACCCAAGCTGCTGGAGAAAGCTGAGACTGTTAGCAAAGACCTTTATCTCAGTCTATTCCAGGGTGGGAATACACCTATTGGCAATATCTTTGCTCATTACTCCTGTGTGGAGGTAAACATCTGAAAACCAAAAGCAGACAATATGAGATGGATGCAAGCTAGTCTGAGACACAAACAAAAATAAAAGGAAACAACAGGTTAAATCTGTTAAGCCATTCACAGCTTTGAGCGCTGGTACGATAGTAGCTGGAAACCTACTCCCCAAAATGAAACTGGTAAATAATGTAATTAGAACTTGTCCTTGCCCTTGTTGCATGCAAGTGCTGGAACCATTGTTATAATTTGCTCTGTAAAGCAGAAAAATCAGTCTACAAAACATACTGACTTTATCCCTACCTCTGTGATATAGGACACCGGAAAGTGATAAAGCCATTCCCACCAGACTGCTACTTACAAACCCCATAGATTCTCCCTTGTCCTGAACTTCATCTAGCTATTTACACCAAGGCAAAGTGGATGCAAATCGTTACCATTCGGAATGTGCAGTGTTTCACATACACCGTGTAGTACAAGGTGCAGTACAGTGAGGAACCTGACCCTATCTCTCCAATGTAATCACAGTTTAAGAACCATTAGAGTGGTAATACTCGCAGCATCACTATTTCCTGTTAGGAGAATGCAAAGGCCTCTGCCGTGAAGCCATATACTACCAAACTTGGCTGAACAATTACACCAAGATTGTTTCAGACTTAGGAGCTTTATACGATCCACAGGGCTATACCAAAAGAGGTATACTTTACACCTGCTTACATAGTTTGAGTGTTAAGAACTGATATGATCATTCCATTTCTCCAAAGCTACAAGACTAAATCATATTAAGAGGATCATGTACGTCAAAGTAATTTTGCCACAAAGTCAGGTAAGTATTTAGTGTAACTCACAGGCCCTAAGCTCTATCAGAAGGATTATCTTATTTTGGGAAGGGAGCAGTAGCAATATCATCTGTGTTACTGTCATTATTAGCCTGTTCACATGGCTCCCTCCTGAACCCCAGCCTGCCAGAGAAACTTCCTTTGTGGATTAGCCATTGCTATCTGAGTGGGAAGGGAACTGTTGGCAATGAAACCGTTCTGCAAGCAAATGGTATCCGACTTGTGCACGCAAACGAGACACAAAATAACATACCAGGGAAGATGAAGGAAGCAGGTCCTCCCTAGGCCATTGACAATGCAAGGCCCAGGGGAACCATTCCAGCAGGCTGCTTGCGCCCACTCTGAGAATGTGGAGGCAGAAGCCAGAAACCAGGATTGCAGTTGTGGGGCAGAGGGGAGCCACCTAGTTGGAAATAACTTGCGACTGTAGTAACCAAAGAAGCTCTCTTTCCCAGAGTCTCTCTATAGTTAATGTAGTCGGCTTTGCCATTAAAATCTGAATTAGTCCTCCAGCAGCTCAGAGCTGCCACTATAAAAAGCCACTTATGTGACTACATTAAAGTACAAATAAGCCAGCATTTGATGGTATATTCCTAACACTGTTTACGCTATTTGTCATGTAAACACTCTCGTACTGAGTCTTTTTATGTCATGGAAGAATTGGAACATTTAGCCTCAGGTACAGCAAAAATGACTGAAAATTAATATGAATATGTTGCATGTAAACACAACCCATGTTCTACACATCTCCTAATAATATCTGTTGAATTGTTCCCTATCCATATAGATGCAATCCCTGTTTTTTAATGTAAAGGTCAAACTGGACATGCAAGGTTTGCAAGAATTTGCATCTCAAAAGGCAAGATAGTTTTCACTTAGAACTAACAAAACAAACCAAAAATGTATTCTGATTGGTTTGGAAAACAGTTGAGAATTTCTGACAATGGCATGTTAATAAACAGCCCTATGGCACCTGTCAGAATGTTATATTTTTAAGACATCTACCCATGCATAATATGAATATTTATTCACCTCTCTGGTTGTTTGCCAGAGATTATTTTAAGCTGCCCTGTATCTTGTGTAACAGATATTATCCTGCCTCTCCTCCCCCTCCAAATCCTCCATCCTTGCTCATTCTATAGGTGACATTATTGGCATTTCTCTTCAAATTTGGTGGGGGAGGGGAAAGAAGGAAGTAGGATTTAAAAAAGAGAAATGCTTATTGCTAATGGAAGAACACAGAAAGGTTAGGAAAGACATCTTCTGATGTATGACCTTCACAATTTTTTAATCAATGAAATATGAGATCAAAAAGAATAAAAACATATCTTAAGGTCAGAGAATACATCAGCTGATAAATTAGTCCTTTTGTAGACCACAAAATTCAATTAAAATATGGCATTTAGAAATATTTCCCCCCAACTATAACACGTGCTACTTAAGGCATAGAAACTCAGATATTTCAATGTAAAATCCAGTACTCTATGGTCATTTAGAGTTCAGAACAGTTTTAGGTGCTTTTATACTTTTGGTGGGTTAGATTTTAAAATCGTGTTCATTGTTAATATCCATGTCTCAGACCCAGGGCTGGCACTAAGTTTTTTGCCACCCAAAGCAAAATTTTTTTTGGCTGCTTCCCTCAGCCCTGGGCTCTCACTCCCCGCACCAGTGCCCTCTCCCACCCGCACCCCTTGCAGCCCCAGCTCTGGGCTCTCTCTTTCCCCCCACCTTCCCTGAACCCTCTTCCACCCTAGTCCTGAGCTACCCAACACCAGTGTTGACTCCGCCCGCTACCCCCTCGCCTCCAGCCGGTCCGGTGCTGGCAGGGGCAGGGTAAGCAGCGGGGTTCGTGGGTCACGCCTCAACCCAGGGACCCTCCAGCCGTGGCTCCCGCCTCCAGGACTGGCCGGGAATTGGGAGGGCAGAGCTGGGGGAACTGCCTCAGCAGGGAGCAGAGGAGCCGGAGCAGGGCAGCCCCAGAGGGAGTGCAGCCCCGGAGAGCACCCCACCCTCTATGGCCCCACTGCTGCTGCTGCTTCTGACCGCCCTGCTGCAGCCCCTGCTGCGGCGCTGGAGAGCGGCCACCCTGCGGCATCTGCAGGTGCTACATGCGCCCCGCGGGGCGGCTCCCAGCCTGAGTGTCCCCCGCTCAGAGCCCACTCAGCCCAGCCACAAGGTGCGGGTGCTGCTCTCCCATGGCTGGCGGCGCGACCACAGCGGCCCCAGGACACCCCCCGGCGCATGACTCACTGATGCAGAATGCAGCCCCTGTAAATGTGCCGCCCCAAGCACAGGCTTGGCTTGCTGGTGCCCAGAGCCGGCCCTGTTCAGACCTCAGGGTATATTCTTCGCTTCACGCTTATCTGTAGGTCCTATTAATGTTAACGGGATCAAGTTCCTAATGAACACTGAAGATGAAAAAATAATACTTGCTAATCTCTTATAGCCTTCACACAATGTGAAACGATACTTAAACCATGTGACCAATAAACAATGACCAGAGGCAATATATACTCTTGCACTAAGTAGCAAACAGGCTGCCTCTAATAATAATAATGAGGAATTAGATCATTCTTAAATTACAAAATTACCATTTTTCAACAGCATCAGCTAAACAAAGTAATATCTTTAAGTATTAACCTTTTATGGATGTATAGTAGGGTGACCAGATGTCCTGATTTTATAGGGACAGTCCCGATTTCTGGGTCTTTTTCTTATATAGGCTCCTATTACCCTCCACCCCATCCCAATTTTTCACACTTGCTGTCTGGTCACCCTAATGTACAGTCAAGGCCTGTTTTGTGGAGGTGCACCTGACTTCAATTGGAGATGTGGGTCTTAACATTCATGAAAATCAGACCCAGTATCAATTATATTTAAACTAAAGACCCAGGGCTGGTTTTACATCTGTGTAACCCTCTTGCCTTCAACAGAATTCGTTTTGATTTACATCAAGTGAGATGAGAATCAGTCCGTGAGGGTTTGTCTGGACACCAGCTAGGAGCATGCTTCCCAGTGCAGACAGACAGACAGACAGACATGTGATAGCTCTACTAGCTCATGCTAAAAATAGCAACATAGCCATGGCAGGTGGCCCCTTGGGTTGAACATGGGTGGCTAGCCCAAATGACAGCCTATGCCGCTGCAGCCACACTGCTAATTTAGCATGCTAGCTGGTCCACCCATGCTGAGAAATATGTGCACAGCTGCAGCGTAGACATAACTTAGAAACTGTTCCTTTTGTTCTTGGTTCCTTCTGCATTCTGAGACATGGGACTTGGTATCTTCCTTATACATCACCAAAATGGCACCAAAGAAAATATCAGACTTTATCAATTTCTACTTTCAAGTGAAACATCTTTAGGGCCCTGAACTTTGACCAGGTGTTTTCATTGAAAAGGGGCGACCTTATTTTAGAGAAGGCAAAGTCAAAAAATGTAACCTTGCACTTGGAGCAGAAGCAGTGAGGTTTATGATGGTCCTTTGTTCCTGGGAGAGATCAGTCCACAGTCTTGGACTGGCCCCCAAGAAAATTCTGTGTCCCACTTGACCTGGCTAAGCTTTGGGTAAGCACTGTTCTCATATAGAGACACTACTGCTCCTAATGCCTGAGAAATGTCTCAAGTCTAGCCCTGGCCCTCTCCTGACCGGAGATTAACAACCGGGGTTAGTTGTGTCAAGTTGTTTGGAGGTTTTGAGATGTGAGCACATGAGGATTTACACATTGGGAGTCATGCTCATTTGGTGCTTCCATCTTCAAGACCTGAGCCCAGGGTCAATTTCACCGCTGACATAAGTGAGTGAAACTCCATCATAGTCCATGGAAGGGCCATTGCAACACCTAGTCACATTCCTAGCCTATCTGCTTTCTTGTACTAACACAATTGGCTTCAGAACTGTATCCTTCTGTGTCAATAATGTCGGTTGTTATATTCTGTTATGTTTTCCATGCAATAATAATGTATTAAAATTAGTACCTTAACTGACAAAGAATTCACAATTAGACTTTTCCCTAAAGAGAGGCTGAGATCCAAATCTACAAGGGGCCAAGCACCCTGAGCTTCTACTAAAATCAAGAGGAGCAGAGGTCACTTGGGGAGATCTTCTGTGCCTGCTGAAGTCCAAAGCTCCTGCTGACTTCAGTGGTGGGACATAAAGCCCTCTGCCCAGGAGGTTCCCAGAACCTTGGGAAAGACTTTTCTGGTTGTCCTGTTCTCGGGAACTTCCAGAATTTTACTCACACTTAAATGTTATGCCCCTGCTTGAGGAAAACAGGGATTCGTGTTTAAGATGACTCTCACACCCAGATTCCTCTCAAACACAGACCTACTGCTAACCGTAGGGACTTCCTGTTCAAAGAGATGAATATCTGCTGAGGCACATGCTGTCCAGGCTGCACAAACTGGAAGTGGCTGTGTTAAGTCCAATTTATTTCTAAGTCATAATATAGTCCCCCTATAGCCTTCATTTTAAAATAAAAATTGCACAAAGGTACCTGTAGGAAAGAGAAGAAATATGCATTATGCAGGTGTATTTGACCAATGCTGTCCTACTGTAGGGCCTGACCCTTCAATTCCTACATATGTACCAGTCTCATTAATGGGAGTTCTACCTGGGAAAGTACTCCTGAATTTTGAGATGGTATCGCAGAAGTGACAGGATGCGTACCTCCCGAGGTCCCAAGGGGAGAGAGTGGGGGGATTAATCACAAAACACAGAAGGCCAGATCATCAGCTGGTGTTATTCCCTGAAGCTCCATTGACTTCACTGGAGCTATGTCAATTTACACCACCTGAAGATCGCCCCAATATGCTTAAAAGCTTTTCTAATATAAAGAGACAAATGTAAAATTAAAGCAAGAGAGATGATCTAATAATAAAATTGGGACAGTTCCTAATCTCCGACACAGATGCACACACAATATTTTATGGAAGATTCTGCTCCATGAACATTCTGGTGCTGTATCTCACACGCACAAAGGTGTGTAGCAGGACACACACACACACACACACACACACACACACACACACACACACACACACACACGTAAAGTGTCATGGGGGATTACTGTGTTTCCCAGAGCCAGCTGTCCCGAGATTCATTGCTATAACCCACTCTGATTATAAAAAGCACCCATTTAAACTTGCATTAAAAGCATTTTTAAGAAGTCTCTGTATACTAGAGAAGTAAGTGATAGGAAGAGCCTCTAAATCTATACTGTCCATCAATGCCAATAAATGGGAGGATTAAAACTGACAGCATTAGAGCTCTGTGATTGATTACAAAATAATAAATCAATCTCTCCTGATCTGTTATCCAACATAGCATTTCCCACAAATAAGAGAGAGATGGAGAGTGTTTATCAGTGTAATAATCTGTATCCCTGATGCCTATAATAATTCATCGACATCCAACTTCTCATAACAGTGCATAACTTTAAAACATTTGTCAGTGTCACTGTATTTAACAGATCTGAACTTTAAATCCTTTGAGTAAACATTTTATGTTTACTTAAAAAAAAAACTGTTGAGAGAATTTCTGGACATCCACTTGGGATTCATGGGATGTATAAAGGATATTACCCAGCGGCAAGAATTAATGAATAGTGTTAAATCACACACAGATTATATTTTGGAAAATAAAAAGCTGAATTGCAAGGGCAAAAGCTGCAGGTTTACAAAATAATATGCATGTATTAAGAGTTTACCAGGACTTTTAAAAGGATTAGACATCTGCAGATGCATTAGATTAGATAAACATTTTTAAAGGACATAAACTAGCCATTAACTGCCTAAGGTAAAAAAAAACTTCCTCCATGGATATTCTGACTTTAATGGGTTTCAAGTTAAGCATGTAGTTCAAAAACTTTGCTGGATCAAGGCCACAGTGCATAACTATCCATAATTAGTCATTAGGGTGGCAACTTCTTCTGAAGGGTCTAATGCTTGTGATGGTCAGAGACAGGACAGTGGACTTAATGGACCATTCTTTTGATCCAGTGTAGCAATTCTTATGTTCCTATATTTAATTCAGTTTAATATATAACCATAGCACCGACTTGCTATAAATATTATTCAAGACATCAAACAGATTTTACGGTTACAATATCTTTGGCCTCAGTGATACTTAATGGCATAGGTAAGCTTTGATATGTGAGAATCAGCAATCTCTGTATACTCCATAGAGCCTTACAGCAGAAGGGGATGTGTGGCAACAGCTCCCATTGACTTCACCAGGAGCAGCTGCGATTCATTACCACTCAGGATCAGAGAAATTAAGAACACGGAACATGTGTGGCTTCTTTTTTTCTCTATTAGTGATTAGGGCGGAGGGATCAGTGAGGTGTAATAAGGACTGTTGTTACCTTTCACCACCAAACTTCCAGTGCTGCTAGCCGTACCAAAATGGTTTGTTGCTATACAGGAATAACTTCCAGCATCTGCCTTAGTGACATTGACAATTCGGAGGCTTCCATCATCCATAATATTGATTCTGGAAAGACAATCAGGTATGAAGGGTTTTTTTTAAAGGTAGCATAAAATTCTTTTGAGTCTGTATCAATTATTTTCATTTTGAACAGTATGCAGTCCATTGCCAGTTACAGAGGGCCCAATTCATAAATACTGCATGCATCATTTACATGAGTTTTTTGTGTCTTTACCTGAGGGCAACTGTAATTTACACACTAGCAGCATATGCAGGTTTATGTGAATCCGCCCTTTGATATTCAGTGCTCACCGGAACAACTCTTGCAACATGTGGTGCACATGCTGCAACTAAAAATCTAGAGTCAATGACTTAATACTGCAAAACAGAGTTATTACAAAATTAGACTTGCTTTCTTTGATTTTTCTGTCAGACACTTTGTGGCTTCTAAAACAAGATTTATCAAAATCAGGATGCATTTTCTGCTTATTGAAAACCTACAGTCCGGATGCTTTAATTGCACTCTCATTCCATGGCATGTCCGACAGCACTGGCCTATACTATCATGGTGTGAGAAGTCTTGTAAACTTTCTCTTCTTTGCAAAAGAATTCCTGCAACATGCAGTGTTATACCTTGTTTGCACCGCAGGGGCAGTTGAAGAACTGAATGTTAACAGATAGCATGGGGGGAACAGATACTTGTCCAATCTCTTCTATAAATTATATTAAAGGTTTAGGCCAGGACTAGCTTTAAGGGCTTGTTCACCCTACAGTGTCATTTTACGTTTTTCCGTGCTAATCATTTTCTTTTTCACTGCTGCAACTCTCAATAAGGGCACAGAATATCTCCATTCCTACTACTGAAATTCCCTGCATCACAGGCTACGTACATAAATGGGAGCACCAAAAAGTGCTTAGGGTGTTGATCCTGTACCACTAGGGTAGCAGGTACGCATACATGGATGATATCTGGTTTATTCCTAATTCAGTGTGCTAAAGCCCAATCGCCCATTGTGTGGCAACTCTGCCCAAACTCGGCACTTTCTTACATGCTGTGGGGTTATCACAGCCCAGCTTCCATTAAAGTAATTCACTTTCCCACTGAGTGTCTTACTTATGGGACATCTGGCACCTGCGCTTCTGTGATAACGCTCACGTATTCCTCATTGAAGCTTATTTATGCCATTAACTCTCCCGACACTCGGCATCCACACTCATGTTATGGAGCTGACATCTCATCCACTCAAATATAACCAGCTTTCGATGGTGTGTTCAATCTGTCAAGACCCAGCAAATGCTGAGTTTGGGAGTCCTGGAGAGTTTTACTCTCTCTGAACCCTTTCCAGGGGAAATCTCACACCAACACTATTGATTCTCTTTAGCAACATGTTGCCTTTCCCCTTCTCTATTTGTTCAGAGACTTCTGGAATATTCACCACGCTGTGAGTCAACAGAATTTAAGAGGAGTTCTCAGAGCTGAGTTAACTTTTTCCTTATACATCATATGATCATAGAATTGAGGAAATGTATGGCTGGAAGGAACCTCAAGAGGTCATCTAGTCCAGCCCCTTGTGCTGAAGCAAGAACAAGTAAACCTATTACCCCAGACAGGTGTTTCTTTAGCCTGTTCTTAAAAACCTCAAAGGATGGGGATTCCATAACTTCCCTTGGAAGATGAAATATTCTTATAGTTAGAAAGTTTTTCCTAATATCTAACCTCAACTTCCCTTGCTGCAAACTAAGCCAGTTACTTCTTGTGCTATCTTCAACAGAGATGGAGAACAACTGATCACTATCCTCTTTATTTGAAGACTTAATTCTTTCCTCAATTTTCTTTTTTCAAAACATACCCATTTTTTAAAACTCTTTCCTTGCAGGTCAGCTTTTCTAAACCTTTGATCATTTTTGTGCTTTTCTCTGGATTCTCCAATTTGTCCACATCTTTCTTAAGGTATGGCAACCCAAATTAGACATAATACTCCAGCTGAGACCTCACCAGCACTGAGTGGAGTGGGGCAATTACCTCTCATGTCTTACCTGCGATACTCCTATTAATACACCCCAGAATGACATTCGCCTTTTTAGTGACCACATCACATTTCTGATTCATGTTCAATTTGTGTTCCACAGCGCATGGAACACCATAGACATTTTTTTGGAGGAAGACTGAGAAGTTGGCATCGAGGGAGCTGAATGTACGCCAGCAAAACTAGATATTATAAGTAAGGAAAAGAAAAGAGCTGCACATGTTCAAGGAAAAGGACAGTTGTGTTAAAAAGCAGCAGAAGAATCCTGTCATGTATTTTTAACTATAAGCCACCATTTCAGTCAGTCTAACCTTCTGTCATGTCATCTTCAAATGTGAGTTTCTTGACCTTTATCATGTGTTCATCTGGCCCCATCCCAGGTGAAATATTGGGTAATATTTCTTGCACGGGGCTCAAGATGAGGTCAAAGCACATCTGTCTAAGCCATTTATGGAACCTTCTCGGGCACATGCATAGTTGGATGTGACAGCTACCAACAATTACTGTCCTGACCAAGGATGTTTCAGTCACAAAGGCCAGTGCTAGTCCAGGCCTTGTGCCACTTGTGTGCTCTGTCAACGTGCACAGTGAGGAGACAGATACCTCCTGGAATGTCCACTGTCAATGCATGGACCTGGCTAAAGCAGCAGCAGAGATTCTAAACTTGCTGCACGATGTATCCACAACAGTAGCTATGCCATCATGCGAGGAGGCTAGATAGCAGGAGCCGTGAGTAGTCTAAGTGGTACCTGGAAGGATAAAGAATACATTGTGTGTGTTTCATAAGTGTGTGCAGTTTGAATTGCTTTGGGATTTAATATTTTTACTTTGCTGCAGAAATCTAGTGCCCCATATTAGATTCTGTGCTACCACCCCAATAAATTAGAGGAGACTGATATGTTATTATTTGTCTTTATCCGTATACTGCCACATATCAATGAATGTGTGATGTGAACTGTATATTGGAGCATAGAGATTGCCATACTGGATCAGGCCAATGATCCATCTTGTACAGTATCCTAAATCCAACAGTGGCCAGCCCCAATTATTTCAAAGGAAGCACTTGGTGCTACTAGTCACTTCAAGTCTTAAGAACAGACCTAGAAGTGTTTTTCTGAAAGCCGAAGATGCCCTGGACATGCATTAAAAATTCCAATTGACATAAACAACGAATGCAAGAACAAGAAATATTGTCCAGCCCCCAAAAGAAAATCCCTCCCATCCACTCCTGCCATGGCATCCCCCTTCCCACCTAACCCAGCCCTCAGCACCTCTGCTCTATGCAAAAGCCCAAGAAAGGTGCTAATCTTTTTGTTTTTCAGAACTTGATGAAAGGAACATTATTAAAAAAATCCTGTTTTTGAAACCAAAACGAGAAAATTATTTTGTATTTTAATTAATTTTTTTAGAATAAAAAATATACTGGGAAAAAAACAACCTTGCGTGTCAGTGTTTATCATTTCACATTTTCAACAGAAGCCTAAGCTGTGCAGACAGAAGAATGAAGCTCTCGGATCTGTTGGAAAAGGAGCCTGGGGACAACATGAGAGGAGACTGTGGCTGAAAAGAGTCAAGTGTGGCTCCGGGGGCAGAACAGATGGAGTAAATTTATTTAAAGGGTGATTATTTGATTTAGAAAAGGCATGAGGCAAGTTCAAGGCTGAACAAGAGAGTCTGATGGGACTCCTTTATGTGTAGAATAGGAGGCAGTGCTGCCTAGTCTATAGGGCACAAACAGTATGTGAGGAAACCTGGGTTTTCCTCCTAGCATTGCCACTGATCTGCTTTGTGACAGTTGGCAAGTCAATTACCTCTCAGTATCTGTTTCCCCATATGTATGTTGGAAAACCCTTTGAGGTCTGTGGATGAAAAGTGCTAGATAAGTGCTATTAAGTACTGGCACAATGCTCCTAAGGGGATGGATCATAGATCTTTATTTTGTGTTGAGCTAGTTGGAAGCTATTTATCAGATAATGTATTTCATGAATAATGCATTTTAATTTTATCCACTGTTGAAATGGCTTTAATTTTGAGTTTTGTCTAATTCTCTCTCTCTGGCTTCCAAATGCTACCCCTTCTCTTTGGGTATTGAGCTTCCTTCACAGCATCACTTTAGTTTGCTGATCACTTGAAAAGAATTTTGGATTTCAGCTTCCAAAGAAGTGACCTTTGGATGATGCCAGTGAGTCTAATATCAGCTCTGTGCACACTTTGGGGAGGGGGGACGGGGCATTAATGCTGCTTTACTGAATGAGGATCTATGCCACTTCTGTTTCCAATACTGAGGTTCATGTGGGTGGCTCTCAAAACTGACGGTTGGGTGTCTCTTAATGATGATATGAGATTGCCAACAGTCCACTAAGTACCTACATAAACCTCTCCACCTGCATTCTAATAGCTGTGAATACATTCTTAATTCTGACCACACTCCAGTAAGTAATCCCTCTTACTTTCATGCTAAGGATTTACATTAAAACTGACAAATACCTATGTAAGACAAATGCATTTTTTTAAATAAATCAGATCCTTAAGCTTACTATTTAAACTGTGACTCATTGATTAAGTGGGCCTCATGGTCCATTTTGCTGAAAGTACTCTTCTAATCTGTACGTTTTGCCCCTTAATATGAAGCCCAAGTGGTAGAAGTTAACAGGAACAATTATTTCAGCACTTTGAAATTTGTTAGAGAGAGTTAGAAAAGTAGGAACGACTTCCACTGCTTCACAAATTTTCTTTGGCGATGGAGCCACATTAAAACAAGGGAAAAGGCTCATTGTAGGCCATTGAAGGCGCTCTAACTGCTAATTGGGTTGAAAGAAAACACGTCTTCATCGACCACTTTCAGCAGTTTGGCTAAAAATGTTCTTTCAAGATGAGAAGTTCAAATTAAATGAAGCTTTGCTCAGCATACTTTTTGCTCTAAAATATACCCACCAACACATTTTCTAATTAGTTGCAAGGAACGATGTTAACGAAAGCAACATTTTCCATAAAAGCATGTATTACTGTAGGGAGAATCAAATGTCAATTGCCGAGTACATTTTTTTTTCAAATTAAGTAGTCCTTTAAAACAGCTTCAAACTTGAAAATAAGAAAAAAAAAACAGTAGTTTTCCCTGGAGAGTGTTAACAGTACTACCATTTGCAATTAATTTACAGTAATAGGTGTCTAGCAACATGGTTAGAAAATGTAAAAAGTTTCCACAAAGTTTGCCTTGTTGATTGCAACTCAATGAGAATAATTTTCAGTGTCTGTCAATCATTATTATTTACATAGAGCCACACAAGCACAGTATTATCTAAATATTATTCTGTAATAGACTTCCATTGACTTCAGTAGGCTCTGCATTAGGCCCCTAAGAGTTACTCTTATCCTAAAGATCCACAAGGGACAGATTAGGGCTACAGAAATATCTATCCAGACTCAACAGGCAATAATCACTTTGCTGACATCAAGCAAGTCTAATGTGACTGAAACCACCAGGCTCATCATAACTTTACCTCTTGGAAGGGCCTGCCAGACTTATCTTTTTCACCCTTCTTCCTTTCCCTCTCTTTTCCTATTCTTTTCTCCCATCATATCCAAAGTGCTAAGCAGGTATTTATGAAATGTGTAATTCCCCACAGCATCAAAAGTCAGCAGAAGCCAGATATTTAAGAAGAATGACTAAGAAGAATACGTCAGCAGCAGCATGGCGACTGAGCAGCAGTCATACTGGACAGCTAAGTGGCAAAAGCTGAAGGTTTACTTGTATAGTGACCAAAAGATTTTTAGGCAAAGCCAATACATACATTAAGATGCTATGTAGGCTCACAATAATAAAGATCCAAAACCCTTCAAATCAAAGAGATCCTTTTTATTGATTTCAATGGGCTTTGGATCGGGCACATAGCTTTTCAATATAGGTATTACAACATGCAGTAGGATTCTACATCAGACTTTCCTCTTGCATGGCTAGTTATTTACATGTTTCCCTTCCCCTGCCTATGCTACCCGCCACCAACGACTGCAAAATTAAAGACAAAAATTGGTAACTTTGGGCCTGATTTAACCAAAAATAGGCTGGGCTTTATGGAGTTGAAGCTGATTGGGGGGGAGGAAGAGGGGTGGTGGTTCTACAACAAAGAATTCTGCACCCTTTAAAGTCAGGTCTAGCCCATTTTTCAATCATGAAGTTTTTTTCTCATGCCCCATATTTGTCAAAACTGTATTTCTAACTCCTCCGGTAGAAGACATTCACACTCTCCGTCAAATCAAGCCCATGCAGAGAAGTTTGTGAAGGTAACTATCATGGGAAGCAGGCTGCAGAGCGTTTTTATCCTAACAATGAATAATTCATATCTGAAATACTCACATTTAGTGGCTCAAGTGTCCTAGTAAAAAGGACTGGACATAGTAATTTTTTTAACTAATGGCTTAAATCACTAATACAGAATACTTTAGCATGGTTTGTAACTTGAACCTGAGAAAAGTTACATGTGAATACTCCCAATGATTTCAAAGTATTCCCATTGATCTAATGTGTTTTCAGAATTGGACTCTTAGAATCTACTTCAGTCATGCCTTTACCCAATATTTAGGATTGCAAGATACTTACTATTTATGTAAGTAAGAAAATATTTTTTGATCAAAGCATAACAACTATACACAAATAATTGGTTAGGCAGATCAACCACATTTACTTGCTCTTTCTATGAGTATCAGGGAGATTGAAAGATTCTACTGAGGCTGGTTAAACTGTCCTTGTTCATACTCATATGATTTTTTCTTTTGAAGTCAGTTTGTTGTCCAGGTTGGAATTTCCAGGTTCTGGGGTTGATATACCTCAAGGCCTCCAAATTTTAATTGACTGACTTGCAACTATTACTCTGATCCTGAACCCAGGTTCCCTACTAATTCCCATGAATCCTGATGACATTAGATAAGAACTGAAAATGTATATCTGTTTCTACGATTGTATAGGCTAGTGAAATGGACCGACCTGTAGGTTGCCTTTTAATCACTGAGAATATCATTGAAAAGTCAAAGATGATAAAAATATCAAGGTGGAAAAATAAAGAAGAGACAAGTACTTCAGCACCCCTTTATAAAGCTAGGTCATCTTATCTGCAACATATGACATTATTTGTAATGTACAGAAACTGCTGGTCTTGGCTGTCAACAAGAGATTTCACAATCATTGAGAGTAGGAACATATCTGGACTTACGAGATAAATTAAATCTCTGTTTCTTAAAATGAGGCTCTAGGTTCTAACCATTGAAGAGTTGACCTTGTTCTTGTAAATCAAAACCAGTCTGGGGAGATGATAAAAATGCTGATTTTTCTTCCCCTGCAGCAACAGCAAATGGCAAAAGCTGCACACTTCCTGTCATCCTAAGGAAGAGGTCTACCCCAAAACTGATACATACACAGTTTTCATGACAGCTCCTCATTGATACTGTAGAGCCTATGTGATAGCAAATGCCCTTAAATGTCTTTGAAGCAAGAGGAGAAAATGTCTTAAGGCATTTGTTCATTTGGCTGGCTTGGACTTTGGAAAGGAGAACACACCAAGGAGAATTACAGGCCGAAGCCTCTCTTATGAAAGAAAAATGTAAATATTGAAAGTAGAATTTTCAGTAGGAGTTATATTTTTCAATGAGTAACAAATTTGGGACCAGGTTCTGCCCCACTGACATTCATGAGAGTTTTTATCATTGACTTTATGGAAACAGGATCAGGTAGCCTGCCTCCTGAGCCACACCTAATGGCCAGGAGTGGCTCTCTGGCATCATTTGTCAGATGAGCCAATGTTAAACAGGAACAGGATCTCCTAAACTCATCATGAACCTTAATATCAATGATAAGTCCTTACCGAGCCTCAGAGGAAATCTTTTGTGTGCCTGAAGATATACATTTCAACCAGAACATGCTGTTGATCTGTTCTTCGGTTTCAAACTCCTATTTCAATCTGGTATTCACTTAGAAATACCAACCTTGCACTACTTACTGTAGGAACCTGTCCCAAGCAGCATGTTTAATTTTAAAAAATTCTACATGGGAACCAAGCACTAAATTTAACACCTTTGCTGGCCACGGATTGACAGCATCATCCCAACTTTGCAACGATCAGGGAGAAGGATGCCCTTGTACTTGTGCATGTAGGTGCTCTGCTGGCATGTAAAATGCTAACACATTTCATTTTGATTTATTTACTAACCTGCAAAGTACATGCAACTGCACCGATATTTGAAAAATTAGATTTGAGCCAGAGTGATGATATTGCAGGTATTTATGTTTATACAATTCTCGATATGCCTCTTGTTACTGCTCTGTGATATGAATGGGTTGGGGGAGGAGGGGAAGAGAAGGCAGTGCATATGGTGGGCTAAGTATGCAACATTAACATTGTTACCTTCCATAACGAAGTGAAATGGACACAGGCTACAGGACTTTTGAGCAATTAGTATTGACTTGTAGGATGGTTTCTTCAGAGCAAACTACTCACAATTATATGGTGGCTTTTCTCCACTGAAATCAGTTATGCTGCTGTTTATGTGATAATACAGTAGACTCTCGATTATCCAGGATTCGGTTAACCAGGTTGTGGATTAACCAGGATGTAAAAAATAAAAAATGTAACTCACAGGGCTGGCTCTGGCTTTGTTGCCACCCCAAGCACACAAAAAACCACAACCCACCAGTGCACAGGGCAGCCAGTGAACCAACACCCCTTCCCCCGGCGCAGGGTGAACCAACCCCTCCCCCTCCATATTTCCTATGGATGGTGATTATCTGGGATTTTATTAATGAGGATTAATTTTTTTCCTATCATCTTGGATAATCGAGAGTCTACTGTATTAGTATTGCGATTTATGAATTACAAGCAGATCTTTACTTGCGTCGGCTGTTGATTAAACATATAAATCAGAAATATTTCATGCTTAGCCAAGGAAATGTTTTAAATTTTAGTTCCCCAAGACACAATTTTTAGAATGTCTGATCCTCTTTCTATTGCGGGGAGAAAAGATGTCTTAGAGCAAGAATTTAAATGAATGTCAGTTGGTAGAAACACACCCTGAGTGCAATTTCAGATAAAACTACCATTGATCCCTTCATGTTACAGCCTTTGTGGCAGCGGTTGACATGGCTATTGAAAAGAGACTGTGGTGACAGAGTTCTTCTAAAAGGCAATCTGTCTTCTCTGGGAAGATGTAGGTTAAATGCACCTGTGTTTCAGCCTGTATGATAAATGGCTCCCTGGCCATCCTCTGAACCTTACTGGAGAAAAAAAAGAAGCACTGATCAGACAGACCAGACTGTATTCCTAGCGATTTATTTGTTCAGTCTCTAGCCATAATTCTACCAACAGAATCTAGAATGACAAATGCCTTTAAATAATTCTAAGGAGATGAGGATAACAAAGAACTTTTTGTATTCCAAGTAACCGAAAAACACCCATGAAATCAGTGCGTGTGAAATCATTGGGAGTATTCACATGTAACTTTTCTCAGGTTCAAGTTACACATGAAAGTACCATTTAGTACCATAAAGTATTCTATACTAGGGGTGTAAACCATTAGTTATTTTCATTGTAAAAAACCATAAAAGGCCAGGTTCTTAGCATGTGTAAAATGATGTAGTTTGTCTGTGATGCTGTGCTGATTTATGCCAGTTGAGGATCTGCTCCAGATCCTCCCTCTCAGTAAATTTTTTTTCTTTTCCTTTAAAAATAATATCTGCAATTCTTCTTAATAATAACCTGGAAAAATATAGCATATAACTTCCTCATCTTAACTACACTATCTCTTCTGACAATAGTATAATTAAAGTGGAAATACATTCCTAAATCACAATTCACTTAACTGAAGGAAGTCCATTTTGTGTTCTGTTGGAGATAACTATCAGGAATTAGCTATGAACTGGTTATATTAAAAAAGTCTGATTGCCTATTTTTAAAATGCAATAGGGTAAATGCAGCCCTATGTGATTGTTAATTAGAAAAACCTCCTGGAAGTTTCATTTTATTTTAACTTTGGTTTCCTTCGGTGGCCTCAGAGCACTCCCAAAGCCAGCTCCACTGAATCATGCAGGGTTCAGTTTACCTCAGAGTTTTCTAACCAATTTACCACCTACATAACTGAATCAATGTTCCAGGTGATTGTACTTCACAAGTACAAATTGTACAAGACACTCTTCCTCAATATGTTGCCAAATGCAGCTTCCCCCATGAAGCATGACATTTCTCATGTTTTTCTGCGAAAGCTAATATTAGTCAAAATACAATTTCAAATTTAGATTCCCCTCCCCACTGAAAATGCCTTTGGTTCAGAGTGAAAGACACCCCTCATTGTCACTCAGATGCATTAGGAAATTGGTTTAATTTTACAAAATGCTTATTAAAAAGTCCTTTGCCTCATAGAAGTTTTTCCATTGGGAGGGAGGCATTTCCCCCACAGAGAAGTCAAATGCTCAGCCACCAGATCCCCAGAGAACTGCACAGATCTCAGAGGATCCACTAATGGTAAAGGTGCTTTACAAAAACTACTTCATTCAGCCTATCTGAAGTCCAGTGGCCCTGGGGGTACTTTAGGTATCAGGAAGCCCATTCTTACATGCGAGTAATTATAACCAGAGTCACAGTGGTTAGGTGACTTTCCCAAGGTGACTCAGATTCAGTGGAAGCACTAAAGAGACCCCCAAGAATTGTGACTTCCAGCCTACTACTCTAACAGCTCTACCAATTGGAATGACAAGCACTAGTCCTCTCTATTTACATTAGGTGCTTGGGTGTGTTGAGGGACAGAAGCATTAAACTAAAACTCTTCAGATTCTTGTAAAAAAACAATTTATTTTCTAATGTGGAAAAATATGTACATTCATGTAGGCCTTGTCTACACTACTGGCTGGATCAATGGGTAGAGATCGATCTATTGAGGATCTGTTTAGCCCGTCTCGTCAGGACATGATAAATCGATCCCCAGAGGCACTCCCATTGACTCCGGAACTCCAGCTCGCCAAAAGGCGCAATTCAGAGTCGATAGGGGAGCCCGCTGTTGACCACTGCCCCGTGCGGACGGCAGGTAAGTTGACCTAAGATGTGTCGACTTCAGCTATAGTATTCACGTAGCTGAAGTTGCTAGTGAAGACCGGGCCATAGATTTTCTATGTGAATCAGCTGCTGACACAAACCATTTTTGGAACCATTCACGAGATTAGAAAAGAAGCAGCAAATGCATTCTCAGCTTATTATTCCATCTGATACCATCTGAATAGAAGCCTAAAGGCATAGTCTTTCAAATACAAGACATTCTTTTTGTTAGCTTCAATGAAAAATGCCCATGGTACAAAGATAGATTACCCACTCCACTTATAATTGACATTAACATGGATTTTAAAGTTCCAAAGTCACATTTTAAACTACATAAATATAATATTTAATTACTCATCAAAATACTATGAAGACATGCTAGGATATCTGAGAAAAGTACTTTAGAAATCCTTCCCCTCCATCCCTTGCAAGACATATAGTTATTTCCTCTGATTTTAAACTCATTACATTAATTTCTTAAAGCTTAGCATTTAATGTAGAATCAGTATCTTATTTTTTTAATTATGAAAAGATCACAAAAAGAAACACTTGAGAATAATGTTTTCCTTTAAAATGCATAAAAGTTACTGATATCATTTTCTTTGGATTGGGGAATACTATGAGTGAATGAATCTATACTTGCATTTAGGAATCTAACATTAGCATTTTTGAAAATTTTGGTGGGTGTGTGTGCGCGCACGCGGGGTGGTGGTGGTGTGTGTGTGTTAGACCCTCCCCTAAGAAAAGTTCCCTGCTACTTGGAGACAGATTACACCTGTCTCCTGCGGTTTCATTGGAGGGAATAGCTCTATCTTTTGCTATAGTGCACTCACAGGGTGAAAGGAATAATTTAGCCTTATGTACAGTACACTGGGACCACTTCAATAGTCACTGAAATGTAGCCATCTCCAGTGTGGAAAGCAACAGCTGTTTAACAGCCCAGAGCAAATGACACTATTTCTTAGGAAGGTGTAAGCACATAGTGCCTCTCACTCCATCCAGGAGGACGCTGTCTATCAGAGGCAATGTTGTCTGTAGGCACCAGTTCCTCTCTCTGCCCTCCACCCCCTAGTGACCCACCAAACAACACCTGAGAAAAGTCACCACTGAGCCCAAGGTTAAGAAGTCTGTTGACAGCTTTGGGTTCTTTAGGTGAAACTGCTGCTGGAAGGTTAGTCATTACTTTGACTAGGCAGACTTAACTAGCATCCAGCTTTTGAGTGTGTGTGTGTGTGTGTGTGTGTGTGTGTGTGTGTGTGTGTGTGTGTGTGTTTAAGGAGGAGGAGGACAGAATGCTCAACACTTGCATAATGAGCAAATATTTCAGTACAGGGGTCACCAACCAGTTGATTGCGATCGACGGGTTAATCCTGAAGCCTCCACCGGCTGATCATGATCTCCAGTTACTAAAAGTATGGTACAGCAGGCTCTGGCCGCCTGCCTGCCTGCCCTGGCCACATGCCATTCCCAGAAGCGGCAGGCTGCTGGCATGACTCTGCGACCCCTGGGGGGGGGGCACTGCTCCCACCACCAGAACCGGCCAATGGGAGCTGCAGGGGGGGCATTTGTGGGCACGGGCAGTGCATGGAGACCCACTGCCCTCTCTGACCAGGGTACAGAGATGTACCAGCAGCCAGCCGTTTCTGGAGCAGCATAGGGCCACAGCAGGCAGGCAGCCTGCCTGAGCCCTGCTGTGCCATCAACCGGGAGCAGCCTGTGCTAAATGTCTCCCAACCCAGAGCCTGCACCTCACCCTCTCCTGGATCCCAACCCCCTGCCCCAGCCGGACCTCCCTCCTGCACCCAAATTCCCACCCAGACCCCTCCATCCCCTCCTGCACGCCAATCCCCTGCACCAGTCTGGAGCCCCCTCCTGCACCAAACTCCCTCTCAGAGCTTGCACTCCTCACTCTTGGACCCTACACGGCTCCCAGCCTCAGCCAATGCACACCCCACAGTTGAGAATGTTACACTGATTTGTGACAATCTCTGAAGGATTTTGGATTGATACACCACAAATGAGGCTAATAAGTAAAATACATGAAATGTCCAGTGGATTCATATGTTCTGTGAAATTAGGTGCAGTGTGACCCTGCACCCAAACTCCCTCCCAGAGCTTGCACCCCTCACTCCTACACCCCAACCCTCTGCCCCAGGTTTAGCCTGGAGCCCCCTCCCACATGCTGAACTCCTTGGCCCCACACCCAGCCCTGAGTCTGCACCCCCCTCCTGCCCCTAATCCTCTACCCCAGCCCAGTGAAAGTGAGTGAGGATCAGGGAAAGCAAGGGACGGGGGAAGGTAGTGAGTGGGGCGGGGCCACGGGGAAGGAGCAGGGTAAATCCGGGGTTGATCATAAATCCAAAAAGTGATTTTGTGAGTAAAAAGGTTGGAGACCACTCTTTTAGCACTTTCCCCTTTCATTCCATGAGAATAATATGAATGAAACGTTCAATACTAAAACATCTCTGACAATACAGAGCACTGCATAGGTCAATGGGCGATGGGGCCTGTCAGCTCCGGGTCGCTGGCTGAAATATGGCTTAGGTTGGTGTTAACAAATTCATCATCGTTTGACTATGCCAGGTTACCTCTGTAAAATGAACTGAGGAGTTCCATTCCTAGTCAATTAGTGATCGTACTAAGGACAAGATTCTGGCTTGCCCTGTGCACCTGCACAGGGGAAGAAGAGGGTAGAAGATGCCTGCTTACTCCAGTTGGTGGGATATCCCGAGGAAAGCACCTTCCTTGCGGCTGCCACTCTTCTTCTCATACAGAAGGCTCAGGCAGGAGTGGGAAGTGTGCAAATCTCGATTCAGCTGCCATTCACCTGTCAAAGGACTGGGGTTGATTACTTCCTCCATGGAGCCAGGTGGTGCCACAGACTGAACTGCAACTCAGGCTTGTTTGTGTGGAACCACACTCTGCCTGTTACTCACACTGTATAATTACAATCTGTCCCCAAACAAGCATTAGTTGGAAACCAGAGAGTCCATCAATGGCTATTAGCCAAGATGATTAAGGATGGAACTCATGCTCTGGGTGTCCCTAAACTCCAAATGCTCGCCTCTAACTGGATGACAGGGGACGGATCACTCGGTAGCTGCCCTATTCTAGTCATTCCCTCTGAAGCATCTGGCACTGGCCACTGTCAGAGGACAGGATACTGGGCTAGAGGGTTCATTGGTCTGATCTGCTATGACTTTCTTATGTTCTCACAAGACTTTAGAGGCCTGGACATTGAACTTTTCCATGACACTTACAGATGGTCCTTCCAGTTGAGCAATCAAGGAGCACTAGTTGGTGAAGGTTGCACTGCTATTGGTAGTGTTACAATTCTTCTGGGGATAAAATGAGGATCTCATTCTCCAGGGCTATCAATCCAGCCCCTTTTAGAAACACTAAATTCTCTAGTTAAAAAGAAAGTTAAGTTTAAAACACACAATTACAGGACATTTAAGTATTAATAATAAATAACAATAAAAGCAGAAAACATCTCTGCTTCCAACAAGCAGTTTTCTGATTATTTTTTTTAATTTTTTTTTGGTAGGGCAAATATCCATTTTTGCACTTTTAAATAAACATGTTTCTAAAGTCCAGTACTGATGACAATGACATGACACAAAATGACTTTTAATATAATGAACAAGAAAGAGGAACAAGGTCTTTATGGATAAATGTGGTGTCTGTAAAACTGTAGAGATGTTGGTTAACAATATATTCAAATTATTTTCATAATGTTTTTCTTTTACTTAAAAAATTTCAAAAGGAAATTGTATTGCTCTAGTAACGTATGCACGCAACTCCGATTAGCTTTCATTGAACTTGTATGTGTTCATAAAAGCTAAGTATATTTATTGTATTTTCTTACTTTCCAACTAACCATAGTAAGTTTTGCATTAAAAAATATTGAAAACTACATATGGATCACAATTTCAAACTGTAAAGAACAGAACAATGACCACAAAAGAATACACGCTAAATGCTACATCAAAAAAGTCTCTATAAAATAAGGTTCAAATATCCATATCCACAAAGTTATAAAATTAGAGGAAATAATTAATTTTATATTTTGTAGATGGTGAAGTTATAATGAAAACATACCACTGTCCTAAGCAGAGAACATTTAGGGCTTTTCTACATGGGGACACTCAGAAAAATTAATCCAAATTAGCTAAAGATGGATATTTAAAGTGGATTTGTTAAAATGCATTAAATCCCCGCATTGATACACTCATTCATAATTATAATGGCCTTAATTCAGCTTGAAACCTCTGGAAGTGATTTAAACTCATCTAAATGCAGGCCACTTTAATTCTGTGGGCTGGTCTATACTAAGAATTTATGTCATTTTAGCTTTATCTCTTAGGTGTATGCTCCAGTCCCCTCCCCCTTTCCCTCCCCCCACCTCCGAGAGACAGAACTATGCCAATCTAATCTCTGGTGCAGAGGTGCTAGGTCAATGGAAAAACTATTCTGTTGACCTAGTGCTGTCTACACCAGGAGTTCGGTTAGCTAAACAATGTCATTCAGGGGTATGAATTTTTCACCCCTCTTAGCATGCTCGGGTAAATTCCCTGCGTAGTCCAGCACTGGGTTAGTTAGGATTAACTTTCCTGAGTGTTCCCCTGTAGACAAGCCCTTATTATGAGGTTATGAAGTAAGCCTCTTTCAGTCAGATTGATTTTGATAGCACGTTCTGAAATTCTACCACAGGGATGGAGAACTGAATTCAAGGGTCAATGAAAAAAACTAATTGCAATTTCTTTGCAATATCCTTTTTGATGATCAGTCTTTTGACATTGTGACAATGTAATATGGGGAGGTCGGGACCTCAGTCCCCCTCATAGAAATTGATCGTGTTCATAATTCTCTATGGAATTTGTGGATGATTATGACAAACCATTTCCTAGTACTAGGTGAGATGGGGTGACAGACCTAGCTCATTTTTGTGACCACTGCAACTGTTTTATAAAGAGGGGAGGGGAGAGAGAATGGCACTAAATGTAGAGTTCAGATAATTCTACAGCAATTCTGCGAAGAGGCTTTCCTAGGAAATTAGTTTTGTTAAGAGTAGAGGGAGACCTTCATTGTAGCAAGTGCACTATTGCAAACTTAAATAACGGATTGGAGGACACCACAACATTATGTTTCACAGGAAGTCAAAAACCCTATCTGTGGTGAAACACAAATCTCAATGACTTTTAATGCAGTGAATTTTTATCTGCTTTTCAAATTCTAGTCTTTGTGGAGATGTCCTTCACAGGGGAAAAGTGAAATTGGTATTGTAACAATTTAAGGTTCCAGTGGACGCAGCATCAAATGGTATTGATTTTATAGTGGATTATAGGACAGATGCATAATTTCAAAACAGGAGTCCATGTATCTATGATCCTCCAAGTGCAAGTTATTAGGTGCCTGATATTGTGAGCTCCTCTGGAGAGGTGGTAAGCACCTTCAATTCTCATTGTCTTGGGCCCACATCAGCATGGTATTGAAGCAAAAACATGTTTAAAGTTAAGCATATTCTTAGTAACTTGCTGAACTGACACATTAATCAAGAGTGAAGGATGCTGATCCACCCCTTAGGAAGTGCTCAAGACTTCACTAAATCAAATACTAGAACATAATGGCTACTTTTTCAGGGAATACTTTCAACAGAGAAGACTAAAGCAAAGAGAAACGTGTCTCACCCACAAGTGGTCAATGGAAGTGTAAAAGAGAGATAAGATGCACCCAACAACTTATTTTCTGCCTCATTCTCGGCACACCATCCAACCCATCCACTGAGGGCTCAATGTAATGAAGATTTATACTATGGTAATTGAAAACATTTGCATAAATAAAGCACTGATTTGTAGCCTCTCTGTCCTAAGATCAGAGTAATAATCATGTGCTGCGTCAGGTGAGTGAAATGGATTAATCTGAGGATTAAAACGGACTCTTTAAAACCAAACATAATTTTTTCTGTAAGTGGGGACTCCGAAAAAGGAACAATACACCTAGAGCCAAATTCTTAGCTGATGTAACCAGCAGAACTCCACTGACTTCAATGGAGCTATGCTGATTTACATCAGTGGAGAGTCTGGCCTTTAGACTCCAATCTCTTTAACCATGGTGATTCCATAAACTAGTGATCTTCAGTCAGCTTACAAAGCAAAACCTGATTCCATGTTAGGAACTCTTGGAACTCATTCCATTCACTAATAAAGTAAGCTCAGACTCTTGTAGATGGTTCAATGGTTCAATTGTCATAATTACGATAATTACAGAGGTTAAATGCATGGAGTTCCATTTGACTCAGTACAGTTGCATGGCTGTAACTGATGGCAGAATTTGGCCCAGGGTATCTTCTCTTAGGGCATCTACGGTGTCACAAAAGTCTTGTGTGGAACTTCAGGACCAGACTTGAACAAGTTACTGTTCCTCAGAACTCTGAGCAGCGTTGACCACCGTCAAGGCCAGGGATCTCGTGGATCAGCCTGTGTAGCTCACTTTGGCTACTCATCAGAGCATAAAAGAACAATGCATGGTTCAGAGTCACTTCCAAATGCCAACTGAGCTAAACCAGTACAAAAGGCAGCCAAGGTGTTTTATCAAAGACACTCCACAAAGCCACAAATTAGATTGAAAGTGTTGAACACATGTCCATGAGCTCGTACTACATTACACTTTGATCCTTCCATGAACAAAATACAGAGAAGCACAGGTTCTGCTGAGAAATAATCAATTAAAACGATTCCTTTTAAGGACAGTATACCCCGTGATTTTGGACCTCTCTCTCTGTCCACTCAAGTGGTTAACTTCTCCATTTGAGCTCTCTTTTGCAGTAAATGGGTTAAAATAAGTTGACATGCCAGTTATTTCGCATGTTCAAACAAGGTAAAGCCACCTCTTTGAGAACGAAGATAAATGCCATAATGTCAATTCAAACCTCAGAAAGCTATTTACACGGTGTCATTTTTCACTCCACCAAGGCAGGATGTAATGAAAAACCGACACGTTATTGATGATTTTGGCTACCTGCCCTGCCTAAAAGAAATTGCATAGGTGCTTCATTAAAAAAAAAATAGCCAACACAATCAATGCAAGACAATAGTTGGAAGCTTCCTTTGAGGCTTTGGTCTTCTCTGGAATGCAACTAGACTACATGTCCAAAACAAATTCTTACACTACATCTGTCAAGTTATCAATATGAAACTAATTTCGTCTCTGTTTGCACACAGGCAAATATGTGGTTAATATGTGTTTTCTATCTTATTGTCATTTTCCTTTTGATGTTCAGAACAGTTAAGAACTAGTTAAATAGCTTCAAGGCAACCAAACCCTCTTCCCCAAATCTGTATTAATACTCTTTAACTCGAGACACATCTAAACTGCTAGGGAAAATCAATTTGCATTCGCTTTCTTATCTGCCTTTGCAATTTTTCCTTACTCGTTGTTTTTAAAATGGTACAGTTATATAGAACTGTAGTTAATATAATGTCAGAATTTCCATTACATAAAATCCTTCTAGTTTTCGTGGCTTGTGAGGAAGTCCTAAAATTTTATTTTTTAAACATGATTCTTGGCATGCAGAATGACAGCCTGGGAGCAAACAGAGATTAATATATTTTTCCTCTTAAAAAAGCGAAGTTGTTAAACCTCTTTAAGGATCAAAAGTTCCAAAAAATACAAGTTGGACAGAAAAATCTCCATCTTTCTACCACTAATTCAGTTTATGCCTTTCAGAGAAAGTAGAAAGGGGTACACACACACACACACACACACACACACACACACACACACACACACACACACACACACACACTTATTTAAACTTATGGATCAAATTTTAAACTCCTTTGTAAGTCACTATGGAATATGGACCCAGTTTTGTGAAGAAAATACAGTCAATTGAGTAAGCAAAGTAACAAACATAAAATACGACAGTTTGGCTAACTGGCAGGTAATTTCATATTTTGGAGTAGTGCTGCTAGTTATTTGGGAGTTTTTAGAAGCTCTAGTTTTTTGAAAAGGGAGTTGTATACTTTACATTGTCAAAATAAAATTAAATTTCAAATTCTTCTTACTCTATTAATATAAATTATATTCCAAATTCTTCTTACTCTATTAATATAAGTAGTCAATATGGCCATTATTGTGAATAAGGTGAATTGCAGTAGGATGAAACTAATGTAGCAGCACAATGGGGATGAATTAAGTCCATCAAATCCAGGCTATTCAGAGACAATTCTAAAAGTCCAGTTTGACAGTGAAGTAATCCTAGTGAGCTCAAGAACTGCTATCATTTAAAAATCACACATATACCTTATGGCTAATTCTCCACGAGCTAACTTTAGTTAGCATGTAGGGTGAGATTTTCAAAGCAGAGTAGGGGAGTCTGATTCACATTATATCATTCTTGCATCAAAACGTGTCTGATCCGCACACACTGAAATTCTCAGTTTGAACACCTGCCTCCTGGGTGACACCTCCTGGGTTGTAGTGGTGCCATGATGAATGGAGTTTTCTGGATCTTTTGTGTTTTCTCCTGCCACAGATCTGAGTGCACTGAGGCCATGATCCTGTAAGGAGTTCCACATGGCAGACAGCTACATTTGCAGAATTAGAACCGAAGTGCACATATATCCAGGATGAAATCCTGGCCTCACTGACTTCAAAAGGGTCAGGATTTCACTCTACATTAGTGACACTGACACAAATAGAAGCCCAAATTTACAGCAGCCTCCTTCAGGACCAGCCATTAGTCATGATTAAGCATGGCTGTAAGCATGTGCTTTAGGACTTTCCTGAATCAGGGCCAGAGAAATCAGCCTTGTACTTTTAGACACCGATTGGAAGTGATTTAATACCTGCTTTGACAAGATGACATAGTACCGTGTAAATTAAAGTTATTTTTTATGTACTGCAATAAGCAATATTTTTCTTTACAGGAAAAACTCCGGCTAAGTAACAAAGAGAGTCTCTATCTGGTCCTAAACCGGTTTTGATTATGCAGTGTTCTCAGGGTTGATGTGCTTATGCAGAAGGAGCGAATTCCTGCCTCAGCTCCTAGCAGATGAGGTAATCTGGGCAAGTCATTTAATTGGTGAATCAATGAAGTAAGGATACCAAGAGAGAGCTGAAATATCCAATACTACTTCATCCTCGGTACGTGATTGATGTGTTGTTAATGGTGTCGGCGAAATGTAACTGGTAAATGATTTAAAGTGATGAGATTCTTGTTTATTTGAAGGGCTCAATAAACTCTAGCCCTTTTACTCCAATCCAATAACTACAGCAGAGATTAGAACACCTTGAAACAACTACAGAATCATAGGAAGGAACCTCAAAAAATCCTCTAAGCCCATCATCTCATGCTGAGGCAGCATAAGGGATACCTAGATCTGACTGTTATTTGTCTAACCTGTTCTTGCAACCATCCAACCTCCCGAGGTCATCTATTCCAGGGTGTAACTATCCTTATGGTTAGAAAGTATTTTGTAATATCCAATCTATATCTCCCTTGCTGCAAACTAAGCCAATTGTTCTTGTCTTACCCTCAGAGGACAAACAGAACAATTGATCACCATCCTCTTCATAATTATCTTTTACTTTTTTGCGGACTGATGTCCCTGTAGTCTTTGTTAGACTAAACATACCCACTCCATGCCCAGTTCTTTCAATTTTTCCTCAAAGATCAGCTTTCCTAAACCTTTTTGTGCCTCTTCCCCAGACTCTCCAATTCATACACTTCACCCTAAAGTCCACCCCAGCTAGGCTGGAAGCTGGAGCCTGGCCAGAGAGCCTTGTCAGCAGGGGGTGCCCTGCCACTGACCCTCCACCTGCCTGGTAAGGGGGCCAAGAGCAACCCCCGGCATATGTTACCACCCCGGGGCCCAGGGCAAGTGGAGGGTCCGTGGCTCCTCACAGTTGCCTGGCCACCCGGCTCTTACCATGGCCAGGTTGTGGCTCTAACCTAGGATGGGGTAAGAGCCATGTGGCCAGGTGTTGGGAGCCATGAACCCTCTACCTGCTCTGGGTGGGTGGGGGGGCCCCGCAGGGCAGGGACATGGTCCAGGATCGCCCCCTCACTCCAGGCCCCCTCACCAAAGGCAAGTGGAGAGTCTGTGGCTTCCGGCCTGCTCCGGCTTCTGGCTTGACCCGGGGTTGATCCTCGGGCAGAAGGGGAGGGGCACGGGTGGGGACATGGAGGGAGCAGGACCCTTGGCCCCCCACTTTTGGGAACGCTCCACTGGGGCTGACTCCAGCTGAGGCCTCAGTATTGCAGAGTACAGTGGAACAGTTACCACCCAGGTCTTACATATGGCACTCCAGTTAATACACCCCATAATGGCATTTGCCTTTTTTGCCGTCGCATCACTGTGTTGACTCATCTCCAATCTGTGGTCTTCTGTATGTAAGTAAAGATGGTCCGTGACACAACAAAGTCAATGCAAAGAAATCTAAACATCAGTGCTGACGCCATGGGTAACATTTCCAAAAGCCAAGCTAAGTGAATTAGGAGCCGAAGTGACTTTCCATGAGCTGTGGCCTCCTTAGCTACTTTTGAAAATTGGACTTAGGGATAGATACCTAACTTCCAATATCTTTAAAAATATGGCGCTCAGGCTCATTGGAAAAGACTACCATATCCCCTCAGCTTGTCCCCTCAAGCCTTCATATGGTAGAAATATAAATTTAAAGAGCGATGCGCCAGACTGCCAAGCACTGCAGTACCCTATGCTCAGTGAGCTAAACAGAAGAAGATGGTTTTGAAAGTTGCATTTCTTTGTTTTTCCTGGTTTTCATAAAAAAAAGAAAACCTTCTGGCCTTAAACAATACGGTTTTGTGTCTGCGCGCTCATATATCACAGAGCTTGTCAAGGCTGCAACATAAATGGGACCAACTGGGAAAATTCCCATGAAGATAGCAAGCACGCCTAAGTGTATCTAGGTCAGATCGGGCTGTAACAAAGCGCACCACGAAGGCCCCTTTATAAAGAAACTTGTTTAATTAAGATAACAGATGTTTCTATTATACAAGTCCTTGCGAGCGGCTGTTTAATTGGACACTTTCACATTCTTTGCTGGCAGTCCTCAACATCATTTACTTTTTATGATTTTTTCCCCCCTTACAAACGAACTGAACAAACAATTCACCCACTGTATGTTCATGCAAAGGAGAGAATTCTAATGGTAAAGGAGCATAACGTGAGTCAGAATGGAAGGAGAGTGATTTTTTTTTTGGCATAAAAGTAAAGTTAATTTTCTGTTCCACTGTGAGTCTGTGTCTGGTAGCAGCGTCGGTTTAATATTCAGTGTCTTTCAGGACAACATTAGGAACATGAGCCCCTCATTTGTGGATTTTAAATATTAATTATTTTAACAGAAAATTTGGAAACGCTCAAGCTCTGGTTTTGAGATGAGCTGGCAAACTGGAGAACTGAGAATAGACCCTGGGGCTCAATGAGCGATGGAGGTGAAAAAGGATGAATGACTGAATCTGAAGGCGAGACAATGTCTCCTGTCATCTTCTTGCACATTGCACAGCTCTATGTCTGAAAAGGGAAGACAAGATTCCTCACTTACCTACACCTGGAGAGAGAGAGCATGTCCAAATCTCAGCCTGCGTAAGGGCCAAATGCAGCCATCTACTTCATGAGGATAGACGGCATTAAAACACAACTGAATCACGGTGACTCTGCAGCCGGGGAGGGGGAAGAAGGGAAACTAGCTGTGAGCTGCCATGAAAGCAGATCGAGTGCACCCTTTGTGCTGTGGAGATTTGCTCTACAGTGCCTGTCTTCAGAAGCAATACCCAGCAGGAGTTAGAGGGTGGAGAGCAGTGAGTAGATTCTTCATTATGCAGTTCCACAGCCCTAAATTCTTTCAGACAGGGAGGTGTACAGGGCCCCCATGTGCCATTATTGTCCTTAGGCTATAGAAACATCAGTGGAATGGCTGCACACCACCCCCACAACAAGCTCTGGGCTTTTGGGAAGATTTCCTTCAGCTCAACCCTTCTTGGATCATCCCTGCACAGGCTATCCAGAAATGTTTGGGGAGTAGCATTTGGCATTTAGACAGTTACTAAAAATTTGGGTTTTTTGTGACTCGTCATGGAAAAATAATAAGCTTTGATGTGTGTACAGGGAGACTGATAGTCTAAAATGAATACCTATCACTTAAAACAGTGCCTTTCATCTGAAGACTGCTAGTGCTTTGCAAACATTCATTTAGCCACATAATCCCCTGCCCCCATGTGAAGTACATAACTGTGATTATCCCCAATGTATAAGGGTGAAAGTTGAGGGGGAAAGAGAGAGACAGTGACAGGCCATCTGTGATGGAGCAAGAAAAGGAACCTATACCTTTTGGATGCAAGACCTATGGCCTAATCTGTGCCCCAAACTCCTCAACAGCAACATGAGGTCACATCAACAGTGCGGTATATGCTGGGGAATTAGATCAGTTCAGAAAGAAATATTCTTTTCATATATTATGAACACACAAAAATGCAATAAGGTATTTAAAGAAAACCCAACTGTGATGCTTCAGTGAGTTTGGTAATGCAGATTAATAAATCATATTGTACTATCTGCAATGCTCCTTTGGCTGAACGTGTCAAACTTTATCCATTTAACATATATGGTACTGCTTGCAAGCTTTTTGGATTGTGCAGCATTATAATTATTTGGACTATGGAGGATTATGCTAAAATGAAGGGGAATCTATATTTTTAAATATTTAAAAAATATGCTTTCTGATATAATTACATAGTTCCAGGCGGATCGTTACCTAAATTATAGGATATTTCTTACTCACTTTGGAATATGGGCATGGTTGTGCACGAACATCATAGCTTTAGTTGACAGCACTCTATGTACTGCCTGGATTTATCTGTAGTCACTTAGGGCCTGATTCTCTCTGATTTATATTGTAAACCAAGAGTAACCACTATAGTCACTGACTTTAGTGGAGTTACTTCTGATTTACACCCATGTATGCTAGAGCTGAATCAGGCATTGTATCTATAACTGAGAGTAAATTTCCTGCAGGAACTATACTGTCAATATACAGAAACATAAAGCTTTCTATAATAAGATCACCTGAAAAATAAAGGTTACACTAACATTGCAACTGAATTATTATGAGAGGATTCAGAAACCCTGTAGGAACTAGTCTGTCAGGACTCCCCCAACCCAGTCTTCCTGACCAATGGTATTTAACACTAAGAAATGACTGTCACAAATAGGGAATATGGTGAAACATAAAATGGTTGATCAAAAACTTGCATTAAATGTGCAAGAGTTTAAGAGAAGAGTCTCCCTTAAGAACATGAATTTCCTCCCATTTACACCAACCTCCCACTAGGGTAACTATTCAGTCCCGTGAAGTTGTTCCTGATTTACACTGGTGTAACTGAGAGCAGTATCAGGCCCTGTGACTGAACATGGCTCAATTTCCATTGTTACTATGATTCATTTAGCATTTTCTTCTGAACAAAGCTCTCATTAACTGTTCAATGTTTAAAGCCCCATCTGTGTTTCCAAAAGGGTGGGGAAGGGAGAAGAAAGGTGGGGCCCACGTATTCTATCTCCCCCACATGGCACTGGAATCTGTTGACCTGGTTCAGATCCTGCTGCTAGTCTACTAGTACTTTCAAAAAATTATAGGGCCAAATTGCTTAGCAGAGTTGAGGAAGGTGGCGATGCAAAAATTTGCAACCTCCTTTTCCTGATCCACAGACCTATCAGGCATAAGGTAGAGCAGCAAGTCTACTCTACATTTTACCAAGTGGTCAAAGTCTCAGGGGTCTAGTCTGGGATTCACAAATTGCCAGAATGTAGGATGTCGGGCCATAATACTTATGCTGAAGGCCTGGAGGGTGGGAGCTGTTGTGCATTACTAAGGCCAAGTCTACACTACCTGCCAGATTGGCGGGTAGTGATCGATCCATTGGGGATCGATTTACCACATCTAGCAATCCCCGAGCACTCTCCCTGTCGACTCTGGAACTCCACCGCTGAGAGAGGCAGAAGCAGAGTCAACAGGGGAGCAGCAGCAATCAACTCACCACCATGAGGACACCCAGATAAGTCAACCTCAGTTACGTCGACTTAAGCTACACTATTCACGCAGTTGAAGTTGTGTATCTAAAGTCAATCCCTCCCACCCAGTGTAGATCTGACATAAGAGTTACCTCAATTCAGGGAAATCCTCTACTGGGCCGCTTCAGCTATATGTAATGTGGTTTTGCACAAGGATTAGGTTCTGTGTTGCCCATAGAACATAACAGACTCTTGGCAATGAATAATGTGTTTGGGTGTTCATGCAGCACCAAGAATGGGTAATGAACTCTGGATCCATAGCTATCTAGGAGCAGTCTTTATTTCCAGAGCTGATTTTGCAACATGTCTATATTTATGCTATAGCTATATATAATTTAGCTTTTGGAGCCAGGCTGCTAACATTACTTTGATGCAGTTATGCCTCCAAGGCAGGATTTCCATTATTATGGAGATGAACTGCCTTTAATGATTGCAAAAATATAATTGCACCCCAGGGCAGAATTCCTAATAACACAATGGTAGAGCTCTCAAACACCAGTCAGAGATCCCTCCAGGGCAGGTTGTTCAGGAAGGGCACAGTACACGGTAGTTCTGCCTCCAGAGAAGAATATAAAACCTAAAGCAATAAAGCTTTCTTTTCCAAGATAGGCTGTGCCTTCTGGGCAAACACTGAGCATCGCATTTAGTTCTGCCTCCTGGACAGCAGTACTGTAGCCCCCAGAGCAGGCTTCCCAGGAGCATATGATGCATGTTATTTCTGCCTCTAGATATTATTCCCTAAAATTACACTCGGTCTGCAAGAACCCTTAGGTAGGAGTTTGAACACTTGCCATGATATGGCAGAATTCAAAGCATCCCAGGGGACTGGCACATTAACATTGCTTTTAATTCCTCTTGGAATTGGAAGGACGGTCCACATCAATTAACCTCCACAGCATCAGAGTTCAGGTTCAGTTCGGAGAAGTATCCAGAAGTTCAGATGCTCGTCCAAAGTTCACAGATCTGCAGTGTTGGTTGGCTGGGAATTTTGTGGGAACAGCTTTTCTCATGGGCTACCCAAAACTTCCAGTTTCCAGCTCCGATGAAAATATCTCAGCAACAGCTATTCTTATGCTCTGTTCCCCATGGATTTCAAGACACTTAAGACCATAAGGGACCATCATGATCAACTACTTTGATCTGCATAACCCAGGTCAGAGAATTTCACCCAATGAGTCCTGCATCCAGTGCAATACACTGTGGCTGAACAGGAAAGTATCTTTGATAAAGACATCCATCCTGGATTTAAAGGCTCCAGTTGATGCAGGATTTACCATAAGCCTTTGGACCTTTAGCATTTTCAGTTTCAGTCTGAACCCAGGGACTCACTCTTGCTCTGGCCCCTTTGTGCCTGGTAAGAGAGCTGCAGTGGCATGGAGGGGTTTAAGATGTCCTGGTTTCTGCCAAAGGAACAGGCATTGCAGGAGACACCCATGAGACTGTGCTATGAGGATCCCCTTGCAAACCCTGACATAGGGATGAGCTGGGGCAGGATGGGCATGGCTGGGCTGTACAGATTCTGAGCCAGAGGGCAGCCAGGGTTGCTGCTTAACTTAGGCCCCTAAAGCTTTCCAAGTTACATGGGGGGGGGGGGGGGCGAGAGGGGAGGAAGAGGTGATTCAGCTGCTGGATTGTGAAGCCATTTTAGCCTACCCCTCCTCTGGGCTGTGAGTTCTGTGTCGAGTCTCTTAGAGGCAAAGCAAACCATCTCACCCTCGGTGTGCCCTTGGTGTGATCAAATATGGCCATAATGCTTCTATATTAAATTACCTATTTTGATCCACATCTAAAATGTGATATGTGTCCTTGACTTCTAAGATGGAATGTCAGATTAAGCAAGGGGATCAGACAGTTTCAACACCCTCCCGCAGGGGGGAGACAGCAATCAGGCCTCTGATTATAACCCATTGAGAATGAATGGGTTTAATTTCCCAAACAATGGAGCAGAAGTCATTTCAGGGGCATTCTTCTAGATAAGCCCTGCTGAATGATCCAAAGTCAGACGTCAAAGTTCCCCTGAGCCAATGGCTCATCAAGCTGACAAGGTTAAGGCACATCAAGTTTCACAGCCAATAGTACACAAGGGAGTGCTGTGGACAGAATCTCATCCAACTGCCTTTGACTACCGTAATCTGATGCATAAAGTACCCATTTTGAAGCTGGATGAACTGGAGGTGGCTTTTCCACATGAGATCCAGATGACTGGAAAAACCCAGGTTGAAACACCAGAAGATGCCACATCTTGGCTTGTAAGCAGATAAACTATTGACCAATATGGTACGTGGGCTCAGAACCTGTTATAAGTGTGAAGGGTGCCTTGCCTGGGTTGGGCTATGTTATCTAACACAGTGTGCCTTGCCTGGGTGGGGCTTGTTATCTGAGACAGGTAACGTAGGAGTTTCCCTGCCATGGGGGAGGGAGGAGCCTCGAGCCCATGAAGAAGGGAGGAGCAAAACAGTCAGTTCCATCTTGGCTGGTCTCCAGGGAGGAGGCCAGGGCCAGGGGAGTTCCATCTTGGTTGTCCATGAGGCAGGGAGCTTGCCAGGCAACATGGGCAAGGGTCCAGGAGTGTGTCTCTAGCTATGAAGATAACTCGGCTTTTCTTCTCTTATACTTCTACTTAGCTAATGTGAGTATTACCATTTGATTCTTCTAATAAGCCGTGCCTTTTGGGGTGTTCTTTCCTTTTCAGAACAAATTGGGGAATCCCAAATGTAAAGTGTCTGTATCTCTGCTTTAACCTTTTCCTTTATTAAATTTTCTAGTTATAAAACCGTCTGGTTTATTTCCCTTAGGGTTTTTCTCTGCCTCCAGTCCGGGAAGGGGGAAGGGAAGGGAATAGGAACCGGGGCAGCTAGGGGCCTAGCTGGAGTGTGAAGACTGTGTCTCCTTACCATCAGGTTAGACGGGGGAGGGAGGAAGCAGTTTCCAGGGTCTGCCTCTCAGGGACAGAGAGACAGGGGTGGGAGAAGTCTGCCTTCAGCCGGGGAGGGTGAAGGACAGAAAGCAGCCTCCAGGTATCTGACTTTGAATCCCAGGAAGGGGTACAAAGTTAGGGTCTGGCTCTCAGGCTGAGAGAGACAGGGTTAAGGGAAGTCTGCCTTCAGCTGGTCAGGGTGAAGGGAAGCAGTCTTCAGGTGTCTAACTTTAAAACCCAGGGAGGGGGTACAAAGTCAGGGTTAGGGGAAGATCGGGGGCCCCTCCAAGGTTTTGGAAGTATACCCGATTGATGGCAGCGATTGGTGACCCCAAAAGCCCAACTGGCAAGGTGGGGGTGTGGGGGGAAAAGGACTTGTTGGTCTGGCATAGAAGAGGCCCAGCCTTTGTACTCAAGAGCATAGGGGCTGGGGGTACCCCCTCTTACAGAACCCTACACAGAAAGGGGATGAGCTTTTTTGAACCAGTCAGAGAGGGACTAAGACTGGGAGACCCACAGACACAGTGGAGGAGCTGAGCTTTGCTAGAAGAATAAAAGCTGGATTGTCTCAGTTCCTGTAACTTACAGGCAAAGCCTATCTAATATAGCTTGAAGAGAAATATAAGATTAGACAAGACTAATGATGCATGCAGGCTGTTGGTTGTTTTAAGATCAATTTTTCTCTGACACATTGTTCCAGCTGCTAAGTAAGAGTAATTTGTGTGAAGAAGGTGGTTGTTCAATATCACTGGCCATCGGTTCCTGAAGGGAGGATCAAGCAGATGTCCACAAATCTATTTGGACCTGCAGAGCGATAAGTGGTTAGTATATATATGCGGTAGTGAATATATGCGGTAGTGAACTCAGGACTTGGCTACATGGCTAGTATGTCAAAGCGCACTACAGAACTTTTAGTGCACAATAGTAGGGTCTACATGGTCCGCTAGCACGCAGCAGGCTAGTGCACTGTAGATTCACACCCCAGCTTCCTGCACACTAATTCACTGTGTAGAGAAGCTCTACCACATGTCCACCACAAAGCAAGTAATTGCAAGGCTCAAGATCTGAGCTGGGTGCATTCAGAGACACCAGGAAAGGGACAGGACCATGGGCTATGATATGAAAAACCAAAAGTGGGGTGGAGGAGCAGGGAACAACAAACCTCTCAACATTTTAAGTGTAAAAAGTTTGAGTTTGAATTTCATTCTAACAATAAATGAAATGTAGCAGAGGAGAGAGTTTTTTATATTTCCAAGCAGCCAGCAACCCCAGTGGTACCCAGTTTTACATCTGGGTAGGTAGGCTATCATGTATTTGTAGTAATAAATACAGTATGGGAAAAATGTCTTATTCAGGCACTAGGATTGGGAGAAATAATTGGAAGAGCAGTAATTCTATTTGGGTCTGTATGAAAGAATGTAGTAATGTCATGCTTCAGATCTTGCATTAGTCATCATTATCGTCTTTGCTATGTTTTTCACAGTTGCATCTGGCTCTTGCCTGGTTCTCTCCCGTGAATATGGCTTAGTTACATGGAACAGATATGATACTGTGATTTGCTAAGGCTTTTATGAATGAGTAGTTAATGCACCATAGTTAATCTGTGTCCTGTTGAACCGTTCCTGTATTTGATTATTTTTCCCCATTAGATCCCATTAGATTTCCAAATGATCCCACCTTCGTGAAATATTTTGGTGAACTACCTTTGCTTAAATTCAAATGGTATCTATTACCTTCCAACTCCAACTGTTCCATATCTAAGCTTTTTCTAATAATAACTATAGGAGTTAAAGTATAGTTTTCATGTTTTAGTTCATATTTTCTTCTGGGAGGAGAAGGCTAAAGTCCAAAGAATTGTGCTTGGTCAGCACTGTATCACAGTGAGAGTACATCACCACCACATAGTAAAACTTGTCCATAGTTGATGCTTATACAAACTTCAGACACAGAGTTTGGCTCGTGCAGAATGCAAGCAGAACAATGAGCTCGCAATTCTGAGACAGTAAAGGCTTAATTGTTCCAAATTTCCCATTCTCTTTACAGTCTTTTGTCTGAAGAACAAAATAGCTCAGTTTTAATACCCAATACATCTTGAGTACTAAACACTTTTTACAACTTTACTCTAGACTTGTCTCCTATTCTAGTTGGTAGAGGTAGCTCTATACTTCAGCCACAGGATAAGACTGAATGAAACTCTGCCGTGCTCATGCAAGCACAACTTTCACTTCCTCCAATGGATTCAATGCGCGGTGTAGCCCACTTTAAAGAGGGAGTGGGGTAAGATGATGGGTCAACTGAAAATGGCATCTTGAGAGTTCAAAGCAAACAACACATAATGCAATAGCTTAATAAATAAATGTCAGATATTGCAAGGCAACGAGCACTCTCGTCTTGCCATCATGTTTTAGCATCTGGCCATAATGAGCCTAATTTTTGACATACCAGTCTAATGTTCACAATGAGAATAGGGTTAGTACAGGTAAGCAGTCCAGATAAAATAAAGCGTGAGGCTAGACTTTCAGGTGAACCAAATTTGAGCCAATCTAAGCTCTGAAAAAGGTTGGTACATACTTTAAAAGCAGTATTTGGGCACGTCTGCATTTGCTGATTTCGTCCATGACTGATGGACGGAGGAAGGATAAAGTCATCCTTGTAGGCAGGTGAAAGCCAACAGTACCAGAAGTCTTGAATATAAGTATATTTTCATTGACAACATTTTAATAAACACATAGAACTATGTGCATTAATTTTAAGAGCTATAAAATGTCAGCTCTCTGCTAGCAATACAGGACTTTGCTCATTGATCGAATGCCACCAAAATTGGCATATAACACTATCTCATAATTTCTTTGAGACAAATTTTCAAAGAATGGTTTCCATTTTTTCCCTCCGTGCATAATTGCAAGCCAAATGTTGCAATAATTGGGTAGATAAAGTCTTCAGATATCAAGCCATCCAGTACCAAAACCTGACTGCATTGCAAAATGTGGATGTGCAAATTTAGAGGCCACGTTGAGGCTGGTTGCAAATATCATCCTTGGTATAAAATAAATGTGACATGGCCACTCAGAACGTACTGTCTCCAAGTCAGACATTACAATTGCCAAACTAGTTACTGACCCCAAATAATTGCTGTTTGCTGGGAGACTGAATTATTTACAAGGGGATAGTAACTCGCAGTAGAGAGTTTCATGGAAAGGATCTCCTGGGAAATCTTTTTGAAGAATTCTGACTATTTGGAGCAATCCAAAGGCAAAATATTTGCTCTTTAGACTGTATCTTTAGTGGATAAGCTTCTTGGCAGGTTTTTTTTTAAAAAACACTATACAGAGCCTGGGATGAGCACAGGAGGAACAGATCTACGACCCCAAATACCACAGATTCAACACTAGCTGTTTTCACATTTATTTGCCAGTCATTTCCAGGAATCTATTAATGACCGTTTTAGTTCTCACTGCCGAAAGCCGTTGGGTTGGAGCAAGCTAACAAAAGGAATGGTTACTTTAAGAGTTTACCTCTCATTTTCTCTTAGGATCTCTTTTCCTTTCTTCCAGGTATAAGTAGGTCTGGGGGAAGCTTTCGGCTTACACTCTATGATTACTTCACCGCCCACTTTAACCAGAGTTAATCTTTTCAAGAGAGTTTTGGAGAAGTCTGGACCCAAAGCTGAAAAAGAAAAATAGAAGCAGCTTAGAATTCCCTCTGGAAAAAACCAATTGGTCTTTTTAACATTAGAATATTCTGATGTATTCTCGCACCAATTTACATTTGTAACTTCATTTGTAATTCCATTTGTAATTATCAACATCAGGAGCTACACGTGCAGATTGATTAGGACAATAGATATGTCTGTGTTCAAAAGCTTAATTTATTTGGAAAGATAGATTGAATAGCAAAACGTATTGGTAATGAAACCTAAAGATCACGGACCAAATAGTCAGCTGGTGTAAATCAGTATAGCCCTAATGAAGTCAATGGAACTTTGCTGATTTACACCAGCCAGGGATCAGGCTCCATTTTATATAGTGCAATTTGGAGAAGATCACATCAGAAATATTTATATGAGCAGACGGTGTCATTCTTCCACGTTCCTAACATAACAGTGTGTGGTGATGATGAAAATATGCTAAGTTGCTTAACCGTACACAGGAGAGTACAGATCTCTTCCCCAGTACTGAGTGTGCATAACACAACAGTATGCAGGGAGGAGAGTGTGTTCATAATTATGGAATGGAACACATAACATAGTACAATAAATGTCGTGATTTGAAGAGGGGTTGAGTGACTCAGGGAATTTAGTGGGACATTTATGTTAGGCTCACGGCTTTTTTTTTAACATAACTGTTTGTTGTTCTAACACTTTTTATTGTAGGTACAGTGATCAGCATTAAACTGTCAGCATTTGCAAACAATTACTCCACAGCAGCTTCTGAGGTAGGACAATTTATACTTAGAATGCTGAATAAAAGTGATATCTTGGTTTTCATCATGTTGGAGTTCTTGGCAGATGCTAATAGTATCTATAATTTAAAGAGTCAGAAAAAGTAACATTTATATTCAAATAAGGTGCATAGTTTTATATAGATACAAGAACTGATTCTCCTTTTACACTAGTGTAAGTAAGCTGGAAGTACTATGAAATCAGTGGAATTACATTTGCATTAAACTAATTTTAGGTCAAAATAAGCCCCATAGTATATAAATATGTTCATTGTGTTCAGAATCAAACTTAACACACATAGTGACTGTTAAAGGGTTTGATAAATATTTTTCAGCTAACCAAATACATCTTGGTCTATCTGTCCTAAAGCCAAAATGAAGCTTTTTGATTGAACTTGGTGCTCCCACTTTCCCCCTCCCCCTCGATCGGTAAGTCTTCCAGGATTTCAGGAACAAAACTCTTGTTACACAGCAACATTTACTTCAGGCCTCCTTACATACATCGGCACATTTCACAGATGCACCCATTTGCACGAACAATGACCTACACAGGCATGTGCAAACAGAAGTTCCTGGAAATTTGGAAGATACAAGGGAGCCTGCTGAAAGTTTGGTCCATTTAAACAGACATTCAATTTTTATTTAAAAATATAATTCAAACCATAGGAGTGGAAAAAACAAGCCAAATCAAAAACACAGCTCCAAGAGGCCATTTTACCATCCACAGATTATCGGGGCACACGTAAGCCCTGGAAATGCCCCCTAAACCAAGTGCAACCTGAATGCAGGGAAGAATCTGGGTCTTTATCTCATGTTAGGTTCTGCCTACCTTTCAAGGTTCATTTGTATAACAGTTCTGAATAGACTGGAAAAGCATCAGTGGGTTTATCTGGATTTCTTTTATACAGTAGGCAATATGCCCAATAAATCTTATCAGTGTTGAATATGATTGTACTTCCCTTGAGCAGCAAACTTCCAGATGAAAATGGTTTTTTGCTATGTAGGCATCACTCAGGTTGACAAAAGGACGACGACCTTCATTGAAATGTGATGTGCAGAACATACCTCATGCCTTGTTCTTAAGGACAAAGCAAATCAAACAATGGAACTGAACATTCTCTTTGAAAATTCCTTAGACTAGATTGGTTAATCAGAAACTCCAGTTTTCCCTTGGAAATGCAGCATGTAATCTGACCTCTTTATTGGTTTCCTCTTTTCTCTCTGATGGAAAGAACTTTGCCAGCATTGTAAGTGAGCAAATTAGCTACTTGCAAGCTTATGCTGAATGAAGGAAGGAAGGACGGAAGGAAGGAAAGAAGGGCAGCTTTCTAATTCAGTGCAGAAGTAGGAGTCTGGAGACATGAGTTCTATCCCTGACTCTGACATACACCTCCTGGAAGTCCTTTTCGATGTGATTCTGGTCTCACACCAGTTTTTTACTGCCAGTGCATCCTATGGGGCTACTCCTGATTCTCACCAGGATAAGTGAGAGGAGAATCAGAATTAGTCTCCATGTGGTCTAGCTTTCCCCTCTGAGATAAGATAAGGAGAAAAGATTTCTAGTTCAAAGGGATGGTCGGAGGCTCAGGCCATGGATCCTTGTAAAACTGGCTGGTTGGCTCCTCATTAACTGAAACTCTTTTTATCTTATGGTATGAAGGGATAGCCAAAACCCTTGGTTAAACTGAATTGTATAGTATTCAAGACCAAGGAACAGCTTGTCTCTCCATTCGGGACTTGCTCTTGTGCTACACAAATTGACCCTGATTTTCCTCTTGCTTACACCAGTTTTACCAGGTGTAACTCAATTTCAGCGAGTTACTCTTGATGTACTCCAGTGCAACACAGGCCAATATACCAGGCCCAGTGTGTTTACTTGCTGAATGGGTCTCTGAGTGCACAACGCTTTCCAAATTCCCATGTGTGGATTGACAATCACTTGACAAATGAGCTGCTCAGCACATACTCACAGTAGACTGTTCCAAAGGAAAAATGCATACAGTGGAACCCTCTTGTCATGTAGTCATAGAACAATTTGACTGTAAGCAGATATATGGAGAACTGCATTTTTACTACTGCGATACACTGACACAAGTTACATCTGTCATTATGCTTACTAATATGGATATATAATATAGGCATGACCCACTGAAGTCAGTCTGCCTAACTTACGGTTTTATACTGCTTTCCACATAAAATCAGTAGCAATAATGAAGTCCCTACTGGATGTTACAGAGTCTCTGGCGCTTCTCTTTTTGGGGTGTCAAAACTCTGTAAGGCAGGGGTCATTAAGGGGTTGAAGAGGGTGTCAGCATTGTGAGTGTCATTCTTGGGGTGAACAGGCTATTCAAAGAGGAAAGTTTTGCAATGTTTCCTAAAAAGGATTCAATTCAGCCTCTGTATTACATAGACAGACTTATTTAGTTCAGCATGTTTTGGATCAGGTCCCAGCTGTACTATCACTGGTTCCCACTGTCTTATTCAAGGGCTGATATAGAGGCTTCTAAATGCCAAGAGGTGTGTGGTATTCCACCAACTTTCCATGCTCAGGTACCTGTATTAACAACAAGATGGAGTGATGTGGGGAATTCTTTGTTCTGTGTATACCCACCTCCCCAAATGATTGTTATCACACTTATTTCCTTAGTGCCAGAGGTATACTGATGTACTCTTGGCTCAGACATTTAAGCTTAGCAACACTGGTATAGGTTACAAGAGATATTCGGTTTTTAGGAAAGGAAACTCACCAATTACACTCAACTCTGCACTGGTGAAAATGACTCCATGCCTGTTTTCTGCTACACACTGATACATGCCTGCATCTGACAGATTCACATTTGTTATTGTAAGTGCTCCATGTTCTATCTGAATCCTGTCCTGTAGAACAACAAAATAAATAAGGAAACCCCACCTTAGAATTGATATGTTACAGCAGTGGTGTCATATCTTATATTACAGGGGACAAGAAAAAAACAGTAATATGAACAATTTACATGCTACAATCTATTTGTCTGTCAACTAAATTTATATCAGGTTAGACATTAAATGGAAAAACCAATACCATAGTTGGTAAATGCAATTTAAATTGGAGGACTCTCCCTTGAGTTCTCATTGATTTAATACCTAAACCATTCAGATTAATATCCCCTTCAAAGAGATAAACTTGAATCTAAAAATGCATTTCTGTTTTAAGGTAGTGTATCATGGTCAAATACATTCTTGAGAGCATTTAAAACAGTTGAGTTATTAGCCTGTAGCCCTCTGAAGGTTAATAGGAATAGTAATCATCTTAGGTGGTGCAGAGAGAAACATTTAAAATCAGCTGCAGTTTACTGGAAAAAAATGTAGATGTTAATAATTTAATGATCCTTTACTTTATTTCTGCCACTAACGTGATTTAAGAACAAGACCATCTGCTAGTGACCAGCATGAAGTAAAATTAGCACGTGGAACAAGAGACCATGGTATCATTTGTCAGCCTTAGGATATGGAACGCATGTTATCAATTTTAATAAGTACAGCAAAATGTTCCCTCCCCCCTGGGAGTTCTGCCATTTAAAAAAAAAATCAGTATATAAAGAGCTATTGGCTTTCTACTTGGCTGCAGGGTGGCAATTTAATGTTTGTGCAGTCTTTATTAGGCCTTGATCAAATCTAGGGAGTCATGTCCTTTCATATTAAGTGGAGGGAGAAAAATTCAAGCTACCCTGATAACCCTTTAGTAATTTGCTTTAATTTTGCTGTATAATTGGGATAATCATGGGACTCAAAGTTGACCTCTATTGAGAGAAGTGGGGTGGGGGGACAGTGAGCTTTATCCCACACTTTTATGGGTTGCTAATGTGAAGGCAGTTCTTCATGGCACAGCTAATGGCAGGTCAAGTCTCTGGTTGCCTGTACAGGAACAAATCTGAACAAGAGGAATTGGATTATTGTTTAGAGACGGGAGGAAATGCCAAAGTTTCATTAACATTTGAAGTTCAGCTGAAAACTATCAAATGAAAATCACTGTATGTCCTAAAACCCCACGGTATCTGATTTTACTGGGGCTTCTTGACCATCAGATTAGTATTATTACTCTTTCCACAGAGCTATAAATAGTTGTAAAAGTATAATTGTTTCATATACCCTGTTTTCCCTAATATAAATCTCTTCTGAACCAATCCTGAAGCCTTCCCCATCATCCTACAGAAAGTGAAGGACTATTTTTCTTCCATACAGGAACTCAATGTCATACAATGGCATTGACCCACAAGGATAGAAAACATGCTCCAGCTTGAATTTTAAGGCTCCATCACTGTTTGCACTTCTATTTCAAAGGCAGTGAACTATGCAGACATGAGAAAGCTGCCAAATCAGCAGAATCCTGCAAAAGGCCACCTTGTTCAAAGAACAAAGGCATTAGACTTCAGCAATGTACTTACCCGAGGCAGCAGTGGTTCACCATCCTTTAGCCAGCTGTATGAAGGCTTTGGTCTCCCATTTGCTTTACACTCCCAAAAGAGGCTTTCTTCTATAGCTTTGTGAGCGTCACTTATTTTCTGAATCCAGTTAGGTGGTGCTGCAATGCAGAAAGTAATGCATAAAACCACATATTTGTAAATAAGAGTCTATTTTCTAGATGCTAACAAACCCTCAAATAGCTTTCCTCAAAGAACCACATAGTTCTGGATTTGATTTGGGAATTTTTCCCTAGGGATCCAATTCTGCTTCTTTTGAACAGGATCAGAACCTAGTTTTCTAACTTTTATTTTTAATATAAGTATTTAATAAAAAAAATTGCAGCTTCAAAAATGAAGTACTTCACCACATGAGAAGTGCCATTGAAATAAATGTCTTCCACTGCTTGCATCCGATGACGTGGGTATTAGCCCACGAAAGCTTATGCTTCAATACTTTAGTTAGTCTTTAAGGTGACAAAGGACTCTTTGTCACTTCTGCAATTCCAGACTAACACGGCTACCTCTCTGATTATTGAAATAAATGGGACTGTTGGCATGCTTGAAGTTAGTGCTTTCCTGATTTTTTCATGAACTGGGCCTAAGTGGCTTGCTGGATCACAGCTCTCGACCAAAACCCTTTACGCTGTGAGAGTGTTAGGATCTACATTCAAGCACTGTACTCAGTCATGCCTCCCAAATGGGCCTAAGCTCAAATTTTGGATAGTTGGTATTCAGATTTAATTTCAGATTTTAACACCACATCTTGGTCCCTTGCTAATTTAGGGACAGGCCCTGCAACTGAACTACTCATGTGAATAAAGGGTACATATGTAGAAAAAGGCATCTCATGTCAAGAAGGGGTCAGAGGATTGGGACCTTTATATAGTAGCCTTTAAGTACTGACATCACATATTTAATCTTCTAAATTGATTTCTGTGAAAACTGGCATTTGTTGTTTGCAGGTGTCTGTATAAACCTTTTTCTAGTTTTGTGTCAGATAGGTTGTCACACCTGAGATTATCTATACTTAAAACTGAGAATATATTTCTGCTATAACTCTCAAGTTTTGCTGGAAACCTTGAAAAAACACTAAGTTTATGTTATCTCCAGTGACCCTTTCAAATAACTCAGTCTGAGCTTCAGGACTGTACTAAAATCAGATGTGTTTCAGGTTTTTCTTAAAGACAGATTTGCCGTACTTTAAAACAACAAACACAACCTGAAAGGTTTAAAACAAATTTCACCAGCAGAGGTCTCCAAGAACCTACACAATATTTTTCAATACTTTCCCTCTATAATCAGATAAAACAATTAAGAGTCCTCAAACAAAAGACTATAGTTTTAAAAATCCCATTTAGACTGAGATGAGGGATCAGAGAAAGATTTGACAGACCAGATGAAAAAACTCAAACTTCATAACAAACACCAAACGTTAAGTTGAATGGAAAGTTGACATCCCTACACTTTAAATACTGCTGGGTCCGTCTTTATATGTTCCTCCTGATAGACCCAGGAAACCTCAAAGAGCTGGGATACTCTTTTAATGTTCTGTCTGGGGAATTGGCCTCAACTGATGTTGCTGTTCATGACAGACCTGCACCTAATTCCACATGTGCCACATTGAATATTTCCCCTTCCACTGTGTCTATAAGCAAACCAAAGGGGGAAAAAAAAACAACCTATAGAAATGTGCATAGAATCTTAAATACACCACAGAAATATTCAGTGGGGATTACAAAAGAGAAAGGCAGACTTATTATGGTGATGTTATTATGGTGATTAACTTAGAATGTTAATGTAGAATTTAAACAGAACTCACAACCAACCCCTTCCCACTTTTACTACTGTTATACTTAAGGCTTGTTCATTACATGCATCCCCAAAGACCTAAAAAGGGGAGACTGTGAAACATAGCAAGACGAGTGGCAACTGTCTAGCACTGTATTGAATAAGACATGAAGTAATGAGTTCCAGCACACGTTCCTTCTCTCAGTGCAACAGGTTCCCAAGATTTAATGCTATTTGCAAGTTACAGCTGACTGCACAATTTGTCTACATGGTGACCATTACTATAAGCATCCAACTCATAACTTTGAAGAAAGCCTTCGGGTGCCCTGTTATGAAAGGTGCTCTATAAAAACCTCTTTTCTGCTTTGTTCATTTCCCATTTCCCAATAAAACAAGTTGCCCTTTAAAAAAAAATAGACAAAATAATCAAAAGCAGCTCTCACATGAAGAAAATCTACATAATCAGTCCAGTGCGCTCTGTGGCATAGTTATATTGGAATGTCACATATAAATGTTGCCGGTGAAATGGTAAGAGCTCATATTCTACCACAGATGAGATTTTAGATCTTTCTTTTTCCTTTTCAATCTTTCATTCCTTTCCCTTATCATTCTTACATTCCTTGTATAAGCAAAGATTTCACCCATGCAAATGGCAGCTTTTTCCCTGTCCAGTCCTGGACTGAAGGACTGAGCCAGTGTTTATTAATAGGAAGGAGCAATCAGACCCCTACTTTTAGAACGTTCCAGTCTTTATTTTATTCAGGTTACAATATCTTAAATCCTAATGCAAGTAATGGCATCGAGACTCAAACTTCTGATGCTGGGAATGATCCAAGCAACTACAGAAGCTATTCATTTCAATCTCTTGTGCAGCACCTGTGAGTGACAGACTTGAACCATACCCCAGGGTTCATCCATTCTAGTTATGTGAACTGGTTAAACTTTTTATCCTAATGCTATTTATGATGCAGACGGCTATACCGAAGGCTTAGTAGGTCAATAATAAATCTCAGTGACAACAGCAGGGCGCGTTGTTCCACAGGAATGTAGTTCTGTGCTTCTCTTTGGGAGACATTCCTAATTAGGTCAAACTCTCCCCTGAACCACTTGTTCTAGAGAATACCAGGCATTCTCCTCATTTAGTCTTATGTAAAACACCAGGGCTGGTTCATGAAGTAGGTGTGTTTGAGGCACCAGCTGCCATAACAGAATGAAATGTTGACATCCTCCCATTGGGAGGTCATACAAAGAAGCAGTAAAATGATACAAAGCTTCAAGCAAGCTGATTAAAAAAAATAGAATAAGGGTGTAAGGCCAGGTGTGAACTACAAACTTTTATCATCATAACTATGTAGGTCTGAGGTGTGATGGGGTGCGACTTGTGACTGACATGGATGTGCTGGCATCAGCTGTTAGTTTAAAGGCAGATGTATTGAAAAAACTGCTTCTTTGTTGGTAGAGCTTCTTCCAGAACCCTGAAAACCCCCGAAGGGAAAAGCTAGGTCATTAGAAATCATAAAAGCAGCACGGAAGCTAATTTAAAAATAATATTAACAGCACAAAAATTGGCATATGTCACATCTATGAGAGAAAGGAGGAAAAGGCAAGGAAAAACTCCACCAAATGGTCGAATGGATACGAGTATTCTTTAAAGAAAACAAATCCATCTCAAGTGATGGAATCAGGGCCTGGATCTCCATCTCTGGCAGGCATAATGGAAAGTAGAGATTAAGGGTCACATTTCCAAAGCCCTGCTTACCTTTTACCACATACCACAGGTTTAAAGGTTAGGACATTTGGACAGCTAAGTGAGTAACTGTACTCAGGTAGGGTTGCCAACTTGGTAATAGTTAAAAAACAGACACTCCAGCAGGAGTGCTGCAACCTCCCTGGCACCGCCTCTTCCCACCCCAGACCCCGCCCCTGCCCTGCCTCTTCCCCCAATGCTCCACCCCTGTCTATGCCTCTCCCCCTCCACTCAGATCAGGGAGAACTCGCCTGCTTTGCCGGGGTTGGGAGCTGCAATCATCTGATGCAGGTAGGAGGCGGCCCTGGCTGAGCAGGGGCTGGAGCGGGTGATGACCCAGTACCACCCTCCTGCCTCCCCCACCCACGGTAACTGGACTCTGGCTGTTTGGTCAGGTCCCAGACACAGTCAGGTCCCCTTTTTGACCAGACTTTCCGGTCAAAAACCAGGCACCTAGCCACCCTAACCCAGATAAGTGCAAATATAGTCTGGCATTTCTATGTCTAAGTAGCCTAAACTGTGTTTGCAATTACTGCCCAAATTGCAAGTGCCAAAAAAAGAGACCCAGAGAAGGCTGGACCCGAAATCCTGCACTAAAAGGGTTAAAAGCAAGTTTGAAGATGAAATAGACAAAACTAGCAACCATGTGTCTGGAGCAAAAGAGCAACGAATACACATATTGCGAGATTCACAATGGCTGTATTTAGCCTTCAATGGAGCTAAGCCAATTTAATAGCAGCAGAGGAGCTGGCCCAGGCTGTGTAATTCATCATTAACAGCAGATACTCTATTGAAGGGTTAGAAGACTGCCTATTGTTGTATCTCTCCTTTATGAAGACGCTGAAAGTGAACCTGGGAATCGGAGCAGAGAGCCAAATGTTAGTCCTAACTAAAACAGCTGAACAAAATAATTAAAAATAAAGCATTTTTTTTGTTCCGAAGCAATTGCACAGTGAATGTTTGCTCGCTATGAGGGACAATTACGCACACACGTGATATGGGGACAAAGAAGAATGTAGTCTCACTAATTCCTACATCCCTAATCTGTTAGAATTCTTAGTGGCCATGGGGAGGCAGGTGACAAGCTGTTTCCTTTTCTCTACCCTCGGTAAAAGACAAATGATAATCCATTTATCTAACAAAGCTGTGCAACTTAAGCAGGTTCATTGGCTTAAAACCTGCCCTTCACCTATTTGTGCCTGGAGAACCCTAAAAGCTTATTTTTTTCAGCTCAGTAGGGAGCAGATTGCAAAGCCAGGTATACCATACAACATACCTGTGACTGCTCCAGTGGTGTTGTATGGATAAGCAACACATAAGGGCTAAAAAAAGAGAGGTACATTTCCAAACTTAATTCACAAGTATTCAAGAGTTAATCTCAGACACAAAACACCTGGTTAGTGTGTGTGTGTGTTTGTGTGTGTGTGTACACGCACACCTCTTACGATAAAAATAAGAAGGAAAGCAAAGTTCACGTCAGGGTTTGCCATGTACTTTTGGTCAAGAAATACGAGTACTTATAATAATTTGGCACATTTTCTAATAATGAAATAGGACATCTGGATAAGGAATAAATGCATTTGGAAAACAACAACACAATGTATTTTAGTGTCTCAAAATGGAGAAATCTATGGAAGAATACATCTTTCATGTTTAATTATTCTTCTCTGATGCAGCGAGAGTGCCAACAACATTGGTGCCACTGATAAGCTAGCAAAGGGAAAAGTCACACAACAGAATAAACATTGATACAAGACTGAAATACAACAAAACTCAGCCTTTCCTGACAACTTTCTGAAGCACCAAAACTGGTTGACAAAGGAGGTGTGCCTGGGTTATCTACAGCAAGCAGGCAAATTTGAATTTCATTTTCTTTTTTTACACTATTCATAGAAGTAGATAACTCAGTTTAAAAGAGTAACACTGTTAGAGCCAGATTTTAATCTCTGAGGGCATGCATTGTGATAGAACATTTCCCTGAGCAATGCTGCAAGTAAGTGACAAGTCTGATTTTCCATATCAAATACTCTGGAGCGTTCCTCTTTTTAGGATGTGAACCTTTGACCCACTAGAAACAACTTGAAAAGCTGTAACAACCTTAGTTATATTTCCATAAAGATATATTTCCGAGCTTTAAAAAGAAAAAAGGATTAAAGGAATAGGCTTTCATTCAGTATTAGCTACTCATAAGCAGTATTTATACAAATACTTTCAGGATGAAATTTTTAGCCTTTGTATGAAACTTAGGATCAAGTTTCAGGGCCTAAGTTTTGAAACGGTCTACATTTTCAACATTAAGTGGGTGCCAAAAAAAAAAAGTCTCCTTGAAAATGGGACAGATTATGCCAGCCTCAAAATGACATTAGTGAGGATAAAAAAAAGGGATATTATTATAATTTAATATCTTTCAAATAAAAAGTGGAATTAGCACTGGTCACTGGTACCAGACGGACAGTTCTGGAGACCAAATTCCTCTATTTACGCAGAGAAAAGGTAGGAGCACGGTTTCATAACCATACAGAATGGTAGTCTAGAATTCCTCCTTACCTGTAAGGGGTTAAGAAGCTCAGATAACCTGGCTGCACCTGACCAACAGAACCAATGGGGACAAAAAGATACTTTCAAATCTGGAGTGGGAGAGAGGCTTTGTTTTGTGCTCTTTATTTGTGTGAGTGTTCGCTCTTTGGACTGAGAGGGACCAGACAGCAATTCATTTCCTCCAAATAATTCTCAACCCGTCTCTCATATTACAAAAATTGTGAGTACCAGCCAGGCAAGGCGTGTTAGTTATCTTCTGTTTTCAACTTGTGAATTTTCCCTTTGCTAGAGGGAGATTTATCCCTGTTTTTGTTTGTAACTTTAAAACTAAGGATAGAGGTGGTTCCTCTGTGTATTTTAATCTTTTGTTACTCTGTAAAGTTATCTACCATCCTGATTTTATAGAGGTGTTTCTTTTACCTTTTCTTTAAATAAACTCCTTTTAAAAATCTGATTGATTTTTCCATTGTTCTAAAGATCTAGGGAGTTTGGGTCTATGTTCACCTGTAACAATTGGTGAGAATATATTCTCAAGCCTTCCCCAGGAAAAGGGATGTAGAACTTGGGGAAATATTTTGGGGGGAATAGGAACTCCAAGTGGTCCTTTCCCTGATTCTTTGTCTAAATCACTTAGTGGTGGCAGCAATACTGTTCAAGGACAAGGAATTTGTGCCTTTGGGAAGTTTTAACCTGAGCTGGTAGAAATAAACTTAGGGGGTCTTTCAAGCGGGTTCCCATAGCTGTACCCTAGAGTTCAGAGTGGGGAGGGAACCCTGACATGGGCAGCAGTAGAACAAGCTTCCCAGCACTGCAATGCAAAGGGCTTCAACCCGATTTGGAGGAACAGGCTTTCTGGGATAAGAGGGAAGCTCAGTCTTCATTGTCCCATAAAATCCTTAGCTTCTCTGCCAAGACTGCTGAAAAGGATGACAATTAACAGCAATTGTGGTGATGGCTTTTGTGAAGTGGACAACTGTCCACTGGGAATTGGATTGAGGTCACCAAATTCATTATCCTTACTTCCTATAACCTAACACAGGTTATGCCAGCAGTGCAGTGCAGACATGCTGTACCATCTTGGGAAACAGAGATTTGGTCTTGAGGTCAACCCAGTATCCCAGGCTGATAGAGCTCAGCACTCTCATGAATAACTGTGCTCAGTACCAGTGCAAGAGAGAGAACATTGGGTCATGCTTGAACAACTGCTCCCTAAGTGGAAGACGCCAACGTGCTTCAGAAGAAGCTGAGCCCGGAATAGAGTGGTAACTATGACACGGGGACTTTTGAAGCTTCTTGGGAGTGTAAAGCAAGGACAACTCTGTGTGTGTGCATGCACTTTTATATTCTGCAGATTCCAAAAAACCAAAACGGAAATAAATCTCAAACTAAGATCATTGATAGCCAGTGTTTTCTTACCTTAAAAAAACACAACATGATTCCCCCTCGAATCCAAAATGAGTAAATCTAATGTAATTTAGACCAGCTCAAACTTTGCAACTGCAAGCTCAGTTCATTTCCTAAAGGCTGATATTATTGGGGCTGAATTTCCAAGAGATGATCATGTATATATAGATCATGTATATACAGGTGCAGCTGACGAAGTGGGTACTAGTCCATGAAAGCTTATGCTTCAATACTTTTGTTGGTCTTTAAGGTGCCACAGGACTCTTTGTCGCATGTATATACAGACACTTCTATTCGTATTAGAGGCACCAATACAAGCTTAATAGGAGGCTCATGCATTTGAAATTTTACATTTATATGGTGGTTGGATCAATACCTGTGATTTAACTCCAACCAAAGCGCTACAGAGAGTCTTCGGCATGGGAAGGATTGGTCAGGCACTGACTTGGTTAATCACCAACAGTTTTCAGTCTGTGTAGTGTTACCACCGAAACCCCTTCTAAAAACAGCCCTTAACCACCTAAGAGCAATTACCAATGATTAATGAAGGGCAGCATACAGCTCTCATAATAAATCACAAATCATAACAACCAGAATGCCTCATAGGAGTGTTAAGTTTGCAGCTATTTGTACGGAAAGGCAAATAAATTGCTTTACAATTGCTTTCAGTGTGTTACCATGCCAGTCTCCTTTCCACAGTACTTGTTTTCATTTCCCCTCACTTCTTAGTCACAATCAATATGCCCTACTCAGAAAGATTTTATTTTATTTTAAATTGCACTCTTTGAGTACTACTGCTGGCAAAATAAAATAATTTAAGGAACATAAAAAAACAACGACATCTGACAAAACATTTACTACACACACATTACTTGGGCGTCAATAAAAAAAAACCCAGGAAAGTTGTCATGCTGCTTACCATAAAAGGTAAGCTGCCCTCGCGCCGTGTTCTTTCCTCTCACGTTTTCAGCCACACACTCATATAGACCAGCATCTTCCTGCTGAAAGTTTGGGATTTCGAGAAGTCCACTTGATTTTTGTCTCCTGGCTTTCCTGGGTATTTGTTTACCATCTGCTCTTCTCCAACTAATAGTAGGAACCGGGCTGATAATAAGAATAAAGGAAAAAAGCCTTATAGTAAAAGCTACATCCTGTTATCAGCTCTTAATTCATATTTTAAAAAGTAGAACAAGTAGAAGTTCTGTTTCCCTAAAAGCAATAGTTTTGTTCATATACCAGGTATATTGTGCAGTGAATCCAAATGGCAAGAACAGACCCAATCCCTAGATAAGCGACTCCCCACCTTCCCTTCTGATTTTGGGAATCAGGACTAGAACTTTGATCCATTTACTCCAAAAACACAGGTGTGTATCATTTGAGGTGAAGAGGATGTTCAATAGCTGGTTACAATAACAGGTCCTTTCTTCTCTCTGTGGGCCAGTCACTAGAGAGTGATTACACACGCGCATCCCCCCATCTCGATATATTATGCATGTTGCTGAGTGAGAGCTGCTTACCTGCTTGAAAACATTTCTACAAGTACTTCACAGGCTTAATTTTAATTCTTTGATTTGATCACCAAAAGCTCAATTGTGTGTTCCTGATACTTCTCTTGGAAAGTGAGCAATGCTATTCTTTTGATTTTATGTCTCCCTGGGCCTAAGCTTAACTCCCACTGAAATTCAAAGGGAGGAGGTTTGGGCCCCATATGGGTATAGTATTGGCCTGATTAAGATAAGCATTTCTCTGATCAGTTCCCTCTGTTTCATGTATGATGACCTCTCTCCCCACAGGATGAATACTGTGCCCAGAAACTGGAGTAGGTTGGTCACTGATTGCATAATTTATTTTTTAATCAGTTTATGAGCTAGCCATTCACATTGTCTGCACTGATCTGGTGATAAGGAATCCATGAATACAACTCCACTTTTCCATCTGCCCCATACATTAATTGTATGTGCTGAAAATGTATATTAATTGCAACATGACACCCGTCAGAGCCTTTCAGGTGCGAAAAGAACCGTAGTAACAGAATATACATACATGCAACTTTATCAAAAAACTGTCTCCTTTCTTCTCCTTAGCGATCACGTTTTTGATAGCAGATTAAGCTAAGACAACTCTCTTGCATGTAAAGGAAATCAGCAAATAGCTATACTACAAATAAAGCAAGTGATTTAAAAAAGCATGCTCTAATATACAGTACTTATACGCATGTAAGTTAAAGTAATAATAATGAACCAAAACTTACTTTCCCAAGGCAAAGCATTCCAGTTTCACAGTTGTTCCTTTTGCAGATGGAACAGTTTCTGGGACCTGCAGTTCTATTTTTGGCTCATATTCACCCATCACTCCTGTGAACACATCATAGATGCTAAAGTGTGGCTGAATTTTTGTAATGCATTCTCAAGTGTTCCTGCATTATCACAGAGCTGTTCTATACATTATTACTTTCCCAATTAATCTGCTCATTTAAAACAGGGCCTGTCTCTAACAATCAAGTACTGTGGGCTCTCTTCCCATTTACTGCCAGAGGAAAATCTGCATCACAGCTCCCCTCCATTTGTTTAAGATTAAATTTCATCATGGTTGCATTACTTTTTTGCTTTTGAATATTAGTTCTTTTTGCAGGTATCTTGTAAAATAAGGAAAGAGATAATAAAGGAAGATCACCACCTTTTGAATAATGTAATGAGGAACAAATAGCCACTAGAAAAAGTTTTAAAAGCACTGGGGGCTAATCAGCTCTCCTATTAACTTCAAGGATTCAGATGCTCAAAAATCATATACTGTACTAGTAATTTCTTGATCTTTATCTGCCTTATTAAATAATGTATCATGGCAGGATTTTTATGAAATTGTGTTTAAAAATTTGTGCACATAAAAAAGCCATTAAATTTATGATAAATTGCCACATTTCTACTGACTGCAGAGTCTTAAAACTGGTACATATAATTTCACTGATAGTGATTATAAACTAATTGATGATCGTAGTTTAAATCTTAACTGTTTCTCTCTAGGGGCCCACGCTGCAGGACTGGTGTTCAAGAATGGGGGCAGTCCTGCAGTTTTGGCGATGGGGAACAGCACACCTGACGAAGAAAAATACCTGCTATCAATACACACCGATTCAGAATTTAGGCAGCATAGGTTCCCACAGAGTTAATTCTGTTGAGTAAATCAAAAGTATTGAAGTAGTTCTGGTGGTCTTTTTTTCTTATCTGCTATATTGCCATGTGTGTCATTGCTTTATAAAAAGTACTGCATGGTGCAAGTTTAATGAGAGCAAGAAGAAGCTAGATAGGCCATTTGTTTTGCATTTTCACAGTGGGATAGTTTTATATCAAAAATGCCCAGGATAAGTGTGTGTGCACTAAAACATACATCAAATCCACTTTTACTTCTTGACCTATATATTATCTGTTCTGATACAAGAACAGGTTACATTACCTTCCTTCAATCCATTTACTTCAAATGAGCATTGTCTCTACATTTTATAAAAAGCAGCTGCCACATAAAACCAGTCATCTGAATAAAGTATGTTTGTTAACAATACGAATACCCAACACTTACTACCAAAGCAACAAGACACAAAAGTATCAGGGAACTCACAAGTGAATGTCACTATACTAGGCATTTCAGTCTGAATTATTGGGCCCAATACCTTTCAGCTTTTGTAGATTATAATATGGATCTGGCTGATCGTGTTGTCCATTATTAAAGCTGCCTGACAGTTTCATATATAAGACCATGTTTTCAGTTGCTTGAAACGTGCCCAAATGTCAACTGTTTGGAGTGAAATTTTCTATTCTGGGAGTCTACCTCAGGATGATTTTGTTGTGTTTGTTGAAAATATCAGCCAAAATGGGTTGGCTGTTTCCAAAAACAAGGCTTTCCAAAAATAAGAGAAAATACATAGGTTTTTTATGTTAAAAAATTCTGATGACCTTTTGTTTGAACAGCTCTAGTGTCACCATGCTTTGGAGCAAAAACTGGAGATTTTCAGGGGCTTGGCCTTTGTATCAGGGATGTTCTGTTTGCTATCCCCAAGAAAATCTGCCCAGATTTGCCCAACTTGAAAACCTTTGAAAAATCCGAGTTCACACATGCTCCACTGAAGACTTAGACCTTAGCTGTTAAAGCCTCTGAAGATTCTATCTGCATTGAGCATGCTCGAGCCTTTCCCAGCTCCTAGTGCTGCCCAAACTGGGCACGAGCCATACCCACACAGTGTGTGTGCACACTCCATCCAGCCACAGCTACAGGGACGACGATGGACTTTTCCTGTAATTGTGACTCTCAGCTGCTCTGGTGGGGTTGAGGACTGGAACTGAGAGCAGGGGGGTGGGTCTGTCCTGCACTCTCAGTGACCCTACGCTAATGTAACCCACCTGCCTAATACCAGATATCCTTTTAAGACCCCTATCATGGTGGTGGTGGTGTTGGAACATAGGAATGAGTCATGTCTGGGGCCTTGTCGCTAGGCCAATGCACAATTAGCACTCCACACTCAGAAATGTCTGGAATTGGGTGTGGTAGTTTTGGACATGCTCAAGAGGTTCCCTGTTGCTGCACTCGGGCTCCAGGAGGGCAGATAATTCAGACAGCTGCTTTGCAAAAGGCCACATGTGCAATGTCTGGGCAGTGGAAAGCAGAGCCAGGACACAGAAAGCAGGCTGGTTCCCCTAACTCTGAAGCATTTTGCAGAACGTTAGTGCTATTGTTAACCCTCCAACAGGGAAGTCTTGACAGTGTTCATTAGAGAAAGAGGAAATCGGGAGGGAAAACTAATTTCTTTTGTTTTAATTACATACGTTGAATATTTAATTTTAGCCAAACTTTTAGTTAAATTGTCTCAACCAGTATTATTCACCAACTTTTTTATATATAAATGTGATAATGGGGAAAGTAATTTATTTTGCTATTCTTGCATATTTTTTTTAGAAATGTATAGACTTAACGGAGTGGTTGGATAATTGGTTAGCTGACTAACTATCTGAGTGATTTCAGCAGTGGAGGAGGAAGAGTCTGCATTGATTCCAATTGACGATTTCTACAAGCAATCAGGGGGGGAAGATGTTGCTTTTGAAGTAGCAGACTATAGATTTGGTGATCACAGATTCTAACTGAGATGCAGGCGAACTCCACCTAAGCTTGTGGAAGCTCCCGGTTTCTTCTTACTGTGTTTGTGGGACCTGACCTGTTTAGATTTAATTTATTTTCTTTATGTTTATGTATAATTGGGAAGATAATGTAAAGTAGCCACATTCTGTTATAAAATTATTTATTGTGTTTCTTTATAAGAAGATTTTATAAATTTAGTACTTAAGCATAGAGTACATTCCTTTTGGACTCGACTGTGGGGAGGTTGACCAGATTTATGTTCATACATCAGGGTTTGAAGGGACCTCAGGAGATCATCTAGTCCAACCCCCTGCTCAAAGTCTTTGCTGAAAGTTCTCCATGACAGAATTCTGAGTCTCTAGGTGCTATTCTATGGGAGTTGGGTTTTTTAGGCACTGGAGAGAGGCAATGAGCCCACCCAAAAGTTACACTGGCACTCCAGCAGCATGGAGGAAGAAACCATCGGATTCAAATGCAGAGGGGAGAGAAGCTTGACCAAGAGGCGGGGAAAAAATGCTTGGGACAAGGAATTTGGTGACACTGGGACTGAAAGGGGGAGAGAATCTGTGATTGACTGGGCAAGGAGACTAGGCCTGGGAACTGGGGAGGAGAGGGAGGGAGGAGAGTCTCAGACTGGTTGGGCAAGGAAATGGGGATTGGGAGCCGGTGATGGAAATGAGCAGGACTGGGAGCCAGTTGGCTTGGTGAGAAACACTGAGATTGGACTAGGAGCTAAAGGGAGGCTGGGAATGGCTGAACAAGGTGACTGGGGCTAAGATCCAGAGTAAGGGGGAATTGGAGCCACTGCACAGAACTGTTAGCCCTGGAGCAGAAGGGTGTCTTTAGGCCACGATTGCGCCCCCAAATCCTGGGCTGCTCCAGGAGTTGGTAAGGCCCCTGGTATAAATTGGACATCCCTAAGGGGCTGCACAGTTGTCCCAGGATGCACAATGGAACGCACTGCTACCTGGCATCTCTGCTGTAATGTGTGCTGCAGCCACACCCCAGACACACTCGCCCAACCTCAGCTCCTGACACACACCCCTACACCTGGGTTTGCAAGGGGACAAATCTCATGGCTGTCTTCCAAAATGCCTGTGCTGGGGGAATCCTCCCTTGGCAGACTGGGATTTTTAAGCCCCCCTCTATGCTACTAAGGCCCTTCAACCCAGCATAAAGGAGCCAAAGTGGTAGAAAGGATCTCAACCTCAGGCTTTCTATAGGTGGAGAGCATTTTATCCCTAGTCTGACCTATAGCTTTGAGAAGAAATCTCCCTTTTTTGGGGGTGGTGATGGTGGTGGTGGAAGGGAGGCTTTCAATTCCACCTCACCATAAACAGGAATTCTGCTACATGGTTGCATGTTTAATAAAGTGCACTGTACAGTAGATAGATAAATAACAGTTTCGTGTATTTTAAGAAAAGTGGGAGAGGTATATTGTGAAATTTTCCCATGTCATTCTAATTGAAATTAGATGTAACTGGGACATTAATTGTTGATGAATTGGCCTCTTAGTATGCTAATTTAATGATACAGCAGTCTAATGAAAATAATATGTCACATATTAAGATGTACTGGACATGTCAGTATAAATCCAAAAGACAAGCAAGGCATATTTGCCAGTTTAAATAAAATGTGGCTATTCTGTGGTTTCCATTTCATTCATTTGTGCTCTTTATATTTCTGAAATGTGCTGTGTTCTTTCTTTTTGATGCATCGTAACACGTTGAGTCCAACTTTTATTGCATCGCTAACTGTTGTGTTGGAAATGATTTTAGATGTTGCACACAATGTTAGTGACAAGCTTAGTTTCAAAATACAAATTTAGCACATTTTAAAGATACTAATTTTTGAGTCTGGGGAAATCTGATCATATTTTACTAAATGGACATTATAGCACGTTTCCCGTTTCATGCAATGTGTTCCAGGGCTTCTCAGCAGTTCAATTAAAATTTCAAGTCCATAATAAACTCTGGAGTACACTTCAAAGGAGTTGGAGTACGTTTGTGTGAATTACTTCAGGAAGGCGAAATCTGATGGTCTGAGCAGAGGAACGATTAGCTAAGGTAAAGCCCATGGCGATGTGATTCACAGTGAGTACCACTAGTTAGCATCATCCCATTATGCTCCATTTCAAACACAGCAGCATATATTTGGCCCAATCTTACTTCCACTGAAGTCAGCAGAAGCAGAGCATGGTATGATTGGTGTAAAATATTGTTATTGAAGATCTTAAATAACATACAGGCTATTTTTATTCCGCGTATGGAGTGGATGCTAATGGAAGACTTGACAGCTTTTAGCTATCATTTCTTTTGTCTTTCATGCATTGGTTAACCTATACTGGATTTAAGGGCCAAATTCTGCTATCCATTACTCCATTGACTTCCTAAGGCCTCTTTTAAACATGGCAAGCAGTCATGAAAATATGATTTATGTATCTACTCAAAAACTTAATGTGATGCAGATCAATTTGCAGTATAAAATTAAAAATCTTAACATATTTTCCCCTTTTTGTGCCCGTCCTCTGACTACTAAAAAGAGCATTCATTCTGCTGGGAACTATTGCCTAAGCTAATAGCTTCCAAAACAGCAAAGTGTTTGCGTGATCATTTTTGGCTGTATAAAATGCGCAAAACTGCGGCATATCTACTAAAATCTGTTTTCTTCCCTGTCCTTTGTCAAGTGTCTCCAAGTTTGTATTTTATTTTACAACCATCCCCTGCTATTGTGGCATCTGTCACCAACAAAGTACCATTCACAACAACAGCTTTAAAAAGATACTGATTTCTCTGGACTGCAAACTGAATCGGTGCATTCTTCAGATTCTCAGTGGATCTTTGGAAAGTTGAGACTATTTATTTATCTTTACTCTGAATAAAAATGCAGGCTGCTTCTTAATATTTGTGCAATGATTGCTTCAAAAAAACACCACCCAAAGCAGATCTCTTACCATCATTCCTCAGTATCAAAGGCGTGGGGGGGCCTAGCGCTTTGTTATTTGTTACAGTGTTTGTCACCACGCATGTGTAGTTGCCCACATCAGATGCTTCCACCTTTGCGATGTACAAATTCCCAGTCTCTTGAGAAACAAAGCGCCGATTATCCTGGTGCACAAAGGATGGGTATTCATTGAAGATCCAGGCATAAGTCAGTTCTAGAAGTAAAAGATATTATTACTATTATTAGCATAATGCTTTTTTCCATTTAAAATATGGTTCCATCTCAGGGCAGAACTGAAGCTCTGGAAATGAATTTCTCCCTGTCTCTTGCGCTTACAGTACGGGGACACTAACGCATAATGAAATGCACATTTCTTGTTTGTACAATTATTAATATATTCTTCCATATGTGTACTGATGCAGAGCTGTCTTTCTGAGTCTTTAGACAGACAGCTTATAGCTCCAATGCCTCTGTTGCCCCTCAACTTTTCCAAACCAGAACAAAATGAAATTAACGAGAATTTCACTAATGCTCTTCTGAAACTGTCAAGAATCATGCGGATTTCACATGGCTTAGAAAAGTGATGAGCTGTAGCAGAAGCAGGCACTGGAGCTATTTATGGCAAAGATGACTCAAGAGCGGCCTTGCATAATCTAGGAGGGCTCTGTAAAGAAGGAGAAATGCAGATAGAGAGTAACTTATAGAATAGAGGGTTCCCAGTATCTCTCTTCTCTTTTCTGGACTATTCATTAATTTGGGAGAAAATAGGAAGAAAACCCGTCATGTTTGGGTATAGATAACGTTCATCTTGTTTAGTGGACTTTTACATCAATTGCAATGCTGATTTTTGTGGGAATTCTTTGATGAACACCCAAAGGATCCGTTTTTAAACAATTTCACCAAAAATGTCTGAAATTTCAATTTCACCAAAAATATACTGACCTATGTCCAGGCTTCTATTTTTTTCTTGCAAGCGTTGAAAACTTTCAACACAAAGTATAACAGGGAATAATGCAGCTGCTGCCATAGCATTTGGTCCCAATCTTGCAAAATTACCATGCCGGTTGACTTTTATGCTCATGTAGAATTCCCAAGTCAAGGCCACACAAATGTTTTTCTGCACCGATCACCTAGCAGGATCGGGCCTTCCATTACGCAAATGAAATAGAGAACTATCATGAACCATTGTCTTTGGCAGGGAAACGTACTTTGTAGTTCACCTTTAAGAACTGTTGTGGACTAGGGGGCCAGTTTTCACAAGCAAATTCTAGATTTTCATTTCCAAAACTGCACATCAAAATTGCGAGTGACTATGTTTGTATGTGCACATAACTCATTCGGCTCCACATCCATTTATTTGAATGTATTATCCACCATATCGCAGAGAATTCAGACATAATGGTTTGACAGGTCAGGAAGTTTTATCACACAGAAACTGTGTTGAACAATTGTTATGCCTTTGTCACCAAGGACGTATCTGTAACAGGGTGTGCTGTGTCAGGAGCTAACTCAGCACTCTGTCACTCAAATCCCCATCTGTTTACACTAACTGAGTTCTGACTGAAAGACAGGCAGTTGACAGAAGAGGATAATTAACTGAATGGGGATGTGGCTGAGTGGATAGAAGCAGCCCCAACAACTGGCCTATATAAAGCAGACGGAACGGAGAGGTAGCAAGATGAGCAGGGAGCCTGAAGGAAGCTAGAAGTAGGCAGGACTGACTGCTGCTAGTAGGACTGTTCCCTTTGCTAGAAGCAAGTGGGGAAACTGACTATGAACCGTAAATATATGTGAACAACACTATATGCTGAGGCCTGCTGGATGAATAGAATAAATTAAGGTGGTGGTGAAGGACACCTGGAGAAGTTGTGGTCTGTGATAAAGGCCTGAAAGGACACTCAGGGGACCGTCCCACAACAATCTCATTTTTTCCTGAGTCACGAAGAATAGTCTTAACTTTATTTCTTCTTCACTTTCAAGATAAATTATGGTGGAATCAGCCTTACTCTGTTCTTGTGAATTGTATGGTTTTATACTTTGGAAATTTTTAATACACGATGTTAAGTAGCTATAATCTTCAGTGTGACTAATTAGATAATACTTTAATTTATAACATGCCTTTGGAAGTTATTTGCAAATGAAAAAAAAAAAACCAATGACAGACATACTGCAAGTCATTGCGGAATTTATAAGTTAGGTTAATGTAATATAACCCCATTATAGTTGTCTAAGACTAATACCCAAATGTTGAAAATGTTTGGGAAATTACAGTAAGGAAAGTTCACTGTAGCTTTGTAAAGGGAACATTAATTATTGTAAACAGCATATTCTTAGTTTAATACTCTAATGAGCCATAATTGTAATTGACCTCTAGTACTGTTATGCACTTTAGGAAATACATTCTGTCCTAATGTTCCAGTATTTACACACACTGTTGTGTTTTTCATTTTATTTATTTATTTTTTTAATGACAGGATTATAAAATGTCTGCTTCGACTTCTTGGAAGATATAATTATGCTTATGTGGGAATATCTAATCATTGTATTTGCACATGTGCATCTAATTATAAGTAACCCCACGCTGATGTCAAGAGGATACTTCGAGTAAACAAGGTAGCACTTCTCAGCAGGCTTATTATTTTCTGCAAGTATTTAGATTTTTTTTTAATTTACTCTTGGTGAACAATTAACTTGTTTCTCCCAGAAGCATCCAACAATAGACAAACATTCCTGTTTTAGAATGCAAAAAGCAGCTTTTAGCTTTGAGTGAATCTCCACAGACCTTGGTCCCCCCAGCAAAATAAGGAAAAGCCTAAAACAAAAGTGTTATGTAGTAACTACAGCACAGTCAATTAATAACGTACTCCACAATTTGTTTGACTCCAATTCAGTTTCAGTTTAGAAACCCTAGGCAAGCAGATTGCAAGAGTCAAGAAGGCTGTCTGGGTGTTGCATGCAACGGTTAAGACTAATTTAAAAACCAACAAGTGATTTTGAGTACTTCAATTAGTGGAAGCCCATCTTGAGGCAATTTAAAGTGGCCATATTTTCAGTCAATGGATGCTCAGCACTTTCTGAAAATCAGGTTACTTTAAGTTGTCTCAAGTTGGGTTTCCCTCCCTCGCCCTCAAAAAACCAAAGCAAAATGAGGAACCCCAAATTACTAGCCACTTTTGAAAATCTCAGCCTTAATAAAGATCTAATGATTTAGTATCTCTGCCTTATTCTGATTCTAATGCAGTTATACTGCACAATACTACAGATATACAGCTAATAACTGCTGTAGCTATAAGGCATGAGATGACTTTATCAAGTCAGCTGTGATGTACAGTATTAAAAACAAGTGAGTGATATTAAGAATTCTAATTCTTTTGTTCTAAAATAACTGGGGACTTTTTATTATTGTAGAATTACAGTCAGTTTGAATCGAGTGATATAATAAAAAGGATGGGAAATAAATCAGACTGGAGAAACCTTAAGTACATTTCCTTGTGTAGAAATACAAAAACACATACTGTGTCATACTCAATTTGATTTCCTTAGAGATCCCTGTGCAATATTTATGTCTTTTCAAACTTGACAGATTTCTTTTGATAAGGTTTCACATACTAATTGCTCTGGAAGTGACAGACAGTTCCTGTCCCATAGGCAATTTGTAACATCTGAGTGAACAGACACTTAAATACAGTACAAGAGAGAGTGTGGTGATTCTGGTGGGTGACTGAACCACTTACAGGGGTTATAACAAGGTGCCAGTAAAGGCTGTATAGAGATCAGTTCACAGACTATCCCAGGTATCCTTTGAGGTCTTAATGTGACATTCTGATTTCTAACTTGGGTCCCTTCTAATGTAATCTTGGCTATAGAGTTGTTCTTACTTTCCCTCTCTGGCCTAATGTATATATAAGTATGAAGACAAAGTACTACAGCTTCAATAGGAGAGAGAATATAGCCCATCGGTTAGGACGTTCACCAGGAAGAAGATGATCTGAGCTCAACCCTGCCTTAGGATGGGGATTCAAACCTAGGGCTCCCTCATGACATCCCAGGTAAGTGCCCTAACTACTGGGCTAAAGGTTATGGGGGAGGAAAGGAATGGAAACCTAGACACACTGTCTCTCTCTCACTTCTGATGCTGACCCTGAACAACATTTTCCAACTGAAACTAAGTGGGTCAGTCTATACCTGACCTATCAGTCCTCAACCTCAAAGGAAAACCGCACGACACTTTCAAAAGACAAGCCTGAGAGCTTAAATTCAATACTCTGCTAGACACCAAAGATCACCTGGACTGAACACAGACACTGGATTTATGGCTTTTTACCATTAACCTCCCTCTTTTTGTCCTTTGACTGCAGAGCTGTTAACAGGCCATGCTACCTGGAACGTCACTTAAAATCTGGGCTAACTACCTATGCTAAACAACCTGTTCCACCTTCCACTTCCATTTAGGAAGGCTGGAAGTTCCTTTCCCAGCGCTTTCCTTTCCCAGTCTCAAAGAAGAGCTCCGTGTGGCTTGAAAGCCTGTCTCTCTCACCAACAGAAGTTATTCCAATAAATGATATTACTTCGCCCACCTGGGTCAAATTCAAAGATACTTTTGGGTTGACTGAAAATGAACTTTTACAGAATACACTATGGATCCAAACATTTTTGCCTAGCTCTGCCAAAGTGGCTCTCAGTTACCCCATGAAATATGGATTATCTCAATGGTTTTCAGTGTCTACTCTGCATTTACTTTGGTGTGAATGAGAGCAGAATTCGGCCCACCATAAAGAGCATTTGGGAAATGTATTCTTTGCAGTGTTTGGCAATTTTTGGCTCAGAGCACATCACTGGATATATAAACCTTGAGCAGTTAAAAAGGTATCTCCCTGTTTTTTGTGTATATCCTTCCCCTTTCACATTTCCATTACTCCCTGTTTATGTGGCATGGTCCAGCATATGTGGCATGACACAAAGCCCTGGCAGATTTGCATTTAGCGGCTCAGTCACATTTCATTACATTTCTAATTAATTGATGAGAATCTATATGAAACAGAGCATAATCCCCAGGACAACCCTGCAGCATGCTTTCTACTTTAGGAAATGATACAGACTTAAAAGAAGTTAATTGCAAAATGATGTCAAATAATAACTTTTACAAAGTTGTCAAAAATGTTACTGAAAGCTGAATAGGACTTATGCTTTGAGTTACTATTTTAATTAGACAGATGATTTGCCAAAATAATGTTCTCTCAGGCTTACGTGTAATTTAAATCTTTTTTTCCCCTTAGTGAATACAAAATGCTCATTTCATGTCTCGTACACATTAATAGCTTTCTTTTTGGTATTGCTTATAGACAAAATATACATTTTTCATAAAGAGATGTCTGCTACCGAGCAATTTAGAAGGTCTATATTGTGATTATGGAAAAAGCCATTAAAACACCAAGATTTCATTTACCATAAAGCTAAATGGAAGAGTAAAAAATGTAAATGAATATTAACTATAAAATGGGGAATGTTTATAATTTTTAATACGAACACTGTGCTGTAATATGCAATGTTAAATTGTACAGGCTTTACTGAAAGTTACAAAGATATATCAGATCAGTAATAATTCCTCTAATTTATTTACAATCATCCAATATTTCATCCTCAACAAGTGGGTAAAAATTGCAACTCTTTTAATCACAGACCTTGCAGCATTTGCTGTAAAATCTCATACAACGAAAAATGTATATAGATCCTAAAAGATATATAGGCAACAAATTCACTGTATGATCTTGTGAAAATCATTTAGACTGTTTGTGATTAGTTTATCATTGGTAAATGGGATATTTATACCTTACTCACTTTTTAAAAACTATCTTTCACCTTGTGATGAGAGTGGAATGGGAAGGCCTAATCCAGCTAACAGTGGAGTCAATGAAAGACCCCATTAATTTCAACAGGGGTCATGCCTCAGTATGAAGTATTTTATTTATTTGCACCTTCAGATAGTATATGGCTCTAGCTATGAACTTTAAATGGAAAAATATCTACCTTAGTATTATTGCTAGTAGAGCAAACAAACAAGAAAAACCTCCTGAAATAAATCAAACGTATAATTAATATAATTAAAAACATAAAACAAAAACACCCACCTCAAAAAGACTTTTTACCCCACTAGGGACTTCACTTAAGATCACAGATTGTTATGAAATATTCATATTATGGCAGCATCCAAAAGCTCTATTTCCATGTATCTTATATATGCATTTCTAATGCTCCCATCCACACAGCGTCTGGACACTGATCGAACTGTAGGGCATACCATTGTAACAGAGTTCACTACATTAGTCTGCAAAATATGTAATTTCTCCCGGCTGAATTCTGGAGAAAGAGACAATTCTTTTGGCTGTCTTCACTGTACACAAAAATATCTTTACTCTTTGGAAAGTAGGCTAAGCCTCCAAGATGCTGAAATAGTGAGTATGTGATCAAATTGAGGGGGAAAAGTGTCAATTAATGGATTTCTCTCTCCTTAAAGTGTCTTAGATTAAAGCCGTGGTATGACAGACAGAGAAAAAGGCTTCCAACCCGAATAACTGGCTCCAGTACCTGTCATGACTGCACAGAACTCTTCACCAATCAGATTAGCAAACCACTCCACCCACCGTTCTGTTAGAAATAGCGCATCATATATATAGTACAAATTATTTTACAATGCTGAAATCAAATGAACCATTATTGGCTTTGGCTTTGAAGTCTCCCCCTGAAGGACTGAAGATGGATGCAGATACATATTCCCCCCTATCCTTCCAACAGGCACTCTAACTTCTTCCCACTGGTGAGATGGTTGAATCTTCCTCTCCGTCAAAACAGCCAAGTTTTGTTAGGCTATGGCTACACTACGGAGCTTACAGCGGCGAAGCTGCACCGATGCAGCAGCGTCACTGTAGCGCTGCTAATGCAGATGCTCTTCTAAGCCGACAGGAGAGAGCTCTCCTGTGGATTTAGCTACTCTAGCCCTGTAGGGGCCCTGGGTGGCCTATCTCTGAGCCAGAGGGGAAAGAACCACTCTCTCAGCCTGAGTGGATGGGGTCGGACCAAGCTAGCTCCACCCCCAGGAAGGGGAGGGGTGGGACAGGAAGTATAAAGGGCGGGGCCCTTAGCTCAGTCAGGGCAGCACCAGGGAGGGAGACAGATGCAGACCGCTGGCTGCTCCCTCCACACCCTGCTGCCGAGCCAGGGGAGGCCCTGGACCCAGGGAACCCTGGTCTATGGGAAGGACTGGGGTTTCCAGACCTGCCTGCTGCAGAATACCCCAAGGGCCTGCCGGAGCCCAGCAGTGACCCATGCCTGCCCGAGGTGGATGCTGAGGGGGAACTGGAGTTGCCCACGGCAGAGTACGCCGGAGGACTACCAGAGCCCAGCAGTGACCCGTGGCTGACGGAGGCAGACGCTGAAGGGAAAGAGGAGCTGCCTGCGGCGGACAACCCTGACTCCTGCTGGTGCCCCCTCGCCTGTGAGGTGCACCCCCAGACCCTAGCCAGTGCCCCCCCCCACCTGAGGGGTGCGCTACAGACACTTGTCGGCGCTGCCCTGCCTGAGGGGCATGCTACAGACACTTGCTGGTGCTCTCCTTCCTGAGGAGCGCGCTACAGACACTTGCCGGCGCTCCCCGCCTGAGGGGCCCGCCATGGACACTGGCCAGTTCACCTCCCACCCCTAATTCCCCCGTGACTGGGAGGTGCGACCAAGGCCTTGCTGCGAGGCAGTAGCTCCTCACCGCCCCAGCAGCCTGGAGGACCTACTGACCCTCGTACAAGCCCCCTTGAGAGCTTCTGCTGCAAACAGCACTGTCCACATCAGCACTTAGGTCAGTGTAACTTACATCACTCAGGGGGGTGGATTAGTCACAGCCTGAGTGATGTAACTTATACCAAGGTAAGCTGTACTGTGCACACAGCCTTGCACTCTTTGCAAACTTCCTGAAAGTGTCCCAACTGGGTGTCTCCCAGTTGTGTCTGTGTTCCCTTTCCCCCCCTCATTGGCCTGCTTCTGATCTGGGTCTCTCTCTGTACAGGAACACATGGCCAGGGGGCAGAGGGATGTCGCTCTCACTCTCCATGGCCTGTTTAAACCTCAGGTCCTGGAAGAGGAGAAGCATATTAGCTGGAGAAAAGGGGCTTTAGGCCACTGGAAATGGAACTCTCCTGCAGAAAACCCTCCTCCAGCCCAAACATGTTCACATTACATGATCACTCAAACCTTTTCAATGCAGCCATTCCCTGCGGATAAGTAGTTCCAGCCGCAATCTGCAGGGACTTCATGAGCAGAACTCCAAGCATGAAGATGCTGCAAAACTGGGCTCTTAAACTGAGCGTGAGCAGGGAGGAGGAGTGAGGGCTTTTTTTTTTTAAATGTCTTCACTGACTATGAAGGGAGTCACCTCTTCCATCCCCCGCCACTGTAAATTGTAGGCCTGCTCCTGAGGCTCTATGTTGGGCAAGTTTCCTTCCATTCCCACTAAGACCAGCAGCACACCCACTGCTTTAGTACCACACTGCTGATCTTCCAGGAGAGAGAACAACTCACATTGTGCTGAGTACTCCAGACTAGCTATCCTAAGAATAACTCCCTTTGCTCCTGTGAAGCATTGAACTCTATATCACAGATCACATTTGTTTTTCACACACACACACACACACACACACACACACACACACACACACATGATAGATTAAGCATGTGAGTGTAACCATATACCTAGGAATCATATTTGATATTGGGTGGCTGGTAGAGTGGCTAGAGAACAGATTTGCATTTGCCTTCATAAATGATGATGATTGCTAAGCTATAGGTAACGGATAAAAATATATTATTGCCATTCATATAATACAGCAGCTTGTGACAGAAGACCATATATTGTGCTGTAAGCGATCCCGGAAAAGCCTCAAGAATACCAGGCAAAAGGGCCCATGGCAGATTTATCTGAAAATGTCTTTGCTATGGAGGGTTGAAGACAGACTCTTAACATTATATTTTATTTGCTTGCTTGAATTTCCATAGTAATTTCCATGGAGACTTACTTAATAAAGTAACAGGAGCTGGTATTTTGCTGCATTTCCCCTAGCAGCAACAAAGACAGGTAACAAGAATACAGAACTGACATGTCACATACATCCCAGCTGTCTCTGGTATCTACCATTCCATTCCCTCTCCCAAATGTTGCTATTCTTCACTTTTATTTCTTTACACCATCATCTATTTTGTAACATATAAAGTCCAGCAGCTCTGGGAGGGAGGGGACCTCAAGAGTATTGAAATATAGCGGTTTCCTGCCAGATATTACCCTGAACAAACACCGCATACCAAGTCACATAACATTGTCTCACAAAGCTCATGCCCAAAGACGCAAATATGGCAGCTGTCAATATTCACTTGTTATTACAACCAAACTCCAAAGCATTTGGTATGGGGACAAATATGACCTATTCATAGCTTGTTTCAATCCACACTTTAAAGCATTAAAACCTTCTCTCTCTCTCTTTTTTTAACTGCCCTTGACTGTTGATGTTCATTCAATTTTAAAATAAAAGAGGAGATCCTGCAAAAAGTTGGGCTTCCATTAAATTCAGCACAAAATTAGCATCTTGCAGGACCAGACCCTCAATGAATAGGACAATCTCTTACTTTATTATCACTGAATTTTCAAAGAATCTGCTACAACTTGCATTCACAAGTTTTAAAAAAACCCAGATACACTACTGGTCTAGTACCAAGGTGCTCCCTGGATAAGAGACACACAAGAGAAGCTGGAGAGGAAAGCAGTGATTTTTCCCTTCATTCGATCCTAGTCAGTGAGTCTGCAGAAATCCTTCTGCTTTCCACTGTCCAGATGGGGCTCTGCAGCTCTAAGGCAGAAGGAGGGGGAGCGAAGTCTGGGAGAAACCATTGTCCATGGAATACTCTCTGGTGACACGATGTAACTAAAGGGGAAGGAAGACAAGGCTTCGTCATGGGGTTAGAGCTACCAATCTGTGAGGTTTGGAGAACACACTTCTGCCCTGTCTCCAAGCTCTTTTTCATTTGAATGCAGTTTGTGTCTGGAATTCTGCAAGGCTTGTTGTAAGCAGTGGTTCTCAAACCTTTGTACTGGTGACCCCATTCACATAGCAAGTCTCTGTGTGACCCCCCCATTAATTAAAAGCACTTTAAAATATATTTAATACCATTATAAATGCTTGATGCAAAGTGGGGTTTAGGGTGGAGGCTGACAGCTCGCGATCCCCTCATGTAATAACCTCGTGTCCCCCTGAGAGGTCCAGACCGACAGTTTGAGAACTTCCCTGGCTTCTCTGCCTCTCTCCCGTGAACTGTACTGTGGCAGTAAAGCTAGATATATTATGAGTTGTGAATAATATTTGTTGTGAGCTTAGACCATTTCTCTTTTCACAGATTATTCATGAGTTGATTCCCCAATTTCTATCCATGTATTAACTTTTAATAATCTCTGCTTAATAATTTAATTGTCAGTTACTCACAACTTTCTCTTCACAACTCAAGAGATCTCTCTAGAGGAGATAGAAGAAGCACCAAATAAAATCAAGTCTAGTAAAGCAGATGGTGAAAGTGAGATAACTGTTCATATAATCAAGGCCAATTGGAGATATTGGAGATCAAGCTAGGATCAACCCTGATGACTGGAGAATGAGGTTGATTGTGTCTCTATTGGAGAGTGAGTGTGATGCAAATGATTTTAACACCTGTTGGAGCATCACCCTGTTAAGTCAGCCTCTCAAAGTCCTTGAGAGAGTTCTGGAGGCAAGATTGAGGTGCAAGATAGAGGAAAATTTAGGAGATACGCAACTTAGCTTTAGAAAGGGACATACATAGACATACTATGCACACACACACATGCTCACATACACTTTCCTGCACAATGGATTTCTGAATTTAAACCTATCTTTTCCCACTTACAATAATCTGAATACACAAATTAATTATATTTTCATTAAGGAACTAAAACTGTGTAAGAACCACAGTATTACATGAATTCCAGTCAATAATTGGTTTGACCCATTCCTTATCTCGGCTTTTCTATATCTCTAAAATGGTTATATATTTGACAGTTGTTCAATAATTGACCTAGCTTATCTCCTACAAACAGGTTGCTATCCTAGTTGCTATAGCAACTATAAACATTAATGATTATTACCCCAACATACCACTGGGGATTTTGACACAGTCTTAACTTAAAAGTTCCCTCAGGGAGAAAAATCATCAGTAGCCTCCATCTATGACAGGATGGAAAATATTACACGACTGAAAGTCCTCTGTATTGTATTTATTACAGCTAAATACACAAACCTATTTCAGAAACTTCTCATGGGTAGCAGATTTTTTCCCCCTGCCAGCCTAGCATGCAGGCAGATAGATCTTGGAGTAAATTGCATAGACAAGAACTGCACAGGCCCAACAAGGGACTCTATTCTCAGGCTTCCAGGTCCTCATATGTTGCCTCTCTTGAGTGGAGACCTGCATCCCTCTCTCTTCCGACTGGGGTATTCCCAGGCTGCACAGTTCCCTGCCTCCTCCGTGTATTTCCCATCACAGCCAGGTTGTCCAAGGACAACGGCCTGCCTTTTCTTTAGAGACAGATAGCGAGTGTAAAGGCTACAGATACAGTATGTACCCACACAGGCTTCCTGGAAAAGAAGACTTTATTCTTAAGGTAAAAGCATTACAGAGAAAATGTATTAAAACAATAAAGGAACCTGCAAGCAGGCTAATAAGCTTACCAGAGTTAACCCAAACTCAAACATGGATTCTGACAGAATAAGTCCTCCACCTCGCACCCGTCAGGTTGTCCTTGTGGTTACCAGTTCATCACCGCTTCAGCTCAGAACAAGCATGCTCATAACTAAGGCTAAGATTTTTTCATGGTTATTTTTAGTAAAAGTCACAAACAGGTCATGGGAGTAAACAAAAATTTACAGAGCACGTGACTTGTCCATTACTTTTCTAAAAATAACTGGGGGAAGGGTTAGGTGGGGGGAGGAGTGGCGTCCCATGGGGGGGAGCTGACAGGCCAAGCCCTTCCGCCATGGCAGGGGGCACATCCTCAACTCTAGTGGCTGCAGCCACGGGGGACACACAACCCTTGCTCCAGAGCTGGCCCACCTGCCGGACAGTGCGTGCCCAGCTGAAGCCCTCGCCAAGCTCTGGCCACAGCATGGGGGGAGGGGCGGGGCACACGGCCCTGGGAAGCCGCAATGGGGCACATGGCCCCAGCTGCAGCCCCCGGCCTGGCTGCAGGGTCCTGACTCCAGCCAGGGCAGGGACACAAAAAGTCACGGAATCCGTGACTGCCATGACCTCTGTGACTAAATTGTGGCCTTATTCATAACCTGTTCAGTTCATTCTTTATACAGGTCAGGGATCTTTATTCTGGAGCTTTCAGAAGAAGGTAATTAGTCTACCAATGGGATGGGACAGGCAAGACACAATGGGTCTCTCTCTTCCAACCGTTGGTTTCTGAGGGGAGAATTTGCATTTCCCTCAGCCCAAAATACTTCCTTAAGAATCCACCTCATACATATTGTTCCAAAAAAGACGTCTGAAGTTCCCAATACCAGCCACAGATAGAATTAATTTTGTCTTCCTGATAAAGCAGTTCTATACAATCTCATATTTGCATTTCTAATACAATGAACTCCAACGATGTTAAATTTAATTTACCAAAGTTGAACTTAACTCCATAAGATTTAGTCAGGATAACACAGGATATTGTCAGGCTGTTACAAGTACGCTGATCTAACAAACCAGAAATTTTCTCCAGAACCAGTATCTTCCAGGAACATTATCTCAGTCCCAATTAATCTAACTTTCTGGGCTTCATTTCTTAATTTCTGGGGCCAGCTGGAGGGGAGAGGGATGTCAGTGGCCCAGAAGGTAAGTAATTCTATAGCTGTGAGAAACTTGGTTGGTCATTTTAATTAGCAACTTTTTTTTCCAGTGTCAGTTCATACCAAAATTAACATTTTGTGGTCTGACCCTGGTCATAAGCATAAATCGTCTCAGATTCACTCAGAACTTGGCCTAAGTTTGCTTGAAAAATCCACCCAATTTTGTAAAAAAAAAGGATTTGGGAAACTTTTGATGATTCAGTTTCAATGTTTGGACTGTAATAAAACACTTAAAAAAACCTGAATTTTCCCTGGCTGCTGGTTTCATTACACACATTTTTTGCAGATCTAGTTTAAGCTAGGCTCAGTTTGCTCCTGGCACTAAACCAATGTGTCTCCCCTAGAGTGGAAATATAGCTATTAATACTGTCCAAATCCTACTCTTTAGAGGACGGAACTGTATCTGGGTAGAACAGAGACCTCAGTATACAGGGCTGGGAGTAGGGTGACCAGACGTTCCGATTTTATCGGGACAGTCACGATTTTAAGGGACTTGTCCCGCGTCCCGACCAAGGTATGGTCGGGACGCCCTCTCATCCCGATATTCGGGACCTTGCGCCGGCAGCCACTGCTTCCTGCCGGCAGGGCGGCTGATTCACTCGCCTGCTGGCAGGAGCTCACATCTGACTCTGCGGGGGAGGGGAGCTCCGCTTGCAAGCGCTGGCAGAGGGAGGGCGGGAGGCAGAGAGCTCCCGGCCACCCCCCTCCCCCAGCCCCTCATCAGCGATCATCAGCCCCACCTACAGCCACTGGCCCAGACAGATAGTCAGGACAGGTCTCTCTCTGCCGGCGCCTGGGCAAGCAGCCCCCCCTTCACCCCCCACCAGCTCACACCCCTCCCCTTTCACTCCCCCTCATTCCCCCCCTCCCCCGCCCAATGTGTCCTGATATTTCACTCTTCCAATCTGGTCACCCTAGCTGGGAGAGGCTGGGACAGGCCCAGCCAGCAGATGTACTCTGTAGAGAGGTCTATGGAATTTAAAGCTGATCTCCTTTAACAGACCTTCTGGGAGTAGGTGTTCCTCGAATCAAACCCCACATAGTATGGCTACTACCAAGGGAACAAGTGTTGCAAAATGCACCTCTTGTGTCTTTTGGTGTGAAGCTGTCTTCTAATGTTAAAATGATTTCAGGCAAATTTTATTGCATGGGGACTGTACAGTGTCATACAACTTCATCCAGTCATCTCCACAAAGCCAGCACAGGGCATTCATGAATGGGCCCCAAACCCCTATGTTTGCAATTCCATTTTATGTAAAAATACCTGCTCTCCTATTCAAGCCAAGATGGTTTCACAGCACTTCCAATTGAACTACGCATAGGGCAATATGGTTCTCTCTGGTTTTGATCTGTACTACCCCATTGATTTTAGTTGGGAAGTTTTCTTTAAAAGAATAATAGCATGATACGGTCCACAGAGTGGCATGGAAAGAAACCACTCATCCCATTCTGCCAAGCAGAGATAAGGTGTCTCAATCGTAGATCGTATCAGTAATAAATAGGAAGAAGAGAGAACAAGAATAAAGATAGGACCAGACTGTTGCTGCTAATTACCTGTGGCCTGAAGTCAAGAGAGTCCAGATGCCTAAGTAAGTTATATACTTCAATGATACTAAAATTGATTTTTAAATCTAGAATATATTTGTCCTTTACATAATTCAAGCATTACTTATTTTCCCCAAGCTTATTATGTGTACTATATACAGCTATATATAACATCACCTTAAAGAGTGATTCACAGATTTAATCTGTCGGTTTGTTTTCTATTTAAAGTCATGAAGAGTTAGCTTAAAGCCCTTTTTTTCTATGCTCGCTCGAGCTGAGCATGATCTAAAGGCCCCGTGCTTGTTTTAAAACATATTTCAATGTGACCTAGCTAATCCTTTAATACCAGGCTTTCACTACCTTTGATCAGCTTCTTATTGTAGCTATAAGAGATTAGATCAAACCTTTAAAGAAAGTTGCTTGTGGAGACTTTTCCTACTGAAGTGTATTAATATCAACTCCAAGCCTGAAATATTTAGCAAAATAGTACAGGAGAGATGCCCTTTTTAGGAAATATCAGACTACCAACAAAATTTGATATCTTTGTAGATATTATTATTATGTGTAGATAGTATGTGTAGATATTATTATTGCACTATAGTCCATGATGCTACTGTGAAGTGCATGGTAAAATAATATTATATAGAGGAGCTGGATTTAATTGCTGTAAGTAAAATTATATTGGGACTTTACTAAGACATTGTTTTCTGAAAAAAACTCTGCATTTGGGAGTTAAAATGTTATTTAGTTTTAAGCTGGGTAGTTTCTCTGTTTCCTTTTAAAAATCATGAAAATTATCCCATGTTCATACAATATTAAGGTTACATATTTACACACAGAGAGAAAATGCAAAAGTTAGGATTTTCACAGTAACATGACCCTGCTCATCTTTTTTAAATTGAAGGTCAGATTTTGCCTTCAATCATCTTATTCCACATGAGTTAGCATACTACCTTTATGTGAATAAATGACTGTACTGTCAGATCTGTTAACTTAAATGGGACTCTACAGGAGCAAGCAGATCTAATTACAAGATTGGAGATGCACCAGTGTAGTGTTTTGCATATCTAATATGTGGCTACATGCACACAGACAACTGTTCCACTCCCGTGCTTTGTGTTCTGTAAGGACTGCTTCTAAGGACCTGAAGGTTGCTCACAGTCTCTGTCCTCTTTTCACATCTCTGTGGGAGACTGCCAAGAAAAGTTCAAATTATTATGGGAGGGTGTGTGTGGTTGTGATGTGACCAATAGTACACTAGTAATTGGACTCAGGTCTCCAATGTATTGTACATAGACCACAAAATGGTCATAACGTAACACAGCTTACAGAGTCTATTTACTCAAAGGTGAAAGGTTTCAGCCATTAGTCATCTCCCTTCAATATTCATTCAGTATAGACCCTAGTTTAACAAGGTAGTTAAGCTCATGCCTAACTTTAAGAATATTTATTTGTTTGTTTTTAAACCCTGTCATGAGCAGTCTCCCAAAACAAAACAAAAAAATCTATTAATGTCTTGTTCTTTATTATTTCAATATTGTCCAGGGTCTTTACCTGGGAGATGAATCTGTTATGTTTTAGTTTTTGTGAATGCTGCATGAGTTACATATGCCAGATGTCTTTTCCCCTGCTGTCTATCTTGTGACAGTCCAACAGCCCAACCAGCATACAAGGGAAAATAGTAGGTGTTTTGGTAGGAAACTTGCTGTTTTCAAAGATTTAGTCAGTTATTAACAAGAAAAGTCACTGGGTTGTTAACATACATGTGTCACAGTTTCAGACTTGAATACAGATCCCTGGGGAAGCTGCACTGACAGATGCGCTGAAGACAGAACTGCAAGTGGGCAGTTAGTCAGCAGGAGATCATTAGTCTGCATGAAGAGTTGCAGATCCTAAGTGACGGAAGGGTAAAAAGCTACAAGAATCGTGCATAATTATACATGGTGGGATTACACTACCAACACTTTATATATATATATATTAAATCTGCAGAAGTATAGGGCAGCTGAAATACGAAACTGTAATCAAATTGATTCCCTCCTTTCATAGATAGACATTTTAAAATCTTCAGGTGGTATAAATCAGGGTAGCTCCTGAAGTCAAAGGTGCTAATCAATTACATCAACAGGCTCCAAATATCTGAGCTAAATTCTACTCTCAGTTATGGCCCAATTCTGCAACTCCAGTTCACAAAAGTTGTCCCCACTGAAATCAATGGGACTCCTTATTTTTGTAAGGGTTGTAAGATTAAGTACTTAAAGAAGTGTAAATCCAGAGTAAACTGGATTTACACCAGTGTAATCAAGAGTGGAGTGTTGCAATTTCTTAGAAGTCCTAATTAAAACAAAAACAACAACAAAGCAATCTTAACTGTAATGTTAGAATCAAACAGGTGATAGACCACTAAAATGCTTAAGGACACATATGTGATAGGACATTTAAAAACGAAGTTCCAAAAACAAAAATATTTAATCTATTTACTTCTCACCTTTAAATAAATTGATAAACACGTACACACACTGAATGAGCAGTTTTAAAATAAGGATTATGGAGGATTAATTTTAATCTCATCCATGTCTATCTCCTGAGAAGATTTTACTTCTTGATCTTAATAATTTAAAAAGGCTGCATATAAAAAATAAATGATGGACCATATACTTTAAATGGAAGTTACAACTTTTCAACCCATCTCATTTAAATTAGAGTAGAGTTTCTTATGAGTGATTTTAAGTTTCAAGAAACCTGTTTGGCAGATCAGGAAACTTCTTCAACATGCTGAATCAGAGAGAATATAGAATTATGCTCGTTGTAAGATTTCCTAACCCTGTAATGTCATATTTCATTCAGCAATGGCCTCTTTTTTCTATAATTTTTTTTAACTGATTTTCATAAAGGAACAGACAATGAAAAGTACAAAAAGATAAATGATTTATAGCTTGTATTTGTTTCCAAATACTGTCCTGATGCATATGTTGCAGGACTTTCCAGCTATGGATTCTTGACTCTGACTCATTGTTTACAGGCTATCTGTAATACTAGTATCTAATGAAATAACTTACATTAATTTTGTTCTGTTGATAAATGATTGCACCTGGGAACACGGGATTTCAATCACTGGTTTCAATGCAGCTACATTAATTCACAGCAGCTGAGGATCTGACCAAAAAATTCGTATGGCAGTGTACAGGATTTGGAGAGGCAATTTTGGGGTTCTCTGCCTGCAACATGTCACTATATGGCTTTCAGAGCCAAACATGTATTCCCCAGAATAGAGAGCACTTTTTAATATTAGTTATTTGTATTGTCATAGCACCTAGGAATCTCAGTCATAGACCAGGACTCTATTGTGTTGGGTGCAGTTTCTAATAATATTTTGTGGGTTATTTCCATTGAGAGGTTCGGGGAGGGTAGAATCCATGATCATTACAAAGAATGAAAACAAAATCCTGTTTTCCGAAACAAAGTTGGAATCTGAGAAGCCAGGTTTTTTGCTCACAAGTCCCAAGCCCCTTTCCAGCCCAAAGTTCATTCTCTTAGCTTTTTCTCAGGGTTATGGTACCAATTCTTCTGCATCACGGTCTGACACTTCCTTGGTGACTTCTCTGTTTTCTTCAGTGGTGTTTCTTACCCCCCCCCCCCCGCCCCCTCCAACAAATGATTACCAGAGAAAAACTTCTACCAACATAGCTCTGCCTCTGACCAGCTCTGCATGACCATTTTTAGGAAATGTTTCCCACTGTTTCAACTATCTATTGTATAAAGGAGCCTGACTGTTTTCTTACATTTATTTTGTATGAAGGTTAGGTTTTGCCCACCAGCTCCTAGGAAATGTAACTCGGAATGGCAATATTAAATATGTGGGTGTGGGAGTGCTAGCTCAGTGTGGAGTGTGTGTATGTGTGAAGTGCTTCTCTTGTCACAAAATAGCTCACCTGTCCCCCTGTAGATCTCTGAAATGGGCCACCCCGCCATTTGGCGAGGGTTTGTTTAGCTATTTCATCTCCAGTTCTGTTCTGTCTTCCCTCACTGCATCTTTCATGCATCTCAGTAAACATGTGTCTCTGTGGCACAGATGAAAGTTCACCTTTTGAGATCCTAATGTTTCAAGGCAGCAGCTATCTCATTAGTGCTAATTCAAGCAGTTTTAGTCATAGCTGCTTTTTCCCCAGGCACCAAGGAATGATCACATTTTCATTCCAACCTTCGCCACAATCAACAGTGGATTTTTCACAGATTCAGCAGTTAGACAACTAGTTAAACCAGTGAATCAAGTCTCTCCATTAATTTAAATATAATAGTGTGATTTTTTAGGATAGCTTTTAATACTAAATTCAGGAAAATGATGCAGTCTGCTTTGGTTTTGTCTGCTCTATATTGGCCTATTCTAATGATTTTGTTCATTGCAAAGTCCTTTTTTGGACAGATTTTACTGCAGAAAAAAAATCCTTTTCAAAAACTTTTGTTAGAGGAGATGAGAGTCACAAAAATAGAAAATGTATGGCCATCCTGTGTTCCTCTCTACATAAACAAAGGAAATAAGCAGAATTCTGATCCCAACAGACACAAAAAATAGCACTTTTCCTGATACAGCATCCCAGTCCTCCATGGCAGCCAGAAATAATGTGGTAGGAATCCCACGTCAAGTCACAGCGAACCATGGCTGGACCTATTCTCCCAAACTCTTCTCCATGTGCCCTGCATGAGGGTTTCAGAGAAAGGAGGATAATTTAATGCCACTCTGAGTACACTTAAACAATTCCTTATTTCCCCGTGGACACTGACTGACGTTAGCTCTTCCATATTGACTAGAGGGGCCATTTCTTCACTCTACCTCTTACTCCCTTGGCCCATTCTCTTTGACTACCTTGAGTTTTTTTGGGCCACACATTATATTAAGATTCCATTGATAAATGGTTAACAAAGGGTTAACAACGATGATGAGATGTTACAGACATTAGCAGCACATGAACAGATGGCTATAAACGCTATCAGAACAAGGGGTTACAAATGGGTATTAGCCATTGTCATAAGCAACTTTTTAACCTGTTTGACTTAAAATTGTTGAGACAGCTATTAAGAATTTATTAACCCTTTATACATGGTACCTTACCCCCCAGTCCAGTGTGGACCAGTGAATGGCCCTGGGGCAAGGCCAGTCCTGGCCCCGTCCTGCCCTGAATGACTCCCTGAGGCCTGCTGGGGCTCCCACAGCTCAATCTCGAGTCAGACCCTCCCCAACCACAAGTTGTAACAACACCCCTCACAACTTCAGCTCCTCCTCTACCTGGGAGCTGGCCCAGCCTACTCCCTCCCTCTGCTGAGCAGGACCTCGTGTGGGCCAACAAAGCCATCTACAAGTGGGGAGTGGAGCCCGGCCAGTGGGCACTTGCCTCTTGCCATGCCCGTGTATCAGCACCCGCTTGACCACGGCGCCCCCCGACCATGGCACCCGGGGCAGTCACCCACATCGCCCACTTGTAAGGCCGGCTCTGCACGTTTCCCCAACCAATGATACCCCATGCTGAGGGCTTTTGTGCAGAGTGTTGTTGCTGTAATTGGCAATGTATTTTGAAAACAGGGCTGGCAGCTGCACTTCTCTACCTACCATATAGCATGAGAGGCGGAGATTGAGACGGAATCAAAATCGCCATCTCTTCTGTCAAATGCTAAAATTTAGTTAGTTCTACTTGATTAAGCTGAGCAGCAGAACCAAAAGTTCGCTCAGCTATTGAAAAAGTCAGGAGAGAACAACAACAATACAAAAAAGAGAGAACCTTTAGCAGCTCATCCATTATGTGAAAAAGATGTGAAAATAATTCCCTGTCAACATATCAGCTCAAAGGCACAGAGCTTACAAGTGCGATTCCATCAAAAGTAATGTCCTGAGATAGTTAAGAGTTATTTGAACAGGTTGATCTTTAATACTCCCTTCCCCTTGGGAAGATGGAAATATGCAAGTGGATCTTCGTAACATAATTCCAAAGAACAAGGTCTCAACTCACTTTCCTTTAAATCTTGTTTTTCCAAATAAAGCCCTACTAATCAATGCCCACGTTTTAAAACAGGTACCTAAAGTTAGTCTCCAAAATGGAAAATAAGTGACTAGATATGAATGTATGAGTCTCATTTCAAGCATCCAGCTCTGAACACATATTTCTATTTTAATTAGTAAAATGTATCTCTTTTATAGTTCTAATAGAACAAGGTGGAAGAAAAATAGCTGAATTCTGTCTATGTTCAGATTACACAGAACAAAGCTTTGAAATGATCAGGTCTAGCTAAGGGTTGTGTTGCATTGAAATTCCTGTGTGATTCTGACTACAAATTTAAAACGATCTTTTAAAAGTCTCTTTTATGGGTAAATACTATGCAGTGGTTCTCAAACTTTTCACTGGTGACCCCTTTCACATAGCAAGCTCCTGAGTGCGACCCCCCCCCTTATAAATGAAAACCACTTTAAAATATATTTAACCCCATTATAAATGCTGAAGGCAAAGCAGGGTTTTGGGTGGAGGTTGATAGCTCGCGACCCCCCAGCCATGTAATAACCTCATGACCCCCGGAGGGGTCCCAACCCCCAGCTTGAGAACCCCTGTACTATAGCATTTAACCACAAATACTATGCAGATCTTCTGGTTGGTGTAAATCTGCATAACTCCACTGAAGCCATTTGATAGTCTGGTATCAATTCTCAAGCAATGATGGAAGGCGAAGGACAGTTCAGTGCTTAGGGTGCTAGTTTCTGACCTGGGTTCAATCCCCAGCTCAGCCACAGACTTCCTGTCTGATGCTGGGCAAGTCACTTAATTGCCCCATGCCTCAGTTCTCCATGTATCAAATGGGCATAACAACACTCTTGCACCTAACCTGTTGTTGTGAGGCTAATTACATTAAATATTGTGAGGTGCTATGGCCACGGGAAACCACACTACTAAAATAGAGGGAAGGCCATACAACCCAATCTATGAAATTTGCTATTGAATTCTACTGCTGGATTAAAGTAATATTTATAACACCCCGGAAGTTTTATCTCTATTATTCTATGGGATGTTCCCAAAAGGGTTAGGAATCTGACCCCCTCTTAGCAAGGGGCATGGAGGTGAGCAAATGAAACAAAAATGGGGAAGAAAAGCCCTAAAGGCAAAAGAGAGGGGGGAGAATGGCTCACTGTGATGGAGCCACAGTCTCCTCAAAAGCCTGTAGGGGAAGCTCCCTACAAGCTGTTTGAGGCAGGGACTTTCATTGTGCTGTGTTTGTACAGCGCCGAGCACCATAAGATGCTGATCCGCAACTGGGTCTACAAGGTGCTATCACAATACAAATCATCATAGGTGGGGCTCTACTTTCAATGAGAAAATCCCGTTTTCAGTTACTTATAACTTTACCAGACTTGAATTATTTGGACTGAAACTTTCGATGCCATGTGTTTCCTTAGGGCTGAATCTTTCTGGAAAATTTCAGCCCAAAGGAGTTCCGCTGCTTATGAGAATGAGGCTAGGGAAAATAATGTTTTCCATATTAAAATAAAAACAAATCTGTTATCCTTTCTTTGGGAAGCTCTAGCACCGCTATACTTTGTAGCAGGGATATGAAATCTGTCATGTGGGGGGCCTTTGTGCCACAGATGGGCTGCTTGCCATCCCCATGAAACTCTTTCCAGACCTGATAAAGTTATATTCCTTTGGAAAAATTCACAATCCGCACATGCTCAGTGGAGACTCTCTAGTGTCTAACAGCTAAAAGCTTTGAAGCTGCAAACCTCACTGCTCCATCCCCTCACGGCTCCTGCGACTGACCAGACTGCGTACACACCATCCTCAAAGATTGACTAAGCATCCCCTCACGTTTCCTGCACATGACTGGACAGCACATGCACTGTATTCACAGAACGACTGAGGTGTGCTCCAGCCCAGGGATATAGAGATGAAACCAGCTTTCCTCTGTAATAGCTGTTCTGGGCCAGGATGTGGCCGGGCCAAAGACTCTCTCTCCTATGTCTTCAGTAAACTACTAGGTAGCATGGGAAAAAAAAACCATCTACTTCACATTCAGTGGGGGGGCAAGAGACAGATCTAGGCTGTTGTGGGGAGGACTGGGATAGTGGATTGGGATAAGGAGCCTGGGAGTGTAGGGTTGCATGGTGCAGAGACTGAGAAACCAGGGAAGGCAATTGGGTAGGGGAGAAACTGAGATCAGATGAAAAAACAGGTGGGGGATGGGTCTGGGAGCCAGTGGGGTGTGGAGAAGGAGGGAACATAGATCTGCCAACAAGCCAGGAGGTAAAAGGGGCTGGGCATAGCCTGGGATAAGGAACTGAGGGAGGTGAGGACACATATTGGATGAGAAACCTGAGGACGGAGACTGGGACTGGGAACTAGTGGGGATGGGGAATGTGGGGCGGCGGGATGGGAGACTGAGGGAAACAGAGACACATCAGGGAACAGGGAAGAGAAATGAGACTGGATGGGCAAGGATACTGGGAGTGGGTGTTTGGGGAAGAGTGGGATGGGAGGTGTGAAGGATTTATTGGGCAAGGAGATAAGGACTGGGATCAGAAGTCTGAGGAGTGAAGACTGGGCCTGGGTAGTCAAGGAGAATAGAAATGCGATGAGGAGCTAGTGGTGGGGTAGAGACAAGACTGGGATATGGAAATGTTAGGGGGAATAGGGCAGAAGGGCCAAGCTTGTGGGCATGGTCAGAAGCATAGGTGCCAACCCCATGGGTGCTCCAGGGCTCAACCACCCACAGGAAAAAAACATAGGGATGGGGCCACCGATCAACTGTTCGGCTGCGCCACCAATCAGCTGTTTGTCGGCTGGCGGAAGGACGAAGAGCGGAGACAGGCCTCGGGGGAGGTGGGAAGACACAGAGCAAGGGTGGAATCTCTGGGGAGGGGCTGGAGCGGGGGCAGGAAGAGGCGGAGCAAGGGTGAGGCCTCAGGGTGCAGTGGGGTTGGAGCACCTACAGGGAAAATTAAAAGTCAGTGCCTATGGTCAGAAGACTCTGTGCGCACTAGAGTGCACACACTTCCAGAGTCTCGAATTGCACCCTCCTCTGTCAGAAAATATTTGTGAAACCCACTTGCAAAATGTCCCATCTCCCTCTAGAGTTGGGCTACATGGAGAATAACGACCTACTACTGCTATCAGTGATTCCATTAGTTTAAGTGGCAGAGGTCAGTGTGGCAGATCTAAAGACTTCACCCCTGCTAATGATCTACGTGGGTATCAATATAATGCCACATGATATAATTTCCGTTTTTTCCGTTTGCTTTTTTTTAAGAGGTACGAAATCACACACAAAACTCCGTGTTTAAAGATTATTAGGGTTGCAATGCAAGCACCCAAAAGTTAGGAAATGCCAGAATTAAAGTGGGAAATGCAACCTTATTTTGGCCTCTTTCCCTTTGTGTGTAAAGGTTAATTTGATCTCATCTTATTTTTTGCACAGCAACCCTGCCCCATTCAGTGTACAGAATAGATAGTCCATATTTTGTTCTCTCCATGTTGCTCACTATGGGGCCTCATGCCTTATTTATGTCACATTATTCAAGCCCTGCTCTGAAGACAGAATTATCAATTTCCTCCTGGGCTATCCTGTGGTGCTCAACACTATAGAATATGAGTGCTTCACACGCGATAATGACAATTATTTTCATACTCCCCCCATACAGATTAGGGATGTAAATATAGGGTTAGAAATGTTAACCAGCTAAATTATTTAAATTACATTGTTTAAGTGGTTAATTATTAACCGAGGTCATGCAGATGGGCGGTGCAGGGCGGCAGGGGCTGGGTTTCCACTGGGATCCTGCCCCAGCCCATCTGGCCCACTGCGGCCAGGGTCCCACCCCAGCCTACCTGCTGCAGCCAGGGCCGCCCCATCTTACCGCAGCTGGGGTCCCATGGGTGACCTGTCCAGCCCGCCATCCCACCCATGGCAGCTGGGGCCATACCAGCCCACCTGCCATGGATGGGGTGGGGGTCCTCCTGAGGCTGGGGTCCCTCTGGCCTGCTGGCCTGTCACGGCTCCAGCTACCCACCAGGGTAAATTGTTAAGATCCGATTAATGGTAAGCCTAATGCTTACCTTTTACATCCTTAGTACAGATGGGGAACGGAAGCACAGAGAGAGAAAGGTAAAAAAGTTTTCACTGAATTTGGGTGCCGAACTTGAGACATGTAGGATCTGATTTTGCAGAGTACTTAGCATTATGTAGCACCTTTTACACTCCGGGCTTAGCTCCCACTGAGTTCAGTTGCAGCTGTCAGGACTCCTGCAAATCATACCTACGGTCTGAAGTCAGGTGTTCAGAATATGAGGAACATACAATTAGTGATCGTCCCTGAAAAGACCAGTGTAAGTGACTTGACTGGCATCTCACAGGGACTTTATAGAAAAGACAGGGATAGAACCCAGCTCTCCAGGGCATCACTCAACTGCCTCAACCATGCAAGTCTCTTTTCTCTTTCTGCAGTCCCCTGCCTCATTCACTATATACCGTCCAACTTCTGCAAAATATGACTGAGGGGTCCTTCAGCCAACAGCCCCCTTCACTACACAACATTCACCAATCCTGTGTAGGAAATGAGGTTGAGGTCCTCTGGAAAAAATTGTAGATGATCATGTAATTATCTATGTAAAAGGATAATTATTACTATTATCATGTAATTATCATCATGCAGATAAGGGGATGAATTCAAGTTGCACAGGCCATCTTAATTCTGGTGTTTCCTAATTTTTGAGTGCTTGACTTTGCAATCTTAATACTTTTTAATATAGTTCTTTTGCATGTAATAAATAATAACAACAGCAGCAGCAGCTAACTCTTCTCTGCCAGGACTTGATGATTGGAGGGACATATGAAGGGCACACAATAATTATTTTCTCTGACGGGATTCGCAGATGGCAGGGACACTGATGGCAAAATCAACCAGAACTGATGCTTTGATACGTATTTAAATTCCACACTTCTTTCTCCTCGTGGAGATGAAGAATAGCACAGAGACAGGTGGGGCAGCCAATGCACATCGGATTCTTGCCTCGCTTTGATTCCAGAAGGGAGAGAGTCGCCCCAAAACAGAACAGGTCAGAGAAGCAGGTGGCGGAATTTACACTCCTCCATGGGTCACTGATGTTGGCAAGCTGCCTGCCCCACCTCCCTATGTGCACTGCCCCTGAAAGGACTGTACATCAGAAACACCAAAAGGACAACCGCATGAACTTTCCTGGGCCCTCTGTCCCACTCTGGCGGGTTTTACTACAAGTGTGTGTCCTGTGTCCCTGCAGTCATTCCATGCTACAGGCTGCAAGAGTTACAAAAAAAGGCTGTTAATGTTCAGTAAACCAGGGCAACTGAAGCCGGCTCAGATTTAAACAGTTCAATGTCACCGTTTAATCTATAGACTCGTAATGAAATAGCAGAGAGATTGTTAGCATGTATTCAAAAATTAAATTACTATTTGTATAGTAGGTAATGCAGCACTCAGCAACAACATAAATCTGGTAAATGTGACAGTTAAATGTCCCAATTTCCATAAATGCACAGAATAAAGTGCCAGTGTATTAGCAATGATTCGACATGAATTAGTGAAAAGATATTAAATATGGAGATTTGTACTGGAATTAGTTTAAAGGGAAAGAATCCCTGAAATATTTCCTGGGATGCCTCATCCCCTATGGAGTGTACAATCTTCAAAGGGTACTGATCTAGCAGTACTTTGAAAATGTAAACTACTATAAGTATTATTTTTGCTACCTGCAAATTATAGGCCCAGTCCTGAGAAACGCAGAACACCCACAACTTGTCTCATCAAGAAAGCCACCCAAACTTAATTTTATGGTAGCACATAGAGGCTGCAGTCAGGACTTGTGTTGTTAGGTGCTGTGAGAGCAGAGGTAGATGTAGTCTTTTGTCTAAAGTGTTTACAATGTAAAATGATTGAAGTTGTTACTACAACTGCTAAATCCTGCTCTTCCAAAGAGAGTATTCAACACTGTGATTCCCCTCCGGAGAATGGAAGTTACTGGCGCCATTGCCATTGTGAATGTCCATCTTTATAAAGCACTTTGTCAGCAGTAACCAGTGGAGCTACGTGTGGTGGTATGAATGAAGGAATTATTAGAAATGGACTTTTTAATGGTGACAGAACAGAGAAGGATTGGGAAGTAATACATGAATGTGATAGGATAAATGGCTAAGGAACAAAGATGATGACTTTTTATTATTCTTAGTTTTACTACTTCCCTATTTTATATTTGCTTAATAGGTATGAGTGAATAAATGGGGAAAGTGGCAAAAAAGTGAACTTCTAAAAGACAGGGTCCTATAAATATGGCAAGCCAATCTTCTGTGCCCATCTATGTAATGTTTCAAGAGCTGAACATCTGATGGTGGCAAATGTTTGATTTACATCATTCCTGCCTTTATTCCTCAGCTCCCAATAGGTGTCTATTTCCAAATTTCCAGCACTCAGCCAGCATTTTAGCATTTCAGCATGTCGCATCATTATGTTGCTTAACACAATGTAACACTATGATGCACTGACCTGACAAAATGCTGACTCCCTGCTGAAAATGTATCCTAGGAAATACACATTTCTTTTTCAGCTGGAGGGGGAAAAAAAAGGACTAGATTAATACAGTGAATTTCCAGCTTGTATTAATATAAGAATTCTTGCGATGCATCTTGCATTGGAAAGTCCAAATGATTATGTATGAACTGTATTTGGTCCCCTTTAAGAAGCTGAAAATACTTGTTCTACTTTGCTTCTCTCCCATACCCTCATTCCACTCAGCTGTAGTTTTCTACATGTATGTAAAGCTTGGTCTTGGGATATATCTATTTTTTGCAGCTGAGGGCAAAATTATGTTGGATTTCATGTGCTGGTTGAGCTTTGAGCCATTTACTACCTTAGAGATGCTAAAAAAAGTCATATTTTTTCTATTAAAATGTCAGCAGTAATTTATCCTAATATGAGGCAAATGATTAACCATTTGTTTTTGTTTAAACATGATGTTAGTTAAGTTAATCCTCTTCGCTCCTCGTGGAGCATAAGGCGTCAACCATTCTTCTCCATTCAACTCGATCTTGGGCTAGCCAGTAGATTTCATCCCAGGTCTTTCCCAGATTTTTCATTTCACCTTCGATAGTTCTTCGCCACGTTCCCAGCGGTCTGCCTCTCCTTCTTTTTCCCTGTGGTGTCCATCTAAGAGCAGTGTGAGGATGTCTGGTAGTATCCATTCTCAACACGTGCCCCAACCATCTCCATCTTCGTTGTTTCACCTCATCCACTACGTTGTTAATGCCTGTTAGTCGGCTCACTTCTCTATTGGTGACACGTTGCGGCCAGAAACCCTCCTCCTTTCACATCTTGGGCTTGGGACCAAGCAATGGCGGAGTTTAAACATGATGAACCAGTACTAAATAGTTTTTCTTAATGATAAAACAAAGGGGAAAAGATTGTCCTGCTGCCACACATCTACTGCTTTCACCCTGTCTGATCTCTCAAGTGAAGGAGGGTTGGGTTGGGCCATCTCATGGCTGAGTTTTTCTCCAAGGAATAGCTGAGGATGTGCTAATGGTCAAGTTTCACTAGATGATGCTAGTCCATCTGAGTCACAGTGCTAAGGGGCACTGTGCTCTTTTTTTTATGATATGTAAAACCATTGTCCTCAGTAGAGGTAGTTGGGATTTTTTTGGACAAAGTGTATATTTGTCATAAAATGCCAATCTGTCAAAACCAAAGCTCAGAATAGGCAATAGGCCAGTGATTAAGGCACTTACCTGAGATCTAGGAAGCCCAGGTGCAACTCCCTATTTTGAATTAGGCAGAACAAGCACTTGAACCTGGATCTCCACTTGCTAAGTACTGCACCATTGGCTATTCTGGGGTGTGTCTGTCTTACTTGTGTTTGGGGGGGGGGTTCCCAGAAAAGTTTCAAAATGTCTAGAGTTAGATGTGAAAAGAAAACAAATGTTGACATCTCAAGATTTTTCATGAAACAGATTAATTGTTTTCTGGCTAGCTCCAGTCCTCAGCAGGTAAATTAAAGGTCCAGGGCACTGTTTGCCAGGGGATGGCTTTAAGCATAGTACCCTAATAAATTCCAAATCAGATAATTGTATTTTCTCTCTCTAAATTGCTCTTGTATTTTCAATCACATATAATATTCTTCAGGTCTAGCCTAACACTGCTGTGTATTGCTGCTGTAAAGCATTAAACAATTGTTGTGTTATGTCCCAGAGATGGAAGAACTACAGTGTTGGATGACGTGATCTCTGCAGTTTTAGATTGTAAAAAACTACTTTGGGGTCCCGTGAGATGGAAGCTGTTATAGTTTTTCACTAATAAAACATCCCTAGAAGGAGTACGTGCCAGGAACATCAGATATTCTCATGCTCACCTCTATCTCCCCACAGTTGGAAAAGTAGTAATTGTGCAGTAATCATTACCAAATCGTTTCCAATGTATATTGTGAGCAAACTAGTTGGCTAACTTAAGTGCAATTGGGAAACAAAGTGCAACTGAGAGCATAAACCTAGCATTCCTTCAGGTTACTTCCTGCTTAATGGGGGTGAATTATATTAAATACAAATTAGGTCCTGTTAAAAAAAAAAAAAAGATGATGCCATTTTCTTCATGCAGGGAAAGTGAGATTACCAGGATCCAGGTCAGAATAGACTGGAATTACTTTGCCTTTCATAACATTCCTTCTTATTGAAAATGGTTTAGAACATCAACCTCTGTAGACTGGCACAGGCCAACTGACGACGAAGCTGTGCCAATTTAAACTAACTGGAGCTAGTAATAATAGCCTCAGTCTCCTGCCTTGGTGGGCACCAGGAGCGAGTGTGCTTATCTCACAGACACCGTTACATGCCTTTCCTTACATGCTGTATATATTCATACCCGAGCAATGGGAAATAACCTTATCAGCTCTTTAGAGTGTTACTGTCATCATTGAATACATTTACATTAAAATTTCTTTGAGTCACTTACACATAACACACCCATTTGACAGTTCAATCTGGATCTCAGCCCTTTTATCTGCAAAACAGCAACAAAATTCCTCACAGAATTTTTTTTTTTAAACTAACACCTCAGCACATAACCTGGAATTCCCCTCAACCTCCCATTGCTCACGCTAAATTAATCTAATTTAATCTTATTTGCATTTAATCTTTGTGGCAGAGAAGATTTTGGTATGTAGACCAATTCTCTGTATGGGTGAGGTGCGACTCATCTGGAGTGGTATAGAAGGGGCATGGTTTGATTTTAAGGCAGCTGAATTAATTTTGGGGTCGAAGACAGTCACTGTGAACAGCATTATTTGTGTCTTATCTCTTGTTTATAACTTCTGCCGTTACCTGCCCCAACTGGGAAATGGCAGCCCCTTTACTTGGTGATGATATTGTCAAGGTAGGGTAGGGGTGGATGATCATTTGTGAGGGCTCATGATGTTAGGAGAGAGTCTGGGATGGTAGCAGGCAGAGTATCACTGATTCTATGGTGTACATGTTGGTTTAAATGGCAGATAGTCTGCAATATAGAGTGGGCCAAAATCATCAATGTAGTTCCACCTTGGATGGATTTGAGACTAGTGCTTAACAGCACTACAGTTGTTACAAATAATAATAAAATTGTCAAGATTTTACATGCACTCGTGCATGACTTTAAACACAGGCCACAATTCTGACACTCAGTCCAGTAGCATTTTCAATCAAATTCCAGCCTACAGCAGTTTCCTAGGTAACCAGTATACAGCCACCAAAACTAACTGCATTGAGCACACAGAAAGAGTGAGGAGAGAATGGGGTGTGATGGGGAAAGGTGGTGCCTTCAGACAGTAATATGTTTTTCTTATTTTTGGTGTACAGTGCACCTCTCTATGATGAGCTCATTATAAATAAATGGATAGACACATTTCCAAACATACTCTTGAAACTATCTGAAGCTATTCTAACTTCAAGAAGCCAATTTTAAGCATTAATGTTTGTTCATCATTTTTACAAAGCAATGGTTCCAAATACTGACTAGTTAGCGATATGGTTATGTTACTGGTACAGTTATAACAGATGTGTAATTCTTATGAGTATCTCAGGAGATATGTTTAAATCTGATTTCTCCAATCAATAGCAGAGATTTGAATGCAGATCAAGTATCAGCCTCCTGAAAAGTTCAGTACATCTTTGATTTCAGCATGGTAATAAACATGATCAGAACACTAAAACAGTCCAGAAAGGAAAGAACCCCCTAACCTCCATCGAAATAAGCAAAACAAAAAATTCCTCCCAAGACTACAGCATGAAAAGAGGGATGAATGGGTTTCTGAGCACCCAAGAGGCTAGGACAAAACAACAATGATCAAAGGAGGAGCAAAACAATTTACATCACATCATAAAGAGCTAAATTAAAAGTAAATATAAGAACAGAAGAACAGCCATATTGGTTCAGACCAAAGGTCCATCTAGCCCAGTATCTTGTCTTCTGACGATCACCAATGTCAGGTGCCTCAGAGGGAATGAAAAGACCAGGTAACCATTAAGTGATCTAGCCCCTGTTGTCCATTCCCAGCTTCTGGCAAACAGAGGTCAGTGACACCATCCCTGTCCATCTTGTATAATAGCCATTGATGGACCTATCCTCCATTAACTTATCTAATTCAGTTTTGAACCGTGTTACAATCTTGGCCTTCACAACATCCTCTGGCAAGGAGTTCCACAGGTTGACTATGTGCTGTGTGAAAAAATACTTTCTTTTGTTTGTTTTAAACAAAAGGGGACTCATCATAGGGATAGGGGAGGTTTAGCCTGCCGTTGAGGAAATTCCTGAGGTCAGGAAACTTGTCCCAAGGAGGGCGACAAAAGTTTTATAGCTGGGGCGAGGGGGGAGAGAAAAGTTGAAGCAGTTGGTACTGGGTGGCAGGTGATGGAGGCTTTGTGCACCTGGGGATGAGAGTTAGGTAACAGGCTTGTAAGATAGGCATCAGCTCAGGGTACTTTTTACTAAAAATTCCTACCGAACCCTTCAACCTCTTACACTTACTTCTGACCTTTCAGATTTTGACCACTACAACCTCAGGGTCTTTTTCCTTGCAGAACCCTCCAGTAACAGCCCCTCTACCTTAAAATTTCAGGTTTCATTGCACCTGTGTTGAGCCCCACAACTCCACTGAAAAGTGGGGTAAGCTAGTATGCACTGGGATCTGGGATCTCTATAAAACCTTAGGCACACCGGTTTACATGAGCTGATAAGAGCCAATCTTTCCATTACGTGCTCAAGTGCTTAGCAGTTAATAAATGAAGATGCCCCAATGGGGCACAGTCCAGGTGCAGGTAGGTCTCAAATTTAACCTTTAAGGTAGGAACAAAGTACCTTAGGTTGCAGATGAAACCACCTATAATGGGTACCTCCATGGAGATTCCAGAAGTTGTAATTCTGATGGTATTATTATACATGCTAGGAAAGGCATAGTGCTTAAGAAAGGTGAAGGTAAAAGGTGTCCTAATTACAGAAACTATGTAGATGGTTATCCTTGTCATGGCATTCTCCCTCCCCCGTACAGTGGCAGCACTGATTGCACCTTTGTGAAGAAAATCTTCAGAGGTCCCACAAGTTAAGATGTCACTGGGGCAAAAAAATATTTACTCTTCTCAATAGGGGTCAGTGGGATTTCTGCCTGGGGTTTATCCAGATTCAGAAATGTTTGGTCAAGGCTTAATATCCAGAATTAAAATCTCTCTTGATTTGAAGCAGAAGCAGATCACACAGGTCATTAAAGTATCAGACCCAGGGGCCTTCCAAACCATTTTTTAAAATTTTGTTTCTTTCAAGTGGCAGTCTAGTTGGGGGCTGTGAAGCCCAAGGGCCAAGGGACTCTGGCAGACTTGTCAAGCTTTCCTGACAGCTGGTCAAAAGCAAATGGGCTCAGTAAATACTTTAGTTGTTGTGTCTGAGCAGTAAAAGCATCACAGTGACAAATGGTTTGCTAGGCAATTTTTAGCTGATGAGTGAGGACTCAAATGGCAGAAAGATTTACAAACATAATTACAATTAAAAAAAATAGAGAGAAATTACCTGAAAAGTTATATGTGGATTACCAGAAATACCACTTGGGTGTATACCCAGTCAAAATAGATGGTTGTTGATCATAGTGATTAGTGACAATACACTGAAGTGATATGACACACTTCATTGACTACTGGGAACATAATGCATTGCCTGCGATCAAGTCCAATATCAATCAATTGATATAATAGACAGCTAACTAATTATCTTTCCAATGCCTGATTTGAGAGAATTGCAATTACTTCCGTGTTGCAATTCTCACCCAAACACCCAGACAACCAAGATAGCTTTGGCACCACTCATTATATAACTACACAGGATATAACAAGAGATCTTTATACAATTTATTTGAAAATGATTGCTGGGAATTGTCTAAACTTTTTTTTATCGTTCCCTTCTAACGTGACGTAGTAGTAAAGTAATTGCTAAAGTCTTTCATAGTTTATAAAATCCACTTAGAAACTTGATTTTTGGGGGCCCATCTACCACTTTCTTTGACACTGAGAAAACACAAAGTTTTTATTGAAACTTTCCTGTTAACTTGTCTGAACAGCAGCATTGATGATACGGATTCCCATCAGGGAAAAGGATTTGATCGATATCACACAATGTCATAAGAGAACAAATCACACTGGCTATTGTAGTGTGTACTTTTTCATTTCCCTGTTAAAGACCATTGACTATTTCTTCATAAAAGGAATATATTTAGAATATAGGGGATGTTATATACCATGTTTTAAGGTAATTCATATTTGGGAGTTACACTAACTTAATAACATCCTTTCATTTCTCCCCACATTATTTAACATCTTAGAACCACATACTGCCGGGCCAAATTTAGCTCTGGAGTAAGTGGGTGCAAATCTCATTGACTTCAATGGGACTTGCACCTCAGGGCTAAATTGGGGCACAAGATACAAGTTCTCTTGTACTGAGGGTGAAATTCATTATTGTGAATGAAATAAAAATGTAATAGAAAGAGGCTCAACATATGATCCACCCTCTTTCTCCATAGTTACTCTCCCTGCTTAGTGAAAATTTGCAGAAGACCAAACGTGCAGAGCATATATAGATGGACTTCTATGGGATCCATGTAATCTAGGTTCATCTGCTACACTTTGGAACACATTGGCATTAGTTTCTTCTCCTTTGTGCATGCATTTACATGAAAACTTTGTCCTATCTCTGGGTTTATTAGAACAAGTTCTTAGAAGTTTTACCAAGGTGTCTGCATGCCCAGCAAGAACCATTCAGGATGGCTCATTCTCTCAATCCAACACTATCACCTGCTTCTTCCCTGGATGGAAACTTTAAGAACTCTTGAAACCCTATTCTGGAGCAAACTGAAAATTGCCATTGAATTTTGAAAATAGTATTATTAATATGATTTACCTCCAGAATGCGGTGGTGGTCCACACAGCAGTACCATTCCCTGACCCTGTCGGACTGACACTGTACTTCTTGTTCTTGTCTTGAAGTTCTCAAGGTCTGTTAGCAAGAAAGAGTGTATGATATGGCATTAGTATTCTTTTCTGGAAGGACTACCTATGTTAAGGCTGTTTATTTTATCTGAGGGAGATACCAAATGATCAGTTTGGAAAAGATACTTGTAGAAGTCTGCTCCTAAGACACAGGCAGAACAGTCTCATGCCTAGTGTCACAAAACGTCGGAGAAGCAAAAGGTTCAATAAATATTTGGGTCATTGCGGATTGTGGTGGTTCACATTCACCCGGGGCAAAGTAAAGTCTTAGAGATAACACACAATGTTGCTTGTGCAGTTAATCTTATAACACACAATGAAATAAATTATTGCCATAAATTGCCATTTATTCTCATCTATTTTATAATCCATGTCTGTTTCTCCACAGATTATGATTCTTTCCCTTTTGGATGAGTCTTGTTATCGATGTCCCGTGCAACCCACATATGAATGCAAATCTGCAATTTGGAACATGGAAAGATTCCCCATGGTGAATCTCCCTGCTAATATTGACGTTAATCCACCAATGTATGTTAGCTACACAGTGCTTTATTGCACTAAATTCCTCACTTTATTTCTTTCCTGTCCTTTCCTGGAGGTATTAAACACTGAAAATGAGCCCCCCTCTCTCCCTGTCTTGCACAGTGAGCTTGAGAAAGTTACTATTAATTGTTTAGGTTACAATTTGTGACCCAACTAGCAGCACCAAGTATTGATCAGCAGCATCAGCTGCCATTGGAATTCTGTGCAAGAGCTGTAGTATATTGAGTCATCCCGATAGCCTTTTTATCTTATATAGTGGCTTGGTTTAAAATTTCTATTCTGTTTTTCCTTTCAGTGCAGCTGAGCCATTGTTTGCTGACCTCAAAATTGTTGTTTGGAACAGCAGAAAAACACAGAAAATACACAGGAGATAAGTGAACATCAGGAATGTCATTATACTGTTAGAAAGTGAAAAAAAAATGCTTAATTTTTATCCCCTTTAGGTTTTTTTTTTGCTATGGAAGGGTTAACATAGGTCCATAGGTAGTGCTCTTAGATATTAAGATGACTCAATTTTTCATTTTAACCACAGTGCTATTCAGGTATTAATCTCACAGTAGTGTTTTAGGGAAGGTCTACATTGCCTGACGGATCAGCAGGTAGTGATCGATCTTTCGGGGGGTTGATTTATCGCATCTAGTCTAGACACAATAAATCGATCCCCAAGCACTCTACCATTGACTCCGGTACTCCACCGCCACGAGAGACGCAGGCGGAGTTGATGGGAGAGCGGCAGCAGTCAACTCAGCACTGTGAAGACAGCATGGTAAGTCGACCTGAATACGTCGACTTCAGCTACACTATTCCCATAGTTGAAGTTGCGAATCTTAGGTCAATCCCCTCCACCCCCCAGTGTAGAACGGGACTTAGATTCTGAATCTGCAAAACACTTACGCATGCACCTACCTTAACTCTCAGGAGTAAAGCTACACAATGTACAAACTGTTTGCAGGGTTGGGACCTTGCTCCCTCTTATGCCTTGGGCTGAGTGCTCTGCCCGATCATGAAAAGACTTTTTTGGGGACAAGGCAGGGGTTTATTATTATTTGTATTATGGTAGCAGCTAGGAGCCCAGCCATGTTCCGGAACGCCTTGCGTAAGTTGAATTTTGGGTAAGTTTGAAACGTATCTCCAACCATTACGCAACCCCCCCCAAACTCCTCCTATTTTTAGCTTATGGAGCTTTTCCGGTATACGCGGATTTCTGTAACTTGGATTTCCGTAAGTCGGGGAGCGTCTGTATAAGCCTGTTTGCTAGCCTGAGGCAGAATTTTGGGTTTGCCTTTTAATACTCTTACATCCTTACTAATATGTGTGAAGAAGAAAAGACAAAAATACTTTGTGTTGCTTTTCCCACAACCACATGGGGCTTTTAGTATGAAACAGATAAAGGACGGAGTTGAAAGTGTTACAGGGTATGATGGGAGTGTGGCATATGAGGGCACACTTGGCGACTGCCTCAACTCCTTATCTCAAAGCAAGGTCAGGCAACCAGTCGGGCGGGGTCAGTGAAGATTGAAGTGTGGGAGGTGAAACACTAGAAGACTAGAGAAATGCCTGCCCCTGACGGAGCACAACCTCACTACGTAGCCATCCAATGGGGTACAAAAGGGGTGGGATGAAGACCCCCCAGAATGGAAAATGACCATAAGTGATAAGGGGTGTGACTAGGGGCATGCATTGCAGGTATATCTGGGCCTGCTAAGGAGGAGTGGGAAAGGGAATGATAATGGTAATGGCAGAATGGGGGACGGGGAAGAGGGCAATAAGGAACAGGGACACAAGCAAGGCTCTGCAGCATCAGAGCTGGGAAGGGGACACAAGGTAAATGCTCTGTGGCATCAGAGTGGGAAACAGAACACCAGGAAGAGAGAACTCCATCAGTGTGCATAGCTAGGGGGTAGAAGAAGGGGTTCTACTGGCTTATAGCACAGTAGTTGGGGGAGAAGAAGGGAAAACTCTATTGCATATGGAGATAAGCCTGACTGGTGTGAAGGTCTTCAAAATACATTTGCTTGGAACTAAACCACAAGAAACATCACATTGCCTGCACTTCGGACTTCTGATCTGCTTCCCATCTGCGTGACAAGACTCAGGGAAGGAGGTAAAGGGAAAGCCCTCTGACACAGTGAATGAGTTGTGAAAATTATAACCGTCCAAAATATCAACATGTCTCAGTTCTTTTTGGAGTCAGTAGACTGAGGCAATGATAAGTAAATTGAGGCCAGACAGCAATTGACTAAGCCCTTTACATGATCAGACCATTAGGTAAGACATAGGTCTCAGACCTAATGATCCAAATTAAATAATGTGCCATCATAATTTGGGCCCCAGTTCTGCACTGGATCAACTAGTGTGGGCTGATACGATAGGACTCCACAAGGAGACAGGGGTTCATACTGGTAACACTGATTAAAGATTGGGAACATATGTAGCAAAAACAATGCAGAATACAAAACCATGCCTAAATAAGGAAGAAAAAACAGAGTCATATTCCTTGACTGGGAAGTTCCTGAATGTTGAGAATGAAGCAGCAGACAATTGTGGGTGCAAAAATTCCCTTGCCTTCAGACCTCATTACTTTGGTTGAAGCTTAGAGAAAAAAAACATTGGTGATATCTTTCCAAGCTGTCAAAATATACTTTTAAAATTAATAATACACAAATGGGAAAGCAATGCTCCTAAAGGTCCAGTCCTGCATTGCTCATCCTCCCCCAAACTCCCACTGACTAGTTATGACTGTGCAAAGAATGTATGATTGAACTTCATTCTTGCTGAGGAAAGGAACGTAAGAACTAATGGCCTGAAACCAAACTAGGGAGAAAACAAATTCAATATAATGATTTTTTTTTAACTGTAGAACCAGTCTGACAATGGAATAATCTGCCAAGGGAGGTTTGCATACATAATAACAAGAACACTAGTGATTTTCAAAAGAGACTCGAGAGATTGTTGTAGGGCAATTCTGCCCCAGGGGTTTGAATTGCAGGTTTAAACATGTGAGGTAGTCACTGATCATTGATTTCCACTAGAGCTTCTCCTGTGGGTATGGGCTGCAGGATCAGTTCCCCAGAGCAGGGGGACTGACTAGATCAGTGATTCTCAATCAGTGGTACGCATACCCCTGAGGCGGTACACAGAGGTCTTCTAGGGATACATCAACTCCTCTAACTATTTGCCTAGTTTTGCAACAGGCTACATAGAAAGCACTAGCGAATTCAGTACAAACTAAAATTTCATTCAGACAACAATTTGTTTATATTGCTCTCTATATTATATACTGAATGCAAGTACAATATTTATATTCCAATTGATTTATTTTATAATTATATGGTAAAAATGAGAAAGGAAGCAATTTTTCAGTAATATTGTGCTATGGCCCTTTTGTATTTTTATGTCTGATTTTGTAAGCAAGTAGTTCTTAAGTTAGGTGAAACTTGGGGGGTTCGCAAGACAAATCAGACTCCTGAAAGGGATACAGTAGTCTAGAAAGGTTAAGAGCCATTGGACAAGATGACTCAGGAGATCTTTTTCAGTCTGTTCAGCTGTGATTTCATTCATCCATACATACAGACAGCTTTGCTCAGGTGGAAAACTTCACCAACATCACTGCTCTTCAAGTCAACAAGTAAAGTTTTAACAATGATGTCAGAATAATGCGATTAGTGAAAAAAGCAGCAAACAAATGCAGGTAACTGTTTTTCACATTTCATTCACAAACAAAAGATGGGATTCTAGAGAAATTACAGTCAGTGTTGCCAACTGTGGCTATTTTATCACAAATCAAGCAATAGATGATTGCTGTCCATTTCATGAGTGAAGTCATTCTATGATTCTCTCATTTTTATCTTATTTTAAAGTAAGTTTCTAGCCTTTGTGATTGTGGAGTAAAGTTTGAAAACCATGAAGCAAGAGCACACCCAAGGCTCAGAAACCAGAGGGCAAATAAAAAGAATCCCTTTGAAAAAAAATCTCATGATTTTGTAACTCAATACCAGTATATTGGGGGGGGGGGGGGGGAGGGGAGGGCAAGAGGCATCAACATTTGAGGTTACCAATACTGTACAGCCAAGGGCTAGCTCTTCAACCCTTACTCATACTGATGAGAACTTAATCATTGAAATAGTCCTAGTGCCATCAGTGGGACTAACTGCATGAGAAATGGTCACCAACATGTGTAAGGGTTGTACAATCGGGCATTTAATAAGCAAAAACTATGTGGGTGCATGTGTGTACACGTACACATGCATTTAACAAATAATAATGACACTACCACAATCACTATTACTACCAATTAATATCATCATCTCTGGGAAATCCAAAGATAAAAACTGCACAAATGAAACCATTTGGAGAAAAATTTAATGATTACTACTGATGACAGATAAAAATTCCAAGGAAAAGGCATCATGATCTCACCCATCAAGGGAGATGTATGTATTGAAAGTGTATCCATCTATCTAGGAGGAAAATGTTAAAAGTATTGCAAAGTCAAAGTCTTGAAGACATGTAGTAACAGACTTTTCAAGCAGTGACTCAGCTATTCAATTATTCCTCCACCATGGATTGAAGTAGATAATTTTCATTATATAAAAAGGCACAGTACAGACTGTACTTAATAGTTTTCAGGCCCCGATCCTGAAAACACTTATGTGGGTGTTTAATTTTAAAACTGAATAATCCCATTAGCTGTAAAGGGAGAATTTTTAAAAAATATTCTGATTGACTGCTCTTGGGGATTTTGCTGGTAAGGATGGTTAAAAAAAAAGTTCTTAGATCATTTGTCATGACACCAGTAACTCTAGTTCTTTCAGCATGGGGAAAAATTCACAACATAATGGTACGTTTAAAGCCAGAGCTGATCTTCTAACTTCTTTGTGGGTGTCAGAAAAATCACTCAGCAGACAGCAGTTTGTTGGCAAAACAGCCAGTAATCTATTTATGACAAGAAAATGGTTATGACCAAGGGAAAAAGTGTCTCCACTTGAGTGAGCTGTGGAGATGACAGAATAATGGCCAGAGCTCATTTCTGGGTATGTTTCAGGTTATGAATATAGAGGATCATTCATCACACACGCTCACACTGCAAATGGCTGAATTTTGTAAATTAGGCCTGTGTCCTGAAAATGGTCATGCATTACTCAGCCTTACACTGTAAATAAGGGCCCGACTATGAATCTGTCACTCCCATGAGTAGTCCAATTGGCTTCAGTTGTGAGTGACTTTTTACTAATGTGTGTAATAAGGATTTTCAATATAGTCCTAAGTGAACAAACAGGAATAAAACTTAAAGGCTGATGCATCACAAAACATATTTCATTCCTTTATTTTGAAGTTCATAGTTTTGTTTTATTAATGCATCTCCATAGCGTACAAATGAATTTATTGTGGTACACAGTATCTTGCTATTGTATTTTTTGGGAGAAGTGAGGATAAATTATGGCTTATTTTTTTGATCATTTATAAAAATATATGGATTAGTGAAGTTAAAAAGGTTTTCCTGTACTCTTGGATGCCGTGCAAAATGGAAATGTTACTTAGAAACTTGTATTCAAATCAGCACAAAATGTTCCATTTCAGAATTAAATTCTGCACAATTGAACAATCAATAGATGGAAGCAAGACCACTTGTCATACAAAAGTTAAATGTGCTTGCTGAAAATTCCCCCAGAAGCAGCTTTATTGCATAAGTGACACTCATACATTTAATTCCTTTGATTTATGCTGTCCTGAATCAGAGTCAGCACACCTTTCTCGTGCCTCTTTACCCCTGCATGAAGAGTAGGTGGGAAACTATTCTCGATACTTTTTACATAAAGATCAATGGGATGGCATTGGAGAAGAAATGAAAATAAGCCTTTGCAACTTCAGATTACTGTGAATTACAGTGCAAATGGTTCAGCTATGTATATTTCCCTTTGTGACTATAATTCCTATCCTGTCACATATTCGCTACAGTCTGGCTTGCTCACAAATTCTCAGGTTCTAGATAACATGAGGAAGATTTTACTTTTCTTTTAGTTAATTAAAAAAATAATTACATAACTCTAAAAGAGCTCTTGCTACAGTATTTTGACTTTCTACAGTTTGTGCTTTGCAAGCCAGATGAGCCCTTAAAAGTCATGAGACTCAGAATGTGAACTTTTTTTAGCCAATTTTTAATTAGTTAGAAGTAGGAAAGTAATTAACAGATTTTCTTGAAACTCCTTAAAAATTCAGCCTTCACTCTGAGATTACGTGCTGAAAATTTGAGGCAGTTATGCTGTGGGTGTCATACAAAAACAGAGGGTGAAGTCCTGCATCAAGGACAAAGACAAACCCTTGCTTAACTATGGAGTCACAATGGCTCTGCCACAATGCATAAGATTGGCCACGCTGGGTCAGACCAATGGTCCATCTAACTCAGTATTGTGTCTCCCAACTGTAACCGGTACCAGATACTTCATAGGGAATGAACAGCAATTTTCAGGAGATCACCCCTTATCACTCAGTCCCAGGTTCCAGCAATCAGAGGTTTAGGAATATCCAGAGCTAGGGGCTGTGTCCCTTACTCTCTTGGCCAATAGCCATTTATGGATCTTTCCTCCATGAACTTATCTAGTTCTTTTTTGAACCCAGCTACACTTTGGCCTTCACAATCCCCTGGCAATGAGCTCCACAGGTTGACAGTGCATTCTCTGACGAAGTACTTCCGATGTTTATTTTAAACATGGTGTCTATTAATTTAATTGGGTGATCCCTGTAAAGGGGGTAAATAACACTTCCCTATTCACTTTCTCCACATCATTCATGATTTTGTAGACCTCAGATACCCCCTGTAGCTGGGTGGTCATCCGCTCCTGTCCGAAGGGTATAAAACAGCCCTGGGAGAGGGAAAAGCTGGGCTGATTGGGAGGCAGCTTCAGCTGGGGGCCACACCCCAAACAGACCTAGTGTCCCTATAAAGGCCAGGGAAGCAAGGAACTGAAAGGCAGATTCCTCTAGTTGTGGAGGCAGATGGGCCTGGCTGCTGGGAAGCTTGAGAAGGTACCTGGAGTGGAGCAGGGCTAGGGGAAGGCCAGAGGATATGGGGAGCTCCAGCCTGGAAACCCCTCAGGCTTCCGGCCTTGTAGAAGGGCAAAAGAGGTACTTGGGTTGCAGGGGGCAGCCCACGGGTAGGCAGAGGCAGCAGGTCAAACCCTCCTTGCCTATGATGACTGGCTGATACAGACTGCAGTCAGCCCCAGTGTGAATGGGGGCTTGATGGTGACTGGTAGTAACTGAGGGAAGGTGGGGAGAGGGGGTGGGTGTTCCCTGGGGAGGGAAGACCCAGAGATCTGGGGAGGGGGGGTGTACTGCCAGGGGGCAGCACCCCAGGGAAAGGGGCACCAGGGGCCAGGAGGGACACGGGGGCCAGCGGCAAGAGGGACACCACCCTGCAGACGGCACACTGGAGCTGGAAGAGCTAATTCCCTGAGAGACCTGCAGGAGGCACTGCAGAGGTGAGTCTCACACCATGACACCCCCTTTGTCGTCTCTTCTCAGAGTTAAATAATCCCAGTCTTTTAAATCTCTTTTTCATCTGCAAGCTGTTCCATACTCCTAATGATTTTTTGTTGCCCTTCTCTTTACCATTTCCAATTCTAATATATCTTTTTTGAGATAGGGCAACCAGAACTGCATACAGTATTCAAGGTGTGGATATACCATGGGTTTATTTAGTGGGTTTATTTATTTATTTTTGTTTTATAATCTTTTTTCTAATGGTTCCTAATAGTCTGTTAGTTTTTTTAACCACTGCTGCACACTGAGTGGATGTTTACAGAGAACTATCCACAATGACTCCAAGATCTCTTTTTTGAATGGTAACAACCCATATAGACCCCAGTATTTGGTATGGATAGTTGGGATTATGTTTTCCAGTGTGCATTACTTTGCATTTATAAACACCGGATTTCATCAACCATTTTGTTGCCCAGTTTTGTGAGATCACTTTGCAGTCTGTTTGGACATAGCTATCTTCAGTAATTTAGTATCACCAGCAAACTTCGCCACCTCACTGTTTCGCCCTTTTTCCAGATCATTTGTAAATATGTTGAACAGCAAAGGTTCCAGGACAGATCTATAGGGGAGCCTGCTATCAACCTCTTTCCACTATGAAAACTGACCATTTATTATTCCCTTTTTCTATCTTTTAATCAGTTACTGATCCATGAGAGGACCTTCCCTCATATACCATGAATACTTACTTTGCTTAAGAATCTCTGGTATGGGATCTTATCAAAGGCTTATCCAAGACCCCCATACATATCTCTCTTCGCCCGTCACCCCCCAGCCGGGGTATGGGCCACCAACTGCTGTTGGTGTGTCAGTAGCAATTGGTTCCCTTACGGGGTGGAGTTGCTAGCCCCACGCCCATGTTAAGCCTACAGCACCTGGTATTCCCAGGAGGTCTCCCATCCAACTACTAGCCAGGCCCGACCCTGCTTAGCTTCCGAGATCAGACAGGATCGGGTGTGTTCAGGGTGGTTTAGCCGTCCCATACAGATAGGCACTCATAATAAAGCCGTTTTTCATAGTACAACTTCACAGTATCAATCAGTATTCATAGGTTGTACAGACTTCACCAATTCATAGCACCTCCTTCCCATGAGGACATCATCTCCCTTTCTTTGAAACCCACGCTGAAGGAAGGATTTATCTTTGCACAGTGTATCATAGGTTCTTTGACTTTACACAGTAGGACACACGCTCAGAGTATGGGAGCCAGAAGGTGGCAAGCAAATAAAAGGATTCAGCCAGCAGCCCTGCAGCAACACAAGATAACTCCTTCCCCTTCTCAGCAAGCAGGCTACCAAACAGAATATAATGCCCAGGTTCCTACAGCACTTAGATAGCACATGACAGTAGAGCTTTGGTAATGAAGCATGAAGCTTTGGGCATGAAGACGTACACAAGTTGGATGGGCTAAGATCAGCTATGTTGATAGAGAAAAGGCACAGTCCTGACTTTCTGTAAATATTCTTTATAAAAAGGCTTTGGATAATTAACTCTGCTTAAAATGAAAATTCTGAGATATAAGACATGTTAATGCTCCCAATGTCTTAAACAAATGAACTTCCCAGTGTGAAGGACTCAAATTATGTGAAGTGACTGAGATGAATAAAACATTAAGCATCAGGAAAATATACAGATATGGTTACCAGTGGTGTAGTACTTTCACCACGCTGTCAGTGATGTATCATATAATTATTTGGTCTTCATTTACCATGGGAGTTTTATAACTTAATAGGCTACCAAGCATGACATTGAGAATTAAACTATATATCACAACCACAAAGGCTTATGTGAGCTTTATATAAGAAACAGGCTTCAATCATTATATGGTATAAATCTCCAAAGAATTCTTGATTATATTGGTTTCTAAACAATTTTCTTTATTTAAACAAATAAAAGATGTCTGCACATAACCAAAATCAACAATAGTGTAGGTGAAATCAAATAAATTTAAATGACGCTTTACAAACAACGGAACAGAAAAAAATGCTTTATTAGAAGATGGGGGGAAAAACAGTCAGGCTATAAGAAAAGGTTTATGCGACTGAATCTGACCTCAGTTACACTGATCATGCAGATTTAAATCCACAGACTACATAGTGTGATTACCCTTGATTGATATTGGTTTGAGATCAGAATTAGGACCACAACCTAGTTCAAATGCATAGCTTATAGTATCAAGAGGAGATATATATTAGTGACTCATATTGTTCTGTGATGCCCTTGACTGCCCATGGGTAGGTACCTTCTTTAGCTCATTTGCTTTCACTCATTTGTACCCTGGGTACACTGTACTATGTGAAAGTAATATCTCTACAAAAAAGCACCTTCTCCATGTAACAGATTGGTACTACTGGATATTGAGATTCACAGACTATGAAAAGCCACTTCCTATACAGTACAATCCTCCCACACCCATTAAAATACTGGTCATGTAATAAGAAATCAACTCAGTGCAGGGTACGCTAGGTCATCCTTCATTACAGGTAAGCATATGTGGTTCCCACAATCAACTAACCAGAAGTCAGCATATTTTTGGGAATACAACCAGCAGCTACGATTTGCCCAAACTTCACCAGTAAGACTATGATGCCATCGAGGTACTTGCCACTTCATCACAAAACTGCATTTTAATAATGCCAAATGCCACGTTACCTATCTAGAAACCAAGAATGCAATGACAAAATGGGAGACGGTATCCTGGAAAGCAGTGAATCTGAAAAGGATTTAGGGGTCATAGTAGTGAAGCAACTGACCCCAAGCTCCAAGTGCAATACTGTGGCAAAAGAAGGCTAACATGATCTTGGATACCCAGGGCAGTAGTAAGCAGGAAGGTGATTTTAGATTTGTGAGCCCAACACTGTAAGGCTGCAGCTTGGGGATTTAACTAAAAGGTTTGAAGATATTTTTGTTTCATTTATATATTTACAATGGTTGTGGAAGAAGGGAGTCAACTTTAAATTTGTATGTCAAGTCAATATGAGTATTTATATGCATGATAAATACAATGTGGCTAAAACTTGGACCCTTGCAATGATTTAAAAAATCATATTATATTAGGCACGTTCAAGCACTTTGTTGGATCAGGCCGTCTATCACGGTATGCCAGGATAATCCAGATTTTTTTTGTGGCAGCAAGGTCATGCGTGAGGAGTGGGAAATACCTGTTCTAGTCACATGATCAAGAAAGAAGCTTTACACCCTGATACTGCATTTCACGGTTGGTTTAGCAGCTGATAAAAAATAAATGGGATCTTATTCTGAATATAATACTTATTCTCAGATACCAACCACTGTCAAAAGAAGGATATTTAACTTGATGGACTGATGGTCTAAATGTGTTTAAAAATCCCATGCCCCACGATCACATTCCTTGTATGATCAGTGACTACAATTTATGCTGCATTTTGTTCAAATGTGTATTAATCATCATTTTTGTTTTCATCAAATTAAATATCAGCAAAAAAATCAACTACTGTACTGGGGAAAAAAACAATCCAAAAAACCAGCCCTCACATGTACAACAACTGTTATGTGTCTGCACAATTTCACTAAGTGGACATTTTAAATGAAATAAAAAGAACTGGTAATTGAAAATTACTCCAGAGAATAAAATTTTTATGTTAGCATTAAAATGTAGGGAATAAAGAAATACAAATCAAGTAGGTACATAAAATCTGCATAAATTATACTGTATGTAAATTTATATGGCCCTTGAGCATCAATAACTTATGCACTGTCTTGTTCCATAATTTGTGATTATTTAATGATTGAAAAAAATGAAGAAGACGAAGAAAAAAGGGTTGAATCGGGGACCTACTTTCAAATCAGGTTTTTATTTTTAGAAACTTGATATCAAACTAAATAAGACATGGTTTCTTTTTTTTATAATTGCTTAAAAAACCCAAATTAACATCAATATGCATAGATGAGTTTTGGTTCTATTTAATCTGAGTGTTCCAAAATAGCACACATTTGTTGTCAAGAAATAATAATATTGGTGGGTGAAATTTATACTACAGGGAAATTATTATGAGTTTACATTCATTTCATAACCACCAAAAGAGCAACACAAACCAGACTGAAGGATCCCTTCTTCAGCCATTAAAAGGTACCAAATATTTAACAGGGATATAACATTCCTATTAAGAGGAAAAACAATAACTTTTCCAACTGACACTGCTGAAGGGAGATTATTAGGCAGTAAGTAACTAGAATATGAGAATATGGGTATGCCACCAGGATTAACATAGTCAATCTTAACAAAAGTAACAAAGAGTCCTGTGGCACCTTAAAGACTAACTAAAGTATTGAACCATAAGCTTTCGTGGGCTAATACCCACTTTGTCGGATGTGGTCTGATACATCTCAAATCTGGTCCATTGCCTTACATAATATATATTAAGAAGATTAATATCAAAACAATAACAAAAATGGACTTGATGTATGCATAATATATATTAAGAAGATTACATTGTGTAGACCTGAGACTACACCTAACACAGCAAGAGGTGTGGTTCAAAATATATTGGGTGCCACAGAGGCTGTGCATGATGGGGGCCTTCTCCTCCGACATTCGTTGGCATTGTAATAGAGAAAAAGGAACTCTGAGGCATTTGTTATGGGCCTGTTCAACGGTCAGGCAGCTATGGAAAGAGGTGGACACAAGGTTGAAAATAGAATATGGATTTCAGCAACCAAATCTCATCTGAAAATTATATCCTAGCTTATGTACCTATCTACTAAATTGGGTTCAACGTCACCACAAAGGTTCTTGGGGGCCATAATGACTACCAAAGACATGATTTTACAAAAATGGACTTGATGTATGCCCAGAAGACAGCAGTGGTATTCAGTACTGTCTGAGTTAGCAGCAATATAATAACTTATTGATGTAAACAGCAATATATGAATTTGAAAAAAAAGGATCCTGCTTCTTTATGTATTTTGATAAAGAATGCTGAGATAGTTCAAAACCCACCAGATTTCAATTCCACCTGACCTCAGACTTTTCCCTTCCTTTTCCTGCCCCTTCACTCTCTGTGGTCCCCTCCTTCTCTTTTTTCCCTATTTGTGTATGTGTGTGTACCTGTATATAGTGTTACCTACGACTCAAACTTTAAGATCAGAAGGGACTGTCATGATCATCTCATCTGATTTTCAGCACGTTGCAGGCCACAGAACCTCATCCACTCGCTCCTGTAATAGACCCAGAACCTCTGGCTGAGTGACTAGAGTCCTCAAATCGTGGCTTAAAAAGACTTCAATTTACAGAGAATTCACATTTACACTAGTTCAAACCTGCAGGTGACCTGTGTCCCATATGCAGATGGTGAAAAACACTCAGGGTCTCTGCCAATTTCCTAAGGGAAAATTCCTTCTCAATCCCAAACGTGGTGATCAGTTAGACCCTGAGCATGTGATCAAAACACATCAGGTAGATACCAGAGAAAGAGCCCTCCCCATCTAGTATCACATCTCTGGTCGCTGGAATTTTTTCTACTGGTAGTCAAGGATGGGCCACATGTAATTGTAGGCAATCTCATCATACTATTCCCTCCATAAATTTATCAAGCTGAGCTTTGAAGTCAGTTAGGTTCCCCCCCCCCCCACTGTTCCCCTTGGAAGGCTGTTCCAAAACTTCACTACTCTGATGGTTACAAACCTTCACCTAATTTTGAGCCTAAACTTGTTGATGGACAATTTATAGCCATTTGTTCTTGTGTCCATACTGGCACTTAAACTTTTCTCCATCTCTGCTATTTATCCCTCTGATGCATTCATGGAGAGCAATCATATCTTCCCTCAGCCTTCTTTTGGTTAGGCTAAACAAGTCAATCTCTGAGTTTCCTCTTATATGGATTCCTTGGATCATCCTAGCAGCTCTTCTCTGCATCTGTTCCAGTTAGACTCCTAACCTGGGATGTCTATGTCATACTGGTTTTCCCTGGTCTGGTCCCACAGTTTTGACAAGTTGTAAAATTGCATCATTTTATTGGATATCCTATGAAAATGTGGTATTGGATAACATGCATGCTGTTAATTTACCTCTTGTACCTTTTACTGTTGGTTTCTTTATGAAAATTAATAACAATTACTCACAGGCAGTCCACAATTACTTTGGATAAGTCTCAAAACAGAAAGAAACAACCAATAAAATGGGAGGAACACTGCTTAGACTATATCATCTCTAGATACCCTTAATCAACTGTCATTGAACCCATGCGACTGTAAGAAAATTTGTGATATATTTAGTCTGTGAAGAAAATGTTGATTTGTATTGTTGGCTCACTGTGCAACCATGGGTAAGTCACTTAACTTCTCAGTGTCAAAGTTTATTCATCTGTAAAGATGGTTATAATACATCTTGAACTACATACCTCAAAAGAAGCTTCATTAATTAATATATGCAAAGAGATTTGACATCCTAGGATGAAACATACCAGATAGGTGCAAGATATTATTAGCATGCATGCATTAGCAACCTTTTTTAAGTACAAACTTGAATTTCTTTTTAGTGCAATACTAGCTTTTTATGTGACCTTTATTAACGTGCTATATGGTAACTCCTTCCATTTATGAATGCACCTTATTTTGGTAGAATGAAGTGATGACAATCTGGAGTAGATTAGACCATACTAACTTTCTGAAAAATGTCCAAGGTCAGTCAAACCTGCCAGCTGTAGCCAGCATGATATCGCAACACATTTAACTTTTCCTTCCAGTTTATCATTTTATACAGGGTACTACATGACTCACCTCTGAAACATCATATGTGATTAAATAAGTTGCCCCCCCAAAAAAATCCCTAACCCCCCCCAAACCTCTGTAGTTTACCTCAGTAAACTTCGTACAGAAATTGTAACTTGGAACTTATGCCATTTGATGGTTATAATTACCCAATTTTGACCCGGGTAGGTAATATTTTCCCCTTGTTTTAACATTCATAGAAAGCACAATCATCAATATTTATAGGCCAAGAAGATTAAATGATAAGAAAACCAGGGTCGCTGTAGTTTTCCTTAATTATGAATGACTAGGGTCCATGTAGCCAGGGATTAAAGCAATATAAAATCTGGAAACTCTATTATATAACTTTGACCTCCAGAGAGATGTCAAAAGTTACAATTCGATCTTTTATGCCAAGGTCCCATCAGTTGACAACAGAGATCAGAAATGTGCCCAATAGCACAAAAAAGGTGAGATGACCTGTCTTTACTAAGGATTCATGGGTAGTATGAGAGACAGGTAATGTAATGTTTGACCGCTACTGTTAGTATTTAAACCCATTTTCATTTACTGCTCACTTAATTGTTTAATTCTGAAAATCTGAAGTCAGGCACGTTTACAGCATTTGTATACTAGGTCCGCTGATGTTGGCTACAATGTGGAAATAATTCAACTACTGAACTCCAGGCACTCTTGAAGCAAGAATGAAAACAGTAAGACTTCCCTAAGGAGGCTGCATGTCTCAGGTCATTGGTGATTTGACAAAGAGCTTCCTATCTTTTATGAAAGCTAAGCTCTGTTTTGCATTTCTTTGTTTGCCAGAGGAGTGTTTCCATGGTCGTTTCTCCTTAAGCTCGTATAAAAAAAAATGCTTAGCATATTTTTAGAATCCAGAATACTTTTTGTAATTATTCCACTTCTGAAACTAAAAGAGTGTAACACACATATGAGGAATATTTCATAACTATTAAACAAAAACAAAAATACAGTAGAAAAATGATACAAATTGTTTGTGACAGGTGTCTACATGTCTTTTAGAAAGCCAATTTATGTGACTGTATCTTGCAAAAATAAGCACAGTTGTGCATTTGGTTGAATGATACACTGTCAAAAAATCATATTCCATTGGTTAACACTTTGTTATCATTTAAAACATTTTATAATGATAGGGACAAGAAGTTTCAATGTTATTTCTTATCTACTACACTTCTAACTTCTTTTTTTAAATGTAGAGCTTATATGAGAAATAATTATTCATTTTGATATATCGTAACAGCAGCAGATGCTTAAATCATTCATAGAATCATAGAACTGGAAGGGACCCCAAGAGGTCATCTAGTCCAGTCCCCTGCACTTCTGGCAGGACTAATGATCTAGTCCAGTGGTGGGCAACTTGTGGCCCACCAGGGTAGTCTGATTGCAGGCTTTGAGACATTTTGCTGACATTGACTGTCCACAGGCCCAGTCCCCTGCAGCTCCCAGTGGCCGCCGTTCACGTCCAATGGGAATTGTGGGAAGTGGCAGCCAGCATGTACCTGCAGCCCCCCACTTCCCGCAGCTCCCATTGGCCAGGAATGGTGAACTACAGCCACTGAGATCTGCGGGGGGGAGGGGGAAGGGGGTAGTGCCTGTGGATGGTCAACGTCAGCAAAATGTCTTATGGCCCGCAATCAGATTACCCTACAGGTTGCCCACCGCTGATCTAGACCACTCCTGACAGGTGTTTGTCTAACCTGCTCTTAAATATCTCCAATGATGGAGATTCCACAACCTCTCTAGGCAATTTATTCCAGTGCTTAACCACCCTGACAGAATTTTTTTCCTATTGTCCAACCTAAACCTCCCTTGATGCAATTTAAGTCCATTGCTTCTTGTCCTAGCCTCAGAGGTTAAGAAAAACATTTTTTCTTTATCCTTCTTGTAACAACCTTTTACATACTTGAAAACTGCTCTCCTGTCCCCTCTCAGTCTTCTCTTTTCCAGAATAAACAAACCCAATTTTTTTCATCTTCTTTCATAGATCATCTTTTCTAGACCTTTAATCATTTTTTGTTGCTCTTCTCTGGACTCTCTCCAATTTGTCCACATCCTTCCTGAAATGTGGCACTCAGAACTGGACACAATACTCCAGCTGAAGCCTAATAAGAGCGGAGGAGAGTGGAAGGATTTCTTCTCATGTCTTGTTTACAATACTCCTGCTAATACATCTGTAGCAGGCAGCTGAGTCAGCGCCTGCTGAGTCAGCCCCTGCTCCCTCCTTGCCCTGCAACAGGCAGAAGCCTCTGCAAGCCGGGCCTGCTAGGGAAGGTTAATCAGCCACCTGGCTGTAGCCCTGGGCTGCAGCGGTCTTAATGGGCTCCACCTGGCAGCCTCCAGGGGGTATAAAGCCGGCCAGGGAGGAAGCCAGGGAGAAGAGGTAGGAAGGAGAAGGAGAAAGAGACAGAGAGAGATAGATAGAGATAGAGATAGAGAAGGTGCAGGGGAGTAAGCTGAAGGGGAGGAAGCTAGCTGAGGCTGAAAGCCTGCAGGAGCTAGCTAACCCTGAGGCCAGCCAGACTGAGGGCTGAGCCTAAAGCTGTACTTGTATAGAAAGCTGTACATAGGTGGTGGGGTTTTTGCACTGTGTGTGAGCAAAATAAAGACACTGGTGAAACCAAAAGCAGTCTCCTGCCTGTGTTTCGAAGAGGGCGGTCAGAGGCCCGCTTACAACATCCCAGAATGATGTTTGGTTTTTTTGCAACAGCATTACACTGTTGACTTATATTTAGCTTGTGATATGACCCCCCCCCCCCCCCCCAGATCCCTATCCAGAGTACTCCTTCCTAGGCAGTCATTTCCCATTTTGTATGTGTGCAACTGATTGTTCCTTCCTAAATGGAGTACTTTGCATTTGTCCTTATTGAATTTCATGCTATTTACTTCAGATCATTTCTCCAATTTGCCCAGATCATTTTGAATTTTAATCCTATCCTCCAAAGCACATTCAAACCCCTCCCAGCTTGGTATCATCCACAAACTTTATAAGTGTACTCTGTATGCCATTATTTAAATCAGCGGGTCTCCAATACATTCACCATTAGTCACATGTGGTGAATAGGCTATTGAATTGTGACTAATGCATGAGCAATGCATTGGTGTATTGAAGACAACAGTAGGGAAAGACAGGTTGCATGCTCTGATATACAGTTTGTTAACGTGGCTAGGATACAGTGCGAGAGAGACAACAGCATAGATGACAGTGGATGTGTCTGTGCTGCGTGTAATAGCGACAGGCGCTGGTGCATATGTGTAGTATGTTTTTTAATCCTTTTTTATAATGAGGAGAATAAGAAAAATTGAAAACCACAAGTGTGGTTAGCATCGCATTTCTATTGGACACTGCTGATCTAAATAATTGATGAAGATTTTGAACAGAACCAGACATAGAACTGATCCTTGAGAGACTCCATTCGTTATGCCCTTCCAGCACTGATAACTACTCTATGGGAACAGTTTTCCAACCAGTTTTGCATCTATCTTATAGTAGCTCCATCTATGTTGCATTTCCCTAGTTTGTGTACAAGAAGATCATGCAAAATTGTATCAAAAGCTTTACTAAAGTCAAGATATACCATGTCTACCACTTCCCCCCCATCCACAAAGCTTGCTACCCTGTCAAAGAATGCTATGAGCTGGTTTGACACAATTTGTTTTTGACAAATCCATGCTGACAGTTACTTATCACCTTCTTATCTTCTAGATGTTTGCAAACTGATTGCTTAATTATTTGCTCCATTTTCTTTCTGGGTACAGAAGTTAAGATGACTGGTCTGTAATTCCCTGGGTTGTCCTTATTTCTCTTTTTATAGATGGGCACTATATTTGCCCTTTTCCAGTCTTCTGGAATCTCTCCCGCCTTCCATGACTTCTCAAAGATAACTACTAATGACTCAGATATCTCCTCAGTCAACTCCTTGAGTATTCTAGGATGCATTTCATCAGGCCCTGATGACCACTGTTCCCTCTAAGCTGTGTGCATGTGTCCAATCACCACCAGCCTTCTTGGTGAAAACCAAAACAAAGAAGTCATTAAGCACCTCTGTTATTTCCATATTTCCTATTATTATTCCCTTTCTCTGCTCATTGAGTAACGGGTCTAAACTGTCCTTGGTCTTCCTCTTGCTTCTAATGTATTTGTAGAATGTTTCCTTGTTACCCTTTATGTCCCTAGCTAGTTTGATCAAAATTTGATCAAAAAATCAATTCTTTATAGATTGTTAAATCCCAGTTTAACATGATTGAGGGTTTACAGCAAAAAGATTGGATGCTATTATGCTACTACATTTGGCTCAAAGGGTATGTCTACACGGTATCTGGGTGGGTGTTTCCCAGCATGAGTAGACAGACACATCCTAATTCTGCTCCAGCTACATGTTAAAAATTGCGGTATGGTTATGATCACATGGACAATGGCTCAGGCTAGCTGCTCAAGTACAATCCTGCCTGACTCCCTGGGAATGTAGCCCAAGCTTCTGCCTGTGTCACTGAGGCCACAGTGTTAATTTTAGTGCACTAGCTTGAGCAGAGCTAGTAAGTGTCCATCTATAAATTCTAGGAAGCACCTTCCACCTGCAATCTACCCATACTCTAAGTGTGTTTCTAACAGCACAAGTGTAAAAAGGGTGTGACATGACATAATGGTTTGCAACTCAGACGAAATGTAGTTAGCATATATTTTGGCAAACGTAATAATTTTTACCAGCCATTTCCCATACTAAGCATCCGATCTTGCCCTGAGGATCCAAGCCATAATTAATGTGGTAATTTATTAAACTAGTCAAAGGCTAAATTATAGTACTTTACACCTACCTACATTTTCAGATATATAATAGACAAGAAACACAAGGGGATTTTGAAAACTGCCTAAGATGTAGGAGCCCAAGTTTCATTGACAGTCAATGGTTTGCTTGCCTTCCTGCTATTTTTAAAAAATGTTTCCAGTAACGTATAACCTTTTCAGATGTAAAGTATCTTGGATCTATGATGTAGTATGAATTTCAAGGCAAAATTCCGTTGTCCTTAACAAAATCAATGGACATTTTGCTTGATTAAGGACCACAGAATTCAGCCCCAAGTGATTATGAGTAAGTCAGAAATGACATATTCTTGAAAGCACAGACCAAAGAGGTTGGCATATCTGTTCATTTTAGATTGGATAAAACATGTTGTATCAAGAGATTGCTCATACAGTCTTCCAAATTGCTTTCACCAGATTTGCATAGCTCTAATACACACAACAGATCCATGCTTTCATATCCTGGATACAAATACACAAACAGATGGAAAAGGAAGCCATTTGCATTGCTGCATATGGGGTAAAGTGACTTCCCTGGATGTAGACTAGAAAATCTTCTAATTTGGCCCATAACGCAGCCTTTAAAGGGCATACTCCAGGCCATCTCAATAAGCGGTAGCATTTAGAGGACGTAGCTTAAAGGAAATCATAGCCCGTCTATAAGAAAGTGGGCTGAAAGCACTTTAACTGATGACTAGCACCCAGAAAACATTAAAGCTGTTTGCTCTCAAAACACTAGACAAAGCTTGCCTCTTGATATTTATGGGTGTAATATCACTAAACACTGTCTCTATAAAACCGGTGGCTGACTTTTTAAAAGCTGGGTTTTATGTCATCCCTTTCATAAATACATAAAGATTAAGTTCTCCTGCCTGTGTCCTTGCTGTGGCATCAGGACTGTACAGCTCCCTGTGTAAGTTCAGAATAAAAGCTCTGTTGATACAAGGCTTAATGTTTTTGTTTAAGAGCTTGTGTTTTAATGAATAATTTTGAGAGTCACTGATTTGAGAAATAGTGTACAAGTTTTAGGATGGGATGCTCTCTAATTTAACCTTGAAATAGAAGTTTCACTGGGATTTGAATTTAATTGGGGGGGGGGAGGAGGGAGGAAAAAGGTTTCAAGAGGGTAGACCCCCAACTCCCTTACCCCCTATAAAAATACCACTGTTATGCAATTTTTACTGTGTGCATTAAACAAGAGTCAGTATAAGGTTGAACATTTTTATTTACTATTACAGATTTGTTTTTATTAAACTGTTTTATTAAATGAAAACATTGGTGCCTTTCAGTAAATACCAAGGATTTCACTTAATTGCATATCGAGTGTGCTAATTACTAAACCGAAGATGTAATTTCTTGTTTAATTTTTCTAGGGTAAGTAATATTTCTGTAAAATATTTCCTATTATTAATCATTATTATCTGTATTACAATAATATGCAGAAAATTCAATCAGTATCAAGAGTTCATTTTGATAAGATCTATTCAATCATAAAGGAAGTCCCTGGCCTAAGAAACTTACGATCTAAGACCCCACAATGACTTAACTTTATGTTAATTTCATTGAAGTTAATGGAACTTAAGCACATGCTTAAAGTTAAGCACATGTTTATGCCTTTGCAGGATGAGGTCCTAAGAAGCCAAGCAGTATATGATGCATTGGTGAGAGGGATATAATCAAAATGTCAATATAATTTAAACAGAGATCTTAATCTTTCCTCCCAAGCCTTCCCCGCAACCTCTCCTTTCTTAATCACTGTGGACAACATCAGCAGCCTATTCCTGAGGGCTGTAACTGTATGTCAACTTCTACTCAAATCTCTCTCTTGATTTTCACATCCAGGCTATGTCTAAATTTTGCACATTCTTTCTGCATAATATCTGCAAGAGATGGCCTTGCTTATCCACACAGCTAAAACTCTTGTTCATCTCACATCTCAATGACTACAACATCCTTTTCTCTGGTCTTGATCAAAGCAATCGTGCCCTGGTCATACCCCATCTGGCCACTACTGTAAAGACCATTCTCATAGCCCATCGCTTTGACCATGTCACCCCTCTCTTTTCATCCCTCCTATGGCTCCCTATTCTCTATCCCAGGGATCGGCAACCTTTGGCATGCAGCCCACCAGGGAAATCCGCTGGTGGGCTGGGACAGTTTGTTTACCTGCAACATCTGCAGGTTCAGCCGATCGCTTCTCCCACTGGCAACAGTTTGCCATCCTGGCGGCCAGCACGTCCCTCGGCCCGCGCTGCTTCCCACAGCCCCATCCTACAAGGTGCTGAGGGTCCTCAACTCCCAATGATATCAAAGGGAGCTGCGAACTTTCAAAACCACCATTCAACTATCTGGCAAAATATAGCCCTAAATGTTCCTGGAGGCACTTTGATACTACGTTGGTGGGCACTGTCTAAAATCCTGGAGAGATGGATTGAAAAGATGCAGGTGGGTTCTATACTTCAGAGATAGCTTATTTTGGACCAGGCTATCTTTTAAGTACTTGAAATACAATTGGAAAGTACTTTTTAAAGATGGAGGAGTAGTATTATTCTCATTTGAAAAATGTGGAAATGGAGGCTCCAAGAGGTGATATGACCCAACAAAGTTGTCACAGCAAGTCATCCTAAGAACTGAATCCTTTTGTTTGTTTTAAACCTGCTGCCTATTAATTTCATTTGGTGACCCCTAGTTCTTCTGTAGGTCATAAAGATGATCTGCAAAAGGTTCTAGGAATTAGAATGGAATAGGCTAATATGTAGGTCATAAAGATGATCTGTAAAAGATTTTTTTTTCAATGATCTTGTGTTATTTTTTCTCCTTCATAACCAGGGTTTCCAGTTTTGGATGTATTCCTGTAGGTTTCATCACATGACATAATCTTTAATTAAACATTAATTCCTGGTGACTCCAGGACAATCCTGGAGCATTGGCAACACTATAATCATGACAAATGACAAGGGAAGGTCTAATTATTTGTAAGTCTTTGAAATAAAGGATTTTCTCAACTATCAATTCAAGTCAAATAAAATCAAAATCATTATGGATAATGCGTGTGTATTTTATAAACATACATACAGATCATTCATGTGTGTATATATATACCTATATGTCCATCAGTACCAAATTTCATTCTATTCATGTTAAAGAAGCTTTCAGGCATTTTTATATAATAGCTAATTATATAGCAAAACAGTTATACTTAGTACAATTCTGTAGGATGGAAGGAAGACAGGGCTTTTTTAGGTTATGATGTTCTCTTTTGAGAGACCTAGTGTAACCCCAAATATTTTTTTCCAGATGAAATTACTTACACCAACTGTTCTGATCCCTGATTTTTGTGTACCTTTTGAATGCTCATTATGTTTAAAGACATTCCAAGAATTAAAATAATTATATTCATTTAGCCCCAATGTTCCTGAGCCATATCATTTTGGTCTTATATTTGACACACAATAGCTCAGATAGTTTTCCAGCATCACTAGTCTCCATTTCCTTGAAAAGTCTGTACCCTTCAGTCAGGATACATCTCAGTTTTCTTCTTCAGAATAGTCAGGATCCCTGAATAGTTACAGCAGTCTTGGGGCTCTGCTTTACAGTATCATCTGCATTTTTTGACTATTCTATTTATTGTAGAAAGAATAACTTCATTGGATGGTATATATATTTGCTACTTCTGTTTATGTATCCCTAGTATTTTACTGCAAAAATAAATAAACCAAGTATTGATGATTTGCGGATGTATTGCAGTCAATGAATATAGCACACATTTTTCCACGTACACAAAGATGATCAATCTAATAAAAGCTACTTACCAATCTATGTTACTCAATTACTCCTGTCCTGTATTTGATTTATAAACAAAAAAAAGGCCAAGGAAAATATTTGGTAAATATATTTATGCTCAGAGGGTTAACACCACAGCTAAGGAGACATGAATATTCACCACAAGCTACTTATCATTAAGGTATTATTAGCATTCCCGTTTTTTTTATTTTTGTCTTCAAAGATTGGGCTAGATTTCAGACAAACTCCACTGAGTTTATAATAATCTAGGAGTAAACAGCCAAATGGGCCATGAACTGGAACTAACTTGGCGGTAATACAGTTAGGTTATAAAGGCTTTGGGAATGAGATAGAAGAGAACAGGAAATTTCACTGATAATAATACGTGAGATTCTCTGCAAGGCTTGATAAACAGGTAAAACTCACCTTGACCTTCCTCAGTCTTACTATTGATGTTTTATATTGGCTTCTTTATTAATAGAATACTTTTGCATATAATTATGTGCATGTGTGATATATATATGTATATATATATATAACTGGAGCAGGGAGTCATTAGTTAATGTTAATGTTAGTGAATTTGGTTAATTAAGCCTGTGGTGACCAAATGGTCTTTAAAAACACAGACACCTGGTTTATTTTAAAGTGAAAACTGTCCCTAATATCCAGGATCAAATCTGTGCTTCAGAAATGACAGAAAAAAATGGGAAGTTTTATATTCACGTAAATCTAATCTGAGTAAATCATAATATATTGCCACAATTCAACACAATATGTAGTGTGGCTAGCAACTGAAAATAGCAACAGGCTTTGCAACTCAAAGTCTATTAGCAGAGTGTTCCAATTTTTTTTTCACATTTCCAGCCCTAGCTGTGCTGTGCTCAAATGAGTGCTATTTTATTGTCAGTTTAATAAGTAACACAAGCCCAATCCACAGCTCTCTGCAGTCACTGGCAGCCTTTCTATAGACTTCATTGGCCAGAAAAAATGTTTGAGGCCTTAACTTCATTATCAATTATTAATAAATAAATAAATCAATCAATATGGAAGTAACTAATAAATCTATTTATTTGGGCATAAGCTTTTGTGGGCTAGAACCCACTTCATCAGATGCATGGAGTGGAAAATACAGGAGCAGGTATAAATACATGAAAAGATGTGAGTTGCCTTACCAAGTGTGAGGTTGGTTTAACGAGACAATTCAATTGACAGCAGGATACCAAGGGAGGAAAAATAACTTTTGAAGTGAAAATGAAAGTAGTCCATTGACAAGAAGGTGTGAGAAACTGTAAGGGGAAATTAGGTTTAGGTTTTGTAATCTCCCTGGTCACTCAACAGACCTAAAAATGTCAATTCATCAACAAAAACCCCCATCAAAAACAGTCTCCCAACGTGAAACTGCAGAACTGGAATTAATGTAATTAGGCCTGAATAAAGGTTGGCAGTGGTTGGGTCACTACAAAACCTAACCTAGCCCCCGGCCCCTCCCCTACTGTCCTCCTTCCCCTGCAGCCTCAGCTCACTGTGCCGCCAGTGCTCTGAGTGGCAGGGCTGCGAGCTTCTGCTAGGTAGCACCGCTGCAAGAGCCGCCAGCCTCAGCTGGTGCTCTGGTGCATGGCTGGCTTGGCTGGGTGGTGCAGCTGCCAGTCCTGGTGTTCTGAGTGGCATGGTAAGGGAGTGGGGAGCAGGGGTGCATGGAAAAGGGGCAGGTGGTCCCGAGCAGCAGTCAGAAAATGGGGAACAGCGGGGTTGGATAGGCGTGGGAATCCCGGGGGGGGGGGCGCTGTCAGGGGCATAGGGAGTATGGATAGTGGTTGGGGCAATCAGGGGACAGGGAGCAGGAGGTGTTGGATGGGGTGGGGTCCCGGGTGGTGGTTAGGGGTGGAGAGTCTCGGGAAGGGGCGGCCAGGGGACAAGGAGCAGTGGGAGTTGGATGGGTTGGGAGTTTTTGGAGGGACAGTCAGGGGGTAGAAAGTGGGAGGGAGTCCAGGCTGTTTGGTGAGGCACAGCCTTCCCTACCCAGCCCTCCATACAGCTTCGGAAACCTGATGTGTCCCTCAGGGTGAAAAGTTTGCTCACCCCTGGTCTAACTCATATTTCAAGTGCTATGATAGGGATCCAATAAGATAAGTATATAAGTCAAAATTTTCAAAACTTGCCTTCAGTTTTGGATGCTTCCACCTTTGGGGGACCACTTGGGGCCTAAATCATCAAATGGTGTAAATCAAGGCAGCTAACTTGTCTTTATTGGCTTCTGTGGAGATAACTCAATTTACAGCAGTTGAGGATCTGGCTCCCAGAAATGGAGGCCTCTAGAATTTGAGGCCATTTTTGAAATGTGGGCACTACTGCATTCACAGATTATAGATGTAATTTATAAATACCAAGATAGCTAGGATGGACAAATGTTATAGATATTCCAATTTTGCAGCATCCCTGGCTATACTTCTAAAGCACCTTTTTTAAACAAACTGGTTAACGTCCATTGGGCCATGGTTACTCAACTTATCGCCGTGTCAGGTACAACAAAAAAATTGATGGCGGTTATCCAATACATTTCGAGTAGCTACTTCTGTGATAGTCCCTTTAAACTGCATCTATATTAGGACATAACACTCCCTTGTGCATTGTTTTCTTGTTTCAGTAGTCGCCTCTCTGTGTCATATAAATTGAAAACCATTTCCTGAATAGCAAAGGGGGCTTACAAAATTACTAGCTTTGAGATAGGGTGAGCAGATTATTTACAAACACCATGCCACTGTTGTAAGTAATAACATAGTTATCTTATTTATAACCCTCAAGTAGAAACAAACTAGATATAAATCCACATGCCTCTGTTTCTTGTTCATTAAGGTTATAAAACAATCCTCTGTAATGTAGTGCATATTAGTTCTAGTCATCCAAAAATGCTGATGGTGATTAGAATGTCTTCCTGCTCATGAGAGTATGTGGTTGAAAAGGGGCAGAGGTTGTACAGCGGATACCAGAAAGATTGGTAATGTGGCTGTTACAGCTGTGTGTGAAATGATGATGTAAGCAAAGAAGAAAATGTGTATTTGGAAGCATTTCCATGAGCAGGAATTCAAGGTAGGAGTTTGCATGTCATCTTTTACAGAACAGACTCTCCTGTATCACAGCAAACATGATCACATGGGACCTCGCACAATGGGACTCCGATTCTGGATGAACATCAAAGTCCTGCAAATAACAGCAATTAAAAAGAAAAGATTGGAGACCTACTCTAAGTGTTGCGTACACCCAGAGATAGGGAGAGACAGCTCCCGGCTCCACAGAGCTTATAATGCAAGGAGGAAATCTGTTTATTCAAAGTTGTGTCAGATGCTACTGCTTTCCCTCCCCGCCACCCGGCTTTGGCCCTGGTGCACCACGGTGGAGAGCTGAAAACCAGGCCCAGGCCCATCTTCGCAACACTGATGCTTTCCTATTGATTAAGGAATCAGTAAAGACCCTAACATGCTCCACTGCATTCGACAGTCTGGCCCTACATCTCGATGGTATGTAATCAGAGTGGGCCTGGGAGTAATTGATGCAGTAGATGTCAGCTTTGTGGAAGTGAATGTTGGGTTCACTGAGTTATAGCCAGGCTGTGTACAACTGTGCTTGGCTTAGAGATACTGAGAGAGAGGAGTTATTTCAGCACATGGGGCTGCTGCTGCTCAAGAGTGCAGTGATGCTGCAATAATGCAATTCTTCGGCCATGTGCAGGGAAACCAGGGTTTGCTGCCTCTAACCTTCTGGTCTTTTTTCTTAATTTGTCTAAAGCCTCATTCATGAAATTACCCTGTGAACAGCTTGGGCACTGAGTAATCAGGAAGAACATGGAAATGCTGAGGCCATTCAAATTGGATAAGCCAAACTGTGCTCAGCTGTGAGATTGCCTTGGTCAGGCAGTCAGCATGAGAACAAGGTAAGCGTCCATCTGGGTTTTCAAACAACTAAATGACAAACTGTACAAAAAAAATGAAGCTTATTTTTAAGGGGGCTCATCTCACAGTGTTTTATTGATGGTACAGAATACACCATGTGTATCACTGTAACGGATTGTTTGCCTGATTATCGCTTGGAAATAGGAGTGACTGATAGTTTATAAGCAACTTTTTATTTGTTATGGGTCAAGGACGTTAGTCACCAAGGAACGGATGTCTCTTGAGCTATAAGATGGGTGGCTCAGTCTTCCGCTGGGCAATGGCTAGTGACAAAGAAAACAGCTTCTTCAATTTAGAACATGAACATGGTGTTTTCGTTTCCTGGAGAAGTCTGCCGCAGAAAGAACCTGCTTTGGTTTTGTGAGAAAGAAAAGACACGAGCAGGGGCAGAGGTGCATTAGTTATGTGCACTGGTGCAGTGGTTATGTGCCCAGTCTAAATGCTGGCACAGGAAATCAAAAATACAACACCCCGACATTTTCACAGAACTGCAAAGATTTTAGCCCCACAATCCTGTGAAAGTCAATGTGAATTGGGCGGGGGGGTTAAAGTCAACCCATGATTGAAAAAAAATAGCACTAAGTGTAGCTGTTCATCCTGACAAACTAGACGTTGAATGGAGTGTGTGACTAGATCACTATATGGGCTAGCTAAGTACGTTGAGTCATACTGCTAGCTCTCCAAAGATTCTGTTCCTTTCACAAACCTTCCAAGGAAACCATGACACACATGTTAATGAGATACATCAATCTTATGTGGACGGTGAATGGTTATAAAATTTGGCCTTTTGGGTAGCAGAGCTCCTGAGCCAATGGACACGCACAGGCCCAGGAAGTCTGGCAGATGATCATCTGAGTTCACCTCAGGCCCTTGGTTCTGGGCACAATTTACTCCTTAACACCTCCCTAATCACTCCATTGGCCCTTCCTCCTGACTGATCCCTAAACGATTAGGCTCCACTGGCTGTCTATCTGGGAACTGCATATGAACTGCATTCTCTTGGTCAGCATTCAGCTAGTCAGGTCACTAAAATGACTTGCTTCCCTCACCATCTGATTGCTGAGGTGATTTGGGCAATGTCTGCCAAACTTCCTGGGCCAGTAAGTCCATTAGCTCATAACTGGTGGTGGGGTGAGATCTCAATGCCTGGGGTTAACCTTGAATTTTTTTTCCCCCAGCTCTGCCAGCAAGGGCTAGAAATCTAGTTCTTCAGATTCCTCCCTATATTCTTTCCTTTGTTCAGTTGTTTTCTGTGGCTTTTCTTCTCAGTCTCCGTGTGTTTCTGAATTCAAGCAATCACTTGCCAAACGCTTCTGGGCCAGTGAGAGAACCACCAGCTCACAAGATCTTAATTTCCAGATTAGATTTTTTCATCCAATATAACGACTTCCAAGAGGTTTGATAATTAAATTACTGCTTATTAAAGGCACCATCTTTTCTCAGCAGCCAGAAATTACACTTTTACCACCTTGGAAATGATTTCATTCAGATGTGCCAAAAGCTTCATTCTGTTTCATACAATAATGTGAATAAATTAATTAGGGATTTTTATTTTGCATTTTTTATTTATATATTTATTTATTTTTGTCCTGAAAAATGCAGACGCATTGGTGGCTTTCTGCAAATGTTTTCGTTATTAATTGTTCTTGAAAGAATTACTTCATTGATCTTTTAATCTTCAGAAGGAAAATGAATGCACTTCAGGGCAATAAGAGGCTACAACAGTAAAGAATTTGAGCAGCAATTATAATTTGTTTCTTAGCAACTAATAGCAAAAATTATGGGATTTGCTCTACTACCAAATATTACAGGAATCATTACAGCTTTGGGAATATTGCAAAAATCCTTTATTGTATAATGTTGGGAGTAATTTTCCTTTTTCCACTATCATAGTGAAATTATTTTGGGACTGGTAGGTCAAACCCCAAAAGTAGGCTCATTACAAGTGCATTATTATTGTTTTTGCTACTGCCATTGTATTGCATTGTGCTGCACACTATCCGTTAAGTCATGCATAGTAATTATTTTCAAAATAGCATTTCTATAAAACAAATTTCTTTAATAAACTCTGTGTGCGTGTGGCAGTTGGGGAGAAATAGGTCTCCAAGCTATTTCCTGCACTTAAAAAAAAACATCCTCTTGGTTAAGGCAAATTAAAATTTCTATAATAGATCTGAATGAAATCAACAAGGATTTTAAAGAAAGGAACCACACTAGAGAATAGAGAAAATGCCCACAAAATTTGAGTGGTTTGTTAGATTAAATTTTCTGGGGAATAATTCATAACAGCAGTTTCCATTAAAATATCAGACATGTGGCCCACATTTTCATTAAAAAAAATCACACCAAAATATAGATTTTCCATCCCCCATAATATCTTACTAATTTTCTTTTTAGAAAATATTTATGTTGTGAAGCAAATATTTAGCCAGCTCTAGGAACAACCTCTGTTTGATGGGTATAAGGATCAACATTTTGGTTCCAACAGAAATGAAGTACAGGTGCAAGTTTGAATACTTGCATCTCTAACTCCCTGGTTTGTGCCCACGCCCAAGTGGATGATCATGTACTTTTGTTGGTGCACACCAGGGCTGAAAGTAATTTAACTTTCTTACGGGTACAGGGGCTTGGCTGGGGCCAGCTCTGACCCCTGGAAGGGGTGTGGCCTCGGGCGGAAGGGGCTGGACCAGAGGGGTTAGAGCCAGCCCCAGCCCAGCCCCCCATACCGGTAAGGGGCCTCCTCCTTCCCCCCCACCCCACCCGCCTCCAGGGGCTGTTTAAAGGGCCAGGAGCAGTAGCAGGCTCTTTAAATAGCTCTCGGAGCCCCGCCGCCGCTTCCTTAAGGTTCCGGCAACAGGGCTCCCGTCCCCATGGAGCCCTGTTGCGAGAGCCCTGGGGAGGCTGCGGGGGGGCTCTGAGAGCTATTTAAAGAGCCTGGTGCGCCACTACTGCCCGGGCCCTTTACACTGCTGCCGGAGCCCCACCACCACCTCCCCCGGGCTCCCACAGCAGTTTAAAGGGCCCGGGCGGTAGCGGCTCCCGCTCTGGCAGCAATTTAAAGGGCCTGGGGCTCCAGCCGCTGCTGGGAGCCCCAGACCCTTTAAATTGCACAGGGAGAAACCGATCCGCCCCGGTACAGCGTATCGGCTCTTGCCAGTACGCCATTGCTGGCACAAATTGCATCCACCATATAGAAGCTGTGTGGCTAAACGCACACCTATAAATAACAAAATCAGTTCTGAGAGTTAAGTACTGAATAATAAGAATACAACCCAAGCGTCAGAAGCATACACATTTCTGTATTAAAGTTGTGTCTAATTAGAGAATGCACCAAGGGATATTAAAATGAAGGATTAAAATTTCCATTAAAAATGATTTGGTACATAGATATCAAAGAGAGACCCTATTAGGTAATTTACTTCATCACCATGCCAGTATAGAATTAGTCTTTTAGTACATTGTCCAATTTACTTTAGTTTCAAATGGTAGGGCTTCAACAGCTATTCTGCAGTCTAAACAATCTCATCTTAAGATGCTTACCTCAGGTTTGTTCAGAAACAAGGAAGCAAAATAAATGTGATGCAACATATTCTAATGGACTAAGCATGTGGCGGGTAAGCAGAAACTCCTGGGTTCTAATATCAAACTGTTGCCCTGATTCACTCTCTCTGAGGTTTTCAAAAATGCCCACAATTTTTGGATACCCAATTTGGAAAACCATAAGCCTGTCTTTTAAACGTGCTGAGTTCCCCTTTAAATGAGTGCTGCTCTCACTTCTGAAAATCAGGTCCTAGGTATCTCATGTTGGCTCCCAAACAATTGAGGAATCCAAATATAGTGGATTTTTAAAAATATTTTGGCTCTGAACCAGTTTTGGTCCCAGTTCTCACTTACATCAGGCTGACACTGGTACTTCTATTAGCTGCAATGAAGTTGCTCTTGATTTACACTAAAGTGAATCAGAAACAGACATACTGAAAAGCTACAAAACCTTGGGCAATAATAAAGTTGATGACTTCAGATACTTTTCAAAATAGCTTCTCCTGAAGAAATGCAAAATTACTCTTAATGAAAATAGCTACCATCTCCCATTATTTTCAAACTGACTGAAGCCAAGAGGCTGATTATTTAAAACCTGTGAATGGAAAGTTTACCCCAGTAAAGAACCACCTTTCTACTATTATTTTCAATGGGACTGTAATGATGATGCTGTTAGACAAGATGGCTTCCCTTAATTCTCCATGACCCAGGCTCAGGGATAGCTAGGAGAGAGACAAATGTGTGTGTGTGGGAGATAGCTCAGAGGATGATGAAGAATGATAGCATGGTAGATCCCCAAGCCCAAAATGTTAGAAGTGTGTCCTCTAAATAACAAGGGTGACATCTACATTTTTTGGTGCATCCACTGCTGAAATTATTACATACTAATTGGGACTGAAGGTTTTCCTTGGGCTCAAAAATCAGAAGGCAGACCAAAGAATCACTGTATTTGATTTTTTTAAAGAAGTTCACAATTTTAACCCAATCTAATTATTTGGGGGAGGGCTAGACCTGTGTCTCAGTATCCCCAGTTGTAAAATGGGGCTAATAATATCACTTGCCCCATGGCTAAATTTGGATGATTAATTAGCTCATGTTTATGCAATCCCTTGCAAAATGTAAGTGCCACAGGATACATGCTGCCATAGGCCAACAGCTCAAATAACCAGGCTGAGATATGGGGGAGGAAAACCTCTCCTCCAGGTGCTCCACAGCCATTAATGTAACCCTAACTCAGTAATGTAGCTTCATTGGCTGTTTGCACGGGCAACTAACTGGTGGATCTACACAGGTTCCACCCCAGCTCCCTCTCCAGCTTTCCTCTGCTTCACCTACAACCTCCACCTTCTGGAGTGCCATGGAAGGAGCCACTGGAGAGATGGGCTCTGCCAAAATAATCCCAGAAGCCATGATCCTGGCCCAGCAGACCTTGCTTAGCTCTTCTACAGGGAGAGCCCATCACACCAGTCCAGGAAGGGACAGGCTTTGACTCAATACTATATTTATTAATAAGTAAAGTCCCCAAACTTTCTACGTTTTAGTGATCAAACATCCTGAGCGAATGCAGCATGTGGACCACTGTTACACAGTACGTGATTCATATGGTTAAAAATGGAAACAAACCACTGTGTCTGTCTGTGGAAGAGCCCCTATGGGTCTGCTGTGAAGCAGTATATGATGAGTGAACAATAAAGACCAGATACCGAGCTTGGCATTACCTCATGTCAAAAAAGTTATAATGAAAAGTAAAAAAAAAAATTATCCGAAGAGGGTAAGGAAAATGATCCGAGAATGAGTTCCGTACTAACGATTTAGAAGATGAGAATTATTTTAGCTTAGAAAAGAGGACAATAAGAGGTAGTATATAACAGAAGATTATAAAATAATGAATGCTGTGAAGATGATGAGCAAGATATTCCTTTTTTTTCTCTCTCATAATCCTAGAAAAAGGAGATGCCCAAATAAATTAAAGACAACAGATTTAAAACTGTGGAAAACTTGTTGCATTCACTGCTGGGAGACAGAGGCAATTAACATAGTAGTGTTTTTAAAAGGATTAAATTTTTATAGGAAAAATAGGTCTGATTCTGATTGTAAATGAAGTCAGAATCAATTCCATCATATTTACAACAGACTATAAAAACCCATTCAGGAGATAAGCCCTCTTGATCTGAGGAACATGTCTCAGTTAACTGACAGGGGTTATGAAGAAATATCCGCAGTGTTTACAATGGACCCCTTCTCCTGTGAATGGTGGGGACTCCAAAGATCTGTGGGGAATCCTAGCCTCAAGTCAGTATATCTCAGGGAGCTGCCTGGGGAATATGTTCCTAGGTATGCTATCCTGGCCCTGTCACTCCCTGAACCGCACATCTCACTTCCTAGCAGTGTCCCATTAGATCTGTTCCTCAGTTTCTACACATCAGGGTGGGAGAAGCATTACAGTCTGACAGGAAATCTGTGCTTTTCCTAAGAAATTCAACTGCCTAGGATGGCTGTACAGGACTCGTAGTACAACAGAAATGAGAGAAAAGACTCATTAGCTCCAAAGCCCCATCCAGTCCATCACTTGGAGGCCAATGCAAGATTCTTCCCTGCTGCACGACCAGGATTTTGTCCAGTCTTGTTTCAGCTATGCACAGCAAGGAAGCCTCCTGACTTCTCTTCAGGGACTATTCCACAGCCTAATGTGTTGCACTTCTAATATTCACCTTGTGGTTTTCAATCCCATTGTTCCTATTTGTGCTTTCCTCCTTCGGTCAGCCATACTCCCCAAACTCACAGGGGAGCCCAGTCATGGGTGGGGGGGGGACTTTACAGTGATGCTGGTAGCTCAAAGAGAGTGCAGCCATCAGTGCCTCTCCACTCCTCTTCCCACAATTTTCATCTCCCTTCCATCTGTCCTCTTTCCTGCACTGTGCAGTGGATGGGAGCACAGGGCCCAATGTGTGACCCCCCCACCCTCTTTGTTAAATAAACCTCTTCTGAATTTGCCTGTTACCTACGGCTCAGCAGCAGAATAAAACTTGGCTTTACCTGTCTGTCTGCATCTAGTATATTTGTGACTGCATGTGTACCCTGTTGCCAAGCACTGCTGGCAACGTAGGTCTCTCTTGGCATTGTGCTATTAACTAAGTGTTAGTTTGGGACTCTTGCTATTCCCAGTGCACCAGGTTTTCCAAATGCAATTCAGTCTCACATAACACTGTACTTGCTCTTAACAGCTCCTTTGCTGTGCACGTTTCACCTGTACCATCTGCACTATCATGAGCTTTGCTTTTTCTCTCGTCTCCCCCATTCTCAGTTTTAAGGTACTTTGGTGTGATGATACATGAATAATGAATGAATTCATCTTGGAGAGCTTATACTAAAACATTTACCATAAACATCCACATCCACAAATCATTTTACATTTGTTAGCTTCAGCTGGTAGGCAAATTTCTGAGGATTATTTCCCTTTGAGGGCTCAATTCTGCTCCCTTTGATATCAATGGGAGTTTTGCTATTGATTCTAAGGAAAGCAGGATTGGGTCTTAGACTGGTTGAAGCTATTCTGTTCTACTCAGGTTCAGATACCGCATTCATCATAGTACTAATCTGAATGCTTTCCAGTAGTGCATTAAGCAAGGCGACTACACCACTGAGCCTATCCTACCCTCATTGAGATTAATGAGAATTTTATGATTATCAAGATTAGCATACGGGGGCTCTGAAGAGCTGACTGACTTGGCCAGGGGCCAAGGGCAACACTTGATGTGTGTGTGTAGAATTGCACATGTCTCTCCATCTCTGCATCCAGCAGCCTGTCTCTCCACATTCTTCAATCAGAAATAACCAAACATTATTTTGAGGTGCTCTCTTGTCCTGATTGGGGTAGGTTGTATATGTGGGAACAAACTGCTTGAGAGAGAGAAGAGATGGTCATTGGATATAGGAGCTGGTTAAAAAGTTGTGCTGAGAACTAAATTTAAAACATCATGGAAAGATTACAATGTATCTGATGCAAAACTAGGTAGGTAAAGTGCACCCAGAAAAGACTCCATTGGTTGTGAGAATACACCTCCCCCATGGAGGACACATATAATTTGGGTGAAAAACATAGTCTGTGACAAATTAGCATAAATTTTCCTGTTGTACACTGCAACTAAGCTAAAATGAATTCATTAGAGGCTTGAAATCAATAGCAGAACTCGCACTGACATCAGTGAGAGCAGAGTTTGGGCTCCAAGAGAAAGTAATAATCCCTCACTGACTCCAAGAGGGTTCCCCTCACTATGAGTTCCTTGTAGGCACAACCCTGCCATGCAGGATTGCATTACCCCAGGAGAGCACTGTGAGACATTCTGGTTCAAGGAGGAGCTTCCAGATATGCAGAGTCAGAGCTGTTGTTACCCCCCATCCCGTTCATGACTGATTCTCAATGGCTGGTGTGTTGAACAGGACAGACACAACCTCACTTCCTTCCGGTGCCTTCTGGGGTGCCAGGCATCTTTAGAGAAACAGAGAGTGAGAAATCCCAGTTATCCCTGAAGTCAGGGTCTGAAAAGTTTTCTTATGTGGACTGCCAAGGGGTAAGCAAGACTCATCTTCCCTTCCCAACCCTCCGGACTTCCCTGCACTGCAAACCCGGGTAAGCGTCAGGCAGAACCTTAACGACAAACAAGCATAAAGAATGGCATAAGTTTAATATCCTGAGTCTTTTAGTAGTTCCACCAACAGGAAGAATGCAAAGTCATAGACTTCAGTCCCAGAAGTATTATGGATTGACATTTAAAGGGATGTATCAACATGAAATCTAGTCAGTTTAAGAAAAAGTGAGTTCAGAGGTACAACATCAGTAGTTCTAAAACGTTTGTACTGGTGACCCCTTTCACATAGCAAACCTCTGAGTGTGATCCCCCTAATAAATTAAAAAACACTTTTTTATATATTTAACACCATTCTAAATACTGGATGGAAAGTGGGTTTTGGGATGGAGGTTGACAGCTCAAGACCCTCCCCCATGTAATAACCTTGTGACCCCGAGTTTGAGAACCCCTGCACTACACCCATCCGAGTTCTCCTGCTAATGTAGGCCATTTTGCAATCACATCTTCTTTGCTGTTAATTTTCTTTTTCAAAGTGTTTTCCCCTGTCTCCTGCTGCCGTGTGGAAGGCTTCCAGAAATAAAAAGGAAAATGACTAAGTAAGACGCAGATTAAATAAACCGTGTTGATATCAGGGGGACTCCATTGGGGCTTAAAGGATAGTGCAGAAGGACCAGTGGCACTGGCTATTCACACAGGGTGGGGATATGTTAATATTCCAAAGCTAAAACAAGCAGGACAAAAATAGAGAGACATGCATTTAAATATAATCCTCTCTTTCAGTCACATCAGCCTTAAAAGTGTTATTCATGACTAAAGGAGGCAAAACTATTACATGATTAATGAACTGTATGCTGTTTTTGTCCTTCTAGATTTTTAATACATAATCATCATCATGTGATGAGAAGCTGTAGTTGTAATAAATGTATTCATCTCACTCACCTTATGGCTATTTTATAATAAACCCCAATTTGTGGGTAGTGTATTTATTTGTTTTTAAATCAAAGCTATTGCATATAGCTCCTGCCTTTGTATCTTTCCATGTCTAGCTGTACACCTTGTTGAAGAATTCAGGTACTTCAGGCCAAATTTTACTGTGGCTACCATAGCAACATCAGGACCCCCTTCCCCTCTTGCATCCCGCTGCTGGCTACTAGCATCCTGGGTAACAGGGAGGGAGTAAGCATCACAGAGCTGCTAAATCCTACCACTGGCACAGGTGGGTGGGAGGTAGCAGGATTGGATAGAGCCTTGGCTGCGCATCATCAATGTGCCAGGCAACATGCGCCCCTGTGGGTATAGACTGGGTGCAGTTTACTGACTCCCCAGAGTAGCAGCTCAAGTGGGAGGGAGACTAGGCGAGTGAGTCAGAATCTATGTCCTTCCTAGGCTGCTCCTGAGGAAGCGCTACGATGCACCGCAACTTACTCGGGCCTGGTGGTCAAGCCACGGTTAAGCATTTCATGAAAGAAAATCAGATATTAAGTTTATCATATTAGGAGACTGTGTGCTTCACAGAAAATAAAGTGAGCTATCGGAAATGTAAGATTCTATTATATTACACATGCCGGAGTATGTGTCAGTGTGTATGAGACAGAGATATTACTGTCATCCTTCACCTCCGTTCCACTAACTCAAATGGATTTTAAAACAGATTTAATTTAAAAGAAAAAAGTCATTTAACAAAGGTTTGTGAACAAAAGCAAAGGAACTGAAATAATATCACAGGGTTGGTTTTTTTACCAACTCTCCTAAGCTACTCTCTTTTCTTTAGGACTGATTCGGCAATCCTTACTCATTTCGAGTGGTATCTTATTCTGCAAGTTGTCCCAGGCTCTACTCAGTGTGAATAAAGGCAACTGAATTTGTTTCATTGTCTTTCTTTGGTTAATGATGGCTAGATCGAAAGGGATTGGACAAAACATTTGTGATAGTTGTGATTCTTCCAGGGGCATAGATATGGGGAATATCCCTGGGTTTTCAGCTCTGTCATGAAGGTTTCTCTCTACAATAACATGGAAGGAGTCACAAAGCATGAGTTGTTGGAGATTTCTGGCACACCAACAGGTCAATAAACCAAGAGTAGGTTTAGTCTCTTACATAAGCTGGGCTCCAATTAGCTGAAACATACAACAGAGCTGTTGTTTTTTTCAGTTTTGCAAATCAATCACAATATGGCATCTCAATATTATTACAATGAACAACCATAACTCTCCTGCATATCCATCTGATGTAATGACAGCCTTGTGCTCCTTGTTACCCATCAAACAAGGGTTTGCAGTATCAAGGCATAGGTATAACAAGGCATAAGTGTTTCTTTAAGTGGAATTTCTTTGGTGTATGTGGTGATGGGCCATACCACCTTTTCACCATAGGCTTTACATGGGAGAGGTAAGCTTCAAAGTTCCCTGTACTTTTTCCACAAGTGGAGCTTTCCTGAAAGGAGCCTTAGTTTAAATGAAAATTCACTCCCCCTACACACACCACTCTAACGCAGAAAGTAGATGATCAGTTTACAAAGCACTGCTGAATGTGGCTGGATTTTAAAATTAATAGACATATCTTATGATGTATATATTGGGGAAGCACATCTTTCCCAAGGACTCCCTCAAGCTCCTGTCCTGAGTCACCCCCTCTCCCTCCAAATATCTGCTCAACCACTGGTGGGTCCTACTGACTCCTAAACCCATGAACAGTCTGAACAGTGTTCTCCCTTCACATAGGCTTCTCAAATGACTCACTCCTAAACTAGGTGATATGGCCTTGATCCGACTCTCCATAAAATCAGTGGAGAGACTTCTATTGCCATCAATGGGAGTTGGGATAGGCAAAATATTTGTGGAGTTAAGAATTTCAGGTGTAATCCATGCTCAGTACTTTGAAGGATCAGGTACTTTGTGATGCAGTTCTGTGTTAGCAGGGCCTAATCCGACTCCACTGAAGTCAATAGAAGTTTTACCATTGACTTCAATGGAAGCATGACTGGGCCCATAGTTAGAATTTTTAATGTTATCTTTGAATAGGTGAATACATTTAAAACTACAGCACAGGGGCCACATTTCTACCTAGGCAAGACCCCCTATTGACTTCAGGCCCTTTATTTCTGAACACATTACTGTACAGCAAATAAAATTGCCAAACTATCCCTCTTCCACCAAAGAGAAAACACACAATTTAATTTAGCTTAAGTGTGTTTTCATATATCATTTTGAAAAGCAATTGTTGGATCTCATATTAAGAGTTGAAGGCTTTTCCCCCCCTTGTGAATCTGTACTGCTACAAGCACAAGGTTTAAAGAATCATTAATCCATAGTCCATTAGCGCGGTGCAGCAGACTCTTTACTTTTCGAAAATGTGTTCAATTTAAGAGACAACCAGCATGTCAAAAAAAAGGAACACATTTGAATTGTTAATGATGTATAACAAAGCAAGTATTCGGGGGCATATATTAGCACTTTCATCATAATTAGTTTGTAACCTAAATACATATTTCAGGGATAAATTGCTGACCCGCTCTGACCTCCACAGGAGGCTGAATAGCTACTTCAGAGTTTAATCTGCAGTGAAAAGGCTAGAGAAGAATAATTTAGCCCTTGAAATAAGAATGAACATCTTTTAATGATGCCCCTGGAATCAGAATTTAACCCTTGCACTTAAAAGCGAGTATTAGTCTCAAAAGGGCTGGCAATAACTTAGTTCACAAATAAGAACGAGATAATAAACAGCATAAATATAGAGCAGCCCAGAGAAAAATGGATTGTTCATTTCAAAGGCAGAGCAGTGAAATGTGCTGGCTGGTAAAACAACTTGAGTCTTGGACTCTATAACAAAATGACTTTCCACAGCTAAAAATGTCATAATACGTAATGGTAACAATGCTTGAGAGACCACAGTTGAATTGCCAAAGCCGCAGGTAGGTCAGAGATTGCAAGTGCAATAATAGCAAGTTTCTAGGTCTCCAAATGCCAGACAAAGGGGTTAAATTCAGGGTAAATGACCCTGGTAAAAGGAAAAAAATCCAGGGAGAGGAATTGAGGGCAAATGGACTTTACTGAGACACTTCAAGCTGCTAGAATGGATTCTTGCTAGGGAATATTTTTAGATTATTCCATAAAAAACCTACAGAGGGCAATTCAAAAATGATCATGTCAGAAAAAAGTATAAGGGAAAGAGGTTACGTGCTGTGAATTAGCTAGGACTTCCAGTTCCTGCAACAAGTGCCTCTTATTGTTGATTTCGTTGTCTTAAATAGCACTGGCACAGCCACATATCTTGGAATGTCAGTGTTAAAAAAACATGCATTATTAAAACAGATTCACACTTCTCAGGAGCAGAGCTTGTGTAATAAAAATAAAACCACAGTGAGTATTTCAGAATTCAGCCAGTTCTGGTTGCAATTTCTTTGATCGTATAACTTGGAATGACTTACTGTTTTCCTGAAGAATGGAGTCTGACTTAACAAATACTTGTTTTTCTTCCTGTCTCCAATCCAAATGGTCCTAACATGATTAAAATCTAATTGACCTAAATTTCAGTAATTTATTTATCCAAACACTCATCCATCACCATTTTAAGTGCTAAGAAACAAACTTCACTTCTTAAAGCAACCTTCTTAATTAAGAATCAGTCAAGCCTATCTTACGCTTGGTCATCTATCAAAACTCCAAGTACAGTCCAGATTTATTATTGTCAAGAAAGATAAATCAATTAATTATAAATGTAATAGACATTAAGGCTCCAGGTTTGAAAATAAATACAAACTTTATGTTTGGTTGGTTTTTTTAAACACAGCATTGCTTTTGTGATTATCAGCTAATAGTCAATTGATGCAAAATGGTTTAATGAATATAGTGGCATAACCTGCTCCCATTCAAGTAGTCAGTGGGAGTCTGACAATTGAATTGGATGGGAGCAGGACCTTGCATCACTGAATTCTTAACTTAGTACACTTGCTCTCACCCTCTAGGTAGCCAGAAGTTGAGATCATTAATGACTTTCATAAATGATATCATTACAGCACAAACGGTTTTCAAGCGCTTAGCTATGAATAATGACATTGCAAATGTTTAACCTGATAGAGACTAGAAGTCCTTGATTTGTGAAGCACATGATATGCAAAGAAGCAGGTCCAAAACAATATTTATGAAACAATCCCCTTGACATACTAAAATCTAACATTATTAGATGAGTTTTGAGGAAGCAGTTCATTAGCACTCTACAGTGAAAGAGCATCTTCAGTCATGGGAAAAACACAAGGAGATCATAAGAAAAACTGATAATGTATTGTGAACTACTCAGGGAGAGGGAAGACTTTAGCTTCCCACCGTTCTATTTCAAACCACCTTTTTGTGTGCAGCGAATCTGGCATAAATTTGGCATGTTGCCCCCCTTTTAATTGCGGAATAGGATCACATTAATTGTCGCTGTTAGCCAGTCCATTAAACATACTGCATTATATTAAAAGTCTAGCTTTCCCTTAACATGTAAATTATGCTTAAGAAATACTAAGATCTGACCAAAAAAGCACATGAAGAAAATTACTGTTAAGATATAGCTTGCACCTTTCACAGCACAAGGCCTCTCAGGGTACGTTCACACAGCCAGGCCCCACGGCTGGCCCGTGACAGCCGACTTGGACTCGTGAGGCTCGGGCTGCAGGCCTGTTTCATTGCTGTGTAGACTTTTGGGCTGGAGCTCGAGCTCCGGGAGCCTCCCACTTTGCAGGGTCCTAGAGCTTGGGCCTGAGCCCAAGCCGGGAAGCCTGCACAGCAATGAACGAGCCCCTCAAGCTCAAGATGGCTGGAATGGGCCAGCTGTGGGTGTCTAGTTGCTGCGTAGACACACCCTCTGCGCTTACAGGTATGAAGGAGGAGAGACTCGCCCTCAGTACTATCATGCCAGCTAGCCAAGGAAGTTGGCCATGGCTCTTTATTATTCATGGTCTTCCTTCCTTTCTTCACCCTACGCTCTGTGAAGTCAAGTGCAGAATTCTTACTGGCTTGGCAAAATGCAGGTTCAAGCCCATAAAAAACCCCTATTTAGCGCTCCTCATTTATGAAGGTGTGTCAAAAGTGCTGAATAGGCCTAAACTAAATATTATAAAGCAGCCTTTAAAAATACAACAACTTTGGTGGTTCTAAGATGGTCAAATAAATCAATGGACATGATACATAGACATGATACATAAACAGCACATATAAAGAACTTAGCACTGCATGTCACCTTTACATTAATTTCAATATTGTGTATATATTTACACCCACCCATAGTGTCAGTGTAAACTACACATCTCCTGGGTGTGGTGTTCTATCCCATGTAATGGCACCAAGACCACTTAGAGATTAATGAGTCTGCTCTACAGCCTTAGCTAAAGGACATATGGCTTTTAGCTCATGCAGTAGAGGCTCATGCATTTAGCTCCAGAGGTCCAGGGTCTGTTGGTGTTACAGGTGGGACAGAACACCGCTCCCTGGAGGGGTGTGGATTACATCAGCACTGAAAAACTCTGTCCCACTGGGTCTTGTATCACAGGAGTGATAAAAATTGCCATTATCGAACTGCTGCTTCTGAAGAGCATGTCCCTTTTGAAGCTTTGAAATCCTTGTTTTCCACTGGAGGGAAGCATCATGTTTGAGCATTTCTATTATTCACTTGTAAAAAGCGTTGGTAGCCTGTTTCCTACAGCCACGTCCTCACACTTCCATGGTCTCTCAGAAAGAGGCAAATATACACATTATGTGCTGCACGCCCATTTAGTTAAATAGTCACAAAATAGAACACTTCCAATCCTCACTGCGATGTAGTCAAGATATTTTCTAAACAAAACAAGCAGCTTGGCAAAGAATAATGAACAACAAATTAGATGCGATTAAAAAAAAACAGCCATCATCTTACCTTTTTTCCAGCATTATATTACAAGAATTCGGTATTTGCAATGGGTTATAATTGCTACTTACAAGCAAACTGAAGTTTTGCCTCTCTGCTAACAATGGTTCCAAATGAGTTTGTTGCTATGCACTGGTACATTCCAATATCTTGGGTTTTATTGGGGTTATTGATCAACAAGCTGCCTCCCACTGCACTATAGCGGTAATCCATACCGACGTCAACAATGGTTCCATTTAGCTTCCACCTATAGTATAAAAATTCCAGAAGTTGAATTCTGCTAACATTAACCAATATTTATGAACATTTCTAAAGTAACATGCAGTAAATACAGAAAACATTAAAACCCATTTGATTTCTTATTTTTAAGCCCAGCATGAAAATGCATGTTTCCTGCATAGCATTGAAATGTTCTAATATTTCACTTATAGAGCAACATCCTTAACATTTAATTCATTCACTGATATGATTAATTGTTCTTATTGTTTTGGCTGTTGTTATTGATGTTGTTAGTCTTTGGAATTAATCATTTTACAAGAGGAAGTCCCAGATTCAGAATTTTTGAACTACTTAGTTCCATAGTGGCTTCTTTTCCTTTTCTGCCTTGGTTGGTTGTTTGCTTTTAAATGTAAGAAAGCTCACCCACAGCAGATGTTTTAATGAACTGGGGCATCAATATTTTCTAACAAAATATCTCCTCAGTTACAACTGCTTTCTCTAGCAGCCCATGATGGGACATATAAAGGATTAGATCCTCAGAACGGTTCCCTGCATTGGAACCTACGGGGAAGGAATTTGAATATATTTGCATGGGTGAACCAACATGCTAAGTATTGCCAGAAGACAGCAGCAGGATTGGGGTCTTATGATTTTAATCAGTTTCAAAATGGCATTTACACTAGAGAGCAAAATGGGGGAGGGGTGAAATAAGAAGGAACACACCAGGTTAAATGAGTTAAAACAACCAGATTAATTCTATGCAACAACAGCAGCACCGCAACAGCAGATTTTCATATATATAGCTTCTTTCATCCAGGATTCTCAAAGCACTTTACAAAGCTAGGAACTGTAAGTGCATTATTGAAATTTCACAGATTTTTCAGACAGAATTTAAGGGACAGATTTTCAGTTCTGCAGTCAGATAATTTGCTGTGAAATTATCATGATTGTGCACAGAAAGTTAGACACTACACTGCTCATTTGCACACAGCATTACTGTGCAATTTTGGTAGAAAAAAAAGAGGCCATAAGGACCAGATTTTGAAATGTATTAAAGTTCAGGGGATTTTAGGTAGATTCACTGTATTGCAATAATGATTTTAATCCCAAATGTCTCATTTAATCTGTCAAAGCAACTCTTAAGAAGCCTTAGCAATATATGAATAGGATTCAAATTAACTAAATTATTGTACTTGGTGTGTTTCATGGGTTTTAAAAGTGCTAAGCAAGGGTAATCTATTGTATCAATTCAAAATTGAAACACCCCAGCAGATAAAAATACATCACACCCCAAATTTTGAAAGAGCTTCTCTGTGTGGGATGCATGCAGACGTGTCTTGGAGAGACACGATCAAGGAGAAGGCATGCTAAAGAACAGCAAAATATGTAACAAACCTGATAGTTGGTTTAGGATTTCCCTTTACTTCACAACTCAACTTCACTTTCTTTTCCTCAGAATCCAGTGGAAAAATCACATTGTTTGGTTCCTGAATGAAAACTGGCCCATGCAGCGTGTTGTCATCTGTGTTAAATGGAACAAAACCGTGACAGGTATTGTACAGTATCGTAATATTACAAATATAAAGAAAAGTATTAGAGAGAGGTGCATCTGGTGTATCATTCACCCTGGAAATGACTTAGAACAACTCTTTTACTGGGAAAAGAAGCCAAAAGATTTATTCTACAGTCATACACTCTCTTATACTGTCAAGAATCAGAGAGGTAGCCATGTTAGTCTGCACTAGCAGAAGTAACAAAGAGTCCTGTGGCACCTTAAAGACTAACTAAAGTATTGAAGCATAAGCTTTTGTGGGCTAATACCCACTTCGTCGGATGCAAGCAGTGGCATCTCTTATACTGTTATCTTTACACGGACTCTTTGACTTTCACTAAAGGGAACACAAACATAACCATCTGACAGATTTGAATTTCACAAAGGCCCCAGTTCTGCAATTAATTGTGGGCAGGTCCATCCCCCAGGTCCACAGATACGTCTGTTAAAATTAGAATGCATTATTCTGGTGTGTGTGATTTACATAATTTGATGCAGACATTATCTTTAAGAAACATTTCAATTTGAAACCATTTTTAAATGCAATATTTAAAATAATGTGAGCTGTAGGTTCATAAGGTATTTACAGGGACTGATAAAATCCTGCATGATAATTGGGTACTGCTAACCCACTGTGTACTGACACTCCTTTGTACTGAAAGAGATCTTTGAAATACTGCCATTTCATGGGGTTATTTGGCCACACAGTATTGTAAAATATTTTTCATATTATCAGATCCTTGATATAGACACCATTCTTTATTTATTTTCTGTCTTGTACAATTCCAAGCACAGAGTTGCTACTTGATGTAGCCTTGTTTATATTATCATCATCAACTCTTATGATATTTTCATCATTATCATCATAAGCATTCAACAATAATTTTGTATCATGGACCTGGTACACTATACAGCAGGGAAGGAGCTAAGTAGAAGATCCACATACTGCTTCTTTCTATGGTTCTGATCCAGCAATGACCTCCTCACGGACAGATGGGCAAACCTCTTCATCCATAGTCAGGCCATGTCTACACTTGAAATGCCAAAGTGGCCCAGCTGCACCACTTCAGTGTAGACACTACCTACGCCGATGGGAGGGATGCTCCCATAGGTATAGGTAATCCACCTTCCTGAAAGGTGATAGCTTGTTCAACAGAAGAATTCTAGCACTGTCTACCCCAGGGATTACATCAATTTACCTATGGATTTTTCACACCTGTGAGTGAGGTAGTTAAATAGACTTAATATTCTAGAGTAGACCAGGCCAAAGTGTATTGCAGAATGAGTGCCTGTATGTTTAGCTACTCAAAAATGGCTGAGTGGAGCTCATGGCAAATGAGCTCTGAACTTTTCAGAAATAAATGCATAGTTTCCCTTCTGCTCCCTCACCCTTCACCCGAAATGTAAGTTAAAAATGTTCAAAATTGGATTTTAGCAAAACATCCCGATATGAAATGCAAATAATGCAGTAGCCTCTTAATATTCTACAGTAATTTAGGGAGGGAGAGTGTGGATGAAAACCTATCTTGGGTTTATTTATTATACTCTCCTTGCTATTATCTTCTGTTAATCCTTTCATTCCCTCCCCTCCCCCCGGCTCTCCTTCTTCCTATCACCTAACGTTCTCCATTTTATTTTTACCTCTATTAAGCATGGAACATAATGGAGGTGAACATTGCTAAGAGACATAGGTCAACTGGTTCAATGACAATAAAAACCAACCCAAGCCTTCAGCCAAACACTGAATTTAAAAAGTTCAGTTAACTTTTCATCTCCCACTTTCTGCTTTCAGGATTCTGTGCCTCCTTGACTAAAATTGGCAGCAGATTTTAAATTGTGTGAGGGAGACAACGCAGGTGGTAATTATGACCTAAGTTCAACTTGAAAGTATATATATAAAACTTACAAAAAAGTTATCACAAGATTTCTGGCCCAATTACCTTACCTAAGAGCTTTGATGGACAAGCCTGTATAGAACCTGGAAAAGTACCTGATTTTTGCATGCTTATCTGAACCACCCAATGTCCTGATTTCACAATCATTGCCTGAGTTAAAAATCTATCAGTATATTGTTGAACTCATTGTTAACCACAATTCCTTCTATTGTTTTCTAGGAGTTATGTTAGATATAGCTAATAGGAAATGGCAAATATGGCTTGTGTTTCTCACAAACGTAAAGACCAGTAATTACTAAATCAGGCCACAAAGATATTTTAAAACTACTAATTAGGGCAAATTCCCATTGCCAAACTGCACTTTTAAAAATGTTGTAAAGGACTCATATTTTTACAATGATGCAGACAATTTCTGAGCTTCTTAAGAAATTCCTTTTAACATATCATAAGAATTTATGAGATCACCAGCATTGTCATAATTAAACATAAAACCATATTCAAAAAGTAACACCAATGTTGTTTATTATATATACACACACACAGTTTGTATTATAACAAAATCATAGATCATGTTTCTGAGTGATTTGATATTATCTTAATATAATTGTATACAACATAAAGCAAACTAATTTTTTTCTCTCGAAAATAATTCATCTTCTTGCTTTCGGCAAGCAGTTGTTGTTTTGTTTAAATTTTGCTATTCAGTATTACAAATACTGATTCCTTGTTAGATGTCACGAGGCCCAATCAGACTCTATTTGAAGTCAGACAGACTTTTCATTGACCTTAATAGAAGTTTGATCTCTCCTTCTATAACATTTCTGGAATAGGTCCTAATACTACAACACAATCTACATGGCAGATCCTAATCAAGTCAACAGGGATCTGCACAGGCCACTACTCTTGCATAAGAGCCTGGAGATTCTATTGGCAAGTAAGAAGAAGAGAAAAGAAAAGAAGGAACCGTAAACTAACCTAAAGTCCATATTCACAAATGAGAAGTGCGGTAGACTCTGTTTATACACATTTTCTCTCTACCAAACTACCAATTGTGACCTAAGTATGGATTTAAACTTGAAGTCTCCTAAGAGGTGCCAATCCCCTAATTAAGGCTAAGGATTCTCAACTCAACTCAACCATGTTGTTATAAGTGTGAAGGGTGCCTTGCCTGGGTTGGGCTATGTTATCTAACACAGTGTGCCCTGCCTGGGTGGGGTTTGTTATCTGAGACAGGTAACATAGGAGTTTCCCTGCCATGGGGGAGGGAGGAGCCTCGAGCCCATGAAGAAGGGAGGAGCAAAACAGTTAGTTCCATCTTGGCTGGTCTCCAGGGAGGAGGCAAAAGCCAGAGTTCCAACTTGGCTGGCTTCCAGGGAGGAGGCCAGGGCCAGAGAGCTCCATCTTGGCTGGTCTCCAGGGAGGAGGCCAGGGCCAGGAGAGTTCCATCTTTGCTGCACATGAGGCAGGAGGCTTGCCAAGGTAGCTGGCAAGGGTTCTAGACCATCTTTGGCTATAAAGATGGCTCTACCTTTTTCTGATACTTCTACTTAGCTGATGTAAGTAAATTTGATTCTTCTATTAAGCCGTGCCTTTTGGGGTGTTCTTTGCCTTTCAGACCAAAGTGGGAAACCCCCAAATGTAAAGTGTCTGTATTTCTGCTTTAACCTTTTTCTTTATTAAATTTTCTAGTTATAAAACCCTCTGGTATATTTCCCTTAGGGTTTTTCTCTGCTTCCAGTCTGGGAAGGGGGAAGGGAATGGAATAGGAACCAGGGCAGTTAGGGGCCTAGCTGGAGTGTGAAGACTGTCTCTCCTTACTGTCAGGTTAGACGGGGGAGGGAGGAAGCAGTTTTCAGGTGTCTGCCTCTCAGGTACAGAGAGACAGGGGTGGGGGAAGTCTGCCTTCAGCCAGGGAGGGTGAAGGACAGAAAGCAGCCTCCAGGTATCTAACTTTGAATCCCAGGAAGGGGTACAAGGTTAGGGTCTGGCTCTCAGGTTGAGAGAGACAGGGTTAAGGGAAGTCTGCCTTCAGCTGGTCAGGGTGGAGAGAAGCAGTTTTCCGGTGTCTGACTTTAAAACCCAGGGAGGGGGTACAAAGTCAGGGTTAGGGGAAGATCGGGGGCCCCTCCAAGGTTTTGGAAGTATACCCGATTGGTGGCAGCGATTGGTGACCCCAAGAACCCCAACTGGCAAGGTGGGAGGTGTCTAGGGGTTGAGGACTTGTTGGTCTGGCATAAAAGAGGCCCAGCCTTTGTACTCAAGAGCATAGAGGCTGGGGGTACCCCCTCTTACACATGTAAATAATTTTTACATCAGCTTAGGTGAGGAGTTTTCCTGGTATTTCCCTTCCACCTTGTCCTGGATCCCTACTGCCTCCTCAATGAACTCTCAGGAGAACTGGAGAGGGTGGGAGAAAGGGAATCACATAGAGGAGTGACAACGAGGCTGGAAATGAGCAGAGGAACTATAATATTGTGATATAATACTCGGAAGCAAACATGTGAGTAAGATGCATGTCTCCTCTTCTCAACACAAAAGGGGATGCTCTAAGCAAATACCTTATGTATTTATCTTTATTTTTAAATACATATTAAATATGTCTGATTCGTATATTATTCAAAACACATTTCACATAATCTCTACCCTTCAATTATAGCTGTGTGCAGCTCACTGTTGATAGCAGAAAAAAGAAAGATAACAACAACTAATAATAACCACCACCACCTCAGGGTGAGATTGGGATATCCTTACTCACTTCTGATATGCATAGGTTCTTTACTCCTTGAGTAGTTGTCTAGGCTTCAAAGGGACAACTTAAGGGGTAAAATATGTAGCACAAGGAAGGGAACTGCAACTTGGCCTATAGGGATTATAGTTTCAATTTTTATACCGACTGTATTTAAAACAAAAATTAAAGACATTTTAATGTCTCCAATTTTTAAATTGCCAAAAACAGAAATGAGCATTAATAAACATCTCATTTCTGTAGACGTCTTTCCTGATGCTCAGGTACTATGGTGATGGGTGCCTAGAAATATCATAGGCAGACTGATTGATCATGCTGGAATAGGGATAAAACAAACTTTTCCCTCATAATTCTATCAGTGAACCATGCTGATACAGATATCTACCGTATCGACTACGTTATCTATGTTACACCACATCAAGGTACTTGAGTCACATTGTGGTGGTGTTTCACATTATTTCAAGCACGGTGTGCCAGTTTACATTGCATCACATCATACTAAATGTCACAAGATCACAAGAAAATATACCTCATGTTTAAAAGGGGATGGTTGCCATTAAGTTCAGATACCCAATAAAAAAGGCACATGTCAAACTTGTTTCTTTATTGCTGGTCTCTGCATTCCATGACATATGATGGCTGATGCCAAAGTGTAATTTTTAAGGCTGTCATAAGTGGCTTATTTCTACAAAGGAACTGATGAGGTTCTGGTATGAAAGGTGGGGCAAGCAAAGACAATATGCCAGAGGGTCTTAAATACCTCACTCTGTGCCAATGTTCATCCAGCAATACCGCACAGCTGGAGGGACTATGAAAGAGGATTAGTTACCGCACGGACCAGATTGCAGGACTGGTGCCTAAATAATCTGCTCTTTCATCCTCTGCCAGTGCACCACTTTTGACAAGCAGATGAGACACCAGTTTTCAAGCTTCAACCATACTGGTTCATAAAATGTCTAGAGACGTTTGATTTGGCACTGTATTTCTAAGAAATAAGAGTAACCTATTAACATCATTTGAATGTATTGTAGTGGGTAGTTAGAAAACTAGTCACAACACACAAAAGATACAGAATTTAAAGGTAGAAATGGCCTTAGGTAAAATAATTTTGTTAATTGATTTAATTAATTTGTATCAAACCCATAGGGGCCAAGAACAAAATGACATCAAGCATAAGTTGATGACAGATCATTAGATCAAGTTGCTTTCCACATACTAAAATACATGCACTTGACACCTTTTAACATTTGTCTTTTACCTTCCCCCCTCCACCCCACCAACAACAACTTTTCTGATACCTAACAACAACAATAGACACAGCTAAAAATACTGCAGTACTCTCGATTATCCAGGATTGGATTAACCAGGATGTGGATTAACCAGGATGTCAAAAAAAATACGCACAACTCATACGACTGGCTCTGGCTTTGTTGCCGCCCCAAGCACACACACAAAAAACCCCCACCAGGGCGCAGGGTTGCCAGTGAATCAACACCCCCTGCCCCCGGTGTAGGGTGGCTGTTGAACCAACCCTCCCTTCCCATATTTCTTATGGATGGTGATTATGCGGGATTTTATTAACCAGAATTAATTTTTTCCCTATCATCCTGGATAATCGAGAATCTACTGTAGTTGGCTTTCAAAAAAGAAAATTGTATTGGTTAAGGAAAATAAATGAGAAATTCTGGGAACAGCTGTCAGCATAAAAGTAGAACAAAAGGGGGAGAGAAAAATTATCACAATGCACAATTAAATTTACTTCACAAATTTATTTCTGAGTGGCTATTCTTCCTTCTTCTTTCTCTTCCTAATTACTACTTGCACATAGCCAAGATAAGCAAGTCCAAACTGTTTAGCTCATAGCCCACACAGTCTTGTTGCCATGATCCAATGTATTATTGAAACCAGGACACGATCCTCTGACTGTATCTGATAATAAATGATCTACGCTGATTTATACCAGATGAGGATCTGGGCCAAAGAAACTCTAAATACTCAGAAATTAATAAACAGAACAAAATTGCTGTCTAGTCTCTTGTATGTGGAAAACTAGTATTTGCACCATAAATGATAGTTTTGATTTAATAACAATATTGCTGGATAAAAAATGAATTTAATATATATAGTATCTAGTATATCATGAGGCAAATACACTTTACTATAACATGCCATTTTGTGGAAAGAGGGTTGTTATATGATGCTTGTTATTGCAAAATAGTCAATAGCAATCAAATTCACCACAAAAATGACGATTATTTACATTGAAGTAATGACAAGAGATCTTAATCACGGATTCAAGCCCTATTGGGCTAGTCGCTGTACAAACATACACCAAAAAGATGCTCCTTGCACCGACAGGCTTACTTATCTAAGTATATGTTTACTAGATGCAATTGTTAAAATAAAGATAATGATAATGATTGTATTAGTTTTTATAGATCTCTCTCTATATATTGATAGAGGCCATGGCTGAAAGATTGATATATCTGTAAAGACTAACTACAGTAGGTATCATTAAAATAACATTAAATATCCGTAGTTGGGACATGGTTTACCAACTGAGCCTTGACATCAATGGAAGTCCTTCTATTGAGGTTAGTGAGCTTTACATCTGGCCTTAAGTGGGGAGAACATTTATATGATTATTTTAATTATACTTTCTTTTAGTCTTTTACTCCTATAAAATGATGATTCAATGTACCCAAGTTTACAAAGCTTTACTACTATATGATTCATGGTGCTTTCTTTGATCCTTTACTTTCCAGAACCTACTGTCTGGTCTGTGTTAGTTTTTATAGATCTATTGCTTCTCTGTGAAAACACAAGAAATACCCTTCATGCATAAGCTAGGCTTTCTGTTTATGTATTTTCACAATAATAGATTCCTTTTGAGTTCATCTGTTACTCAAGACAGAGACAGCTGACCCAAAATGAACACGGAGCAAGCTTAAAGCTTAAGGCCAGTTGCAAACAATGATTCACCTCCAAAAGGCATCTCTTCTATCAGCAAAAATAGACAGAAGCAAAGATCAAGCTTTTGACTCCTTTGAAAGGAGCATGCTTTTCTATGCTTGTGAGGCTTTCATTCAACACACACAAAATGACATTGAATTTTAGGAGAAAAACTATCTTTTAAATGCAGTAGTATAGGGACTGTCAGGCTGGATCTAGTGCAGTATCCTGTCTTTGACAGTGTCCAGCAATTAATTCTGAAGAGGAAAATCCCTTGCTGTTCCATTTCTATTGGGGATGGACAGCTGTGGATCAATGAGCAGCAACTATCCCCTTGCAGCTACATTGTCTACTAAGTCCAAGCACAACTCAGATATAGTTGAGAATCAGGCCCCAGGTACACAGCGGATGTAGGAAAGTATCTACATTTTCACCCTTCATATCTAGGTCCCAACACACTTGCTGGGCACTAAAGGAGAGCCCAGTCCTGAGCCACTGTCTATATTATGTATGTTCCATATATACTCAGAAACTATGGTTTTCTTGGGCTGTCAACCCATCAACTTTCAGAAACACTAAATTCACATAAAAAAGTAAATGAAGTAAATGGAAAACCCTTCTGGAAATTTTTTTACTAACTGCAGTTTATTCTATTTCTTTATCTGAATTTTTTTTAAAAATATCTTGTCTCAAGCTGCCTGGTTTCAATTCTTTTAATGTACAAAGTTTTACCCATGTCACTGGTATCTACAGTGGGGCAGGAACTGGAGTTTCTGTTTCAGGGCTCTTCCACAATTTTGGGAAAGCAATTTGGTTCCAAATTGGGACAAAAACAAAACAAAAACAAAAAATCCTGTTGGGGCAATCATTTTGAGGCAAAAAAAAGAAATGTTCCATTTTGAAAATGTCAAAGCAGAGAGTTTCTTGGGGTGTGTTGAATTTATGTTTACAAGTCTGGTGCAGAAAGATTGCTTAGCCTACAACTCCAGGGGACCCAAGTCAGAAGTCTTCTGTCACCATCAGAAGCAAAATTCACTTGTGTGATAATTCAGTGCCCCCTGACTTGTCTCATGAGTAGCTACCTGGTGGCTGAGTGCTCTGTGAAAATAATAGCCAAGCTGCCTGGAAAGTGAAGATAGCTCTACCCCTATCTCAACATCTGTTAGAGCGCATCACAGGTTTTACCCTCTTGTTTAATATAAAACTGACATCTATTATTCCTTCCCTAGAACACACACTGGTTCTGGATACTTTGTTCCCAGATCTGTCTTTGGCATGACTGAAAATCCCCTAACTACTGTGGCAAAGTTGTTTGTGGAAAGTGGCATCTTGAGGGAGTGGAAAAGCACAGACCAATTCAGTGCTACTCAAAATCATACTTCTTCTGAGCGTTAAGACACGTTATAGCCATTTGATCCTCCCTTTTGATTAGCTGATGTCTGAATGCTGCCCCGCATAGACTGAACAATAAACTTTTATACCATGCATATTAAGTCCTTACTTTTCTATAGTCAGAATTTTTCATCTCAGTGTTTCATGGATTTATTACAACTTGATGTTTCACCCTAGTGATCTTCTAGCCTAACTTTATTCACACTGCCTTTGAGATGTAACTTAATCTTATGTAGAGAAATATATTTAATGTTCCCTTAGCATTATAACATCTTTGATGTATTGTACTCAAACTATCCTTCCCTCTTATGTATTTAAGTCTTCCATTTATGCAAAGCCCTTTCCCTGTTTTCTTCCACCCATCTCCACCACTTTATATTTAATTCACCTCAAACGTATATTTACCGAAGCTTCATTACCACTTGTTATGGAAGAAACCTGAGTTAATATTCTATAATTTTCTGAAAAAATGCCCAGCATAAGCACGGAAAGACTTGGATATTTTACTCAGAAAGGGATCTGCCCAAGGATTTATACATCTGACTCCTGTTGAGATCAGCAATGTCAGGGCAACCTTCCCGTGCTGGACTTGGCTTCCTCTGATTACGCCATGAATCTATCACACAGATCAAAAAAATAAAGCATAGGGGTGGCATCCAAGTGTGACCCCCATCAGCCCATGTTCCAAAAAAGTTGACTCTGATGCCAAGTCACAAGGAGTTCAGTACCAAGTTTAAAGCATAGATACTGGTTTAATGGCATCATAATACCTAGTTTTATTTTGGTTTAAGTCACCCATTAGAGATTGGCTATTTGTCAGTCTATAAGATCTAATAAAAATATTGTCAGCTGTTAGACCCCCACTTCTGCCCCAATCTTTATTTATTTAAACTTTCAGGTCAATTTTATCTGACCCTCCCTCTACTTGTTTGCCATAAACAGCATACAGATAGCAGGAAATATGGTAAATGCAAACCTATTTGCACATTTCCCCCCTCTATATACACTTTGGGGCAAATTTTCTATGTTCTCCTAATATGGACCTGTAAGATTGAAAGTGCACTTATTTGCCTGTGCAAAATCTTACATTTATGAATGCAATTACCCATTTCATGAGAGTAACCATAGGAATTTACAGATTGAAATGGGTAGGCACGCATATTTTGAAGATTCACTTTAAGAGGCTCTTTAGAATATTTATCATGTGGATATACCATGTGGTATTTAAATTTGTATATAATGATATTTATGCAACTTATATTTGACATCTTGGTTTTATGTTCAATCATATATTTATTCCGATATTTTAAGTTATAGGACAGTGGACTATTTCATATGTTACTGAGTCACTATCACATCATATAAAAAGACATTATATACTGTTTAGGTATATGAAAGTCATACTTCCTTTACACATGGGGTGGTCCACTACAATTTTAAAGCTGGAGGTTTCCTCAATTTCACAAAATCGAATACAACATTTGGTTAAAAGAAACTCTGAAGATCCTGCACACTTTTTGTTTTTTTATCTACAGTACATTTTCTATATCCAGCAGTCAAAACCCAAGGCAAAATAAGAGAGCATTCATCAGGCTGCTAAGTACTAAGCACTTGTTGTCTGTCTGTACATTTATTAAAATGAAACTTGAAGGGAGTTTAAAGTAAATGGAGGTTTCAAACGAACAGGTGGAAGCCGTTCTTATTTCCGCTGAACATTATGCTCAGTGATTGATATTGCTGGCTAAATGGAACTTTTAAAATTTCCATTGAAAATTATGGCCAATTTGAGAGATGGTTTAATTGAATATTTCATACTGTAGGGAAAGCTAGTAAAACTGAAGAGAGAATTCTTGGAATATATCCAGTTAAAATGATAAAAACCCTTTCCTTGTTTTCTTCCTAGGGAATTAGTTTTAACTACCTATGCCAGTGCATTTTCATACAGAGTTACAAATCGGTATTTGTGTAAGACAAAATTGTGCCTTGGGAACAGCAACTCTTTTCAGATAGCCAGATAGATTGGACAGCTGAAGGGCATCACTGATTAAAACAACTTAAAGCTCTTCAAGGTGAGTCAGTTGTACTAAGACTTCCAGAGCAGAAAAGAACTAAAACTCACTCTCAATGTCTCTCTATTTTATTTTGCCTATCACTTCAATTACTTTTATTACATCCCATGCACAAACATATCTTGCTAATAATATTTAATTGATACGAATGAGATTTCACACAGGACATTTCTAATACAATAATAACAAACAAATAAATAAATAGATAGATAAATAAATAATGTGGGTTCTTTTATAAACAAGTTGCACCAGGCATTTTTGGTGTGATGCAGTGAGGTAAAAAAAAAGAAACTATATTTGAAAATGGCCGTAAACAGTCCTGCACAAAGAACTGCTTTATTGAGGAGGCTTTCCAACCTCTGTGTGCTCACGGATGCTTGGCATGCTTCTCTTGCTAATGGAACTGCGGATAATGCCTGCAACAAAGCCACACCACTTGCTTTTAAGAAACCAAGATGGTCAAGATCAGACATGCAACCATGAGCATTCTCATCATAAACCAATTTGAATCCTTTGAGGATCAATATCATCATACCCCACCGATCTCAAAGACAAAGGGTCTGGTGACATCAACCCACAGCTGATCTATCTTAGCAATGGAGAACAGAACAAATTCATCACAGATAATTGAAGGGAGTATTACCAAGCTGACAAGAATCAGAGAGGTAGCTGTGTTAGTCTGGAATTGCAGAAGTGACAAAGAGTCCTGTGGCACCTTAAAGACTAACTAATGTATTGAAGCATAAGCTTTCATGGGCTAATAGAGAAAATGCAGAGCTGCAATTCATTTGCAAATTTGACACAATCACCTCATGACTGAATAGGGACTATGAGTGGCTAGCTAACTACAAGAGCAGTTTCTCTTCTCTCACAGTTCACACCTCCAGGTCAGCTGCTAGAGGAATACCTCAACCTCCCTGATTAGAGATAACAAGCTGGCTCAGCCTGATTGGACTAACCTTGTTATCTCTAACCTGGTTCTTGCCTACTTATTTATACCTGCCCCTGGATACTTCCACTGCATGCATCTGACAAAGTGGGTATTAGCCCACGAAAGCTTATGCTTCAATACTATACTTAGTCTTTCAGGTGCCAAAGGACTCTTTGTCACTTACCAAGCTGAGGCACTCGGCTTAGTAAAATGGAAAACATCTGGATGGGTGGTTGCTGGTGGTTCCTGTAGGTTAGGACAAGCGATCCCTCTTCACCTCAGTCACATCGCTTCTGCAACTCTGAAAAAAGGCCCACAGAAGACAATAATCCAAGCAGCTCCCCCAGCAATCTCCTCCATTTTCCACAGATTCCGGTTATGCTGAGTGCAAGTAGCTGTAGAGTGGAGGGAACTGTCTAACAGGTGATGTACTTCATTGAGCCAGTTGACACTGTCAGATAAACCTTGCCACCAGAAACAGGACCACACAAAAATCCAGAGTTTTCCTTAGCCTCTGAGGAGATGAAGACATAAAGCTATTTCAGTGTTAATTTAGCTGTGGAAGAGTTCCAGCACTGAAATGGATGTGGGGATGGATGGACCACTGTATGAGAGTAAAGTAAGTGTCTGAAACATTTGACTCAAAGACAAAGACAAGGCTAAACATACATCCAGCCGATTATAAGTGGACTTTACTCAAAGGTCACGAAGCAGAGTCCATCATTCACAGAGCCAGGGAGAATGAGTATGATTCTATAGCCTCAGAGTTGGGCACTCACCATGGAGGTGGGAATGACAGTCCTTACTCCAATTAATCTTTAACTCTTTGTATAAATTGGAATGTCTTCAACGGTACTGAGAGTTTCCCACCCCAGAAAAGCCACTAGCCTGGGAGAAGGAACACCTGACTTGAAGTCCCTGTTTCAGTTGTGGGTCTGCCGTGTCCCAGGTGAGTGCTATAACCACTGAGTTATTGGTTATAAAGGGTCACCACTACTACCATTACCACCTCCTCCTCCTCCTACTCCTACTCCGTGCCTCAGTCTCCTTATGAATCTAGCCTGAGAAATTAAAATGTTTCATTCTGAAAATGGCAAAGGAACCGTATCAACATTTTCTACCCGGCCTCACACTTTTTTATTAGACTGTAACTTATATCATCCCTATAGTTCCACACTATGATCATGATCACAGACACTTTCTCCTCAGTACAGGACAAAAGCACACAGTTGTTGGATTACTGACATAAATGTTCTTGACACCAAACTTCCATATAGTCGGCACACCACAGCTGACTGCAGTTAATAAGAAGATATATTCACACTACTCCATTAGAATTACTTATATTAGCCTAATACAATGCATACAATGTATAATTACAATGCATATCAAGAATACATAGAACACAAGGGGACATCTCTAAGCCCCTTGATATGAGATAAGTTATCAAGGAGAGACAGGCCCCATAGCATATTTATTAATGACCAAGTCATTTGTTGTTTTCAACTGCTGAAAGTTAGGAATTGCTCAAGGGACATCTCTGAAATGTAGTTTAAAAAACAAAATCAGTCCTGTGTTGATGTCTTACTAGTTAAGGTTTGAGCCTAAAGGAAATCATCAGAGTAAAGTTGTACATCCATGGAAATAGAGGAGTATAATGGGAACTTCCAAACACCAACCCTTAACTATAGCAATACCTATAGCGGTACTATAGGATGAAGAATAAAATACAAAGAACATCAGGAAAAGAAACAGAAATATATATGGATTATGTTTATAGAAATATATGGCTAATCCACCTTGAACACGCCCGATCCCATCTGATCTCGGAAGCTAAGCAGGGTCGGGCCTAGCTAGTACTTGGATGGGAGACCTCCTAGGAATACCAGGTGCTGTAGGCTTAACATGGGCGTGGGGCTAGCAACTCCACCCCGTAGGGAACCAACTTGCTACTGAAACGCCAACAACAGAGATGGAGTGCTCTGTGGTTGGTGGCCCATACCCCGCCTGGGGGGTGACGGGCGGAGAGAGAGAGATGTTTATAGAAGCACAATAATACAGCAGTTTCTGCAGCATCTTCAAAAGCAGCTGGAGAATGAATGTACAGTATCTATTATTCAGCCGAGCTGTATGAGTTTTACAGCTAGCAGTAGGTGAATTAAGTCAGTCAGACTCAAAAACTCGACTGAAACGTTTGCATCTAGAAGTTTTTTAATCTATTTTTCTTTTATATGTGCCTCTTCTTATGAGTTAGGGTTGTTCCCATAACTGTCAGAACATCATTGGAGTCTGGACTTTACATCCACACTTTTGGGGCTTATCAGAACCAATCTAAACCCACATTTTGAAACTTGGTTCTTCAATTGTTGGTTGTTTCTTCCCTTTTTCCCAGTTGGGATTCATTGTTTTTTTAAGGGAGATTTTTCTGCTGCTAGTATCCTGCTCCAAGAATGTCATTGTTCTCAACCATTTACACAATTGCTTCCAACCATCTGTCTATTCTTCATCCTCACGGGTGGTCTGTCACAGATACTATACTGAGGCACAAGTCATGTTCCATATCTAATGAATTGTGGCCTTGAGTTTTTGTAGCTCAAAGCTTATTGCTTGTATACACCAGAAATTAGTCTATTAACAAGTTTCTCACTAGCTCCTCCTCCATTAGGGGATTGGAACTTGGATTGGGACAAAGTGGCGGTGGTTCAGTCTTGACAAGAGTGACAGGATGTCTGTGGGCTGACAAATAGCTCCTGCCTGTATTTTTGAGAAAGTAGGTTCATTCTTTGTCAAAGAGTTTTGATTTTGTGGGCACCGTTGGAGACTTTTATTACCAAAGTATCAATTGGGACTGATAACCAAGAACATCTTTTTCATTAGTATGTGGCTTTTCCTATCTGATCTGGCTCTCCCCACAGAAATCCATGCAACTTTCACATTGCATTACTGCACTGAACTTTACTTGGGGCTACTCTAGAACAGGGGTTTCAAACATGCGGCCCATGGGCCGCATGTGGCCCGCGAAGCCCTTCCCTGCAGCCCACAAAGCTCCCTGGCACTCCCCCCCATAGCAGTTTCCGGGAGGGAGGGGTCAGAAGTAGATGCTTCTCTGTTGCCTGGCTGGGCCGCTGCTGATCCCCAGCTACTAGGCACTGCTGCTGCGGCTTCAATGAACGAGCTGGGGTGGCGCTTCCCAGGAGCCCTCTGCAGCAGTGGCCAGGAACGGTAAGCCAGGCTCCCTGCCACCCTCCCGCCTCCCTCTGAAGAGGGCTCCTGCGAAGCACCCTGCCTGGGTCACTGCCAAGCCCTGGCTTCTACGCGCTGCTGCTGTGACCTCAATGAACAAGCTGGGGCGGCGCTTCGAAGGAGCCCTCTGGGCATGCTGCACCACCCCCTGCCTGCCATGCCCCACTACCGATATCCCCTGCAGAATGCCGGGCTTGGGCAAGGGGTGGCGGGGAGGAGAGTCCGGGAAGGCTGAAAGGAGACGGAGAGAGGAGATGGGGGGGATAGGGAGGGGCATCTTAGGGGTGGGAGGGTATTGAAGCTGGAGGCGTGGGGGGAGATTTGGGGAACAGGTAGCAGGGTTAGGGGGGAGATTTGGGGACAGGGCACTGGGTTACAAGGATGAGTGGGGGGACATTTGGAGATGGAGAACAGGGTTATGGGAGGTGAGTGGGGTGAGATTTAGGGATAGGGTACAGGAAGATGAGTTACAGGGATGAGTGGGTGGAGATTTGGGGATGGAACACAGGGAACTGGCTACAAACATGACTGGGGGGAGATTTGGGGAACAGGGAGCTGGGTTACGGGGGTAAGTGGTGATGGGGAACAGGGTTATGAGGATCAGTTTGGGAGATGGAGACTTTATTAGGCTGAGATGGGCTGAAATTTCTGTCAGATTTATCAGCATATTATATTTGAAAAAAGTTTGAATCATCTCAGGCTGGTAATTTCTTGTTAAATTAGATTTGTTTGCTTGTGTTCCCAGCTCTGGACTTCCTATATTGCTCTTGTTTTGTTTGCCAAACAGCTGTTGGCGGTGACTAGCGCTTTCCAGGAGGGAGCGGGGAGCTGTGTGCCCAGAGGAGGAGGCAGTGCAGTGGGGAGGGGGGGGGGTCAGTTATGTAGCCCTTGGGCCAGTGCGTGGGGCCCAGGGGCAACGAGGGGGGTCAGTTATGTGGCCCTTGGGCCAGTGCACTAGTCCTCATGTGACCCTCGTGGTCATTTGAGTTTCAGACCCCTGCTCTAGAAGATCGCTCAGGAGCTTCATTTAGTGCAGAATGTTGTTAAATAAGTTATGAATTTTCTCCAGGGACTGTCCTGATTTGCTATTCATTTTTGGTTACAATTCAAGGTGTTTCCTTTGATGTAACAGCTTCCAGTCTAGCTGAGAGTGTTCATCTCTCTTTATGTGTTTTCATGACAATATAGGTCATCTGAGCGCCTTAAACTCAAAATCTCTAGATAATAAACATGAGGGTTCTTAAGGAAAGGAAAGTGTTCTCTTGGCAGACTATACAAAAGCCAGGCTACAAATACTATTTTTCCACTAAAGAAAAGATTAGTCAATAAAAGTTATGGAATAACCACTTTACATAAGGCTGTAAAGTACAGGAGCCTGGAGTAACCATTAATCCCTGTATCATCTAATGATTAGAAAGCTACACCAAATTCTTAAAATATATGTACAGGTTCAAAACTAATTGAAGAGAACAACCTTTTGCAGAAATCCTCAAGGTGAAAGGAATTCTCTTTCAATCACAACTTCAGTGGAGAGCCTGATGTTTTTACTTTCAGGTTGAAGTACATCAAGCACCATCAGAAGTAAAGCTGATTCCTGACAACTTTTTATCCTGCTATTTACAGAAAGGTTTAGACAAGGGATTCAGTTCTCAAAGATTTGTGAATAAGCAGATAAAATTACCATTGAGTAATTTAATACTTCTCCTGGGTAGGAGAGCAAGTACTAGCTAATTGCCTGGCATGTTTCTTTAACTGAAGGATGTGGAACCTAATTTGCACTCACTGGATTGAAATTGTGCTGTATTCTGTTACCTAACAGAGCAGCCAAAATATATTTTTCTATGTCACAGTTGCATATTTTGTAAATATAGCAGGAAAACATGACGCGTTACTGTAAAGTAACAGCATTACTGGTCTTGCTTCAATGAAGGCAATAGGATACACCAGCCCATGGATGTTTATATTTGTAAAATTTTAAGAGGACTAGTGATAAGAATTGTGAGCTGGTGACTGGTATAAATATGTATCCAATATAAGCAATGCTGCTGTACAATTACAGAAATCTTGGGAATATTTTTTAAAAGGAGTGCGCTGTTAATTTTAACATGCATGTTTTAATGGTAACAGTAACAGCTCAAAAGCAGTGAAGAGTAAAATGGTAGTTAACCAATTCAATAAAAATCCATGTGATTCTATCTACATGTTTTGGCTTGACAACCATAGGAGCACTTAAAACAGTGCTCTTGGGAGGACATGACAACAGGGTACTAATGAGCGAGTGTGATGATATTTCATCATACCCACCTGTCTAAGAGGAAGTGTTTTCTTTGGTTGTATTCATTTTTATTAAAGCAGCATGTAGTATCTGACTTATTGACTGATTTGGGTTCTTTGTCTTCATCTTCTCTCTTGCTCTTTCTTCCAGATTTGGTTAAAAGTACCTGAAGGTAATTCTGTGCTAACATTCCCACAGATCTACTGTAATCTGACTTCTGGTAACCCAGATTTCCCCCCATCCCCATCCATGAAAAACAGACTTTAAGACACATGGCTGCTTTGTGGTGGATATAAATACTTTGTCTTTCTCATTCTGGGCCCCTTGGGGTGGAACCAAGTTTTATAACTCCTTCCCTTTACACTCTGTATTGACTGCAACTTTCATGGCTCAGGACTGACCAATGCAACTGTTCTAGGGATTTCTCTATTGGTTTTCCTCTCCAAAATTGAGTGGTGCTTCAATTTTTGATAGACAACTATAGCCATATATGAATTAAATGTATATTCTTAAAGTTAAATTATAACTATTTTATACTTCGTTTGTAAACTCTTTGGGACAGAGACCATTTTTGTACCAGCACCTGACACAATACACCCCAGAGCTATCGTGGGCTCCTAGGTGTTATTGGGTTACAAATAATAAATAATGATCATAAGGCAATAATAACTGTACAGTCATGGGCCTTTCAAATTTCTCTTTTTCAGCAGGGAGACCGTTATTTTTTAAAGGAACTCTCAAGTTAATTCAGTTAAATTGATTCTGCAGGAATGGTCATTGTAAAATAGGAAACTTCTATCCTGTGGTGGGAGAATCCGGCATGAGTGGTATTTTTCAAGAGAGTCTGGGTGAGTTAAGCACCGAAGTGTCATTGAAAATTCAAAGAGAGGCAGGTGCCTAACTCCCATAGGCTCTTTTGAAAAGTCCTTTGGCTGTGATATGTCGATTATTATAGAGTGGCTTTGATGTTTACATGTTAGTGTTATAGTCATATCCTCAAACATGTAAAGCATAGAATGGAAAAATGATTTTTTATAGAAAAATGTAATTAATTTTAATTACTCTGTTAAAGAGGGAGAAGAGTGGGATAGGCCTTGTTGAGATGATGGGGACGGGGGATACAGATTCAATTATCTCAAGGGTTCACCATTTAGATTACATTCTTTTCTCTTTATTTCACACAGGTTAATCTCTCCATTCAATACTCATTTAATCACTCAAGTAAATGTTATATTATATTCTAATTGTTGGAGCCACAATCATAGTTTTGGAATAGTACCTGGCAATACCTGGAAAGTAAGGTCGTCTTCACTGCTGTCACCAGACCTGTCTTAAACCCACTGTTTTCATGTTGGTTGTCCTAGATCATGCTTAAAACAGCCAGATTTAATATGCTGAGGAAAATGGAAATGATCTGATCTAGCTAATCTAAGATTAAAAGAAGTAGGCTGAAGACAAAGCACTTTGCTGTTCCCTGTATAAAATCAATTTATCCTTTAAAACTATACAGATCATTGTAAAAACAGTCACACTTTTAAGAGACACGTTTATTGACACTAGAGCTGCTTTTATAGAAAGACTGTGATTGAATTACATTGTAAACAGATTCCTGAAAAAGAGTTTGGGATTTGCATTTTTCTGACTGAATTTCAATAAAGTGGAGGATAAGGAAGGCCCACAAGGGAGATAAGCAGAGTCTTTCCCAAGATTTATTTGTATCTACAATTACTTTGGATAATATTCATATATTTTTATATACTTAAGTTACCAGTGGGACCAATATGCTTATTCTTTGGAGGAAGAGGCCTGTCAGTTGCTGGATTAGAACTCTCTCATTTAGGACATACGTAACTCAGTGTTTGCCTGCGCTACAAATTAAACATGTTGTTCCAGAACTCAGCCCAAGAGAAAATTTTGTTTCAGATTGGAGAAGCTTCTGTAGTAAATTGTGGGGCAAACCAGCAGAGGAGAGGGAGATACCTGCCAGAGAACTTGGAGGGTGAAGCTTATCTATTTATTAGAGCAGACTGAGAATTTTTTGACAAACTTTTATTCATTTAAAAAATGCCAATACACCAAGAAGTCTTGGTTTTGACAAAAATTTCATTGAGAAGGTTCCTCAGGTCCGGGATGGAATCTCTCTCTCTCTTTCTCATTGACTCCAGAATAGCCAATGGCCCAATGGTCAAGGAACTTACCTAAGAGATGGGAGACTAAGGTTAAAGTCTCTACCCTGCCTGATTCATGTTTTCCAGACAGCTCTACTAATTTATGTCCATTCTATTTCATTCTAATGCTAGAGAAATTCAGCTTCTAAACACTTGCTTCATAACACAAACCAGGCTAGTATATTACACTCTAAAGTAAAGCATCTTGCCCTCTATTATTATTTACAGCCGTTACAGTCTACCACCCAACAAATGCAGGCACAATAAAGAAATATTTTTATGTACAGATTTCAACACAATTGGAAGAACTGCCAAGGAAGGGCAACTTCCTCATCTTTATTCATTCATTCATTGGTGAAAAACTAGGCATCAGCAGCTTGCAAATGTCTTTGATTTTTCATTGATTAGAATGCTTGCCTACCACCACAACGATCCCAGCCGTCTGCTTGGAATTTAAAGAGAACTGATTTGGAAAGACAAAAAACATCTCTTACACTACTATGGCCAAGTGACATATCAAAGCAAAGATTGTGCGATTTTGTTCTTCACTATATCAAGTTCCCTCTTCAGATGCTCTGGCCCACATATATCACATAATCGCTTCAAAAACTGATCGCATGTGGTTGTGAGTGGCTATGAAAGCTTCACTACTTTTCCCACTTCTCCTGAATGTTCAATCCTCTAAACAGGATCCAGTGTCAATCTCCAAGTTGCTACCATGTAGACATGAATTTACGTTATTTGATGTATTTTGTTTGGACATGGGGACAGATTCTTAGCTGAGGTAAATCTGTGTACCTCCATTGAAGTAACTGGAGTTACACAAAATTTACAGTCTGAGGAGCAGGGCCTCAATTTTAAGAAAGCGACTATGACCTAAAACTGAAGCATCTATAAGGCACTTCAGTTTTCCTCAGAAGTACAGTAATTAATGCACATCGCCAGGATAACCTTTGGAATGGTTACAAACAATGCTGAATCATTTGCGGACAACTGTGAACACTAGTTCTGAAGAAGAGTTTCTTTAGCACTCTCTCTGGACTTTTTACTTTACAATACCCTATTTGGGATTGGGGGCATATGCACACACTCATCCTTTATGTCTGCTTAGTATGAGCAAAGTAGCTTTAGGCACAGGAAATTTTTCACAACCCTGTCCAGTAACGTTCGTCAACCATTTCTTCCTTTTATAGGCTCCAATCTTGCATTCCCTTTCACATGCCCATGTACTTTAATAGGTGTTCCAGTAGAGGGACTGGAGAACCTGGACCCACTGAATTTAAACACATGCACACAAAATCCCCCCCCACACACACAACCTCTAATTTAACGTTCTGAGTTACACCAGTGTAAATTCAGAGTAAGTCCGTTGACTTCCACAGAGTTACTGGTATAAATTTAAAATGTATCTGAGCACTTAGGATCCTTTTTAATCTTCAAAAGGGTTTATAAACTGTAATTAATCTTCACAACACCTCTGTGTAATATAGAAATGTGATCACTATTACCCCCCCCCCTTTTTCAGTAGAATGTAGCGCTCATAAAAGCTGTCAAGATGTGGGACATGGGAAAGTGATGTCATCCACATAACTGGTATAGCATTGACAATGTAAACTTCCTAATACTGTCTTGCTAATGTGCTTCAACTCTAACCTGGTGGTATCACCTGTAAAGGTAAAAGAGTTGTTCATTTTCAGTGGTCCATTCAAACCTTGACTTCTCTGTTCAGGCATCCAACAAGATGGATCCCATTCGTGGTTGTTCTTGTCATAGGGACATACATCCAGTGGAAAGGCTATTGTTGATGCTGTTACTTCAAATACATATGTGAAGTTACATTTCGAACTTAACTTAGTAGTACCTGAACAATTGCTTTGATACATAAAGCCAGGAAAGAGAAAAAAAGTGTCTTTCTATCTAAACTATTTACAAACAAACATGAGAGTAACAGAGGTATAGTTGTCTATCAAATCTACAAATGTCTTTGAACCAGGTTAATGACAAAGTAGAACTTCTGCACAGTACAGTTAATAACGGATACATAGGTATGATGCAAGACTATTTTCAGCACTAACAAATAAGGAGGATCTTTTGTATGCTGCATAGAGGATTTTCTACATCATCATACCCCCAAGGCATTAAGGATAAACACAAAATAATTGTATCTCAAGAGATGAAACACAGCTAGTTGCCCCCTGTGGAAGTTCTTGTTTTGATGTTGTGATGAAGTACGTTATGTTAGGAAAATCTCTGAAGAAATGTATCACAATAAAATTGATACACAGATAAAAATCAGATCAAATATTAATGAAGGCAGCACACTAATAAATGAAATGCAAGGGAGGTGATATGTATATCCTCAGAAGAAAAGTTTCAGTCATAAATTTTTATTACTTTACAACAAACATATTTATTTTATTGTATAATAAGGAATGCTATTTCTACTGGGTTGGTGTGGTCCTTCTAAAGTAAAGTAAACTAGTTCTAAATACCATATATTTGTGATAATTTGTCTGATCTTAGGAAATCAGCAAAGTCATGGACTAGCATTTCAATGGAAAATAAGAAATGTTACCCTTTGGCAAATTTTACTGGGATTAACACAGGAAACAAAACAGTCACGGGCACTAAAGCTGAAGAATCTTAAAACATCGACTTTACTAGTCAGAGAGTTTATGACTACCTGCATGTGTTTTATCAGGTGGTTACATGCCAGTTGGAGAGAGATGCATCTCCAGTATTTTTCTTTTTAAATTACAAGTCATAGAAGCTAAAAGAAATACTGTTAAAGAAAAATATAATTTTCTATTCAGTGAGCGAAGTGCTCATTAGGTAATCAAAATGTATGCACTGCTTCAGCAATTTTTTTTCATTACAATTTAAATAATAAGTTTCTCCATATTGAAATTAAAGGATTATATTGGATTGAGAACTGCACTACACAGAGTCTACAGATTATTTTTTTAAATGCTTTGAAGACAAATAAGAACTTTTCTAAGTAGTCTTTTATTTAGTCTGAGCGCTTTAGTTTTAACTTTACTTATTTAAAAAGTAAGCCATTCTATGTCATGAGGACTATGCAGACAAAGTAATTAAAATAAGAATAACTATTTATAGATTGCTTTAGTTTTGCTCTGTTTTCTCATTATTCAGAAAACAGCAGAAAATCAAAGATGTTCAGAAGGGTTTTTCTTGACCTGTTTGTTTCGCAACCTGCTGTATATGAAATAGAATTTAAAATGAAAGGTATCAGAGCCATTAATATGTTGGTTGTTAGCAGAAGAAAAGTCTGTAAAGCATGTAGAGGATTGCCAACAACTAGCTCAAAGTCAACAGAATTAATACGTTTTAAATTCTGAAAAATAATCATTTAGCTTGTGAAAGCTAAAGTAGTGATATCTCATTAAATCTTAATGAAAATAATACCATAGTTCTGGTGACCCACATCAACAGTAGCATTACCACATAAACACATGGTGTCATTAACACTCAATGCTCATTAATTTTGCTAAAGCCACTGTTTCGAGAATACATCTTCACACAGAGCTCTCCTAAGATTTCTCAGTAAAGAAGCAATGAATATAGATCAAACATATGGCATCAAAACTAGATCGTAAAAATGTTCATAAGCATATTCTAAATAGAATGGAGGGTGAGCTGGACATGACTATGGTATATATGGGTGGCTTAGTGGTCTAAACATCAGGTTTGATATAAACAGACTTCTTACAACCACAAAATGCAATGAGGATAGTTACACACTCCTCTGCTTTTTTCATAAATGCTCTTTCAGATAAAATATTTTAAAACAGCAAGATTCTCATCAAAGATGGAAATGACCATTGAGACTACCCAGGCCTGTCTTTTCTGTTGACATAAATGATCCCATGTCCCTTTTGTAAAATAGGGGCTTTTACTACGATCCCTGCCAAAACATGCCTCCATCTTCAGCTCTACTCCTTCTCCCACATACATGCACATTGTTCTGCAGTATGCTGAACACTCATTACCTGCTTTACCACCAAAAAGAGCTGCATTTCAGTGCTTTATGCACTGGTTCCTGTATTGTAGAGACAAACCAAAATTTTGGACTCATGTGTCCCATGTTAAACATATAGCCCACTTCAGGCACAACTTGTTTATACATGTCAACCCTGCATATTTGCTAATATTGCTGAGACTGTAATTAAGATTTGTATTATCCTGAGAGAGAGATTATGTTGTGAGTAGAATGTTTTCTTATCAGTTGCAGGCACACCCTTGTGACAATGTTAAATCTTGCTACTGTCAGTAAAACTGTCCTATGGATATAACTATCTGGCTTAATGATGGCCTACCTATGACTTGTTATATCCATGCTTTTGGGGGTTTGCATTGGGGTGGTAGGGACATCCACTTGAAAGACAGTATACAAATGCATATGAGTAAATAGAAGGAAGTACTGACATTCCAAACAGTATGAAAATGTGATAGCCACCACTTTGGACAACACAGAAGATTGAACTGGGGATCTCCAGAGTTGAAAGCTATGAGTTTCTATGGCCTGAATTAAAGAGCCATTCCCCTTAATAGGGGGCTGTGACAGACTCACATCTTATGTGGATCAGTCATTGAGGGGAACATGTAGCCCAGACACACACACCCCAACAGTCAGAGAAAGCTCATCCTGAAGCACTGAGGCCACAGGAGTTTGGATACTGGACAAGCCCCAATTTGTGTGACAGCTGCCATTTTGGCTGACAGACTGGGGACTGAACTAAAGTATGAACCACTACAGCTTTAGCATAGGTTTAATTTGACGTCTATATTTGGGGGGGGGGGGGAGAGGCAGCTCCAGTCCTGCCAATGGGCCACATGTGGGGGTGGGGCAAATTCCACCCCTACCGAACGTTTGTATAATGGAGGGGCAACTCGCCATACCTCCCACGAGCTTCAACTAAGGCCAGAGTATACCATTTAGCCATTGCCCTAATGTGGGAGTAGAAAACAGTTACTTTTCCCTCAAAGTAACCTGCATAGCAACCTTAATTCTGGCATATCTAGGGTGACCAGAGAATAAGTGTGAAAAATCGGTATAGAGGGTGGGGGAGGGGTAATAGGAGCCTATATAAGAAAAAGACCAAAAAAATCGAGATCGTCCCTATACAATGAGGACATCTGGTCACCCTCGGCATATCCTAACATTAAAATGCTTGCGTGTTCATTGAATGTATTTTGGGTATGGAATTTCATAGGGTCCTTTAATAAATAAATAAATAAATAAATCTGGAAAAAAATCATGTGCAATAACATGGGTTATCAGCAGAGCGTGAATGCAGGATCTTTATTTCACACTGCAGGCTTCTGCCACTTGAACTAAAAGGTTAATTGATATCACTTAGCCAGTATCACTAGAAAACTGTCACCCTCTTTGTGCGCCAGTCACCAAAAGTGGAATTTGACACCTAATTTGCCAGTCAGATACCCACTGTTCACTGTGTCATTCTTGGAAATGGCTGAACCATTTTCGTTCAAAATTTCAAAAGCAAGAATCTGAGGCTGCACAGCTCAGTCCCTCTTATCCGCTTTCTGTGGCAAACAATAGCTCAGGCTGGGATACTTGTCTAATTTTGGCTGTTGGGTCTAGTGTGGAGGTGGCACTGGTGGCCTGTAATACACAGAGGATCAGACTAGATGAAAAATATGATTCTTTGAGCCCAACCAAAAATTTCAACGTGAATGATTATAGTTTGTTAAAGCTAGTAGCAGCTGAAATATTTTCAATTATAACTAACGAAAAACATTTGGCAATCGTCACTATAAGCATCACGTCTGCTCCATCTATAATAGTATAGATGTACATATATATATACACACACACACACTCCTGACTCTAAAATTTTTCCAATCCCACATGTGATTTCCTCCCCTGCTGGGTGAATTCCATTGAAAAACATTGAGTTCCTGCAGAACAAAAACAAAAAATAAAATACTTTCTTCCTGCAGAACCACAAGAATATTAAAGAGCCAGGCTGCATACACAACCACACAAATGCTGCCAACACACACCAACACCCTGTGTGCAATTGTGGTTTACAGAACACATAGAAAAGTAATTTACTTCCTGCATTCCCTGTAGTTCTATCTTCCTTTCATGTAGTCGTTCCAACTTTCAATTCACAAAAGCAAAACCTCTTTAGAACCAAAATAAATACTAATCTGAAATTCAATGTACCCTGACAGCAAATAAGTTTGCTGTGCTTACTTCAGCATGAATAAAAAGCCCGCAAGGAGACTCCTACATAAGAGTATATTTACAAGTTCCATTACCCACTGGAGAGATTGATGTAATAAACCTATAATAAAAAGCCTCATGTTATGGATTTCTCTAATGTTTCTTATCAAACAGATTGTATTATGTTGGCTTGTGTATTCAATTTAAAATAGGTTTTCAATAAGTGCCTCAGAGCTAGAGGTCATTTTTGCTTAGTTTTCTGACACGTAGAAATGTTTACAGTCTTTTCTATTCTTTAGAATCTGAAAGCTGTGTTTGTAGTTTGGTCAAGTACTTTACAACATTTATCTATATACATTCTTTTCGTGTATCTACCCCCAAAGCTAATACAGTTGATGGTCCCATTATGTAATTTATTTTTTATTACTAAATAGAAATTGGTGAAGTGTTTCACATCAAATAGGACTAGCATACAGGAATTGTTTTGTACCATTCATAGCTGTCACTGATTTCCAACTTGCTTGTATTTCATGTTGTCTTGCTGGAACACAAATAAGGTGTTCCTTGTTCCCCGCAAGGCAAGAACACTCCAATAGTTACTTCACCTTTTATGTTAGTGGAAACAGCACAATGTCATAGAATGGATGTAATGGTAGGAGATGCAGGCAATAGTAAAACACATGGTTCTCTTTAGCAGTTTTTATTTCTGTTCACTGGATGTAGCTAACTTCATGAGATATCTTTGCCATTATGATTTTGCTAATTGATATTCATTGCAATTTACCATAGGAAATATTTGGAATCAATTAAATATTATTATGCTACCTTTGTTTTAGGATTGTTATTTAAGATGCGTTGTTATTTTTTTCCAGTCTGTGCAAACTGTTACAATCTTAAACTATGATCCTGCATTCAGAATAATGTGGGAGACCTTCTTATCTTCAAAGGGGTTCCATGGAGGACTATGGGCTTGTCTACACAGTGCAGCAGTACGCTTCAATGGGGTCTGAATTCTTATGCACACCAATATATCACTAACTGGCCCGAATACACCCTGTTAGTGCTCATTAAAAGTTCTCTAGTGCACATTAACCTAGTCCTGTTTCTAATCTATGTTAAACTGTAGGGAAGTTTTAATGCATGCCAGCAGTATGTTCATGGCCCTATTAGTAAGTGACACATTCATGTGCATTAGTATTCAGACTCCATTGATGTGCACTACTCCACCCATATAGACAAACCCTAAGAATATGTGCATGAGTATAGGATTTCAGGATCAGTGCCCTAAAGCTTATTCTCCCTTCAATGGGTACAAAGTTAGTACCATTGGGAGTTACAGGTATTAAAATGAGCTCTCTCTTCATGGACCTGATCTAAAGCCCACTGAAGTCAATGGGAGACTTTCCATTCATTTTGGTGGGCATTCATTCAGGGCCCATATGCAGACAAAGCTGGAAGTCAAGAATACCCCCCCAAACTTACAGAGGTGTTTTTCCCCCTCTAGAACAATTAATATTCTGCATTCTACATGCTAGAATACAGTAGCAATGTATTGATGCAATGATGCAAAAAAACCCAAAAACAAAACAAAAAAAAAAAGGGGTGGGGGAGAGAGAACGTCAGATGTGAGAATACTGTACTGGGTTAAATGGAAATTAAGACAATTCAACTTCTATGAGAACAGTAGAGATACTTTCCCCATCAATCTCAAAAGGTGAAGGGCACTCAGAGGCGAGGAATCAACTTGCCATTAAAAAAAGTTAAAAATAGAACACTCCTTTAGAGCACATCAGGTGAGCACTTGTCAAATACTTGGGGATTCTTTCAGCTCCAACAGCCGCAGCTTCACATCCAAACTTTCCTTTAAAAACAGAGGGGGATTTTGAAATGAAAAGTGGTGCCTTTTTTTCCTTTAAGCTACTTTTCAGTACTCCTGCCATGAGAAATCTGGAATACAAGATGAATCTTTGCACCCATTCAATATAATTTAACCTACTATCTAACCTCCAAGCATTTCCCAGCATACCAGTTAACAGTACTGGTGCAACTACATTCTTGCTCTTGAGACATATGCTGTAGCAGGGTCATAGCTGAGATCTACATGAGGTGTGACATAACAGCAGAAGCACATCCCTTACATACATCCTCAGAGGTATTATCATGTGAAGTACAATCGTGTGAAGCTCAGTTTACCCACAAGAGGACTCATTCCCTCCTGGTGTCTGTGTCCCCACAATGTAGTCCCTCCCCCCCCCCCCCGGTTGCCATTTCCTTTCCCCACTGTGTATGGCTTCTTCTTTCACTGTACCTTTCAGCCACTGCACCTGCACATTTTGTGCCTTGAGTTTGGTTCCATCCCTCCCCTTCATCTCTCCCTCACGTTTTCTTCTTTTCCTTTCCTCTCCCCGTGTTTACATTCTCCCAATCGCCAAGTGTTGCCCCTCCCTATTCTTTCATCTCTTCTCCCATCTCACCCTTACTTGTGTAAGTTCATTAATTTTAAAGAACACATGTAGAGCAACTCAGAGAAGTAAGAAAGTTGTAACATTTGCGATCCCTGTGTATCCCCATTAACCTATGCATGGTAAGAGTTCAATGATGACAGCTCCCAACCCACAATACCGGTGTAGCTCACTGTTTGCAGATAAAAGGTCCAAAGCCCAAGTTGCATACCAAAGTTTAGACTGTATAACACTGACATGCTATTACGACAGCATGGTATTGGTGCTTTTCTTCAGATGAGATGTTCAGTGATTTGCCTTTTGCCCACACAGATGTTAAATGAGTCAACTCACTTTTGAAACATTATCCTGTCCAGCATTTCCAAGCTCAGTACAATGGGTTCGAACATCCTAGTCTGGATGAGAATTTAGACACTGCTTTAATTACCCACACTTTCACTGAATTATAAGTATCCCATTAATTTGAGATACTCTGTGTATGAAAAGTACTATGAAATAAAAATCTGTTCTATAACCAACTCAATCCATTAATTTCTCATGGTTGTTAGTCATGTCACAGAAAATAGATTTTTTTTTATTTATAGGCCCATTAGGTCCATGTTCTCCAATTTAAGTAAACAAGCTACTAAGAGTAACTTGGAAGCAGGACTTCATATCCACACGTTGAAAACATGATGTGCTGATGCATCTTCAGATAAAAGAGGGAGTTGGCTTCTTGAAAACACTCATCCTCCCTCCTAGGGTGACCAGACAGCACATGTGAAAAATCAGGATGGGGTGAGAGGTAATACAAGCCTAGGAAAAAAACCCCAAAATTGGGACTGTCCCTATAAGAATGGGACATCTGGTCACCCTACTCCCTCCCTACTTTTGCTTTGGCCCCTATATAGCAAAAGCCCAAGATCCTCCTGCAGCATTACACTCAGCTGGGGGGATTAAAACCTGCGGTGAGGAGGAAACAGAATTGTAAGCAAAAAATACTTACTGGACATCCATGGAAGACCTCCCATTGATATCCTAAAATCCTAAAAGTCTGAGTGATTATCTGGCCATTATCTGCCAGAAATCTCACAAATACAGATGACCCTGACATATCAGGTATTTCCTGATTCCATCCTGACCAGAAACATTGTGTTAAGAACGTTTCTTGGAGTATTTTAATTTAGCACTCTGTCTTTCACCAGTATAAAAATCACACACTTCCTACAATTCGTAGAAGCCATCAAGGCACCGCATGAAGTGTATGTATTGTCAGTGTAAGAGAAGAATGAAAAAGGTGAACACCTTTTCAATCTTTACAGTATCCTCTGATTTGGGAGGAGGCAATGGTTGGTACATACAGCAGAATAATACCCTTGCCACTTTATTCAGGGTTGAGCAATTATTTCCATTAAAAACTTTGAACTCTAAAAATCAGATAATGTTTTCTAAAACAAAATCCTCCTTATAGCTATTTCCAATAACCTGGATAGCTTGATACTTATTTTATTTACATCAGAATATAAAAAAGTTGTATTTTTTTAAATTGAGCTTAAATGAAAGCACAAAACCAGCCTTAAAATGTGGAATATTTCATGTGCTTTTAATGCAAATATGATAGAGTTCTAAAATACTTTAAACTGGACTAATATGTTTTGTAACTAAACAACATTCTTCACTATGGAACATCACAACGTTACGCTGATACCATAGTCACTTGAATTATGGGATTTCCAGTCTTAATAAATGACCTGCCGATCCAAAGCAAGTCAGAGGAAGATACTTTTCTTTTTCACAATGTTTCGATACTATAATATTATTGAAATTAAAAAGGATGCAAAATACAAAGGTTTAAATAAGCATTTGAGGAACAAATCTTCGATTAGTATTTTCAAAGACGTTCCTATGGTTTGGCACCCAAAAAGATATCTAGATACCTAGGTAAAAATTGTGTAATTTTCACAGATAATGAGCATTTTCATCTCTTGTTGAAGCCACGGGAACCGGTGGGTGCTCAGCACCTCTCTAAATCAGGCCATTTTTACGCAGATTTCTAAGTACAGTTTTAGAAACTCGTGATTTGAAAACACTGCTTTAGAAAAAAGATGTCTGGGTGCCTCTGAAATCACTGGGAGTTTTACCATTAACCTGAAGGGTGAAGACTCAGATTCACAACTATGAGAGCTACAAGGTACAGTGGGGCTGTTTAAATAACCTGAACTCAAAATGTATTTGCTTTGGTCAGCATAAAAGAGAACTTAAATGTTTTATAACACTGGGGTTTTTTGTCTTTTTGTTTTGCTTGGCTCTTTTTCATTTTATTTTATTTTATAGCCTCTAAAAGGAAGAAGGATGCTCAGGACTAATTTTTAATGAAACATCTTGAACAAATTATAGCAAAGGAAAATTTGAGTCCTTGATAATTTAAGTGTTATTTTTACTACTAATGTGAATTCAACCCTAGCAAATTAAAACAGAAAGAATTAATTGGATATGCAAATGAGATTATTCAGTATATAAATCTAATTACATACCAATTTGCTTTAACAGCATGAAAAAAGAATAAATTGTTCTTTGTAAATTGATTGTCTTAAACAACCACCTGTAGCACAATAAAGTGCCATACAAAAGCTATATTTTATAGGCAGTCATTGTCAGCATTAATAATACAATGCTCTTCAAAGATCTTGTCAAGAGTACCTTCTAAAGAGGAATCCTGCTTACACTTCTGATTTACAATATTGCATTATTTGTCTTCTAGTTTATACTAAAACACTGTCACGACTTCTCCAGATTTTTTTTGTCAGCTATAGCAATATGTAAACAAAACACTGATCTGTAAAACACTCTGTGCTTTCAAAGACAAAACCAGACTTTCAGCATTTTTTTTTTACTTATCTGATTATAGAAAATCCAGGAACATAAAAAAAGAACACATTTGAATGAGACATGAAACACTGCACACATCCTTAGTAATCTGACATTAACATTAAGCTCAGTGATCCTGAAACAGCTACCAGTACAGTATATTTGATGATCCCTTTACTACTGTACATTTGCAAAGGATGCAGGACAATTTTAACAGAATGCAAAGAAAAAATGAGAAAACAATTCCTTAGAGAGACTTCTGATAACTTTGGGCCAGCTTATAACTCTCCTATTCCTTCTGTTGAACTGGTACTGGCAAAAGTAGCCTCTTGAAATCAGTAGGACTTCTTGTTCAACTTACTTTTCATTAATGGGAGTAAGTAGTTTAAAACCCAGCATTTCAATAACTTCACATATATGATGATGGTCAACAAAATATACTGTCCACAGTCCGTTAAAAGAATGGAAATGACCTTTTCACTGGTATCAGAGGAAATACTGAGAGAGAGCAGGGCTGCTATAGAAAATCTAAAATAAGTTTTACCCATTTAATAAAAATAACAGTCAGAGCTGGGTGAATACTGCTGAAAGTTGTCTGTGATTTCATCAGCATTTCTAAACCAATCTGATTTGACTGTGTGTGTGCATTCTTTCCACAAATATTTTAGCAACTGAGTTTCTCTGAAAGGTCAAGAGAATATTCCAGATTAATGAATTTGAATTCAGACTTTACTGTTCAAAGTAGAACCCTACTACTAGGAGTTATACTGATCCTACCAGAAACATACCATGTGACCTGTGTTTCCAATCAACACTGAGTAATAAAACTCAACTACTCAATATTAACTATTTACAACAACCTGCTCATGAACAAACTGCAGAAATTATTGGGAAAACAATTCACAAAACCAAATAATTGAACAATTGAGACTGTCCCAATCTGTTTTCAGACGATTCATGAACATAGTGAAATCCATTAAATAAATTATTTGCTACAGATTGTTCATTTCAAATAAAAATACAACAAAATATAGTAAGATGTAGTAGAGAAACAATCCACTAACATACACACCTTTTTTAAAAATGTAAAAAGTTAATATATGAGAAAAATAAAGAAATCCACAAGATAAAATAACTGCTCCAGGGCCAGTATGTGCCCAGCGGATGGAGTGCAAAGAGAGAGAGGGGGAAACACAGAGAACTCCCCCTGAAGCCCCTCACTTCCCTCCCCCTGGAATACAGGAACTGCTGCTCTCTGTAGGTGAAACCTACCCCTCAAATAGGCTTTAAGTGGGTCTTCCTGGCTGACAGCTGTGGGATAGAGCTACTTGCCTGAAGAGAAGAGAAAGGTCCTTCTGGCACAAAGATTTCTCCAACTCCAGTGAGTCCTGGGACAAGCAAGTGAGACGTCTTTCATAGCAAAGTAGACTATAACAGCACACTGAGGACATCTCTACAGCCACTGGCAGGAGATTAAGGACAGAAACACAACCATGCTTCCACCCAGAAGCTGGGATGGGATAGAGACCGCCAGTTATGCGGTTGAGAGAAATTTGGGGCTGCGTACATCATGTTCACTGGGCACCCCCAGCTCTCCTATTTCACTTTATTTACATGGATGTTAGAAACATTTCCCCCCCCTCCAAGCTTGGGGTCCCTCTTTCATGCACCCCCTTGTCAGACCTGCCTCCATTCCTGTGAACTCCTCTTCATTACAAAGCAAGAGATGTTCCTTCAACGGCCTCAAATTAACATTTGGAGATCAGTAGGTCCTATTCTATTCTGCCTCTAGCATGCTCTCTTCATTAAACAGAATGGAAATACTCACAGCAAGGGGTTTTATTCTTCCTCCCACCCTGAGACCCCACTACCACTTGGATGGGCCCAATCAGATGGAGAAAAGGGAAACAAGAATAGTGAGTAGGGCTTATGTTGTGTAGGGGAGCAGGAGGGAAAACATCTATTATTTTTTCTTGCCAGGTCTGATGAACTTCTGTTAGTTAACAAGGGGGCTACTGCATTTTGCATTAGCTTCCGATCCCAAATGGACACGGCAAAGAGCCACATAGAGCTCTTTGCAGTGGTGTAGTCTTGAGGTGACAAAAGCACCGATCAATATCGGGAGGGTCAGATCTACACCCTTTGTTGCATACCAGGAAGCATGAATAAAAAAAACTCTCTTGGTCACACCTACTATCTGATAACCTGAAAGCAGATGGGAATCAGGCCCTAAACTGAGAACTCAAATGACAACTGGTGAGCAAATTCCCTCAGTCCACCGCCTGAAGTGACAGGCCTATTTTCAATTCTCCTAAAACATCTAGCCCCTTTTATGGAGATGCCTGAGCACCTTCCCCATACACAACACCTGCATGGTAACTAGAAGTGAACTATAAAAGGAACTGCGAATTTACAGATTGTTTTGTAATGGAATAACTTTTGACTTTAAATTGTATGAAGGAACAGAGACCTCTGGGGCGTCCAGTCCAGTCCCCTACTAGCACAGTCCACCCTGTCATATAATCCCATTCACAAATGTATCAAGCTCCATCTTAAAACAAGTTTTTCCCCATTACTCCTATGGGAAAGATGCTCCTATACATGGAGTTTGATGCTATCCAACCTGACTAAGAAGAGGTTCCACTGTATGTGCAACAGTGGGAAAGGCACTCTAGTGTCGTCTTGCACCTCTGGAGATTGAAAGCAGCAGCTGTACCCAAACACATTACAATCACTTTACAGGCATTTCTTGTTTCATCTCTGTCAGTAACATGTCACTCTACATTGCTGAAAAGTTAAATAATCAATGCACCATTACTTTGACCAAAATCTAACATATTCTTTGATACTGTTGATCCACCAACCAAAAGAGGAGTACCACAATGCATTAAGTTCTTATGACTAAAGCATCACTTCTTTAATGAAAGATGACAGCATCCTAATTAGCCAGCCCACCCACCTACAACACCGGCTTTGAAAGTATGTGTTGAATGTAAACATTTAACCCTGAGTCACATTAGCAGCTGGGCTGATTATGGTTCTAGTTTATCTTTCTCATGAATATTCTTGTCGGTTTTCAAATGTGATAAAGTGTTAGTTTATTGAAACACTCATCCTTCTTCACCTCTTTATTGCCTGCCTTGCTTTCAGTTGAAGAAAAGATTCCCAAACACTAGTTTTTTTCTGCTAAGGCTACAGAGATTTAAAAGATTTTATTTGGAGGAAGGAAGAAAGAAAGAACGAACGGAAGAAAAATGGTCACATGCTCTTACTTATTTGAAAACCCTTGTCTCTGGCTGGATTTTCTTCACCCTATAGAAAAACAGATTTCATTTTATACAGAAATGCTGGGATTTACCATGAACATGTTTGCTCCAGTGGACACAGTTAACAATCCTCGAAAATCCTAACTGCCCCCAGGTTCCCTCCTTTGATTACATGCAGAGGGCGGACTGAATGGAGAAGGATTTTGTCCCAAGACCAGCTCACTCCATTCCCCCCAACCTACATAAACACCATGGACTGAAGGGGGCAGGGCACTGATCTTTTCCTCCCCAACAAACAGGCCTATGGTCTGTATATTAACTTTTGCTGCTTCCCTTCCAGGCCATGGAGAAAGTTCTAGGCCAGCCACGGTAAGAAAGGCTGCTGGAAGTACAGCTTGTAGGTTACGGGCAGATCCCCTGCTGTGTGCGCGCAGAGAGAACCATACTACCCGAGTATAAAAATTCAAAAGAACTACCATGACTTGAAACTCACAAAGTGTCCTTTCACATATGAGGATGATTCATGCATGAGGGAAAATGGTTTAGTTTATGACTGCAACACACCTACCTCTACCAAAGACGAGGGAGTTTCTTTTATTAGACACAGAACCACATAACAAAATAACCTGTAACATGCTGCGTAAGAACATCCTTCCATTTTATTTTTCTGTTTCAGAGCCATTTATTAGCTGATTCCCATTAACTAAAAGGGCATTCCAATGAACCCCAGCAGGGTACGATGCAGCACCTTTGGACAGATGGGCTAATGAATGCATAAACAATGTCTTTGCTTGCTGATCAGCTCAGTTTTTTTGCATTCATTTTCAATATATGTATGTGAGTTTCCTCTAAAGAAGATGAATTTTCTTCACAACAGGCATTTCCAAAACCCTCTCATCATCTTCCCTGCATAGCTGCCTTCCCTGTTCAGAGTAGCATGCTGGTGCTAGAGCTAGTTCTCATTCCACAGGTGTACTTAGAAATGATTCAATACTTGACCCATATTTCCTGCATCCGGGGTTGCTATTGAAGTACAGAAAAAATAAAAAATCTGTTTTGTTAAATTAAGGAGCAGGTGTTGTCTGAGATGTGCGATACCGAGTGCTCCATTTTCTCCCTCCTCCCCAGACCATTTTCAGTACTGTAATGACAACGGCCCAGATAAAATCAGCTACATGCCAAGGAAGGTCAGGGCAGAAAGAAGCAAGGATGAATTGGGGAACAGTTGGAGAAGTAAGAGGAATTGAGCCCTAAATTCTCCAAGTTGCAACCAATTGTAGGTGTTGGGACTCCTTTTAGAAACCACAGATATGAACAAATAAAACACAACTCCCTCACCCACTCACCCTAAAACTCTCCACTTTTGTGAGGTGTCACTACAAAAGTGGATGTAGTGAAGCTTCATTTATAGTTTGAGCAACCTTTGGAGTCCTGGAATGAAATGTTTTATATCAGTGTTTCTCAGCCTTTCCCCCTTTCAGGAGGCTGATTTTTCTTGCATACAACAAGTTGCACCTCACTTAAAAACTACTCGCTTACAAAAAAATCAGACATAAGAATACAGAAATGTCGCAGCACACTGTTATGGAAAAAATGGCTGACTTTCTCATTTTTATCACATAATTATAAAATAGATCATGACCCCAGGTTGAGAAACACTGATATAGTATACAGAGTAGTATAAACAAGTCATTGTCTGTATGAAATTTTCATTTGAAATTACTTTGCTTGTGCTTTTCGTGCAGTCTGTTATAAAACTAGGCAAATATCTAGATGAGTTGATGTACACCCTGGAAGACCTCTGTGTTCCCCCAGAGGTACACCTACCCCTGGTTGAGAACCACTGTTCTACATAATTATAAAGCTACACTAGTATTCTCAGGATCTATGTCAGTGCTACACACCACAAAGGAGTGTTTACACAGGCTAATTAGCTCTGGGTTTAAGGCTTTCATTTCAGTTTGGCTTGTAATAACGAAGATTATACCACATTGTACATTGACCCTCTCAATGCAGCTTACTGCAGAAGTAAAGCTCAGACACTGTATATAGTGTAACTATGCACCTTGCTTGTGCGTTAACGGCTCCTGGGTTGTCACAGTAATAGGGCTCATATCCTCAGTAACATCCCTCCGTGATCTTTGCAATTTTGTCACCTTCAGCTCCATAATACACAAAAGTATGGCACAAGGTAGAAATTCAGGTTACGTGCACTTTCACATCCAGGAATGCAAACTTCTCACATAAAGGCTGCATTCCAGGAAGCTGTTGTTCCATAGATCACATTTATCTGAACCACGATTTTAAGCAAGGCAATTTAACTCACATAGGGCCAAATCCTACAGATGTTCCTCCTGACGCTACTACCCAAATGGTGCTGGGAATTAAATTTTGGACCCCATATCAAAAGGTATCATCTTCACATGTCTTACCATAGATGCAACCCTACTAATCCCAAGTTTACTTTATCAGTGGCCTTTGCTGGTTCAGAAAGTAAACTAGACAATTTTTTTTGGTAATGCTGTCACTACAAGAGATTCATATCAAGCAGCTGAAACCATATAGACTGACAGGGGCAGAAAACTACCCACTGACCAGGGAGTAAATTCCCTTGGAGGAATGTCTACAGAAAAGGCAGGCTTTATATATCTATATATATAAAAGTCAAATGGTGTATGCGTGTATGTATGTATGCGTGTATGTATGTATGTATGTATGTATGTACGTGCGCTTACTCCTTCCACACCGTTTGAGCTAGAGACTTGAAATTTGGTACAGTTAGAGGTCTTGGGTAAGAGTCGAAAATTTTTCAAATTTCACAATTTTTCAAATCTCACCTCTGACGCCCCCCAGGGGTGAAATTCTTTAAAGGCCAATCACATCAGCGGGGCAGCTGCTGTTCTCTGTGACATAGTTATGATGTCATAATACCCCCCCCCCCCAACGGACACCACACTCACTCAGCTCTCTGCCCCCTCCCCCCTCCAACGGACCCCGGAATCCCTCAGCTCTCTGCCCCCTCCCCACCTCCGATGGACCCGAGTTGGGTTTGGTCGGAGGGTAAGTGAGGTAGGGGTGTCGGGTTTGGTCTGGGGGGGTGGGAAGGTGTCTGAGTGGGTGAGGGATGAGGTGTGGGGGTTGGGGTTGGTCAGGGGGTGTTGGGTTTGGTGGGGGGTTAAGGAGGGGGGTCGGGGTTGGTCGAGGGGTAAGTGAGGTGTGGGTGTCGGGTTTGTTTGTGGTGGTAGGTAGGGGTGTCGTGTTTGGTTGGGGGGGGAAAGTGAGGTGGGTGTGTCAGGTTTGGTCTACGGGGGTGAGGTGTGGGTGTTGGTCAGGGGGTGTTGGGGTTGGTAGGGGGGAGATGTGGGGGTGTGAAAATGTGAGTCGGGGTTGGTCGAGAGGTAAGTGCGGTGGGGGTGTCGGGTTTGGTCGGGGGGGTGAGGTGGGGGTGTCAGGTTTGCTCTCTGCCCCCTCCAACAGACCCCGCACTTACTCAGCTCTTTGCCCCCTCCCCACCTCCGACTGACCCGAGCAACACTGGGTATTTTCGCTAGTAAGATATATATGCTGTTAAGCTGAAATGACCATATTGATTAAAACTAGTTAGGTCACATGATAACCCACTGAACCAATGTAAACAAAGTTACCAAAAGACATCAGGAATTGATCCTTCCAGCTGACAGGGAAGTGAGGCAAGGTGGGTACCCTGGGCCAGGCAATGCTGGTGTGTCCTTGCAGGATTCCCCACCTTCCCCACTCCCATAGAAAAACAGCTGGCATTTTCACATTGCCGTCTCCCAGGAATTGCACAGGGGAAGAACATCTTCATATTGTGGAAACTCAGGGCTCCACAGGAGCATTGCTTGGAGAAGCTGTTCCAGTCAGCACTCCAATGGACTGATCTGGCCAATCCTTCTCCACCAGCAACACCTACTTTGGGGGCAGCCCTAGCTAGAGTGGGCCTTATGGAAAAAACGCTGAAAAATTTTAATTGGGATTAAACCAATAGGAAACTATAAAGGCTTTGTTCTGCATGATGTTGAACATTCCTGAAAGGTGTTCAGTACCTTCAGCTCCTGCCTACTTGGGAGTTGAGAGTGTTCAGCATCTCTCAGAAGGCCTCAGAACCTGGCAGAATTGGACCATTAATAGGGGTTTATAGAAATTATTCATAAAACCTATACAATTTTTTAGAAAATGACATCTTCTCTACACATTTTTCAACCAGTAGCTAGGATATAATTATCCATTAAAATATATAGGATAGTCCAAAATACGGAGAGGAAGTTTTTCATAGTCTATTACATTATACACAACTTTCATCACATAAGGGAGGGATGGGTAATTTGTGCGTACATTATACTGCAAACTCCCTTCATACATAATCTGCACTTGCTAGGACTCCCCACCTTGAATATGGACTAATCTAAAATCCTCTCCAGATTGGACCTTATGTAAAAATGAACATTCTTTTCAACATATACAGTATAGAATTTAGGTGGGACACAGGAGACAAACAAAGAATGTTCATATATACAATTTCCTTTAGTTGTGAACTAGTTCTGGGTTCTGAAAATCTAACTGCTATTCATAACTATTTACTCAAGAGTTTCAAAAATAATTTTCAGCCTAGGGCCAACTTGAGCTATTTGTTATAGCTTACCTATCTCATATGGTGTTGTTTCTGCTCACTGACTGGATAAGTGAAACTTTTGAAATTGAAAAATAATGAATAAAGAATGAATAAATGTCTGATTCAAATGTTCAAACCATAATTTGCAACACTAATTCATGAAACTTCTGGGATTCAGAAGCATTTTCAGGACTATGGGGCAGTCCCCTGAATACTCACAAGTGCCTCTCCTCTTTCACAAAAAAAGACCTTATTAGTCATGTCAAAGCAAACTTTGCTCACAAAAATATCACAAATCAGAGATTGTTTTTTGAGGAGGTTTTCTAGTCTACCATCTTTAATATGGGTGATAATATTTACTGTCATATGCAAATATTCAATGAACAAATCATTTCTGCCACTTAAACGAAACCAAAAGAAATAGTTTATAATCCAATATTTACTGTATATTTTAAATAGTATTTATACTTCAAGGACTAGCTGAAGTTAAGTATCATATATCAACCTAAAGAGAGGCTGGTAATACACTTGTATAGTTCAGCTAATACATTTTTCATTTAACTACAGAGTGGATGCCAATACATTTGTATAGTGAAACTAATACATTTTTCATTACTTTAAATGCAATGTGGGCAACTACAGAGTGACTAATGAATTTACATGAGATCCTCCAAAGACCTCAGAAACAATTTAAATCACTTTTAAACCACTGTATTCTCTTGCTCACAAAAAGCAATGATGGTAATGAGTAGGATATCATTTGTACAGAATGTGTCAGCATATTTATTTCTACTATCAACTAGGACTAAAGAACGCCCATAGTAACAAAAACTCTCCTGTTTTCTCCATGTTTCTACCACTGTAAATAGTGACTTTCTCCTGGGGGAATTGTGTGTCACTGCGCGTGTGCAGAATTCATGTCCCCTGCAGATTTCTTTGCTTCCTCACAGAAAAATGACTTCTGTGGTGTAGAGGAGTCTTATTGTAAGGACAGTATGTCTTATGAATGCTTATGGTGCTTTAGTGATTAGATGAAGTGGTATACATTTTTGTAATGAAAACATTTCCTATCAAAATATGCTCCATGAACTATTTGCTACTGACCTTTCTGGAGATGGTCAGTAGCCAATATAAATTATGAGTTTGATTTACCAGCCCTCACTTGCTCTTCACTTGCCTATGGTGTAACACTGAACATATGGCATATATTTGTTGACTAATAACTAGAAATAAATGGTCAAACCTAGCTACATTACTATTAGACCAAGAAAGTTTGGACATTTCCTCTAATGCTCTCCACTCACATTGTCCATCAATTGTTTTGCAGTTTAAACAACTTACCAAATAATTGAAACCATCATGATTATATTGTACTATTTTGACAAATATGCAGAATTTTAAAATATTGTGTGCAGAATTTTTTATTTTTTGGAGAAGAATTCCCCCATGAGTAGAGACTAGGAGAAAGTTAGAGGTCAGAAGACAATGTTAATGCCTCCACAGATCCTAGTAACAGGACTTCTAAGTAAGGGTTACACAGTTGGACTGGGATATTTCCCAGGGCCCATTTGCTCTATAGCACAATTTGAGAAGATATTCTGTTGTGAAGTTTTGGATACTATTATCATTAAACACCATCTCATATAGTCAAGGCATTTCAAATGCAAAAACATTTTAAAAATCAGCATCAAACAAGTATTAATGTTTGAAATCTTCCATTTAAAATAAAAAATTGTCCCAGATTTCTGATTATTATTATTTATAATACAATAGCATCTAGGGGCCTTGACAGAGATAGAAGCTTCATTGTGGTAGGTGCTGTTCAAATACAAAATGAGATATCCTCTGCCGCACAGATTTAACAATGTAAAGAGATGACACAGAGAAGTGGTAGGAAAGGAAACAGAGTCACAGGTGGGTGAAGTTAGTTGCCCAACATCAGAAAGGGACAGAACCCAGGGCTTCTGACAGCACAGTACATGGTTCTATCCACTAAGCCACAGTTCAGGATGCTGTCTGAATACAAGCAGGAACCAAATTCTTTAATCATCAGACAGAGCACTCAAGCAAAGAGAAGGTAGTTATGTCCCAAATCTCTCTATATTAACTGCAGCCCTGGAAGAACTGTCAGGCAAATCCTTGTTTCCATTCTATTGTCTCCAGAGTAGAACACGGATAAAATGAATCCCTGTAGGAGGAACCTAGTGGTGGCATTGGAGAACTCACCAATAGCTCTCCAATAACCAGGCCCTGGTGGAGGGAACACATTCATCGATCTAGGCACCCACAACATATTTGACTTAAAAAAAATTCTGGGGGACAAAATAGAGGGATGATGTAGAAGAGGAACAAGAGGGGAAAGAGAGAGAAGGGGACAAATAGATAAAGGGAGTGAGACAGGAATGTCTAATGACCCTCGGCCTAGAAACAACCCTGGTGCTCTGTTACCCATCATACCAAACAGATTCAATTGTAACCCTAGGATAACATTTTGCTTCTTTTTTACTCCACAAGCTTATCCTGTTTCACTGACAACACTTGACTCATTCGGTGACTCAATGATAACAAGTTGGACCAAAAAACCCAATTCTGAGCAACACCAAGAGCAGAGAACATAGCTCCAGACCAAGCTCCCTTCTGGGGGGTTAATTCAGCAGGAAAGATATGTTCTATCTCAACCAGGAAATTAAGGGCTTGATGCATGTTACTGATTGAAATTACATGGCCTGTTTTACCTAGATCAGATGAGATGATCATACTGGTCCCTTCTGGCCTTAAAATCTATGAAACTTAAAGATCTGTTTGGCTTTAAGCAGATCACACTCTGATCACCTGGGGAATCCAGACGTGGTTCTTAATTCTGAACAAAAACAGCCACATTCAGCCACAGAATAAGTGACACCACCAACAAATGAAACCCATGGGAGCCACACTTGCTTCATTCACTGTTGGATTTCACCAAAGAGGTCTCTGGGTGAAGACACCTTATTTCTCCAAATTATCTGGATAAGCCATATTTCATTTAGTATGGGAGTCATATAGTCTGAGGCCAGAAGGGACCAGCAGATCATCTAATCTGACTTTCTGTAGATCACAGGTCATCAACCTTACCCAACAACCACACGTATAGCCAAGAATTGAAATGACACAGTTTTTGATGGTTCTCAGAATAAACTAAAACAAAGAGCTTACAAATAACTTTATAAAATGTAATTTAATGTACATTTGGTTCAACAGGACTCAGAACAAATTTAAATAAGAAAACACTAATGCACTTATGAAAAATATTACAGCCCAGGAGACTAAAATTATTATGTGCCACAGGCAGAGAATAGGAAAGACATGGTACACCAGTGTCTGAGGTTCCCACAATAGCAGAGAAATAATTAAGTGGGAAATACCCAGATAATCCTGGAAAATGACCTACACTCACTCGCTGCACAGGAAGGTGCCCCCTCCGAAGTCACTGCCAATTTAACCTGGAGGAAAGTTCCTTCACAACCCCACATATGGTGATCAGTTAGACCCTGAGCATGTGAGCAAGAACCAGCTATCCAAGTATATGAGAGAGAATGGCCGGTCCCACCTCAGAGTCCTGGACCACCCTAACTAATGTCCCATTTGCATCCTTGGCCATCACTGGAGTAGATCTAACACATAGTAGTACATCCAATTGCATATGAATGCAAAAGTATTAATTGCCAAAGCATTCACTGTTATATTTTAAAGTTTAAAACCCAAGATGAACAATCTGAAATGTGTTCACCATAGTCCCAATCCTCCAAACCTCTACGCATGTTTGGATCTTTATTTATGAGAATAATCTCATCAATTGTATGGCCACTTTTTATCAATAGATAAATATTAAAAATGTTCTTTATTTTGTTTCTTAAAGGAATGTTGCAGCTTCAAATCGATTTATAAAAAATAATCATTAATTGCTATGTTTGTTCATGTGTATCTCTCCCTTGCTTTTATATTCAAAGAAGGAATAATTTTAGAAACAAGCAGTTAAAGATTCCAGATAATCATTAAATTCCACTGTGACTCTGGCTTGAGGTAGTTTTTACTAGTAATTGGGTGCTGCATTAAGGAATACTAAAAAAATTGTGTTGAAAGGCTGTGTGATGGTTTTTAACTACAGCACCTTATGCATGAACTGTGAATTCTGCTGCTGACTCAAATGTGTAAGACCTAACAGAAGGCTAACAACCTTTCACACATCAATTTGCAAACTTCTGATAGCCAGATTTAAACGCTGCATCACTATGAAAAAGTGAAGCTATAAGTACATTTTATGCATAGCGAGGTGATTTCAAAAGTAGCACACACGCACAGTTTCTGATGGTTCTCAGAATAAACTAAAACAGAGAGCTTTCAGCTAACTTTATAAAATGTAATTTAAGCTACATTTGGTTCAACAGGACTCAGAACAAATTTAAATGAGAAAACACTAATGCGCTTATGAAAAATTAAGCAAACTTTATTATTGGTTATAATGATCATTTCAGCGAGAACATGTTTGTCATAGAAGCACCATGATTTCTTTCTAGGTCAGCAGAAAATGTTAAAATAAAGTAAGAGTGTGTGTGTGTGTGTGTGTGTGTGTGTGTGTGTGTGTGTGTGTGTGTGTGTGTGTGTGTGTGTGTGTGTGTACGTGCATGAGAGAGAAATGTTAGCAGTCATTAAAAGGTCAAAAGAATTAAACATGAAAGATTGACATCCCTGCAGAATAAAATCTATTTCTTCATCCCAGAGCTCTGTGGCAAAATACTGGATCCGACTGTGACTCTTTTATTCCACTTCTGTAAAGGGAGCATAACATCAAATGTTGGGCCATCAGAGGCAGACCTCAGGTACAGGGCATAGTGGAGGTGGGAAGGGGAGGATTGTGGGCAGGGATGGGGAGTGGCTCATGGGTTATGTGCCCCAGGTGTTCACAGCTGCTCTAACTTATTTCAGTGGCTGCTCTGGCCTCTGAATCAGGCCAGTATATGGGAAATGCAAAATTGGTTAGAAGTAGGGAGACCAGATATCCCGATTTTCTAGGGACACTCCCGCTATTGGGGGCTTTTTCTTGAATAGGGGCTTACTACCCTCCACCCCCCGTCCCGAATTTTTATATTCACTGTCTGGTCACCCTAGTCAGAAGTCACCTTTGTTCTGCTCTGCCTGACCTGTGTTTTCTGTGCTTTCATTCCTGAGACACACAGTATAGATTCTGACACCTTGAATTCTACCTGTCCTGCAGGAAGGGAGTGTTAGGGTTTTTTTTTTTTAAACAAGAAATCACTTATTAAATGATATTCCCCCTGCAGAACAGGATTTACTACTTCTAGAGGAGAAAAGTACATTTTTTTGTCTCATTCGTTTCTTGGGTTCAGCGCCAAGATTACCAATAAAGTGAATTACTTGCATCAGATATAGCTGACAGTGTATTTTTGCAATGTGGATACAGTCTTTTCTATTCTATATTGGTTCTTATACCCCACTCTTCATTATAGTAGCTGACCAAATCCTCATAGTGCACTAACTGATGTGAGTGGCATGTGTCACATGGTTCATTCTCTCTGTCATCCTCTCCTCAAGTGGAGAATTGTGTACCCAGTGAAGTGTTTTGGTAGAGACTTTTTTTAAAAAAAAGTACATATCACTAACGAGAAGGATACGACAAAAACACACCTTGCACTTGAAGCAGAATGTGGTCACATTTGCGCGGCTGTAGCAGCGAAGGGCTGAGAATGCTTCTACCTATGCCTGTTTTCAGTCATCATGATTGAAGTCTTAAAAGCTCCCGTACTAGTTTATAACACACTGTTGTCATGTTCTGCATTTTCTTATTCAACCCCGTTCCTAATGTAATTTCTTGTTTGTTCAGTTGCTGGGTGCAGTAATTTCATGTTTCATCAGTGCTGATACCATATTATTGCATTTTGTTCTCTATTCCCAGTTCCCATGATGTAACCCAAAGACCTTGTTATTGTTGCCGTTTCTATTGTTGCCATTTCACCAGGGAAAGCTTCTGTGATTTATCATTCATACCGCCTGTTCTTGCTGATAATGTAGAAGTTGCACAAAAGAAACAACACTTTTGGAAACTAACATCCATCATGCCTGTTTGCACACATCAGTGTTTACTTTCACTTTGACCTTTTGCCCCATTCATATTTTGATAACTACCACTGCAGATGAGTGACCGGCATCACCCTGCAGTTTATTACACCTGAAATAGAAAGGAGATGGTAACTACCTAATAGAGATTATTTATCCAGTAATCTGTAAAACAGAGAAAAGACTGGGACATTTTAGGCTGTGAGGTGAATACAATAGATAGATATTGTACAATATGATCTATTTATCGCATAAATAAAACTAAGGCATAGACAATTGATAAGAAGCATGACAATAGAAAGTAGAAATATAAGGTGACATCATTATAAAAGTATGGGTCAGATCCTCAGCCAGTATTCACTGGCACAACTTGATGAAAGTCAATGCACTCGTTTGAGGATCCAAGCCCGTATTGTCATTCTAAGCTTAGAGTTTTCTCAGCAACCCAATGATTTTATTTCTCTAGGTTTCCCTGTCACATGTGATAGTTATAGAGGTCTTTGTGCATGTGTTAACTTATTTTTTCCTTCCAGGGACAATAAGCTGGGATGGCTTTTTTCAGAAGGAAAAGTTGGCTAACACAAGTTTTCCTATTTCAGTGAGAACTATTTTTATTTGCTCTCTCTCTGGCAAGGGACATGCTGTGTGTAGCAATCAAAAATGAAGCTGGAGACATGTCCACTGGTAAACTATAGGCATTGGGTCTGTATTACATGCTCAAGAAGATATCGAATCCATAAGAACTGAGACATCAAGCTAACATTACAGTATCAATATGATCAACTGAACTCAGAAAAAGAATGATGGTCTTCCTATATGTTTGCTTTTTAATCCCACTTTTTTTTAAAGAAAACTCATCTTTCACAGAGAATGATTCAACACTGAAAGGGTTTTGAAGCAATTATTCAACAACCGAGGAACTTTCACACATCTCATCCTCTTTCCACTGCACCAATGCATTAAGTCTCCCTTTGCCCTTCATTCACTCTTATTTTTGTGCCTTCTCCCACCTTGATTCCTACGTTTAGAACTTGTTCTCTCATTATGCCCTTCTTTCAAATCCCTCTTCAAATCTCCAGCAGAACCCAAGAACACAAACAGAGTGAAAATATCAATTTTCATCCATGACACTAAAACGGGGAGGGTAAAGACTATAGGACCATGTTACATTCTGCATACATGGACAGGCTCCTAGGTGCAGAGATAATTTATTCTTCAGTATCTCATACAGTACTGGACAATTGTCTGCTCTTAACAATAACAATGAACTTAACTCTGTGTCATGCTTTGTATTATAGAATTGCCTTCAAAGGACCAATTAAAAATGATATGCTGCAAACCCTAATCAGATGCTATTTTAACTTAAGTTGTGCTTGAGATGAACTGCATTCAGCATTCAAATAGGATGCTTTAATTGCTGGTGGTTTGCTTTTCCTTCTAATAAAATGTGTTATGTGGATGCAAGCTGCTTTCAAGCCACATCGTCTTCCTTAAAACAGATACGATCTTTAATGTTTTCAAAATCAAGAAAGGTGGAATTAAGATACTTCACAGAGTAAAAATTCTTTCATAGCCTCCCTGGCACCTGAAAAGTCTAATTAAGTTGAAAGTCACCAACTTCTGCTCAAAATGCTGACTGCCGGCTTGTTAATTAGTTGCCTTTCTCATTGATTAGCAACTTGTGTAGTACTCGATTATAAATGGTTGTAATGCTTGTCTTGTTTCAGTGCCTAATTAATATGGTATAGACTATTTAACAGTTGTGTCTTAGTTTGATTTATGGTGCTAAATCTGTATATTTTATTGCTAAATAAAAATAAAGAAACACATTGAAGCACTGAGGTGATAACTTACAAGTTTGGTTTCTTCATCATAATTTATAAGAAAACTTTTCTAAAACTTGCAATAATGACTCAGTGCAGCCTGTCATGGGTAAATAAATGTCAGTGTGCAAGTTGTCATGATACTTGACAAATGCTTCAATAAACCACAATTAAAAAATGTTCAAATGACTGAGTTGCACTATATCATTTTGTGGTGTTTTCATTAAAAATAATATTCATTGTGAACAACCCTCAGACCTGCCATTTTGGGAGATAACGTTCCTTTGCAGGAATACCTAAGGATCTTGTTCCATGTTAAAAGGCTTCATCCTGAGAGATGCTGAGCGCCCTCAACAGTCAGGTGATGGCACCCCAGCACCCGCTGAGCTTCAGGTGTTTGGGTGAAATCTACACATGGGGGCTGGATTCACAAAGGAACTTGGCTGTGGTGAGGCTGAGCATTGCCATGAATAATTTTACGTGCTTAGAAAAATCACTGGGATTCCCAAAGCCTGAGTTCAGTGCTTTGACTCCCTGTACAATGAAGGTGGAAAGACAGGTGCTTGAGAATGGGATTCATTAAAGCCAGCACACTATGCAGTTCTTCGACTAAACTAGGCATTGGGACATTCCAAGATGATGGGTGAGCACAAAACCCCACCCCTCTCTCAGAGATAGACCCCCAAACCTGGGCTACCGGGAGATTCCTCTCTCTGCTTGGGATTCTCAGCTGCCAATCTTCTCTTGGCATTAGGCATCTACACTGTTTTAGAAGCTGGGGATCGGGAAAAGGAGGAGGAAAAAGAAGAGGGACCTACTTCCTCACTTTTAACCCACTGGCTAAATCCAGTGGGAGATCCAAGGTTCAATCCCCTCCCCCCACATGTGAAAGGGAGAAGGGTCTTGAACTGGGCTCTGCTACCTTGCAGGTGAGTGCGCTAACCATTACATATGGTTTAGTCTTCTATAGGCTCTCTCAGTCTTTGCTGCTGAAGCTGTTCAACTGTGGAACTATTCTGACTGGAATAGAGGGACTTGGTCTTTGGTCTCCTACTTCCCAGGGGAGTGCTCTAACCATCAGGATATGCTGTCACTCTCTTGCTCTCCTCTCTTTCCCATCCCATCCCCCATGATTCTTTCCTTACATGTCCACTGCTTCAACAGGAGACACTGAGAGGGTCCCAAATCAGCATATCCCATAGCCCAGTGGTTAAGGCACTGTTCAAATATCTTCTCCTCATCAGCTGGGGGGAACTTGAATTGGGAGGGTCCCACATCAGATGAGTACCCTACCCACTGAGCTAAAGGTTCTGAGAGAGGTCTTCCCTTCACCTCTAAGTCACAGTGCATAAGTTCACCTATAAGGGCCTGATCTGGTAGGTGAACTCGGAGCATGCTTACTTGACTGGGAGCCCTTGATGAGTTAGGCAGAGGAACGTCTACTTTCCTCACTATGTGAATCACTCTAGAGCTGAGGCCTCCAGATGCTGGCGTGAGGATGAAGTGCATATGTTCAGAGGCAGAACCATAGACAGGGAAATTCTATTGCACAAATTTAGGCACAGAGTGATTTTAGGCACCTAAAGAGTCCAGGGACAGCAGAGTGTGGGGTTTTGTGAATGGGGTCTGGCTCTGAGATTTAAGCACCTACAGTGGCAGTGAATCCAGCCCATGATGCAGAGTGCCAGAAAACTCTCATAGCAAGCTGCATGCAATAAATATGAGGGAAGCAGTCCTGCACCAATGGAACCACATAGGCTGGCGTGAAAGACACCAGTGAGGGTGGGCCAGGAGACAGACCACAGAACCTACGATTTTGCAGATTCAGGAGCCCCAAACTCCAGCACAATTAGTGCAGAGTGGCTGTGACTGTTCTTCCATCTGATAGGATGGAATGGCATCTACTAGGAGGAGCGGTACAGTAACCCTGCTCCACAGTCTCCTCCAGCCACAAAGAGGTCCAATACAGGTGTAAATGATTTTCTCTCTCTCTCTCTCTCTCTCTCTCTCTCTCTCTCTCTCTCTCGTTTATACAAACAGAAAAAATTATGCAATCCTGACGAATGCAAAACTATTTATAGTCAGTGTAAGGTCTAAGTAATAACTTCAGGATTTGCCCCTCAACAACTAAATACAAAATATGAGGAAATGCTTGCTTTCCCCATGAGATAATATTAACTAGAAATATTCTGCTGACATAGTATTTACATTTTATATCGTCGGAAAAGGGCAATTCTATTACAGTGAAACCTCGATATAACGGACTAATTCGGGCGAGGGGGTGTCCATTAAAACCGAAAGTCCGTTATTTAATAATTTTTTTAAATTATTAAATAACGGACTTTCGGGTGACAACGGACACCCCCCCGCCCGAATTAGTCCGTTATATGGAGCCAGCCCACCCCACCCCCTCCCCCCCGCCCGGCTCCCCGCTGCGGGGAGCCGGGCGGGGGGGGGGGGGGTTTGACAGCTCCCGCCTGGCTTCCTGCTGCGGGGAGCCGAGCGGGGGCTCTCAAACGCCCCCCCCCGCCCGGCTCCCAGTTGCGGGGAGCCGGGCGGGGGGGGGGGGGGTTGACAGCTCCCGCCTGGCTTCCTGCTGCGGGGAGCCGACCGGGGGCTCTCAAACCCCCCCCGTCCGTCTCCCCGCTGCGAGGAGCCGGTCGGGGGGGTTGACAGCTCCCGCCCGGCTCCCCCCAGCGGGAAGCCCGGCGGGAGCTGTCAAACCCCCCGCCCGGCTTCCCACTGCGGGGAGCCGAACGGGGGCTCTCAAACGCCCCCCCCCGCCTGGCTCCCAGTTGCGGGGAGCCGGGCGGGGGGGGAGAGGGGTTGACAGCTCCCGCCCGGCTCCCCCCAGCGGGAAGCCCGGCGGGAGCTGTCAAACCCCCCGCCCGGCTTCCCGCTGCGGGGAGACGGCCGGGAGCTCTCAAACCCCCCCCCCCGCCCGGCTCCCCGTTGCGGGGAGCCGGGCGGGGAGGGGTTGACAGCTCCCGCTCGGCTCCCCCCAGCGGGAAGCCCGGCGGGAGCTGTCAAACCCCCCGCCCGGCTTCCCGCTGCGGGGAGCCGAGCGGGGGCTCTCAAATGCCCCCCCGCCCGGCTCCCCATTGCGGGGAGCCGGGCGGGGGGGGGTGGAGGGGGGTTTGACAGCTCCCGCAGGGGTCCCCGCTGCGGGGAGCCGGGCGGGAGCTGTCAACCCAGCCGGCTCCCTGCGGCGGGAGCCGGCAGCCCCCAATAACGGATTTCGGATGCATCGGAAATTTTGTCCGTTGCATCCGAAGTCCGTTAAATCGGGGTCCGTTAAATCGAGGGTTTACTGTATTCCCCACACTTATAGTATCATTCATAATCAGGCTTTGGAATGCCCCTTTTTCCATTTCATTCCATCCTTCATGGAAGTGACACATCCTTGGACTGCATGGCTGAAAGGTCTTTATTTAAACTATAATGACCAGTGGCAATTGCATTTCTTAGCGGTTAATGATACGCTGGAGGAGACAAGGGCATAAGGCTAAGTCAAAGGACCTGAACCCAAGTAGTTATTAACTGAAATTAAGTGCCCTTGGTGATTATTGTTACTATTATAAATGGTGGACTTTAAAAAAAAAATGGAAAGAACAAGTAAAGTAATTCCCTTTATATGTGGGGGAAGTCAGACTAAGTTAAAGTGGCTATGACACAGCCATAGATACTCTGATTAGGAGTAGTGGGGTTTTTTTTCCTAGCAGTTCAAGATGCAGGTAGGGACCAAAAGGAGCACAGAGCTTAATTATCACACTAAATAAACTAGTAATAGAGCTGGCAACACTGTCTTATAACATGCAATGAACTAAAATGGCACTTTTTCTAGAGAGACCAAATTATGGATCCAATCTTGCAGCTCTTAATCTGTATTCAGACAACAGCCCTTCCCCAAAGAGCTAATAATATAAATCAACAAGACATAGGGTATTCTCCAGGGTCACACAGATGCTCAGTGTTGGAGCCAGGAATTAACCCAGATTTCCTGATTCTCAGCCCTGCATCTCGTGGACCATGTTCTCTCTCAGCACTACCATTTACTTCAGTGACTGGGTAAGGATTATAGGATGGTTTCCTAGCCCATCACACAATTCAAATTTTCCAGGGAACACAGAACTTTTAAACTACTTAAGAGTATAGCAATCAACAATGTCTATGCCTTGGCACTTGGTACATATTAGCAATAGCATGATACTTTGTGTCTTCATTCTCACCTAATTTGAGAGGAGGCTATGTTATGGCTCCCTGACAGATTTAATTCCAATCTCCACACCACTAATTTTCAAAGCAAAGAAACTAAAATGAAAAAAGAGGCATCCATATATAATGCACAAGGGATCGATATGCAACCAAATAGTTGGAACATTTACTTACAAAAGATCTTCTGTATATTTTTATCATCAATATTTTTTTCTTAGAAGATGTCATTAATCACGTCCAGATAGATTTGGGGCTGATAGATAGGAGAGAACCACAAAATACCTAGCAGTTTAGGTTGGAAAACAAAACTGGGCAAATTAAAGTGCTGTTGCCTCTCTCTAAGTACTTTCATGCTTGTTGCATTAACCACAAGCTGTAAATTATGGGTCAGATACTCTGTGCTACACCACTGGAGGATTTGGGCCATTGAAGTTGCACGAATGATCACTTTAATGCAATGGAGTTAGTTGATGTAGCCACACACCTGTATTGTTGCTGGCTTAGTGATAAAGGGGGTGCCATCATCTAAAAGAGGTTGTGGCTGGGATGACACTCCTCTACATTAACCCTGCGTTAAGTATTCTGCCCCATGTAGCTGTTATAAACCAGCCTAATTGAGTGAAACCCTGACACTATTTTAGTAAAGAGCATGGTTAGGACACACATTAAATGATGTGTGATCAAATATGCACTTCATGCTAGCATTGCATATAATCTTTCCACTCTCTGTGTATCAGGAATACCACAGGATGTGGCACAAGGACTATATAATATTTATCATCAGTGGTGATACCTTTACCGTGCCTTATATCCAAATCAATACACTTCACAAACATTAATTAATTATGACTCTCGGTACTCTTGTAAAGTGGATAGCACTTGTTCAAGGTCATACAACAAGCTTCTGATAGACCTGGGATAGAGAACCCTGATCGGGAACCCCGAGACGGAGCTGTCACAGAGTTGAGTATAATTCCTGAATTTTAGCCCCAAATTAAAATGGAAATTGTACAAAATCTACAAAGGCTGAATACCTTTCCTCCCATATTACATGTCTATGTACTTCCTGGTTTCTCAACAGCACTAGAAAATGAAGTACTTGGGTCCTTATAAGAAGCAGAATGTACAAGCAAATTAGATTAAAAGAAAGTCTGTCTGTTCTCATGAGATTACTAGCCCAGTTTTGGGGATTCAAGAGGCCAAACAGATAAGCATGGATTCAGGGTAATTTTCTGAACTGAACAGTTAAAGCCTTGGAGATGTACCTCTCTCTTCTTGTAACTGATCTAGCTAATAGAGTACCCTCTGTAAAATGGATAGGACCTGATCAAGTTCATATAGCAAGCCATTTAACTTTTTTTTTATGATGGGCCTGATACTGCTGTCTTTCCCTGTTGAATGGAAAAAAAAGATTGCAGGGTTGGGCATGGTTTTTCCCCCCACACTGAAACTTTCTATATAGAAAATAAAAGCTCTGGCACTATTTTAAAAAGAATTAAAGGAAAGACAAATCTGTTATGAATGTAAATTTAGAAGCCCGTTTGGTATGAAACTGTTTAATGTGTGTTTTATCTAAGGATGCTGGTACTTCTTAAAATTACAGCGACCTAGTTTGCCTTTGTAATTTAGAAAACTCTTTGTGAAAAAGAAACAAAGGCCTTTCACAGCCATTAGGAATGGTGAGCTCTATTAATAAGCATTTACTATCATTTTTAGTTTTAATGTTTATGTTCACTCTCACTTTTCCCTAATTTGTTTTATTCAGACAATTATCAGCAGCATACAGGCGTAGCTTTCCTTAGGCAGTTGTCTCTGCACAGCATTTTGATCTGCATCTGAAAACCCCTCAGAACATGTAAAGCTTTCTGTACTAACAAGGGGAATAACTATTCCTGGGAGGTCTTTAAATCTTATAAAATGCTTCACACTGGTCGAACCACTATGTGATTTGATCTCAAATTGCTACATGTTGTCAGCTGCAAATTGTGATGTTTGGCCTCTTTTGGTTGATCACCCATAATTTTTCTTGCCACAAGCAATTACTTTTACAGTAGCAAGGCCTACCAATGCTACAACCACGCCTTCCTATAACAGAATTGTCCTCAGATATAGTGAAAACACACTTAAAATGTTGATGGGATCTAACAGTGTTTAACAGTCTGTAACATAGTTTGGGATACAAGCGGAGTCTATGCTAAAAGTCAGACCCATGTTTTAACTGTGCTGGGGTAACAGATCTGGTATCATAATTCCCCAACACTCTTTTTGTGGTGTACACAGGCTCTTTATATTCCTGGGGTCTACTGGGAGTGGGTTGAGAAATGAAGCATGGTTGAAAGTTAAAAGATGACCAGACTTTGCCAACGAGACAAAAAAATAACATATGTTAACCAATGAAAATCCCTTCCAACAAACAGGAAATACTTCTGGGCTAAGCTCATCAGTGACCTGGGTCACATGCCAATTGATAATAGATTTTATTATTCTGGGAAGTGATATTTTACCTCTTTTCCAACTCCTGACTTAAAATTTTTTTCATGCCCCTCTTCATGCTTGAAATTATCTCCAACCCCTTGGGTGGGAATCAGCCGTGCTTCCTTCTGTCCTCTCCACCATTTCCTCTTGAGCTCTCTCATTCCACAACACCTTTCAACAAGTGCCCACTGGATAATAATCCAACAAAGATTACTTTCCCCCGACTCAGCAGTTTTCTAACTTTTTGAGCTAAGCCCCCTCTCAGTTATCATTTTTGGTTGTGTCCGCCCACCCACAACCCAGACAAAAAGTAGTGAGTCGGGGGTGAAGGTGGCACTTCATCTCTGAGCCCTGCTAGGCTGATGCGTGAGCCCCACCACACTAGACTGATCACTAGCTTGATCCACCTGGCGTCACCACTCCCTTCCCCCCCCCCGAATATTCCTCAGTGTCCCCCACGTTTGAAAATCTCTGCCCTAATTTACGTGAGGTTTTTGCCTGACCACTGGATTAATTGTGTCTGATTTGACTGGACGCTCCTTTGGGGCAGGGACTTCTACGTTTGCATAGCATCACCCACATGTACGGTGCTCAAAGAACAATATAGAGCAATAGTAAGTCTTATATTCACTGTGTGTACATGTTCTGCTGTAAGTTTGTGAAGATAAAAGCTGTGAGATACACACAACACAACCGCAGTTTCCTTTGAAAAGGAAGTGTTTGTAATCTAATGCCAAGGAATTAAGGAATGTCATATTCTGGGGGGGAAAAAATCAAAATATCATACACAAACACATGAAGGGTGAAATTAATTCACCCACATAAATCCCAAATAACCAGGCCTTTTACAAGTAAACTCTTGGTGGGCTGTGAGGTTAAATATACTGCTCCAACCCTGGGCAAGACACAGCTGCCATTGTAGCCTATGAGCTACAGTAAGGGTTGCTTTCTCTCCCTATCACGTGTGCAGTGTGTTGGGGCCAAACCACAAATATAGATTCCATGGACCATCCCCTCGGCCTGCCCAATTGCTGACCTACACCATGGCTGATAGTGGGCCAGCATGGAAACTCCTTCTTCTACATTCCTTCTTCCCCCCCAAACCTAGGCATGGGGCTTATGTGGTACAGTGCTTTCTACTTCACAGGTAAATTTCACCTTCAAGTATTTGTTACTGCTGCCTTGAAATCCTAGAGTATGTTAACTATGTAACTCATTGACACAGAATAACGTGCACTTTCTTTTTAATCATCTATATCAATGGCTCTCAACCTTTCCAGACTACTGTACCTCTTTCAGGAGTCTGATTTGTCTTACACTCCCCCAAGATTTACCTCACTGAAAAAGTACTCGCTTAAAAAATCAGACATAAAAATGCAAAGTGTCCCAGAACACTGCTACTACTTTCCCATTTTTATCATATAATTATAATATAAATCAATTGGAATATAAATAAATCTGTTTTTTTCCATCACTTCACTAACTAGAAAGCTCTATAAATCGGCATTTCTGATCTTCACTGAAATTCTGGTTTATAGTCTGGTTGGCACGCTGACTCCACCCGCAGGAGCTGCCCCCACAGCTCCCATTGGCCGCATTTCCCAACCAATTGGAGCTGCAGAGCTAGCACTCAGGGCGGGGTTTAGGCATTGTGCAGAGCCGCCTCCCGTGCCTCTGTCTAGGAGCAGCTTGTGGGAGCCACCTGAGGCACCCCACACTGCCAATCCGAGCCCCATCCTGCACCCAAACTCCCTCTCAGAGCCTGTGACCTGCAGCCCCTCCTGCATCTCAACTCCCAGGCCTGCATCCCCTCCTGCACCCAAATTCCCTCCCTCTTAGCCAGCATTTTTCACTTACTGGCACCCCTATTTCCCCAACATGCCGGATAGAACAGCTTTTACTGTACTTGCATTTCAGTGTGTAATACAGGGATCTGCAACCTTTGACATGTGGCCATCAGGGAAATATCCTGGCAGGCCAGGACAGTTTGTTTACCTGCAGCATCCACAGCCTTTAGCCAATTGCAGCTTCAAGTGGCGACGGTTCACTGTTCCATGCCAATGGAGGCTGCGGGAGGCTGTGGCCAGCACATCCCTCGGTCCATACCACTTCCTGCAGCCCCCACTGGCCTGGAACAGTGAACTGCAGCCAGTGGCAGCTGCGATAGGTCAAGCCTGTGGATGCTGCAGGTAAACAAACTGCCCCGGCCAACAGCGGATTTCCCTGATGGACCGCATGCCAAAGGTTGCCGATCCCTGGTGTAGTATAGAGTGAAGTATAAACAAGTTGTTGTTTGCATGAAATTTGAGTTTGTACTGACTTTGCTAATACTTTTTATGTAGCCTGCTGTAAAACTAGGCAAATATCTAGTTGATGTACTCCTTGGAATACCTCTGCATATTCCCCACACAAAGCCCTGGTTGAGAAACACTGAATATCCTTTATATATATGTTAGGGGAATGTTTGTACAAATGTCAAATCACTACATGCATAAATATATCAATTAATTGAACTAATATACATTACAGTAGCTACTAGCAACCTTTTCTATTCAGCTTCCAAGTCTAGTTACATTGAATTCCCATTCAAGTCTCTTTGGTTTATTTGAATCATGAAAAGAAAATAATTATAGTCAAGTCATGCACTCTGGCTTTATTGCAGCCCAAAATATTATACATATTTCCACCTTCCAACTTTAATTTTAAATAGAGATGTGCCAAATAGTGAGATTAAAATTGGTCCCTGAAAAGTCAAAGCCACTGTGATTAGAATATTAAAAAGCATCATAGAAATACTTTGACTCCCCCTTTCTTCCTATTAGTTATACACCACAGGACATGTTTTATAAGAATAAGATATTCCAGAGTGTGATCATATTTTTAAATAATATCACTAGTTATGATATGAGGTACACGCACGCACATGCGCCCACACACACAGCCCGCTTGGTGATCTTAAAGTAAAAACACTTGACAATCTGGGTTAAAGCTGGAAATCAATGGAGACCTGATCAAAGAGAGGCAAATATATTGTCTGCTACTCCCAAAGGGGCAGAATACACTGGACTATGGGACCATTGCAACCTAGAAATAGCCTAGTGAGAAAGGCCATAACAAAGGGAGTTACCAAAATCAATTCCTGAGATAACCAAGACATAAATAAGATTTTAGCAGTCTGCCTGTTAAAATATATACAGCTGCAAGAAATGTTCATCAGGGAAAAAATAAAACCTTCTAAGTCAGAGATGTAAAAGTAATAAAGCCTACTTTCCGTTTCCAAGATGAAACAAATAATTAAAGTGATGATACTTATTTGAGTAAGACATAACAGTTCATTTCTGAAAATTTCTTAAAATTATATTGATTGTACCTAAAAAGTTATAATTTTCAAAAAAAAAGTCAGGCTCCTCAGTCCTTATTTAAATGCTTAAATAACTAGCCTAATTTTCAAAGGTTAAGCACTTAGCTCCTTCAATTGGAGGGAACTTTAAACATATTTTTAGGCACCAATTTTTATACCTTACTCATAGCGGAATGTGCTGTACTGGTGACAGCATTCTTTAACTGCTGTGGTTTCTTCAGACAGTGCCGGTGGTTCACATGGGTGATGTTTTATTAGTTTTTGTGGCAAAACTGTAATGACATTGTTGCTGAAGGTGCATTATTTTGCTTCACTTTTACTTTTAGAAATACATTGGTTTGTGGAAGTCACGCTTTGCTGTTGAATAGAAATGACATATCACTTCAGGACACCCCTTTTAAGGGTATAAAATACTTTCTTCCATGCATCTAACCAGTGCATATAGAGGACTGGGTGCCATGGTTCTGCTTTCTCACCACACCACTTTCTCAAGGAAAGAGCACCTCAGGAACAACCCCTCTGCTCCTCAGGACCAGGAGCTAGGATCTGGGAAGCTCTAACATGAACTCTGAATGGTGGTGGAATCCAAACTCCCCTTTATGGCCACCTTCATGTTAGGCTTAGCAGGGTTCTGACATAATTTCCCTATCCCTGCCATTCTTCCCTCACGTTTCAGCTATTTTCCTTTTATACATACAAACAATTCAGAGAACTAGCAGCAGTGCACCACACCTATCAGGATTGGACCCTCTCTTACAACAAACCAATGACAACAAACTCATCTCAAGACTTACACCGACAATCCAACAGGTTTCATTACCAGGCTATGTTGTTGGAGAGTAAAAATAAAATTATTCATGCATTTTCATCAATAAAGCAAATATAAATCTCATGATGTGACACATCAAGTATTTGTATTTTGGCCTGCACACTTTTCAGTCCATTAAACGGCTGTTTTAATTTTAAAACCTATCACTCAAATACTAAATGGATAAAACTATAGCATTTCCCTATGACAAAATACACTTAGGAAAAACAAAAGCATTATCGTAAAACTGCATAACACGTGGTCACATATGGATTCTTTTATTTGGGCATGAGTTTATGAGCTTTCTTATAAAAAAAAAAAGTAAGGAGAGCAAACAATTTTACTTGACAAGTTTTGCTTTGCAAAGAGCTCTGAGTAAATGCTATGAACAACAAGACCATAAACCCAAATGTCCCAGAAGAACTAGAGAGAGGAAAATTCAGAAACAAACAAATTCAGCTTAAAAGTCATTTGTTTCTCCTCTCTTTCTCCGTGTGTTCTAACATCCTCACTCCGAAACACACAATATCTGTATTTTATACATCAATAAAAGGGGGAAGGGAGAAGGTGCTCAACTGCAAAACTTTCAGGTGAATATGATTGGCCTTATGTGAATACTCATATTTGCACACAAGAAGGTTCTACTCCAAATGTATGAATAAAGACCTGACTTCATTAAACAGGATACCAATAAGAAGCAACATGATAAAAGCATATAAAATAATAAAGAGTACAGAGAAAGTAGATCATGAATTTCTGTTCTTTCTGGCTGCCTATGACACAAGAGCACAGGAACATTCAATGAAATTAAAAGGTGGCAAATCCAAAACGGATCAAAGAAAACACTTTTCACACAATCTGTAATTAGACTGGTACTCTTTGCTACTGTAGGGCATTGACAACAAGAACTTAGCAATATTCAGGAAGGGACTGGACATTTATATGAGCAACAAGAATATCCAGAGTTACAATGAATGGTAATAACTTAGAAATGGATATTAATCCTCATGCTTCAGAGATTAAGGCAGTCTGGAATTATTAGAGATCAGGATGAGACTTAACATGGGAGGCAGATTATTCCATATCTGCCTGGTGAGGGGTTCTTATACCTTCTTCTGAAGCATCTGGTACCAGCCACCGTCAGAGAAAGGATAGCGAACTAGATGGACCTCATAGGTATCCTAGTATGGCAATTCCTATGTTTCTTTTTTGAAACAGAAAAGACATGCATGTACCAAATTGTACTGCAATTGGTAAACATGTTTGCAAATACATTTTCCCTAGTTTCCCCTTTGCTGAAATCAGTGACAATACTCTATTGGAAAGAAAGATAGACCTAAAGCTTCGACTGGCTGATGATTCTTTGATGGCCTCCATTAAATGAACCGGTGGACAACATTATACAATCCACTGCTTCAAGAAGCACCTTTGTTGAGAACTTGAGGTCAAGTATACATTATGCATGGAGAACTACTATCTGTAGTACTACTCTCTTCTAGTCAGATTTTAGGCAGGTTGGGCCAGATCTTGAGATGGTATAAATTGTCATAGCTCTATAGAAGATAGTGAATCCTATGCCTTTGCTTCTAGAGAAAGCAACTGAGCAATTTACACCACCTGGGGATGCAGGCCATTACTGGACAGCGGAGGGGAAGTTTTCCCTATATTATTTATTTTATGGATAAATTAGATGGCCTCTGTATTCAGTGCTGTCAATCCAGCATCCTTCATGAGCACAATTCATCTCAAGAAAAAGTCTCTGGTGAAATCCCAACACCGGTATAATCAATGGGAGTTTTGCTTTGTTTTACATGCTGTGTGAGTCATAGCAACCATCTGAGAGGTAAATGACCTTTTAGGAAAGTCTCTTGCTGATGGCAACCAAGAAATTTCAAAACATTAAATGATGGAAACTAACAAAATAAATAAAACTGCATTAAAAGGATTCAACTTTAGACAATATGCCACCCAGTAAGCAAAAGTACTGTTCCTAGAAAAGCTGAGTGAGTCAACTCAAACAACACAGACCCCACCACTCCACTAGCAGAGCTGTCAACTCCCATTCTCCTTGCTCTTCATATTAATCTGATTAATAAAGATCTAATAGATTGATAAACTTGATTTTATACCCCATGAATTGTGGGGTTTCACCTAAGGTCAGAATGTCCTGGTACCATATGTAAAAATTAATCTGATCATTTCATTCAAATCAGAACTTATTTGATGTAAATGATTTTTTTTCTGTAAAGTTTAATCTTCATGCTCCCTGAAAAATATTACAGTGCTTTGCTCTTGAATCTTTTGCAGCAATGGGAGTGCTTTTCTGGTGTATTACTTTATTTCTGGTGTAGGTGTCATTTACATTGGAGTATTACACTTTAATCAGTGGCTTTGCATTTTGATTATTCATCTTGCTAAGTCAGCTTTATATGCTACATCTGTGAGGTGTTGATGTATTTTATTTATCACCACAACACTCTCCTAGATTTTCTTATGGTTCATATTAGTCCTTCTTTATCACTACTGTTTTGGTTGACTTGGGTTCAGTTTAGTCTCATGAGTGGAATTTATCATTTGCTTATGCTTTGATCATTTTAATTAAATTGCATTGGGGTTTGGAAGATTTTGCTTTGTGGGCTGGTTTTAGTTCTTCAAGGTCACATGTCATCTGCATATCATCTCCAAGTAGAATGTGTTATTTTTATATGCAGGATTTACAGCCATATTATTACAAAGCTTCAGTCAACACAGAATCATTTTTCCCCTCAGTTCATTCTTCTGCTTTAGTTTTGTGTATAAACGATCAGAAAATTCTCTGATCAGCATAGTAAGGGGTCCAGGAACAGGAAGGTTGGATAGGGCGTTTGAGTCCTGGGAGTCTGTCGGGGGTGGGGGAAGTGGATAGGGGTCAGGGGTCAAGGAGGGCTGAGTTGAGGTCCTGGGGGGAAAGTTAGGTGGGGGGGGGTCTCAGGAGGGGGCTGTCAGGGGACAAGGAGTGGGCAGGGCATTGGATGGGGGTGGGGTGGTTAGGGGCAGTGGCAGTTAGGGGACAAGGAGCAGGGGGGCTGGGTTGGGGCCCTGGAGGGGCAGTTAGGTGGGGGGGTCTCAGGAGGGGGTGGTTAGGGGACAAAGAGCAGCAGGGGTTAGATGGGTCAGGGATTCTGAGGGGGGCAGTTAGGGAGCGGGAAGTGGGAGGGGCCAGATAGGGGGTGCTGCCAGGTTGTTTGAGGAGGCTCCGCCTTCCATACAATTTTGTGACCCCAATGTGACCTTCAGGCCAAAAGGTTTGCCCATCCCGGAGTTCAGATGCTTAGTAATGCCTATCTTTATTTTTCTTGTAACCATTTCTGAGGTTTATGCCTCATTACTTGTACTCACTTAAAATTTCTGTGTATAGTTAATAAAGAACTGTTTTATCTAATACAGTGTATTTAAACTGAAGTGTCTGAATAACTATTTGAAATAATAAATTGGCACAATATTTCTTGAAAGGAATAACAGACTTAAAATATTTGTATTGTCCGGAAGAGTGCCGGCCGTACAGGACATATGTTTCTGGGGTAAATTCCAAGACTGGGGGAGCATTGGGTGTCACCCACAGGGCCAGCGACAGGGGGGGTACAACGGGTAGAGCTGTACCGGGCCCTGGACTTCAGGGGGGCCCCCTGAAGTCCGGGGACCGGTACACAGCTCTACTCGTAGTCATCCCCCCTGGGCACCGCACCGCATTTCCCCGGCTGTGTCCGGCGCCGCGGCCGTCTGCCTCCTGAGCCCTTCAGCCGCTGCTCATCCCGCGCCCCCCCCCCCCAGGAGCCACCCCGAGGCACCCCCGGCTCCATCGCCTCCCCCGCCCCGGTGGCTACAGAGGACGGCAGGGTGCGCCGCTCCCGAGGCACCCCCGGCTGCAGCGCTTCCCCCGCCCACCTGCAAGAGCCGGGCCAGCCCTTGGCAGGCAGGGGGCTAGGGGAGGGGCCCAAACACTCAGAGTAGGGGGCCCCCAAACGCTCAGAGTAGGGGGCCCCAAAATTTCTGTCGCCGGCCCTGGTCACCCAGCAGTATAGCCAATGCTGGTAAGAACTGGGGTTGTCACTGGCTGGTTGCAGCACACACAGAAACATAACAGCTGGAGGCTGGTTGCGAGCAGTCCAGGCTGGAAGCTATAGCAGCAAAGCATTTTAAAGACACCCCTGGTTAAAGTCCCAACTGGAATTAGTTATAATGTCGAGGGAAAATGTCATCAGTGTTCATGAACAAGATCTTGGAATGACCGAAGTAAAAATAAAGTTTGAAGACTGATTCAAGGTTATATTGTATATGTTGAATAAGATTTGTTGGGAGTTTTATTTCATTCTAGGTAGACCTTCAGCAGTGCAGGATATTAGGGAGACTAGATAGCTCAAGGAATTATTAATAGACTTTGACCTATAGGTAATATTTAAATACAGTCCAGGATTGGTCTATATAATTTATTTTTTCCAACACTCCTCATTGCATCATTAGAGTTAATATTAAAGTACACTCTCAGCCTCTTACACTGATGACTACTCACACAAATAGTCCCACTGACTTCAGGGATACTACTCATGTTAGCAACTGCTCCCCAATGTGAGAAAAGAGTTAAGAATTCTGACCTTTAAAGCTCATAGTAATGACCAGAAAGATAGGTAAGCAGTTCATTTCCTAACTGCATACCTAACATATCAATCGGCAATACCCTAAAATGGTGGTTTCTGGAAATTTGAATGAATTAATTGCTTTTAAGAAATGGGAAAAGGCTTCAAAATTTAGATCCAAATCTGGATTCTGAGCAGTAAGGTTCAGGAGTGTTCAGACTTAGAGTCTGAGAGTGGGTTCATCTCAGACTACTACAGTACTAAATCATAAGTTGTTATGGAAACTGAAAATCACCTCTTTATATTATTTTGATTTGATTGAACATTTTTTGAAGGAACATAGTTAAATCTTTCTAGCTAATACCATGGGACTTTTAAAAAATACTTTCTTTTGAACCCAACAAAATGAGACACAATCTTTGAAAATTTAGAGAAACTCAAGAAGTCTGATTTGATTTATGGTCTTAGTTCCATAGTGTGATTCCCTGACACCCCTCTTTCTGTGCAGAGTCTTGCAAGTTCTCACAGGTAAAACCCATGTTCTGAGATCGCAAGAAGTTAGGAGAAAGGAGTTAGAAGTTCCAGAAAAGGAGAGTAATGACCTTTGGTCCAGGCCATATTTGGAAGGTAAGTTTTCGTTCCCCATCTGAAGTGCTGAACAAGGCTTATCCATAAAACCAAGAAACTAAATTCCACACAATCAATTCAATAAATTAGGAACTGGGCAACCTTAACCTCTCTGGCATTTTGTTCATTTCTATTTAGGACATATTTTTAGGAAAATCTCAGTTTTACTAAGAGATACTTTGAAGGGAGCCTGAATCAGTTATATCTTTCCCCAGGAACAGGAGAGTACAGTACTCTTATATTTTATCTTTACTTTATTTTGGTGCTTAGTTAGGATTGGTGCTCTAAAAATACATAAAATAAAATAAAGACTGCAAGCTCTTTTAGATAGGTGGTGGGGTTTTTAGCATATTATATATTTTATGTTTTGTAATGTACATCATACAGCAAGGCAGCTATAAAACTAGTGATTAACCACGGTCATGCTAATTTAACAAATTTTAATTAACCATGTCATATTTTACATTGCTGTCATAAAGAAAGCGAGGAATACTTGTAGCACCTTAGAGACTAACCAGTTTATTTCAGCATAAGCTTTCGTGGACTATAGCCCACTTCATCGGATGCATAGAATGGAACAGAAGTAAGATGCATTTATACATACAGAAAGAAGGAGGAAAAAAAAAGTTGTTGACAACTATGTTGTCATAGTTTCCCCATTGGTCACTGCCTGAACAAAACCAGGTTGTGGCTATTCTCCATTGCACAATGGCCCATAGGGGGGCATTACAGATGAGATTAAGGTAGAACAGTCCCAGGACAGTACAATGGTATTTATTTTCAATTTCACTCTATGAGAAAATTCCACATCAAAGGATATCCCTATCCAAAGCTTTGGCCATCTTTGGCAAACAATTAAAGACACAATGAAGGAGTTACAAAAATTCTCTCAACACAGCAGCACTTCTCCGTTTTGCTATAAAACCAACCCTCATATATTCATCAGTCTCCTGAAATAAAACTTGCCAAAAACTTGATATCACTCTCTCCATTCCTGGGATGAGTGCAACTTAACTGGAACACAGAATGTGACACCATGTCATTGGGAAATTCATTGCAAAGCACAGGAGATGGGAAAACTGCTGCTGCAGAACAATCTGTGTTGAGGCCAGTTTTCATTTAAATTAGATCTTAAATGGGAAAAGTAGGAATGTAAAAAACATCAGGCCTAAAAACCCAAACACAATCCTCTGAAATATTCTTTTACTGAATTGCTTTATACAGTATTTCATGGAGAAACAGATGCTTTATTTATGAGATTTTAGGATGGAAATGATAGCAAATAAACGTGCATTCTTGTGGTTTGTGAGATTATAAATAATAATAATAAATTTACCCAAACAACATAGAATTATACTAGATCTATACTCAAGACACACTATTAGAGTTAGAATTTCTAGCACCATGTATGGAACAGAAAAACACTTTGTAACTCGTTTTCATCCTGCTCTGAAATTGTCATAGAACGTTTAAGAGACTGGGATAACTTTAGGTACCCACAATTTTCTAATGTGCGTACCTAAAGTTAGGTACCTAAATCAACATTTAGGCATCTAGACAAAGTGGTCTAATGTTCACTGGTTCTGAGTGTAAGAGAACAAACATATTTACAACTGGCTTTTAGAGAATACTCAAAAGTAACATAGAAACATAAAAATATAAAAGGGAGGAAAACACAAATTAGTTAAGAAAACACTTAAGAATTCTGAATATCAAGCCGTGCATAAATTAGAGCAATCAAGATGAAGAACAAGGTGACAAAACAATAGTTAAAACCTAACTACCCCCATTGAGAACAAAGCATGTGTTTAAGAATATTAATACTCTGTAATGAGAAAGCCACCAATGAAGACTTAACAAGGGAAGAGGAAGATTCAAAATACTCTTACTGCTGTATTTCTTTATCATTCAAGACCAATGCTTTTTTCTACCTCTGAATGTGTTTTTCATCACAATTTTGGGCCTGATTCTGATTTCACTCACCCTGATTTTAGTAGTATAATGCAAATGTAGCTATTCCTGTTTTACAGCTGTGTAAACAAGATCAGGATCAGGTCCATCGTTTGCAAAAGACCCGCTTGTTTTTTTGAATTAGGGTGTGTGCTTGGCTGTATTGCATTAGTGCTTTTACTTCTAATGCAAGTTACATGTCTCTGGAGGGGAGGGAAGGGAACAGGCTTCCATTCTAGAAAAAAATATTAAATTATTTAGTAGAGCCCGTGTTTTTCAAAAATTCAGTGTACAAAGTTATTTTGAAGATTAAAGTTTAAGAAATAGGATATGTCCCAAGTGGATAATACCTAGGAGACTGGCTATTTTAAAGGTCTGGAGGGGAGAATTAGGGATCATAGGATGGGATTTGGAGATTTTCCCACTGTAGGGATTTGGGGTGTATAGCACTCTTGCTAAGAAGAAGGAGTCCCAGGAACTGTCCCTTAGTTATGGCCTACACTCCCCACGGCACCCATTTCCCAGTTACATATTGTTGAACAGTCAAACTAGAAAATGGCACTGGGTCAGGTCAGCTGAGAACAGACTGCACAGACGCAGGCAGGAAAAACACAGAAACAGGGCAGAGACGGTTTGGGAGACAAGGAAGGGAAATCAACTTATACATCTTTTCAGGGGAGGATTATAGTTCTAGGTAGGTAGATGAATGAGACAGTCAGAATTTTCATTGCAGGACTCATAACTAGAGCGACATCTTTTTCCATCGACATTTTTGGCATTTGTGAGACATTGGACTGGAAGTGGTGAACTTTCCATAAAGCACCATAAAGTCATCTACTGTGGAAGCACAGACAATGCCCAGAATGAAGGGGATGCCTTCATACTATCAGAAAATACTGAACAGCTCTTTGAAAAGCTTTAGACGTGTCTCATCACACATAATGAGCATTAAACTACAAGGGAAACATGACCCTGCTACAACAATACAATCTGAACCATTGGTGGGCAAGCTGTGGCCCATCAGGGTAATCCACTGGCGGGCCGTGAGACAGTTTGTTTACCTTGACCATTCACTGGCACATTTCCCTGCAGCTACCAGTAGCCACGCTTTGCTGTTCCTGGCCAATGGGAGCTGCAGGAAGTGACGGCCAGCACATCCCTGCAGCCCACACCACTTCCTGCAGCTCCCATTGGCCGAGAACGGTGAACCCTGGTCACTGAGAGCTGCAGTCAGCTGTGCCAGTGGACGGTCAATATAAACTGTCTCGTGGCCTGCCAGTGGATTACCCTGATTGGCTGCATGTGGCCTGCAGGTCACCAGTTGCCCACCACTGCCAAAGAGGGATTCTTGAACAAATGAAAAAAGTGCAGAGGAAATCCTTTGAGTCACAAGATGGCTTTTGATCTGGATGTTCTATGGCATATCAGATACTTGTTTTTCATCAAATGTTGGTGTCACATAGAGTTCAACGAATGCCTGTTTCATATTCATTGATTACAGCCTTGTCTACACTACTGTCTGGATCAATGGGTAGAAATGGATCTATTGGGGATTGATTTACCACATCTCATCAGGACACGATAAATTGGTCCCCAAAATCGACTCCAGAACTCCAGCTCACCAAAAGGCGCAAGCTGGAGTCAACGGGAGAGCCTGCCGCTGCCTGCCGCCACCGTGAGGACATCAAGTAAGTCGCCCTAAGATGCGTCTACTTCAGTTATTCACATAGCTGAAGTTGTGTATCTTAGGTTGACCCTCCCTGCTAGGGTAGACCAGGCCTAGGCATTCAACTCTTAACAGAGGGGCTCTGTGGCAAGTAATCAAGTGCTATGGTTTTAGCAGCAAGTTGATTTAAATACTGCAGAGTCTGTATAACATAGCTTGGCATACAGTATGAGTCATCAGCAAGCTGACAGAGTGGTTTGAAGTGAAAACTGGAGTCAAACAGGGATGCACATAAAGTCCAATACTTTTACTGTTCAACTCCCTGAGCAGCATTGGTGGAGCCTGCAGTAGGGAAAATTATCAAACACCTTGACTTTGCAACAGATATCATAATTATTGTGTTTATAGAGGAATACATCCAAGAAGCAGCAACTAAGCTGTACAGAACAGCCATAGAACGGAGCTTAAAAGTGAAGAAACAAAAGCCCAAACCAACGATAACATCAAGAAATAAAGGAACAGGCTAAACTGGTCATTAATGGTGTAGACATTGAACAAGTAGAGTTTCTCGTAGTTGGGCTCTATTCTATGACAACTGCTATGAAGATGACGTCAACAAGTGGATAGCTATTACCAACACAACGTTTGCATGGCTAAATAGAAGTGTGTGGATCTTAAAATCAGTGTCCATACAAGCTACAACCCAACTACATACAACACTCGTTGTACCCACATTACGTTTTAGTTGTGAAACATGGGCACTGAAAAAATATCTGGAGCAAAATTTGCAAACAATTGAGATGGAGTGCCTGTGCCATATCTTAAGTGTCACAAGGCTAGAGAGACTAAGAAATGAGGACATCTGTAGAAGACTGAAAGTGCAATGCAGGACTATGCTCATGAAAAGGTGCCAACTACAATGGTTGGCCACGTTAGTAGAACAACCCATTACCCACTGCCTAAAATTGTTCTTTCAGGACAAGTCCATGGAGAGAGAGGGGCCAAGAATGTCCAAGGAGACAGTGGTATAACATAAAACCATCCAGAAAACACCCAGCAGGCTCAAATTGTGCCTTAAAACAGATGTGGATGGAGTCTGTTCATAACCTTAGGCCTACCCAATCTTGGTGTTAGAAAAACATGACGACGACAATATGGGTAGGAGAGGATCTGGACTATGGTGGGCAGGAATCAAGCCTTTGAAGGAGTGTTGATTGCATTAAGTGAGGATGGAGGACTGAAATACCGACAACTCTGCAGTTCACTCACAACAGTACTGTAGCAGTTAAAAAGAGGAGTACAGTGTTGCATCATATTATTAAAATTATTTGTATCATTCCTCTCAATATTGTTCTCACGGGATTTAATATTATTATACGACATCAGTATTTAATTAAGCATTGAACTGCTTAGCATGGAACATGGGCAAAACAACAGCTTTTATCAACAGCAGCTCAATAAAAAATGGGTAGAACTGGTATCTGAAATAGCAGGGTCTAGCTTTGGAGATACCAAAGGAGCAGGTTGAGAGTGTTGGTTTGGTCTGTTCAGCAGCCTTTGTTAACAGAGTGGAGTCTTACTTTGCTGTTTTATCATTGGCATATAGAACTTGGTGTACTTTTGAATTAGTGTGAAATACAGTGACATTTTTAAATCAAAAAGTTTTAAAGTGACACTTTACCTGCAAGGCACAGCATGAATGATTGCAGCACAAGCAGTTCCCATAGCAACCTCATTTTCAGTTTCCGAGGTCAAAGGAGGCTCGAGTCCAATAACTAGTGAATGGAATGCTGCTTCTTTTAAGTTTTACACAACCTTTAATCTGTGGGGGGAGAAAAAGAGAAATACATTACAATGAGATGTAGGATTCTAGATCTTTATACTATGACGGTGCATCTTTCCACGTGAGCTAAATGAAATTAATACCTGGAGGGAAACAGAGAAATTGTTGTTTTATAAAGTCAGTCCGGGTGCGGTGGGGGTGGGAGGCAGGAATTAGAAATTATGGATCTGAAGAACAAAGAGGATTGACGGAGCGTGTTTCGCAGAGGAGCACTTTATCTGTGAGATGTGTGGTCTAAGTGATCTGAGCATAAGATTGGTAGGCAGAATCCTGTGATATAATCTTGGTTCTGTGTCCTCCACTTTCTTGGTTACCTTGGACAAGTCATTTTGAATGTCTCTACCTCACTTTTCCCATCCGTAAACTCACCTGTTTGCCTCATGGGGGTGCTGTTATTAGTTACGGTAGTGAATTGTGTAAAACACTTTGAAGATGAAAGTATTACTATTATCTCTCTTAACTGTCTGACAACTTTAAAGTACTTCATCAACTGAACTAAGCAAAAATGTAGCTACCTCCAGAAATCATAAATATCACTCTGTCTGAAGAAGAAAAAATATCACCACTGTCTCTAGAGGTGGTGAGGCCTTCTCTCTGCCTATTGAACCAGGACACTCCCTCTTCTCCTCACGACCCTGCAGTGACAGTCAGCTTGGGACTAATTTCTACACCGTAACTAAGATTTCCTGCATGGCAGCATGTCGTGTTGCCACTAGACCAGGGGCTGGCAAACTTTTTGGCCCGAGGGCCACATCTGGGTATGGAGATTGTATGCTGGGCCATGAATGCTCACAAAATTAGGGGTTGGGGTGCGGGAGTGGGCGAGGATTCTGGCTGGGGCTGTGGGCTCTGGGATGGGGCCAGAAATGAGGTGTTCATGGGGCAGGAGGGGGCTCTGGGCTGGGGCAGGTTGTTGAACTGAAGGGGAGGGGGGATGAGGGCTCCAGTCGGGGGTACAGGCTGTGCATGTGGGGTTCAGTGGAGCATGTGGGGTATGGGTGGAGAGGGGTGCAGAAGGGTGCTCCGGGCTGGGACCCAGGGGTTCAGAGGGTGGGAGGGGGACCAGGGCTGCGGCAGGGGGTTGGGACACAGGAGGTGGTCAGGGGTGAAGGCTCCAGGTGATGCTTACCTCAAGTAGCTCCCAGAAGCAGCATCATGTCTCCCCTCCAACTCCTAGGCGGAGGCGCAACCAGGTGCCTCTGTGCAGTGCCCTGCCTGCAGGCGCTGCCCCTGCAGTTCCCATTGGCTGTGGGTCCAATGGGAGCTGCGGGAGAGGCGTTTGGGGTGGGGGCAGAATATGTAGTCCCCTGGCTGCCCCTACGCATAGGAGCTGGAGTGGGGACATGCTACTGCTTCCAGGAGCCGTGAGAGACATGGCAAGCCCCCAGCTAGAGTGCTAGAACGGGGCAAGATCCAGACCCCACTCCCTCACAGAAGCTCGAGGGCCAGATTAAAACATCTGAAGGGCCAGATGTGGCCCCTGGACTGTAGTTTGCCCACCCCTGCACTAGAACATCAGTCCAGCCCACGATCACAGTGCTGTAAAACATTTGAGTCTCACATCAATTTGTCTCGAGGCAATATATTTTCAGTGAAGCAGGACTTTTTTCTTCCCACCCCTTCTCTGGGAAGTTTTCTGAAGCATCCTCACTGTTACCCACGGTCAGATAAGGAACCTGAAACACACTGAAAACCTTCAATGCATTTCCAAATGAAACCTGATCTATTCTAGCACTCTAATCTCCATTACAAATTACAGGGAGAAAATACCCCTTTTCTACTTATGGCTCCTCTCCGCCAATAACCAAAACAGGAATTTCAATACGATAAATAAATACATAATTCCACCCAATCATACATCATCATTTATTCATATCTCTGATGTCTGGAAGTTAAGGGGCCTTCATGTTTACAAGACAAACTGCAGGACTAATAGAAAGGGAAGTGGTATCATTAGAGATCTCTGGTTGCTTTTGAGAGTTAAAATTGATAAGATTCTTCTAATAAAGCCATGTTCAATGTGCTGAGAAGACTAAGAATCCTTAACTTCTGATCTGAAGACGTAATTTGAAGAGAGTGAAGACTAACTGAATATATTCAGATATTCTGACATGCATGGTGATTAGACTGGCTGTAGATAAGCAGGAAGGGCTGATCAATGAAACTAATAACATCTTAAGTGAATGATTAGGATATTAATAATTAATTTCATTTTTAAAATGGTGTGACTGACCTCTGAATTGATCTACAATGTTAAGCTGTTTCTCTCTTGCAGCAATTAATGAGGAAAAGTATCCAGTTTTGTAATACAGATTTCATACTAGATTTAAAAAACCTAGTTATGCTCTATGTGCCAAATTGTGCTCTGAGTTACAATAACATAAATACAGGGTAACTCCACAGAACTCAAGGCAGTTATTTCCAATTTACATCAATGTAACTGAGAGTAGAGTTTTGCCCTACGTTGAACATCCTGTTGTGAATTTGTTCTTAGCGTTCTAGCTTTCCAACAACAAATTCTCACCAATAAGCAGAGTTCTTTATGCATAAGGTATTATTTATAAAACTTGCATTATACTGGGGCAGTTCAATGGTTTAGGATTATTCTTCTCACTTCATGGAATGAGCTGAGTGGAACTTGAGCAGAATAGTAATTTACACACAGTATTTCCTTTGATACCTAATTAAGAACACAAGAGGTAGGATAACACTTATAATTAACTTAATCTACTGCCAGAAAATATCTCCAATGCACACACAGACACCCGCCACAAAAAAAAACACACAGCTACTAGCATATAGAAAGCCTAACTATGATGATCCCCAGGGGTACAGATATTTGTGAGACACCTCACCAACACCTGGCTTTAGCATGAGGAAGTCTTGCCTGTGTTTGCTGTGGATCAGCTCCCTGAAACCACCCGCCCCTGGGCACACAAGCACCTTACTCTCAGCACAGGTAGCAATAGGCCCACACCAACGCCCAAATCCTGGGGCTGTTCCCAGTAGCGTCCCACCCCTTGTCCACTGAACACGCCCAGCATTTCCAGACTCCCCATTCCCAACGGAACAGTACACACCAGTTTGTAAGATTTAACTCAGGATCATCACTTTGCTTACCACACTGCTTAAGATATATTTACAGTGAAAACAAGAGTACAGTAAAACCTCCATTTAACGGACTAATTCGGGCGAGGGGTGTCCGTTAAATCAAAAAGTCCGTTATTTAATAATAAAAAAGAGCTGTCAGAGCAGCAGCCCGCCCGCCACAGGGTCGGGGCGACAGCTCCACAGCCCGCCCGCTGCCTGGACCCGGGTGGGAGCCGGCAGCCAGCCCGCCCACTGCCTGGACCCGGGCGGCAGCTGGGAGCCGGCAGCCAGCCCGCCCACTGCCTGGACCCGGGCGGCAGCTGGGAGCCGGCAGCCAGCCTGCCAGAAATGGATCAGGAATGCATCAGACTTGCTCAGAAATTTTGTCCGTTGCATCCGAAGTCCGTTAAATCGAGGTCCGTTAAATCGAGGGTTTACTGTACATTGATTATCAAAGAACAGAGATTCAAGTGAGAGTGAGTAAGAATATTGGAAACAAATGGTTACAGGCAAAAACAAAATCACAGCATGCGTTCTAAAGACTAAACTTCACCAACCAGTTAGCCTCTCATCTAGAGACACTTATCTCACTCAAAGTTCTCTACAGCCATTTCAACCAAGCCTAGTTGTAATCCCATTTCCATGCAGTAAACTCGCTCTCTGTTTACTTCCTAGGTGAAGGATGAAATGGATGACCCCCAAATACAGTAGAGAAACCTTTGATGAGCAGCTCAGGATACACCCTCCCCTCCCTGCTGCTTGCTTTCCTGTTAGTTTTCTTCCTTGAAATTCCCACAATCCTTCATTAACCTTCAGTTCACACTGGGGAGAAGAGACGCCTGGTAAACTACACAATACTTAATTTACATGTAAAAATCCCCCTAGATTAAAAAAAAAATTGTATCTAACAAAAAACTTGTTCACCTTTGCTGGTGACCATTCCCTAGACAAAGAATCTTTAGAACAATTTTCACTGTATATACATACATAACTCCTTACACAGCATCCATACATGCATTTCAAAATGACAACCAGTGTGATGCTGGCTTTTATTTGAGACCTCACATTACATTATTTGGTGAACTAGATTGGACATACCAGACCCAATTCTACATTTCTTTGCTGTTTGCTGCAGCTAGGAAATAGAAGCAGAGGTCCCAAAGCTCGACCAGGGTTAATCCTAAAAGACACTGAGTGTTGACACATTACTACATGTCTGTCACCTTTTGGAACCATACCTGCAACTGATTTGTTTATGTATGTTGTTTGTTTTAACCTGTAAATAACTCTTTCATTTGCTACAACCAGTCTTGGTGTGAGATCTGAGGTATGAATTGACATGGGGTAAATGACTGGGCTCTTGGGACTGGAAGCAACCTGAACCTTTATTGATCTTTAGTGTAAACAACTATCAAGTTCAGCATACCTGGGTAGCATGAAAGATTGGAATGCCCAAGGGGATAGTCTATGACTGTGGTAAGACTGCTGTAGTGCTTCAGGAGTTCACATTTGCTACTGGGTTGGTGAAATCTAAATGATAGAATATATAAGCAGTATGGTGCGTCTGCCCTGAGTTGGCACTCACTGCTGTGAAGCTCTCCAGCCAGTGTGACATAATCAAAGTTGAAATTCTCATCATTTGTGACGTTAAGACCCAGACTACATATGGCACTTGTCTCCTTCAGGACTTCCACAGATCTCAAAAAGAAATTGTATTCACCTATAAGGGAGGGGTATACTAGGTTTAGTAATTGCTTTATAATATATTCCTTGCGGGTATGCTAGCAGATATAGAAATTCACCAAACTCATGGACCAGTACTGTGTTTTGATGTCATTCCCAGAAATGCCATTGCTGAAAGCAATTATTTCCTGGAATGATATTACAGTTTCAGAAGCATTGTCTTCCTGGTACTATATACAGCTTTCCCAGAAGCCCCATTGCAAACAGGCACTTGGATTTTTGGCATGCCGGCCCAACATTGGCATTGCATGATAAAGTACCTACCCTAAATGTGACATCTAACGGGCTATGGGGAAAATCTTCCAATAGAAATAATGCAAGCTCCATCATGACAGGAAGTAAAAAGTAAAGGTCTTGGGGGGGAGGGAGAGTGAGCACACCATTAGAAATAGTATTCATCAATATTTACAATATGGTGATATCTTATCTGCTTCATTTTCCTATATTTAGAATCCCAGATTCCTCTCCTATTTCACATATCAAGGAGCCTGATCCTGAAAACCTTTTCTCACATGTGTAGTCACATGCCAATAGGCCCATTGCTGACAGCTGTGTTTGTGCTGGAAGTGCTGGTACATGTTTTATAACTACCACCTTAGAACAGGAAACAACCAAGCCTGGGCAATGAATTTGATAATTGAAAAGATCCTTCCCATCTCTAATTTCTATGTTTTCTGCTTGAATAAAAGTATCACTTTTGGAAAGGAATGCAACAAACCTGAGCTCTCATAAAAGGAATTCTTATTCTTAAAAAGAAATACCAATGGAGTCGAAGTATCATGCAACTTTTTAAAGCTATAAAAATGAGAGACTTGTGATTTAAACTAAATTATATCTGCTCTGAAACACCCCACCTCGAAACACCTGTGCAGATGCTTTTCTAACCTTACTTTTGGTAATTCCACCATCAGTAGCAATGTGCTTTGAAAGGCACCTTTTTTGGTAATTGGAGTTTTACAAAAAAGTTGACTGTACAAGCTTTGAGCAGGGTAATGTATTAGAAGAAACAAGATGTGCACAGATTTTGAAGCAGTTAGGAGTTGGTTTTCCAGAGATGCTGAGCACACATTGCTCTCATTCATTTCAACTGTAGCTGTGGGTGCTTAGTAATTCTGAAAAAAACAAAACAAAACAAAACAAAACAAAACAGGCCTTTAGCCTTCAGGGCACTGGTGAGTTCATATTGTACAGAAAGTGAACACCAATAGATGGAGCTCCCTTTTTCCCTCCAGTGTAAAGGAAAGCACTGTAATCTTTGATGAAAATGTTAGTGCCCAGAGTCCAGCATACAAACCCTCCACTTTTGCAGACATTTAGAAATAAAATGTGCAAAATGCCTCAGGCTCCCAGCTAAAGTAGTAGTAGCAAGAAGGATTTCTTAGTAAACATCTCACGTTTGTTTTTCTTCTACCAATTGGTGTGCTATGGAGTGCCAATTCCTCTAAACTCTAAAATAAATCACTCTTAATGAAGCACATGCAGACAGCAACAGGCATTTTTTTAATCACCTAAATAAAAGAAGAGCTAAAGGTAAGCACAAAACACTCCTAAACCTAATATAGGAGTTGTCAAATTTAAAGTGGCAAGCACTCTTTGATTTTCACAGCTCTCAACTGCATCCAGTTAGGAGCAGGAAGATTTAAGTGTAGATTCATCTTTTTTTACGTACTTGCTTTCAAGCCACATACCAGTAACCCCTGGAACCAAGAGTCTTTTTGGTCAGAAATACAGTCATTTTCAAACTCAGAAATTCAGGATGCAACACAAGTCAAATACTAGTCTCCACTAAACAGGAATACAAAAGCTTGGTGCAGCAATGCGCTATTGGGAATGAAGATTCCTCCCATACAAACTGAAGAGACGAAAGAAAGCCTCTCACTACCTGTTACTGCATCCTCCGTATCCCTGTGGATTGTTCATCGCACACAGGTAAATGGCTAGCATCTGTGCCATCTCAGAGCAACCCGGTCTGGGCCCATTCTTCCTTGAAACGTAATCACCCTAAAAAGTATAGAAAGGGTCCCTGTGGCAGGACAGGGGTAAAACCCTTTGAATGCCCTACCCCTGCTGGCTAAGCCCTGCTTTCTGGCAGGAGGGCCAGGGGCAGAGGCTTGAAGCAGTCAGCAGTGAGCCCAGCTGTGGGCCCTAATGAGGGCTGGCTCACCACAGCAGACTGGGCTAAGTGGTCACAGCTGAGTCTGTGAACTGAGAGGGCTAGAAAAGCCCTGAGCTGAACTCAGTTGGGAGGTGAACCAGGAAGCGGGACAGGAGGTCGCTGCTTTGTTGCCTTACTTCAGGCAAGGTACCTGAAGACCCTGTACCCAGGTACAAAGAAAGTAACAGTTGGAGGACAAAGGGGAGCACTTTCTTGCACTGAAGCCACTAGTATACACTGTAAATAAAAGACACTAAGGTGAAGCACCAGAAGAGGGTGTGAAGACTGTTATTTCTATCAGCCAGGACACAGCAGAAAGAGAGAGAGACCTGTGTGGATCCTGTGACAGTCCCATAGATCACAACTCCATGGATCATAGGGGTGTGAAGACACCTTGTGCAGATTCTTGGCATATCAACTCTTTTACCTAAGAATTGCATTGATTATGTTGCCTTCAGAGCCCTCCATGCCAAAAGGATGAAGCATTTGGATTCAGTCCTTTGAGCAGTATTTTGAAAGACATGTAAATAGTGCATTTCACTGTAATACTTACTAATGGCTTTTAAAAATGTTATGCTCCATTTTAGAATGCTGTACTAATAAATGAGAATAGTAGCTATTATTACAATTTATACTTGAATCCAAGGAACTAAAGGTTCTTGGCAAAGGTGATTGAATCTTGGCATTTTAAAAAGATAAGGAAACTGAGGCACAGAGAGGTTAATAGACTTGCCCAAGATCACACACCAAATCAGTAGCAGAACCCAGAAAAGGTGACTCCCAATCCTCTTCTCTAGTTGCTAGATCTCAGTGCCTCCTTGGGCACTTCTCAGCCTTGTATAGTCTGCCTGTCTTTACAGATATTGGCTATGTGCGTTTAGTGGCAAGGACCTTCCCAAGAACCGACTCTGTGCCTTCTTCTTCCTCTATTTGACACAAACTTAAAACAAACATTAATGTGACAGACACCTTGGAATTTGTGGGATAAAGTTAATATTTACCCTCCTGATTCTATCATCTTCAATAGATTATTCAGTAGCTACTTGCTGCCAAAAAGGTTAGAGAAAAAATAGTGAAATATTGTTTAGATTCTCGTGATACGATCAATACTGTCAGTGTTGTAGCTGGGTGGCAATTAAATTAAAAATATTGCTGACTGTTCAGATTAAACCCTGAACAGATAAAAAGTCATCCTGTTTTCATGAAAAAGGCTGAAAATAAACCAGAGTAGGATTTCAGAGATTTTTTTATGTCTTTAGAAATGTGATCAATCCAAAAAAAAAAAAAAAACCACCCCACAATATTACACAGAACATAATTATAAAAATGTAGGAATAATAAGCATAATTGCAATGTTGCTGTTTCAGTTTGTATCATGACATAAACCTAGTTCCTTAAATTAGCATTGTATGGGCAAGACATTTCAGTAGTTTTGATTACCCATTGAGAATAACAAATAGCTGAATTATGTGAAAAAACCCAACCAATCACTTTTGAGAATAAAGACCTTCTTCGTTTGAGTTGTTTCTAAGTTCTGTAATCAAATATCCTGTGCTGTTTTCATTTTTTATTTATTGTTACCAATTTGCTGAGAAAAGAAATGAGAAAGCTTAGTTCTTTTTGTGCCATTCTATTTCAGAAGCATTCAGTTGCTGTGTGGCTTTTTCACCCGACACTGAGATGAGAAAAATACAAATTCTTACTCCAATTAGCAGTTCTTACTTACCCAATTTGTCCCATTGCTGCTTGTGTTTATAAAGACTGCTCATATAAGATCAGACCTTAAGAGAGAGAGTACTTTACTTCCTATACACACTTTAGCTGATTCTTTCTGGTGTAATATTTCAGAATACTAAATCAGAAGTGAATCTGAAAGATGTAAACCTTCAACTTGCCTTGTAGGGTGCATGCACTCTCTCCTCATTTGTACACATAACAGCATTTATTCCCAACTAAAAAAGTGTGGGCTAGGCATGTAAATGCTGTAGAATTACTATAAACATTCAAAAATTCAGCCAAGTCTCCACAAATCATTATTTTTCTTTCCCTTGCCTCCTTGAACTCCATGTACATCCCTGGAAAATCATGGGGAAATACATAATGTTTTCAGAGTTTCCTGAGGGTCAGGTGGGTGAATTTGTGATCAGAGAGTTGGAACAAGGAACCACAAAACGGATCTAATTTTGGACCACCCATTAGTTAGAAACAACTTTGTGTTCCTGCTTAATTAAGCAGAATACAAACTAGTAAACTTTGGTGAAAGGTTCTATAATGTGTTATTAGTATACTGCAGGGCCGGCGACAGGAATTTTGGGGCCCCGTATGCAGATCGTGCGGGCCCCCCCCCCCGCCGGTCTCCTGCCGCCCACGGGCCCCAACCCCCGCATGCGCTTTGGCCGCGTGGCCCGGCCGGGAGAAGCAAAGGGGGGGTGGGGGGAGGCTGCTGGGTGCCGGGGGAGGGGGCTGATGAGCGCTGCAGCGGCTGCCCGGAGCCGTGCCTTGCTCACAGGCCCGGTGACAAGGGGATACAGCTGCGTACCGGGCCCACCCCGGACTTCAGGGGGCCCCCCTGAAGTCCGGGGCCCGGTACAGCTGTACCCGTTGTACCACCCTGTCGCCGGCCCTGGTATACGGAGACATCCAGTCCCCTAGAAGTATTATTGTCACGCCTTTGAGAATGTGGCTTGCTTTCTGGAAAGTTACATTTACTAAATCAAGTTCTGACATTAATGTATCCAGCATAGATTGGACCTTCCAGTCTCTGAACACACAGAGATAATCTCCTACACACTGTTCTCAATCTCAAACACAGGATCTTAAAGGGACAGCTTCCATTAATCAAAAGACAAACAATAAAATTGCAAGAACAAAACAAATATTAACACAACGTTCAAAATCATTTTGTAAGTCAATGTTTGGCACATAGAATAATCTCAGCTATTACTCTGTGGTCCTTGTACTAACATTTAACCATATGTGTATAATTGTTTTAAGTCCATGTAGGTCCTCCATAAAGTTTAAACTCACAACCTTCACAGCACGTGCCCCATCTGTTTTCACTAGAGGCATAAATGGCGGGATAAAAACATGCTGATTTCTTATATGTGGACCACCAATACAAGGAAACACAACACATACTTTGCCATTGGGATACACTACTATTTGCAAGACAGCAGAACAATTCTGGGCATCAGTGTTCCTGTTCCTGGTTCTGGAAGCAAAGTGTGATCTAGTGGTTATAGACAGAATATCATTACCAAATGTAGCACTACCTCTGTTTGGGTTGTGAGCAGAAAATGGACCTGGGAACTCTGGATATAAAAAGAATGAGCCTCTGCCACATAATCATATCTGTTAGTATCAGAGATAGCAGTCAAACATTTATACATGGTATAGCCAATAGAGGGTCAATATTCTGTTGTTCTCACTTATAGAAGAACCTAATTTGGCATATTCCTTCTGAAAGGCTGCATGCCAAAGCAAATGAGACATACCTCTCTTATATAAGACACATGGTTCCTACTCTTAACTATGCCTGAAGTATCCTTGCAGGAGCACTCTGGTCTGTGAAATGGGTGGAAGATGGTTACCTTCAAAGTAGCATGAGTTTCTGATTGATAATAAAGTTATGAAGATCACAGAAATATTAACATGTATTAATGGAAAAGATGTGTCCAGAATTCAGCTTAGTGTACCTTCCCCTAGACTATAGGGTATTGTGTGAGGGAGCGCCTGTCTATCTCATATTATTCTGCCTCAAGATTGTGTGAAGGCTAGACAACTTTGCAAGCAACTTGGCAACAGAGGCCAAAATAATGTCACTCAGGAATAATTAGTAAGAGTTGGTATCAATGGAAGAGGTGGTTTAGGTGGCTTCAAAATTGTCCACAATTCAAACAACGCAAGGCTTTTCAGGGCCTGAGTTTCATTCAGAAATCGACAGGCATTTTGTATAGTTCACAGAACATAATATGATCCTCTCTTCATGAAACACACTGTAAGTAGGCAGCCACACTTTTCCAATAGTTTTAAGGTGTAGGCCACAAAGGTAGATTGTGTGTCACTAAATGGTACATACTCATTTTCACAGGTGGAATCACTGACCCACACAAAACCTGATGTACCAAAATGGAAGCTGCCTACAATGTAAGTCCCACAATGTCCAAGTCTTTACATACATCTATATTCTTAATATACAGTGCCTAAATCTTTTTTAAAACATAGGACTTGATTTTAACCCTCTCGGTGTTGTAGGTGTTGCTATGAATCTCGATGTAAAAAAGTTATGCAAAATTGATCTTTTCAGAGTCAGCCCTTTCACATTACAAAAATAAATAAATAGAGAGAGAGAGAGAGACAGAGAGAGAGAGAGAGAGCGCTAGGAGAGAAGGTGGTAATGGAAGAGTACCAATAACATCTCTCACTGCATTCTACTCGCTCTTGTTATTCTCACGGCATGTTTGTCAGGTACCAAAATATCTCAAGTTCATTTGCTGAAATTATCCTCTTCAAAACTCCATTATAAAATGCATTTTAATATTTGGTGGTTGATAAAGCAAACAATATACAACTTTATATGTTACACATTTATAGAATGTGTTCATCATAAATGGAAGTAAGATGCTTTTTTAACATAAATTTGAATATCTTAAAAAAAATCCTCATCAATTTTCTGTCTAGTTTTCTCCTCTGGGCATTTATTTTTACTGGCTAGATAGAGACTTCATTTTATTGCATCTCAAGAAGTCTTAACATCCAAAGAACAAGTTTCCAACTCACCCTAGTCATTTATATTTGTCAGACCTTTTCGGTCTTTGGCATGCGTTGCATATGAAGTCTCATCTCTCAGTTGCCCATCTGCCATAGGCTGTCACAAAGCTCAGTCATCATAATCTGAAGAAAACGAAAAGGTACGCAACTGCCAGAGAGTAAGCTGGCTCCTGTTTGCTTGTACCACCTCAAACAAATCCAACCTAGAGATACTTAGTATCATTTCTGTTATTCTGTACCATGGGGATACAGCCCAGAAAAAGAACAATCCCAGAAGAACAGCACAAATCCTCTGAGGTTCTGATTGCCCTTAAATCTGACTGAGTTTACTGAGTCACACTGTATCTCTCAGGATTGGGCTAAGTAACACTACTGGCAGGCAATGCCATAAACTTCGTCATATTACTGAAGAGTAATAGACCATCACTTCCTACAACTCTTCTTCATTCACTAATTGAACTATTTGAAGACCAAGGAAAACGAGTGCAAATTTTAAAAAAGAGACAGTCTTGTGGCACATTCAGCTCCATCTGCATGCAATGCTCTCCATATGTCAGGATGTATTTATTTATTTTAAAGTTAGGGTGGTTTTCAAAGAAACAATTTATCAGATGTTGATGAGGTCAACATATGACAGGGAATAATGTATGGTGGTACCAGTTATATTCATGCTTATATTTGCTCCTCAATAAACAACTAGCCTATTCAAAATAGTTTAAGAGAATAAACACGTTTCTAACTAACAGCAGTGTAGCTCCCTGCAGGGATGGTCTGGTAACCAAGATGATGTCCAGTCTGGTGCATTGCAATCCACATAATTTGAGCATAATTTGTTCTTGCTGGCTTGTGGGGAACACACAGGCCTCATGTTGTACAATGGTTTGGCGAGAGGCAGTTAAGAAAAACACTTTTAAGCCATGTAACAACAAACTTTTAAAAGGGGGGAAAATAGGTGCATATATTCTACAGCCCCCTGCCTGTATCACTTTGTATGTATCTTCTTTGATTATAAACAATCTGATCTTTGCGGGGATAGTGTCTGTCTATTGCTGCACATCACCTAGCATAACAGGGTCCAAATCCTGATCTTAGCTCCTGGCCGACACTATAACAAAAATACCAAATGATCATCACCATAATCATCATTATCTGCTAACAGTTCTGCTTGGTGTAGTATTCCCTGTTGTCATTTGTTGCAAAGAAAAACATAATAAAAGCAGCAATCTGTCTCAGAGAAGTGCTGAATATTCCCAGTTGTAGAACTTTTCCTTTTACACACTTCAAATCAGAGTGCAGCTACCACTGAGAAAATCCCACTAATTAAAGCCTTTTACGGGACCCCACACCACCCACACATCCCTCCATTTTCACTGCTCCCGCTTGCTCACTTGCACTGATAAGGTCCAACACTGTAGCCAGAATCCCCCCAAGGCAAGAACAATTGGGTGACCAATGTAGTTGCTTCTGGATCCATCAATGGGACTTCATCACGGTTCGACTTTGAAATATGCCCTCATGCGGCTAGAGATGGAACACTCTGCCAAAGCTACATCATCAGTCAATATGCAACTCTCCTTACACATAGAAAACAGTGTTCTCCCCTTTGTGAGGCAGCCATTTCTGCACACCACCTCCATGCAAGCATCCACTAAAACTCCTCAAACTTCTTGCTAAATCCAGAATCATCCCGCTGCAGAGAACTGGAATTTCATAGCCTAGCATTTTCTATAAATGACGTAGTCTCTGGAAAAAACAATGTTCTTGTGGAATGACCGTCCAACCTTCTCCTTAGCCTCCAAACAATTCTCAGCTGCATGCAGAATAAGATTACCCCTTTAGTTGTTTGGAAAATTTAAAATAAACACATATTTTGTATACCCAAGGAATTAACAGTAAAACTTGCTTAAGAAGTGGGTTTTAGAAACAGCCAGTTCTATTCCTTACTAGCGAAAATACCCGGCGTTGCTCGGGTCCGTCGGAGGTGGGGAGGGGGCAGAGAGCTGAGCGAGTGCGGGGTCCGTTGGAGGGGGGAGGGGGCAGAGACCAAACCAGACACCCCCACCTCACTTACCCCTCGACCAACCCTGACTCACATTTTCACCCCCGCAGCCAAACCCAACACCCCGTCACCCCCCTACCAACCTCAACACCCCCTGACCAACAGCCACACCTCACCCCCCCGTAGACCAAACCTGACACACCCACCTCACTTTCCCCCCCCAACCAAACCCGACACCCCTACCTACCACCACAAACAAACCCGACACCCACACCTCACTTACTCCTCGACCAACCCCGACCCCCCTCCTCAGTCCCCCAACCAAAGCCAACACCCCCACCTTACCCCCCACCAAACCCAACACCCCCTGACCAACCCCAACACCCACACCTCACCCACCCCGACACCTTCCCACCCCCCCCAGACCAAACCCAACACCCCCGGCTCACTTACCCCCCCGACCAAACCCGACACCCCCACCTCACCCTCCGACCAAACCCGACACCCCTACCTCACTTACCCTCTGACCAAACCCAACTCGGGTCTGTCAGAGGTGGGGAGGGGGCAGAGAGCTGAGCGAGTGCAGGGCCCGTTGGACGGGGGAGGAGGCAGAGAGCTGAGCGAATGCAGGGTCCGTTCGAGGGGGTATTATGACATCATAACTATGTCACAGAGAACAGCAGCTGCCCAGCTGAGGTGATTGGCCTTTAAATAATTTCACCCCTGGGGGGCGTCAGAGGTGGGATTTGAAAAATTTTCGACTCTTACCCTGATTAGGACCCAAGACCTATAACTGTACCAAATTTCAAGTCTCTAGCTCAAACGGTGTGGAAGGAGTAAGTGCACGTACATACACACATACATACATGCATACATACATGCATACACCATTTGACTTTTATATATATAGATAACCTTGGAGCACAGTACCACATGGAAGATGTCAGACTCTGGATTCAAGAAATAAAATTTACCTCTTCTTGCCGTATGGGAGAGCTGGTATCCACAGAGGAGGTAACTGCAGCATATTCTCAAGTAGCATTCTCCTGGATACCAATGGGAGTTCTGCACATGAAACAGTGCAGCGGGTGCAGCAGAAATCAGGAGATGTTTGTCCCAAAGTCACCGCAACACAAACAGGTGTATTCCAAACAGGTTTGTCTCCCCTCCACCAATAATTCAAAATAGCCCATCAGGTGCTGTACAATACAGCAGACAAGTGGTTTTTGAAAGTCTTTCCACAGAAGTGCTGTTCTTTGCCAAGATCTGCGTTTAATGCCTCAAAAATATAACTGGGCAGTGGGAGTGGAGTTTAGCTTTGATTATTGCCCTACTTTTCCCAAGGACTTGTTTGTTTGTTTGTTTTAAGAAGTTGGGGTTAAATTACCAGTATCTCAGGGGCTAATTCCATTGAACTTTTTCCCTAGGAAAGATGGGTCAAGGAACTGACAGTGACAAAGATCTTTATACCTCTACGATATTGGTTGGAGTCTGGACCAAGAGAGATAAGCTGTATACACAGTTATTATCCAACGAGTGCTCAACAGCCTGTAGAAAAAAATTCTCTAATAAGTCCACACCCCAAAACACACCACCACCGAAAACAGCAATTTGTCTGAAACTCCAACACTATGTGAAAAAATTGAATGGTCATGGATGCAGAGCTAGACCATCTCTGGCAGTCAGAGGTGATGCGTGGCAGGGCCACGCGGGGTCACTTGGTCCCCCAGATTTCTGCCAGGTGGGAGTCAGGCTGAGTGTGGTTGAGGGGAAGGGCGGGGACATACCTGGGAAAGGTTCCAGCAGCTATTGCTCCTGCTGAGCTCTGCTAAGAGGTGCCAGGAGCAGGGAAGAGAGAGAGGGCTGGCAGCACAGCGCCACCAAAGGGAGCACGGGGAAGCCCTCAGACTCCCGTCCCTTCCTCGCCCACAGCTGAAGTTACTTGCTTGGCAGTAGGTGTCCAGAGCCTGTTCCAGTTGAGCCCACAGCAGGGAGGCTATGGGAGAAGTAAGTGGGGAAGGAGCTGTGAGGAAAGTAGGAGCAAGGTGGTGCCAGCTTGGAGAGGGTATGGGAAGTGCAGGGGGAGTGAGAAAGGAGCCAGGGGTGATGTGGAGCAGTCATATGCCCACCCTCCAAAAACCTTTACATTCTGCACCCTTACCATCAAGAGTTACAGCTTGTCTCTGTTGACAGTGGCTCCTCCTCACTAGGAACGTGGTGGCACGTGATGCACACATTGCCTATTTTGTACTTTCCATTCCAGAACCCTGGCACCTCTAGTGAGTACAGAATTCACTTAATTTTGCTGGTGATTTTTCTTTCTTTAAACTTTTCTAAGAAGTGAAAGTCTTGCAGATTACATTAGATTATATTTTCCTTGTCCATGTTGTCTGTTTACACAAGATCATGCATAGCCAGCAAAGGTCCTCAAACATGAAAATTAAAGGTTTGTGGGTCCAACTATTTTATACTACTGTAATGACGATCAGCAGACAATGCCTCACTCTTCAGGATCTAGCTTCAAAAGGGCTGGATTTTTTGCCTAGCCCAAGATAGGGAATTTGCATTCACCTCTCCTTACATATTCCCCAAGAAAAGCACTTAAACATTTCATTTCAAAAGTCCATTATTGTTGAGCACATTGTTCAGTACAGTCCATTGAACCCCCAGGTCTCATATTTGTCAGACCTGCCCTCTGCAAGATTAGATACAATCCTGGCCAACAATAATATGTAAACCATTTATTTAATACAATGGATCCCAAAAGATATTTAAAAACTTAATTAAGTCAAGTCTTCCAAGGATATGGCAGGAAATGGCCATATCAGTAACCAATGGAAACCAAACAATTAATTTAATACCCTTAGAGCCTCCATACGGCCTTGAGGTGTTCATATTTATGTCCCTAGTTTTCATGGATAAAAACATAGCATATAGATTGCACTCACTTTTCAAGATACAACTTTTTGGAAAACACCTAAATCCACTATTGATTCTGCATTCTTTACCTCAGCAAAACTTCCAGGGAAGTCGTTGGCAATTTTGCCTGAATTAAGAAGTGCAGGATTTTACTCTAAACTAGAGTTTTAAAATCAAAAGACTGTTTTTAATCTTACAATGTGCAATACAGCATCTGAATCTAGTCCATTTTTCTTTGTTTTTATTGCATTCGTCCAAGACATCCAAATGGCCTCCCAGTCCTTTGAACAAAAATGCCTGTATACCATGTCTGAGCCCAAAGCAAAGTTTTATGACTGAATTTCCAAATCCTGAAATTAGGGGGTTCATAATAGAAATGATGTAATTTGCAAATAAATGGTACCAGTATAATTTTAATTTGTAAATTATCACATTAAAATAAACAGCACAGGAAAACCCTGCAGCTTCTCAGTTCAAGGGCTGTAAATGATTTTTAATTGTGTTTAAGATTCTAAGAGGACATCTACCTCTAGATCTTAGTAGTTAAAGAACCACATTTATATAGAAAACTATTATCTGCTGTGAACTTTTCAGATTACGTTTTAACACTCTCTACCTCATTATTTCCATTATTAGAAGAAAAGTTCAACAGTCATTTGAGTTCAGCACAAAAAGGGAAGTTCTGAATTATAAAACATGTATGGAAAAATGTAAATCAGAAGCAAATACAGTATTTTGTTAAAAGTGCCTCTTCCCATGGAGGGGGGAGGGGACTCATTTTCTGGTAACGCGTACTATTTTATTTTTTTCCCTCTGAGTTTTATATTAAAAGGTTGTTTCTGAATCTGAATGGCTGTAAGTGAATAGCAGTGTCTTCATCCTCAGACTTTTTCAAAGGTAAGGTTAGCAGCTTAGCTCTTCATTAGCGCTGTGATGCCATTAAAGTTCTACTCCTTTCAGACAAAAAGACATCCTCCTTATTTTTCAAACTAATGGCATCTGGTGAGCCATCTATTTTCTCTTACTGACAAAAATAGGCTCCTCAGAGCAATTGGAAGCAGAAGTAAATAGTGAGGAATTTATCTCTCAGGATCCCCTGACACAGCCATGCCCAAAATTCTAGCGGTGTGCGACCTTTCACTAAATTAACATTGTTTGAGTTCAGAGTTGGGTGAACACTGAAAAAAAAATTGAATTTGTTTTATGTATTAAACAAATTTGGCCTCTTCTGTGATTACATTCTAGGAAAATTCTAGGTGATGAGTTTACTGGCAAGTATGTCCTTCAGATCAATTAGTTTTAAGGAGAGAATATTTGCATAAAGCATATCTCCAAATCAGAATCCTCTAGGCTTCTCTCCGCTCTCCCACCTACCAAAAATATGATTCTGACACTTACATTTATTCAGTCAGAGAACGGAAATATACCAGGTGACCTATTGCATCTAATCAAAACAACTTAAACAAAACAATACTCACCACAGCAACAAATCAGGTTTAAAATTATTTGAAGTAATTATCCAACAAATAATTATGGATAATTAATACATGCATGAAAATAATTTGCTCAGGCACCATTCATAACAGGAAAAGGTGCAAAATGTGTCATATATAGTTGGTGCTTCTCCTCTCCCCTTGCGACAGACAATACACCTACACAGGATTTGCCTCAGACTTTGCGGTAATCAAGCTGGAAGTGCAGGAAAATGTTCTCCTTCAAGAGGTATGCCAACTCCGCAGTACATATCTACCACCAATGGGAAGTCAAAGCACAAAGCACTATCACTCCTTTTGTGATGAAATTGATATTCCTGAAGTCAGGAACAAAAGCTGGTGCAGTAATTGCTGTGTGGGGTTCAGAACGCAGGTGTCTCCACATGACAGCCTGCTCTGCTTTTAATCTGCCCATGCGTCACCAAGCTCTGTTTTTCCAATTTATCTAATAACGCAGAACTTCCACACTATTCTGGCAATATTTACAACAAACTCCATCCAAACCAAATCAGGCACAATTGGTTTCTCATACCGTGAAATTATTTCACTGTCCTAGAACTAATCTGTAACTATTTGTGCCTCAGTCTTCGCAATGAACAGCACGCTCGGCCACATCCACATTTCCATTCTGAGAAAGGGAGTTTTGTTTCAAGTCTCACATGGTTTGAAGTCAAATCAGCAAGTGACTGAAAAAAAACTTATGCCTTAAGACGTTGGGTTCTTCAAAGAGACCACTCCTTGAACAGCAGTATCAGAAATTAGTCTGCACAAACTACCGTAGCAAACATCCCGCAGAGGCAGAGTGATGTACCACATGAACGAATGGTAAACTCAAACCGGCCTTCATTTCTGTTTTTCTACATAGAGTAAATTGCAATGTCAAAAGCAGGCACACCTGTTTCATCTGTCGCTATCGTACACAGCATCGGATCACCTTGCAATATTACATTTATTTATCCTCAACACCCTGTAAGCTAAGGAACTATGATCCCAATTTTACAGATGGGCCGCTGCACAGAGAGACTAAGTGACTTGCCCAGGGTTGCCCAGGAAGCCTGTGGCAGGGAAAGGAGTTGAGCCATAGGCCAAGCAACCACCCTAACACTGTGGCCCAGGGGTCTCAAACATGCAGCCCGCGGGGTTATTTCCTGTGGTCCGCCAAACTCCCTGTGCTCCCCCCCCCCCCGAGTTATTTCCTGCAGCCCGCCAAGGTCCCCTCCCCCTGTTGCCTTTCTCCTCAGTGCGCCACGTCCCTGCTCCTCTGCTTACCTCCAGATGTTTAGCGCTTTCCAGGAGGGAGGAGTGGGGAGCCATGCACTCAGGGGAGGAGGGGGAGAAGAGGCAGGGATCTGGGGAAGAGGTTGGAATGGCGTGGGGAAGGGGAGGGAAGAGGCGAGAAAGGGGTGGGGCCTCATGGAACGGGTAGAGGGGTGTCAGTGATGAGGCCCTCGGGCCAGTGTACTAGTCCTCAGGTGGCTCTCCTGGTGATTTGAGTTTGTGATCCCTGCCCTAGCCCTTGGCCCACCCATCCTCCCACATACATAAAATCATCATTTCCTAAATTGCGCACATAGAGAGAGGCAAAACCTGGGAATCTGTTCCATGTTGCAGATGTGGTGAGCCGCAGCTGTTAAAACTGGCACTTGAAAATAGAGGGGCTGAAAACCTGACTCCGTACATTTGTTGTTTCTTCCATCTATAATTTTTATGATTTTATGACCACCAGTCTTAGCATTTTACATAGCTGTTCAGGTTACTAATTATTATTATTAATAAATAATTATTAAAACCTTAAAACATCAAACTTAAATCTTGCTTTGGTAAAGGATTTTAATATAGTATCATGATTAACATATATGAATTTTCCATACAAGAATTAAAACATCTTATTCTAGGGGTGGGCAAACTACGGCCCGTGGGACCATCATGACCGGACTGCCTGACCTCCCGGTGAGAGTGGCTGTTCTCAGCCCCTTCCCCACCTTTCCTGCTCTCTCGGAGCCTCAGTGCGCCTGAGGCTGCGGTGGGGGAGGCTGCTCCTGACCCCTCCCCTGCCTTCCCTGCTCTCCTGGAGCCCCAGCACGCCACGCAGGCAGATCTCAGGGGGGTGGGGCTGCATTCTCCTCCAGGAGAGTGGTGCAGAGTGTCTGGCTCTGGCCAGACTGGCAGCAGCATGGTAAGGGTGTCGGGGGGTTGGATAAGGGGCAGGGAGTCTCGGGCAGCAGTCAGGGGACGGGGGGCTGTTGGATCGGGCTGAGGTTCTGGGGGGGTGGGAGGTCAGGGGATGGGGAACATGGGGATGGTTGGATAGGGTATGGGAGTCCCGGGGATCTGTCAGGGGGTGGAGAGGTGATAGGGGTCGGGGCAGTCAGGAGATGGGGAGCAGCAGAGGGAAGGGGGTAGGGTTCTGGGGGGCGATTAGGGGTGGGGGGGTCTCTGGAGGGGTCGGTCAGGGGACAAGGAGCATGGTGAGTTGGATGGGTCTGGGATTCTGAGGAGGGCAGTCATGGGTCGGGAAATGGGAGGGGCCAGGCTGTTTGGGGAGGCACATCCTTCCCCAATCCAGCCCTCCATACAAGTTTTCAATCCTGATGTGACCCTCGGGCCAAAACATTTGCCCACCCCTGTCTTATTCCTACTCTGTTTTTATCTTTAAAAGGCCCATTCATGTTTGGTCAACCTCTTATCATTGCCTATGTATTTATTTTATTGAAATTCCATAAAAGATAATCATACTTTTTTGTTCTAAATAATTTTTGGATATTCTCAGAATCTTATAACCAATTTATTGCAGCTCCAGAGGACATCATGACTATTGTCCCTGTTGTTTACAGCTTTAACATTCAGCTCAATTTAGCATGGCAGGGGTAATTTTATCAATCTAAACTTTGCATCAAATATTTTCTTCAGCCACGATGAAGCTTAAAATAAAAGTCTAAAATTATATCGTAACTAGCACATGTATGTTCTCAACATTTTAGATAAAAACAGTGAAGAATTGCATTGCAAGGTCTCTGATGCATAACATAGCTAGAGTATGTTTCACATGGGCATAAATCTCAAGTAATAGTTGCTCCTTCTCATTCCAAGTTAATTAGCAGATTTAAGGAGTCCTTTAACGCTACATGGCATCAATCCAGAATCCCATAGTGCATGGTTCTATTTACAGTGAGTTTTTCTGTGCATTTTGGAAACATCTTGGCCACTACAGATTCTGTCACTGGCTGTCAATTAATGTATAACAAATGTCTTTGGAATATTTTTAAAAAAATCTTAAACAGGTTATTATTGACAAAGGTTTGACAACATGTGTCAAAAAGGTTAAGCCTCACAAGTTCAAAGTTTTCACTGTGTACATTTTTCCCCCTGAAGAGTTGTCAGTATTATCTGTGATCCTTATAATTTGGACATTTACAGTAAATTTCCCAATATTAGTGGGCAACAATTTATATTACAATCATGTTATTTAACTTTGATTTTTTTTATTTTGAATTGTGTCAAAAATGAGGCCAATTGTATTGTAAAGGGGGCACAGTCAACTTGGAAATTAGTCGCTTCAAAAAAAACAAAAACAAAAAAGACAGTGAGACCCTCAATCCCTCAGCCAACTTTTGTGATTTAACAATCCCATTATATTTTTATTTTAAAAAGATTTTTCTCATCTCAGTGTTGCGTGAAAAAGCCACACAGCGGAGGGAACGGACTCACCCCAGACCCTACAAACACACATTCATTGAAGTCATTTTACTAATGTCAATAGTTCAATTGGCTTCAGCTAATGCAACCAATCAAATCCAATTGATTGCCATATATATTAAATAAAAAATTCTTAAAGTCGTGTCAGGAGGCAAAAATGGTACATTCATTTCCACCTCAGCATCTGTCAAATTTAAAACAACTAAGTAGCAAATGTGTGAAAATCCTACCTGGAAAGGCATATTATTTTTCTCTCAATGTGTTTGGTTGACCCCTAGGTAAGCAATTGTGTGGAGATCCAGTCCTGAACGTTGTCGGGGCAGAAAGAACTGGCTCACTGTCTTAGAAATCAGAAGATTGATAGGATTCAAATCCCCTGGAGCAGATCAAGGACAAATCGCCCACATTTAAAATGTGGCTTAAAGAACTTTCAGTATCTTTGAACTGAAGAGCAAGAAGAACCTTTATCATTTTCCAATAGGAACTGCTTAGCCATGCTCCGTGCTGTTAGCTGATTTAACCTTGCCTAAGAAACAAATCCTCTGCAGCACAAATATAGAGGGAAGAAAGCCCTGCTTCTCAGGTGGCAACTATAGAAGTCATGTTACTGTTGGAGGCTTGTGGATAGAACAGGGCAGTAGTGACAACAGCATACTGGTCTGTCTAGACACAGGAGTAACATTAGCGAGATAGAGAGTCCTGTGGCACCTTATAGACTAACAGACATATTGGAGCATAAGCTTTCATGCAGCTTATGTCTGTTAGTCTCTAAGGCATCACAGGAATCTTTGTCGCTTTTGAAGATCCAGACTAACATGGCTACCCCTCTGATACAGCATTAAAATTAGCATTTCAAACTTATACACAATTGTAAAATGCTTATTAGAAAGTAACTGTCATTCCTCACAACAATAGGCACCGAGCCACCTCAGAGGAATGGGACCACCAACATCCTACTTCCTCACTAACTACAGGAGTTGACTAATCAAAAAGGAGAGGCCAACAGCCGGATGGAAGCTCCAATGTTCAACTGGAGCTCCAGGAAATGTTTTCCCCCTTAAACATGCATCCACTGGGGCAATAAACCTCTGCACACCCCCTAATGAAGCCCCGTGACTTCAAAAGAACAACTGAGCCCTGACTAGCCAGTTCTTTTGGCACCAAGCCTCTTGGATGACTTGGGAGGGCAACCAGGTCAAACTGTTTTCAACTGGATGACTCTGTCCCAGCTACGTGAATCTTGCTTGGAAGTCCAAAGGTGCAACTGACAGAGTGTCCAAGGAAAAAGGGGCCATTCCTATGGGATCTTCATGTAATCATGGCTAATGGAGGGAGCAACGGTGGCCTCTTTCCGAACTAGAGGGTAAAGAGCCTGAGTGGGCAGGGCCAGGCCAAACTGGCTCCACCCCCAGAAGGGGAGGGACGGAACACGAAGCACAGAGGGTGGGGAGCTTTACCCAGTCAGGGCAGCACCAGGGAGGGAGACAGACACTGTCTGGCGGTTCCCTTCAGACCCTACTGCTGAGCCAGGGGACACCCTGGACCAGGGGTAACTGACCTGGAGGAAGGACGTGGGCTGCCAGGACTGCCGGCTGCAGAGCACCTCGAGGGACTGGAGGAACCAGGCAGCGACCCGAGCCAGAGTTAGCCTGGGGGATGAGCTGGCGCTGCCAGCAGCAAATATCCTGATGAATTGGAGGGACCAGAAGGACCCACTTGAGGGACCGGGTAGGAAGTAGCCCAGGGGCGGAACTGGCCAGTGCGGTGAATCTATTTGGTCAGTGTGGTGTGGACAGATCCCCGCTGACCTCTCCCGCCCCTGTCAGGGACCTGGGTTGGAACGCAGTGGAGCTGGGTGGGCCTGCGTTCCCCTAGCCTGGCCAACCCCCCTTGGGTAGCAGAACTCCATTAAAGACCATGGACTCTGGCCAGCGCTCCCCCGCCCGAGGGGCGCGTTGCCGACAGTGCTCCCTGCCACCGAGGGGCACGTTGCAGACTCCGGCCAGCGCTTCCCCCCACCAAGGGGCGCGTCACGGACTCCATCTGGCTCACCTGCCTACACTAATTCCCTAGTGACAGAAAGGCGTTTCGGGGAGGTAGAAGCTCCCCACCCCCTCCCAGTGGCTCAGCGGACCAATTGAATCTTGCTTCAGCTATGCTATGATACATTCCACGATGTAGTATTTCCCCCCCTGATTTAATTACTAACATAAAAGGAAATAAACTGAAGAATGCAAACAAAGAAATTGCATTTCATCTAATTTATGTAAGCTATTCTTTAGCTGAATGCCATAAAATCCTGCATGTTTATGATGGCCTATTAGAAGGCTGAAAACATGCTTGCAGTTGCACATATTGACTATGCAGATTATGTGATATTATTGCTTTTTGCTCCCTCTTTCATTTTTCACAGAAGGAATTTATTTGTTTAAAGACATCCTTGCACAAAGCCCTGGCTCCTGTTAGGGGAAAAAAAAAAAAGACTGTCTGCGTGCTCCCTCGTAGCCACAGGCTGTCAAGCTGGTAAGTGCGCTGCAGCCAGCTGTGGTATGCTAAAGCGGGGGCACGGAAGACTGTTTTGTTTCCCGTTCTGGAATATCAATTATTGGAGGAAGCAACCCTGTGGCCAGATAAGTATTTCTGCAGTGGAGAACGTAATGTCAAATGATCTGAGCAGCATGGAATTTCAGGAATGGCTGGATGGCAGTGTGAGGGTTTGTGGAGCGGTCACATTAATCCCTTGGTTTTCTTGTCACATGCAGCAGATGAAAGGAAATAAAGGAAAGCCAACCTGAATGCATCATTGATTTATGTATAATAGTTTCTCAGTGCGAGAAGAGAAATATACGCTTCTGTTTTCCCTGGCTTCGCGCTCCATGTTCCCCTTCTCGCCTTGAACCACATCTTCCACATGCGCCACAGCTCTCCTGAACCCCGTCCCCTTCCCTCCCCACAAGTCACTCACAGGGTGTCTCTTCACAGCACAATTAGCTCAAAGTTATAACTTGGGTGTTACCCCTACCGCGACTCCTGTCCTCACTTGACAAAACCCCTAGCTTGAGTTAAATGGGGCTTGAAGCTTGAGCCAGTTGGCCCATTTGGAAGAGTAGGTTGAAGCTCCAGGGATGCTCTAGGGATGTAACAGCAATAGTTCATCAAGAGGTAATCCAATCACTCGGCTAGTCCAGTGACTCTGTGCTGCTAATCAAATCACTCTGCCCAATATGATCACTCTCACCTTGAGCTCAATGTTGCAGTGAAGACAAGCTCAGAGTGGCTGGAGGAGTTGGGTTCCAGCTGTTCAGGTGAGGAGACAGCAAAGTGATGGTGGGGAAGACACAGGAAAAGAGGGGCAGAGCTGACAGGTGTAGATGTTAGTATAGAGGCAGGTCCCCCTGAATTTCAATGGATTTGCAGGTTTGGGGGTTTAAACATACTGCGGAGAGGCAAACCCTTCCCCCACCTTCCACAGCTGAAATGCCTGTTTTAAGACTGAGTTTTCTAAATTTATGGAAGGGATGGTATGATGAGATTGCTTACAATGGCATATGGCGCATCGGCAATTGCTATTAGCAAGCATCTCCAACGGCCACAGATGGGGAGGACTCTGAGTTACTACAGAGAATTTGTCCTTGGTATCTGGCTGGTAGGTCTCGTCTACATGCTGGGGCTCTAACTGCCATATCTGCAGTCAGGAAGGAATTCCCCCCTGAGGCAGATTGGCAGAGACCCTAAGGTTTATTTTGCCTTCCTCTGCAGCATGGGGCACAGGTCACTTGCTGCTTTTAACTGGAGTAAAAGATGGATTCTCTGTAGCTTGACGCTTTTAACACAAGATATTAGGACCTGAGTAACTCAGCCACAGGTTACGGACCTATTACAACAAGGGTGGTCAAACTTTTTGGCCTGAGGACCACTTTGGGGATCAAAATTGTGTGGAGGGCCGGGTAGGGAAGGCTGTGCCTCACCAAACAGTTTGGCCCCACCCCCTATCCAGGCCCCACCCACTTCCTGACCCATCCAACCCCCCCCCCCACTCCTTGTCCCCTGATTGCCCCCTCTGGAGACCCTTCCACTCTAACTTCCCCCCCGGGACTCCACCCCCTAACTAAGTCCCCCTGCTTTTTGTCCCGACTGTCCCCTTCTGAGACCCCACCCCCATCTAGGCCCCCCCGGTCCTCGTTCCCTGACTACCCCCTCCGGAGACCCACACTCCCTATCTAAGCACCCTGATCCTTGTCCCCTGACTTCCCCCTCCAGAGACACTCCCGCTCCCTTATCACCCCCAGTACCTCACCCCCTATCCAACCCCCCTTCTCCCTGTCCCGATTGCCCCACCCCCTAGCCACACCCCCACCCTCTGACAGGCCCCCTGGGACTTCCATGCCCTATCCAACGCCCCCATTCCCCATCCCCGACCCTCCCTCCCCCCCGCCGAGACCCTCTACCCCTTATCCAACCCTCTGGCCCGGCCCCAGCCCCTTTACCACGCTACCGCTCAGAACAGCGCGTCTGGCCTGGAGCCAGACATGCTGCTGTAATATTCGCGCAGCCCTGCCCCCCAGAGCGCTGCTGGCAAGGCACACTGAGGCTGTGGGAGACGGACACAGCGAGGGAGGGGCCAGAGCAGCCTCCCCAGCAGGGAGCTCAGGGGCCAGTTAGGAGGATCTCGCGGGCCGGATCTGGCCCATAGGGGTGGGCAAAGAACAGCCTGTATTACAAAGTGGATCGGTGATCTCGTGTAGCATGTTATGTGTAGGAGGTCATGAGATAATCATGATAGTCCCTTCTGGCCTTAAAGTCTATGAGGGATTTGGGTGGGTGCAAACTCATGGAATTTTCAGTCTACAATGTAGGCTACTCCCCTATAGAGGGACCACTGTTGGAGTACTCGGTGTCCCTCTATATATAACAACAAACAATCTATCAGATTATGTCTAAAACATATCTTATGTTATAATAGAAATGCTCCTCTCTATTGCCCATCAAAGTTCTGGTTTAATATAATCTATGAGTGCTAATTTTTAACCTTTCTGCATTCATCTGTTCTTTATGTACAGGCCTTAAATATCAATTCAATTCCTGACATGCTCATTGGTTTCTATTGCTCATCTTGTGTAGATATATTTGTCATCCCAAACTGAGTATTTTCAACATTTGACAGAACTCCTTAGTGATTTAAGAAATTAATGTTTTAAAAGAACTTTTTTTTTTAAAAGCCTTAGGAGTCCAAATGCCAACTCATCAGGGAAGTATAATAATGATTTTAAACATAGGATTCAAACCTCAGGCTTGGAGGCAGAGAATTAAGAATTTAAAAAGGGGACGAAAAGATACATTTGAGTAATCATTTCACCCACCTCATCTCTGTAGGTTTGAAACTCATTGACCCGAAGCTTCTCTGAATCACCTTAAAGTCTCAGGACCAGATGTCCCGCTCATGTAAATCAGGGTAACTCAACTCACCTCAGTTGAAGATTTGGCTTTAACCTTTCAAAAAATTATCACTATAGCAAGAGTAAAGGCAAGCTATAAAGTAAGACTATTTAGCAGCTCATGGTTCTGTTCTTGGTTTTGTGGCATGAAATAGACAGAATGATCTTAATGCCTGACCTCAGTAGTGTCACCTCATGCCTCGAGTAAGTTTTTACTTTGGTTATATAATCCCTTCTAAAGCAGTCTCTGAGAGGTGAATAATTCCTTGAGCCCACTGAAGGAAAAGTCTTCAGCTGGAAAGGTCAAATGTTTCAATATAATCAAATGGGGAGATTTTTCAGTGCATTCATTAAGAAAATTCTTCACACAGTATAATCTTAGGAGGGTATCAGTTATGAAACCAGAGATGGATCAGGCTAAATTCAAAACGATTCTTCAGGTGGGCCCCTCGCAGGATACAACTATAACTCATTGACTGTGATGGGAGTTACTTGTATCCTGCCAGGGGAGAATCAGAACAGAGTGCACAAGGAAGCACTCCTCGCTTAAATATGTCAAAAATCATTAAGAGTGACTAGGCAGCATGGACAAGAATCAATATTAGGGAAGACAGGAATAAGCACATGAAGCAGGAAGTGCAGACACAGAAAGAAACCTAGAAGCAAAACAGAAACCTGTGGGAGATAAAAGGAGACCTTGGACCCGAGATAAAAATACACACTTGGTGGGAGAGGGAGGAAGGGAATGAATGAGAGAGTGGGGATGTTGGAAGTCATGACAAGAAACAAAGTGACCTTTACAATTGAAAGAAGAGGCTCTAAAATGAAAGATAGCCAAGGCTAAAGAGGAAAGCTTGGGAATTCATTTCACTATGGGGGTTGTGATTCTGATTAATTTTATAGAATGACAAAGCAAGAAATAGAAAGAAATAAAGATAAAGTGATCTTTTGAGTAGCCAGATAAGAATTTACTGCATATAATAAACTTCAGTCCAGCTATTTAAAATCACAGTGATAGTATTTTAATTTCTCACCTGTTAAAATAGTTACAACCACCATGAGTAGCTATATCTTGTAGTACGAATGATGGTAGGAGTAACCCATTTTAAGGCTTGATCCAAAGACCACGGATGTTAATGGAAAATCATTTACTCCAATTGGCTTTGGATGAGACCCATAGTGCAAACAGTTATATAGTTGGAAAAAATAATGCCATGAGATAAATCACAGTTATCAGATAAACTGGTACGGTGTGTGCAGATAATATACAGACAGAGAGGAAATGGACCAAACACAGAGCGATGGTAAATCCTGCACGTAAAATTAAATAAGCACCTTTAACATCCACTTTTTATTAAATTAAGGCAGCATTCAAAGGCATTTCCATAACAACTCCCCACCCAATATTTCATGGCTATGCTACTTCTTTAGAGGGAACTCAAATTATTACTAGAAGAGAACCAGAAAACTCATAAATAACATAGGAGTAAGATAAATATTTCAATAAAAATGATGCTTGTAAGATAGCCAGATCAGTAGTGTTACATGAGCCAGGCACTGTGCATCAGGAAATAAGCTGGGATAAGATTCAGGGTTTCCAGAGAACACACGTGAGAGAGATGCTATATGTATTGCAGATATGCTGTGTTCAATTTCTGCAGTGGAAGAGTGAGGGGGATATGGGCTCACTGAGAAGAATTCATAGACAGATGGAAAAGGAACAGAACTGGCATAAGGCTACAAAGGTATACAGAAGAATCCTATATCTTTTTTTTAAAGTGACTTCTCACAAGAATGAAAATGATGGAACTCACAGCAGGCAACTCTGTTCAGTGATAATCACATGGGCTGACATGTGTCAGAGATGGGCAAATGCTTGGTTTCAAAATACTTACCAGATTTTTCTGGTTTCTTTGGCAGGAGCTCTCACTCCCAGTTGCACTCTGACTTTAACAATTGAAAGAACTTGAAACTCCCCTAGCAAGTCTCAGCTTCCAATCAATGCAGCAGTGTCACAGAGTGATTGGCCTCTTTAAGGGGAGATGGGGCTACCCACACCTGTGACTTAAGCAGCTGCTTCCAGCCTACGCGGGAAGGACTAAGGAGAGCCAGATGGTCGTTTAATGCATACCTGGGTCTTATAAAAGGTCTGACAGTGAGATGTGTCTGTGAATTGGAAATACAGAGAGTAGGCAGGTAGGCTTCTGTGGAAGGCACTGAGCCAGGGTTCGGAGAGGAAAGGTTGCTCCAGGGGAACCAGCACCGGGCCAGCACTTTGGCCCAGACCAGAGAAAAAGACTCTGAAAAGTAGCACAGAAGGGGACTAGGAAGAGGGCCCAGAGCATAGCCTGAAGATAAGCCCCAAAGGGCAGAAGAATTTTTTCATTTATTAGGACTTTTTAGTTTAGATTTGTTTTGTGACTTGGCTGGAGGGCTAAGACACCTCTCCAGAACTGACTGGTGTGTGGAGAACTGAGGAAACCCACCTCAGGAAGAGAAACCGATACAGGGAGCCCTGACAGTGCAACACGTGTCCAGGAGGGGCACTATGGGCAGCCACACCCACTTACAAGCAGAAATATTTTAAATGTATTGGACAAGCAAACAAAGAAATGGCTAAACTCATAGCAAGTAATAAATGCTAGCAATGAGCCAGACCATCCCCCAAACCAGCATCTATAGACACTATTATGAAAGTATCATTAATGTGTGCTTGAACTTTGGCAAACCAAGCCCCCCTGTATAGTCTGCCAGTATTACTATCTGCCAAAAGATGAAATACATATGCTGAAGGCCCATTACTGAGTCTGTGGTTTTATTCCCTGAAAGATGCAAGCCAATGGAATGCCCATCTGGGAGCAGAGGGCCTGGACAGTAGAAACTGTGACTCCGAAAGACCAAAGGGCCCAGTCAGTCAGAATTTGCTCCAAACAGGACAATTTACCACTTTTTTTTACTAAGAGAAGTGTCATGAAAGACTATGGATGAAACTGGAGGTAGTTTTTCTGCACTACATTATTACATTTTGAAGCTCACTCGATTAGCCTTCCTACATGTGAATTGAGCAAATATTAATCAAACTGTTTGAATTTAAAATGAAATCACCCCAGTACAGATGTACAGTAGTGGGGATTATTTCATGGTACAGAAATAATACAGATTGGCAAAATATTTTCTCATCTCATCCAACATTTTTTTTAAAAATATAGACCAAAATATCCTCAAATTAATTTACTATGGTATTTTGAGTACCAAATCATTTAATCGTTAACAATTCCTCTTTTCAATAGTCCTTCAAACATCAAAGACAGAAAGTCAGTTCTTCCAATTCCATTTTCAGATCATAAAAAATAGTGACAAATCTTGTAAGAAAAATATCTCCTAGCAACCTGAGGAAAAGGAAAGCACACATATATGGCCAAAGGAATAAATGCTTAGAAGCATCTATATATAGAGGCAGACCAAAAGTTATATAGCTATAGGTATATATTTGTACTGAATAACAACAGATTTCACATGACTTTTCAGGCGTACAACACACTAACATTTTTTAGCTTCCCTAATGTTTTTCTCTTTCATTTTATAGGAAAATGTGTATTCAGTGCTTTGGGCTCATGTGCAGTCCAGGTCTAAATAATAGTTAGGGTCAACACATGGACACCCCCCAAACATCCTCTCAACAAAACTCCTATTGACATCCAAACCATCAGCTTGTTTTCTTCTGGAAGAACAATCTGGAAGAACAAATGACTGCCCTGCACCTTTAAGCAGGGAGGTAACTGGCTGGCTGGCTGGCTGAATGAAGGGAACAGTGCATTATGGCTGAAGTGGGGGATGAAAACTGCTGCAAAAGGGTCAGCATGATTGCTGACTCATCCCTTAGGAATGTATGGTTTAAAAGGAGCAGCTCCCTTTCGCAGGGAGCAGGTTGAAGCAGGAGAGAACGCAGCACTTCGGCACATCTCAGCCACATGGCTCCATGGGAAAGCAGAACAGTGTTGGAAGATTGGCCATGGAGGAGGTGGTGTGGATCTGTGGCCACAGGATTGTTTTTCTTATGCACATAAGTGGACGTCCTAGTGGCCTTTAGGGGGTTGGCAACTGAGGTCCAGTGACGGGGCGAGTCCCTGTTGACATGGAAGGAGAAGCGTGTTCTTGGACCAGCTGATGCCACTGCTGTGCATCATAGGGGCCCATCAGCAGCCACCGACATGATGTGGCACACTTTGGAGAACATTATTTGTGTATAAGGGTTCCATCACTGCCCAGAACGAGAAGGGACTTGATGCAGATCCATATTGTCAGACGTGCATTAATGCAGGGTCTGCCTGGGAGCCGTGGGGCATCACCTGGCGGGGGGGACAAGACTTGACAGATTCTAACAGGGAGTGGCCAAATCCCTTGGGGTCATAAAAGGCTCAGCAATTTGGGCATCCTGGGGAACCAAATCATGCAGGGAGGGTGAGGTTCCCCAGTAAAGCCTTTGAGCTCATTTGTTTTGGTCAATATAAAAGGGGGGCAGTAAGAGATGTCTGGGAATCCAACTGGGTTTGGGGGGGGGGGGTCAGCCAAGCTAATTGCTGGCGCCTCCTTGTGACGGATGTCCAGTGCAGGTACTTCATAGGAAAGGTATAGAGGGGCCGGAATAATGACTTAAAAAAAGGACTTAAAAGATGTGTTCATTAAAGGAATGGATGGAGTGCAGCTGGGGATTTCTATGATTGGTACGGCACAGAACCAACCACCCCATTAGGATAGCCAACCTTAACCCTCCAACGAGGGGTGTGGATGGTAACGTCTATGGAAATCCATTTGGAGGGAAAAAGAGGGGGGAGCTGGTAAGAACCCTCCGGGTAAATCGGTAATAAACACTGGGTGACGTGCACAGTACACTTATGTGCTGGATAGTCCCAGACATCTAATAATCAAGTTGCATCCTGATTAAACCCATGTCAAACCTCTCCTGTCCTCCTTTCAGTGTAGCCAGACAATGGTCTTTGAGTGTTACCTGAAAGAACAAGATCTGACCTTTAGTGAACTGAAGAGAGTTCCGCCTTCAAGAATCTCTCACTGAAATGTCCTGCCTCCAGTTCCATTACAATTATACTAGTGACTGTTAGCTCAGGAGCCTCAGATGATCTGTGATAAATGAACTTGAAACCAGGGGTAATTCAGCACTTCTGAAAGTAAAACCACTTCATTTAGTTTAATCTAAATCCAAGTGAGCCTGCCCACAAACACAACAAATAAACTCCTTGTCTTGAGAAATACTCAACTTCTGCTAAAAGTAGATAGCACCAATCCCTGAGACAGATCCTCTGATGAGGATACCACAACACATCTATGACAGATGTATATGTTTCTTGGATTCCTACAATTCCCAGATCGCTACATTGAGCACTCTGTTCTGCCAAACTCACTGAAATCAATGGGACTTCCTGTGAAGCAGTGTATTACTCACATGAATAAGCATGCCAGAATCTGGGTCTAAAAGACCTCTCTTTAGGATAAGGCAATGCCATTCCCATCATATACAACTTTTCCATTACTGTGATGCTGAGTGCTAATATCTGCACCATTTTATTGGGACTGTATAATGAAATCTTGAGGAGAATTTATAAACAAAGTAGAAAGCCATTATCGTGACTGAGACCATACCATCGAAAATTACTTTTTAATCAGAACTTCTTATTATCCAGGATATCCCCACCTTCAAAAAATTAATCAGTTTGTATTCTCACAATAGCATGTCTGGACCACGCCAGAACCAAGATGTTAAAGAAAATACATTCAGATCTAAAAATCTGGTCTGAGTTTAGGGTGAGGTTTTATGCCATTCTTATTTTAGCCTGTTTTGAGCAGTTCCATTCTTATACTGTTCTCTGGATACATATATGGATCACATGCTCTTTTTTTCATTGTTGTTTTATGCAGCAGCACAGATGCATTCACTACATGGTTTTCAAGAACCACCCCGGAAACAGTTTTTCTAAGGAGCTCAATTCCTATTTAGGTGCCAACATGGAAGGACCAGATTTTGAAATCGCTGAGCACCCATGACTTCCACTGTACTGAGTGCTAAGCACTACTGAAAAATGCAACTTGGTATTTCCCTGTGTAAAAGGAAACGCAAGTTCCTGGTACTAAAAATATTTGGTGTTGAATATTGCTCTTTGGAAGCCTTTACAAAGAACCGTTCATCTTAAAGACACCCCATTAATTCTGCCAAGTTTTGTGACATCCTGTGTTGTGATCTGCATAAATTAAGGCTGACTTAGGACTGCACCTCCATTTTTTGCACATTTTATCTCTCTCACACACACTTCAGGACTCATATAAGCCCCTTTCATATGTCAGATGAGTGTTTTATTGTAACACGAACATCGAAGGTAGCGAGAATGATCTTTAATACATTAGATGAGGAAGTCATATTCCACAGCCCTGTGTGTGGTCCAAAAAGGACCCATCATCTTCACACCACTAAGGGTATGTCTACACTGCAAGGAGACACCCGTAGCCAGTCTGTGCCAGCAGACTTGGGCTTGTGAGGCTCGAGTTAAGGGGCTGTTTAATTAGGGTGCAGACATGTGGACTTGGGCTGCAGTCTGAGCTCTGGAACTCTCCCACCTCGCAGGATCCTAAAGCCGGGGCTCTGGGCTGTCCCCAAATGTCCGCACTGCATTTAAACAACCCCTAGCCTGAGCAAACAGTCACAGAGCAGCCATGGGTTTTGAACTGCAGTGTAGATATGCCCTAAGTGCTCCAAAACCTGTCACCTGAAGCAACTTCCATTAAACTACAACACTGAATGTACCTTCATCTGGATAACTTTGAAAAATCATTCTATTTTTACCCCTTCCCATGGCACCTGTCATCATGTCACTATAGCATGGAGAAGTAAGTGTCTCTCCATCCCTAGAGTTGTCACTAGCAGCAATGAATTATGTAATATGCAGAAGAAAAATAAATATTTTCAGTGGGAGCCACATGATGTAAAGCTCCTCGCAGACCCTGGTCAGCTCACACAACATACTGTGTAGGGGAACATACTCCAGACCAAGAGCATACATAATACATTCCAAAGTCAGAATCTGCTGTTTCCATCTCTAAGAGAGAGAAGTTCTCCCCCTCTACAGTAAGTCTAAAATATTCCTGCAAATTTGATGGAAGCCAAACCTGCCTAAAAGCCATGAGATCTCATTAACCGAGCTTTTTATAAACAATCACAATTAATGGTAGGAGATCCAGCGAGTTTAAAACAGCTCCAACTTGCTCTAACGCCTTGTTCTCTGTTAATTTAAATCTGTGGATGGATCAACTGAAAAAGCAACTCTGTTTTCTAGTTAAAAGGTAATCTATGCTATGTATTAAGCTATTTTGGACTCCATATATAGCAAAATATATTACTGTGGGGTGAGAGATGCAGTTCTTTGTCAGGCATAAGTTTGAGATGGGTTACACACAAGTGGTGAAACTTTGAGTGAGTTATTTGAGAAGGGCCTGCATGTAAAATCTGTCACACCATCCTCTCATCTGTATGTGCCCCGTATTTTACAGGAAAAAAATAGGAAGTTAGTAAATTTGTAGCAGTACAATTTGTCAGACTGCTCCACATTCAAAGGGCTTTGGTTATTAGGGGGTTCAACGGTACAGGACTTTGTAGGAGAGGAAAATGATACATAATGTTAAAGTGATATAGAAAATGCCTGTTGTGTATATATAGATTATTATCCTAATTTTAAGGTTTGATAGCTGGGAAATCACACCCGAGAATCAAGCACTGTACAACTCAAGGGAAAACTGGAAACATCCTCATTCTTGTGGTAAGAAACCTCCTGTTTCTAGTCCCCCTGTGAGAAATGGGACTTTCACCCTGACACTGATCCAGGACATTTTCTGAATTGGCCTTCAGACCAGTGTCATCCTTTTTTAAAGGAGTACAATGGACTGGCAAATTTGGGGGAAAGGAAACATTTCTCTGCTACGTTAAAAAAATAAGTTGTTGTTTCAAGGTTTTCGTAGGTTTGGAATGTTGGAAGTACCCTGTAGTAGCAAAAGAGATGGATTAGTGAGAACATGCAGGTGAAGTGGTCAAAGGTGAATGTTAAAAACAATTTATCACACAGCTTTCACTGCCACCTACTATATGTGAAATGTTTACTGTATTTATTTTTTCATTACACTTCTACACTTTCTATCTCCCCTTTTCTAAAGAAAAAAAATCACCCTCTCTATATTTTCCCCTCAGATTCTTTTCTACTCTTTTGATCCCCACCAGTCTTTGATAAGTGGATAAGTGGACTATAAGCTAAAAACAATCAAGTAAGACTTTCAAACCTATGAGGTTTGAGTGGGTTTGAAATTCATCAGTTTACCCATCCCTAAGCACAATGGATTTTTCATAATACATGTGTCCTCCAAGAATGTGCAGGCCCAGTATAAAACTAGAACCTAAAACCTGGGTCAACATTTTCAGATGTGATTAAGCAATTCTGGGTGCTTAACTTGACACACCTTCCAAGATCCTTATTTTCAGAGGGTAGCTGCTCAGTACTTTCTGAAAATCAGACACATTTAAAGTACCCAAAATCACTAATCTATTTTGAAAGTCTTGATCTGGGTATGGAAACTAGTATAGCTTGGTGAGAATTGAGAAGAACGTAGTTCTTTACTGATAGCACGGGAAGCATGGCTGCTGGAAAGATGCTGCAAAGATTGAAAAACACAATACAAAAAGTAAGTTTCTAAAGTCTTGGCTGCCAGATTATTTGGTTAACAATGCTACAGATACATGTTTGTGACTAGAAAAATCTAAACAACAATACAATCAAATGGATACAAATTTCTGATAATTTATTAAATAGATATTTAACCTAGCACAAGCTGTATTTAAGATGCACTCTAACATGAAGTACAAAGATCACACCATAGATTTCTTGTGGAAGAGTTATACTAAGCCCTAATATTGATGTAAGGTTAAAAGATATTCTAAATCAATTGATATTTAAGACTGCATCATTTGTTAGTGTCTCTGTGGAAAATGCAACAACCTCGTTAACACTCTGGGTATAGATCTTTAACTTTAAAATACTACATCAATTTGATACCAGGCAATCTGCCACTTAGCATAAAAGGAGTTTCCAGGCGACTAAGAAACAGTTATGTGGTATGGTTTTGTTTTAAAGAATATAGGTCAGATCCTCAGCTGGTGTAAAATGAAATAGCTCATTTGATTTAAATGGACTATCCCAGCTAGGGATATGATGCTATATAGAAACCAATTTTGGAAACATTAAAAACACTGTAATTTTACCTGTCACAAATTTTACCTGTCACACACAAGGTGTTGTCTTGTTCCTTGAATTTTTTCAAAATGGCTCATTACGTGCATTCTATTTATACTTAAAATCTGTAACCAGAACTGCATATGCCCACAAAAGTCAGAATGTGTCAGCAAATGAAGACTCCAATCAGGTAGGCATGAATGACAGAGAAAATCTGGTCCTTAATTTCCATAGCTGAGGGCAAAATTAGATCTGAATACTTGAGAGATCACAAGTGATCATGAATGCAAAATAGCAGGTGAACATTTAGGGGCAGATTCTGATGCCCTGGCTCTCGTGTAATAGCACCTTACCCCATGAGTTATCCCACTGATTTCAATGGGACTATTTGTGGAGTACAGTGTTTCTTTTTACTAAGAGTTAGGGAATCAGAATCTATCTACCATCCCTTGTCCTTTAAGATCACTATATTAGATACATAATAAGTAACAAATATATATTTTACAGTGACCTAGTCTTTTGCTATCAGGGACCACTCTGTCACTCATGTCCTTTCTATGTTAAACAAAGTTGTCAATATCAACAGGTTGTATACTGGGAACTGCTAATAATAACCTTGACAGTGAAAAATTGGGTTTTTCTAGTGAGAATTCAGAGGCACATTCTATATAAAGATATCAAACCCCACATTTCTACCTCTAGAAGAAACGTCAGCACCTTCCATCACTATTAATCTTACATGAATCTTCGATCTCCAGGCATTGCAAAAAAAAGAGCCGTTAGCTATAAATCATTCTCAATGGCTAGCGCAAATCTCATGCAGGACTTCAAGCAACTCAGTTAAAATAATTCAGGAACTGGTGAAACATAATTGTGGAATAAAATATGCATCAAGGTGGTTATAGTGTATATGTAGAATTAATTCTGTTTTTGTTGGTTGACCTGGAAATTGTATAGCCTGTATCCCTTGTGCTTATCAGTCTTACTATTTTTAACCAGTCTGATCAGGGGGCTGGTGCCTTGTCCGCTAGGAGGCAGCAGAGCAGACACATAACTGCAACATCAGCAGCTTGTCTTCTGTAAAGTGATAGCTACCGTCACAAGATGAAGAATAATACAACCCCACGACCACGGATTCTTACCTACAGCATCCCTACCTTGCCACCTCCTTGAAAGCACAACTCCTACTAGTGATTAGCAGACATCCAGGAGAAGGAACTATAGAATTACTGGCAAAACTAAATTCATTTCCTGCCCAGCCTTGTGCTGGGAAACCCCAGAGCCACTGTGATTGGCAAATGCAACAACCACAAAGGCAATACTAATGATACAGAAGCCTCTGAACTCTTTTTCTGCATAGAAATATAGTCCATGCCAACAGTCTCCACAAGCTTATCTAGAGACACAGTGGACCTAATGTTCAACCTAAGAGTACAACAAGGGGCATCATAAATGAAATAAATTGACTCATAAGACTCACTAAAACACTTAACACTTCTCTCTGTAAGGCCAATAAATATGCCATCAAAGATTCTGGGAAACATTTCCAAAAGTACCTAAATGATTTAGGCTCCCAAGTCCCATTTTAAGGAGTCTTAGCACCAGATTAGTAAAGGTATTTAGATACCCAGAGATGTACATAACCATCTGGTATTGTTTTCAAAAGCAAACAGATACCTTACACAAACTGAAATTAATGGGAGTTGGACATCTAAATGATTTTGAAAAGCCCACGAATGCCCATCTGCATCTTTTGGCACCCAGATACCATTTTTAATCTGGTCATTAAGCAAATAGTAATTTATATGTCATTGAAAGTGCATGGGAATAAGGCTCCTAAGTGCTGAAGTCACTTTTGAAAATGGGACTTATGTCTAACATTCTTCAGATTTTCCCCCAGTTCATTTTTGCAACAAATCCAAAATGTATAAACTGTTGAGGTGTCTGACCTGAAATCGTGGATCCAAACATCCTTGAATCTTGGGGAAATGTGGACCCAGAGCTTAACTTTGCAGGTTAGGCCCATCGCTAATAAAATTCAGTTTTGTAAAACTAGCTTGAACATGTAGTAAACCAGCCACAAACCCAGCTAACCCAGGCTTTGCAATAAAGTTGAAGGAGAAAGAGGTTTTGTTTGCCCATCAGAAAATGCACTTAGTTTAGTGAATGTACAAGTATATTTTCCTATGTTTAGGTTCATAATTTTCAACCTCACATAGGTAAAGTTTAGTATAGCCCAGTATATGAGACAAGTTACCTGGTTTTATTCTATGTTGCTTTTCTTTCTAAACCTACACATCTTGCACAGATTAAAGTTATTACAGTATTTCTGTTATTAGTGCAGTGCAGTGCTTCCTATTCCGCCCAATTTAGCAACTATCCTACTTTCCCTCACTAATCTTTAACGTCATTTCTTCACTCTGTTGGGTGAATACTCTCTGACAGATGTGGGATGATCTACTAGCTTTTCATTAACTGCAGCTGCTTAATTTTACTTGAAAAAAGAATTCGGGGGAGCTGTCTGTAGTCTTTATCAAGCCTTCAAGTAGGATACGAATTCTATCTTATGAAGCATATAAAGAGGATATTGTGAGATACATTGAAGTAGATTTGTACACCACTTTTATTACACATTTAACATACTACTCCATCTATATGGCAATTTCCCAAGATTCAAAAATAACAACTATGGTATTTGTATTTTTACACGTGTTTTCTAATTTGCAGGGATGCATTACCCTTCAAAATAGGACATTTTGCTAAATATTATCCTTAATAGTTTGGCTACATTTATTGTAAAATAGTCAAATAGCATTTTCTCTCATATAAGTGTAACTATAGAGTTATCTAGCATATGTAATTTTTAAGTGTACTGTATTCTACATAGTTTCAACAAGAAACACAATAATCAAAAAGCAGTTAACTACAGTAGTAAAGTGGTTTTCCCAAAGAGGGTACTGCTGGGGCAGGGAGTGTGCGGGACCGAGGAGTATCTTTTAGCCACTGCATCTTCCCACTCCGTAAACATATCAATAGTTGAAGACGACAAACAGAACACTTCAAATTACAGAATCTGCTTTTGCAACATACATCACTTACACTTCCTAGAAACCATATTCGATCACAATATTTACTCTGTTCTGAGAGCCGCCTCACGGATTTCTTTTAGTGTCATGAAGCAGCTCTTCTATTCTAAAAGGTGCCTGAATGTACAAAAATTCAAAGAAGCAGAACAAGAAAATACTTTCAAATTATTGTGCCTAATGACTGACCTTGTTCATTAATAATATGTCCAGAAGGCAAAGAACATTTTACTAAATGTCTATAGCACCTAGATACGTTACTATGGTTTTGATTCTCAAACTCAGAGAAGGCAATACAAATGGTTTAGAAAACGTCTTTTTGCTAACTAAACACACTTTCCATATTTGTGGTATAATTACACACACACGCTTCGGTTTGAATCAGTCATTCACAATAATATGCTCCCAAGGCTAGAAAGTGTACTTTATATATATTTATTATATATATAAATTTCCTATTATTTAGTGAGACAAGGTGGATGAGGTAACACCTATTATTGGACTAACATCTGTTGGTGAGAGAGACAAGCTTTCGAGCTTACACAGACCTCTTCTTCATGTCTGAGAAATGTACAGAAGTTGGTCCAATAAAATATATTACCCTACCTTGTCTCCCTAATATACTGGGACTGACACAGCTAATCATTGCAACATTGAAAACTGTTATTTAGGAACACCTATCAGGCAACCACATTTACCTAACCTTGGAGGGAGATTCTGTGTTTCTAAAGCAGAATCCTCTAGCACTGCTATCCGACGAAGTGGGTATTAGCCCACGAAAGCTTATGCTTCAATACTTTATAGTTAGTCTTTAAGGTGCCACAGGACTCTTTGTTACCTCTGCTAAACCAGACTAACACGGCTACCTCTCTGATTCATAGCACTGCTAGTATCACTGTAACTACTTCCTACACAGTAGTCATTTTTATTTATTTTTTAAAAGCATACACAATAATTCTATTAACATGTTTATCAAAATGTAGCTAGAGGCAACAACATTTTTTAACATCTCACTATGCGCTATTCAAATTTCATAATCATTTACACAGTAACTTACCAATGCATGCGGCAGCTGCTTCTGAATGTGTCCTAGTGGTCTTATATTTGATATTTTTCCACATACACCACATCTTCCCTCCTCAGCCTGAAGTGCTTTCTGTGCATTTATTTCATTTGACCACAAAACTCTCAGATTCTACTGCCTTATTTACATTTCCTTTGCAGGGCCCTTGAATCTACCCACTGATATAGGGTTTCTTTCTGGCAAGTCTTAAATCTGTCATCTTTAGTCCCTTCTGCCAACTGCCTGGGATAGTCAGCGTCTGTAAATTCTGCCATCTCCTCTAAAATCTACAGCACTGCATTCTATATCTTGCCATAAGATATACTTTATTTCTTTGCAGTTCTTTTGATGTTTTCCTCTGACCATTAAATCATTAGCTTTCCCTTGCTGAAAAACAAGCGATTCCTGTTTTACTTTATAAACAAAACTACTTTATTCCTTCCTTGAAAATATGGACCTTTTAATTATAGAGAAAAAGGACTCTAACAGAAGGGTCCTTGTGTAAATACAGCCACGTCTTATTTATGATTTATAGCTTTTGCATACAATACAATAAAGCTGTCTGGTACACCATTGAAACTATTAACTAACCAATATTGAACTGCACTTCAAAAATCTTCTCATTCATTGGTTTAAACCCAAATGCATGATGCCATTGAAAAAAATATATAAGCCTGCAGCTAAGGAATTAACACTGTAAAGAAATCCTTCCATCACCATTCTATTCTGCATAAGAGAGACTATGTGGACAAGAGTATATTATACTTTAATATGGAAATTCATTGCCTGAATGGAGAGGAAGAATGCAATGACAAAAGCTGTATAGATAATCTTGCATCGCTGCTTTCACTTAATTGGCTCTGTGCTGTCCAGCAAGCATTCTGATACTTGGGAAACGGAAAGCAAATGATTTTCACATACTGCACTGATCTCATAAAAAATTAACTATTTCCTGCTTCAATATATTACACTATATAAATTTAATCAGGGGTGAAATTAGAATTCCTAAAGTACAGCACAGTAAACCTGAAATAATGCTATTCTCTCTCAAGAAGTTTGTGCACATTTACATGCAGTGGTATGCTGTGCACTTATAGCATCCAGAAAATATTGCATTGTTCTGTTTTATATTACATATATTCCTCCACACCAACATACAAGCATTGAATGTTAGTGAGAATCCACCAGCTCTTAAAGAAGTGCTCATTAAATAATTTCTTATTGTCTCCATTTGTGTGTAAAGCACATGAACAAATTTATACTTTCCACTAGCTAGCTTTCTTTCTTTCAACAAATTAGCCTGTGGAAAACGAAATCACAGTAATCTGACCCCCCAGTTACTTAACAAATGCTCATTTTAAAATAACTTCATGTGATGAAGCAGCAATTGGAGGTCAGTAATTATATGTTTAAAGTAGGGTCCGAAAAGAACCACAGGTTTGAAAGTACTTACTATAAATTCATAATCAATGCATCATAAGTATTTCCCAGGATTATTATTTTCTGGAGTAACAGTTAGGGGGCTGGGATGGCGGTAATATTAGTTCATCTGAGCTGCTTCAGAGTTAAAACTTCTATATACTATGTAATATGCAACAAATCATGTGTTACATGCACATTTTTAGCACATAATTTGCATTGACCTAATTTTGTCATGTCAATAGCTTAACATTAGAGAAATAAAATTCCCCATGTACAACTCCACTTCTGAGAAACAAATGGGTAATGACTCATTTGGCATTCAGTAAGTGCTGAATCGCTGGAAAGATTAATGCTATTATTGTTCTGGCAATTTTATGCCATATTTTTAAGTTGCAATAACCAGTACAGTTTTTTTTTTTTAAGTTTCTTTCATCTTATATGGCAATTAAATTAATGCTGTGGAGAGACACTAACAATGTAGGTGGGCAAAGTAATGAGGACTGTTCCTAATCTTACAACAAGTGGTTTGGTTCTGTTCCTGTATGTCAGAAGTGACCAATAGTCTAGTGACCTAGAAACTGGGTGCAAAGGCTTACATTTATGGGTGCATAACAGACTTGCTGTATTGTGACCGTGAGCAAGTCTCTGCCAACTGAATCTGTGCCTCAATTTCCACTTCTGTAGAAGAAGGATAATAATGCTGAGCCATTGCACAGGTGCCTTGTGAAGCTTATTTCATCAGTTTGTGGAGCACTCTGAGAATTTCATACGGAAAGTGCTATATAAGGCCCTGATTGAACAAAGTGCTTAAGCATGAACTTAACATTAAGCACATAATGAGTTTCATTGACTTCAACCCATGTGCTTAAAACCACTCCGGTTTAAATATCTTGCTGACCCAGGGATGTAAGCTTAAGCATTATTATTTACAAGACCAGGAAAACCACTCCCCCACTTGATTACTCAGTATGGACAATAATAATTGCTTTGTTGTTCTGCAGCTTTGCTGGCATTGCAGTTTTCTTTTAAATTCCCTCTTCTCCCTGGTATATATATATTTTTTTAAAAAAATTGGACCAAAATCAAAACCCTTTGTTTCAAATTCATATCTGCCTGCAAGGTGTGCTAGCACTATGTATTGTTAGCTGCCTCATATGCAACATACTGAACAGTTTGCTGTAATCCAACCATTGTATTTCAGCTTCTTTTTGGGATATTTTGCATAGCTGCTTCTGACTACTTCTGACTTCTGACACAGTTGCAGTCAGATGCTTACGTTTTCAAATCTCCCCAAATGATAAGAAACATTACAAAAATCAGTAATGGCAAACACTGCTCATTAATATTCAAAATATCTGTGTCTTGAGGCTAAGTAATAATAGTGAGCAATCCCACATAGCTCAGACACTCCTCAAAATCTCTTAGTTCTAAATTTAAACAAAACTGAAAACTAAAGAACAGCTATAAAAATAAAACAAAAATCTGGAGAAATCATGCTGTATAGTCACAAAACAGTAATTTTAAATGTGCTAGCAAAGTTTGGCTAGGAGGTCAAGTTCGAGCAAACAAATCTCCCAGTGTTAAAACCTGAGATGAATGAAAATTATAGCTCTCATTTTTATGAAAACATACATATTTGCAAAAGGCTGACAGATAACTAAGTACGTTGGTTTAGCGAACGCATATTAGAGCAATATCACATTTCATGCTGCATGTACTCATAATCATTACAGAAATGCTGAAAGAACAGCATTACTAAAGAAACAAATTATCATAATACCCATATAGCTCTTTCTACAGCGGGACTCATTGGAGATGCCTTCTATTTTGAAATGAGGACAAGTTCTTCTTTCAATTATGAAAAAACATGCTTAGGAGGCAGTTGCTGAGAACAATTAACCTTAACCATGTTTTCTGTAATACTTAATTCAGACTTACCCTTTTCCATGGAAGAAGAAACCTCCACACTAAAATCCCAGCATATGGAAGGCACCTGGAAGTACTGTATTCATTCTCTAGCATCTCCTCTTACCAAATGTTATATTTTCCTTATTTTCTCCCTAGATCCCTAGGATCTGAGAATATCTGTACTACTACCGCAGGTAGCCATCTATTGTGACTCTACTCTTTCTTGTGCTGTTTCCCTCAACCAAGTCTAATGAGAACATACTCTGTCCTCACCAGCAAGACACTTTCATACTTCACAGCCTGTGGTTTTCTCAGCTTTGAGACTTATTGCTTATACAGGAAAAAAAATATTTGTACTCCTTATGTACCTTCTGCAGCACAGGATTTCATTCAGCTTGTCTGAATAGTCTACCCTTCAAATCAGAACAATTTTGAATTACTTTAATCTATTCCATGGCTTGCCCTATAGCACAGGAAATCCAAGGGCACGGTATGTAAAGCCCATGTTACATAAATGTAGAGAACTGGAAGACAAAGCCCATGAAAGCCAGAAAAATAAATATTAATATTGATATTAATTTTAATGCTACTACTGTCACTTATAATTTGCAAGTCATTGCAAAAACTTATTTGTTCTGCAAGTACAGTGCTAGGTTAATGCATCCTTGTAAATGACAAATATTAACATGATGGCAGCTCAGATATTACAGTAATCAGGGCTATTTAAAACATGTTGATATATTGCATCTTTTCCTAAAAAATAAATAAAACACCTACTCCAAATTTCAGTTAGTCAGATCTGTGCTCAAAATGTGCTTTGCAAACAAAATAAAATTCTTACTGTATACAGCACATGCTTGTCTTACATTTTAACTCAGTCCTCAACATTTAAGTGAAATTAATCAGTACCACAGACATTCCATTATACATATGCATGTACATTTTAAAAAGAAAGTTTTAAAGCACTTTGCAACTCACTGAACACGTCACTCCCTCTTTTTCCCCATGCTGTGTTTATGGGGAACACAGTAAGCTAGTAGCTTGACTGAACTATTTTGTCAACAAGTATTTTCCACATTATAATACAGAATGCAAGCACCTGTTTCAGTTAAATAATTTTCTGGTCATACTTTTCTCATTGATATGCACAGATAAGCTGTAGAAGACTCAAATGCCTGCTTTAAGAGGTCTCACGTGAGTCTTTGAAACAACACAATACCACCTATGTAACAAGACCTTTAATGTTCATGAAAAGCATTTTGGAAAAAAAGACAACTAATTTGCTTAAGTGAATCAATTACATGCTTGTATAAAGGAGCCAAAGAAAACTGCAAGCTCTAAACAGGTTATACCCTGTCTCACCGGTTAGATTCAACAAAGAGCAGTGGAATAGAAAATCAAATGCATTGGGCAAAGTCACATTCACATGCAGCTATGGAGGAAAAACTGGTACTTACAGAACTGTAAAGTAAAATGTCCCAGTTTCTCTTTACATTTTACAGCAAATCAAACAAAGATTTCAGCTCTCAGCAAGTCATTCCTTCCACTACGCTGATCAGCCAGGCAGAACAGACCCTTATGGATTGTCTATGCAGCTGGGAGATAATGGAACCATATTCTCAGCTGGGACTAGAGATGCTTAACTGCTATCCACTGAGCACTGCATGTCTCTTCCCCAGCATTAATCAGGAAGTACACTGCTTCGCTGCTGTATTCCCCCAAAGGACCTACACAATTAGCACATGAATCAAAGATGCATACTGAGAGCGAGCTGCACACATCTTTAACTGGATATCCTAACACAGATTCTGATTAGGGAATCAATTTTGTTCACTGATCAAGTGTGTCAAACCTTTAAAAAAACAGATAATATATATATACTTGTTCACCGGTTTCAATGCGGGCTGTTCTGACCACATAAAAGATGATCACCCAATTTCCTATAATTAAACTGGATGCTTTACATATACAGTAAACTATGCTGTTATAATCCAACAAGACTGCATCAGATCTTCTCTGCAGCCCTATTTAACTATTACATGGTGCCATACTCTCTGCAGTACCATCATCACCCCTCTCTCTGTGTAATATTTTCAGGTTTAATCTTTGGGGAACAGGGATTTGATGAATTTTGACCCTAGCGAGGAAGAGCCTTTTCACTGAAGATTACAGTCCTGCAGGAAGACTCAGAAGGAGACCCAGTTTTCTTTAAAAAGCGAAAGCACTATTGTACTTGTAGTTTTCTGGTTAATAGACTGTGGTTTTACTTTTTTTGTGCATGTTTTATTTAAGTTTCCAATCCACTAGTGCATAAGAAGGCTGTGTAGGAAAGGGGTAGCATAGCCAGTTGCCACATTTAGAGAAAGGAAGCCATTCTAGCCGTTTAAAAGCTGTGCTCAAAGTTGGCATAACATTCATCTCTTGGCAGGTGTCTTCTCCAACATCGCGCCATCCATATGTAAGGTATGCCACCACAAGAACGTTTTTGGTTACTGAATACTAGCTTTAAAAACAAATAACCCCTTTCTATTTGTTGAGAAAAACAGTTAGGAAAAGGCAGAGTGATAGCGGACGCTATTATAAATTATTTCTACTATCACAGTGCCTCCGAGACCGGATCATGACCCAGGACTTCATTGTGGTAGATGCTGCAGAAACAGAAGAACAAAGAGATGGTCCTCTGCCCCAAAGAATTTACAATCTACGAATAAGATGGCAGACAAGAGATGGATACAGATGGGGAGTATGAGTAAACAGAAAATATTGGTCAGTACACAACAATTTGCACCAGACAAGAATTAAGCTTCTTCACAGAACTCCTAGGACACCTCATTCATTGTCATGCTGCTATTCAATGGCACAATCCCATTAACTTCAAACTTTTCCCAATGGGAGCTGAAGGTTTTGTGGGACCAGTGATTTGGGCCTTGGGAAGAGTTTCCTAGAGCCAAGATGAAATAAAATATTCTCTTGTGACCCAAGTCAGGAATTTGACCAAGGTTTTTTGCAGTGACAGGCAAATGACTCCCAGTTCCCAGACTGGCTAAAAATATGGCTGTGTTGTATGGGAGTATACATACCCCGATGAACATGAAGAGTATATACACAACTCAGCTTTAGGAAGTAGCCTTCACTTGCAAGTCAAGTAGTGAATAATTCTTTATTTGCTCAATGTGAAACAATAAAAATGACATTGGTCCAATTTACATGTAATAATCTGAATCCACACCTTTGGTGAAAATTGTTTCGGCCATATTCTCAGTTGATGTAAACTAGCATAGATCCTCAGAATTCAATGATCTGAACTGAATTCTGATTTACAGAGACAGAGGATCTAGCCCAAAATTTCAGATATTGAGCTTGATGGGAATTTATTTGCTAACTGACTGATGCTTAGAAGTCCCTTAGTTTTATTTTTGGCATTATTGGAACTTCAGCCTATGTGTTTCACAGAGAGCATGTGAGATGCAGACCGTAAAAAAGGTTAATTAAGTAGCAATTGTGCATCTCAGTCATATTGCTAAGCAGACCACAGGAGCAAATAAAAAGAGAAGCAAATGAATATGTACTGAAGTGTTTATTCAGTAATAAAGTTGAAAATAAATGGTTTAATTGATTTTAAGTTCTATTCAATTCTTATTTGCTGGGTAGTTATTTAGATTCATTTTTGATTATTGTTTGGGTTGGATACACTGTGGTGCCCTGTGATTTGCACCTGCTTCAAAATATAAGTGATAATTAGCAACTACAATTTTCTTAAACCCCATTAATCGCTGGTGTAATCCCCTTGGAGGAAAATTATTTGAAAAATAGAACAAAACCATACAAAGCCTTCAATTGTGTGATGTAATAATTATTTCTGCATTGAAAGGGGAATGCCAACGTTGATGAGAAAATAAATAATAAATATAAAATCTGGAATCTTTATAATTTATTTATGGAAAGGTTGGAAAAAACCACACAGCCCTTCTCCAATCGAAAGCTGTCAAACAAGAAGTGTATAGGTATCATTAAAACAGATGGGTTGGAATAAATAAAAATAATAAAAAGAGCTAGCTGAACTGGTAATGCTTTACATTCATTGCTTTGTAGGAGGTTAGAAAGAGATATTGTTTATACTGCAGTAATGCTTAGGAGCTCCAGTCACAGACCAGGATGCCACGTTGCTAGATGTTGTATAAACAAAGAACAAAAGATTAGATCCTTTCCCAAGGAGCTTATGTAGAAGGACATACATGGATTGGGATCTTCCTACCTGACTCTTCCCTATTTGAGATGTAGTGCCACAGTTGTGATCAGCAGAGGTGCTTAATCTGTTTAATAAAAGGAGTGGTAGGGGTGGTGAAGCCTTCTCAAAGATGGACATTCAACTCTGAGTCAAGCTTAGGCCTTTGCCCCGAAAAACCCAAATTGTTTGATCTTCAAGCAGGTCTATTTGTGCAGCACGCTGCAGAAAGTGAGGTTGGATCTGCATGGGGAAAAGAGTTCCGTGGTTTTGACAGGGACTGAATGCTGCTGGCTGTCAGGAATCAAGCAGCTATTCAATTGTATTTTTGTTCTTGTAATTTGTCGCAGGCTAGGGTTGCCAATTTTGATTGAATGTACTCCTCGAGGTGTCAGCACAGGACACAATCTTTAGTTAAAAATTCATCTTTAATTCCTGGAGACTCCAGGATAATCCTGGAGGGTTGGCAACCCTAGAGCCAGCTGCACCTTGACTGTTTTTCTTATTGTAAAAATCAGTCAGTTGCCTAGACTCTTGTCTAACGAGTAGACAACTAAAAACCAACATCAGGACTCCTGTTCCTGATCTTCTTCCATTGACTTACTATGTAGCCTTGCAAGTCACCTCAAGTCTGATAGTCCAAAAAGTCAGACACAGTATTGCACATCAAAAGTGTGTGCCTAATTTCTACCTGCACACATCAGGTATCTGCATGTACAAATGGACAGGCGGATGCATGACTTGCTATTAATATGCATAAATATGCAATTTTAAGACAACTATGGCAACTGCATGAAAAAATATTAGGCATCCAGTAATGTGTCTAATTTTGGTAAAATAAATGTTTGTGTAATACAAGGCCATTAATCTCTGTCTTATATGTAAAATGGTTACAACTATAATTACCTACTCCACAAAGGTGTTTTGAGGCTTAATTAATATTTATAAAGCAGGCTGATATCCTTGGACAAAAGGCGCTATATATATAAACGCACATTATTTTTACTCCAAGTCTATGTAATTTAGGAAACAAGTTTCTACGTTAAATTTCTCCTCGTGGTTGATTCCCAATGTAATAGCATCTTCCACTCACCTTAGACCAACTGCTCTACTCTTACTGTCAACAGAGAAGTGTTCAAATCCAATAGTTTGCTTTACTGAGTGGCAGTGTATATTCGGTGTCTGGCACTAATGCAAAGTCCACTAAAGCCTATAGGAGTCCTTCTCCTGACCTCAGTAGGCTTTACAGAAGGTTCAAGGAAGCATTCAGATTATCTTTGAGGTTCAAGGAAGCATTCAGATTATCTTTGAATCCTATGTATATTCAGTGTCTTTGAGCTTCTTATTGAAAATTAGGGGACCTGGTGGAACAGAGGGGTTCAAGGTGTGCCAGGTTGAACAAAATGGGCTAAAAGAAGAGAGGTGTTCCTGCAGAAATAACAAAACAAAACAAAATAAAACAAGAGAGAGAAAACTCTCAGCTAATAAACTCAAACCAGGGGGTGTTGTAGGCATAAGTAGAAGGGTTTAAAACATATTATTCTGAATCAAACCCTAAATCCAGAGAAGGTAGGAAACTATCATAGCACTGCTCCTGCAATTCCCAAATCAGAGCTACCAACTCTGAAGAATGTACTGAACAGAATTCCTTCCTCCACATATTCTGATAAAAGAAAGGTCAATTGGGTGCTGGTGGTAACCCCATGTTTGGCAAAGAGTGTTACCTCTAGCAGCTGAAAAGAACCATGTGCAAATTGGATACACTGTAAACCAGTCTTCCAGAATCCTTCTTGGAATCTGTAACTGGTCTGTAGACAATGGTTCTTAGATTCCACTGCTGAAAATAAGTAAAAAGATGAAGTTGTTCTGTTGCAGATTTAAACCCATATGTCTGCTCCCAAGGATTCAAGGGCAAATTGGTGGAGTTCCATTGAAGTTCATGGTGCTATGCTCATTTTAAGATAGTAGATTATTTCACTCATTTTTTTTGGCCAATTCTGTATGGAGAAGCTCATATTTTGAATAAAAAATCTCAGTATTTACTGAACTCTAAAATTATCAGACCAGAGACATAAACTCATCTGTTCCTTACACATTCATTTCATAGGACAGTTGCTTTTATATTGCCAATTTTCCTACTTTAAAAAAAAAGAAAGGTGACTTTTAAACAAGAGAAAGACACTTGTGGCCACAAAGGCGGAAGGAAACCCCATTTCAGGATGTTAACTGATTTAGGAATCAAATATGCTCAAAAGGGATATTGTCAACAATGCTTAATCTATATTTCTAATACTAGAGGTTACCATCTTCAACCCCACATAGAAATAAATGTGTTTTGAAGGATGTTCTTGTGGACAAAATGCTGCAGGCTATATCTTCAACATCCTCCATCTCCATCATCCTAGATCCCATGTGTCAGGTATATATCTTAAAACACATCATTTTTTTAGAATGTTGGACAAGACAAAAGAAATTGGAGAAATAACAGGCACGTCGATTCCACCTGCTGCAACAGCAACAGCAGTGGGGCAAGGGGAAAATCAGTTATGTCTGAAAGTGAAGACTATGTGCTGTTAATATTATTTGATCTGTTTCTCCTGGGAAGAATTGGAAAAAAAAAATCCCTCCCCGGGGCAGATTTTGATTTTTGGAAGGATGCTCTCATAAGCAAATTGCCAGAAGACACAGCATTCATCCTCTTCCATCTCCTGAAGTCCCATGTGGATGTTACGTATATCGTATAAAGCAGTATCTTCCTGGATATCTGGGAGTGCCAGAGAAACTAATGAAAGGATAACAGGCACACAGACACTACAAGCACCTCTAGCAAAAATTACAACCACCCAACATGTATTCAAAGTATATCTTAAGTGATGCTGGGGGCATTTGACGGACCCAACTGAATGCAACCAAGGACGAAAGCTTCACATTTTAAAAGAAATCTGGAAAAGTTATTTCCAGGTGCCTTCTCTCTTACAAGTGCTCACGCACTACAATGATGGCCAAATAAATATCAGGGCGGTCAGATTACACTTCAGCGAACATGTCTAGAGAGGCAGCAAAAATGGGCTGATTAGGCCTGTTTACCTCTGTGTTTGAACAGACCCTGGAACAATGGGATCTCAATCCTGACTATATCCTCTGCATGTTACCACAATACCAGTATTAAATAAAGAAGAAGAAGAGAGGTAAACTGCTTTCCCCCCATTGCTGTCAAATATGCTGGCAATGATCTCCCTGAAAATTTGTCTGCTGTTTCTGATAACTTTTACCACTTTTGATGCAGCTAAAGAACAACAGACTTACCAACTGCTTTGTTTAAGATGAGTTTGGGTTGAGATCTCGTCCACTCACACCTGACTCTTATTTGTTTTTATTGTATCAGTACAATTCAGAATGGTAACTTTTTCTCCCTTCGGGTATGTCTTCACTACAGCAGTAGGTCGATTTCCCTTAAGTCGATTTTTTAAAGCAGACTGTATAGAGTCGATTTTGTGCGTCCCCACTAAGCACAGCAAGTCGGCAGTGTCTGTCCCCACAACTGTGCCAAGCGTCGACATAGGGAGTGTTGCACTGTGGGTAGATATCCCACCATTCCGGGAGTCCCCAGCAGGCACCATCTTTTGGGGCAGCCGGCACGGAGCTGCTCGGGCGGGCGGGGGGGGTCCGCAGACCTGCTCGGGCAGGCATGGGGGGTCCGCGGAACAGCTCAGGCGGGCACGGGGGTCCGCAGAGCTGCTCGGGCGGGCGGGGGGGAGCCAGCACGGAGCTAGCTGCTCGGGCAGTCACGGGGGGGGGGGTGCAGGGCTGCTCAGGCGGGCACGGGGGGCCGCGGAGCTGCTCGGACTGGTGGCTGGTCCCCTGGGGAGCAAACGGGCACTGTGGAAGGTCAGAGACTTAATGTCACATGCATCCTCACTAGTTCACAATCGACCCAGAGAGGTCGATTTCAGCGCTACTCCTCTCGTTAGGGAGGAGTACAGAAGTCGATTTTGAGGTCCCTTTAAATCGACTCAAATGGCATGCATGTGAGGACTGGTACATGTTTATATCGATTTAATGTTGCTAAAGTCGACCTTAAGCCGTAGTGGGGACCAGCCCTTCAAGTTGATAACTGGAATTCTACTTGGCTCCCCTCATTAATGGCCAAAGAACACAAAATTTCAGGGGCTGAACTGCAAATGTGGCATCCTTCATCAAAATAGACAATGCAGTATTCATACTGGAGTAGGTTGCTTTGCAGACCATTGTCTCCAATGCCATCCTGTATCTCTAGCTTCTAATGTTGCATTGCTAAGTAGGGTCACCAGACAGCAAATGCGAAAAATTGGGGCAGAGGATTGAGGGTAATAGGAGCCTATACAAGAAAAAGACCCCAAAATTGGGACTGTCCCTATAGAATCAGGACATCTGTTCACCCTATTGCCAAGACATTCAACAAGATTGTAGAACTGCTGATGCTCTTCTCCATCACAAATCTCAAAGCATGCCAGCACTACTTCAGAAGAAGAAAATCAGCCGAAGAAGGTGTTTCATTTAGTTTCCTGGTTCTTGATGTCTTCACTACCTTGCAATATTTCATAGCTATGTGGGAAAGGTACTATGGGGGATCCAGATGGAGATCAATAGCTCATCCATCTTCTATTTGATTTATATTCCCCCATGAACCCACCTTCTCTGCATCAGCTGGTTTCCTTTTTTTTTTGAGCAAAATACCCTTTTCCCCCACTCTTGAGTTCTAGACCGCTGCAGAAGTACATTCCAAATACATTAAAAAGAGAATGCTACCATTTTAATTCATTCTCACACTTAATGCCCCTGGGAAAGGCCATAATTATTACAGAGGATAACCAGTTATGCCTACAATTAAAAGACTGTAAAATATTAAAAGCAAGATAGACACTTGTTTACAAGAATTAGCATTTACACACAGAAAATATTTTCAATCCATAAAAAATAGTTTATAATGCTCAAGGGTAATCAATTTTATCTTCATACAATTAAAACTGTAAAACTTAACATGCCCAGACACTGTATTTAGCAATATTTTCCTGTAAAATTGATTGATTGACTTGACAATAAAATATCAATACACTTAAACTAGTCTATCAATATTATATTCATTAATTATTATCACCATCCAAAGGCTTTTGAGGCACCTCCCAAAATAAGAAGGTGGCATAATCTCTTCCCAAACTATATACAATATGACATATGAGGGGACTAATGATGGGATAACACCAGTAAAATACAATTATTCTGCATAGGCTACACATGCCTGGAGGTAGTAAAAAAGGATGTTTTCTGCTGTCATGTTTTAAACATTGTTACTGAATATCACAACATATCAATCTAGATGGATAGAAAGGCATTTTGCATAAAAGACCTGGCCTCTTCTTGGACCTTATGATGCCCTGTGCTGGGTACGACTAGCAGGCTTACCAAAGCATCTCTTGGGGAGAGGGGTGGGGGAATGTTCAGGAAGTCTCCAAAAGGCTAAAACTTCTATTGGCCCAACCATCTACATTCTAATGTGGCCGGAAGCACTGTATTTTGAGCACTGCCAAGGAATGAAAAGATGGTAATGCACTCTCTCTCTCTTCGCTGCCTCCAAGAACCGGGGTGTGTGTGTGTGGCGGGGGATAAAAATAAAAACGAATCTAGCTCTATTTTTTTTACTCTTGTTAGGGTCCATCATACCCTCTCTTCTACACAGGAAAGCTAGAAGGCTTGCCCTTACCAGAAAGGATTTCATGTTAGGAGACCTCTCATGTTCTCTTCCACCTTCTCCTGTACAGGAACCAGGGTGGATGAGTCTTACCTAACAAGGAGAAGAGTCACCATCACGATTTCCAGTAGACCCAGAAGTAATCATTGACTGGCTAGTAAAGGGGGGGAAAGAGGTAAGGGTTGCATTTTTGAAGAAAGCGGTCTCTCTATGGGATTAGGGTTGTGAAAGTGCCCTCTCTCATTACAGTGTTCTGCTTTGACTGAGGGATATAGCAAGTGAATCTACACGGTGTCTGGCACCCTGTATGCTAGGCCAATGGGGAGCTGGGGTCTTGTGCACCACAAAGGCAAATGGGTTCGACACTAAAAGCTTTGGTCACAAGTACTCCCTGCTGCTGGACATCATCTAACAGACAGCTCTTCCCGTCTGGATTAGTGGAGCTGAGGATGCTGAAAAAGTATCATTTAAACTTTGTTTAATGTTTGAGTCCAGTTGTTTTTTGTTGTGTATGTCATTGTAGCATTACTCATCAGGAACAATATATATGGGAAACCATTCAACCAAAGCACTCTGCTTATTTATGGTCTTTTATGATCCTGCTGAGTTGCCTACAGTAAGTATGAGAGGTCAAGAATGACGTTAATTACTGAACTTCAGCAAATGCTTCAACAAAACATCATAGCTACCTACTGAAAGGATATTCTGAAGAACTGAAAAATCATACCAGAGGACTCACAAAATGGAACTTAGTTTGGCAATAAAATGGGGGGAGGAAGGGGAACATCTTATGCCATTTTAGACTAGAAAGAATCAGCCTGTGGAGGGGAACATTTTCTCTCTTACATCTTTGATGACTTCCTCAATTGTCAAATAATAAAATAAAATAACAATCCCTTTTCAAATGAACAGTTTCCAGGTGGACTATCAGCAAACCTTGAGCAGCTGATGTAGGTAAAGAGGTTCATCATTTTATCAATATATATATATAAAAGTCAAATGGTGTATGCGTGTGTGCGTGTATGAACGTTCCCTTACTCCTTCCACACCGTTTGAACTAGAGACTTGAAATTTGGTACAGTTATAGGCTTTAGATTCCTAATCAGGGTAAGATTCGAAAATTTTTCAAATCTCACCTCTGACACCCCCTAGGGGTGAAATTCTTTAAAGCCCATTAACATCAGCTGGGCAGCAGGTTAACACCTGCTGTTCTCTGTGACATAGTTATGATGTAATAATACCCCCCTCCAATGGACCCCACACTAGCTCAGCTCTCTCCCCCCTCCCCTCCTCCAACGCCCCCCCCCCCCACTTGCTCAGCTCTCTCCCCCCTCAGGTAAGAATCGAAAAATTTTTAAATATCACCCCTCCCCCCCTCCAACGGCCCCCGCACTCGCTCAGCTCTCCCCCCCCCCACTCCAACGCCCCCTCACTCGCTCAGCTCTCTCCCCCCTCAGGTAAGAATCAAAATTTTTTTAAATCTCACCCCTCCCCCCCCCCTCCAACGGCCCCCCACTTGCTCAGCTCTCTCCCCCCTCCAATGGATCCCCCACTCGCTCAGCTCTCTCCCCCCTCCAATGGATCCCCCACTCGCTCAGCTCTCTCCCCCCTCCAACGCCCCCCCCCCCACTTGCTCAGCTCTCCCCCCCTCAGGTAAGAATCGAAAAATTTTAAAATCTCACTCTCCTACCCCCCTCCAATGGCCCCCACACTCGCTCAGCTCTCTCCCCCCTCCCCCCCACTCCAATGCCCCCCCACTCACTCAGCTCTATCCCTCCCTCCCCCCTCCAATGGCCCCCCCACTCGCTCAGCTCTCTCCCCCTTCAGGTAAGAATCGAAAAATTTTAAAATCTCACCCCTCCCCCCTCCAATGGCCCCCGCACTCACTCCCCTCTCTCTCCCCTCCCCCCTCCCACGCCCCCCCCCACTCGCTCAGCTCTCTCCCCCTCCCCCCCTCCAACAGACCCCACACTCACTCAGCTCTTTCCTCCCTCCCCCCCTCCGATGGACCGGAGCAACGACGGGTATTTTTTCCTAGTAAATAAATAAAAATCAGGAAACACATTTCATTGCATAACCAAAGACAAAAAAATAATAATAATTTGCAAAACCAGAACAAGGCTGTATGCCAAATGAAAGCTAATGCAAGTCAGCAGGTCTCTATAGGGCAATGCTAAGATGAATGATTCGGCCTCTTTTGTATTATTTATAATGCCTTTTTATCTATGAATTCTAAACTATCCATTACCAGAAATGGTGCCTACACTCAATTTAAATAATATTATGACAGTCAGTTGTTTCTCTCATTCCTAAAAGCCACTTCAACTGAGGCTGAAGTTAATGCACTAATACCAAAGTCAGGAGTTGTGCTAGCTCTCAGCTATTGTTTCATTGTGTATGGTACGGAATTCCTTCACTCACTTTCTCTGGCAAACAAGAACTTGAATTGTTAATTTTTAAGCCTGTGCATTTTCGATAATTGCTTATTGCTGCATTTGAAGTGTAAGTGATTGTAAAATGTGCTGTGGCTAATGCCCAGAAAGCCAATTTGGTATCAGGGATAATTATAGACAGTTTAATTGCTTTTGGTGTTTTAATTGGCAAAGTACATTGAGAACGAGAGGTAGGATGAAACTGAAAGGGTGCACTAGTCCATGTAGGTGTCAAAATGTGCTAGTCATGAGTTGATCTTACGTACTGTGGGTACAGCCTTCAATGACCCAAGTGGTCCTACGACAAAGGAGACCTAATTATTTTTCAGATAAAACTATTACTGTCTTGTGTATGTATTTACTCTTGCTTTTGAAAAATAATTTTGCTTGCCTGCCAAAAGGGTCTTGTAAATACTATGTTTATTTCAGTTATATACATTATGCAGAGACAGACTCAGCCCATCTCCTGCAAGCCTAACTTTCTTTTGGGGAGTTTCTTTTTGCCTCAGCCTGGAAAGATGCTCAGAACTGTGAGTTTGCGCCTCAGCTGTGAAAAGATGCAGAAGAGCCAAAGTCAGCAGTCTTTATGCTTGTTAAATTTCCACTGACTACAAAAAGGAGTTTTGACTGATAAGGATTACAGGATTTGGCCAATGAAGCACGTCCAGTCACCAGATGGGGCGAAGTCGTTTTCACTACTCGTTTAAGTTTGCTCCAGCATTTGCAACAACTCGGTCAACCCCACTTCACAAATATTATTAGTGACATTTCATGCTCATTAAACATGTCAGATTGACAGATATGAAAACTTAAATCCTCTATTTACCCCCAGAGCAGGAGGCAACTGGGCAAGCTTCCTTCATTCTATCCTGTAAATCTGCCTTAATCCTGCCTGCTCAATTCCCCTCCAGTGGTTCTAGGGTTGTTCTCCATTTTAATGATCAAAAAATGTAACCGTTTTCCTCTCTGCAGTTCCCCATTTTACCTCCTTATTCTGTAACTTTCATGCACCACACTGACTTGGCTGGCTGACTGTAATTTATCTTGTACCTGTTTTACATGCTATTTAGTCTCTTATGTTATAATTTACCACACTGTGATAGGCATGTGTAGGATCCATGGATCTTGAAAGGTGTGTTGTGAGCAGTGCTGATCACAGCAACAGTGAAAATCATAGAATCAAAAGTGTAGGACTGGAAGGCACCTCAATAGATCATCTCGTCCATTCCAGGCCCTCAAGGCAGGAGTAAAGGCATGTCTTACAAGTACAGTGCATTTATCAACATCTGCTGTTTGTTGCCCAGTCACCCAGTTTTTTGTGTGCTTCCCACAATAGTCCCTTATCCTGTATCACCTATATTCAGTATTCCTAGCTGCCTGCATTTACATTTAGCCATATTAAAATGCATATTGTTTGCTTGTGTCTATTTTATTAAGCAATCTAGGTCAGTGGTTCTCAACCTGGTTATGCATACTCCTGGGTGTATGCAGAGATCTTCTAGGGGGTACATCAACTTATCTAGGTATTTGCCTAGTTTTACATCAGGCTATGTGACAAGTGAAGTCAGTACAAACTAAAATTTCATACAGTGACTTGCTTATACTGCTCTACATACTACACACTGAAATATAAGTACAATATTTATTTCCAATTGATTTCTTTTATAATATTATGATAAAAATTACAAAGTACTTTTTCTCGGTAATACTGTGCTGTGACACTTGTATTTCTATGTTTGATTTCCTAAGCAAATAGCTTTAAATGGCATGAAACTTGGGGTATGCAAGACAAATCAGACTCCTGAAAGGGGTACAGTAGTCTGGAAACATTCAGAGCCACTGATCTAGATCACTTTGAAACCTGTCCGCTTCAGTAATTACCACTTTCTGTCATCTGCAAAATTTATCAATGATGATTTTATTGGTAAAAATGTTAAATAACGTAGGGCCATGACCCGATCCCTGAAGGACACCACTGGAAACAGTCCTGCTCATTGATTCCCCATTTACAGTCCATCAGTTAGCCAGTTTATAATCCATGTAATTTGTGCCATGTTAATTTTATATCATTCCGTTTATTAATCAAAATGTTGTATGATACTAAGTCAAACGCCTTATAGAAGTGTAAGTATATGATGTCAATATTATCACCTTTATGAACCAAACTTCTAATCCCATCAAAAAAAGATAGGTTAGTTTGACAAGATCTATTTTCCATGAAGCCATGTTGATTTGCATTAATTACAATACCCTCCTCTAGTTCTTTATTTATCAAGTCCCATATCAGCTGTTCCATTATCTTGCCTGGGATCAATGTCAGGCTGAGAGGCCTATAATCATTAAACCTTTTTAAAATATGCACATTCGCTTTCTTCCAGTCTTCTGGAACATCTCCAGTGCTCCAAGTCTTATTGAAAATCAACACTAATGGTCCAGAAAGCCAGCTCTTTTAAAACCCTTGGATACAAGTTATCTGGACAAGCTGATTTAAAAATCTCTGACATTAGTAGTTTCTGTTTAACATCCTAGTTAAGATACTAGTGGAATGGAAAGTGTTATCACCGTATGATGAGACTACATCATTTCTTGTGTTATCTGTAGAAACCTATTCAACTTAATTAAAATGTGACTAGCTTAAAGGCTGTTCAATTCTATATTAATTTCTGTAACTGCTTTTGAGTTTGTTTAATTTGTTATGAGTAGTGTATTTGTTTTAAAGATGTCTGGTTCACAGGCATATTTCCCTTATTTTTAGCAATTTGTTTTTAAGAATGTCTCCATTCTTCTTGGCATGTTTTGTAAAGTATTTCTTATGAAAGGGAACCATAGGGCAAAAAGGCTGGGAGTGGGGTGAGGGGAGGAAAAGAGGGAGATTCAAAGAAGAGAGCAATGGTGGCTGGGAGCCAGATAATTTGATATGGCAGCTGTCTTCAATTTCACCATTTTGTTTGTGCTGTGAGAGGGAATCAAAGCAGTGCAGCAAATGGAATTTTCATAAATTCTCTCTCTCTCTCTCACCCCCCCTACAGTAAATGAATATTGTATTATACTTGTGAGTTGTGAAAAGAAAAGAATAAAAGCCTTGATAAGTGCAAGCCTCCAACACCGAGGCACACAAAACTGTATTAAGGAAATAATTGTAGGGGTCTGCGATGGTGCTGGTACCCCCCCACCACCACCCCCACTTCCCCAACACTGGATTAAATTCCACAGTGAGTTTATTTGCTTTCATTGTAGTGCAGTAAAAGCTCATTTATATGTAGCTGGCATATTAGTTTTGGATGTGTCTGTGTGGCAAAAGTGATTTTCCTTTTGTTCAGTTTCTCCACTAGAGAAACCCAACTCATAGAATATCAGGATTGGAAGAGACCTCAGGAGGTCATCTAGTCCAACCCCCTGCTCAAAGCAGGACCAACGCCAACTAAATCAAAACTGGTCACATAGACATGAACATGTGATGAACTGAACCCTTAATTTAAAATCTGGTGCAAATTTATGCCTTTTTTTCTACAAGGACAAAAAAACAACAGCAAAATCCTTCCATGCATATTTTCATTGACTCAACATTTCTAATTTTAAAAGCTTTACCATTTTGAAAAGTTTATGGTTAAATTTGTGTTTATTTTGCATGCGTTAATGGCTGGGGCGCATGTGGTTTCACGACGATGAATTGCTCCCGGAAATTAATCTGAATATTAAAATCATGAATGCTTTACAGATTGTTAAAAGTAAATAAGACTGATATGGGCAAAATGAGCCATTACCATAATCCTTTTTCAGATGTGTATATATAAATATAGCTATGAAATAACGAGTTCAAACCTCAGTAAATCTCTTGGAAACAATCTCCTGAGCACAGTAACTGTTTCAAAATGTTTAGTATGGCAGAACAATACTTTCTAGGGACAAATACCCTGAGTTGTAAGAATGTTAATATGAAAATATGGTTGCCGTTTCTTTTTACCTGCTTATTGTTAATAGTGACAAAGAATCTTGTAGCACCTTATAGACCAGGGGTGGGGAACCTTTTTTCTGTGAAGGGCCATTTGGACCTTTATAATGTCATTCGTGGGCCGGTCCCCTCCCCCCCCCCCCCCCCCCGAGGAAGCCCAGGCTGGCAATGGGAGTTGAGACCCCAGCTGGCAAGGGGCCAGCGGGGGAAGCCCCAAAGCAGTGGCAGGCGGAGTGCTTAGGGGTTTCCCTGCACTGCTTTGGGGTTTCCCCTGCTGGCCCCTTGCCAGCCAAGGTCCTGCTGCCTGCCCCAGTCAGCTCCCACTATCAGCCTGGGTGTAGGGGGTGACCTTCCTTTACACCCACCCAGCCTCCCCCCATCTAACCACCTTTCCTCCCCCACCCCTGCCTCTCCCGGCCCATCCCACCGAACCTAACCTCCTTCCAACCCAGCTTTCTGCCCCCCATGCCTGACCAGCCCAGCCTCCCCCCCCACCAAACCTCCTTCCCTCCCGCACCCACCCCATCCAGCCTAGTCTCCTGCCCCCCCTCCCCGCCCGCCCAGCCTGTCCTCCCCCCCCGCCCCTTGCCTGCCCCCCAGCCCAGCCTCCCCCCCACCCCCTTGACCGTCAGATCCCCACGCCTCTTCCTTACCCCGCCCGGCTAATGGTGGCCACGCGGCGCCGGTGGCTCCCCCAGGCGCTTCCCGGCCCCTTCGCCGAGCGCGGAGCCGCCCCCGCATGGCTGCCCGCACGAGTCCCTGGCCGGCGGCTCCCCCAGGCGCTTCCGGCCTCTTCGTCGAGCGCGGAGCCGCCCCAGGCCGCCAGGCGGGGGCGGCTCCACGTTCGGCAAAGGGGCCGGGAAGTGCCTGGGGGAGCCGGCGTCCAGGGACGTGCGCAGGCAGGATGGAAGGCTTTGGCGGGCCGTATAAGGCCCGCGGGCCGGAGGTTCCCCACCCCTGTTATAGACTAACAGATCTTAGGGATCATAAGCTTTCATGAGCTAAGACCCACTTCATCAGATGAATGTTAATAGTTATTGTTATTAATATTATTACTATTATTGTTAATAGTAGCCCTCACAGAGAGGCTGGGGCCTTCCATATTTTTATATCCACAGGATGAGTTTTAAGGTCTGGGGGACTGGTATATCTTCGTACTCTCAACAGTCTGATGAGAATAAGAGGGTGTGATGGATTAAATGCTTCCCTATTGCTGTCTCATGATGGTTTGGTTAAAGGCAATTTTTTTCATTAAACCCAAACACTATTTTGCCTGACATCCAGCTCTCTATTCCTAAGAATCAGATAAATCTCAGCCTTCCCTGCTTATCTCCTCCATGCCAGGCTCATCTTTATAGTCAACTTCTCAGAAAATAGAATCATTCTCCCTTTATATAAAGAAAAAAACTTGCGAAAACAGCCACTCCCCAAAGATGGGGGTATGTTAGTGGGAGACTATAGTATCCAGGCGAGGTGCCTGGTTTGACAGCCTTGGATGTTACGGTGCATAGTCAGTCAGAAAGGGATCTATTGAAGGAAGCAGCACTACAGGCCTCACCATTCTGTCCCACCAACATGCTTCAACCTCTGGAAGCATGTATCCAGTAGCGAATAGGTTGTTTATTTTCCATATCTATTCAGTTCCCTCTCCACTGATAATTAGTAACTGTGACATTTCATCTACACTCCCAATCAGATGTCACATGGTAACAGCCTCTGCTGACCTAGGCTGGACTTGAAATGGCAATCTAGAAGTGAAAGGCCCTCTATCCCCTTGTCAGTCCCCTGTGTCATTCAGTCCCTCAGCTAGAATGGAATCATAGAAGTTAGAGATGGAAACAGCATGTTAGGTGGACTATGTCAAATGATTAGAGACAACTTGGTTGAATTAGATGGTCTTATGCATCTCTTACTTTTAAAAGCTTATGAATTTTGGAATATTGTGTTCTGAGAAAGAAATCCTAAGTGATAAAACAGACAGAGTGCTAGTGGCTACTTTTGCTGTTGTTTTTAAATCCTAGGAGTTCGCAAGTATATCAGTCAGCAAAACATCCAGCTGAGTGTATCATTTACCTTCTTTTCTCCCCTTAAGTGTGCGTTGGGGCATCTTTGCCAATCCAGGATTGTTCCCTACAGTACATTTTCTAGTGTTTAGCCAATTTCATTTAAAATGTTCAAGTAAAAGGCCTTCCACTATTTCCCTAGGGAGAATATTCTACAGTCCAATACATCTCATGCTCAATATGTTTCTTCAGCTTAAATGTTATCTTGATTATTTTTTCACCTTTCGCTTCTAGTTACGCATCCTTTTGTACAACTTTAATTAGAGCCTTTCCCGCATTGGAGATTTTCCCTTCAGCTATTCTTGTTCTTTACCCTCTTGATTTTCAGAGGAAGGGCATAGCCAACTCTTATTGTCAGTTACACCTGTGAAATCCTGGAAAACCATGGTGTAGTTAAGGCCAGATTTTGCCCTGCAGATTCTTTATTGCTGATGGAGATGTACGAGCCAGAAAGAGCACAGCTTGACTTTCAGATCTCATAGAGAGCCAGCAGAGCTAGCAGCTGGAGAAAAGAAAAACATCTTTTTACTTGTAAACTGAACTTACTGAGACACAATAAGCCTGGAACTCCTTTTTCTATCTCTTTTTTGAGCAGAACCATGCTCTGATATTACATTTGAAAGAGTGTAGCTAGTACAAGGCTGCTTTGCAACTTCCTTAGTTTGGAAAGACCTTTACTTATAATTAAAGACTGCCAAGGAAATAATTTCATTTCCCCCCATTTTGACCTTCTTGTGCTTACTAAATTCAGTGGCATTCCCCAGTGAAGGGAAGGATCTTTGTGTGTACTACAGACATTTGGAAGCTATCACATCTCCCATGCAAATGTTGATGCTTTGAGAACGATGGTAGAAAAACAGGCTAAACGTGGACACTGGAAAAATTAAGTGGAGATGGAGTGGAAATGAGTTACAGAGGTTTGGTGGGAACTAAAGGCTGAATTCTTAGCTGTGCCCAGCTCACATTTGGAGCAGCTGAAGAATGAGGAAGGTGGCTGTTCATCACCTTTCTGCCTTCCATGATCCACAGGTTGTTGGAGGCCAAGATGTCTATCAGCATAACTTAGAGCAGCCAAAGGGTTTCTCCAAGTTACACCACAGGTCCCATACCTATAAATCAAGAACTGGGAACAGTGCTTTTAATTTTAGTCCAACAAATCCCTCCCCAAACCATGCCTCCTAGCCTGCCTCTTTCTGTCTCTTACACACAAAGATCTTACCTTTCTTTGGAAGCCGTTCATTAATAATGCTTCAATCTTTGTTGTTGTTTTAATTACCCGGTGCCCAGGCAACTCATACCTCTGTTGACCTATCATGATAGACATGATAAGGAAATAATAATCATTCATTTGCAATAGCTAAATTCTGCCTACAAGAGAACGAAGTTGCAATGATTCGCTGTACGTTCTTAAAATTGACTGAGGACAACTACAGGATGGAAAGTGTGATATTACTAGAATGTCAGAGTTATAAGACAGCTCAAATACATGAGTTGTGGTTTGAGGTGAGAGCTTCCATCCTGAAGGTATTGGATATCCGATTAAAAAGTGGCGTTACTTCAGAAACAAAATGCAGTGTGATGTACAATGGAGACAGCTGAAGAGTACAAGGCTTCCTGCCAGGTCCCTCAGAGCAGGAAACATTTGTAAGTAATACAGATGTCTCCTGCTTCCCTGGAAGATTTCACAATCCTCGGAGTCCTTTACTGTGGGCCTTGAAAATAATATTGCACTTTTCAGTTAGGTTAAAAATAACCCTCCAAAATGACAACATTTTGCACTTCTAAAGACCTTCCATGAAAGGTTCTCAAAGTGTTTTCTACTCATTAACTCACCAAGTACTCTGTAAGATAGGTGAAATATTAGTGTTCCTGCTAGACAGGGAGAAAGAGCCTCAGAAAAGTTGCGCTTGTGACACAGTTGAGTCAGTGATATGGGCAGGAATATACCCAGCACTCGTGATTCATATGCTTTGCTTTAACCACTGATACATGTTTTCTCATGATCTATCCAACACCATTGATGTGTATCACATTTTACCATCAAGTCTGAAGACAAGGTCTCTGACCCCATGTAAACCTGTCCACCACTTACATCCTATTTTCAGGTCTTTAGAGGGACATATAAGCCTTGTTCAGGCTCTCTGTACCAGCATCAATTTCACCCCGTCCAAACACTGCTAGGGAAGTAATTTTCTAATACACAGAGCTACTGATGTCAATTGGGTTTTAGGATCACTGTGGGGACAGAAACAATTTGTATTGTGTTAGAAATATACTAATGGCTACTTAAAGGAAAAGGACAGGAAGAATAAACACAATAGACTACTGGGAAAGAGAGAGAGCAAGAGGGAGACAGAAAGTGAGATATACTTAAGGAGCACAAAAGGTTTGGAGGGTGTATAGTAGAACCTGTGACATCAAAGGACACAGAAGATTGTGGGAAGGCATTTAGAAGAGGAAGAAATACTAGAAATTTTCTATTGATGGAAGTAGGCATTGGTCTAAAAAAAGAATAATAAAGAATATATATATAAATAGGATAGGAGAACAGATGAAGTATTAGATGTGGTGATGAGAATGCACAAAGCTAAGTACAAAACCCTTGAGCAAAAACCGATGGGGCTGATGAGATGAAACAAGCAGAAACACACGGGTGCACTTTCTTTTCTATAGTATAAAACCAGCACAGCAGGAAAAGCAGCAGAAAGGGTCTGCACTATTCCACTGTATGAAAGTCACCCAAAAAATCGCTGCTATAAGTCAGACAGTCACAACGTAATTGGCGTCACAGGTAACAAAAGTACTATGAGTAGAGAGATGTCTATGGCACCTTGATCGATACATTACCTAAACATTTAGAATGTTATCAAAATGTTTACACATCAGCACTGGTAGCCATGCTCAAGTAACCGTATCAAAGGGCATTTTATCTGGAAAAATGTGTTGAGGAGGCGTATAGGGATGAATGAAGAGTATAAGACTGGCTTTGCATTTTTGATTAAGCTGAAAAAGTACATCTGCTGTTTATAATGTTGCACAATCCAGCCACTAATTCACATGAATTGTCAAATGTGTCTAAGGAATCAATTCCTATTTAATCACATTTAAAATGTGTGTCCTTTAAAAAATTGCATTCCACTTTCCCATCCTGTTTGTCCTGTTATGCTGCTTAGGCCGCAGTGGGACTAACCATGTGCTTAAAGTTAGGAAAATAGATAAAAGCTGGCAGGGCTAAGGCCTTAGATTGTAAATTATTTGGGTTTGGGTTTTGCCCACCCTAGCACCCCTTTTTGATTATGGCCTTTAGTAGCAACAATACAAATAAACAGTAATACAAGAAAAGATGCAGAGACTATAAACCACCTGTAGTGGAACCATCCACAGTTAAATCCTGATCCACAGACCTTGGAGGAAAAAGACCTAGGTGGAAGACCTAGGCGGAAGACAACCCCCCCCCCCCTGGCCGGTCTTCCGCCGCCCACGCCCCCCCCCCCCCCCGGGCCAGCGACAAGGGGGTACAGCAGCGTACCGGGCCCGCCCCGGCTTTAAGGGGGCCCCTCCTTAAGTCCGGGGCCCGGTACAGCTGTACCCGTTGTACCCCCTGTCGCCGGCCCTGGTTGCACAGCTTACGTAACTTGCAACAATCAACCGTTGTGCACGTGTTATGCATACTTCACATCTCGAAATTCTGCAACCTCTGCTGCATGAAGTGGTCATACATGCCAGCAGGTATCTTGAATTGCCAGACTATAACAGTCAATGTCTGATAGTATCCCAGTAGACTAAAACTGGTAGGACACTATAGTACTGATGTGACAAGTACTCTGTAAAGGTTCTACTGTCCTAGGTACACAATAATTTGGTACCTAGAATATTATGCCACTCCACATGCCACACTATTTGTGACATTTTGGCTAAACGTTGTCCTGGATCATGGAACACGTTTTCAGATTTTTTTAAAAAGAAAAAAATCATAGTTTAATCTGTAATTTTTGTATCTATTGTTATAAGCAACTTCCTAAAATTATTATAACTGAACAAGGTCAGAGAGGAAAACATTGTAAGTCCATCCCATTGATTAGAGGATGGTCAGTTACACTTCCTGTCTCATGTACTAGCATGATAGCACTCACTATTCTGGTGCACTCGCAGGAACTGCTCATCTGTACAGGCCCTGCAAGAGTAACATGAAACTGAAATAAGAGTGTTCGAGGACAAGATAGAGAGTCTGGTGGGTCTTCATGTGTTTTGTTCTAGGGCCCACCCAAAACCTTTATAAAAAGAATGAAACACTATTTAGAGAGTGAACTCTCAGAAATATGGTTTTGGTTTTTATTTTATTTTTAAAGTTTTAAAATAATCCAGTTGGCAATGTCCCTTCATATATTAAGACTCTGATCTTTCAACACACACAGAAATGTGCTTTAGATAGCAATGGTCCAGGTGAGAAAGATGATTGGATTACTTTCAAGCCAGAACATTACTAAGAAAGGCCTAAGAAAGGCCTATTGTGTTCTTTGTGGCCAGAATGAGGAAGTTTGAAAGAAAACAGCCAGCACAAAAAAGCAGACAAATGGAAGCAAGGAAGTGATTGATAAGAAAATAAAGACATGGAAGAAAAATATGTATATACAAAAAAGGGTAGACAACGTAAAAAGTATATATTAAAAAACAGATTAAAAATAACATAGCAGAGAGGATAACAAAAGCAAGAAAAGTTCCAAAAAAAAAAGAGAGAGAGAGAGAAAAGAACAGAATAAAAGAACACAGGAAAAAGGCAGCTGACAAAAAAATCCCCAAAAGAAAAAGCAAGACAGAGTAAAAAAAATACTATTTATGCTTATGAATGCAGGTAAAACTCAGACTTGCTCAAGTCAGAACATGTGTCTGCTGTGACTCTGTCAGTAGGGTGACCAGATGTCCCGGTTTTATAGGGACAGTCCCAATGTTTGGGTTTTTTTTTTTCATATATAGGGTCCTATTTCTCCCCACCCCTGTCCTGATTTTTCACATTTCCAGTCTGGCCACTCTACTTTGTCAATAGCACCTCTACTTTACCGACTCTCTACACTACTTCTTGATTACAGTTCTCAGGCGGAAGTGTGGTTGGCTATGGGCTACGGTAGGGTAGGTGGAAATATTTGCTGTGAGAAGACTATATCGAAGTGCAGTATTTGACAAAATAGTAAATCTGCCTACACAGAGCCAACCATTGTAGACAGATTTCTGTTTTTTAAAAATTTGTTATAAGATTAATTTTCAAAGTGTCACGTTGACTTCTTTTTGCAGAAATTCCTTTGTTATCAATTGGAGTTACATGGCTAATAACACACGCTGCTTTGATAATTTACCTCTATGTTTAGAAATAAAGATATGGAGGACACGTCATCTCGGCTTCAGATGCTCTTGAATACATACTTTTTTCTGATAGACTTCTCAAAACAATAAGGACATTTTCAGGTTCACAGGAGCTTTCAAAATCTGCAGTGCTACTATGTCTTATGGCCTAATCCTATTCTCATAGAGGTCAATGAGGATTTTGTCAATGGATTTCATGGAAACGTCCCATTTACTAAATCGGGAGCTGGATCAGGCTGTAGGAGACTAGATGAAGATTAAACCACTGGACATGTCATAGGTAACAAAATGACCTTTGATCTAGTGGATTATCTTGTCTACATGATAACCAAAATACATGACAGCTTTCAACACATCCAAAAGATTTGATTTAACTATATCACTGGAAAAGGTTTGCAGGGAATTGAGGATTTAAAAATCATAACATTGTCACCAGGAAGTTTTGATTCAGAACAAATGTAAAGGAGAAATGTACAGGAGATAGATCTTCAGTGTTTCTCATTGCAATGGGTTTCACACTTCACCCTGCAAGATTTGGCCCCTGAGCCCCTCTCTTCTGTGAATCAGGAGTCTGGAGCAACACCCGTGTTCTTTATTTGGGTATGTCTTCACTATAGGTCTAGGTCGATTTCCCTTAATTCGATTTTCTAAACTCGAGTTTAGAAAATCGAATCAGTGTGTCCCCACCAGGACAGCAGGTCGACAGTGGTCGACACTGTCTGTCCTTGAACTTTTGCAGGGGGTCGACATAGCCCGCATTGCACTGTGGGTAGGTAGCCCACAGTGCAATGCGTGCTGGACCCCCCCCCTGCCCAAGCAGCCCCACGGACCCCCCCCGCCCGAACAGCCCCCCCCTCGCCGTACCCGCCCGAGGGGGGGTGGGGGAGCCAGCGCGCGGCTGCTTGGGCTATCGGCTCAGCTGCCTGGTGAAATTGACCAGACAGCTGAGCCGATCCCTCAAGCAGCCCCGCGCGGGCTTCCCCCCCCCTCAGCAGCCCCGCGGACCCCCCCCGCCCGAACAGCCCCCCCAACAGCCCCCCCACCCAAACAGCCCCCCCGCTGGACCCCCCCGCCCGAGGGGGGGGAGCCAGCGCGGGGCTATCGGCTCAGCTGCCTGGTGAAATTGACCAGACAGCTGAGCCGATCCCTCAAGCAGCCCCGCGCGGGCTTCCCCCCCCCCCATAGCAGCCCCGCGGACCCCCCCCGCCCGAACAGCCCCCCCAACAGCCCCCCCGCCCAAACAGCCCCCCCCGCTGGACCCCCCCCCCCCCGCCCGAGGGGGGGGGGAGCCTGCGCGGGGCTATCGGCTCAGCTGCCTGGTGAAATTGACCAGACAGCTGAGCCGATCCCTCAAGCAGCCCCGCGCGGGCTTCCCCCCCCCCCTCAGCAGCCCCGCGGAACCCCCCCGCCCGAACAGCCCCCCCAACAGCCCCCCGCCCAAACAGCCCCCCCGCTGGACCCCCCCCCGCCCGAGGGGGGGGGAGCCGGCGCGGGGCTATCGGCTCAGCTGCCTGGTGAAATTGACCAGACAGCTGAGCCGATCCCTCAAGCAGCCCCGCGGACCCCCCCCCCCCGCCCGAACAGCCCCCCCCGAACAGCCCCCCCCTCGCGGGGCTGCTCGGAGGTCGGAGGCTTAACTTCTGATGCCTCTTCACTAGCCCACAGTCGAGCTTGTAATGTCGAATTTAGCCTTACTTCTCTCGTCAGGCAGGAGTTCCGAAATCGATCTTGAGGGCCCTTTAAATCGACTTTAAGGGCATGTATGTGAAGACAGGTACACCTTTAATTCGACCTAACGTCGTTAAGGTCGAATTAAAGTGGTAGTGAAGACATGCCCTTTGTGATCAGTTTCCCATCACAAGTTTCCAGCTATATACAGGCTTCACAACTGCTTGGCCTACCACAGGCCTGGCCAGAAACAAACTGGGAGGCTCTTACTCTTCTGAGCCTGGCCTCTCACTCTTAGTCTCCGCCCTTCTGTCCCTCACTTCCTGCCAGCCTCATAGCTCCTGTTAGTGAAGCTGCCAGGTATGGTCAGTTACCAGGCAAACATAGGGAGATTTACCCAACCCCAATCTCCCTGCCAGGAGCTAATTAAGGGCTTCTGTAGCAGCACCCTGTTTTTGTTACTGCAGTTACCTAATGCAATGAATTTTCTGATATTTTTAATATGTCTGTAATTAATGATATAGAGGAAAATATATAGATCAGTAGTGATTTGGGTCTTAAAACAGGAAAGAGTGGCATTTAGTTCAAATGTCAAGGTTAAAATTAGAAAGCGACCAAGTACTTTGGCATCTTTAAATGAGGTGTCAGATGATTTAGTGATTGGTAATGGGATATGGATGTTTTAATTTTAGGAAAATCTACAGTAGCTGAGTAACACAATAGATCTTTTTACAGAGTGTAGAACTAATAGCCCGTAAACAATGGAATATGTATAACATATGATAATTCTGCTGACACTATGGTTCATGGCATAAATAATTATTTAGATAGCTGAAGCATGATAATCAGTGTAAATATTAGATTTAAATAATATTCATTTAAAATAAGCATGTCAGAATCATGTATTGCTAATTGAAATATGTATAAGAATGAGAAACTGTGGCATAAAACAACATACATTAGAATTAGTTTATATACCGGGTATTTAGAAATACTGTAACTAGATAAGAGATATGCAATGGCCACTGTAGTTACTATTTAGTATTATTGTTATTAGCTATTTGTACTGCAGTAGTAATTAGGATCCCCAGTCATGGACCAGCGCACAGTGCAAATTCATAGTAAAAAAAGACTGTTCCACCCCCAAAGAACTTACAATCTAAAAATAAGACATGAGACAAGAGGCAAATACAGAAAGATAAATGAGGGAGCACAAGGAAACAATGAGACAATAGTCCAGTGTTTCAAACAAGGTGGGGGGAAATCAAACTGAAGGTTAATAATCATTCTATAGACCATAATTTTGTGCTTTTTTCCCTTCCCACACCCTCAACCTCTTAAGAACAGTGTCAGTCTTAACTCTGAATTACCGACTTTTTATTATTTTGTGTAAATTGTCTGTAGCACTTTTAATATGCAGTATAATGGGCTTGATCCTACATTCTCTGTGCACCCAAAATTTCCACTGACTTCAAAAGGTGGCTTGGAACAGGCTCAGAGATGTCTCTTTTTCTATCCTTGTACATGTACGTTCCATGAATATCAACTGGAGTTAGAATAGTGCTTGTGAAAAACAACAACTCCTCCATAATGTTTGTCTGCAGTAATTTTTTAGAGTCCAGAGAAACATGACTATTGATCAGAATTTCCACTTCGGAGATTTTTCTTCTTTACATTTATTTTCTTTAATGTCTGATGAGGGTTCAAGATGTGTTTGATTATTTCATGCTGTTAGTGATTTTTTTAAAAAGTCCATCATATTATGAATGTCCATTTTATATGAGCAGGATCATCTGCATTAATTACTATGAGAGATTAGCAAACCTATTCTATGCTCTGATGGCTTCATGTAGTGTTGGTTTAGTGCACTGAAGTGCATGTAATAGATTGAGTCCCCTGATGTTTACAACAGACAGCCAATTACAAAGTACTTGCACACTTGATGTTTTTGACCTTGTCCATAACAAAACTGGAATTGATGTACTGAGTCACTTTCAAATGATAAAACTTTTGAGCGATAAAGTGAACACAACTCCTTTTGACAAAAGTTTTCAAACTATAAATGGAAAAAGTATTCCAGATTTATAGGAGGATTATTGTGATTAATTTCTCAAATCAAAAAGTTTACTACACATCTCACTGTTCCATCTCTCCCTACTTTATTGGAAATCAGAAGGAAAAGGTGTATCACCATTGTTTCTTCAAAACTGAAGGCCAAACTGAGAACCCAAATGTTGAGGAAATCAAAGTTTTATAAATAATCCTACCTATCAAAAAGTTTAGGATTTTCGAACTGCTACACTCATAGCATTCTTTACTCTGTGCTATACTATATATATAGCCACACTCCTGATTTGGGTGTAATGTGGTATTTCACAAATCCAGCATATACTCTAGAAGGAACAATGCCTCTTAGAGCCACTGGGCAGCACAGCCTTTTGACACTGGTCAGTGGATAAGGGTTTCAAAGGCAGTAGCACTGAATTATTTATGAAATTGCAATTATCTGAAAACTAGACAGGATCCTCTGTCAACAGAACCATTGATATTAAAAACCCTCAGATTATGGACAATGTTATTGTCAGTCTCTCAATCACACTGGGCTCCTGTTCAAACTAAGTGACCTGGTAAAATTATTCCTTCTATTACAATTCTCAGAAAAAAGGTCCCCAAGTAGCCTAGAGGGATAGTGTATAAGTTCATCTTTCAGATGTGGAAAAAACTCAAGGTAGGTTACGCAGAAGTTGATGGCAGAACAGGAAATAGAACCCAATAGGTGATGTCACAGAACTTAACAAACAGGAAAACTAAGGCAAACTGTGTCTAAGTGATTTGCTCATGATCTTATGGTGAATCAATGGCAAAGATGGGGCTAGACCAATATTAAAATTATAAAGGCTGAACTTAAATGTTTATCTATGAACCATTTTCTTCATTTCCTTTCCCTTCCTATTACAAATTTATTAATAGAATTTATTCTATGTGTATCAATTTATAATTCCTGGAATCTCTGAGGCCAAATGTACTTATTTTGACTACTTTGGGCTGAAACTCAGGTGTATTATGTGTCTTGGTTGAAAGTGTCTTCTGAGAACAACTTATTCTTAAGAACATCTGTTCTTCTGAAGATGCACTGACTATTTACATAGGTAAAATACTCACTCTGTGAGATCTATAGGGCAGGGTTTACTTTTGTGTTAGTTTATTGTACATTGCCTAATAAAAATGAGGCCATGATCCCTGCTTGGGTTCCTTATGTTAGGCTTGGCAGAATTCAATGTATTTTATTTTATTTTATTTTATAATGTCAACAGACACTATCAATATTTAAGAACTTTTTAAATTTTTATCAATTTAAATTTTCACAATTGCACAAAATGATGAGTTTTAAGGTTTTTTAAAGTTTTTATCAATTTAAATGTTCACCAGACAATAAATATTTCATGACAATAGACATTAAGATTCAAATAGTGAAAGGTTTATCATCATTAAAACATAAATTGTTGGTGTCACATGTCAAAATACACATGGTAAATACCCTTACATCCAACTCTAATAAGCTCTCAAGCAACCATTTTTCTTACTTTTTCTATCCCTACGTTTCACTGATCTTTGATGGATATATTTTCCATCAGCTTGTGTGTGTACAGTGAATTCAATAATTACCAACATTTACCAATACAAATCTAATGATCCCAAGCCTACTTAAATGCTACCACAATAGACAAATAAATACTAGAAAAAGGAGCTGCATTTTCAAATCTCTCACATGTGGACTGGAGAGTCAATACTGAAGACTTTGAAGTTAACGTGTTATTATACATCTGTTGTCCAAAAAAACCCAACTGAAATTTCCTATATTCTTGCTACAATTTTCAACTTTAATATCAAGCCTAGTCTTCAACAGAACAAAAGGAATTAATACTGTTGTTGAAGTACTCACCAGATGGCACTCTTGTGCATGGTCTTACAAGTTTTGCGGTGTGTGCACGTTTTGTTTTGTTTTGCTTGCAAGCAACAATGTACTGTTAATTTTGTTGTTGCAGGTTCTTTGGGGTAGGGCAAGCTGTGACGAGCAATAGAGGAGGGATGGCTCAGTGGTTTGAGCACTGGCCTGCTAAATCTAGGATTGTGAGCTCAATCCTTGAGGGGGTCATTTATGGAACGTGGGCAGAAATCTGTCAGGGACAGTTGGCTTGGTCCTGCTTTGAGCAGGAGGTTAGACTAGATGATCCCCTCAGGTCCCTTCCAACCCTGATATTCTATGATTCTAATATACTCTCCCTTCAATCTGTCTAAGGCAGGGATCGGCAACCTTGACACACAGTCCCGCAGGGTAAGCACCCTTGGTCAGCCCAGCCGGTTTGTTTACCTGCCACGTCCGCAGGTTTGGCTGATCGTGGCTCCCGCTGGCCGTGGTTCACCGCTCTGATCCAATGGGGGCTGCAGGAAGTGGCATCCAACACCGCGCTGCTTCCTGCAGCCCCCATTGGATCGGAGTGGCGACTGCAGCCAGTGGGAGCTGTGATCGGCCGAAGCTACGGACGTGGCAGGTAAACAAACTGGCTGGGCCCACCAAGGGTGCTTACCCTGGCAGCCGCATGCCACGGTTGCTGATCCCTGGTCTAAGGCTTTGTCTACACTACAAAGGTAGGTCGAGGTAAGGCAGCTTAAGCTGATCTAACTTTGTAAGGCCAGGTCTACACTACGCGCCAGATTGGTGGGTAGTGATTGATTTATCGGGGATTGATTTATTGCATCTAGTCTAGACACAATAAATCGATCCCTGAGCGCTCTCCCATTGACACTGGTACTCCACCGCCATGAAGGGCGCAGGCGGAGTCGACGGGGGACTGGCAGCAGTTGACTCACCGCTGTGAAGGCGCTGCGGTAAGTAGACCTAAAGATGCATAGCTGAAGTTGCGTATCTTAGGTTCATCCGCTCTCCCAGTGTAGACCTGGGCTAAGTGTCTCCATTAGAAGTTTGCTCCTGGTGATACAAGTTGCCCACTACACCGACCTAATCGCCACCTCCATAAGGGGTGTAGCGCTTTGGTCAATGTAGTTAGGGGGATACAGTGTCTGTGTAGACATTGCATTACTTACATTGCTTGCTGGCTATCAGTCCCACATGGGTCTCACAGCTGGAGCCCCACCACCGTAGGGCTGAGAGTCTGCCCTACATGGGGCTCATAACTCCAGCTGTCAGCCCTGGAAAAGCGGGGCTCCAGATGAGAGCCCCATGAGAGATTGATGGCTTGGGCTGTTGAACCTAGGGTTGGGGGGCTCCAGTGGTTAGTGCCCCACAATGCCCCACACCGTTAAGTCGGTGGAAGTGCTCCTGGTGAGGATCCACAACACTGACAGAGGGGGCATCGTGCGGACATGAACCACCACAGTAATTACTTTGGTGGTGTCGACCTAACTTAAGTCAACTTAATTGTATAGTGTACACAAGGTCTGAGTAGAGTTAATTCTTAGTTGTTGGGCCACAGTTTTGTAAAGAAGAGATTTCCACTGTGTTTGATCACCTCTGCTCCAGGGATAGGCAATTTGTAAGTAAAGCAAACTAATCATGTACTCTGCATCACTGATTTGCCTACAATGGTGTGTTGCCCTGCAAGACTCTGGATGTCTTTCGTCACTCAGTACAGAGCTGACTCTATATTATGAATATATACCTCAGCCTCTCAGCGTCAATAGGCTTTTTCTATACTAGGAGAAAAAAAGTTTAGACAGCCAACTGAAATGCTAAATATTGAAAAAGATCATAGCATGTTCCACTACAGTAATTCCTATGATACAGGAGAGACATTCTGCATTCTTGAGGTGTGCACTGACCAGAAAATACCTTAACGTTAATTTATTCTTCTGACAAAGACTTTAGTGTGAATAGGAAAAGACTTGATCTTCACATAGTCTCTGTTCATTCTTCCTTAAAAATGTGTCTGTTCTTCTTTGGATGTTATATCCAAAATGAATTCAGTTTTCAATTCGCATTCCTTTGCATATCTGTGAATGGGCATGTGCACAGACCGTCATCCCTGCCGTATGCAAATTATATGCCTGATTGTTGCTTTTCTAATTGTATGCTTCTACTTTACAACCCATGAGACTTCATTGCACAAAAAATGATTAAAACAAACGGAATATTTATTAACATTGCCAGTTTAATTGCAGGCACTGTATTTTCCAATGTTTACCAAAGACTAGTTAAAAGATAGAGCAGGTTTCCCCTATGCTTAGATTAGAAACAGATATCTGCGAAGACTGCTGACAGATGCTTACTAATACTAAAAGTGTCACAAGAACATTAATGACCACAGGTGATTATAAAGCATTTCCAGTTTTCAAATTCTCTGTGCATAAGTGCGGAGATTAATAAGGTTATAGCTGCATTGTTTATTTAAAATATATATTCCTGTAACATTCTGTTAAAAGTCACCAGCCATGGTGTTTTTTGTGGTTTTTTGTAAATTCTCCATGAATATACAAAGGAGATGATGGTAATTCCTTACCACGAATGCTGCTAGGAAAGTGTTAATGCTCCCTTTTGCATCCACAAGAAGCAGGGTTATCATTTAAGCTTTTGCTGAGATTGCAACTCACTTGCCTCAGGTATTAAGTGTAGGTAATTTTCCTAACCATGGGATATCCATTTATCAGATTTGATACTTAAAGGGGAAATCTAATGCTGACACCCCTCCTAGTTGCTTTATCTGCAAGAAAGTGTGTTACTCTAAAAAAAGGTTATTCAAATCAAATATGGCTAAGAATAAAAACCAAAAGCAACCTTAATATATGAACCAGGTCCAATTTGATAAAATTCATTGGCAATTGTTAGTATGTTGGGGGAATTTAATATAGTAAAACAGTAAATTATAATCCTTCACCCAGCAATTTATTCTGTAGCCAGTGTTTCATTTGCATTAATGTATAAAAGGTACTAATGAAATAAACAGCCAAGAAATATCTTTGACAATGCAAAATAATGTAAAGTTCTTCATTATCACAAGAAAATCATTAAATGTCCTTTTGTCCCTGACCACCATAAAAGAAATCACTAATATTTATGGGTGTTATCTTAGCAGAGAAAATTAATTCTTTAAAAATTAATTTGCAAACTGCATGCAAATTTCACTAGCATGTTCACTCCAAATGACCACTATATACACCTCAGAAGAGGTGGAGAAAAGTTAATGGCCAATTAATATCTTTACACTTAATGAAGCCATGAAACTTTAAGGCCATATAGAGCTTTTTCATTCTATTTCATTAATCCATTTATTTTAAAAGAAATAACTTCCACATAATGAAAAGCCTGCGCTCAATCGCAAGGCCAAATTCAGCCTTGCTATAACTCCACTGCCTATGAGCTGAACTTTTAATTTCACAAATATATGCATACAATAGTATATACCATGTCATTACATTATTCGTTAGAACACTGCACATTTCAATGCACCTGCCACCATGGTGGACTTGGCTTATTAGTAACTTGTATGGTTAGATTTTCATCAAAGGGGTAAGAGCTATCTATTCCCAGAACAACATGTCTGTGTAGTTTGATTTCAGTAAGACCATCCTGGGACTTCATGAATTCCAGTAAAGGGAAAAAATGAATAGGGAAATGAGTACATCACACCTCCCCCTCAAAAAGAGTCTGATACATTTCATACCCACTCAGATTTTGAGACTTTGATATATATTTCCAAACCCTTTCAGAATGTTGAGTTTTGTAAGTAAGATCACTATGAATTTTGGTGGTCTCCATCAGGACATGAAGTCCGGCAGTATTTTATACTAGCTATGAATTTGAATGCGAATTCTAAATTTCTACAGATATTCTTGAGGCTTGCTTCCACCTCTGCCTCAAATCAACCATCTACTACCCCTAGCTCCAAATTCTGTTCCTCTTCAGCATATGTGAAAGGGCAGTGGGACCACTGAAGCTCTGCTTCACTAAGAGGAGGAGGAGTTCAAGAGCCCACCTCTGTGCAGTACAGATCCGAGTTCCACAGGTTCTGCATGCCCATATTCAGCAGGGCTTTGGGGTGGAGTTGGGCAGGTGGCTCTTACACTATGCTGATCCTTACATGGAGGTGATGTCACAGAAGCTATGGTGGCTCTCCTAACCCTCATAACACTCAGAGAGGCTCTACTACCATCTCCATCATAAATTCAGAGAGGATCCTTCCAAGTTACACCTACAGAATTCTTCAGAGCCCAATCCAACTGCTTGGGTTAGGAGGCTGGAACCAGATTTTCCCTTTAAAGTACAAGACAATGAAGATCATTTTCTCTTCTCCTCTCCCTGTATGCTTAACATTTATGTGTAAATATAGCTATTACTTAGCAACAGAGATGGTGCGTGATGTTGCAGTTGTGGTGACAACACAATGTGCTGAATCTGATAAGATCAAGATATCAACCAGTTTGGTATACATCATATTGACAGAGATGGCAGTAGCTTTTCTATATCAGCTGGTGGTGATCAATGTTCCCTCTAATTTTTGACAGGCCGTATGTGCAAAAAATTTCTTGTGCACAAATTTTTGTGTGCATGGTATTTTGCCGTGGGGGGAGGGGGGGTTAGGATCTCTGTGCGCGCGCACACATGCACAGCCTAGAGGGAACAGTGGTGGTGATCAATGTTTGAGTGTTCTGCAACTACTACCATTGTATATGTGCATGCAGGATGGCTAGTCTTAACCTCTGGTTTGTGGAAAAAGGTACTTGGGAGTGAGCAATTGTATTAAACCCATAGCCCATGCTTCCTCTATCTATTTTGTAAATACATATCAGAATATGTGATTGTTCTAATTCATTTCTAAAGTTCCATAAGGGCTCTGTGAGTTAAAAGATATGACTAATCAGTTCCAAAGAACTATCGTACATGAATGTGCCCTCAAAGGGAGAGTGGTGGTAGAGAAAAAGTTAGGGTAGTGCTGAGAGATGGAGTGTTAACTGGCATAAGGGAACCCGACCATCAGGAAGAAGAGTGGTGATGGCAGAGGGTAAAGAAAGCATCGGTTGTTGGTAGGTGGCCAAGGAATTACCAAACTTGATTTCATGTCACAATGAAAGTTGCAAATGTGTGTGTAAAAAAAAATGTTTTTTTAAAACTAGTTCAAGAAAAAAGGTTCCACAAAACAGATAAGAACAGCAACAACAACAACAAAAAACATACATGACCAGTACTGGCGGGTTTCGTAGCACTTAAAATGATAACTGCAGCGATTTTGTTTTTACTTTGAACCCTTTGGGAACATCTCCCAGAGGAAAAAATATTTGAGATAGTGAGATAAATGTGCTTGCTTTCTGATGCAAACACAAGAACAGTTGGAAAGTTCTTAGTATCACACACTCCTCCAAACTTGTGATAGGATACAGATTATGTATTAAATATGATTATTCTTTTAACATTTGAATATAGCACAGTAGACAATCCTAGCACTTTACACAGCAAACAAAGACCTGCTTCCGGCCCCAACAGTTTGCAATCCAAGCATGATAAGATGAAGACAACGATGGAGCTAAGAGGAAAGGGCAATGGAGGGAAGAAGGAAAAAACAAACGAAACCCAGAGCTATGGGGCTGCTTAGATATAGTAGATAGTACTATAGTACTATAGTGTATAGATATAATAAGTATCATGTTAGTTCCTAGCTTTAAAAAAATATGTTTAACTGATTTTCTTCCTTCCTCTGTTGGAAGGCAGAAAATATACAAAGGCACGAATGAAAAGTGGACAAAGGGTCTTTCCAAGAAAACAGAGGGGCCTAACTAGATTATTTGAGAGTTATGAGCATAGAACTAGAACATTAATATAAAGTCTATAATTATCACAATCCAGCAGCTGTTCCCCAAGGAAACCTGGTGTCAGGGAGACCATGTAACGCTCCTGTTTGCAACTAAAAAAGAGCCTCTCTCTACAGTTTTTTTATTCTCCAGTTCAGAAAGTGAAAGACCTCCATGACCAGTATGTATAGCAAGATCTTCTTTTCTTAATATTTTGAATGTTACTGGGGTTCCCTTGTCTTGGTTTCTTTCAAATAATACAGATGTGCCAATAGCATGCTGTATAACATTTGCTGCAATATTGATTTGAATGTTTAAACAAACTCACCTCAGTGATGTCTGCAACCTTTTTTCCATTCATGTTCTGTGCAAATGATATTACTAGCAAGAAGGCTCACAGAAAGTGCATGCTAAATTTACACCCACAAAATACTCATCAGAAGCAAATTTTAAATTCGGTTCCTGAAAGCTGTCACAAGACAAACCTTATTGCTGTACTTACGCTCACCCAATCAGGGAATAGAAACACAATTAAAACAAAGCAATACAGCTAAAAAAGCAAGCCAAACAGTGCATGATATTCACACACAAAAACAACAACCCCACATCACTGAATAAATTCAGACAGCAAATACATTAGAGATAATTATTAGATCCTTTGAGGACATTCCAGGAAAAAGAGGCAAAATTAATAAAATACATTATGAAAATATGAATTATTAACTCAGCTCTATTAAATACTAACTAGAAATGCCCTTTTGCATCAACTATGGTTTTAAAAGGTCTGCAAACGACAGATTAGATATCTTTGAATTTAAAGTAATTTTGATTTAGAGCTCAGACCTATAACAGAGTCTCTGAAGGGAAGCTATCCTAAAAAAGTGAATCAGATTAATTGCAAGAGCATCTTATTCTAAAGCAACATAGGCGGTAAAGTTAAGCTGCTTTCATAGAACTTTCAGAGTGGAAATGAGGAGGAAGGAAGACAAATATTTTCTATCTGACAGTATCGTATTACAAAATTTAGAAGTACTGTACTTGAAAACACAAGAGTCGGTCAGAAGACTTCTTTAAAGTGCACAGTAACTTTGTTTCTATTTTGAATAATGAGGTTGTCTACTGTTGCATCATTTAATTCTTAAATGAATAATGGCTGGCCCCACACTGCTGTAATAATTTCAAAGTAATCTCAGGATTTTGTTTCACTTCTCTGATATCAATGTGGACATTTTAGCCATTTAATACAGTTCGTTCTTAATCACACAATCATAGAAATGAGGGTTAGAAGAGGTCAAGAGGTCATCATGATCCATCCTCTGTGCTGAGGCCTAGACCACAGGTATTTGTCCAACTTATTTTTTTAAATCTCCAATGATGAGGATTCCACAACCTCCCTTGGAAGCCTATTCTAGTGCTTAACTTATCATTGGAAAGTTTTTCCTAATACCTAAACTAAATCAGCCTTACTGCAGATTAAGCATGTCACTTCTTGTCCTGCTTTCAGTGAACATGCAGAACATTTGATCAGTGTTCTTTTTATATCGGTACTTAATGTATCGGAAGCCTTATCAGTTCTCACCTCAGTCTTCTTTTCTCTTTCATCTTTCTCTCTTGCTCTTTTCTCCCTAAACATGCCCAGTTTTTTAAACATTTCCTCATAGACCTAAAAGGTCAGGTTTTTCTAAACCTTTTATCATTTTTGTTACTCTCCTATGGACTCTTTCCAATTTGACCACATCTTTCCTAAAGTGTGGTGTCCAGACTTGAACACAGTACTCCAGTTGGGGACTCACCAGTGCCACGTAGAGTAGGACAAATATCTCCGGTGTCTTAAATACAACACTTATTAATACACCGCTGAATGTTTGAGCAGTGGCCTCCTAAACCCAGAGTTGTGAGTTCAATCCTTGAGGGGGCCATTTAGGGATATGGGGCAAAAAATCTGTTGGATGATTTAATAGGGGGATTGGTCCTGCTTTGAGCAGGGGGTTGGACTATATGATTTCCTGAGGACCCTTCTAACTCTCAGATTCTATGAGATTAGTCTTATTTACAGAGGCATCATTTTTGGCTCATATTCAATTTGTGATCCACTATAACCCCCACTATAACTACCCACCTTGCCAGTGATGCTATATTTTGTAGTTGTGCACTTGATTTTTCTTTCCTAAGTGAAGTACTTTACACTTGTCTTTATTGAATTTACTCTTGTTGAATTCAGACCAAGTCTCCAATTTTCCAAGGTTATTTTGAATTCCAGTCCTGTCCTACACAAGTATTCCCAGGTTGGTGTCATCTACAAATTTTATAAGCAGTCTCTCCACTCCATTAGCCAATTCATTAATGAAAATATTGAATAGTACTGGACTCAGGACTCACCCCTGCAGGACCCCATCTGATATGCCCTCCCAGTTGGACAGCGACTATTGATAACTGCTTTCTGAGTACGATCTTTCAACCAGTTGTATTCCCACTTTATTGTAATTTTATCTAGACCACATTTCCCTAGTTTGCTTATGAGAACACAATGGGGGACCGTGCCAAAATCCTTACTAAAATCAAGACATATCATCTCTATTACATTCTCCCATTCACTAGGCCAGTAAACCATGTCAAAGAAGGAAATTAGGTTGGTTTGGTATGATTTGTTCTTGACACATTTATGTTGGATATTCCTTATAATCCTATTATGCTCTGGGTGTTTACAAATTGATTTTTTAAAATAATTTGTTCCAGTATCTTTCCAGATATCCAAGTTAGGCTGCATTCTCTATAATTCCCTGGGTACTCTTTGTTTCCCTCTTCAAAGATAGATACAATGTTTGCCCTTTTCCAGTCCTCTGGGACTTCACCCGCCCTCTATGAGTTCTCAAATATAATTGCTAACAGCACCAAGATTGCTTCCCCTAGTTCCTTAAGTACCCAAGGATGAACTTCATCAAGCCCTGCCAACTTGAATACATCTAATTCATCTAAATAGTCTATAAGCTGTTCTTGCCCTATTTTGGCTTTCATTCCTTTCCCCTTGTTGATAATATTAATTGTGTTGAGTATTTGGTGATAATTAACCTTTTTAATGCCGACTAGTGTAAGTAGGATTAAATACCTCAACTTTTTTGAATTCATCACTTATTAGCTCTCCCTGTTAAACAGATGGCCAACACTTCCTTTCATCTTTCTCTCTTGTTGCTAATGTGTTTAAAGAACCTGTTCTTATTGGCTTGCTTAGAGGTCCCTTGCTTAGGGGTCACTCATTCTGTGTCTTAGCCTTTGTGATTCAGAACTTCTTGACAGCAAACATGCAACATTATTATTAGATGTCCTGGACTACCTGGCAGAGAACAGTGTACAGTGCAGATAACCTTATGTTCCTTCCATAATCACCCAGGGGGCTTCTGCCAGCTCATCCCTTTGTTTCTGTCTGGGTCCCCCAAGACAATCCATTGCTGGGATATTACCACCCACCCTTCCGGCTGGTGGGCTATAAGCAAAGGAGGTTGGCTCCCTGGTGTACAAATCATAGGACTCCCCAGCCTCCCTCCCATTCCGTTCCTTTAATGAACACCTTCTTTTTATGTCCTTTTCCAAGCCATTTATCCGGTCACTGTATACCTTTCCTATGGAGTACCTATGCTGGGCATCTGCCACATACTTGTATAATGAGTTGTGACATACAGCCTACCAACCTCCATGCCATGCGTAAACAGAGCCCATCCTGAAACCCACTGTGGGGAAGGCACATACACACAAAAAAACAACTCCACCTAGGCCAATCTGGTGGCAAGGGAAAAATTCCCTAAAAAGGGGCACTTAGCGCAATTCCCACAGCAGGTCTTGACCAAACCTGGCATTTCACCACCTAAAGGAGAAGGAGGGCGGGTGCTGCCTTAGCCTGTTCTGTGTAAAAGGGGGCTTCATGCACAGAGCTTCCCCTTTTAAACCTTTCTACCCACCCGGTTCTCAGGGGCTGAGTCAGCATCGCCACACTGGCCCCTTCTCCCCTTTTGCAAAGGTTTTCCTCTCTTTCCCACCAACCAGCTATAAACCCCTGTCCCCTTCATTTCACCAGCCAACCAAATTCCCCTCTTCCCTGCTTAAAGGTGCCTTATGATCATTAGCATGTTGTTTCCTGATCAATTTATCTAGCACGGTCCAGTATTCACTGTATTCAGCACACTGAAATGACATATTTTTTTTCCTTGAGTAGAAGAATATGAACCCGCAAGCTTTACAGTCTGCTAAATATACTTAATTGTAGAATGATTTGTTGTTTCCATGCTGTATTTACAGTTTTTATTTTTGTCTCTGCCATTGCCGACGGATACAATGCATCTAACGTTTAGTGATTTAGCCACTGCTCCTTAGATATTTATGGTGAAGTGCACTCAAATCTGTCTGGCTTTCTATTTCTAGATGGCTTACAGTATGTCTAATTACAGTATTATAGCAATAACAGTAATATTCTCACTCAAGTGAAATCCAGTTTTTTGTGGGTGGGGGTTTAGTTCTTTAAATGTTGTATTTTTACAGGGAAAGAAGTTTCTAATTAGTTCAAGATTTCTGCACAGCACTACTCTAAACATGACAACTGCTAGCTCTTTTTTACATTATGCTCTTATTGTTGTGTGTATTTATTTTCCACTGGTGCAGAACAACAGGGAGGGAACCACATAGCTTCTTGACTCAGTAGGAAGAATTTCAGTCCCATTCTTACCTCCTTCTCAGCTTCCCCTCAGGGTTCTGAATGCTATTACCCTTATCCTTGCGTTTGTAACATGACTAGCCGCACCTCCTGTGTTTACAGCCAACTCTGGTTCACCTGCCTTTCAAATTGTGTATTCTTCTTTTAGCTCCAAACTGCACCCACAGTACATGGATACCTTTCACCAAACATGTCCTTAATCTTTCCTTTTCAAAGCTTAGAAATGATTTTTTTCCATGATGGTACATTTTTTCCTTGCCCCTTTCCTGTTTAGTTCTAATATCAAACAAGTGAGCTGTTGCCCTGTGAATTTGCATCTTAATCTTCAGCACTGAATTCAAAAGGAGAATTCAAGGAAAGCAACAGAGGAGGTTTCACAGCACTAAAGATGCTGTGGCAAAACTTGTAGGGAGTTGATACATTATTTGATGATTTTGACATGATTGATTTTGTTCTTAGTGAGTTAATCATATAATTACAAATAAGTAGATTATTTTATACTGGAAAATTGTTCCAGGAATTAGGTCACTGTCACTTATCATTATAATTTCTTTACCTAACACAGCCAATCTTTTGATCTAACATCCATTTTTACTCTGCAACATTTTTTCCCAGTTAATATCTACTCTTGATAATTACCGTGACACAATGAAGAACTAAGCTGACAAGATCTTACAAAACCTGAAAAATGCCCTAGTTCCTTCTTTGTTTAATTTTCCTCATTAGAAGGTGCATAACAGCAACTAATGTCCAGCTCTATACATCTTCCAATATATTCTTCTAATACCGATGACGTTCTAAGCAATTACTGCAACACTTACACTGTCTAAAGATTAAGTCCAAAGTCACCTTGGTTGGGTGATATTACTTTTTTCTAGGCTCTCTTTAAGTAAAGATGCAAAGTACTAATAACTCCATACCTTTCCTCATCATGTATTTTTTAACAACTTACGATAGTGTATGCAGGATTGAACCTGGGACCTCCACAGCTTAGTACATGAGTCTCTACTGCATGAGCTAAAAGCCTACTGCCTGTTAACCAAGGCAGTAGAGCAGACTCACTTTATCTCTCTCTCCAGGTGTCTCCATGCCCCTAAATGGCACGGGACACCACACCCAGGAGCGTGTGGGTTACAATAGCACAGGTGGCAGCTCTGGATAACTGTTCAAGTTCATACCTAGTCACTCAAGCACCTGCCTGGACCACTGGGTATACATTTGGGCTGCTAGCCCGAGCTGCTGCCAATGCTACCCCAGTTGCACCGCTATTTTTAGTGCTTGACACCTGCAGTGTAAACGGACCCTATGTTTCATTTTTGACCATGTGTGCGTTTAAATTGCCATTCAGATTTTTTTTACATTTATTTCATTAATAATTTTAGATACCATACCCTTTTCTGCTTTTTCTGAGGAAAATATGCTCTTTCTGCAGTTAGATTTTTTTTAAAGTTATTAAATAATTGCACAGAACTGCCAGTAAAATTGGAAATAACTTAAATACATGCCAAAAAGGCACAGTAAGTGAAGTATCTATTTCATTTGATTTTACTCATTCCTCATTTCCTCTTATTACAATTTGTACATTTCTAAATGAGCCTGAGCAATTATTTAATTTAATGACAAAGAAATAAATAAGACATTTGTGTGTGAGTATATATCATGCAACTTCCTTCTCTTTCCAGTGGAAAATATTCTTTTATGCAGTTACTACAGTTCTAAATAATGTCATTTTACATTAATGCATGATGGTTGCAAAGCGAGGGGAAAATTGGATAGACTGTAGCTGCCCTACATCTTTTGAGAAATGTGGTAAAAAATGAAAACTTATTTTCAGAGTTGTCCAAGAAAGTTTATTTACATACATAAATATGAGAAAAATGGCAGAAAGAAGATGAGAGAAAAACAGCTAATTCCACTAAACACCTGGAGCCTAATGGAAGAAACCCTGTTTCTGGGAGCTAATGGTGGGGACAAAAATGCTCTATTGGCTTTGCCAGTGAGCAGGGATTGTTTAACCACATGATCTTTTACATAATTATGTGACATATAATATTCAAATGCACTATATTTTCTTGAGAAAATTTGAAAGTTTTTCTAACTCTATGGCCTTATATGGAATCATACATCGTAGTGCATTAAAATGTAAATTAAAGCTTAAAATACCAGTCAAAAGGAGTATGCATGTAGATTACATATCAACCTTTTTATAAAATGTATGTAAATTTAGCAATTTACCTTAGTCATTTTTAATTTGTTCAGGACCAGGAATAAAAGTTTCCTCTTTCTACACAATCCCTCTAGCATCTGGTTGAGAGCTTTTATTGGTATTAGATGCCAAATCTTCATTTCAATTTTCCCCATTGCATTTACTCAGCAAAGTAGACTGTTCCTTCACAACTTTTTGTATTAATTGGAAATGAACAGCTATTGACTTAACCTGAACAAGAGGTTTTGACCAAATGGAATGCACAGAATATAAAAAAGAAAAAAAGAAACCCCCTCTATACCAGTTTATAATGATAAGTTTCTTTCCTGGATTAGATGTTAATCATTTATAAACTGGGGGAAAAGTTTACAGAAACATGTTATAGTAAACTAGAAGAGACGCAATTTATAGTTTTCTGTTTGAAGGAAAGTGATGAAAAACTGCAGTTTCTTCCTGCCTCTTTTTCAGAGTTCTTAGCTGCTTTCCAGAAAAAGCATAGTAAAAGAAATGTAAAAGCATAGTAAGAGAGATGGCTGGACCAAGCGCTGCATTTCCTTCTGATGAAGACATTTTACTAACCAAAGTGTTAATTAAATAAAAATGAGAATATAAATAAAGTGTTTAAAATAAACTCTCTCATCCTTTTAAAGGTAACACAATAAAGCAGTGTTTTTAGAACGGTGTGATGTATTATGGAAATAAGGAATAATCACCACAAACTACTTGCAAACAATCTACAGACAAAGAATTGTTCACTAAAGTTACTCAGCAAAAAGTTTTGATTAATGAATAAATAAGACAAAATAATAAGCTGCTCATGGACAACTGACAAATGGAAAAAGATTCAGTTCAGTAAATGAATTATTCACTGTAAATTATTTGTTCAGTTCTACCTAGGTGACAGCAGATGAAGGAGTGACCATGAATTTCAGGAGAAGTTGCATGTGGGTATTCGTGGACAAAATTTGAGCCAAAGTGTCTGAAACCAGTACATTATTCTCTCACAGTTACTTTTATTTCATATCTGTGTAGAAAGGACTAGATGGGGTCATATGAATGATGCCATGACAATTGCAAAGATAGCTAGATCACATTCAGTATCTCCATGAGAATGCTCTATGCACAAGCAAAGTCCAGTCTGAATAATAATAAATGATTATTGTTGTTTCTCCAACAGGAACTAAAATAGATGAAAGCACGTATAAACTGGTTCATTTTTCACTGAAACGTTGCTCATTTATGATAACCGTTATTTTCTTGTCTAGTAGTGTGTATGTTTTGATAATATCTTTGGACATCAAAATCAGCCATGTGTCAAACTTCTGACAGTGGTTTTCTCTGTGGTTACAGAGTAGTCATCAAGTAAGTAGTGGACATTACTAGTATTATCTAGATAGCTACAATGATTACCCCTACTTATTCTGAACTAAATTAGGGTGGCATCTTTCCACGATCCTTTGTGCTTACACTGATTTCAGTGCCCATAACTGGATGAACGCTGTAGTGTCAGGCAGATTTGTTTGACTGTAGCTGTTAATAAAAGTCACTTGGAGATAAGATTTTAAAATATAGTTGCTTAGGAACTGAAAGATGTCCTCCTTTTGTCTCCCAAAATTGCAACACTCTCATCCTTGTCTCACCTCCAGTCAGTAGGAGTTGTGGGGAAAAAAGCCTCTGACAACATAAATTAATCTTGCAATTTGGACACTGAAAAGTTCCTTACCATATTTCAGAAAGTTTTGAAAATGTAAAACCATCTTAAAATCTGTTAGGCTGAAAAATATAACCTGTAACTTACTTTAAAAGTTCTACGATGCATTACAAAATGGGCTTTATGCTATGCAGCCGTGCGGGAGAATAACCTAGCTCCCTCTTGTTTTATAATTGAAATTGATACTACAAGCTACATTCTTGTCCGTCAACGGTTAAGACCAGAAGTTCATCAGCTAGTGGCAAGGAAGAGGGTGGTTGATATTTTCCAATCCAACACTGGTTCAACCTACAGCCAGGACCAGTTCTTCAGGCTGACCATGAAAGGAGCTACCAAATGGCATTGTAAACATGGGCATAAAGTTGAAAGGGCAAGGGTACAAACAATTCCTAATTTGAAACTATATTAAGGACATACATGCCCACTGTACTGATGATCTATGATCCTACAGGAATGAGTGGCGGGTTGAGTGGTTGTACCCACATTGCTTTAGCAGAGTAAACATCTGTCTGAGGGAACTTGCGTACATTTTTGTTGTATATATGTAACACTGACAGGCCCCAATCTTTGGCAGGTTCTGATCCAACTAGGGACCTCTGAAGCTTAGGCCTAGTCTATACTGGAGTCAGGGGGTGTGAGCTAAATTGGTCTGAATTACGCAACTTCAGCTATGAAAATAGTGTAGCTGAACTCGATATAGTTAGAGCTACTTCCTGCGGTGTCTTCACTGCAGTAGGTCAACTGCTGACGCTCTCCCATTGACTCTGCCTATGCTCCTTGATCCAGTGGAGTACCGGAGTTGACGGGAGAGGGCTCGGTGGTCAATTTATCATGTTTTCACTAGATGCAATAAATTGACCCCCCCAGATCGATCGCTCCGGAGATAAGTATAGACATGCCCTCAGTGTTTGAGCCTCTACTGCATGAGCCATATGCCTCTTAGCTAAGTCTGCATCAGACTCTTTAATCTCTAGATGGTCTAAGTGACACAAGAGGGGGACAGAGCACTGCACCGAGCAGGCATGGGTTAAAAATGGACTTCAATACAAAGTCAACTGAAGTCAAAGGCTGTGTTTCCGCTGATTTCAATCAATGGACTTTGTATCAGACCCTACGATGTGAGTTTAAAAGAGGGGGAGGGGGAGAAGCCAAATCCTAATTCTGAAACATTCTTTAAAATATTTTCTTTTAATAGGGCCTTTTACCTTCCATGCTTTACACACCATATTCAAACTGTGTCACCAGGATAACAAGCATCACGGTGACCATATTTATTTACCTGCTTTACTAGAAAGGCTCAAGAATCTAGGACAGTACTGCAGACAAAGTACCTCATTTCTTCTTCTTTTCAGAGCACAATGAAATGAAATCGATGAAGTTTGCTGGTATTGCCACTGAATTATATAATCCTAGAGAAGACATTAACGGCTGCGCTAAAAATCTAATTAAATTTTAGAGCACTAGTAATGCAGACATAAGGCCCGTGTAAGCCATTATCTACATTAATAAAAATTAAAGTCAAACAATACCTATACAGTAATAATGTACCTGGACTCAAGGTCACTTTAATTCCCTTACTCCAGTATTTTTTCTTCATTGTTGCTATAAATATTATTGATTACTTAATCAAATTCCAAATATATGTTCATTTGTTTCCCTACCCCATTTTCCTAATGAACAGTATTCAGAGAGAAATTATGAAGTCAATTGTTTCTTTTTCTTACTTAATTATTTTCATGCTTTGACCAAAATGTTGTGGTTATTATTAGCATATAAAAGACCAAGAAGCCGGGACAGTCCACAGGTATTTTTATGGAGCATTTTGAAATATACCTCTAGAGTACATCTTCAGTTTTTAAGTGTATCACTTTTATTCTAGAACAAATTACTGTTACTACATACTTGATTTTGCTGGAAACCTAGTGCCTATTTCTCTCTTTCTTCTTCTCCTTCAGATTTTAAATCTCTCTCTGCTTTATGCCTCCTGTCTCTCTTCCATAAACTCTTTCCCTGTGTTCCCAGAAACTCCCTGTGTTCCATAAATGCTTTCCCTGTGTTCTGATGCTGGTATTCTGGTGTTTGAGGCTGGCATTCTGTGGTATTCCTCTCCTTCCCTCCACCCACTATTGTAGTTTCTCCCTGTAATCTCCAGATAACAGGATCTACTGGTAGTAAACTAAGATCTCTTTCAGATGATGATCCTAGCAGTGTCACTATAATTTCTTATTCATTCTCTTCCCTTACTTAAAACTTAACCCACCTATACTTTCTCAACTTAATTCCACTCCCCCACTCCGATAAACAGACATTCACACATTTTGAATAGAGGTGGAGAGAAATAGTACACTTTTTATTACACCATTCTTATTTTTTTCTTTTTCCTATGTGTTCAACTGTGTCCCTCTGCCAACAGGGATAACAATTAGTGGCAGTTATGAAGAAGCGGTCATTTATTCAGCAGAGCTGAGTGAAAAATCAGAATTTCCATCATTTGGGAAATTAAGGTATTTAAACTCTGTGTGTGTACGTTCACATGCGTCTGCGTGCTGATTCAAGGTGAAAAATGAAAATATCAAAAAATTTAATGGAATGAAAACTTACAAAAAAAATTCAATTTGGAAATGTCAACATGTTTTCTTTTGGCATTTCAATTTGAACAAAATGTTATAACATTGCTGAATTGAAATGTTTCATTTCATTGTATTGGATAGAAACAAAATGTTTAATTTTGAGTCAGATTATCACTGAATGGTAGAATAAATTCACTAAATTTTTCTGGTCTGTATTTGGAGGGAAAAATCATATTACATAGTCTCATCATATGGTGATGATAAAATTCTTTCCATTTCTCTAGTATCACAGGAAAATGTTAAACAGTTACTACAAAGTTAGACAGCAGGTCCAGATAACTTGCATCCAAGAGTTTCAAAAGTTTTGGCTGAGGAACTTGCTGTACCATTAATAAGTCTTGAGAAACCAGGAAAGTTCCAGAAGACTGGAAGTAAAATAATGTTGTGCCAATATTTAAAAAAATATTAATAGGCCAAACCAGATAATTACATGCTTGTCAGTCTGACATCGACCAAAGAATGAACTAGCAGATATGGAACTTGATTAATAAAGAATTAAAAGAGAGTAATAAAATCACTGACAATGTGAGTTTTTGAAAAATATAACCCGTCAAACTAACTTGATATCGTCTATTGATAAGATTTTAAGATTGGCTGATAAAGGTAATAGTGTTGATGTAAAGAGACGTTTGAAAGGGAGTTGACTAGGTATCACCTGACATTTTGATTAAAAAATTAGAACAGTATAAAATTAACTTGATACACATTACATAGATTAAAAGCTGCCTAACTGATAGATCTCAAATCACAACTGTAAACCAAGAGTCATCATCAAATGGGTGTGTTTTTAGTGGGTTTTTGCAGATATCAGTTCTTGGCCCCATGTTATTTAAGTTTTTGAATGATCTGGAAGAAAACATCACTGATAAAGTTTGCCTATAACAATAAAATGGGGCAGAGGTAACTAACAAAGGGGTCAGGTCACTGACAAAGAATAGTCTGGCTGACTTGGCCAGAAGCAAACAATATACATTCAATATCGCTACACTGTAAACATATACATCTAGGAAAAAAGAATGTAGGCCACACTTAGAGGATGGGGGGCCATATCCTGGAATAGTAACTCTGAAAAGATATGGGGGTTGTGGTGGAGAATCAGCTGAATGTAACCTCCCAGTGTGACTCTATGGCCCAAAGGGCAAATACAGTACTCAGATGCATGAACGGGAATCTTGAGTAGGGGTAGAAAGATTATTTTTCCTCTGTATCTGGCACTGACATGACTGCTGCCTGGGGTGAATCTCAAATTGCAGTGTTTCATATCTCATTACCAATCCAGTAGCCAACCAGGGCATCTTAAAAGTACAATTACTTCTTTGGTCATTTTCTTCTGTGATGCACTTCCCTTTGTGAAAGCTAATGAATATTTCTTCTTCCACTTGGGACCAACGTCTGCTGGTAAAAGAGACAAATTTTCAAGCTCCACAGAGCTCATCTTCAGGTCAGTAATCTTCTGCTTGTCAGGTAGACAGGTGACAACCAGTTTTGACTTAGGGCTGGTCTTCACTACCCGCCGGATCAGCGGGTAGTGATCGATCTGTTGGCGATTGATTTTTCGCATCTGGTGAAGACGCGATAAATCGATCACTCACGGTGCCCTCCCCCGTTGACTCCGGAACTCCAGCTTGCCAGGAGGCGCAAGCTGGAGTCAACGAGGGAGCACGCCGCCAACTGCCACTGCCATGAGGATGGCAGGTAAGTCGGCTGCAGATACACAAACTTCAGCTACATGATTCACATAGCTGAAGTTGCGTATCTGCAGTCGATCCCTCACCGTAGTGAAGACCAGCCCTTAGAGGACAATAGAGATGTTGGTGCCTTTCAAATAGCCAGTTCTTCCTATGTACTCCAACAGATCCAGAGCTGTAATAATCTCAGGCCATGATCCAAAACTTCACTGAAATCAAAGGGGATCTTTCTATTGTGTCAAATGGGCTTTGGATTAGGCTCGGAGGTTAGGCCACAACAAAAATTAACTAAGGATGCTTCACCATTACTGAAAGACAAGGGCATCACTGAAATTTAGTCATAGCAAGGAATGATCAAGTAAGACCTCTTCCCTGTGAATGGAAATTATCAGGGGATAGTGAGTGATGTGTTCCTGGGTTTCTTTTGTTGGGCTTCCATATCTGGTTGTTATTGTGATGTAAAGTAGGCCCATCAGAACTTTCATACCTATCCCCCTCCCTCCCTCCGTGACACAGTCCAGGAAGTGAATGGCTGTTGAAATAAGGGTAGTGTAGTTGAGCACTGACAAAAGCACATAGGAGTTGGAGACTGACCTAAATGCATGGAAGAAGAAACTAACACAGCACTGGGCAGAGAGGTCTAGCTATGGAGCTCTTCCATGCCACACTGAAAGTGGAACAGTACTGGCTTTTCCTCGTATGCTCCAGGTCTGAATAAGTATTGGTGAAAAAGCTGAAAATAAAGGACTGCTAACAAAGAATATGCAATCCTAGCAGCACGCAAAGCCGTGAGCCACTTTTCAGTACACATTCTGAACCTGGTCAGAAGAGGGAGGGGTTGACCTTCAAGGAAGGGAAAGAGGGCTATACAGTTCACTCCCATTAGCTGGGACCTCTCTCACTGGCAAACAGAGGAGGGACTAGCTGTGTCAGCCTGCACTGATGCCAAATGCATCACTTGAAAATTAGTATCTACTACACATTTCTGATTGGCAATGTTGGATTTCTAATGAGATAATTCTTCCTAGAGCTAAGGATGCTTGCAGTTGATGGGAAAATAATCACTAAAGTGCATTTGGTACTTACAGGTACATTATAATGCACCAGTTGTTCAGAGATATGGAATAACAAAGAAGTTGGTTTTGCAGTGCTACGCTTGTATACAGTCCTGTTTTGCAAACAGCATTGTGCTTTCTATTATTGCAGAAAATGCAGTCTTGGCTGAATTTACCTCACAATAATGGGCAATCCCTATGGTAACCAAAAGCCAAACAATTATCTGACAGCAACTACCTAACACACCAATGGTGAATATTAGTGTTCTTATAGTATGTTTTGTGCCACTGTCACTCATACATATGCCTTACATCTGGATAGCATCACAGCCACAAACAACGTGAGTGAGTTACGTACAGTGTTTTAATCTGCATCAGAACTGCCCCAAAGTTCTGGAGGTTTTTTTGTTTTGTTTTGTTTTGTATTGGTACACTCGTTCAGTCAACCACTGAGGTGGTTCCAAGCCCTTAGACTCAGTGGTAGAGTTAATATTATGATGAGAGCCAGAGAAAAGCCCGTAAACAAACAGAAGAGAGATCACCAGTTGCGAGAGCTGGTCAGGAATTTTCCACTGGAATGATTTTCTGAGGTACATTTCGCTTGCCACAAAATCTAAATTTTCCATGTGGAAATTTTAAATGTTACTAGAAAATATTAATTTTCTGTTGGAAAATCATTCCCGGCTCTGTGGGTCCCCTGCTAGTTGGCAGCCTGCCTGGTGGACTCCTGGACAGCCAATCCATTCCAGATTCCAAAGCTGCCCAGCCATCTGCCATGGCTCCGGGTAGCTCGAGAAGCTTCAGAACCTTTTTGATAAGGTCAAAAGTTTAACAAATCATTTTTATAACTAGGCCTGGCAGAATTCAGTTTTTATTTTTTATAATTTCAACAGATAATATCAATGTTTATTTTAAGCATTTATCAGTTTTTATCAATATAAAGCACAGTTGCACAAAATTATGAGTTTTATGCTTTTTTTATTTTTATCAATTTACGTTTTCATGGCCATGAGATAATGATTTAATGACAGATGCTGAGATTCAAAAAGTTAAAGGCTTATAACTGTTAAATTATAAATTATCAGGGTCACATGTCAAAATGTAAAACATATATATCCCTAAATCAAGCGCTAATAAGTTCTCAAATAGCATTTTCGTACATTGCCTATTTGTAAATTTCAATGACCATCAATGGGAATATTTTTGTCAGTTTGTGCGGGTTGGAGAAATCGACATTTAGTGACATTTGCAGATGAAGAATTCTAATTCTTCCAAGCCTAACTATAACTTTTTCTAGATTCAGAACTTTGTTGAAAAGGGTGAAAAGGTAAACAAAGCACATTACAACCTTTTCTAAATGACCTTTTTGAATGCCTGGACCACGGGAATTTGCAAAATTTCAATTTTTCATTTTGGAATTTTTTTTAATTTCCCATTGAATTTTTTTGTTTTTGTTTCAAGTCAGTTCTACCAATTATAGATACATTCCAAGGGGATTCAGCTGAGGAAGTCTCTGGCTCTTTTTTGTTGTGGTAATAAACTTGAAAGGATAAACTGGTCTTTAGGAAGCGAGGAATACTTGTAGCACTTTAGAGACTAACTAGTTTATTTCAGCATAAGCTTTATCGGATGCATAGAATGGAACAGAAGTAAAATGCATTTATACACACAGAAAGAAAAAGAAAAGAAAAAAAAATGTACTTTAGGAGTGAGAGTGTCTCTCAGATTTTTCCTGAAAGTCATGTTATTCATAATCCAATAATCTAGTAATTCATAATCCATGGATGGCCTTTCTGATTGACTGAAACCCAGGGCTATGGCTCTCTTGTGTTTTGGGGTTCCTCGAAGTAATTTTAACTGTGGGGGTTAGAAGTTGCCAGAGATGCCATTAGCCTATGGGTACCACAATCTCTTTCAGCTGTGAAGCAGCTGTTTTATCTAGAGAGCAACAAAAAGGGTGATCAGTGTCAATATAAAATGTAAAAATCTTCAAAGGAAAAAAAAGCAGATATCGTACAGGCCTCTGAACAGTCTTTAGGTAGTGAAAGATTTTTATGCTAACCCTCAGCTGGATTCAAATCAGTAATCTAAACGGGAGGCCTTGGCTAACTGAAGGGGAACAAACACAGCACAGAGATTTTATAAGACAGTGGAGAGAATTTTCTGCTTGTTTAGGAAAAATATTTTTTTTTAAAAAAAAGCATGTTAACTACTTGGATTGGGCTTGTGCTGCTAGGACTGTCAAATGATATTTGCAGTTTATTTCTGTCTCTAATGTGCTTTCCCTGCAGATGTGAACAAATGGTTTTATTTAGTTTTCTTAGTTTGAACAGTAAACATTATTGTGCATTTAAATAACGTCTCTCCCCCACTAGGGTTTATTCAAAATGACAAAACAAATTACAAAGATTATTGTAGAATAGCTTCCAAGAGATGGAAGATTTCATTTATGACTGTTTTTATTGCAATTTCTTTGGAAGGCAGAAAGGACCAAAAAGTAGTTTGAAAACCAAAGATTATTGTAGATCATGTACAGATTCTCTACCTTATTTCTAAGGGCATGTCTTCACTACCACTTTAATTCGACCTTAACGACGTTAGGTCGAATTAAACGTGTACCTGTCTTCACATACATGCCCTTAAAGTCGATTTAAAGGGCCCTCAAAATCGAATTTGAAACTCCTGCCTGACGAGAGAAGTAAGGCTAAAATCAACTTCTCTATGTCTACTGTGAGTAAGTGAAGAGGCATCTGAAGTTAAGCCTCTGACCGCCGAGCAGCCCCGCGCCCCCCGCCCACCTGAACAGCCCCCCCGCCTGACCCTCCCGCCCGCCCGAGGGGGGGGGGGTTCGGCGCGGGGCTGCTTGAGCGAGCGGGTCAGCTGCTTGGTCAATTTCAGGTGAAATTGACTAGGCAGCTGACCCGCTCACTCAAGCAGCCCCGCGCCGGCTCCCCCCCCCTCGGGCGGGCGGGGGTCCGGCGGGGGGGCTGTTCAGGTGGGCGGGGGGGGGCCGCGGGGCTGCTCGGGCAGGGGGTCCGGCGCGGGGCTGCTTGAGCGAGCGGGTCAGTTGCTTGGTCAATTTCAGGTGAAATTGACTAGGCAGCTGACCTGCTCGCTCAAGCAGCCCCGCGCCGGCTCCCCCCCCCCCTCGGGCGGGCGGGGGGGTCCGGTGGGGGGGCTGTTCAGGCGGGCGGGGGGGGTCCGCTGGGCTGCTTGGGAGGGGGGGGGGGTCTGGCACGCATTGCACTGTGGACTACCTACCCAACGTGCAATGCGGGCTATGTCGACCCCTGCAAAAGTTCTAGGACAGACAGTGTCGACCTGCTGTCCTGGTGGGGGGACACTGATTCGATTTTCTAAAATTGAATTTAGAAAATCGAATTAAGGGAAATCAACCTAGTCCTGTAGTGAAGACATACCCTAACTCTCCGCACCTTTTCCTTTCATTCTGTACTAGGTTAAAATTGTGCTAACTATGATGCTATTCAAACAAAATTGTAGCTTGCCTGAATTCCAGCTTTATTTCTCTAATCAGTATTGACAGGAAATGAATTCCGAGATCCAAGCTATAGCCAAACCATGCTAGAGGCTACTCCAACCACAAGTCTATATGCAGCTCCACCCGCTATTCCTTTGAATGATCCTGCTTCCCCTCAAACAACCCTGGCAAGAAACTATACACATATACAATTTGCCAGCATGGAGGTATTCCTAGTCTGAAAATAATGGCAAAAGTACAAATATTTGATGTGAACATTTTAACGATTTTTCTATTTACAATAATTAATATGCACAAATTATTTCCATAGAGATGTAAATGGGGTGAACCATAAAAAAGTGAAATATATTTATTTAAAATATTTAACTTTGATGAATAAATTATTCAGTGGCTACTCGTTACATCAACTCTGCCCTCAGTAACTTTCTTATTACTTAGGAAGCAGAACAAAAGATCATATGGGTAGTTGCTCCATCAGTCCCTCAGATACAACAGGTACCTAATTAGCTATATTAAAGTAAGTCTCAGAGACGATGAAAAATAAATAAATGCTGTTGCACATACAAAATTGCACTGTGTGTACTCTGGCTGACTTTAGCATGTGTTTTAGACAGTGTCATATGCAGCTCCACCCTCTATCCCTTTAAATGACTTTCTTTCCCCCAAGAAATCATTGACATTTAGTCTCCTGCTTGCTTTAAACCATTCATCAGTGTCTGAAAGTATAGAGGCTAAGAAGCCTGCTACTGCTGTAGCTGTTGCAATAGTTCTGTTAACGATCCTAATACCCATGTATCTGATGCCTCCGATGGTATAAGTCAGGGGGCTGGACAAACTACGGCCCACAGGCTGGATCTGGCCTGCAGGACCATCCCATCTGGCCCCTAGCCAGGGAGGCTGCGCGCTCCCCCGTCCCCCGGAGCAGGGTGGGTTGGATAGGGGGTGGGGTTTTGGAGTGGTGGTTAGGGGGCAGGAGAGTGGATAGGGGTTGGGGCAGTCGGGGAACAGGGGAATTGAGTAGAGTTTGGGGTCCTGGGGGCTGGTTAGGGGTCTCTGGAAGGGGCAGTCAGGGGACAAGTTCAGGAGGGTTGGATGGGTTGGGGATTCTTAGGGGGCAGACAAGGGGCGTGAAGGGGGAGGGGGCTGGATTGGGGACGGAGTCTTCCCTATCCATCCCTCCATATAATTTTGCAAACCCGATGTGTGCCTCGGGTTTGCAAAAGTTTGCCAAAAAGTTTGCCCACCCCTGGTATAAGCCAAGAAGCTCTCCACATAAGTATCCATTTTAACAGGAAAGTTAAAGGGTTATTTGCTGCTCTTTAGAATCCAAAGATAAATTTAATAATTGTCTTGCTTAAAAATACAGATCCCCATGTACTTTATTAATGCAAAGAAACAGAACACATGCTTACATTACCAGTACAGGTATTAACTCTAAGGATAATGATGCCCTATTTATTTATAGCAGAGGATGTTTCACATTCAGAGAAAAAGTTCAACATCAGATACTGAATCAGTTCAAAGAAGCTGAGGATGAAGGTATGAACTATAAGAATAATGTGCTGGAAGATGTGCATTTGCTGAATTCTAGTGAAGGGAAGCAGAAAGAGAATAAAAGAATAATTGGCATGAAGACAAACAGACCTTTAAGAGAAGTGTCAGTTTAATGGGATAGCCACGTTCTTAAAAACAAAATAAAAAAAATATCCAGAACACAACACCGTGCATGAGCAAAATAAAATCTATACCAGGTCATATTGTTATGTTTTCTGCCTGAGTCAGCAAGAGAAAAATCTAATTTTTACATATGTGTATTACACTATATTTTGGAACCAAAGCCAGGGACGAACTACACAGAAGAAAGGGTGAGATGATTTCTGGTTCAAAACCAAAGAAAGATTCTGTCTGTTGCTAAAGTGGAGTGTGAACATGAAAGGCATTTTCATGGAAAGAACATTTGCTGCTATGAAATGAGATGTTAAAATAAATTCTAGTTCCTACTGAGTGTTCAAATGTTTGACTCAAGTGTCTGCTTTTCTGAGTTATGATTTGAGCTGTAAGAAATATTCTCAGTGAAAGCTGCAAACATTCACCAGCTTTTGGGTTTGACTGCAAAACATGAATCCTGGATCATGCTGGATGAAAGGTTTGACAGATGTCACAAACCTGGATCAAGCCCTGATGAACCTTGGCCAAGAGATGCCTCTGCATCAAACGCATGCTATTTGCAGATTCATGGTGCAGCACAAGGGAATGAATTGAGGCCATACGGTCTTTAAATCCAGTAATCCGTAAATGAAGCCAGAGCCCTCACCCACAAATACCTGCCTCCTCTACAGCTTGGAGTAACTACAGCAGTTGGAATGGGCAGTGCTTTGCCTTTCCCAGCCTAACCTTTTCCTTGTGTCCCCTTGGTCCTTGGGGAGTAACTACAGCTTGGAGTAACTACGGCAACTCCACTCCCACATTCCATGGTGTTAGCCACTTATGTTAAACCTTCTGGCCCACCTTGTATTTAGGTTGACACTCTGAGTACATTTCCCAGACATGAAGAACAGCCCCATGTAAGCTCAAGAGCTTGTCTCCTTCACCAACAGAACTTAACCCAAAACAAAAATATGACTTCATCTACTTTGTCTCTTTAATATATGGTTTATGTATGACCAATGATAATTAACCAAATGAAACAGTTAATGTCTAAGTCTGTGTGCATTCCTGATATTAATTGGAAGATATATAATTCTTAGTGCCAGTTGGAAGAGGGCTAATGAATATGTAATTTGGATAAACACATATATACTAGAATGCATGTGGATAGAGACAGCATTGTAGAAGAAATCCATCATGAACCTCCAAATCCCCAGGAGAAATTAATTGATCATTCTCTTTTGTTCTGTGCATCTGTTACTGCTTAAATAGTAGTTAAATGCAAAAATGCTTTTGGTTCAAATAAAGTTTTGAATTAATAAAGGTGAGTGTCTTGGCCTTAGTGTGTCAAACTACATCCAATGGGATGAATAGAGGTGTTGGAGAGTGAGTTCAGCTATGTGGATTGAGCTTTAAATGGTTACACAGATCCTTGTAAAGCAGAAGAGCCACATTGTGCAGCTCTAATTATTACCAGTTACAGTTTGTGACTGAGTGTGAACAGGGGCGGCGCTAATGTTTTTGCCGCCCAAAGTATGGAGGTTCAGCGGCATGCCTGCGGGTGACCTGGTGCCCGTGGATTTGGCGGCGTTTCTGCGGGACGTCTGTGGGTCCCGCGACCTCGTCATCCACGCTGCCAAAATGCCGCTGAAACCCCATCAGCCATGGACCTCCTGTAGGCATGCTGCCGAAGGCACGCGCTTGGAGTGCTAGTGCCTGGAGCCGGCCCTGAATGTGAATTTTTGTGCAGATATTATGTGGGACTGGGTAAGGTATGTTTATTCAACTAGTGCATCAGATAGAGATTACGTGGGGCATGCCCACAATACGAGGAGCCGTAACTCCAACTTCAGTGGATTGCCCTTACCTCAGCAGCACATTTGGCCCAACATACATAATTGGTACTGTGCACATACCGGAAGTCTCTCAGAATAGCAACATGGGGCCACATTCTGCTCATAGATGTAGCTAAAGTTCTCCCTTGATTTAAGTCAGCAAAATTTGGCACAACTGAAGATAAAACTGTCACCTGCATCACAAGTCCTTTTCTTGAAGGTGTTACCAAATACACATCACAGTCCTGGATAAAATATCGTGAAAAAGCATCCCACGTAATTTTATCACTCCTGGTTTTAATTCAGGCTGGAACCCTGAAGTGGGGATGTAGTGGGGCAGCTGCCCCACTCCAGCAGAGAGTGGAATAAAACAGCCCTGGGAAGGGTTGTGGCTGGGGGCAAGCAGCTCCTAGGCTGAGTAGGGAAAAGCTGGGCTGATTGGGAGGAAGGCTCAGATGAGGGCCAGGCCCCAAACAGACCCGGCTGGCTATATAAAGGCTGGGGAAGCCAGGAACAGGGAATAGAGTCTCCTCTGTCTGCAGAGGCAGACTGGCCTGGATGCTGGGGAAGTTAGACAGGGTACCCAGATTGAAGCAGGGCTGGGACAAGGCAGGAGGAGCTGGGGAAGATCTGGCCTGGAAACCCCCAGGATGCAGGGCCTAGTGGAGGGCCCAACAAAGGGTACTGGGGTTGCGGGGACAGCCCATGGCTACAGAGGTAGAGGCAGCAGGCCAAATCCCCCTTGCCAGTGATGAATGGCAATGACACTGCAGTCCGCCCCAGAGAACAGGGGCAAGTGGTGACTGGCAGTTGCCTAGACTGAGGCAAGGTGGGGATAGGGAGTGGGGGTTTCCTGGGGAGGGGAGACCCTGAGACTGTGGGGGTGCTGCAGGGGTACAGCACCCTAGGTAAGAGGGCATTGGGGTCCAGGGAAGGACACAGGGCCAGTGGCAAGCGGGACATCGGCCTGCAGAGGGCGCTCCAGAGGCTGGGACAAGCTAATTCCCTGGATGACCAGCAGGAGGCGCCGCAGGGGTGAGTTGCCACCTTGCTATAGGAGAGAAAAGAAATAGCCAAACATTTGTGAACTTTGGCTCAAGTTTGGTTCCAGAATTGGGAAAAGATCCCAGGAATTGATAGGGTGGAAGAAGAAGAGGTAGAGGACACTACATTTTTCAGGATTGGTTCAGTCATCGCTAGTGAATTTAGAGAGTTTTGGCTAGTTGGTTTTTTTTTTTAACAACTGTTTTAAGCATTCAGTTTGTATGGTTAAGAATGTACATATTTCTTAGTTCATGTATTTTCACGATTTCCTTTTCAAAAGGTGACCAAGCAAAAGACAATGCACAACAGGAAATATCAACTCACAAAGGGAAACATTCTGTGCTGTTTTTCTACATCATTTTAGAGAAAGTATCTAAGAACATAAGAGTGGTCATAGTTGGTTAGACCAATGATCCAGCTAACCCAGTATCCTCTCTTTGGACAGTGGCTGGTGTCAGTAGATAGCTGCACACCACTTTTCATTTTTAAGCAACAAACCCTAAAGATTTTTTTTTTCCAGTGAAAGAAAAATATTCAGGCAGTGTTATTTTCTCCAAGCAATCCATTTTGCTGACAGGCATACTACAAAGGAAAATCTCCATTAGCAAACGGATGTTTTGTTTGTTTTTCAACACTGATTCTTACAAAGGATGGTGAGAACTTGCTTTGGGGAATTTAAAAACCACTTCAATATTGTTCGTTAAAAATTTCTCAACAGAGGTGAATATTATGAAGTTCAGTTTCTATTTATAACATTTTCCTTTTAAGGCTGGCTGGCAAGGGAAAGTGAGAGTTTGAGTGATAGTTCCCTTAGCTACCTGTACCTACTCAGCCAGCCAAATTGTTGTAGGCTGGTTAAGTGGTGTCACAGGAAAAAGGAGGGGAGGAAGCAGTGAAAGGAGTATGAGAAGTGTTTCTAGCAGCCAGTGCCAGAAGTGGTGGGAACAGAAGCGCTGAAATGAGGCATTTTATGGTAGAGGGAATAAATGGATGTCAGGAAAAGACCCGTTAGATGAAACACTGTGTATGTGGTAGGAGTGGGGAAAAAAAGATGGGGTTTAGGGAGTGCGTGGAAGCAAAAAGAGGGGACTCCAAAGAGAGAAAGCCCAGACTAAAGGACCCCACAAGCCTAGAATATAATGACCAAAAAGGAGTCTTCAGACTGATTTTTTGCATTTATATTTTAAGATATAAACTTCTCAGTTTAGTAAGAAAAACCTTTCTAGGCCAGATTCTAGTCTCAGCTGCTCGGGATTTACATCAGAGATTTCAAGGGAACTATTCCAGACGTACACATGTAAGTGAGATCAGAATCTGAGATCCTCTGTACATTCCTCTGCTAAACAAAACTTTATTTTTTAAAAAAAATCTTTCTAGGTATTTAAAGGGAAAGCATCCAAAAATATTTTGTCCTACATCTAGAACTTTCCAACGAACTCAGTGAGGATTCTTGCCCTCTGTAATTCTATTGCTGAGCTTCCCTGGTTATTGCATTCTCTGCTTCAAGAGCTTATAGAGAGGTTGAGTAACCCTGAAGGAAGTTAGTGTTAACACACTATTGCGAGGGCAGCCACAGTACTGTGGCTAATGGGGGGGAAGACAACCAAAGAGAAGAGGATGGATGACCATGAGTGAGTGGAAGAGGCAAGAAACACAAGCAGCCTGAATAGACTGAGAAACACCGTAGACTTTGAGTGACAAATTAGACTATAATATCCATTTCTTGCACCATTTCCAACTCTTCAGGATGGGTCACTGTTAACTGGGAGGGAGTGACCCATCTGGACAAATCCCCCAAACATTGTTTTCTTTGCTCTGCAGCAGCAGGGACTGTCTGTTTGTTTTTACAGTTAGTCTTCCCAGCTTTATTTTCTGCATTTGTTAAATAAATTAACAAAGTAACTGAGTGGCAGAAAACGTTAAAACAAAAGCATTACTGTAGGTCTGTATTTTAAGATGCCTGTTTCAACTTTTGCTGAGATTTAGTTTTTAAAGCCTGTTTTGGGGTCAAAAAACATGAACTCTCTTATGAGATTCAAAAATTCCCATCTGAAGGAGGGTATCTGAGGGGATGTAGATGGAATGTCCTTGTAATACGGTACGCTATTCTGGACCACTGTGACTCACTAAACATAGAGAACACAGTTTGGCTGAAAACAGAAAGTAATCTAAGAAAGTCACCTTCTTGCTGGCCTTTAGCAAACTGGCACATTTCAAATTAATTATGGGGGTAATACCGCACATTTACTCTATGTAAAGCTTTGATCCAGAGTATCCCAGGGTGTTGCAAAACTTTCAAACTGTGGATCAAGTTCTGCTCTAACTTAAATAGTCTCAACCTATTGAAGGGGTCAAGGCTGTGCGGGTTTATCTGAGGGCATAATTGGATTCTATGTTTACAGGAATCACCAGTGACTAAATCTTACCAGCAAAGTTCGTTGTGGGGGGGTGAGAGGGAGAAGAGGGAGAGGGCTACCAGCTTTCAGATGGCCCCAGAAGTATGTATTCCCTTCCCCACCATTAAAATGGTTTTGCTAACCAAACATTGCTCACCTCGCTTGTCCTTCCTAATTCCAACTTTCTCCTCCCTTTTCCCCAAAGATCCTCGTTTCCCCAGGTCTCCCCCCGTAGCCTGTTCTCCGTGCAAGATCCTTCGTCCCCAGGGTTTCTCCCTCGATCCTCCCCCTTGCCTACAACCTTGATTCTGTGGCTATCAGTGCCTCCCCTTAGCCTGGGCCCAAACTTCAGCTCCAATCCTGAACCTCCTTCAGAAGGTGGAAAGGAGGAGGAGAAACTGGAGCTCCTGGGAAGGGTTGGTCTCTCCTCTGCGGCCAACTCAGCCTTCTACCTGCCCCAGCTGCCCCTCACAACAGACAGGAGGAAGAATTAAGGAAGAAGGGAGCCATGGCTCCAGAGAGCAGCCACCTGCCTATCCAGCACAATGACATTACTGCAATATCAGCTGCCCCCTCCTGGCTCAGTCCATCAGCTGGGCAGTAGCTCAATGAGGGAAGACAGGAGAGTGTTGAGCCGCACTGAACAGCCTGAAACCTTTCTCCCCCAGCACCCTCACAACCTTCCTCCCTCCCTCTCCAAGACTGGAGAAAAGAGGGTGAAAATCGGGAAGGAGAAAGTGTTGTTTCCCCCTCTTCCATGCTGGACGTTGTGTGGGAGGGAACTCTCCTTATATCACTCCTTTAAGGGAACACCCAAATGTAGCCATCTCTCAAGCGGAATGCAGCAACTGATTAACAGCACAGGGCAACATTATGCAAGTGAAAGGCAGTAGATGAATAGTGTTTTATTTACATGAAATTAATGGGGAAAGGAGGGAGGGAGATTCTATGCAATTAACAAAAGCTGAAGTTTGTCTAGATCAGATGGAACCCATGTAACATAAGGCCCCAGCAGTAGATGTAACTCATGTAACATAAGGCCCCAGCAGTAGATGTAACCCATGTAACATAAGGCCCCAATCCTGCCACTGGACCCACATAAGCTGACATGTGGGTGCAGACACAGATTAAGGCCTTGTGTCTAACACGTGGATAGGCTCTTGGATGAGTTGGTGTCAGGGTAAGAGGGAAAGAGATAGTTGCAGCAATACATACCGTGTTTCCCCGAAAATAAGACAGTGTCTTATATTAATTTTTGCTCCCAAAATTACATTACATTATATTACAGCGAGAGGCAAAACTGGAAGTACGTCTTATTTTCGGGGGATATCTTACTTTCGGGGAAACAGGGTATACGGGTGACTGCTTCTATTTGAAGAAAAAAGTTTTGAAAAAAGTGGAGACCAATGTTTTGCTTGGGGGAGGGAGGGATCCACAATCTTTCCACAGTTTGGCACCTTATCTGATCCAAAAGCTGGCACCTGAAGCAACATCATACCCACTAACACCTTTCTGCATCAATCGTACATGACTGACTCAAAGGGAAGAGTGCCACCTACTGAGTCCCTGCTAAGTTTAAAACATATTATTATTGATAGTTCCTTTCATGTGTGGAACAAGATTATTTTGTAGCTACATATGGGGACATGGATCAACGCAAAAGCAGCATCTTGGAAAGTCTCTAGTGAAAAGTTGTCAGGCGTTTCCCTTTTTGGCTCTAATACATTGTCAGAACCATAATATGAAACTGCATAAGGTAACACAAAGTTGGTCTCTCTGGTATTCTTTCGAGAGTAAAAAGAAAGCTATTGCTATAGTCTGACCTGCAAAACAAATTCCGAATTACCTCTTGATGAAATGTTAAAGATAAATTGATTGAAAGGTTAAAGCAGTACTTTATAAGAAAAGTAATACAGCTTCTAAATGAAAATATATCTTGGAACCCACTCTGACTTCAATGGTGCCTTCTGGACACTAAAGCTAATTCTCTGATCATAACTATCACCTACTTATTTTATTTACTTTTAAAAAAATAATTTCCAACATCACCTCTGGTGAAATGGCTGTAATATTTTCTAGTTAGTGAGAGAGAAAGAGAGAGAGAGAGAGAGAGAGAGAGAGAGAGAGAGAGAGAGAAGAGAATGCAGTACAAATGGGATTTTCTTTCTCCTCTCAGGACTAAACGTGTCCAGTTCTTGAATGTCAGATGAATAGATTTGTGTGTCCTGAAACATTTCCATCTTAACTGGCTGACCAGAACCTTATCAACTGAATACCAATAGCACCTTCATTATTATTATATATTATTTTAATTTTCAATATAGTTTTACGTGATTCGAGATGTTACTTGATTTGAGGCTCTTGGCATTCTTCCCCGCTTCCCCTCTGTAGTCACAAAAGATTTGAAAGGTGTAACATATATACTGTGTAAGTGCCTGAGAAAGGGTATATTGTGTTAAAGAATGAGTGCCGGCAGGGTCCCAGAGTCTTCTCTCTAGCCTGTAGATGAGGTGGGAGCCTCAGGAGGCAGAAACTAAAGATTAGAAGTAGAACCCACTAAGAATCAAAATATTTTAATATTTGTGTGTGCTTTATTGCTTTCATACTTGACGTGACAGTCTCATCAACCTACTGCCATAGGCTATCTTTATCACTAACTGATCTCTTTCTCCTCTAACTATATAGGGAAATTTGAGGAGGAGGATAGAATATATACCTTTATTTCATATAATAACAAGCTGACTGTAAAAGGAACTGCCATGTGTTGAACACTCTGGGACTTGACTTCCATTTATCTATGTTTAGTATTCCTTTCTCTCTCTCACAGTAACAACTGGAACAATTTGAAACTGAATAGAAAACAACACAGCTACAGTCAACCCAAGCCCTATGGGGTCTTCCACTATGACAAAAAACACTAATCAGTTCCATTAGGACTGAATACAAAGAGCATCCATCTTCTACTGCCTCTCCTGTTGGTATGATGTTACTATAAATAAATAATGGCGTTCATACCTTCCGTTAAATAAAATTTCTGAAAAGACCAGCTCTTAGTTTGGAAGAACTACAATAGGGAAGAGAAAAATAGGCACGAAAGGAGGTTAGCCTTGCCATTGTCTGCAAAGAAATAAAGTACTTGTGGAAGCAATTTGTAGAAGTTGTGCATAAAGTTCTACCAGAGGCATTATATTGCACTTATTCAATGGAAAGGGGAATATATTATGTCAATAACAAGACTAAAGTGTTTGGTAGAGATAACATATTAAAGTAAAATACCACCATCAGGAAAATGACATTGAGGCAGCTATAAATTCTCTGAGTGACTCCATCTCTGTTGGGGGGTCCTCCTTGTATACACAGGAGACACCACAGTTACTTTGAAGTGTTTTCCTGCATCCCAGCCTAATACAGAAGTCAGTACTAGAAATGCATTTTGCCTGATGTATTGAGTAGGTCAGAATACCTTATAGAGATTAATAACAAGAAAGAAAGAAAGAAAGAAAGAAAGAAAGAAAGAAAGAAAGAAAGAAAGAAAGAAAGAAAGAAAGAAAAAGAAATACTGGTATATCCAATGTTGATAAGCTCTGAAGGTTATCCACGTGTTCATGACATTAGAAGAGTCCATCAACTGACAAGATCCCTGTATTACATACTAAAATATTTCCATATTATATACCAAAATGATGGCAGCTACAGGAACATGCCATACTACTAACAACTGCTATCTGAGTCATAGCCAACATACGCTGTTTTAGGAGCAGTGCATGAAGTGTTAGCTTACTTTAAGCAAATTGCCTCAACTCAAGGATGGAGACTAAAGCTGTTCCAGACTACAGTTTGTTTTAAAGTTGTTCACTTGTAAAAAAAAAACAAAACAAGAAAACCCAAAAAACTCCCGACATTTTGACAAAATTCCGTTCTTGCAAACATTATGCATTATGCATTGAACCAGGATGAAATGTTGGCAATTTCAAATCCATCTTTTCATAATGAAATTCCAAAATTCTGCCAAGAGGACAAAATCTTGAAATGTTAATGATATTATACCGCCCGAAAAAATCCTATGTTCACTCCAAATTTTGCCAAATTTTATTTTTTTAGACAAAGATCCTCTAACAAAACAAAACAAAAAATGCAAAGCAAACAAAAAAAAATAACAACTTTCCTGCCTGTAGAAATTACCCTTGGTTTCCGCAACATGTGTTACGCACACATAAACCAACTGCACTGCCTAAAATAATCCTTTTGCTTTTTCATGAAACTGTGAAAAGCTGATTCTTTTTCATGAGTACGGAGATATTCGTTTGCAGGGTTCTGTCACAGTCATAGCGGAGCTCCCCCCTCAGGATGCTCACCAGGCTACTGCAGGGCCGGCGACAGGGGGGGACTACGGGTAGAGCTGTACCGGGGCACGGACTTAAGGGGGGCCCCCTTAAATCCAGGGCCCGGTACGGGGCAAGCCAACGGCGCCGGGCGGGCAGGAGCAAGGAGTCTGCAAGCCAGCCTGCGGGGGAAGGGTGAGCCGCTCGAGGGCGGGGCTGAGCAGAGCGGGGGAGATTAGGAGGGGGGAGAGGAATGTGCAGGTCAGCGTGGTCAGAAGCTGGGGGGTGCAGGTCAGCGTGGTCAGAAGCTGGGGGGGGAGGGTGTTCTGGTCGCGCGGTGCTGTGTGTGGGGGGGAGCAGGTCAGCATGGTCAGAAGCTGGGGGGGAGGGTGTTCTGGTCGCGCGGTGCTGTGGGGGCGGGCAGGTCAGCGTGGTCAGAAGCTGGGGGGGAGGGTGTTCTGGTCGCGCGGTGCTGTCTGGGGGGGGGAGCAGGTCAGCATGGTCAGAAGCTGGGGGGGAGGGTGTTCTGGTCGCGCGGTGCTGTGGGGGCGGGCAGGTCAGCGTGGTCAGAAGCTGGGGGGGAGGGTGTTCTGGTCGCGCGGTGCTGTGGGGGGGGAGCAGGTCAGCGTGGTCAGAAGCTGGGGGGGGAGGGTGTTCTGGTCGCGCGGTGCTGTGGGGGTGGGCAGGTCAGCGTGGTCAGAAGCTGGGGGGGAGGGTGTTCTGGTCGTGCGGTGCTGTGGGGGGGGAGCAGGTCAGCGTGGTCAGAAGCTGGGGGGGAGGGTGTTCTGGTCGCGCAGGTCAGCGTGGTCAGAAGGGGAGCCAAGTGGGCAGGAGCCCTCTATGCCCCCACCATATCTGTGATTGCTGAGTTGCACAGCAGGGCAGAAAACAGAAAGTGTGGCTCAGCTCCCTGGAATCTGCAGCTGGACACCAGCTTCTGGGTCCTAGTGCTGGTTGAGCTCCCTTCTGTGTGCTGAGGGCAGGGGGAAAGAGGCAGTGGGGAAGGAAGGGGTGGGATGGGGGCAGGGGAAAGAGGCAGTGGGGAAGGAAGGGGTGGGCTGGGGGCAGGGGAAAGAGGCAGTGGGGAAGGAAGGGGTGGGATGGGGAAGAGATGGAGCCATGGGGAAAGGGCATGGGATTGTGAAGAGAAGGGGATGAGGGAAGGGGGCCCAGCATGTGGATCCCCTTGACAGCAGCTGGGGCACCCCTCTTAAGGAGGTCCATCATATCCTCTCCCTGATGAGCCCCACCTCCCCTACATCTGTACCACCCTGATGAGCCCTCCCAGACACTCTCCCAAATGAGCCTCACCTCCCCTGCACCCAACCCCTCTCCCGACCTCCTACCACTTTCACTTGGTCCCCCCCTGCAGATTCCCATTGCCCCTGCCTCACAAAGAACCCTCTTACCCTCATCTGGATCCCCCCACACTGAGTCCCACTGCATTTGGATCCCGCTGCCAGGCTGAGCATCCCTGCCCACATCTGGTGTGCCTGGAGCAAAAGGGGCAGGGCCCCAGGGTGTTTCTGTGGCACAAGGGGGTGCTGGGCAGTGGGGGAGATCTGTGTGCGTGTGGATTCCCTGGACTTCCCCCATGTCTCTGCACCCCACGTGGGGTGACGGGGGCTCCATGGGGCAGGGTTGACAGGAGTCCCGTCTTGCCCTGCCGCTGCGGAGCTCACCCTTGGTGTCCCTGGGCGCCTGGCCCGGGGGGAGGGGGGACGCTGTGTCCGCAGTGGAGGTGCGCGCAGTCCAGCCGGTGCGGGGACTTGGTGGCCGAGGGCCGGGGAAATCCAATGGGGAGGGCGCCTCTGCGTCTTTAACCGCGCCCACCTCTCCTGCACATCTTCCCCCGAACCGGGCCACGGGGCTCACTGTGGGAGCCGGAGAGACGCATGGATAGGCAGCTCTGCGCCGGAACCAGTCGCGCCCCCACCCCAGGTATGTCTGGTAGCCGGCGGCTTTGCCTTTCAAGCCGGGGCACCCCTCCCTACTCCCCCTTACGGCGGCCAGCCCAGCGGGGAGCCCAAAACTTCCAGTGGCTTCTTCCCTACCCCGACCTGCGCCACGGAGCAAGTCAACTTTGATCGAGTCCCAGAGCGGGGGCTCCAAGTTTCTGTGTAGTTTGAGGGGCTCCGGGCCTCCATGTCTCCAGAGCGTCTCCCTGAGGGCTGGGGGCACGTCGCTCCATCTTCCCCTCCCAGTGAGTCACGTCCGGAGCAGCGGGACCCAGCGGGCGACCCACGTAGGCCTGGGCAGGGCGCGGGCGGCGGGAGACCGCCCGGGGGGCCCCCCACAAACGATCAGAGTATGGGGCCCCAAAATTTCTGTTGCCGGCCCTGGGCTACTGTGTTGAAGTCCCAACACTGGAGCCACGCACTTTAAGCTTCCTGAGACAGAGCAGAGTCCAGACACGATTGTTCCTTCTATAGGCATAGTGCTGCACTTAGGGTGACCAGACAACAAGTGTGAAAGATCGGGACAGACAGTGGGGGGTAAAAAGAGCCTATATAAGAAAAAGACCCCCAAATCGGAACTCTCTCTATAAGATTGGGACATCTGGTCACCCTAGCTGCACTCCAACTAGCTATGCCTTGTGAGTAGTGCAGACTCCTCCAGATGCTCTGGTTGCTTTAGTCCCTCTGAGTTTTTAAATGCTACACACACACACACACACACACACAAAAGTTGGAGAAAATTGGTTTGATCTAGGATTCAGTTATTCTCTTAGGACAGGTCTACACTACTGTAGGGATTGATGCTCTAAGATCGATCCACCAGCGTTCGATTTAGCGGGTCTAGTAAAGCTCCACCAAGTCGACTGCAGATCACTTTCCAGTCAACACCTGTACTCTACCCCTGACGAGAGGAGAAAGGTAAATTGACGGGAGATTCTCTCTCTCTCTCCCCTGCAGTGTAGATGCCACGGTAACTCGACCTACGGTATGTCGACTCGAGTTGCGCAGTGTAGATTGCTTTACCGCAGTAGTGTACACAGTCCTGGCTATTTTTTTATTTCCTCTGGTCAGAACTATTCAGGTTCTGATAGTCTTTAAGGACAGACCTATTCGTAGGCAGACATGCAGGCACCACTTTCCTGTCTTCAAAGCAGAAGCAATATGAAGCAGAGCACAGCACATTATAGCCATAACACATACTGGACACAGAGAGTTCATAAAATCAAGCTAGAATTCACAAGTTGTACATAGACAGGGTCTCCAAATTATAACACGCTTTTATGGAGGCACCATCTACTAGGCAAATAGCAGGAACATGCGTTTCCACAATATTTTGTGAAACAGTTGGTTCCATTTCATTTGAAATCTACTTGTGCTATGCTCAAGTGACTCTGGAACGAAGAAACACGTGGCTGGCCAATTAAGCATCCTTATTCTGAGAAGCAGCCTAGTTACTTCTTTTTCCCTATTAGAGATGACAAGCCAGTGTTCTGACAGTATATCTGAGCATAAATATTAGGTATCAGTAGAAAGTACAATACATGAGGATTAAGGGGAAAAGCTATTTAAATTAAAAGGAATTCTTCTGACAAATCACTTGGAAAAAAACATTGGCTATCAAATTTTAAACCAGTGTCATTATGAGCCATTTAACAACAGAGTGCTGGCCTCTGGAAGAAAGTTAAAAATATTTATTCTCACAAAATGCATTGAAAAATTGACAGGGATTGTCATTGAATAAATTATTTGCTGGTCAACTCTCTACCGCACAGATTAAAATAATGAAAAATAAATCAGTATAAAATAATTTCTTCAAACAAAAATGCCAAAATTAATCAGATCAATTACGTACAGTGAATAATTTGACTCATTTTATCAGGCTAAAAATTCAGCATTAGCTGCCGTCACAAAGAGGTTAGATAATCTGGAGAATCATCTAACTTTTCCACCGTGAAAATTTCTATATTCCAACAAATCCCAACTAAATTTTATTTATTTTAAATTGTTTAACATTTCCTTTTATTCCTCAGACACTTGCCCATATCCTGATTTTATTTGGGAACCGAGGCAGAACCTGTAAATTAAAAAGGTATTTTCAAACTGGCCAGAATCTAAAATTATTAGAAATCTCAAGACAGCCTATTTTTGTCAGAATCTATACCAATTTCTAGATCTAAGAGTTGCACATACATTTTAACATGCTTTGTGTAAAAATCTAAGCTCTTAGATTCACATCTAGTTGATCATTAAAACCTTTTCTTGTACACTTTTCCACCAATTCTGATGCACACTTAGGCAGTAATTTGAAGACTTAATATTTATGTAACTTTCATTCAGAACCCCAAAAGTGTGAAGTGTAACTGCAAAAAAGATAGTATAGACTTAGACTTATGGCAATTTTGGGGGACTGTTCACCAAGATTGACCTGACCCAAAATAAAATATTTTGTTAAATTTTTCCCAATAGTAAAATACATAATAAAATCGATATTGATTTTGCAGCAACTGTATTTTCTGCTAACAAAAATTAAATGGAAAATTCTGCATTAGCTGTAGTTAAAACAGAAGTCATTGTAGTGTAGACTATGATTAATTAATCATAGAATCATAGACTATCTTCAAGATCTATAGAAATAGGGAGTTCAACTACACAGTTTCAGAAATATTGCTTCAATATTTCTTCAAATGCAGGAAACCCAAAGGTTATACTTTGGGGGGGGGGGGGGGGCGGGGGGAAGAGAGAAAGTATTGCAAATGAGGGGAATGCAGAGTCCCTTACTCCCTCAGGCCTAGTCTACACTAGGGAGGGGGAATCGATCTAAGTTATGCAGCTTCAGCTACGTGAATAATGTAGCTGAAGTTGACATACTTAGATCCACTTACAGCCACGTCTTCACTGTAGTAAGTCAACTACTGCTGCTCCCCCCTCGACCCTGCCTGCGCCGCTTGTGGCAGTGGAGTACAGGAATCGACGGGAGAGCACTCGGGGGTTGATTGATCACATCTAAATTAGAAGTGATAATAAGATTAAGGAGAATGTACCACAAAATATCTCCCAAATACCTCATCCAATTTACCTTAAACTTTCCAGAGAGAAGTGTGGTTGGGGCTGGTTTACCTCTGGTGATCTCAGAGTAGGGGTTCAACTCTGTGTTTGTAATGGAAGACCAGTTTTAAATTTAAATGTCAGCAAAACTTATTGCACTACCACAACAGTAATGTTCAACACACCTACCCTCTGAATACTTATCTAAGGCATTTCAGATAAGCTTTTATGGGTCAATTGCAGAAGAAAGATGCATGATTAATTTCATGCCAGGGCTACTAATCAACTCTGCCAATAAAATTTTATTGTTTTCTTTCTCTCTCTTTCTTCTTTTATACATGTAATTTCTGTCTTTTTCCTGGAATACCAGCAAACAAAGCTGATACTCAGAAGATGGTGTTTCTTTGCTTATAGTGGGACAGAGAGATTGAATAGTTGACTGGATAACTGACTGATTTCCAGCTATTGACCACTGGAAAAGAAATCTTTTTAGGTAGTAATTTGGAGTTGTCAGCAAGCACCTACTCCAATATAAGTCAGTTTGTCTGCGAATAGTTTTATTGGGTAGTTCTACGTTTCCACATCAGTCTCCAAGTTTTTGGGACCCAGGGCACAGACAATCTATAGATCCGCAAGTCTCAGTACAAATGGAGTAGCAAAACACCTTCATCATTAGCACTTTGAGATAAACTGGAATTGCTATGTGACAAAACATGATATGAAATAAGTGAACAGGTAGAATTTTTTGCCTAAAATTACAGAACCCTCACATATATGAATACTGGTAAGGAGTGCTTCTTGTAATCAGAACCAAAAAGAAAGGAATTCCCAATATGAAGTTCAGATTCCCAAGCAATATATAATAATTCAAGGGAATATTATGTAATGTTTGCACCAATCTGAATTTATAAAGGTAGTTCTAGGTTTTTTGTTTTAACTTATTTGTTTCCCAGCAAGCTACTCTATAAATTGACTCCATGGGGATTAAACCCATCCTCATAGCGTACAAGTCAATCACAGAATGAACGGTTGATGAAATTTAGCATGAAGATGGAAGTGAATCTGTGCTAATCTATTTCTCATTCTGTAAATGATTATTTATTTATTTATTTAAGAGGGAAGCATGTTACTGGGATTTATATTTGCCTGTACTTTATTGGGAAAAAAAAAGAGAACATCTTTCCAGGACCTTTTCAAGGGTTCTCTGAAATATTATGCAAAATGAAAAGTTCATGCAGTGTTTTCAGAAACTGCTGCCCATTTGATTTATTCAAATATATGTCTGGATGAACATGATCAATGTTCATTAAAAGCACTCAAGTGACAGATACACAAAACGGCACTGTATGTTTGCACATCTACGCTTTCACAGCTATAATGAATAAATGGAGCGTGTGCTTCCAAATAAAGCTGGCACCACCCGTAACTTTGCATTTGACACTTGACTGCCCTTCGGAGGAACAGTTTTTCAAAACTAGTATATCTGGAGGAAAAAAAAACTCATCAAAATAACCTTTTAAATATAAAAAGGCTTTAAAATTCAGTTGCAAATGAGATTCCAGGAAGAAACTCCCCTGCAAGTAATGTTTATCTTGGCTGAATCAATTTTTTATTATACATGGTGGAGTTTATTACCAAAAACAGTCAAAGTTTATTTTAAAGAGTATATACTCACATATTTCCTCAAGCAAGTTTTATGTAGAGTATATTTCAGCAGGTAAATTTAGGTAGACTATCCAAATCATTCACATTTCTGAGCAGCCATGTGGGCTATCATCAGACATCTACAGCAGGTGTTTTGACCTTTCACCTCTGATAATAAAGCCGCCATAGTGGGTGATGGACACAGAGCACAGTGCTCAACCAAAGGGCAAATAGTAACATTATATTGATGTTGTCTTCTGCTGCAGTCATCTTTCAACATAGAGCTAACATCTGCCCTTACTTATCCTCCAGTGAACCCCTATTATTTCAGTGGGGCCGCAGGAAGTTGAAAGAGAGGGCTGTATTTGGCTTATAGCAGGAAAGGTCCAGAGGAACTGGTACTTTGGCAATGGCACAATTGGAAGATGAGTAAATCCTAGCTGCATATTCTTCCTTTCTTATTACTAGAAAGCAAATTACTTTGGAACTCTAACAGAACACACAGGCAGAAACATCTCCCAGTAGGAGATACATCTGATCCTCTGCACTGGGTGCCACAGCTACAGATACTCCTGTGAAGTGATGGGCATAGATAACCTAAAGCCATTGCCACAGCTGTGTCTGTTTCTCTCTGTTTTCTCTCAGTAGCCCTGCCAGACTCAATGCCTTTAGGCTGAGCGCCTGCTGTTTAAGAAGCCTCTTGCAGCTTTTTGGTTAGAGGAGTCTGAGGAAATGAATGGTTTGAGGGCTTGCTTCCAAGCTGTTGTTTCCTTCCCTTCCCCATGTCAACACTAATTATTAGAGATGTACATGTTAGCATGTTTGGATAATAAAGGAACCGTCCTCACAGCTAGAACTGAATGATGTCAAACTTAAAAGGTTCACAAATGTCTCGTTAACTTTTTTTGGCAGATTCTGCTTCCTTCTCTTGCTCACTAATATCTGAATTCACAATAACAAGAAGGGTGTCACACACTTCGTAGCTTCCATAGGCTGAACAGATTACAGGCCCCCGAGGTTCCTTGCAACTCTCCATTCTCCCCGACAAGGTCCCTGTGTGTCATGCTCCTATCTCTCCATCAGGGTTCCAAGCAATGACTCACCTTCCTTCCTTAATGCCAGAGGCTCCGTGTGTCCTCCCTCCTGCTCCATCCCATCTCCCTCATTCTGCTTCCTTCCCCATAGGGTTTTGTGTCACATTCTCTTCCTTAGCATTCTGACCCCTTCTAACAAGGGGTTCTGTGTGCCCTTCATTTCTCCCATCAAGTATTTCTGTGTCCTCCATTCTCCCCCAATTCCAGGGGCTGGGTGTTCCCCCATGCCCTCGCTTCCCCTATGTTCCCTAGTCCACCCTCTGTTCAGAATTCTGAGTGCCCTCCCACCCTAAAGGTTTTGTACATCCCTTATTCACCCCTTCCTCCCATTCTCCCCCATGCCAGAGATTCTGAGTATGGCCTCAGTTTGTCTTCTTCCTCATCCCATGCCTCCCTATTTCTCCATTGTTGTTATTATTTTTATACTATATTGGGAGGGAGGGAAGGGATAAAATGAGGATTATTATTTTGCTAGAATGTGTTTCTGAGGTGGTTGAAGCTGGTAGCTCTACTAACCAGATGTTATGTGTCCCCTGCCCAGTTTCATTCTTTGTTTTTTTTTCTTCTTCTGATTTTCACCAAAATCAATATGGTTCTGCCCATTGAGGCCTAGAACATTCCCTGAAATTTTTGAAATGATTGGATGTAGACTGAAAATCTATTGCAATACTGACAAACATCCAAACCAAGAAATGTCATCAAGTTGAGTGCAAGGCCTCGTGAATCTCCTTGAACTATTCGCTTAGTAATGGTAGAAGAATCTGGCCCCCTCACTTCCTCCTGCCTCTGCAATACCCCTTTATATAGTGAAGCCTTCTTCCTATCCTACAATCTGTGTCTGATGCCCATCCCCTGTTGTGTGTGTTTGGAGGGGAAATGGGGGGAAGAGGAGGACTGTGACTGCCCTCACGCAGACCATGAAAGGGGGAGAGAAGGCTTCTTAGTCCCTCTCTATCCCTACATACCTGGTTGCAATCTGGCCCTGAGTGAAAATTATAGGATCTTTATTTGTCAATTTCACCCCTCCAGCAAGATTTTATTGCCAGTCTGTTTTATTCATAGAAGTTGTCTTGAGACATCTGTGTATTATTAATTGTCATTCCCTCTCCAAGCTCCACCCCCTCCTCCATTTGAACCTCATCTCTATGTCTAATCTTGTTCAGTTGATCAGCAAGCTTAAGATGATGATTATTTGTGATGGACTAACTTCTAAAGGCTTGGTTGGTGCTTTTCTGAATTGAGTTAAACCTCTCTGGTGTGTTGATTGGGCTGTAAATCTTGTGAAGTTAGAGTCCTGGGAGATACCTATTTCTAGATTAGGCAGACTTGGAAATTCAGCAAGAACACCACTCTTCTTACTATTGTACTTTTCACCTGAAACCTCTTCCACAGGGAGGTACATCTCATTATCCTGCTTTTATGGGTGGAAAAACTGAGGTTAAGTGACTTGCCTTGCACAGAAAGTCTGTGGCAGAGCCAGCAACAGAACCCAGGCATCCTGATGTCCAATCCTAATCTTTAACGAAAATTGAGTTAAATTAATATAAAGTTCTCTTTCCCCCGTCAGTCAGTATTGTACTAAAAATACTGTCAAAAATGGAAAGAAAATGAACACGCTTAATTCTCTGCGAAATATGTATGTATATTCTTGCTCTGTTGAAGAAATTTGAAGCCAGATCTAATGAGTCTGGCAAATATAGAACTAGTTGATTAAATTGCATAATACTGCATGCTACTGCAAAACTGAAGTATCAATTGCAATCATATATAACAGAGGCACAGACTATGCTGCTCCCTCCATTCAAAGAATTCTATTTTGTTTTGGGTAGAATATTAAGGATCCTTTACAAACCAACACAATCAATACCAGTACAAATACGTTTGCTCTTGGCATGGTCACTCATGCTGAGAAGGTTAGGGATCGGAAACCAGAAGTAAAGGTCAACACTCTAACATGAAATGTGATAAGGCAGAGTACATTTGACAACATGATGTATGATTAAATGACCATTCTAGTGATTCCCCCCTCCTCCAAATGGCTGATCATTGTCTCTATTCCCACTTCATAAATTCTCCTTTAGGAACTAGTCCTACAAGGTGTGGAGCATCCTCCAATACCCAGTGAAATCAAAGGGAGTTCAGGATTCTCAGTGCTCGCAAATCAAGGAGCTAGGTTTTCAATAATTGAAAAATACCAGTGTTAAGAGCGTCGGACTGCCTGCTGTTCCGCTCTATTGATCCCCAGAGTGTGGAATGGCCTTGTGCTTTGGAGAGTCATGCAAAACTATGTTAAACTGCTGATCCCTCACGTAGTCTGCTGAACTCTCAAAAGCAGGGAGAACTCTCACTCCACATCTCAGACATGTCAGACATGTCTACAACAGCAGATCTCGAAAAAGGGATACGGCTAGAGTTCTTCCTAAACTACCTTCTAAAACTTGTGTGCAAGATCCCCAGCTAGTGTGAACCAGCGTAGCTCCAATATGACAATTAATGGAACTATGTGAATTTATACCATGTGAGGCCCCTTATGTTAGGATTATGGAGCCAGTGTATTGACTCTGATTTATTCCTGATTTTTGTTGGAACCACATAAGGCTCTTGCATAAGAAAGAAAGTAGACAATATAGCTATCTATCTAAAAGAGATTTTAGGCATCTTTCAACAAAAATCTGACATCCAATTTTTTGGCAGATAGATATAGAATAACCTCCATGTACTGTACACATTATTCATAGTGAATAATTTATTAGCTGAATTTCATAATTTTGTTTGCAAATTGTCCACAAACATCTTATGATTTTCTCAGATTTCTTTAATATTTAAATCATTTAGCAAATATTCTCTATGGTCTACAGGCTAATCATGAGTAGTATGGATGATGGTGAGTAATCAATATTTGAATTACAATGTCTTGGTTAGACCCATAGGTGGGGGGGGGGGGGTCAGCTTCCTCTGAACAATCATACTCTTCATCCAGCACCCCACAGAAAGGCATCCATAGAGTCATGGGTCTATGTGTGAGAAGGAGCATGCCATGGGGATATCGTAATAAGTGTGCAATGCCTGCCATTCCTCACCCCAGAAACTAGCAGGTAAGTCACAGAAGCACTGATACAACCCAAGTCTATAAACTAATCCAGCCCTCTGTCTGTTGGCAGGGAGCTAGGTGTAGTGGAAGAAATGGAGACAGCTTTGAGGGGCATTCACTCATTCAGGGGGTAAAAGAGCTGCAAGATTACCATGATGTCTGTACACAGGCAGCCCTGGCCTCTTCGGGTTCATTGAGTCCAAACTCTGCCGACTTCATGGAGAGCAGACGGAGAGATACAAACCCATGGACAATTGTATGATCTCACAGAATTTCTTCTCCCTCAATAGGTTTCTTCCCCCACACAGAGGAAAAATCTGCACTTATGTTCTTAAATTAAACATTATCCTCATTTAGGAAAAGTGCAGAATGAAAGGAGATCAATGGCCAAATCCATGAACTCACATCCATGAAAATCAGAGATCAGAATGTTGTCTACCTTTAGATTGACTTGGGCTCTCCCACACACATAGAGATTTGGCAAAATGTGTGGTGAAAACTCACCCTGATTATGCCACCGATGCTGTTCAGGGCAAAAAGGAGCCCTATATCCTACTTCAATGTATTGCAATAAATACTAAGAGACAGTTTATTCATCCTAAATCATAATGCAAGCACATACAGAAATGTTTCCTATCACCAACGAACTAAGAATAACTGATGAAGGGGTTTCCAAATAAACAAACAAAATTAATTTTGCCACACATAGGAAATAAAGGAAATCACAATCCCCATTGCAAACATGAGAGTTGGTAATAAATAATAATATGAAAACACTTTACTGTACTGATTTTGGTAAAATTCAAATCAGTGTTAATGCAGCAATAAATACTAAATAACACTGAACAAGAAAGGTCTGAGAATCCTGAAGTTCAACAAAATATGTGTCAGGAAACAAACCAAATAGTGAGAACAAATGGAATACGTCATCTACACCATTCTGAAGTCTTTGGGACAAAAGTAGGAAGCAAATTAGCCAAAGGTGTGAATTCAATTGAACATTTTAAAGTGATAATAGCACATGTTGGGGTGACCATAAACTCTTGGTGGCTGATTATAATCCCATCTATGCAATTGTAAATCAATCAAAACTCCACTGTGTTACTATAACTTTACAAATCAATGGAATTACACTGGTAGAACCTGCCACTCAATTAAACAGACTATGTTAAAAAAGAAATTATTGGCCTTCTAATGTAATTATAATAACCCTCTAATACACATCCACATTCACACACACCGTTTATTAGCTTCACAGAGGGGAAGATATTTCCGATTTGAAAATTTGATATGAATCACTTTTCACTCCAAAAATTAAGAAGAAAGGCTAACCACAAGAAAACTAGTCCACTTATTCCCCTGATAACAACATCTTCATCACAGAATGGATAGGATAAATCATTCTTGTTTTAACCTCCACAGAAAATCATCTTTGAAATCAGTTATTCTGTACTGTTCACAGTGGGATAAGAGAGAGGATATGAAAAACAGAAGAATTAAAGACCCTTCAAACTTGGTTTGAGAGGATAAATACAGAGGATTACAATCTTAAAACTGGCAAGAAGAAAGAATTAATTTGATATAATTTTCTGTTTTCATACCCTGATGTGAAACAGTTACATGAATTTCATACCATTGTTTTTACTCATGTGGTGTAATTTAAAGATTTTTACAAGAAAAAAATAGTTTTGCATCGTAGTGCAATTATTCCAATTTTTGTCTTGTGAATGTTTAACGGTCTGTTCTCCTCCTAATGTAAAGACTGCTACTAGTCTGCTTTAATCATGGACCTCTTATGGTTTCAATATAGTTGTAGTAAAAAAAAAAAGACACACGAGATTTATCAGAGCTATTCAATCTTCTTATTCTTCCCTGGACAACATCTGTGGGAAACAACTTGATTTGGGTAAATCTACATTGTTAATCCTCCTCACTGCAATTCTTTTTGCTTTGAATGGATTCATGTAATGGTCTGAGCTCATAAGAATGTAGTAGCTATTATATTATGTGAATTATGGCACTATGCTGTTTCATTTTGACCTTTTCGATATTTTCATCTTGATTAGCTAGCCAACCTACTGTTTTCATCACAGGGTAGGATAGCCATAAATGTGTCAAATGAATGGGATGAACCATTTAAGATATAAATGATCAAAATGGTTAAAGTAGTGTATCACATGATCAGAGCTCCCACATTTTAGTACAATACTTTATAACTTTGAGAAGCATCTTGTATCAACCAGAAGGTTGTATAATGTATAATGATGCATGACCAAAATATGCAAGTAATAGAAAAGAACAGACCAATATAAAGTCCTATGGAAATGCCTATAAATTATATAGTAAATGGACAGTCTCTCTTTAAATTTTCTAAAAGCAGATTCTCAATGTCATTAATATATTACTGCTAAGGGCACAGAGTGGATTGAACTGATTTCATCCCCTTGCAAAAGCATGTAAAAACCAAAGAGAAATAGAAGGAATCAGAAGGAGTTTAGAGGTTTGAACTGAAGACAAATTAAGAACAACACCAGGAAAAAAAATACAAAGTCAAACCACCATAAACAGTGAACGTCCTTAAGAACAGTATGTAGTGAAGAAAACAACATCTCTTCTGATGCACAGACGGCTGAGTAGAAGAGAGGTAGCCCTGAATGAAAGCAGAGATTCCAGACTATGTGGTTCCAGTGATATATAGGGCCTGACCCAATTGCCACTGAAATCAATAGGAGTCTTTCACTGTGTATTATGCTGAGGTAACATGCTGCTGATTAGGGTGCATTGAGATGAGTTAAGAGAGCAGTACCTGCTCCGAGAACCACTTCAATAAGTGACATCACACCCTGAAGAACTGGAAGAAATGGGGTGGGGGGAATATACTATCTAGGAAATGGGAAATAATTGCTAAATACCTAATCCGGGGACAGGGAAACCCAAGGGGAAAGAGGGGAATAAAAGAAAGAGGGGACAGCCTTACTGGGGGGCTACAAAGTATAAGACTTGGGATAGGGAAGACTTCCTTAACAGGAAGGGGCAAGAAAGTGAGTGGGAACCAGGAGAGAGGACACCAGGATGCTGAGTGTTATGATAGATGGCTTTCCTATAGGGGGCATTACAGTGTGTGTATGCATAGTGTGAAGTCTAGGAACTTGGAAAACTCTACTTTCAGGAAGTGCTTCATGGAAAGGACAGCACATGTGGAGGAAGGAATAAAAGCACTGCCTTGGCTCTCTCTCTCTTCTTGTGACTGAACACTGAGCATACACTAGCCTACATGCATATTAAACCCAACTGGCAGGTAATGGAGAGTAAAGAATACCTCAGAAGATGTCTCTGCAATCTAGAAGAGTTGGAGACTGAAGAGGCAACACAATCAAGCAGCAGCTGGTTGGACCATTCTAGGGCTCGGCTTTCTACTGTTCAGAGCAGTGGATAGTAGGTGACCTGGAATGCTATCTGTCCTGAAGCCCTTTAGTGAATTCGGTCAGTCACACACTAACCCACTAAGAGTCAGCTGTGAGAATCCTGCACAGGTGGAATCTCTGGAGAACATTAAGGCTGCCACACAGCAGCATTTAGGAAGGTTAATTAATGACAAATTTTCAAACTTGTCCAACGTCCATGTTTAGGCACCCAACTAAATATGTGAACTGATCTTCAGAGGTAATGAAGACTCACAACTCCTATTAATGGGAGTGGGTGAAGTCAACATTGTAAATATGAGGGCACCTGTTTAGCTGCTATCTTTTAGGACTCCAAATAAAAGGCTCACTTAAGCTTCTCAGAAAATGGAGATGATCTACTTGCAACATATTATAATGTTACTCTAAATTCAGACAGGAGACAATAACGGAGACTCACATGAAAATGTCTCTCTGGTTCTGTGTGTGTGTGTGTGTTTGCTTTTCTCCCTCTCTTCACACCGGTCAACTTTGTACTTTAGCTGTGGAAGTAGGATATTTTACTAGATCTGTATTTTATATGGATGATAACAAAGTATTGCCTAAATCTTCATTGTAACATTCAATTTCAGTCCTTTGTGCTAGCTTCATTCCTAACTATCCATAGACTGCTCTTAACAAAAATTTGCTGTCATATAAACATTTTATTAAAATGAACCAAAGGTCCAAATACATATGCAAAAAATCCTCTCCGCTTATTAGCTCTATTTATTACATAAAACCATGACAGTCCTTTAACAGTGACTTTCTCTGCGCTTCCATTAGCAAACTGCTGGCATGATTTCCCCCTATATGAGAATGATAAGTTATACCTCCATACTACTACAGTTTTTTTAAAAATACATTTCCCTAATATTTAATTTATAAATCATTTCCCAGATGTATTGGTAATAAATGTTTGAAGGCGGCAGACAGGAATACAACAGGAAAGCATAATGCGTGCTGTTTACTAGGAGGCCTCATTAAAAAGGCATCAAGGAAAATAAAAACAACCTTGTGAACCTTTGTAATTGGTCTCAGGAGAAATGGAACTCTAAGGACATCAATGCAGAGATGTCCCAGGCCAATCTAGTGCTTAAAATTATAGAAAATATTAACTTCAGAATCCATTTCATACTCTTCTGTTCTTAGAATGGAAGTTATTTGTGATTAGAAAAGCATTTGGTATTGCATCAAGGGTGACAGTTACATACCACACTTTATAGACCATACTCAACATTTAGAAGTATGACTTTGCATAGTATAAAGTACTGGTTATTACATCTCTTTCCTTAGAAGTTATTTTGTTGGCAGGATAATTATATAGCATTTCATTGCAGTTCATCTTGATCACGTTTTACTGTGCCCTCCTGGAAGATCTCTGATAATTTGGCCAATGTCCAATCCATTCGGTTGTATATTTTAATGGTTTCTACCACAGTAGCTTCACTTAAGCAATCTACAGTGGGTGTGAAGTTAAGTACTTGTATTTAACTTGCTGTTTTTAGAAAGGATTGGGCCAAGGATAAATTTAGTCTGAACTCTGGGCAATGGAAAGGGTTAATACATCACTAAAGTGAACAGTTAATCTGGCACATTCCTCCTCTCATCCCCCCAGTCCCAATGTGCTTTCTGTATATTCATTTAAACACAGATGTCACTTGCTAAGCTTCATTTTTAGACCAAATGTAGCATACCACTTATTACTGAACAGACTTCAAAATCCATATTTAAACCCAGCAGGTCCCAGAGGCTCTTTTCAGATACTTCTGGGCTTCCCAGAAGACTCATGAAAGTAGATTAAACTAAAAATTGCATTTCATTTTCCTGTTTTGTTTGCATTTAAATAGTGGATGTTACAGCTGGATAATAGCCATCCATTTTCTTATGTACTTCCATTCCAGCAATATGCATTTCCATAACGTTCTTAGGCCCATAAAGTACGTATTTCTCTCTACTTCTCGGAACATGGAATAAGACAGTTTTCTGCTGTGTAATTTTGTACGGGAAAAGCTAAGACGTTCTAAATGGATTTAATTTGTGAGATCTAAAAGCCATCAAAGCACAATTATTTTTAGTGTCTTCATTTAGAGATATATTTCACTGCGGAATAATCTGCTTGGGGGAAAAAAATCTACTTTAGATGTCTGACTCTATGGGTTTGTATTTCTCTCACCTTCTTCAAATCCTAACATTTAGCTTGATGTCTAGGATCTTATTTATGGGCTGGAATTATTACCAAGGGCACCCTGCACTCTGTTAGGAATGCTACATATCTGTCAAATTACCTGTTCTCAGTGTTTCTATCATTTTAAATACTGAAATACCTTGGTTATTATTCCCACTTACTATTATTTCATATTTATATTAAAATTGTGGCCCAGAGGCCCCATTGAAACACACATGATGGTGCAGTTCACTCCACCACACTTAGAACAACTCTGCCTTGATAGGAGTAGGAGAGGTTTTGTTGCTGTCTAGTGAGGCAGGTCAGTGTGTTCTCTTCCACTCTGGACCAAATCATTCTCTAAAGAGGTTAGGAAGAAGTGAGCAAGGGCAACTGTAGCTCTGGGATCCTGGTAGCACAAGACCTTAAAAATATGTCTATTATTAGGACCTGCTGAATGAGTGCTTCCAGCTGCAGTCAGCTGTGGAGGCCATAAAGATCAATGGGGAGTTTGGCAGAAAAGCTGTTTTCACAAGATGTTCTGCCCCCTTCCCAATAAGGCTTTGGAAGAACTTGGGTCTGAACTTCTGGATGCATGTTCAACTCAAACTTGGAAACCGTTAAACATTTGCACACTGGCGTTTCAATGTTCTTTTGTGCAGTATTTCATGGTTTAGGCTGCTGTGCATTAAAGGAATGTCTCAGCAGAAAGAAAACAGTCAAGTCAGCAAGGTCTCTTCTTCAAGTGTAATATTTACAACCAGCGAGGCAAATAATTTGACATAGTAGAAAAAGAAACAGAAACGCTCCTCAGTTTGAAATTCAACCCTGTCCCATGAGGTGCAGAGTCCAGCTGCCCTCTCTCCTCTACTGCCACTATTATAGCCCTGCCTTTGAGCACCTGGGGTGAAGGAAAGCTGAAATGAAGTGGCACCCAGTAGCTGAGAACTGGGGGTATGACATGCCAACACTTCAAATACTTCCTTTTATGTGAGGATAATGTCTGCTTTCTCTCTTACACATGGACTTATGAAACAGTGTTGTCATTTTCACTCATAAGGATAGCTCAATTCCTGGATGAACATGATCCGAACCCTTGATCGTCTGCACTCAAAAGTCCTCTAGACTATGTTATAAATCTACTCAGTGTTTTTGAATGCTCTTGTTTGCATTCAGATGAAAGATGCATAAACACTGCTTTAGCTTGCTATTGGTTATGTATCTAAAAGGTCTAATAGCATCAATTATTCTTTCCAAAGTCAATTTGTAATTTGTGCTCACTACATTTTTTCAGGACCACCTTTCCCAAGCAGAATCATAGGAATACTTTATTAATTGAAGAAAACGCAACTGTCCAATACAGGCAGATGACACCCTTGGATACAGTTGTCATCATAGAGAAGGAAAATATTTCTCTCTGAGGAGTAACATATTTAGGAGGATACCTGAAAACTAGTAGTTCCCATAGGATTAGATTCCTAGATTCTAAGGCCAGAAGGGACAACCATATAATCTAGTCTGACCTCCTGGCTATGACAGGGCAAAAAACACCCCCTCCCCACCGCCATGCCCTCCCCAACAAGATCAGCAAGTAGAATAGAGAAAAGTATCGCAGCACTCAGGAGACTAAGGGTAAGTCTACACTACTCACCGGATGGGTGGGTAGAGATGGATCTTTCAGGATTGATTTACCGTGTCTCGTCTAGACGCGATAAATCGATCCCCGAGCACTCTGCCATTGACTCCGAAACTCCACTGCGTATGTTAGGTCGATCTGTCCCCCTCCCCCAGTGTAGACCAGGGCTAAACTATTGTAAATCACAGGCAGAGAAGAACAAAGACCAAGATAAACCAATGTCTGAGGTCCCTGCAATGTGAGGGAAATTATTTAGTGAGATATGCCTAGGTGAGGCTGCCATTAGTTCCTCTGAATTACAACTGCCTCCAAATTTCAGGGACCTGCAGCATAAATCTGAGAGGAGAATCTGGCCCTCCAACTGTGAAATACATATGTGTGATGGGGTCCCACCCCAGAGAAAGCCCCATCTGCACAGAAGCAACTCTCTGGGTGGCGCTCCCTTGTGGCAGGCTGTGGGTTTGCTGTATTTTACCCTTCGTCACCTTCTGTTGGCTGCCTGTGTCTGGGTCTTCCGTGGTCCTCCAGTTAGGTTACCCAGACATTCATTCCACTTCTCAGGTATCCAAGTCCAGTTGTAATGGGCCAGGCCCCAAGCTGGCTTTACCAGCGGGTCCATTCACCCAGCTTCCCCTGGGCTGGCAGCAAAGTTCTTACAAGCCAAACAGAATCACACTGTTCTTTTACTTCTCCCTGATCCCTTAGTAGAATTCCAAAACTACAAACAAAGGTAAATGCTACCAAAACATCTTTTATCCCTCTTTGGACCACTCCCCTCAGCCCCCTTTGAGGAGTGGGGCTTTGTGCTTCAAATGGTGTCTCCTTAAACAGGAATCCCTAGCTTGCCTTCTTGGAGCTGGGTTGTAATTAGCCAGCTGCAGGGCCTTACCCAGCTTATCCCTCAACTGGCCCCGGCTGGTGTCTACAACCTGCAAAGAGGGAGGAGGCAGCATTTATGCTGATCCCCTTCTCCCAGCTCATCCCCAATTGGCTGGGTGAGAGCTGAACCTGGCCCTGCCTCCTTTGCAGGGCTGCTGGCTTTGAGCCCTTAAAGATACAGTGATGGGATTATCTCCCAAGCATCACTTATTCCCAGGATTACTTCCTCTCTATCAATATCCCCTAGATCCTTTTTATAGACAAACACACACATATACATATTGGACCTCTCAGAACCTTAAAGTACAATGCAACATGACGGGGTGGGCTAACCACTAGGCCCCACTATCCTTAAGGACAAGACAATACGAGAGGCTATAAACAACATTACCTTTTAACACTATTCCTGCAGTTCACTAGGGGATTTGGTTCAGACAAAATAGTGGTAGAAAGATGTTTGTCTCCCCTGCTACTCTAGTAGCCATGTGTGCCCGTCCCTTTTAACAATATGTATAAAAAATGCAGGGTTTGCTCAGGTGCAGTTACATGCGGTGCACATGTCAAAGACCTCATCTTCGGCTGATTCTCTCTTATTAGATTACAGCCTAGCAGATGTTCTTTGCCCTGAGAGGAGTTCCAACATATTTTACATTCAAAGTCTGTCTCCTCTGAGAAAAACTGAAAATCTAGCTACCATTTTGCAGCCTTACAATATTGCTTTTGAGGGATTAAAATATTAAATCTCCTGAGCTTTCTGTGGCAGTGTGGCTAGTTCTGGATACAGGCAAAGGAACTCTCCAGACACGTGCAATTTTCCTTTAAGAGCACTGCGGGAAAACTTGGGGAAATCTGTTTTGGACCTAACTAAAAATATTTTTAAAAATATACAGATTTTAATGATATTCAAGAAGGGCAAATTAGTTCATCAAGCATTGATGATTAGCTGTTGAAAGAGGAAGTTATGCACAATGATGTACATTTTCAAAGGCACATTTTGGGAATTTCTGTGTGTGCTTATATCTGTGCCCAAAGAGAACATGCACACTTCTTTCTGAAAACTGATAATTTATTCCAACCCTTTATTTCCTGTCTTTTACTGATCCATGAAAAATTTCCCCTCCTATCTCAGAACTGCTTACTTTACTTAAGAGCCTTTGGTGAGCGACCTTGACAAAGGCATTCTGAAAGTCCAAGTACATTATATCCACTGGGTCACCTCTGTCCACATGTTAGTTGACCCCTCAAAGAATTCTAGTAGATTGGTGAGGTATGATTTCACTTTACAGTTTGGAGGACAGAGAATATGGGCTGTCAACCACAGCCCTAGCAAATTGCAATTTTACTCACCAACTTTCAAAGAGACTTTGGGAACAATTTTACAAAGTGCCTAAATAGTTTAGGAGACTAAGTCAATTTTGAAACGTGCCTTAAGAAGTTAGGAGCCTAAACACTATTGACTTTCAATGAGACTTGGGCTCCCAAGTCTTTCGTGAAAAAAGTAATCCTGAAAATGGTATTGATCCATTACTAGATGGAAATACAGTAAACTCTCGATTATCCAGGAGAATAGGGAAAAAATAATTCTGGTTAATAAAATCCCGGATAATCACCATCAATAGGAAATATTGGGAGTGGGGGTTGGTTCACCAGCCACCCTGCGCCGGGAGGAGGCGGTATTGGTTCACTGGCTGCCCTGCACCCTGGTGGGGTTGTTTTGTGTGTGTGCTTGGGGCGACAGGAAAGCCAGAGCCAGCCCTGCGAGTTGTGCATATATTTTTTTGACATCCTGGTTAATCGACATCCTGGTTAATCCACATCCTGGTTAATCCAATCCTGGATAATCGAGAGTCTACAGTAGTAGAATTGTCAGTAATAATGCAAAAAAGGCAGAATTGTTCAATAAATATTTCTGCTCTGTGTGTGGGGGATAAACGGATTACATAGACTGAGCATATGTTAATGATAAAATTCTTTCCAATCCTCTGGTATCTCTGGAGGATGTTAAACAGAAGCTACAAAAGTTGGATATTTTAAAGTCAGCAGGTCCAGATAACTTGTACCTAAGAGTTTTAAAAGAGCTGACTGAGGAGCTCACTGGACTGTTCATGTTGATTTTCAATAAATCTTGGAAGCATTGAAGATGTTTCAGAAGTCTGGAAGAAAGCTAATGTTGTGCCAATTTTTAAAAAGGGTAAGCGGGATGACCTAGGTAATTATAGGTCTGTCAGCCTGACCTCAATCCTGGGTGAGATAATGGGACTCTATAATTAAAGGGAAGTAATGTAATTAATGCAAATCAACATGGGTCTATGGAAAATAGAACCTATCAAATTAATTCAATATCTTTTTGATGAAATTACAAAGGTTGGTTGATAAAGATATTAGTGTAGATGTAATATGCTTAAGACTTCAGTAAGGCATTTATCTTGGTACCACATGACATTTTTATTAAAAACTAGGAGGATGTACAATGAACATAGCACTATGTGGTTTAAAAACTGGTCTCAGGATGTAATTGTAAATAGGAAATTGTCACTGCATGGGTGTGTTCCCAGTCGGGTCCACAAGGATCAGCTCTTGGCCTCACACCATTTAGCATTTTTATTCATGACCTGGAAGAAAACATAAAATCATCAATGATAAAGATTGTAGATGACACAAAAAGAGGGGAAGTGGTGAGGACAGGCCACTGATTCAGAGAGAAGTAGTTTACTTGGTAAACTGCGTACAAACAATTTGCATTTTAATATGCCTAAATGTAACTAGGGCCAAAGAATGCATGACATACTTAGAGAATGGGAGCATCTCTACTGGGAAGCAGTGACTCTGAAAAAGATTTGGGGGTCATGGTGAATAATAAGCTGAACATGAGTTTCAATGTGACACTGTAGCCAAATAAGCTAATGCGATCCTGGGATGCATAAACAAGAGAACCTAGTGTAGGATCAGAGGAGTACCAGGAGTACCAGTAAACAAGGGACTCAGGAGGAGTCTGTATTTGGCACTGGTGTGACAGCTGCTGGAATATTGTGTCCAATTCTAATGCAAACAATTCAGGAAGGATGCTGATAAACTGGAACTGGTTCAGAGAAGGGCCATGAGAATGATTAAAGGATTAGAAAACATAGCTTACAGTGATAGAGTCTAAGAGCTCAATCTATTTAGCTTAACAAAGATAAGGTTAAGGGGTGACTTAATTACAGTCTATAAAGTATGTACATGGGGAACTATTTAATAATAGGTTCTTCAATCTAGCAGAGGAAGGTATAACACGATCCAAAGTTTGGAAGTCAAAGCAGGACAAATTCAAGCTGGGAATAAGGTGTACATTTTTGATAATGAGGGTTATTAACCATCGGAACAATTTACCAAGGATTGTGGTGGATTCTCCATAACTGACAATTTTGAAATCAGGATTGGACGTTAAAAGATATGCACTGGGAATTTTTTGGGGGAAAACTCTATGGCCTGTGGTATACAGGGGGTTATTTCCTGCAGTCCGCCAAGCTCCCCTCCCCCCTACCACCAGGCACTTCTCAGCATCAAACAGCTGTTTGGTGGCGCTTAGTGCTTTCCAGGAGGGAGGGAGGAGGAGTGGGGAGCTGAACGCTCAGGGCAGGAGGTGGAGAAGAGGTGGGGCAGGGGCAGGGATTTGGGGAAGGGGTTTGAATGGGGGTGGGGAAGGGGTGGGAAGAGGCGGGGCCTCATGGAAGGGGTGGAGTGGGGGCAGGGCCAGGGGCTGTCAGTGATGCGGCCCTTGGGCCAATGTACTAATCCTCAAGTGGCCCTCCTGGTGATTTGAGTTTGAGATCCCTGGACTAGATGATCACAGTGGTCCCCTTCTGGCTTTGGAATATATTACTCTATATGACTACTTCTGTTTTGAAAATGGGATTTAGACTGTGTTTAAAATATTCCAAAGCATCAAAATGTTAAAAAGGATGATTTGTAGAGACCCCACTGAACTCATCCTTTAAAATACAGCAATTTATTTGCTTCTTTCATCTGTAGACCCTGGAACTCTAAGTTAGCCCACATGAGAGCTAAAAATATTATGTGAGCTACTAACCGAGGTAACTAAAGCAGGAAGAAGAGTTTGAAATGCTCCTCTAGTCTTATGGTCAAATTTGGCCTTCATGTTCTCCCTGTGTGAGTATACTCAATTCAGCAGGGTTACTCAGGTGCGTAAGTAAGGGCACGATTTCCCCAACAATAAAGAACTGCCTGAGAGAAGGAACCTTCTATTATTCTGAGTAAGAGTGAATGAGACACAATGGTAGTAACACTCTTTGTTTTTATCTGCTGGGTTGCCGGAGATATTGCTAATACACAAGGAGAATATGGCCGCTGAATGCAGCAAGGCACGAAGAAGGACTTGTTCAGCTACTGTAGCAGGCCAGTTTCGTGCTTTCACAGGCAGAGTAGTACGATGGCTGCAGACATACGTCAGGCATGAAACAGACCCTCTTCAAGTGCTCTGGTCAGCCTGCTTCACGCCTGCACAAGCATTATGCAATGGCTGTAGGCAAATAACAGATCTTCTGCATTGGTACAGCGGCTGAACAGGACTGTTTTGCCATTAGAGATATAAAACAGTGGAAATATAGATACAGAGCAGTTATTTTGGTTTGACCAGGAATATAGCCAAAGACTGGAAATAAAGATATGGAACACACACAAAAAATTGATCCATTCCTTTAACACTTCAATTTCCTTGAGCTGACTTTGACGCAAATATGAAGGTGTTCTAAGTGGTTTATGGGAGATACAAGCTGCAACTGAACAGTGAGACCAGCTAATTTGGGGGTAGCTCAAGGACTGGTCTGCTATTTAGGCCTCAATATTCAGATCACACATTGTATGGCTCCACAAGACTTTTTAACATAGTGGAAATTGATATAATAACAAAGTTTAACTCCATGAAGAAATCATTCCTAATTACCATTGCCACTTTAAATTATCCAACACACTCCATACAAATGCACCTTGCCGTGAAAGATTTTATAATTAATGAAACGCCCTCTTCCACTGCCTATAGCAGAAATAAAATGCAGAAGTTATTTTAACAGGCTGTGCCTCACCACAATTATGTGGTGAGTTAGTAATCAAAGAAAAACCTTCTGCTTCACAGCCCGAGCAAAGCAAACTTTAGAACTTCTCCTTCTACAATTCCGCAAACTCCATTTCATGGTATAGATGGACAAGGAACTAATTTAATCGCCTTCCAACCAGAGTGGTGCACTGAGGTTCAATGTCAGCCCTGACATAAGCAAATGCAGCTTCTATTGAAGTAAATGGGACAGATTTGATTTCAGTTAGGATAGGTGACATACGGATTAACACTAAGGACAGAATATGCCCCACAGTGGCTAAAGTGCAAGGATCACACAGGGGTTGCGCAGAGCATGCAAAGATCAATTATTCAAGAATTAATGCAGTCATTCTTAACCTATGTGTTGGAAACATGAACTGAACATAAACCAGTTTGGTGATGCCTGCCTGAAGCTTCAGACAGCTTGCAAGGAAAGCTCTGTAAAACAGGCATCCGAGAGGGGTCTTGTCTAAATCCAGGCTAAATGGGAACTGATGTCTTTTTAATGTAAAAGGGGCTCTCTGCCCTGAAAAATTGAGAACTGCTGGTTTAACGCAATGATCATGTCTGATTTAAGACATTCACTCTTCTATCTTATTATTAGGAAAAACTTTTTCACTAGGAGGGTAGTGAAGCAATGGAATGGGTTACCTAGGGAGGTGGTGGAATCTCCTTCCTTAGAGGTTTTTAAAGTCAGGCTTGACTGGCTGGGATGATATAGTTGTGGTTAGTCCCGCTTTGAGCAGAGGGGTAGACTAACTGACCTCCTGAGGTCCCTTCTAACCCTGATATTCTATGATTCTATGATCTTATATATTGCATGCATAATCTTTGCAGCATGTGTGTGATCCATGTATTTTTGCCTGCATGTGCGCCTAACATGGATATTTACAGAACAGCTTTAATTAATATAGATGAAGAGTTATAAAAGACTAACTACCTATATATGCACGGTTCCCCGCCGCACTTCTCCCCTCTACCATTTTTTTTTTTTACTTGACATGATGAACGTCCAGTAGTTCCAGGAATAATGTCACAGAATGGTTGATTTAACTTTTCCAGCAGGAAAATGACACCCAGGAAAGAAGTGCTTTCTGAAGGGGGCACTTCCAAAATGATACTAAATAGCAGCAAAGCACCCGACAGGGCCTTAGGGACTGCAGATGGTGAATCCAAATCTGTGTTACCAAGTTTGCTTATGTTGAAAATTATCTTTTTTAATGGAGATATTTTAGATATCTGGATGTTAATAATGTTCATACATTTCCCAGCAGGAAATCAGTTCTTTTTAAAGACTCCACGCTCTCAGAAGCAGTTGGGGGATAACAGTAAGCCAGAAAAAATTAACAAGATTAAAAAATTATTTTCAACTTTTTTTTCCTAATATGGTATCACATACCAAATGACTCACAGTTCTATGTAATCATGAAAAAAAATCCATAATTAGTGTAGGAGCCTGCACACTTCTTTTGAAATCTTGTATGGAGTAATTAATTTTCTGAGAACCAATGTTATATGCACTTTCTTCACCACCCTGTACTACTCCTTTAATAATGTTGTCTGGATTGCTTGAATCAACAGATGGAAGCAATTTTTTTATAAAATGAAAAAAGGTACAAATGGTACTAACTATGCAATGTGCTATACTCTTTCAGCTGTCCCTGTTAAAATTTTGCATTAGAATTTCACTATAATATCACCATATGTACATTTTATACCGTTATGGTAATTAAAAAGTTGCAATTAAAAAAAAAATCTTGACCCAAATTCTCATTAATTCCTTTTCTATATTTCTATTAAAATTAAAACATAACATTTAAGACAAGGGGCTATACTATAATATTTTACATGTGAGCCTCTTTCCTTGTAATTTATTACACGTTATCTTCATATGCAAAGAAAAATATTTCCAAAAGATTTTTAAATTTTAGTTCTCAACTGACAATATAAAAACTTGAGTATTGACATTTTTTACCCAGATCCACTTCAAATGTTGAAGCTGAGAGTTAATTAATAGCTATTTCATTCATGTTTGATACTGTCAAAGGTAGGTTATATTGGAGAAGGACAAGATTTTGATACCTTTGTAAGTGTCCTAGGAAAATATAATTTTGTGATGAGAAAAAGAATGAAGAATTCTAAGTTCTAATTTCTTTTCAGACTGTTTAAATATTACATGGGCAATATGTACTAGAGTAAAACAATATTTTAAGCCTCTATTAAATACCAAAATTAATGCACATCACACCCTTCCAATATTGTATGGTAAAAATGATGAGAACTACTTTTCTTATAGAGAAAATTTATACTTACAGTATCAGCTGTCTTTGTATTCTCATTTGCATTAGCCTAATTTCAAGACTTAGTGTGTTTCTTCTTTTTGTCTTACCAGTGCTGTGGATACAAGGAGCTTCAATCTTTTATTTTCAGACCGTTTCCTTCAACCACAGACTCTCTCACAAATGAAACAGCTTCGTCACTTGAACAAGTCCAAAAACCTTGAGAAATCCACGCACATTCATCTCTTTTTACAGTATTTCACAGAGGTAAGAAAAAATACTTCCTTTCTTTGTGTTACATTTCAGAAACTTTAAATGGTCTAATATCCTATTCCTTTTCAACATACCACAAAGTGCTAAATGGTAAGAATTACATTACTGCTGCTTCTTAGATTATGACTGATAAGGTGAGCCTTTTACATTTATATTGAGTTCTGAAGAGCTGATGCTATACTGGTCTAATAATTAATAATTCATGGAGCCAAATTACAGCCCCAGAAGGATACAGTCACTTTTACTAGTTCTTTCATATTCCACTGATTTATGTATGACAGTGGAGGAGCCTGAGCAAAGAAAAACTTCTATTTTAGGTTTAAAATTAACTCCTTTTTCTGTCCTTGCAAAAGAGGTATGGTATACAGTGACATTTCTGTCAAAATAAATGTAGGTGGCATTAATGAAATGTCAGGACATAAGTTAAATTTATTAAAAAAAAATAACTCTCTCAGGTAATTTGGATATTAAGGCAGATAATAACCCTCAACAGAAATACCTCTCTTTTTTATCCCAGAAATGTTGTATGGCCATTCAATGATCCATTAGTCTTCATATCCTCTTCTCAAAGCTCCCTTTTTCCTGCTGTCTTACATGCACGCCCTTCATGGATTGATTTTCCAATCCAGTCTGTCTGGCCCCCAGCTTCTTCTTGTTTTCCCTCATGACCCACTTCTGATGTGAAGCCCAAACATGGAAACAATAAAGAATGACGGACTAAGAGGTTTATAGGGTAACCACTTCATCTTGGTTTCTCAAGCACACATTAGCTGGGATTTTCAAAAGTGCATAATTTCCATTTTCAAAAGTGATAGGACAGATTTTTAGAAGTATTTGGGTATCTTTTACCTATACACAGACAGTGGCCTTTTTAAAAGCATAGAGCCTTACTCTCGGAAACCACCAAATTGTTTTGGCTGACATTTTCCAAAACAATTCACCCTGAGTTGGATGTCCACGACGATAAGGTTCAGCCCAAATTGTACAAGTTTGGCTAAGTTAGGGATCTACAATCTTTGGCATGCGGCCCACCAGGGTAAGACCCATGGCAGGCCGGGACAGTTTGTTTACCTGCTGTGTCCGCTGGTTCAGCAGATCACAGCTCCCACTGGCCATGGTTCACCGTTCCAGGCTAATGGGGGCTATGGGAAGTGGCATGGGCCGAGGGATGCACTCCCCACCGCTTTCCGCAGCCCCCATTGGCCTGAAGCAGCGAACCGTGGCCAGTGGGAGCTGTGATCGGACAAACCCGCGGATGCGGCAGGGAAACAAGATGGCCCGGCCTACCAGGGGCATTACTCTGGCAGGCCACATACCAGAGGTTGCCGAGCCCTGGGCTGAGTTATAAGCAACTGAAAACAGGGTCTTATAATAGGTCTTATAATCAGGCAACCTTAATAATAGGCCCACCAGCCTTATAACCTGCTTGAATGAGGCATGCTCAAAGTGTCTAAACCAGTGGTGGGTAACCTGCGGCCCACCAGGGTAATCCGCTGGTGGGCCGCTGGACTGTTTGTTTACATTTGCATGGCCGCTCGCAGCTCCCAGTGGCCGCAGTTTGCCATTCCCGGCCAATGGGAGCTCTGAATTACCCTGATGGGCCATGTGCGGCCCGCAGGCCACAGGTTGCCCACCACTGGTCTAAACTAAACCCATGTTAGATCAATATTTTCACAAGGAGAAATTTCTATTTCATTTTAAAAGCCATTTTTAATTTTCAGTGACTAATGAATAATTATTATTTTTTGATAACAGACATGTGGATTGTATGAATAAATGGTTATAGGGGGTTATCATGTAGATTTAATCTAGGAGAAAAACAAAATAGGGTTGGACATAAGACTAATTACTCCATACCCTCCTATTGTGTCTGCTAGTTCATTCTCTTATCTGCTTAGCATATTTGGACTGGATATTTTATTTGAATAAGTGGCACATATCCAATTACCCATATAAGGATAGTCTTTCAATTGTAACTATTGTATAATGCTAGGATGATGCCCACTGCTTCTTTACCATGAAAGCCAAAATTAAATCCTTTAAAAGATAAAGCTGCCATCAATATCAGAGACTAGCTATTGAAAGGCTGCAAGAAACACCTGTTATTAAAATTTTAGGCCAGATAACAGCCATTAAGTCTTCTGGTTGGCACTTCATATTTCACAAAGCCACAAAATGTGCTTGAACAACACTATATTTTCCATAAAAACACAATGCCTCTTGGAACTCACGATATTGAAAAGGGATTCATTTGAAATCTCAGTTTTGGCAAGACTCCGAGGAAAATCTCCCACTTTAAGCAATATACGAGGAACCATTATTTAGAAATTAAAATGCCCTGCCGAATTCCTGGTTATTTGCTCGGAGTTAATTTTGAATTGCACAAATCTCACAAAAGCGCTCTCAAGTGGTTTGATTCCTTTTTTTTAAACACAAATTGAAACTGTTGAGAAGAGAACACTTCTTGTTTGGACTTTGAGAATCCCATGTATGGGTAAAATTTTCAAAAGTGCCTAAGCTTTAACATTGGCCTAAGTCATTTTGGAAAATGTGATTTAGGCTCCTAAATCAATCAGGAGCTTTTGAAAAGTTTATACTAAATCTATTTCTATGTATTTATTCGGTTTTGAAAAGGTTATGTTGGATTTTGTAGGCTCAAAATGTAAAGCCCTGCAGGATGCTATATATATATGTTTTTTAAAAAAATATTTACAGAAGTGTTTACACATTTCAGATTCAAGTGAACAACCAAATTGGCTCAGCCAGCAGTTTTTGTGGTGGACACTCTGCTTGAAAAACTTAAGAAGTCTCCAGCCTTTTCTAAGTTAACCAAATTTAAACCAGTGACATCTGCCTGAGCTACTGACAGTCTAGATGAACAGGGATGTTAAACTCTGCAGTTTAATGATGATAATGTAAATGTTAACATTCCATACTATTTCACTGCAGAGCAAAGTATGCAAGAAGGTACAGGGACAATCATATAATGAAGGTCTGCACAATTCACTGTGGATGACATTTGTTTTGGCATTTCATACAGGCAGAGTTTAGGAGAGTAACTTTACAGGGAAGGATCTGGGGGGAAAAGTGGAAGTACATGTGCAATTTTGCATGTTTGTAAGTGGAGGCCTGAAACATTTTTCACTCTTGGGAGCTTCATTCAATTGAAAGCATGTGTTGACTATTAACAGGCAACTGATACCTAATTACCTGTATCTGCTTTTTAAATGCAAGTTAACTAGGTCAATAGAGTTGAACTGCTATTAATAATTATCCTGTGCTAAACCTGTCACTGAGCATGATCTAAACATGGTTCCATGAAATAGGTTATTTTATATGTATAATGTATATGTACAGAAAGTTATGAACATGAATGGTAAATGAGAATGCTCAGCACACCTAAGCAAGCATTCAGCACCAGGGGGGACTGGGCCATACATTTGGAAGAGGGACTTCTAAGAAAGACCCTCGTGTAAGATTTATAAATCAGATCACTGTATGTGAACTAAGAATTTCTAAATGGTATTCTAATCCCAATGATTATATAGTTTTAAAACATGCGTACTAATCTAGCACAGTCCAGTTTTAAAACCAATTCAGTACACATTGTTTCCTGCCACCCAGAGAGGCTCGCAGTGCAGGTACAGTATAATGGGAGAGTCTCAAGAACAACAGAGCTGTGGCAAAGGAGACCTCAACAGAAGCATTACATCTTTCTGCAAGACAGAAACCTAACATAAAATCTCCTGTGGAAAAATAGCAATCTCATCCTCAGAGAAACAAAGGTGAATTTAGAAGTGTAAGTATATCAAAGACTATTTATCTGCACTGGCAATTCTGTTTATGCTATATTTTTCCCTGTAGATTTAATATTTTTTCCTTCTAAACAAACGTGTATATAGCATTTACTGAGGTCAATCTGTAGCTTTTGAATTCACAGAGTCATTAGTAGCTGTGCATCCGTACTTCACTTCAGTTGATATGATAAAAGATATGGAAGCCATTTGCAAAGATTCTGGTAGGAATTCAATCTGTCCTATGCACACATCCTGCCATTTTACGTATAATTTCTAAGCCCTTCACTCAAATAAAACCTTATGTTGCTTGAATTTAGACTTTAAAGCTGATATTTTTGAAAGCATTTACAGGACTTGGACAACCAACATAAACATTACAAAAGTGATTTAGGGCCAGCTTGTCAAAGGTGTTTAGCTTAAGATGTCGATAGGTACCTAGTGGGATTTTCAAAAGCAGAGTAGGTGTCTCAAAAGCACTAAAGTGAATTGCAGTCAATGGGAATTAGGTACCTAATCTGCTTAGGCACATTTGAAAAAGTTCACTGGGTGCCTATGTGCATCTCAAGGTGCCTAAACACCTTTGAAAATCTGGCCTTTATTGACCTGGAACTTTAACTCCAATTTCAAAAGTGATTTAGGCACTGAGGAAGCCTAGGTATCATTGAAAGTCAATTGGAATTAGGCTCTTGAGTGATTAAATCTTTTGAAAATGGGGCTTAGATGCTTTTGAAAATGTTACCCACAAATCCCAATATGTTTAATGGGAATTGGACTTTCAAACTCTACCTCTCCCAGCAGCACTGAAAATCCCACCCTCAAATGTTACATTTGCACCACTAAAATAGGTATTTAAAAAAATGAATAAATAAAAGAACTGTTGCTTAATGTATTGCTAAATTGGCACAGTAAGTGATTAAAGCAGTAATATACATTTCCAGTGAGGAAGGTAAAAGCAAAGCCACAATAGAGAAAATAGAACATATGCAAGGATTTGAGCTTGAAAAGAGTTAGTGGTTGTTTAGTAGACAGACTCTATTCAAGGAAAGTCTAAACCAATTAAATACAATTTAATCTTTTCCTTCATCTGACAAAATCACCCTTCCCCACTGACAGATTAGTTTTAAACCTCCGCCTTATCTTTCTCATATCTAGTTATGAAACTGCCATTCTACAGAAATCATTAAAAAAAATCCTAGAAGTTGTATTGTCCCCTTATTGTGAATGTGATGCATCTACACATGCATATGAAAAGAAGAGCAAGAACTGTATCTATATACATATACACAACTTACATATATGCATCCCTACCCCATCACCTAACAGATGGTCAAATTCTACAGTCTTAATATGGGCAGAATTCTTCTTGATTTCAAAGGGAAGTAGCCTCCATGAAAACTGAAGGATGAGGTCCATATGCAGCGGAGTTAGCACATTAAATAAACCATTTTGTAGCTAAAGAGGATTTAAATTAATCAGAAGGGTTCCATGTGTCACTAGGGTGGATTTTTTATTGGAAAATGCAAATGATTTTCTTGATAGGTCTCCACTGCTGTGTCATTTAAACTTCAGGCTTAAAAATGGGCACAAATCTTGAGCATAGTTCATCCATTCTTAGGAACAGACAAAATGTGCTCCATGAATAAAGCTGCAAATGCAATGTCTCCAATTAAAGAACATCTATACTGCTTCATGTGCTCAGCTGATTTTTTTTTTTACTCTATTATCTATGAAAATTGCTGGTAATTACTACATCTGCATTGTCTTTGCTGCCAGGTTTTTTTTTAAAAGAAAAAAAAGTATAATGAAGCACAGCTATATCTCCAGTGTTAACTTCAAATTATACTCAAACTCTAGTGAGAGCGATGTGTCAGCTGAACCTCACATTGCTAAGAGAGCATTAGAAAGATTGGCAAAATGCCAGGCTAAGTTTGAAATTAACCCTGGAAATTTTCTCTGTCAGCTAAATATTTAATCTGTTTATAATCTACGTTTCCTCTAAACAGCATCATATTTCTTACCTTTTATCATTTACTATTTCCGCCCCATGCTGCTGAGCTGAAATGTATGTTCAAATAGAAAAGGGGATTTTTCTGAACGGAGATGTTTAACAGTCTGACCTTATGATACTTCAGTCTTCACTCATTATTACCAGAACAATTTAAAATCAGTTTGTCTTATCTGCACGATATTTTGGAAACGAGACCTCTGAATCAACTCTCTGCTCTTTCCAAGTCTTCTGTGAGACAAAGCTGAAATACTGAACAAAATTCATTATTAAATATCTCTTGGCCCTTTCCCCAAGAGTAGAGGTCTTAGCCCCATTGTTCTAGTTAAATTTCTAGTTCAGTAATTACACTCTGCCATCCTAAATTCCTCATTTAATATCAGTTGAATAAGCTATTCTTCCCTGTCTCTCCTAAAGCATTATGGAGAATTGTCATGTGCTGTTCAACAGATGTCACTTTTTACCCCAGAGGTAGCTGCATTTCTGTACTGAGTAAAGTGATTCCTGCAATGCTGTAAAATTTACAATCTATGTGTAATAATATGTTGTTGTTAGGGCTCATTTGGGAGGAAATGTGGTAGCACAGATGCAGTAAATGTAAATTGCCATTCCCTGTACTGTTGATACCCACTAGGAAATAATATATACCGAAATAAGTTTTTCCTTCAGATGACTTCATCATGTCTGTCAGAACATATAAATAAATTAGCAACAAACATCTTAGCAATTGTAAAGCCATTTAGCTTGATAGTAATACAAAATATGTTTTATTTACATTCTTTCAAAAGCTAAAAAAAATTGGCTTGCTTCATAGTTACCTATGATGTATTTTACATATCTGGTTATGGAAGTGTAGGACTGGAAGGGAACTCAATAGGTCACCTAGTCCAGTGTCCTGCACTCAAGGCAGGACTAAGTAATAACTAGAACATTCCTATTAGTGATTGTCTAACTTCTTCTTAAAAACCTCCATTAATGGAGATTCCACAGCCTCCCTAGATAATTAGTTTCAGTGCTTAACTAGCCTGACAAATAGGAAGTTTTCCTAGGGTCCAACCTGAACCACTCTTGCTGAAATTTAAGCCCATTGCTTCTTGTCCTATCCTCAGAGGTTAATGAGAACAATTTTTCACCCTCCTTCTTGTAACCCTCCTCCTGGAACCCTGGATGATTGCCTGTTCTGTTCATTTCCTCTGAAGCACCTGGCACTGTCAGAAGACAGGATACTGGGTTAGAGGGACCATTGGTCTGACCCAGTATTGCTACTCTTATGTTCTTAACAACCTTTTATGTACTTGAAAACTGTAGTGTCCCTCTCAGTCTTCTCTTCTCCAAACTAAACAAACCCTTTTTTTTCAATCTTACATCAAAGGTCATGTTTACTTTCAACCATTTTCGTTGTTCTCCTCTGGACCTGCTCCAGTTTGCCCACATCTTTCCTGAAATGTGGCACCCAGAACTGGACACAGTTGAGGCTTAATCAGTGTGGAGTAGAGTAGAATAATTACTTCTTGTGTCTTTGCTTACAAAACTCCTGCTAATACATCCCCGGATGATGTTCACTTTTTTTGCAAGAGTTCTACTCTGTTGACTTATATTTAGCTTGCGAGCCCCCAAATCCCTTTTTTGCAGTACTCTTTCCTAAGCAGTCATTTCTATTTTTTGTGTGTGCAATTGACTGCCCCTTCCTAAGAGGAGGACTTTGAATTTGTCCTTATTGAATTTCATCCTATTTACATCAGACCATTTCTCCAGTTTGTCCAGATCATATTGAATTTTAATCCTATCTCCCAAAGCACTTGCAACCCCTCCCAGCTTGGTATTATCCTCAAACTTTATGAGTGTACTCTCTATGCCATTATCTAAATCATTTATGAAGGTATTGAATATAACTGGACCCATGACCAATCACTGGGGAACACCATTCACTATGCCCTTCCACTTTGACTATGAACTACTGATAACTACACTCTGCGAACCAGTTTTCCTACCAGTTATGCACCCACCTTTTATTAGCTCATTCTAGGATGTATTTCTCCAGTTTCTTTATGAGAAGGTTATGCGAGACAGTTTCAGAAGCCTTCCTAAAGTAAACCTATAACACATCTACAACTTCTCGCAATAACCACAAGCCATTTTACCCTGTCAAGGTAACAGGCTGATTTGACATGATTTATTCTGATATAACATGCACTATAGCCATACACACAGTAAAAAGACAGATTTAAGTTCAGCTGCACAGAACGCATATTACTTGGGAGAAGGGAATGTCTTTTTATCCCTTGGTTGCCTGAAGTGCATAGACCAAGTTATCAATATTCTCAGGTTGTCTTATGGGAGTGCCTAGAAGTTTAACCAAGATTGCAGCTCTATTGTGTACACACAGAGAAGAGACAGTCTCTGTCCCAAATACCTTACAGTGTAAATAGAGAAGACAGAGAAAGGAAGTACTATCATTCTCATTTTACAGCTGGGTTATTGTCATACAGAGAAATTAAGTCATTTGTCCAAGGTCACATAGGCAGTCTTCGGTAGAACTAAGAACTGAATCAGATCTTTTGAGTCTGATGTTTAGTCCAGTGTTTTAACCACAAGACCAGCTTTTCCTTCCTAAGTACTGTTAATAAGTAATTGTTTTGCCATGTAAAGCAACAAATGTTGTGGAAGGGCAGAGAGTATATTGATGGAAGAGCGTAAACAGAGAGCATTAACACAAATAAAAACATTTAGGGCCTGGTTCTCGGAAGTGGATCCAGGCCCAAATAGGTCCTGTGGATGCTCAGTATTTCTGAAAATTTGACTCCTATATTATATTTATTTGTGCTTCAGTCTTGTCTCCATTAGATTCCATGGGAGTTCTACGATTGTATTTGAAATTAGTAAGCCTCCAAGATAGATATGTCTGCACAGCGGAACTGCGCCATACACTGTAATTAAAGAACATTTTCATTTCCGACACTAGAAAACTTTCCCAGTATGAGACTGTTCATTTAATCCCTGAATAAAAGCACTTCAATATATTGCAACACCTCACAGAGATCCCCTGCGTACTCAGAAAAAAACGCCCCCGGGTAAAATTAACTTGGCCAATGAATATAATGTTATCAGTCCAGAAATAATATATTTTTACATTTGTATAAGGCCTTTCATCACAAAGAGATCCCAATGTACCCTACAGTTACTTACACACACAACACACACACACATACACACACCTTAAAACTGATCTGTCTCCAGGTTAGATAGCACCAACTTATGCACATCATGATGCACAAAACGGGAGAGAAAATAACCTGCACCTAAAGGCAAAAGGGTAATGTGCTACTCTTACCATAAGATTTTTTTTAAGACTTATGCATAACAGGCAGATTATTGGTTCTTAATACCCTGCTATAATAAACTGCACAGAAGTCTTTTTTTATTATTATTACGGAAGGATGACGAGCATATTCCACCCTGAGGATATACAAACCTCTGATCCAGCAAGGCTAGCTATTTGAAAGCCGATACTACAGGCATAGCTATTCTGCCCCCTCCAGCTGAAATGAAAATATTTTGTTTACTAGGAAAAATAATGTACAGGGAAGTACAACCAAATTGACATCCTGATCTATCCACCACAAAGCACCCCTCCAACTTTACTTGTACATTGAAATAAACAAAAGGGCTTTGCAAAGGAAGAAAACCATCATTATCCCTACTTTGCAGGTGGGGAGACACTCAGGCACAAGGCAGTGAATGAGATGCCAAGATGTCACTAGCACAGTCAGGAACAGAACCTAGCGGACCTGACTTCCACTCCAATGCCCTATATACTGTACCACACTGCCACTCCAACAGGTTCTGCTAAATCATAGGTCTATGCTTAGCAGCTCATTGATATACTAATTATGATTAAATCAAATTTTATACAATTTTCCACCTGTCTGGCATTTGTTAAAAACACAAAACAAAACCATAAACAAAGGGTTACAAGCTTTTTTACCATAGAGAGAGTCATTTCTTTGCTGCAACTCGTGTTTCTGCTGCGCTTTTCAGCACACCCCTAATCTCACTTTCTCTTCTGAAAATCAAGAAGAAAGTCACTGCGAACAACAAGGACACCAACCTGACCTTTCCCAGGCAGACATCACATCGCTGAAGAAAGAAGCTGTAATGCTACACAGCGAAAACACATCCACGCTGCCACCACAGGGCATGTGTGTTGGTAAGAGGGAGACAGAGAGAGGCAGAGACAGGCAGGCACTGCTGAGCATCCTATTAATGTACTCTACATAAGGCACAACTTGGTCTTTATATTATAGATGCTCAGATAGTGAACAATCCACTCCATTTGGTACCTATCAGATAGCAAGGCTATCAGGGTAAAATCTTAATCTGCTGCATGTAAAACCACTGGCGAGTGTATCAGGAATTACAGAGGTACATTTTTCTATTTTAGTTACACTAGTACTGTAACGCTCCATCTGCATTTCACAAGGATGGACAGGCAAAAGAAGGGTGTGATAATAAAAGACATCAACTCCGAAGTCAAGAAGGATAAAGGTGCAATGACACAATTTAGCAGCACGCTTAAGGACAGCACTGGCAGCAACAGCTGGACAGAATTTCAATGCAACAAAGAGACGAACAAGATTTATGAATTGGTCGAATCATTTTTTTTAAAGTGTAAATATTAACCCTCAACCGTGCCATGTATGGGAATGGTGTGACACTGTATCTATGTAGCTAATGTTCCCATCACAATACAGTCTGAGCTCCAAATACAGTAATTAGAGAGGTAGCCATGTTAGTCTGGAATTGCAGAAGTGACAAAGAATCCTGTGGTACCCTAAAGACTAACTAAAGTATTGAAGCATAAGCTTTCGTGGCATAATACCCACTTTCATATTACTTACTTCCACTGCATGCATCTGACAAAGTGGATATTAGCCCACAAAAGCTTATGCTTCAATACTTTAGTTAGTCCGTAGGGTGCCAGAGGACTCTTTGTCACTAATACAGTAATTAAGATTCATATAGAGAGTGGCCCATATTATTTGCACAACTCTTCGAGACAGTCACTTCCTTTACTTTAATTCTTCCTCTCTGGTTTTAGCAGGAATCTATTTGAGAAAAAAAATGATGACAGTATCATTTCCAGAGCTGCCAAGCACTCACAGCTCCTAGTGATTTTGATCAAAATCTGCACACCTGAAAATCAAGCACCGATAACTATCACGCTTGAGTCCTTATCTCCTCCAGGAGGGTTGTTCCATAGTCAAGCACACTTGGACAAGAACACCTTATCTCTCGTTCTCAAGAGTTATACCCTTATCTGCATTTTTACAGAATAGTACAGCTGTCTCTATGACCCTGATGCAGCCAAGCTCCAAACTACTGCAGCACTTAAGATTAAGGGTTTAGATTTGATGCCAGAAGTAACCAGGAACAGGTAAAAGATGTAGAGTACAAGTGAGAGATATTCTCAAAGTGCTCCTGAAGAGGGGGACAGGACACTGTCTGGGGTTTCCCTATTGTTCCCACCTTCAGCGATAGATACTGTACTGTAATTTATTATTGTTGACATTCAGCTGTTCTTGACATCTCAGCTATTGTATTTCTAATTGTTTGTTTAGTAACTGAGTTATCGTGTATTCTGTGTCCATTGATATGGAGAGATGCTTTGCCCTGAGAAGTACGGGATGAGAGATTTTTACTGTAAGGTTGTGCAAATGTTTTAGGATCAATTTTGTCTGGCACAAAAATAGGTTAGCTGAAGAAGGAAAACTATTGAACAATATGTTGAGAGAGTGGAGTTCCAGCAATGCAGGAACAGCTGTTCTTTTCCAGTTGATATATTTAGGGCAGACATAACTAGAGCTAGGAGAACATCTGGACAAAACCCAAAGTATTTAATATTTCCAAGAAACTCCGTGAAATGGATGATTTATAGTTTTTACATTTTATAGTGCCATCTCGCTTTATGGAATTTAGATAACCAAAAAATCCTTATACTCTCGCACCATAAAAATAGTGTAAAGAAGGTGATAAAAAAGTCAGCCCAGCCTAGAGCTGCTCTGTAAGCAAGTCTGGGTCAGGAGCATTCTGTATATTGCTTAGCTGCTGCCACTGATTCCCTCCTGGCTAAGCATCTTTTACACCCTGCCCTCCAGCATGAAGTCAGAGCAGGGTCATTGCAAAGAAAACAAATCAGAAAATGAAACTGCTAAGCAGAATTATTGAATGCCTTTTAAAATTAAAAAAAGCTGAAAATAATATTCTCAGATCCCATCTCAGGAGGGAGGTCCTGTTTGACGCCTCATTTGCCATGGAAGTGCTATTTTAGTTTTCTATGGGTAAAGAGACCACACAAGTGGGCCTTCTAGCTGGCTGGCATCCTACAGGGTAGAAGAGGGCTCCAAATAGGCTGGCAGAGTCAAGTTGAAACATGACTGGGCGACCCATAATTGTTTGGACATAGCGGCTCAAAGCCCATATGCTTTGGCAGCAGCCACTGTTCTAACTTGTAGGCTGGAACTGGAGTCCCGGATCAGCCTAAAAAAACCCAAAAAACAACACAAACTATGGGCTTGATCTAAAGCCTACTGAAGTGAGAGGAAAGACTCTTACTGTCTTTGGTTCCAACCTTTATCCGAACATAATTTCTTCTTTTGCTCATCTGCCAAGCCCTGCCATTGCAATTCTTTATTGTATCTTCAGCAAAGCTGGAAGCATTTTTTCTATACACCCTTTATTGTGTAATTGTGATGGTATCATTAGTTTGGGGAAGATGGAGTAGGTGAGGGAAGGCACAGTAGCTATCAGGTAAGCAGGAACTGATGTACAAACATATAAACGTGTCATTTAGATAGTCATGAATTTGCAGGTCTTCATTTTGTTGTAGTTCTGACAAGAACTACAGAGCTCACATATCTTCATACCAAGTGTCATGAAATGAAAAAAAAACACCCGTAAAATAGAAATACTGCTATTAGGGAGTACCCTGAACTATGAGATGTTAAACATACACAGAGAAAGTAAATATTACTGTTGACAATAGTTGATTAAAAATCTCCACAGCTTCCAATATAATGGAGCCCCAATCTATATATGTCCACTCCCCATTTTCAAGTGTATGTAAATAGTTGCTTAATTATTGAACTCTGTTACACATCAGAAACAGCTAAACTTGTTTAAACTGTAACAAAAATATAATTATAATAGATTAACTTGTCATTTTAAGTAAGACAACAGGGAACCAAAAGGATCATTTCTGCTCTTTCCAAATTAAGCTTGCAAAACTTTAAACTGTAAGTGAAAATACCATAGATTGCATTGTAATTAATTTCCAGTAATAGTATCTACTTTATATTGGTACCAACAAACTTCGTCTTAATTAGGTTGACCTTTAAAGAGCTTCTCAGGCACTGGAGAACTTTAAATGCTTTAAAATAGGATGTACTCATGTTCCTCTCTGCTCAAACAAAATTATAAAAGCTTTGAACACACATCTTGGGTCCGTGCTATCCTTTGTGTAACTCAGCTGACTCAGGCCTGGGATCCATTTTTGTTCCCTTATATTAGAATTTCAGCTCACATATACTTTGGAATACTTGCAGCAAATTCTATGTGTACGTGTTTACATGGGCTATAGTAAAATATTTCATTTCTAATATGTAGGTGGAGTGACACGTCCTTTACTTCTATTGTAAGGCACCTCATGAACATGTCCATCACCGCTGTGCACCCACCTGATTAAATATAGATGAACGTTGCAAAACATGGAATGGAGTCGGTGCCGGATTGGGGTCCAAACGCAATGCAACCAAAGGCTCTTTCCCAACCCCTCAGATACAGTGTCTATGGGATACCTGGCTCCCTGCTCTGCCATAGGTACCTCCTGCTCCTAAGTCCCCTCTGGCAGTGTTCCCCTCCAAGCACCCCTGAGTCCAAAGTTTGATCCCCCCCATCACCAAGAACAGATCCATATATCCATGGATCCCACCTTAATCCACCCCCTGAGATTTCAAATCACAATAGCCGGCATCTATAATCAACTGAATGGATAAAAATGGATTTCAGGTCTCTGTTCGATGTCTATGCCCAATATAACGTATCTGATGACACAGAAAATGCACCATAGCATGTGGGTGGAATATGAACACGCTCTCCAAGAGCCTACAGTGATTTGCCTTTTAAATTCCAGTTTAGAGTTTAAAGAGAGAGTGTCTCTCTTCCGCTGCATGTATATTTGCATTGCAATTTGTTTATTTTAATTGCATTGTTTAAGGTGCCCAGATTCTCGCTTTAGTGTCATTCCATCCAGCAAAACATTACAGCTATTGCTGTTAACAGCTAGAGCTGCTACAGGAAAACACATTTAAATATGACTGGACTTTTTTTTTTTAATGTCTGTTTCTGGCAAAAGATTAGTTGCGCTGCCAGGTTGGAGCAGTAGGTTTGCTAAGGCATCAGCTGTTTTCAGATATTGGTTTCAGATCAGCCAGAGGGCAGCTGTGAAGTTTTAACTGACGTGGATAAAAGGCGAAAACTAAAGGGAAAATTAAAGTTGCATTTAAGGCTGCAACTTCATCAACTAATGAACTTTATCTACTTATCCTCATAGATAGGCTGATTTTCTATGGGACTTGCAGGACAAGTGAAGTCAAGAGGAGCTGTTGGGTGCTAAGTACTTTTGAAAATCATGTGATTAGCTTTACCCACCTATGTCGTTCCACATGCTAACTGCAGTGTGTATGACATGGGTTGCTCGTGATGGTAGGGGGCTAACTCAAGAGCCTTGGGGCTAATATCCAGTTTACGTCTTATGTTCCTAAAAGCTCATACTTCAGGATGTCAGCCCCTTTGCCCCTGTCCTTCCCCAACCATGCATAATGTATTCTGTTGCTGTTGTTGTTTTTAAATGTCCTTCCTTGGAAGAATCAGGAATGGGCATGGCTGGAGATAGAACACTGGACTGGGTGAGCGAGGTGGCACTAAGCTTTCTCTCTCAGGTGCTTGGCTGGCTGGTTCCTGCTCACATGCTCAGGGTCAAATGGTCACCCTATATGGGGTTGGGAAAGTATTTTCCTCAAGGTCAGATTGGCAGTGACCTTGTTTTATTTTTCTTCCTCTTCCTCTGCAGTATGTGGGTGAAGGTCACTTGTCATCGTGTCTCTCACTTAATTATTTCCCTGTCATTGTGGGAGCCTCAGGCACAAGTACATGCTGGTCCTTCCTATTCCTGTGGCACACAATAGGCTTGTCTCCTGGGGACTGTATTACTTTAGTCTCATTTTGGTTGTGGGTTTAGTGCTGAGTGGCATTGGTGGCCTGTGATGTATAGGAGATCAGACTACATGATCTGGTGTCTCTTCTTCCTTTAAACCCTATGAATATATTTACTGTGTCCTATGTAGGCTTCACAGGCCACTCATAAAGGCCGAGATTTAGAGACCCAGAGCAGCCACAATTCCAGTTGACTTCAGTTGTAATTGTGTCATAGTTCTTTGAAAATTAGGCCTGTCGTACATATGCTAGAAGAGAGCTAGCTTATGCCTCCTCCTCCCCCCGCATGTGGATGAGGACAGATGGCATGGAGCTGTCTCTCCTTATGTCTCCGCACATGGGCTAGGACAGTGCACTGAACAGCAAAGTGTATACAGCTCATGCTACATGACCCATTTATTCTCCCAGACATTCCTGGGAGGTGGAGGGATGAGTAGGTGGATGGGAGTGGTAGGAAAGGATGAAGGTTTTTAGTGGGGTCTGGTGGATTCAGTCTGTTGGTCTTAATTGCTGCTACACTCTAATAATAAGCATGCATGTACCTAGAGCACTGGATGGTGGATTCTGGGTGCACTTTTAAAATAAATTGAAATATATCAATATAAGAAATTCTTGAAGGCAAGCCCTTTACATATTTAGTAAATTTCATTCCTTGTAATGCTTTTATAGTATTCAGTAAGCATAAAAATCAGTTGTCTCATGATGTTGTTTCAGCCTTTGAGGTTTGAAATCCTACAGTGCCTGTCCTTGATGTGAAAAGGTAACAAGCAGGACGTCGTCATTCTCGTGAGGGGTACTGAGGTAATGATCATATTTCTACAATTCTCCTGGCTTGTGTGGGGACAAAAACTCTGTGACCTTAATATCCATGACTATCACCATTTGTACACAAATATGCAAATTGTTCATTTACACAGACTAACGTTTTTGTCCAGCAAGAAAAATTACAAGCTATTCAAGCTTTAAATTGTCCCTCTGAAAATGTTTCTAATATCTACAGAATCTGACAAATTGATACATCATAAAGATGCTCCCTGTTTAATTATACAACCTGGTTCCCAATCTCTCCAGCGCATGGCAAACTACTTAAATAGCAAAGCACAACTTCCACTCAACATCCATGCAAGGGGATTCTAATGCTTTCTCCTCACTAAAGTCCCTATGGACCAAGTGAGTGAGGGAAAGTTCAACCTACAACTTACTTTGGTCTACTATGTACAGATATATCGCTATCACAGCAACAAACATGAGTTACCTATTATCTTGGCTTTCTATGTATAGTACATCGAAGCCAATGCTGCAAACTAAGGGCCAGATTCAGACACAGCCTTGTGTTTAGGGAAGGTGGTACCACAGCGTGGCTAGGGCATTCTGTCCCAGGGAAGATGGCTGCCTTTTGGAGCAATCTGTTATGTGGGGAAACAGAGAGACTACTATAGTGTCCTTCCCCCTATACAGAGGCAGCTACGTGATTGCATCTGGTCTCAATTTAACCCCGGGATTTGTAAATTATTCAGTGTGGGCAGACTCCGGCATTTGTACAGAGAATCTTGCAGGTGGTTCAGGGCCACAGATTTTAAGTTCTCTGGAGCAGGGACTGGGCCTTCCTATGTGTGCTTGTACAGCACCTAATAAAATGGCGCTACAATCATGACTGGAACCTGTAGGAACTATCACAATATCAGGATTGGAACTGAGGTCTCATTAAATAAATGAGAAAATACAGGATTACAGCTCAGCCCAGTCTTCTCTTTAAGATTTCTCTTCCCCACTGCCCAGGCAGCCAAAATAAGAGATCCCCAACAAATATAAAAAATGGAAATGAGAGCCCAAAATTTACACACATCCTGGTAACTTCCCCCTTGGCAGCAGCACGTAATGCAACAGCATCGCCACATCAGTCATGATGACTTGCTTTTACTTAGTTCCTATAAAAATTCCTCCTCCTTTTCTTTTGCATGCGAGTGTGGCTGATTGTTCATTTCACACTGTCAGTTTAAGGGATTCCTTTTTATGAACTTGAGCTCTGACTAGATTACAGAGACGGCTTATGTTACTGGAAATGAAGAGGAAAAGAAATTAAGGCTAGTAAAGCCAGGCCAGTATCATAAAAATAACTGCATATAATTGCTAACCTGAAACACAAATACAAGGAAATGAGCAGGGCAGGCAATAAAGAACCTGAGGAAATGACCTTAAAATTTCTGCCTTGGGATGGACTGACTACTGTACTGTCTAATCAGCATCCAGTGCGACTTTGCCACAGACTGAAGGAGGAAACATAATGCAGAAACATGAGAAAGAGGGGAGATAAAAGAAAAACATTAGGAGAACAACGTGTTTCTTAAATCGGTCAGGGAGTGGAAAGAAAATGGCATTGCCTATTTAGTAGACCTCTGGTCTCTGGCAAACTCACTAATATGTTTTTTCAGTATCATGCTTAGAATCTTTAAGAAGCAAAGACGTGTGTGTGTGTGTTAGACTGGAGTCTTATTATGCAAGTGTGCAGTAAGATAATCATTGTGATAATGTGTTGGGGGGGGGGGATTTCCAAAAGCATTTAAGAGACTAGGATCCCCAATTATCAGTGATTTTGAAATGGAGTTGGGCACCTAACTGCCCTTTGTGCCTTTCAAAATCTTCTCCTTTCTCCTTTAAAATGCAAACGTTTAGAAGCAGAAGCTGTGACTTTCTGTATGTTTGTACAGCACCTCGCATATTCGGGTGCTACTGCAGTACGAAAGGATAACTACAATGTGTATGTGTGTCTGTCTGTGTATGTACACACTTGGCCTCAGTTCTTATCCATCTATAGTCAAATCACACAACATTTTGTTTTTATTAGGGCTGTCAAGTGATTAAAAAATTAATCTTGATTGATCGCATGATTAAAAAAATAATCACAATTAATTGTGCTGTTAAACAATAGAATACCATTTATTTTGAATATTTTGAATATATTTTCAAATATTTTTATTCAATTACAACACAGAATACAGTGTGAAGTGCTCACTTTATATTTATTTTATTACAAATATTTGAACTGTAAAAAAAATCAATTCACCTCCTACAAGTACTTCAGCATAATCTCTTTATCACAAAAGTTGAACTTACAAATGTAGAATTATGTACAAAAAACTGCATTCAAAAATAAAACACTGTAAAACCTTAGAGCCAACAAGTCCACTCAGTTCTACTTCTTGGTCAGCCAATCACTCAAGCAAACAAGGTTGATTACAATTTGCAGGAGATAATGCTGCCTGCTTCTTGTTTAAAATGTCACCCGAAAGTGAGAACAGGCATTTGCATGGCACTGTTGTAGCTGGCGTTGCAAGATATTCACATGGCAGATGTCCATTCTTGCTTCATTCACCATTCCACGGGACACACTTTCATACTGGTGATGGGTTCTGTTTGATAACTCTCCAAAGCAGTGTGGACTGATGCATGTTCATTTTCATTATCTGAATCAGATGCCACCAGCAGAAGGTAGATTTTCTTTTTTGACGGTTTGGGTTCTGTAGTTTCTGCACCCAAGTTTTGCTTTCTAAAAACTTCTAAAAGCCTGCTCCATACTGCGTCCCTCACACATTTTGGATGACACTTCAGTTTTTTATATCTTTGGTTGAGTTCTGTAGCTATTTTTAGAAATCTCACATCGGTATCTTCTTTACATTTTGTCAAATCTGCTATGAAAGTGTTCTTAAAACGAATCTGTGCTGGGTCATCATCCGAGACTGCCATAACATGAAATATATGCAGAATGTGGGTAAAACAGAGCAGGAGACATACAATTCTCCCCCCAAAGGAGTTCAGTCACAAACATAATTGATGCATTATTTTTTAATGAGCATCATCAGCATAGAAGCATGTCCTCTGAAATGGTGGCCGAAGCATGAAGGGGCACATATATTCAAGGCCATGATTAACTGTCCGGATATTTTTGGTCTTTTGATGAAAACCTTGTCTTTGTCTCCTGGACTGAGAAGTAAAAACATTATCTAATAGTATCTGGCAATTAATACCTTGTAACACCAGCTATAAAAGTGCCATGCAATTGCCTGTTCTCACTTTCAGGTGACATTGTATACAAGAAGCAGGCTGCAGTATCTCCCATTAACTTGTTTGCCTTAGTGATTGGCAGAATAAGAAGCAGGACTGAGTGGACTTGTCAGCTCTAAAGTTTTACAGTGTCCAGTTATGTAACCAAACAAATCTGCATTTGTAAGTTACAGTTGTATGAGGTGAACTGAAAACTATTTATTTTATCATTTTAACAGTAAAGATATTTGTAATAAAAATAACAAAGTGAGCACTGTGCACTTTCTATTTTGTGCTATAATTTGAAATCAGTATTGGAAATTTAGAAGAACATCAAAATATTTAATACATTTAAATTCTATTGTTAGAAGTGTGGTTAATCATTATTAATTTTTTGAGTCAATCACATGAGTAAACTGCAATTGACAGCCCTAATTTTTACATATCAAGATATGGAAATATAGCAGCTATAAGTATTTGTCATTTTGCATTTCCCAACTAGGCAACAGTACAAATGACTCTCCCTCTAGAAGCTCTCAGCTCTTTGTTGCTGAGAGTTTGTGATATCCTGGCACCACTGCTCAGGAGAGTTTCTGATCCCTGGTAGGATATATTCCGATAGAAATCACCCACAGGCCCACCTCAAATTCTGAAAAGAAGAAACTGAATACCAGCCTGACATCAGTCCAATGTATGAAAAAATAGAAAGGACGCCCAAATAAAAAGGGAGGGTGTCTCATGACACTCAGACTCACAATCTTCCTACCTTCTTGATAAGCTAGTGGGATATTCTACATAGTGGTCTGTGCAGGAAAGTTTTTTAGCCAGATCCTTTTCTGGCTGTAAATTGGCTTAGCTCCATTATCAGCAGAGGAACTATGCAATTTTCACCAGGTGAGGAACTGGTCCTTACAGTATAAATGTAATGAACCTTTACTACAGACACATGTATTCATCAAGGGAGACTGACAGATAACCATGCCATCAGAAATAGTGAGATATTATACGCAAGAAAAGGTATCCATTTCCTTTCCATTATTACTTATTTCCTCATTCACTCTGCTAACACAAATTCAGCTGCTTTTTACAGTATTGACAGAAAACCAGTATACACAGATACAAAATAAGAACTTCCTCAAAACTTTTAAGTCCTTGACATGAACTGGTCTATAGTCATTCAAATACTAGAAAAGATATTTTGTCCAGTTAACTGTTATTCATAGAATATTGGCATGCTTTTTTTATTTAAGCTGACAAGTCAGTAGGGTGCAGAATACGCACCTAAGTGCTACAGATGCATGTAACTAATTGCACGTTAATGTATTTTCAAAACACCAACTTCTCACTCAACTCGTAAAGTGATAGATACCAATTTTCTGCTGGGAGAAGCACTTGCTGCTCAAGAGAAGCTCTCTCCCAGATGAAATAAAGATGCAAAATAAGCTGGAATCAAATATTCTCATTAGGCAGATTTCTGTCTATACTTCTTAGATCAAACATGAATGCAAGCAGTAGGAGGTAAGCCCATATCTACATCGCCATATGTCACCCTATCATACTTATCCTCAGTCCTGTTAGCTCTTTCAAATGTCATTAAACTTGACTATACTGGAAAATATCATAAGATCATTGCATCTGTGCTGTTCCTGACCCATGGTATTTGTGTCTATAAAAAGATATCACAAAGATTATAAAATTTTTTTTTGGCATACTCTCAATCTGTGGAAAGCATACAGGGCTCAGTTCTGTGTGGTGCTGGCTGCCCTCAATTCCCATCAGCTTTAGAGAGCTGATTATGTTCAACAGCACCTCATAGAATCAGGCCAATATTAAATACAAAGGAGATTTACAAAGTTTGATCTGGAAGCTGCAATTTTATACATTAACACAAAAGTAACTTTTGACCTCCGTGAGGCCAGTAGAAATTTGGCCTGAATAAGGAACCGGGGATCAGGCCCATATTTTGCATATTATTAATTAATAATACAAGGAGCAATAACCAACAATTAATGTTCATATATAATAGGTACATAAAGAGATTTATTTTCATACACCACACACAGGGTTATGAATTTTAAAGCGTGGTAGCTCCTGAAGAAAAATTGCTGTGCTATTATTCCAATGAAGGGTTTGCATAATCCGTATTGATTTTTATTTACGGAGCCCTAAATTGTTTGGGACCTCCCTATGCAGTTGATATTGTTTGCCACAGTGACAAGTTCACAAGTGTTAAAAAGTGTTAGAAACTGGTAGCAGGGCATGTTCCATGCACCGACCTTATCTTTGGAGTTCATTTCACCTTTGTTCTGAAATAACTGGGTTTCTTTACTGTTGGAGATCAATATTTCAGGGGACTTTTTGGGGAGGTTTGAGAGATATGAGGTGGTCTGGGCTTCAGGAAAGGAAGGGAGTTCACAGTCCATATATTCTGATTTTTATATCATGCCCATCATCATGGTATCTGGTTCAGTGGTTCTATTTCTTCCATGAAGATTTGTTCAGGATGGAGTAGCAATCATATTTTTGTATTAGATGTGGAGATTTTAAGTTTCTCCCAGAGCCTAAGGTTTTCAGTAGGCCCTCATTAATACATGGAAATAAATGTCAGAAAAATCTTGGATCTCAGGAAGGAACCCACAGAGTTTAAAGCTTTGTTTTTATTTATTTAAACATTTAGTTTAATTAAAGAATTATCGGTTCTAATTGATACAACTGACATTGGGCACTTGCCTGAACACACAAAAAGCTTAGTTGATATGAGTCTAACATCAGTGACTAAGTCTACTGCACTGGAAGGCCACTCCAGCTGTGACCCAGAAGCTAACAAATAATAGTATACTTAGCTCTCATAAAGGGCTTTTACAGGTAGGTCTCAAAGCACTTTACCAAGGAAGTCGGTGTCTTTATCCTATTTTTACAAATGCGGAAACTGAGGCACAGAGCAGTTAACGTGAGTTGTCCAGAGTCCAGATAAGCCCACAGGCCATTGGTGGAGCTAGAAGTAGAACCGTAGTCCCAAAGATCAGTAGAATACTCTGCCCATTAGGCATCACTGCTTTCGAGCATCTCTGTTGCAGACGGTTTTCGTTAGATGAGATCACATTCAGAAAGAGAAACAGAGGGGGATTTCTGAGCTTATTTGGAAGACCTGTATGGTCTGCATTTACAAGGCAGATGTTCCTTCTTATCATTTAACCTCAATTCCATTTTTTTGTGTATGCAGCTTGAATTATATTGCAAAATGGTGACCTTTCCTTTCACTAGAAATTACAATTGTCCCCCACCTTTTATTGATAATACTAGTGTAGAAGCCCGTGTACATGGGCCAAAGTGCTTAATCCTGTTTGTCTGGGCTGTCTCTATGACTGGCGGCGGCATCCCCCCCAGCCATATAGCACCCCATATAACCCCCCCCATATAACATGTTCATCCCCCTCAGGCCATACAGCACCCCGTATAACCTCCCCCCCATATAAACACTCCACCCCCATGCCAGGCCCCTCACTTCAGACCCCCCTCCCCGTCCCAAGACCCCCTTGTACCTCGCACTCCACCCCCCGCAGCCGGCCCAGGCCCCGCGCCGCCCTAGCAACGGCACAACGCTCCGTAGCGATGGGGAAAGCGGGGCCCGCGGGCCGGCTCTGGAGCCTCACCGGCATCCTGAGTGAGTCCCTGCGGGACGGCTCCGGTCCGCACCCAGCTTCTCCACCCGAGGGGGAAGGGCGGGAGCCGTGTAACCCCGACCCTGCTACAGTGTAACAATAACAGGGGCGGTAGAGCCGCGGCGCCTGCTCCTCCCGGCCCTGCCTCCACGTGTGAGTGACTCGGCGCCCAGGTAACCCCCGCGCCAGGCGGAGATGTTTGTCTGGGCCATCTCTGCAACTCACAGTGGCCATTTTGTGCCGCCGAACTACAACACAAAGCATGCTGTTCGTCCGGGCCGTCTCTACTGCGCATGATGGCTTCGGACAAACATCCCATGGCCTTTTAGTATATAGGATAGTTGCAGTTATGCTACCCAGCCATTCGATGTCTCTGCTCTATACTGAAAATTCCAGAAAGGGAGTGGTCTTTGTTTTAAAAAAAAAAAAGACAAGCAAAGAGATTAATGCCTAATGGCAACCAGATGCTCAACACAATTAATATTAACAACAAGGGGGAAGGAACACAAGCCAGATCAGGGAAAGAATGGGTAAAGAATACTTAGATAAATTAGATGAATTCAAGTAAGCACTGCCTGACAAAATTCAATCCAGGGTACTTAAGGAACTAGCTGAAGCAATCTTTGAACTATTAGTAATTAATTTGAGAATTTATGAAGGACAGGGGAGGACCGAGAGGACTGAAATAGGGCAAATATAGGGAAACAAAGGGGAGTTATAGCCCAGTCAGTATAAATGTGGTACCCTGGAAAATACTGGAATAAATTATTAAATAATAATTTTGTAAACACCTAGAGGATAATAGGATAAGGAATAGCCAGCACATCAAGAACAAATCTCATGTCAAACCAACCTAATTTCTTTCTCTGTCAGTTTTACTGTCCTAGTATGCAGAAGAGAAGCTGTAGACATGATACATCTATATTTTAGCACAGCTTTTGGCATGGTCCCATGACTTTCTAATTAGCAAAGTAGGGAAACATAGTATAGATTAAATAACTCTAAAGTGGGTGTACAACTATTTGCAGGACAATACTCAAACAGCAGTTATCCATGGTTCAGGGTCAATCTGTGAGTGTGTATCTAATGAAAATATTCAATAGTACCAGACCTATGACTGACTCCTGTAGGACCCCATTAATGACTTGCATATTGCAGTGGAGAATATGCTTTTAAAATTTGCAAATGACACCAAGCTGGAGGGGTTGAAAGCACTTCGGAGGACATGTTTAACATTAAAAATCACCTTGACAAATTGGAGAATTGGTCTGAAATAAATAAGTTGAAATTTAATAAAGACAAGTGCAGAGTACTTCACTTACGAAGGAAAAATAAATCACACAACTACAAAATGGCAGTAGTACTGCTGAACAGGATCTGGAGGTTATAGTGGATTACAAATTGAATATGAGTCAACAATGTAATGCAGTTGTGTGAGAGGCTACTAGCATTCTGGGATGTATTAACAGGAGTGTCATATGTAAAGCATAGAAGGTAACTGTCCTACTCTACTCAGCACGGTTGAGGCCTCAGCTGGACTACTATGTCCCAGTTTGGATGCTTCAGGAAGCACTTTAAGAAAGATGTGGACAAATTAGAAAGAGTCCAGAGGCGAGCAACAAATATGATAAAAATGTTAGAAAACCTGACCTATGAGGAAAGGTTAAAAAAACTGGTCATATTTAAACTAGAGAAAAGACGATTGAGGAGGGACATGATGATAGTTAAAGGCTGTTGGAAAGAGGACGATAATCATTTTTCCTGTATGTCCATCTAAGGTAGGAAAAGAAGTAATAGGCTTAATCTGCAGCAAGGGGATTTACATTAGCTATTAGGAAAAACTTTCTAACTATAAGAGTAGTTAAACTCTGGAATAGGTTTCCAAAGGAGGTTTTCAATCTCCCATTCTTGGAGGATTTAGAGAACAAGTTGGACAAACACCTGTCAGGAATGGTCTGGCTTTACTTGGCCCTATCACAGTGCAGGGGGCTGGATTTGATGACTTCTCAAGGTGCTTTCAGACCTATATTTCTAATTAAACTAGTAATGAGTGACTGTTTAGAGAATGTTATTTTCTTTAATAAAAGCAAGTTGTTTATGAAAGTCCATGGCTCTACAGATGACCCCCCATTTATTGGCTCTTATTTCTCTTAATTTTCATTTAAAAAATACAGTGCATTGCTGTACTGTATCACAGCTTCCTAAATCCCAGCACTTTTCTCTCAAAGGGTGTTACAGTCAGGTAGGGCATAAGCAAATACTTGTTTTTCCATGTTTTAAACCTTCCAGCATTTCCCTGAATCCCAGCAGGGTAGGAAACATGCTCATTTCACCTCATTTAATCAGAGCCCAAGTATCTCACCTTTTCTCATTCCTATTTCAGCACAGAACTCAGGCTAAATTAACTTGACCATGGGAATTTATCTATGGATTATCTGCACATGCATGTCAATACATCCTGTCTGTTCTTCGTGATGTAGCACCATGAAACGAGCGGAGTGCTCCTGAAATTGGAGCACATTTCAATCCATTCTGAATAGACACCAAAGTATTCATTGAAGATGCAGCATACATCCATACAGTTCTCATTAGTGTCCACCCTGCATCTGACCCAGCATAGAAATGTGTTCAGCTTTAAAGTCAAATTAAAGGGGAAAAAATCCCAGTGATTATTGATAGATATAGTAAATGGAGTATATGGAAAATGACTGGCTTTAATGAATGATGTTTGAAGTAGGGAGATATTGGATTAAAAATTTTAAAGCATCTTCCAAACCAGTCATGTCAGAAAAAATAAAATGATGATTGTATAAAGAGGTAACATTTTTAAAGTTCATATTCAAGAACAAAGTGGGGAAAAGATCTTTTATATATGATAAATGGTTTTCTATCACACATCAATGAGAGAAAAGCCAAAAAGAAAGGAATTAATCAAAGGGAACAAAATGTTAAGGAAATATCATGTTGATCTCATGTGACTGACACTATCACTGTATTTTTTGTGTTTCAAATTCTTTTTATGTTTTCTCCATTTCATGTTTGTTTATATTTTGATATCCAGTAGATTATGTTTCATCATACATAATAAGGCCAAAATGTTTTGAAAATGCCCAAATTTAGCCAAAAATATGTGGTGGTGGTTTTTTTCTCCCTAGGGACTTTTCAGCTCATGAAAGTCCGGTGGACTTTTCAATACATGCCTCATGAGAGTTGGGTGGATGGGTGCCTCCTGCTCCCATTTTCCTCTTTGGGGTGAGCTCCATGTTTGGATTACATTTCCCATGATGCTCCAAGGCAGTGGTGGGCAACCTGCGGTCCACAGGCCACTCGCAGCCTGTCAGGGTAATCCACTGGTGGGCTGCCAGACAGTTCATTTACACAGCTTCCCGCAGCTCCCAGTGGCTGCAGTTCATGGTTCCCAGCCAACAGGAGCTGCTCCAAGCCCTATTCCTATGTTTAGGCATCTGCATTAAAAACAAAATATCAGAGTTTTCTGTGAAAAGTAAATGTTTTTACCAAAAAAAAAAAATTAACCAAAAAGCAAATTCCCCATTGAAAAATTAGCCTTGTTTGCAACACCAATAAAAACAGAATCCCCAATGATATCTTCATTAGCAATCTTTGAAGTGAGAAAGCCCCTCTAGCTAGTTTAGAAATAACACACATAAACCTAGAATCACAGGGTCATCTGGAACAGTCTGCTGCACTCATGGCAGGACTAAGTATTATATCTAGACCATTCCCGAGAGGTGTATGTCTAACCCGCTCTTAAAAATCTCCCCTTCTGTACAGATCACCCCGAGTGTATTCCATAGGGAACTGGAATGGAAGGAAGTGATGCAATAAAGCCATCACCCCATGTAGATGAGGCAGATCTGAATCCTCTCCAATCATATGGATCAGTGGTTCTCACCTTTTTTTTTCCCCCACTGGCCATTTGAAAATTACAGAGGGTCTCAGCGGACCACTTAATGATCTTTCAAATGCTGTCTGTACCATTAGCTAGTTGTTGTAAAGCAACTTGAATTAAAAAGCACTGTATAAAAAAACACAAATCTAGTAATAATAAACATATTTTTGTTCTACAGATAAAAGCACACAGCTCATATTTTAATATCAGCACTCTTACCTCTTGAATGTGATGCATGTGCCCTCTCTACTCCGCCCTGGCAGCCCCCCGAGCTGGGGCTGGAAAGGAGGGGAGTTCTCTCCCCAACCCCCTCTTCCTACCTCACTTCTCCCTCCCAACTACCCTTTATTGCCCCCAAGGCCACCACTTCACCTTACATGTGCGCCTGTGTGGCTCCACTAATTAGGTGGGTAGCCCTTCATTCGCTCATGTGCAGCTATCCATTATCCATGGACCACCTGAATGGAGCTGGTGGACCACTGGTAGTCCACAGACCACAGTTGGAGACCTCTGATATGGATGGTAGGTGGGATGATCTAGCCCATTGGGACTAACAATATCTACTGTCCTCTCATCTAACTTGTTTCAATGACAGCACAGACACACAGTCGTGCCCAGCAGCAGAAGAGTTAAGCTTTTTATATAGCAATTACAGAGCACAAAATACCACGATTCTCTAGTCATGTGACTACTTACATACACACATTAATGAAAAACCAAACAATGTACTGTTTATTTTAATTCTTCAACCAAAAAGGAACGACTGAAGTGTTTTAAGAAAATGCAACATATTTGAGGATGCTAAAGGCAACTGGGAGTGAGAAGTTAGTCAACAAAGATGGGTTTAAAACCAAAAACCAAAAGCAAACCATAATCCCAAAAGGATTTAAATTCACACAGTCTTAACATATGGCAGACACTTTCTCTATCAAGTGTATTGCTTCAACTTTTACCAGACCAAATTTATACACAGCATACAAAAGGAACACAATACATCACCCTGCACGTATTGCAGTTGTAGCAAATCCTACATAAACAGACTGTAGAGAAAATCCCAGCATCCTGACATATTGCTAGCTTCCTGAACAATACTACATTGCATTAGTTCCACTCAAGAATGCATGGTGCATCTATTTAATCTTTCATGTTTTCCAGGCATCACAGATGTGCTACCTCAACACTTTATGATCTAAGCAGGGGCTCTCAAACTTTTTATTATATTATTTTTTATTATTAATAATAATAAATATTGTTATAATGTGAACAACATTCCACTAGAGAAATTGTCCTGTTTACCACCTCCACTCTCATTCATGATGACAAAATACCTGTGTGGCAACAACAGCAACACTGTACATGGGAAACTAAACTTAGGAAAGTATGTAATGCATTTTTATTTCTTTTGATGTAATTTAGCAGCTAGAAATAAGAAAGACATGCTTACTCTTCAAGATGACTAGCCTACTCTTAACAGACACCACCAAATTGTCTGTGGACCAGAACTGGGAAATCTCTCAATTAAGGTAACTCAGTCTTTGGTTCTGGATGCTGGGATTGGAAAGTGCTAATTTAGCCAACCAAAATGGGACTTATATTCTTTCATTAATGTAACAGAAACAATGAGTACTGCAAAGCAACTGAATACAAAATTATGTTGGAAAGCCACAGAATTTGTGCAATCTCTGGTTTGACAAAATAATTGCATTCAAGAAAAAACCCCAGTAATTATTATACTTCATTCATTGTCTGTTTGATCTAATGGAGAAAAGAGTTTGGTTTAGTGATTAGAACACAGCACTTTGAGTCAACATGGTGTGGTGTTTCAGATGCTGCTTGTAAAATCATAGAGAAGAAGGGACCTTACACCTATCGACTTTCTGATGGGCGAGTATGGAATGCTTCTTATCTTGCACCTGCCTATGCACCACGAGGAGATTATGCCAACAGCCAGTCTGCATTGGATGACTTCACTGTAGTACCAACACAACAAGACGTTGCACTGGAACCGGGGTTTGAGAGGCGGTCTGTCAGACCCAGGCGACCACCCGTCTGGACTAGAGACTATGTTATGTAGTATTTACAGTGTTTTCAGTGTTACAATTCTGCCAATAGTATAGTGTCTTGTTCTGTATTTCTTTCTGTGATTAGGACAACCATGGTTATTTTAATTGAGAGAGTTTCTTAAGGGAGGAGGGAATGTGGTGTTTCAGATGCTGCTTGTAACTCTTAGGACTGGGGGACTGTAGGACAGGAAACAGGAAGGAGGGGGGAGGAGTTGAGCCAAGCCTGAGTTAGAGCTACAGAGGGGTGCAGCAGCAGCTCTGTAAAGACGTTTCACTGTTGATAAATAAAGTCTGTTGAAGTTTGTTAGTACCTTGCCTGCTTGATACAACACATGGCTGTATTCTATTCTCAGCTCTAGCCTGGACTTGCTGTTTGAACGTATGTAACTTACTCAAACCTCTCTGTCTCTCACTTTACCCATCTTCAAAATGAGTAAAGTATTAGTACTTATTATTTATACTACATGAACATCTAATACGCCAGTCAGGGTTTTGGTGCCCATGATGCTAGGCTTGGTACACAGAATGATAAGGTGGTCCGTGCTCCAGAGATTTATGATGATTATTTATAATTGGGACTGTGGCAGTGCCTCAGAAAGCAGGATGCCATTGTGCCAGGGCGTTGTGCAAACACAGAACAAAAAGATGGTTCCTGTCCCAAAGAGCTTACAGTGTAAGTACAGGACTAACTGTTCTTACATCATGGACCTACAAGTTGCAAACAATGTCTGCAATGTGTTTTAAGATTCTCACATCAAAGGAAGTGCAAAGTGTTTTTAGTTATGGCTTCCAAAAGAAAAGAAGAAAAGAAAAATAAATGGAGGGTTTTGGTACGTTTTTGTTATTTGTTGACTTATTAACTTACACACTTAAAAATAATCCAGTTTCCCCTTTTTGAGATGTTACAACTAGGAGGGAGGTCTGAACAAAATTATATAAAAGAATGAAGCTCCTGTTCCTTATATTGTCATGGCAATGCCCTAGATTCACCATCAGGTCTGATCCTGTACAAATTATAGGGGATAATATATAGCGGCTAGAACCACTAAGTGAGTTTCAATTACCAGAAAACAATGATGTACTATTGTATTTTTGCCTTACTTGCAACTTACACAATGCAACACACTCCACATCTACTTGTGTCCCTGTACACAAGAGGTGCATACACCTCAATTATTTAAATTTGCTTAAGAGTCAATTGAGAGTAAAGGCTAATTGAATATTACATCTCAAAGGGCCACGTTGCTCTTTTTGAGTAACTCAAGAAGGCTTTGCAGCTTGAGGTGAATCCACAACCCATCAGCTATTCAAGAATGGGGCACAATTTACTTCACTGACCATAGAGCTGCTTGGTTAGTATTACTCTTATAAATAATAATTCCTATACACAGTAACCTTTTAAAAGATATCCAGAACAAATAAACAAAATGTCATAGCAACTAGGGCTGTCTATTTATTGCAGTTAACTCACACAATTAACTTTAAAAAATCACGATTAATTAATCACAGTTTTAATTGAACAGTTAAAATAGAATACCAATTTCAATTTATTATTTTTGATGTTTTTCTACATTTTCATATATATTGCATTCTGTGTTATAATTGGAATCAAAGTGTATATTATTTTTATTACAAATATTTGCACTGTATACATGATGAAAATAAATAGTATTTTTCAATTCACCTCATACAAGTACTTCAGTGTAACTTGCAAGTGTAGATTTTTTTTGTTACAGATCAATCTAAAAAATGAAACAATGTAAAACTTCAGAACTTACAAGTCTATTCAGTCCTACTTCTTGTTCAGCCAATCGCTAAGACAAACAAGTTTGTTTACATTTACAGAAGATAATGTTGCCCTCTTCTTATTTACAATGTCACCAGAAAGTGAGAACAGGCATTTTCATGGTACCTTTGTAGAGCCAGCACTGCAGGGTATTTATGTGCCAGACATGCTGAACATTCATATGCCTCTTCATGCTTCAGCCACCATTCCAGAGGACATGCTTCCATGATGATGACGCTCATAATGCATTAATTAAATTTGTGACTTAACTCCTTGGGAGAGAACTGTATGTCCTCTGTTCTGTTTTACCCACATTCTGTTATATATTTCATGTTATAGCAGTCTTGGATGATGATCCAGCACATATTGTTCGTTTTAAGAACACTTTCACTGCAAATTTTACAAAATGCAAAGAAGGTACCATTGTGAGATTTCTAAAGACAGCTACAGGACTCGAACTAAGTTTTAAGAATCTGAAGCGCCTTCCAAAATCTGGGAGAGAGGAGGTGTGGAGCATGCTTTCAGAAGTTTTAAAATAGCAACATTCCAATGCAGAAACTACAGAACCCAAACCTCCAAAAAAGAATATCAACTTTGTGCTGGTGGCACCTGACTCAAATAATGAAAATAGCATGCATCGGATTCTTATTGAGCAGAACACGCCATCAGCATGGACACCTGTCCACTGGAATGGTGGTTGAAGCATGAATGGACATATGAATCTTTAGTGCATCTGGCAAGTAAATATCTTGCGATTCCGGCTACAACAGTGACATGAAAGCACCTGTTCTCACTCTCAGGTGATATTTTAAACAATAACTGGGCAGTATTATCTCCTGCAAATGTAAACAAACTTTGTCTGAATGATTGACTGAACAAGAAGAAGGACTGAGTGGATTTGCCGGCTCTAAAGTGTTACATCCTTTTATCTTCAAATGCAGGTTTTTTGGGTGCAAAGTCTACATTTCTAAGTTCAATTTTAATGATAAATAGACTGCACTACAGTACTTATATTAGGTGAATTGGAAAATACTATTTCTGTTGGGTTTTTACAGTGCAAATACTTGTGATTAAAAATAAAGTGAGCACTGTACACTTTGTATTCTGTGTTGTAATTGAAATCAATCTATTTGAAAATGTTGAAAACATCCAAAAATATTTACATAAATGGTATTCTATTATTGTTTAACAGTGAGGTTAATCATGATTACTTTTTTTAATCGCTCGACAGTCATAATAGTAACATACAATGCCCTTTTTTTTCTATTTGTTGAGAACTACCAGCACTGGAGAATGGTCTAGTGATCGCCTTTTTTGTACTCGAGCTATTTAACTCTCCACTTTTCCTCACTTCCCTTAGCAAGAACAATTGCACATATCCCTTCCTTCATCTACCAGATCACCTCTCAAGTTACCATTAATATCATCCTGCTGAGTGAGGTCTAGAAGCAATCTAATTGACTCATAGCCCTCACTTGGTCCTTGGTGGCCTTCTGGGATCCCAATCCAGCAAATACTTATGTGTGTACTTAACTTTGACCATGTCAGCACCTTTCTAGGTCAGTGGGACTACTCACATGCTTGAGGTTTTAGACTGTGCCCCAAGAGAGCAGAACTCTTGGAATAAGACTTTCACAACAGTATATAATTAGAACTTAGTTTGCTGGGAAACCTCTCTCTCTATCTCACAGTACATACTGTTAAGCTGTTTCTGATTTCCAATTGCCGGGTGACTAGACGGGTGCAGGTAGAACATCTTCGCAACTCCGTAGCACTAGAAGGCACCACCACTTAAAGGCACGAGTACAGCACTTCAATCATTGTCACTTCCACAAGAGCACCTGAGCTCAAATAGTTGAGGGAGCAACATGGTTTCTAGAATTTAACCAAGTCTGAATCAAATAAGAACTGGCCTGAACCTTTACTGCAAACTCAAAATGAGCTAAATCTGGACCCTTACCGAAGTTAGAAATACAAAAAATATTTTTCACAATATTTTGAAAGTAAATTTCACATTTTCTATAGGTCCCAGCTTTAGCCTGCACCAGGAGCAGTAATGTGTAGAGTCACAGATGTGTAACTAGATTACTTTCACAACAACAGATTAGATTCTCAGCTGGTGTAAAGTGAAGTCCAGGGAGCTAAGCATCTTAACACCAATCAAGGATCTAGCCTCTATTATTGACTAGCGAAAATACCCGGCGTTGCTCGGGTCAGTCGGAGGTGGGGAGGGGGCAGAGAGCTGAGCGAGTGCGGGGTCCATTGGAGGGGGGGAGGGGGCAGAGAGCAAACCTGACACCCCCACCTCACCTTCCCAACCAAACCCGACACCCCCACCGCACTTACCCCTTGACCAACCCCGACTCACATTTTCACCCCCTCACCCAAACCCAACACCCCCACGTCTCCCCCCTACCAACCCCAACACCCCCTGACCAACACCCACACCTCACCCCCCTGTAGACCAAATCTGACACACCCACCTTACTTCCCCCCCAACCAAACCCGACACCCCTACCTACCACCACAAACAAACCCGACACCCACACCTCACTTACCCCCTCAACCAACCCCGACCCCCCTCCTCACCCCGCCAACCAAGCCCAACACCCCCACCTTACCCCCCCACCAAACCCAACAGCCCCTGACCAACCCCAACACCCCCGGCTCACTTACCTCCCGACCAAACGCGACACCCCCACCTCACCCCCGACCAAACCCGACACCCCTACCTCACTTATCCTCTGACCAAACCCAACTCGGGTCCGTCGGAGGTAGGGAGGGGGCAGAAAGCTGAGCGAGTGCGGGGTCCGTTGGAGGGGGGAGGGGCAGAGAGCTGAGCGAATGCGGGGTCCATTGGAGGGGGGGGCAGAGAGCTGAGCGAGTGCGGGTTCTGTTGGAGGGGGTATTATGACATCATAACTATGTCACAGAGAACAGCAGCTGCCCAGCTGATGAGATTGGCCTTTAAATAATTTCACCCCTGGGGGGCATCAGAGGTGAGATTTGAAAAATTTTCAACTCTTGCCCTGATTAGGACCCTAAGACCTCTAACTGTACCAAATTTCAAGTCTCTAGCTCAAACAGTGTGGAAGGAGTAAGCGCACGTACATACACGCATACACACATACACACATACACCATTTGACTTTTATATATATAGATAATAGATTACATTTACATGGCATTTTTCATCCTGATGGGTTCCAAAGATCTTTACACGCTTACAGCAATATACAAACTATAGAAGATATTCATGCATGCATTTAGCTCTTAATAATATTGACCAATAACACAATAATACATTTTATTTATTAGCACTTTTCCCCACAACAACAAAACATTCCAGGCCCTGCGCAACACAAAAAAACTAATTAAAGCACAATAAAAAAACCTATTACCAGTGACCTTCCTAAATTTAAACAGATAGAAGCCACTAGATTTCATTAGTATTCCTGTTTGTTAAAACAATACAGCCTTACTGTAAATTACTGGCTATTACTGAATTAAATGGTACAGAACTGATTGCTTCTGTGTGTGGCATCAGACTTCACATTGACAGTTACCCTCATTTTCCCGGTTCTCATTAACGGGCTACAATAGATAGCTCATGCAATCCTGGAATATAATTCTGTGCTACTAGCCATAATAGACCTATTGAGCTTACAAGTAATTAACATAAGAACATAAGAATGGCTGTATTGGGTCAGATCAAAGGTCCATCCAGACCAGTATGCTGTCTACTGACAATGGCCAATGCCAAGTGCCCTGGAGTGAGTGAATGTAACAGATAATGATCAAGTGATCTCTCTCCTGCCGTCCATCACCCGCTCTGACAAACAGGCTAGGGACACCATTCCTTACCCATCCTGCTTATAGCCATTAATGGACTTAGCCTCCAGGAATTTATCCAGTTCTCTTTTAAATCCTGTTATATTCTTTGCCTTCACAACCTCCTCAGGAAAGGAATTCTACAAGTTGACTGTGTGCTGTGTGAAGAGCGTCTTTTTATTTGTTTTAAACCTTGTAGTGACCGGAAGAAATTGTGATGGGCAACCACTAGGAGGTGTAGTTACACTTCTGAGTCAACTCCAGGAGAGAGCGTAATGGTATCATCAAATGTGAGAATAGCCTTGAGCTTCTGCTATCTGTGTGTTTGGGAACGGAACCGTTCCCAGCTGTGTGAGTGTTTACCCCGTCTGTGTGAGAAGGAATGCATGGGAAACTAAGTGGGGAAACTGAGGCAGGACCGCGTGTAACCAATCAGCTTGTTGCTTGCAAATGAGATATAAGTATGTATGAGATGCAAATGTGTGAGTGTACTTAAACCCACACCTGTATTTTGCTGTGGGCTCTTCCTTCCTAGCAATGGCTCCGGGGTGCTAGGTACCCCTTCTGCGGTCGCGTTGACAGACTTGAGCCCCTCAACACCTATTCGAGGGACCGAGGCCTTCCAATAAACTCATCTACTTTATACAACCACGTGTGTGTGCCTTGTCTCGCAAAATCCAAAGTACCTCACAACAAACCTGCTGTCCATTAATTTCATTTGGTGGCCCCTAGTTCTTGTATTATGGGAACAAGTAAATAACTTTTCCTTATTCACTTTCTTATTCACTCATAATTTTATATACCTGTATCATATTCCCCCTTAGTCTCTTATTTTCCAAAAAGAAAAGTCCCAGACTTTTTAATCTCTCTTCATAAGGGACCTGTTCCAAACCCCTAATCACTTTAGTTGCCCTTCTCTGAACCTTTCTAATGCCAATTGCAAGGACAGTTGCCCCTTACGGAAGGCGCAGGTCTTCTGAAATATATCAGTGTTCACTACTAATAGTGTTTAGTATCAGAGGGGTAGCCATGGTAGTCTGGATCTGCAAAAGCGACAAAGAGTCTTGTAGCACCTCATAGACTAACAGATCTTAGGGATCATGTGCTTTCGCGGGCTAAGACCCACTTCATCAGATGAATGTGGGTCTTAGCCCACAAAAGCTCATGAACCCTAAGATCTGTTAGTCTATAAGGTGCTACAAGACTCTTTGTTACTAAGAGTGTTGTCTTTCACAAGGACCATACAGCATTGCAATGATTATTTACTGAGGCAATTAGACACAGACTGATCCACAACTATTGGGTTGCTCCCTAGCAGACTAACACAATCTGGCAAGTCCCAAGTCTCCTTACATCCCTGACTGAACAAATGAATGAAATACTAACTACACCAAGCAAATACTGCTGATCTGTATGTAAAGAGAGGAAAAGCTCAGAAAATGAAAGGGGTCTGAATTTGCAGTTTCCAAGGAACACATCCCTCAGGTATCAGAACGGTAGCCGTGATGGTCTGTATCCACATAAAGAACGAGGGATGGGACCCAGCCATTACTTCCTGTCAAACGGACATGTTTCCATTTAGAAACATGCCACACATAGCAATTGTTCTCCACCTCAGCTCTCAATCCCCAAGAATGCACCACTAAACCCCAAACAAATGCTGTAATGAACTGGAGGAACATGGAACATAGTCACTTTCCTCATTCCTTGACCAAAGTCAGCATCGACTGGACTTTCCATTTCCTGGCTTTTGTTTACAGCCTAGGATAGATGGTACCCAGTAGTCCCTTGAGTACTGAAAGATTTGCTCCATTAGCATAATTTTAACATCCATAAATAACTTCTGCTTCCTGACATTTATTGCAAAGGATTTAATTGGAGAAGAAAAATAAAAATTCCACCCTCCTGAGGCCCTGATGCCCTCTTTTTGTGTTCTGTACCACTGTGACCCCAGTAGAGAATGGATTTACTCCTCTTTTACACCATTAGGAGAAGACAATCGGGCTCAGGACAGACATACTCCATTTATATAGTTTTATTGCACTTACTGTACTTGAGAATCCTAGGATGATTATGAAGAAAATCCCAGTACTGTACACTGTTTTTCCCCAGTATAAATCTTAGCATGGATTGACCTCTGTGTTCTGATTACGGAGGTCCTGAACTACTTTAACCTCAGTGCTTCCTGTCAAACCAGGACATCCAGTTATTCTGTTCCCTTCCCACATACTGATTTTCTAGTCAAGTCTTGGATGAGAATAAAATATAAAGAAACATTATTTTCATTCAATTTCTTATGTATTGTGTAGTGTCTTACCTAATGCTTTGTCTAAGGGCCAAGGAATAGGGAAGAGACCTGATTGCTGTGCTGAGAAACCAAAACGAGCCCTTGTCAGGGAGACAATGAAGAGAGGCAAGCCCTTGTTAATGATCCACGAAGCAGGGGCAAGACACTGTTCTGCTCATGGAGAGGGCTGGCAAACTGCAAGTAGGATCAATTTGCAGGTTGGAAAGCTGTGACTGTGAAATGCTAAGATGAAAATCAGAGAAGTGTGTTCTAGTACTGCATTCTTCTTTACCGTATTCTGTAATTTACATGAGGACTGTTTTTTGGGCCTTCTCCAGGACCACATGTTAACATATTCCCTGCTGTCCTAGCTCTGGACACTTCTTGATCATGCTGCTGTTGCACACTGCCAGGCCTTTCAGTTTTTATTTATCCCTGAATAGGCTATGGCCACTTGTCAGGTGTGTGAGCCAGGTGAGGTATCTCACCTTATTTGGCGCTCCTGACATTGTATTTAAGCAGCACAAGCATGCTAGGGTGGTTGACATGACAAAGAAACCTGGGCACACAATCAATGGTTTATGTCCAGCCACATGGGGATGTGTACAGTACAAAATGGAAATAATAATAATAATAAAAGCCCGGCTTTAAAATCGTAATATAAATTCTCTAAATACTAAATCACTATCACCATAATGGCTTTGCTTTTGAAAATAAATTAGATGTATAGGGCCTAATTCAAAGCCCACTGACGTTAAAATGAAGGCTCTCACTAACTTCAGGGGGCTTCAGATCAGGTCCTTGGAGTGTGACAGAGAATGGGTCAGCTTTCTCTGATTTGTATAAGAGGTGTTTTAAAATCTCTCCTTTGGTACAGTGTCTGATCATCGGGGTAAAGAGAAGACCGCCTATTTCATAAGGGACTATAGATGTGCAAAGTATTTTTGTAGGATATTATTTCTTCTGTGCCTAACTTTTTCCTTTAGGTTCTTCGTTTCTTTTGTTCTATCTTGGTCTTTTATCATACACCAAAGATTAATTTTGAATTTTCTGCTGATTGTAGGAACATGGACTTCAGGCACAAAAGCTCTTTTATGGGAGACATTAATATTCACGTTGATGTTCCCGAACATCTACTTTCTGAAAGGTTTAATAATTTTTTTAAACCTTGTGATTTTGTCACAGTGAATTGTATTCACAAAAGAGCTTGTACTTTGTCTTGGGCTCTGGCATTTACCTTGAATATTGCCTGCATAATTAACACTGGTTAGGTCCCTTATTCATCATCTTAATAATTATGATTTCTTTTCATATCTAGTTTTTAGAATAGATAACTTCAACCTGAGCAGAAATAGGACCTAGGGCCATGGGAGGAGAGAAGAGATTATTTGAAAGTAGCCAGTTGTCTTTGTCTCATTCTCTCCCCAACCTCAACCATCATTTAAATGGGACCTTTTAAAGTCAAGATAGTGAATTAGAAGCCTCTTAGTTCAGCTTCCTGCAGTCAACGTTCACTCTGAAGATGGCCAGCTTTTTCTCAGATTTCTTGGCTGCTCAGAGAATCAATGGTTTCCCTTTGAAGCATTGCTGCTTGAGTAAAACTAGCCAATGCTTCAAGAGTGCCTCTTTTTCCTGCTGCCTATCTGCTGTGAACACCACCATGGAAGTGGACCTAGGCCTGCAGGAAGCTAAGCTATGAGCTTGGGACTATGTAGAGGGACTATGTAGTGTCCCTCTACATAGCAGAGGGACACTGGTGGCATATAATGGCATATATGACATCGGTTGATGTGCAGGTGAATGAACCAGTGATGGTGTGGTTGATCTGGTTAGGTCCTGTGATGGTGTTGCTGGTGTAGATATGTGGGCAGAGTTGGCATCGAGGTTTGTTGCATGGATTGGTTCCTGAGTTGGAGTTATTGTGGTGCAGTGTGCTGTTGCTGGTGAGAATCTGTTTAAGGTTGGCAGGTTGTCTGTGTGCCATTATATGCCACCAGTGTCCCTCTGCTATGTACATCGGCCAAACTGGACAGTCCCTACGAAAAAGGATAAATGCACACAAATCAGATATTAGGAATGGCAATATACAAAAACCTGTAGGAGAACACTTCAACCTGCCTGGACACACTATTACAGATTTAAAAGTCACCATACTGCAGCAAAAAAACTTCAAGTCCAGACTGCAAAGGGAAACTGGAGAACTGAAATTCATTTGCAAATTTAACACTATCAATCTGGGACTGAACAAAGACCTTCAATGGCTTGCTAATTACAAAGATAGCATCTCCTCTCTCCAAGTTCACACCCCCTATTCAACTGCTAGAAGAATAACCCACCCTCCCTGATTGGAGATAACAAGCTGGTTCAGCTTAATTGGATTAACCTTGTAACCTCCTACCTGGTTCTAGCCTACTTTTCTATACCTGCCTCTGGAGACTTCCACTGCTTACATCCGACGAAGTGGGTATTAGCCCACGAAAGCTTATGCTTCAAAACTTTATAGTTAGTCTTTAAGGTGCCACAGGACTTTGTTACCTCTTCATTTTTATCGTGACTCTGCCTATCTTGCCTACACTGAAAACTGACAGAAAATTTAACTCCACTATTAAGTAACTGATGAAAGCACATTTTGGGAACCAAACACCTGAGAGCTAGCCACGACATCTCACGGTGTTTTATGAAGCAGAAGGAAAGGAGGAGAATTGCTTAGAGCTCTTTGGCTCTCTGATATTAGGGAGTAATTGAATGCTTTTAAGTGATGCCCCTCCTAGTAGCTTTCATACATTTTTTGTTTCCCTGCCATGAACAAGTTGTGTTTTTCCCCCAACCCCTCTTGTTTCCCAGCACTGATGAGATAAAAAAGATTATTCAGCAGTTTCATCCTTCCACCAGATATCCTGATTTTATAGGGACAGTCCCAATATTTGGGGCTTTGTCTGACATAGGCACCTATTACCCCCCATGTCCCAATTTTTCACAGTTGCTGTCTGGTGACCCTAACCTGCTCTTCTGATCCTTGGTTTTCATGGCTCTTGATACACTGTATATATCTGGGCTCAGTTCTTACTAACACTGTTAATCTTTCACATCCTCAAGGCGCCTTTCCATCTTGTTTGAAGGGGACTGCAAAGACTGATCTGATAAGGCCTCATTTCTATTTTAGCAAGTCACTAGCTAACTTTCATCTAATTTCTAATCTGCCTTTTATTTCAAAAACAGCTCTAAAGTAAAATAGGAAGTGATGAAATCTCTGCAATATATTTTAGAGCTTGACGTTTTATGATAAGTTTTAGCCCAACTTTTGAACAGACCTCAGCACTGCCGAGACACAAGGATTGAGCACCCCTCTGTATCTGTTAGCCAGGTGTGTACTTACAACCTACCACTGAAGGGGTTTTTCTTATGCATTTTATAATATCGGCTAGTACCTGCTTTTACTTCACATGGGTTTTTTTGTATTGGTTTTCCAGGTACTGGTCTAGATTAATGATGATTCTATTTGCTTCAGCCTCCACAACGTGCTGCACTGGGGCACCAGAGCTCCAGTTGAGATCATATTTAGTTCTGCATTTGTAGGCTCCCACAGGGTGCCATTCAGTCTTCTGTATTTGCAGTATAAATCCATGCCAATAATACTCACTGATTCCATTCTGTTCCTGCAGAACGCAGGAGGCAACTGATGTTTAGCACAGTTGTAAGACATCCAGTCATAGATGCAGCCATTTGTTACCTTTTAATACAAACTAAATTAACCCAGTATTGATTAGTGCACCTAGTCAGAGGTCTCAAGTATTATCTGTTATGTAATGATCTTGCCATTTGTCTTTCACATAATTCATGGGGCTTTGGGAATTTAGAGAGATTATTAAGAACACTATATTAATTGGAAATCTAGCAAGACGGACCTACACTTTCCTATTCTGATCTCTGAAACCTTAATTCATCCTATTCATTTCCTACAATTGGGCCTTTATGAGATTCTGCCCTCCACTGGGCTAAGTACTCAGAGTTACACTGACTTACACAAGCTATCGAAGTCAATGGAGTTTTGCCAATTTACCGTTGCTGAGGATTTGATCCACAGGTAGTATAGATTCTGGAAAAGGAAGCATTATACCAGGTCTGTTACTTTACCCAATGTTTGGAGAATTTAGAGTAGGATGAGCTGATGCTTTTTTTCTGTTCTCTTTCAAGGTTTTAGTTTAAAAGCATCAAGTCCACCAATTTATGCAATCCTTTGGCACATCACTCAGGCTCCAGATGGCTTCCAATTGTTCCACGTGTATGAACTGCATCACATAGATCACACATTTGCAGGTTATGCTCCTTCCTTAGCTAGAGTAGATAATTTATTCATTCCTACTTCAGGGAAATGGATCGATTTTCAGGCCATATCCATCTGTTTGATTTTGCTGTTTTACCCAGCTTAGGTAATAGTTAAAGTTATAGGCTCCTGTAGAGCCTCCAAGATTACTTGACTCATGGTTTGCCATTCCCTGCAACATTGGTTTAGGCCAGGGATCTCAAACTCAACTGACCAAGAGGACCACATGAGGACTAATGCATTGGCCTGAGGGGCGCATCACTGACACTCCCCACCATGCTGCCCCCATCCCCACCTCCATGCCACCCATTCAATGAGGCCCCACCCCTGCCCTCATTCCAATCCCTTCCCCAAATTCCCGCCTCTTCTCCCTCTCCTCCTCTGTGCACATGTGTGCCCCCTCCTCCCCATTCTCCAGAAACCACTAAGCCGCAGACAGCTGTTTGGTGGCAGATACTGCCTAGAAGTGGGTAGAGGAGCAGCATGCGGGGGGGGGGGGGGAGCTCAGCGGCCACAGCAAATAACTCGGGGGGGGGGAACGGGAGTGAGGGGAGTTTGGTGGTCACAGGAAGTAACTTTGGGGGGAGTGGAGGTGTAGTGCAAGGAGCTTGGCAGGGCCGCAGAAAAGAACTCCATGGGCCTCATGTTTGAGACGCCTGGTTTAGGCAATGCTTCCAGATCTATTTGCTATTACAAGATGCCCCGTTCCCACAGGGCAAAGTTGCCAATGGGATATGCATTGTTCTTGTTTCAGTGCCATGTGGTATGGAGTGAGAATTGCTACTTCCTGACTAGGAAACCTATAGTTATATTTTGAATCCCGGGGGAAAACAGAATGTTTCTCTGACTCCTGTCCTGGCAGGGAAATATGACAGTTTCCTCAGGTCTTTGTTTTTAAACAAGGAACCTTCATCCACATTTTCTCCCAACTCTCTTAGGAACGTACTACCTAGTTCTTGATACAATATCTATTGCTTCTCCCCTTCCCAACCAATTAGTGTAACCACAGTTAGACAGTGGGCAAGATGTATACACTATCAGATTATACAATTAACACAAATTGGTGGGAAACGTATATTAGAACAACGGAATCACTTAGCAAAGGGGCCCAGTTTATTTTGAACTAGTCCTAATCCCTAAACACAATCCCTCTTTTTTAAGGATATGCCTTGTTACTCAGCGGATCCAAGTCTCTATTGCTCTGTATGTTTACAACACATCAAAGAGGTACAAAATGTTACCATATCAGAATGGTAAACAGATTACACATAGGTTGCACTCACTTGGCACTGCTGCAGATGACTACACAAAGCATGAAGCGACATAGAATGAGGCCCAGTGCATTAAAGGGCATTACTCCTCCCTCTCACTAATCTAAAACCTGTGGGGGCAAAGGGAAGGCATCAGGGAGGGTACAAGGCAGCCCTCCATCTTGAATCAGTGTTGTGGGACGAGCCAGGTAAAGTTTCCCCCCAATCTGGAGAAAAAAATCTTTTGACAGGAGGGGTTTGGAGATTCTTTTTTTTTTTTTTTTCAGACCCCACTGCTGTAGAAAAGCAGCGTTCCCTGCTGCTGAAGGGAAAGAACCTTTCGAGACATAAACAGGGCAACTCACTTTTATAAGGTCAGAAAGCTATGGGATATAAACTCCTTGGCTCTGATGTACACCTCTCTGCTATTCTATTGGCCTCAGTAGCATTGCATAGGACCACCAAGAGAAAATCTTTACCCTGTGCATAAATTGTGCACATAGAGGTTTGCATTTAGATTTGCTGTAAGATTAGCTATTTCTGATCCAATATTTTCACTGATTTATAATTCACTGGCTATCTTCTAAAATGTGGGCATTTTAATTATCAAAATTAATTAAAATATGCATGACACCCAATTCCTAATTTCATACAGTATGATTGCGAATAAAAAATACATGTAAAAAAGAATCCACAGAAAGCATGTACAAATATGGCTTAATTTATCCGTCAGATTTGATCAGGTACATTTCTGTTTCATGTTTCCTTGAAATAACCATTTTAATTTTTTCATACAGTATTTAAATGGAAGAAATATAGAATATAGCTAATCTGCTGAAGAGAAAAATCAAATTCTTAAGTCTCAAGGGAGAAAAGAAAAGGTGTGGGGGAAAAAAATCTGTTGATTAGGCTATACAGCTCTGTTTCTGTGCCTATAACATTATTTAATGTTATAGTCCCAAATAGAATCATAAAGGTATTGAATTATTTACAGATTTGAACTAGAACCTGATAATCAAATTAAACTTTTTTTAGTCCCATTCTGCTCAGAAAAGGCCTTATTTTCACCTGTGAACTAAATATACTAAAATATGCCACACTGAGATAAGAATCATACATTCCATCAGTTCAGTGCCCTTATGACATGTTAATGCTCTTATTGCAAGGCAGCTAATATTGTGTCAATGGGGGAAAGTCACTCTACTATCAGGAGAGATATATGAAAAATTAAAAACATGAGTTTAAAAAAAAATAGAGTTCTTTGCTATATCAAAGGCCCCATGGGAACTTATTAAGCTCATTAAGAGCAAGTAGAAAATCCAACAGCACTTTCATTTTTGCCATGTCTCAGAGAGTAAAACACATCAGGTTATAGATGTCTGAGCTGTCAAAAGCCCAAAGCAGGGGCATAAGGTAATCTCAGGAACCAGCATTATTATCTATCTCTTCGTTAGCCTCAAGACATTTTATTTTTGCCCTCTGAATACATTATTAGTCATTTGAACGTTTTTATAATGTCTAGCACACAACCACAGTGGGAAAGGTAGAGTAGAAATATGCAATTCAGAAATACTGATATTCCTGATGAAGAGTGCTGTACTTACACGGTAGATGGTCTTAAACTTGGTTCATCTTGGAGGCTACCAATGTCAACCAAAGGAAACTACTGGCAAAATAATGCCTTTCAAGGATTACCTCACCTTGGTAACAGTGACGTTTGATTTGTGTCCATTTATTCTTTTGCATAGAGACTGTCCGGTTTGGCCAATGTACATGACAGAGGGGCACTGCTGGCACACAAGAGATCCACTTACTGGACACTACAGTGGTAATAAGAGATGGTCACATAAACACCACCCTATACTCGAAACCTACTGACTGCTATAGTTACCTACATGCCTCCAGCTTTCATCCAAACCACATCATACAATCCATTGTCTACAGCCAAGCTCTAATACAACTTCATTTTCTCCAAAACCTCAGACAGAGACAAACACCTACAGGATCTCTATTAAGCATTCTTAAAACGACAATATCCACCTGCTGAAGTGAATAAACAGATTGACCTACTACAGGAGAGGCCCAACAAAGAAAATAACAGACCATTAGCCGTCACCTTCAGTCCCCAACTAAAACCTCTCCAGCGTTTCAAGGATGTACAACCTGTCCTGAAGGATAATTCCTCACTTTCACAGACTTTGGGAGACAGGCCAGTCCTTGATACAGACAGCCCCCCAACCTGAAGCAAATACTCACCAGGAACTACACACTACACAACAAAAACACTAACCCAGGAACCTATCCTTGCAACAAACCCGGTTGCCAACTCTGTCCACATATCTATTCAAGGGTCACCATCATACGACCTAACCACATCAGCCACACCATCAGGGGCTCGTTTATCTGCACATCTACCAATGTGATATATGCCATCATGCCATCACGGTTCACTTGCTGGAGGATTCTCTGAACCTTGAAGTCTTTAAACTATGGTTTGAGGACTTCAATAGCTCAGACATAGGTTAGGGGTTTATTACAGGAGCAGGTGGGTGAGATTCTGTGGCCTGCATTTGCAGGAAGTCAGATTAGATGATCATAATGGTCCCTTCTGACTTAAAGTCTATGAGTCTGTGTGACAGCAATGTCCCTTTGTCACATACATTTGCCAAACAGGTCAGTCTCTATTGTAACAATGCTGAGTTCCTTGGCATGTGCAGGAGGGAATACAAGTAGCAAGTCCCATGTGCAAGGGGCTGGGAAAAGTCTATTACAGATTTTTATTTTTTGAAGTTTGCTTTGTTTATTTTAGGTGAAACTTCTGTATGGTTTCCTTAAATGTAATGAAGGGAAAAAATCACCTAACAGTAACTAGGAAATGTGAAGAAGACAACTCCTAAGCGATGGTTTAATTCTTCCCTCTTCACATGTTTTTGAATAAAAAAATGCAATGGTTTAATCAGACACTGACTGGATGGGTGAGCCAAATATGGCTTCTCAGAGGGGTAAAATGAAAATGAGAGCTGATTGAAAACATTTTCAATAGAATGGTTTTTCATCAAAACCTCAATTTAACCAAAATTTAAATATTTTGTGGGACTTTGACTCTCTCCTTTCATTATAAAAAGAAACAACATTTAATTTGGACTTTACCATTTTAATTGATGTAGTTTTGATTATTATATTAATATTTATTTTATATGTGGATTACATATTAATATATTTTATTTAATACTGCAATTTCTGACATTAAAATATTTGCTGATTTTGAATATTTAATTATTAATAATTTGTGTAGATTTTTTTTTATTCCATGGTAAATTTCTGCTTTTCATTCTCATTTGGAAAGAAAAATTTCAAAATGTTGGAATTTTCTGCAAAATTCAAATTTTCTGATCACTATTTAAAATATACCCAGCCTGTTAACTCTTTCAGGCAGTGACTGCATTTTACTGTTTTTGTATTGTCTTTCTATTGATTTCAGTGAACACTGGACCAGATCCTTTTACTCTCAAACTTATTGGTAAAGTTAAACTGAATAAAGGCAATGCTGGCAAACTAAACTATACCACTCTGATGAGGTTTACGTAGCAGAATATGGAACGAGTAAGGTATATAATGTAAGCCCTGAATTTGTGTTTTACAATCATAACAAAAACACTGGGAGTCTGGGGAGTGTACAGGTTTGCTGTGCGGGACGGTTAGAAAAGAAGGAATAGATACAAAGTATTTCCAAATGCTAAAGAGGAAATAAGAGGCCTTTGAGACCTTATATATATATATATATTCTGCAAGTACTATATCTGAGCCTGCAGATTTGTCTCCTCCTCATGGGATTTCAGGTCCCCACGCTAAATAACAAACAGAGAGATGGATTACAGGAAGCTGTATCAGCAGGGAAGATAAAGGAGGCCATAAAATCCATGCAGTCTTTTAGGAGTTCAGAGTTGGATGGCTTTCCTGCTGAATTTTATAAGTAATGTATGGATCAGATCACATCATTGCTGCTAAACACCTTTAAATTGGCTTGTAATATTAGTGTCTTCCCCTTTAGTTTAAGAACTGCTCTCAACACTGATTCTCCAGCCAGGTAAAGATGGAGAATAATGCATAAATTATTATGAAATCTTACTAATCAATGCTAATTGTAAAAATTCTCACTCAGGCCCTTGATCACAAACTTAATCATGCCTTGCCTGAACTGATTTATCCACATTAAGTGGGATTCATCATCAGTCGACTGTCCCATGACAGCATCAAATAATTTTTGGATGTAATATATTTATTTAGGAACAAACAAAATTGAGTTGGAGCAATTTCTTTAGAGGCAGAGGGAGCATTTTGTCAAGTGGGATAGACTCTTGTTTCTGCATGAATTCAACTGCTATATATTAATCTAGAAACCTGTGTCAAAATTAAAGGTGTAGCATAGGTTGTATTTTCCTAAACTTGTAATCTGTTTCTGAAGATACTTCCAATAACTATTATGCAAATATATTTTTGGATTAACAAATGAAGAAAGCTGTGAACAAAAACAACAACAAACAGTGCTGATACATCTTTTGCATCAAAAGCGAAAACAAGTCATCATCTATCTAATCAGTCAAGTCTTAAGTCTGGTCTACATTAGTGCATTAGTCACATGCTCATTGACCCACGTGAATCCTGCTGGGGCTCACTCCAAGTTCCCTAGTGAGCACTAACAGTAATGTTTGAAACAGGACTACATGAATATGCACACGGGAACTTTTACTGTGGACCAGCAGAGTTCTCAAGGGCTATTTAGCACATACCAAATGGTACATCCTTCTGGTGTGGATTAGAGTTGTGTACTGCTGTCTATCACCACAGTATCTGAGCTCTGGGAGGAACTGGCAGTAGAGAAGCCCCAGTACATTTTCGTATCTGATGCGTCTCCCTTTTTTAGGTTATAGAAAGCTCTGCTTTGTGTTTGTTAATGTTTTCCTGGTTTATTTTAAGTGGGATGATGAAGGAGTGATTGTCATTCTGGTCATGGTGGAAAGGCTTTATCAAACAGGAAGCTTTTGCAGCTTTTCTTAATATGGTGATCATTGTCAGGATTTCTCTTATGGATGCTTGTTCTTCACCTGTAACCCTGAAATTCTTTGCCTCATTAACCAGTAGCTATCTTGAACTGGGAGAATTTGGAGGCATTGTCACTTCACAAAGTATGTCTAATACATTTTTAATAATATTTTATCTGGATTCTAAGTGGTTTAAAATACTCTATTTTAACAAAATCAAACAACCCAATGTCATTGTAAGGGTAAATCTCAACACCATCGTGAAGAAATATAAAATTGGTTTAGAAAGATGAGAAGACCATAACTCCATGTTTGGAATAAAATATTTAAAAGATTCATATCAATTCATTTCTTAGAATAGATTACCTAGACACACACATATATACATGGCCAAGATCTCCTAAAATGGCTAATGAGTTTGGGTTCCCAACTAGAAATTCCCAAGGTTTTCAGAAGTAGACAAATACCACATCCTGAAAATGAGACCTCTTTAACATGTGAAGTTGGGCATCCAAAAATTGAGACACCCAAAATCACTATTCTTTTTTTAAAATCTTGGCCAGGCATATATGTGAGTGGAGTCTATGTACCCAAACTCCCCCCAAAACCCAACCTAAAAAAATCATTTAAATGATTCCCAGCTTGTACCCCAAAGTACAGGGTTATGATTTCTCCTATTTTCTTAAAATGTGCACGTGTATAATATATATGAATTATTCATAAAATACTTCCAGCATTTTTTAGTTAATTGTTTTTATATTTTTTTCTGATATTCATTAAGTGATGGGGAGGGAAAACTATATTAGCCACAAAGAATATTTTGGATACTTTAAGAGATTAACCACATACTCTCATATAGGTTTTATTCAAGATGCATAGACAAATAACCATGCTGTTCAGAGAATAAGGCATGGTAAAATTTATCTTTTTTATTCAGGTGTTTGACTGGGGAACATAATGGGAAAAAATTCCTTATGAGAGGTTGGAGAAGTATACATTGGGAAACTGTGGCAGATTAAGAGACTCCATTGTTTAAAATCAGAGAGGTAGCCGTGTTAGTCTGGAATAGCAGAGGTAACAAAGTCCCGTCCACTGCTTGCATCCGACGAAGTGGGTATTAGCCCACGAAAGCTTATGCTTCAAAACTTTATAGTTAGTCTTTAAGGTGCCACAGGACTTTGTTACCATTGTTTAAAAATAAATATTTTATTCCCAATGCCATAGAAATAGAAATAATTACATAATGAAATTTTGACTTGGATTTCTATATAGCAGGAATATAGATAAGGAACATACTTTAAGGCATCAGAAAAACATCACAATATGTTGACAACTGGTAAATGCACTTTCATCCAACACCTGATATGCCAAATTTACAATTGAATCACTTGGACAATTATGAATAAGTGGCTATTATCTGAAGAACAATATCCTTTTAACATTCATTAAAAGATGCATGCCACACAGAAATTATGGTACAAAAGGAATTTGCAGTCTTTGAAATTTAAATGCAGGCTTTTACCTGATTTATTATAAGGATGTTACAATCAATAATGGAATTGAGGCTTAAAATAATAAGGTCTCATTTACTCGTAACATAAATCCTATCAATGACCGTACAGTATCTTCTTTATCTGCTGTAACTGCAACAGATGACTTCTGATGCATTGCATATTAAGTAATAAGACCCACTTTCTGCCAATGAAAGGGCATGTCTTTCCATTGAGTAACATTTTTTTTCTAAATGTCTAGGCAGATTTAATGGTGCTTTTTCACTCCCCATCTGTCTCTTTCACGTACATCTAGAATCTAATCTCACTTTCTAAGATGTCTACATCTTTTATCAAGAGAAAAATGGTTTTGAGCTGACACCCAGAAACCAGGAGCACAAGCATTATCTCCGAAGCTTGTCTTCATGAATTACTTTGCTAAATGAACCAAGTTGTGTTCTTTCTTTATCCCTGACAAAGCCTTAAAACTTTGATCTTTTAGGCACCAATTAAATGGATGGTCAGTCTGGTTTTGCTGCTAAGACCTCCTACCCTTTAAAGTCTTATAGGGCATTTGAGTCTTCTTCATGTTTAAACCACGTATTTTACAGGCTACCAATTGGTTTTTGTTTCACAGAATTACCATCTTTTGCTGCCATACTCTCTAGACATGAGTTAGTACAGATGCTGCATTTCAAGTACAGTACAAATATGCTCAGCATAGTACTTTGTGTCAGTGAAGTTATTTTTCACCTTATGATCCCTGTCATATCTCCACCGAGTATAATAATGTTATCAGAGATGCAAAGTCTCATAGGAAACAAATTCTGTCTTGCTCTGTGTAAAGGCCCAGAGAGAAAATGGATGACATTTTCCCATCTGATAACCCAGCATGTTGTTATGTGTACAATGTGAACATTTTCCACTTGTGGGCATGCCTCTGAACTAAGATTCTACTGTTGGTTGCGAACCACACAGGTACAGTTGTTAATGCAAGTGCTGCAGAAGTCTGAAGAACAAATACATTACCAGATTTTAGAGCTATATATTTTTAAAAATATTAAATACAAGTTAATGACAAATTCCATGGCAGTGCCACTAAATCCTCCAGGTTCACAATGCCTGCATTTACCTAAGCCACAGTATTTTCAGTTTTTCCTCGTTCTGCAGTTTGCAGCATTTTTATACTTATAATAAATTGAGTGGCTGACGTTAAGATTTTAAAGGGAAATAGTATTTAAATTAATGATTAATAAATTGAGCAAACTCCAGCAATTATCCGTTTCGCTGCATTTTTATCTAGAAGCTCTCTGCATAGGATATTTTGTACCCCATGTTTCTGGTCTTTGTCATACAAAGCTCTCACTGAGCTGAGTCATGAACACAATATATATTCTAACATATACAGGTGGATAGATATAGACTGACAGACTGGCTTCAAAAGAAGTTTAGCATGAGTAAGGGTAGCAGAATTTGGCCCTTAATATGAACCTGCATAGGTTATAATATTATCTACAATTAGCCCTTGTTTACCACACAGGGAGCCCTTCAAGATGGGCCCTGTGGCAAATGATGAATGAAAGATTAACTTCAAACTAGCCATATTTAACTTAGAAAACACAACAAAACTGGAACATATCCATGCGCCATCCCAAAGGCGTATTTAACTGGACATTTGCGGTCACTTCTGTTTCACAAGCATGCAAATTCATGGGCATTGTTCAAAGGAATGAAAATGTCGGCTCTCTGATCTTGCATGATTCCATTATTGATGTGCACAAGTCTAGTCTGCAACTAGAGATTAGCTACAGTCAAAACTCTGTATATCTGGACACCTGAAAGCTTAAGGGAAAATATGATTTTGGATGTAGATCAAAACAGTGTGGATCAGGTTTATATCGGATTAAAACTACTGGTAGGTCATGTAGGGGGAGAAAGGAGGATTGACAGCGCATGCTGATTCATCTACCTATATTACTAATGTTAATACCCAGTAATTTATTTTTCTTTTAAAGTGCCTGTCTAATTCCTGTTTTAAATATCTTCATGTTTGCAGATTTTGTTGTGCCTTTTCTAATCCATTCCACACGGTAATTAACCTATGTGTAAAGATATTTTTCCCTCGACTACTTTAGAGCTTCATCTTTTCTTGGCTGCAGCAGAGTTTTACAGGCAATTACATTATGTAATCTGTGAAAATTGTACATCCAATCTAGTTCCATCCATATGAAATATATTCTGCCTTATACATTGCACATGATAAACAGGCCACGGTTAAGGCACTGGATGAAGTTCTGCTCTCATTTGAATTGATGCCCTAAATCTGAAGTAATTCCAGGTTTTAGTGCAGTTCCACCAGATTTACACCAGAGAAACCAAAAACAGAATTTGGCCCAAACTGGCTTGTTTATTGATTTAGCTTTTGCATATTTGCTGAGCCAAACAATAGAATTCTTAATGACTAAATGGAGCTCTTGGAGCCCACTACCAAATTTGGTTAGCAGGTACTCCTCAGAAATATGGTTAAAAGTGTCCCACTAAATATAATGGCTAGAAAAGTGGTTCTTAATAGATGATGTACATGCTTTCTGAAGAAGTTTAAAAGCAATATACAAGATAAACAGAATTTTTAAACACTGAAAAAACAAGAAAACAGTAACATGTATTCATATAATTCATAGAATTCAATAATTCGATTAAAAGTAATGACTCAGCATTTTTCATCTGTCATTAGCTAAAGGATTGGCACTAATCACAGTCTTCCAGTGACATCTCGTCTTTTTGTTTCCCCAAGATATTTGCAAATATAATTTGTTAACTACTCAAGTGTTACAGGTCTTCTGCTGTTAAGAATCTATTAAGCTTTGCATTATAATGACAGGATAAAAATTTTGCACACAAAAACTCATTCTGCCAACACCAAAGTGAAATTCAAATGGCACTTGAGTTATGCAAAAAAACAAATAAACTGTGGGATCTAGACACTTAAGCCTCAGTTCTGAAAGCCTATCATCAGAAGAGCTCTCGTTAGATCTGGTTGAACATTTCTGACCAAAACATTTTCCTGTCGAAAAAATGGGGGAAATATTGTGAGGGTGGGAAAAGGGGAGGGTATTTAGAAGATATTTTTTTTCCAGGAAATTTCAAGATGAAAAAACATCTTTCCTGTTGAAATTTGTTTCATTTCATTTTTCTAAAACCAAATTAAAAGAAATCCCCTTTTGTATTCTTTTTTTGCCAATTAATGTAATAGAATATATGAGTGTAGGTTTTTCACCTTGTTTTTTTCTTTTTAAAAAGAAACATTTGGCAAGAACATTGTAGATAAAATTGCAGCAAGTGCTACACATTGAAAATCTTGTTTTGATATAGCCCAAAGGACGACAGTATTTTCGGAATAAGACTTAATTCAGAGCATAACTTGTGCTTATGCACTAAACCTCTATTCTTTCCAAACACAGTCACCTTCACCCCCATGCATGCAGTAACAGGGCAGGATCCATCTCTGGTGCTTGAAGGAGGCATGACAAGCAGATGTTGTGTGCTGTTTGGGTGAGAAGAGGCTCCCTAGGCTTTGGATGACTAATGCATATACACCTATCAACAGCAAGGACTAGTTAAGGATGCATGCTGCTCGTGTTCAAAGTAGCATAAAAATGTGCCCCATGGCATAATCCCCAAGACTGCCCTGTGGGATCCTCCCTAGCAGACAGCGTACTAGGAAGCATTTTTGGCTGCAGGATTTACCCCTAGGTGCACCCATTAAAAATTCCCAAAGGGTACATATTTTCTGTTTCAAGTAGCAACTTTTTTTTTTCAAGTATGTCCCTTTAACAAACGTAGTGAATGATCGTTTGTGCCAGAAAATCCCTAAAGGGGTGGAATGGTAGAGGATTTCTTTCCTTTAAAAAAAAGAAAAAGAAAAGAGAAGGGGAGAGGACTGAAGGGAAAGCAGCATGGGTCTCCAAAAGAGGAGAGGAACATGGGTGATGAAAAGCAGAAAATTCCTGTAAGAATTTAACAGAAGATTATAAACCCTAGAGTATAACATAATAGTCAATTACATCTTGCTATAGAATGCTATAGATCAGGGGTGGGGAACCTCCGGCCCGGGGGCCTTATACTGCCCGCCAAAGCATTCCATCCGGCCCGTGCGTGTCCCTGGCCGGCGGCTCCCCGAGGCGCATCCCAGCTCCTTCGCCGAGCCGCCCCCGCCCGGGGTGCCTCCGTGCTCGGCGAAGAGGCCGGGAAGTGCCTCGGGGAGTCGCCGGGCAGCGACGCGCGCGGGCCGCCAGGTGGGGGCGGCTCCCCGAAGCGCTTCCCAGGCCCCTTCGCCGAACGCGGAGCCACTCCTGCCTGGCGGCCCGGGGCGGCTCCGCGCTCGGCGAAGAGGCCGGGAAGCACCTCGGGGAGCCGCCGACCAGGGACGTGCGTGGGCCGCCCCCGCACTCGGCGAAGAGGCTGGGAAGCACCTCGGGGAGCCACCGGCAGGGATGCGCGCGGGCCGCCAGGCGGCGGCTCCCCGAGGCGCTTCCTGGGCCCTTCGCCGAACGCGGAGCCGCCCCCGCCTGGTGGCCCGGGGCGGCTCCGCGAAGAGGCCAGGAAGCGCCTTGGGGAGCCGCCGGCCAGGGAAGCGCGCGGGCGGGCGGGGGCGGCCCCCGAATGACATTGTAAATCTTCAAATGGCCCTTGGCAGGAAAAAGGTTCCCCACCCCTGTTATAGATAGTCTTTAAAAGTATGAAAGTATATTCTATAATGCAGCTAGGTAGCCCCTCTATTGATTTTACCCTGATTAAGGAAAGATCCTGTTGTGCTTAAGTATCAGAGGTTATTTAAACTAGAGTTTGATTGCAACCTCAAATATTAGCCCAGGTTTACAAGCAGGCAATGACCTGGCTAGTGCTGTTTGCACAGCCCACCCTCCTCCTCCCCTTTATTCCTTTTCTGAAGGTCCCAGCCCTTAACTTTGTTGCCCATGAACAGTCTCCTTGCTCCAACTTGAGGCTGTTGGGATGAAGCTAAGTCTTCAGGGAGAGCCAGTCAGTTGCCTTGATAAATTCTTCGGCGGGGGGGGGGGGGGGGAGAGGGAGGAAAGAACCACTGAACACCAATCCTTAGATATTCTTCAAGGGACAGGATGCACAGGAATAACCCTCCACAGCAGCAAAAAGACTCTTGCTCATGCTGCCTGTGACTACTGCAGTCACAGGCACATATATGGGAAATAGGGAGTCCCAGGGACCATGTAGTCAAATTTATGTGGCATCCGATCCACTGCCTGGAAGTTAGGAAAACCCATAGATTCCCTACCTGCTGCACAACTGGCTGTGAATTCCATATGATCAAACTGTGCAGGATTATCAGAGCCTCAAGTATAATAACCTCTGTGAGGGTCGAAATTATTTGAGAACAGACACAGGTTATTGTGTCTGCCACCTAAAAATGTACAGCTGGTCTCCAGTCTTAAATATAATGTATACGTACATGCAATAAATGATTGCTAACAATGATCAAGTATATACAGTATTACTTTTTGTCACAGACCTGCACAAAGTTGGCCTAGTAACATTATCCCCATTTAACAGAGGGGAAAACTAAGGCAGAGAGAGGGGTAAAGTGATTTCCCCAAAGTCACAACAAAATCAGCAGTGACAGAGGCTAGAATAAAGTTCTGGTCTGTCCACTTTCAGTCCAGTAACCTATCCACTCCTGGCCCACGTTACCTTTCACAAAGATATCAATATATTTTTTAAATGGCTTTCTCCCTCTTTTATTGCAATACAGTAAATTAATTTGGGTATATTTAATCCTTCTTAAGACACTCTTATTAGCGCTTGATAAATTGTGGGAAGTCTCAGAAATTTCATTTGCTTCCTATATAGGTATTTGAGAACTAATCTGAATTTGTTGTGGGAAGAAAAGATCATACAGATATTAAAATATCTATTTGTTTCCAGAATTCCTATTAATTTTGCTTTGTGAAAACCACGTGAACACCTATTGAAATAAGACCAGGAAAGAGATTATATTTAAATACATTTACTTTTCTGCAATACAAAATTTAATATGTTTGGGCTTCTAATCACAAAGCCTGAGACTAACGAGTAAAAAATGGTCACTTTATTTCTTTATCATTATCACAATGAATAATATGAACTAAATACAAAATTACAGATACTTTCTCCGCTGTAAGTAAACAACAAAGCATAACAGGCTACAGAGTTATCAGGAGATAATCACATCCTTGGGACATTTACCAGGTATGATAAGTGCCACTGCCAGAATACGATTATCTCTTGATAACAAGAGCCCCTGGAGTTTTCACACTGTTGCATAAAAACTCATTATGGGGAGAAAATGGTTATTTATTGTTTGTGAACATGAAGTTGGCAGTTTAGACTATTGAGCAGCAGTTTTACCTGTGATGCTCACTTCACAGAGTCACCTGTCGATGTGACCCAGCTAGTCATGCCACTTGAAACTATACATTATTCCAAGAAGTTTTATAACTAAATCATGTGATGTTCTTACAAGATCTAACCCTTGGAAGCTCTTCAGTGAAATAACTGAGCGTTGGACAAGTTGTGTGTCCAGAGGGTGAGAATGCAGGTCACCTCAAGACTGATTAGATGGTCCTGTGGAAAAAACATTGGAATGTGTCTCAGGAGACCTGTTGTCACCTACTTCCTATAAAACCTTGTGCTAGTTGCTTAATCTCTCTGCCTCACTTCTTTTTCTTCGGGATGAAGATATTAATACCCTCCTACATCACAGGGGTGATGGTTTGTGTTGATAAACTCATTATGGTTTGAGGTGGCCCGATACTATGATGACTGGGAGAAAAAAACATGAACAGAAAAGAAGACATTACTTTAATTGTTATTTAAGCACCCTTCGTTTCTCACTGAAGTCAAATTTCCCATTATAGGATAACAATTGTATGCTCCACTGCTATTTAGACCTATCAACTCTTCATTTTCACTCAAAAAAGTGAAACACACCATGCTTCACCACCCTCCTAGTGAAAAAGTTTACAAATACATATCAGGGAATGTGGTATTTACATAATAACGTCTCTTCTCCAGAGCAGAAGGCACTTGGCCTCAGGTCTCCCTATGCACCAAAGGCATGAATTCTTCTCTCTCCAAATGCATCTCCTTGAACATGTCATCCCTTATCTAGACACCCCCCCCCCATCCCACCCCAACATCCTGAACTGGTCCAATTACAATGTCATGCAAGTTATTTGTCTAAGAAAAAACATCAACAAAAGCATAAGAGGTGCTTTGTGAAATCTTAAAGCTCCTTCTAGGAGAGCCATCCTTGTGGAGATAAACCAGACACCTGGCCACCCTAGCTCCAGTCAGTGAAGGTGGCCCCATGCAAGGCACAGTTCACCATGCCGATGAGTGATAGTGCTGTGTAGCTGCTTGAGACACAATGCCTACAACAGGAACTTCCGGTTCATCTCTGCACCATCACTAACACAAGGATGCCTTCAAGGTCCAACTTAGCCCCCAAGCTGATGGAGAGAGAATGATAATTCTTAGGAAAAGGTGCTTCATTTTATTTAGACTGGGTCGCCACCTGGCTACTCCATCAGCCAGAAAGACAAGCTTTGTGCTTGCATGGAACAGCTTTTCCCATAGGGAAAGGCAGGGGAGAAATGCCAAGCTTTTGGCTTTTCACAAATCCAGTGAAGAAAATGAATTTCTGCTGATTTCAACAATAGTGCAGAACCCCTGGCACCGCTCTAATGGAAATCTGTCACTCTGCATTTTCTAGTTCTATCATGCCAATTTGTGTCACATCACAGCTGATTAATGTCTCACTTTATGAGATGTGATATAATAATATATTGGATATTCGAAACATAGTATTTCCCACAGGTACGTGCGCTCCATCTCACATAGGAAGTAGCTAACTTGAATATTTGCACAGGTAATAAAGCACACTGACTAAATTATTCACATTAGCCTCTATTCTGTACTGGGTGATTCAATACGTCTCCTATCTGAATGATGTTTCTGCTATATATGAAGGGTCATTTCAGGGCATATCCGAACTTGATCAAAATCAGAGTTCTTTTCAGAGCCGACATTATCTAGATTTAGAAATGACATAAAACAGAACAGGCTACTTCAGTGAACTAAGAGCTACTACAATGAAGTCTCTGCATCTAGCAACATGATTCTTTGTGTTTTGAGAAGCTAATATTTCTCATCTTGCAGAAAAAGCTGTCTTTTTTTTTTTTTTGGTACTGGAACTCAACATCTTTCAATGGACTTCTCCTTGAAGTGTAAAGAATCCATGAAAGGCAGAGGGTTTTTTAAAAATCTATTATTTCAGAATAATTATAACATTAGTAAAGAGAAAGGATGGTCTTGTGGTAAAAACCCCGGATTCGGACCCAGAAGATTGGGGATTAAGTCCCAGTTCTTCCATAGATTTCCTGGGTGACCTTGAGCAAATCACTTAATCTCTTTGTGCTTTAGTTCACTAGCAGCAGAATAGTAATGATAATGATTCCTCTCTCACACCGTTTTGTCTGATAGGTCTTAATTACAGAACCATAGAAATGTAGGGCTGGAAGGGATCTCCAGAGGTCATCTAGTCCCCTGCACTGATGCAGGAACAAGCATACCTAGACCATCCCTGAGAGGTGCTAGTTCAACTCGTTCTTAAAAACGTCCAGTGTCAGGATTCCACAACTTCCCTTGGAAGCTTATTCCGGAACTTAACTACCCTTACAGTTAGAAAGCTTTTTCCTAGCATCTACCTAAATCTTCCTTGCTGCAGATGAAGCCCTTTATTTCTTGTCCTACCTTAAGTGGATACAGAGTACAATTGGTCACTGTCCTCTTTATAACAACTGTTAACATATTTGAAGACTAGTATCAGGTCCACTTTCAGTTGTCTTTTCTCAAGATTAAGCATGCCCAGTTTTTTGCCCTTTCCTCATAAATCATGTTTGGTGCTGTCCTCTGGACCCTCTCCCATTTGTCCATATCTTTCTTAAAGCGTGGAACCCAAAATTGGACACAGTACTCCCATTGAGGCCCCACCAGTGCTAAGTAAAATGGGACAGTTACCTTCTCCATCTTACATACAGCGTTCCTATTAATATACCACACAATATCACCTTTTTTCACAATTGCATAACACTGTTAACTCTTATTCATTTTTAATCCACTATAACAACCAGATTATTTTCAGCAGTACTACTGCCTAGCCTGGTATTGTCGATTTTGTCATTGTGCATTTGATTTTTCCCCCTAAGTGTAGTACTTTGCACTTGTTTTTATTCAGTTGCATCTTGTTGATTTCCGCCCAATTATCCAATTTGTCAAGGTAGTTTTGAATTCTAATCCTGTCTGCAAAGTGCTAGCAATCTCTCCTACTTTATAACATCTGCAGATTACAGCAAGACTCTCCACTCCATATCTTTGCTGCACTTCCCATGCTACCATGGCTACACTGCTATTTATACTCCTCCTGGTTCAGTGGTTCTCAACCTATTTATCATTGTGGGCCACATCTAATATTATCTGAATGGCCCTGGGGATGTCACATGGGCTGCAGCAGTGTGGTGACTGGGCCACAAACAGTCCATGAGCCGCAGGTTGAGAAACAGTGCCCTATTTCTATGAGAGCAAATATCATTATGCGGTGTATTAACAGTTGTATGACATGGCCATAATTACCCAGGTCTACTCATCACTGGTGAGGCCTCAGCTGGAGCACTGTGTCGAAGTCTGGACACCACAATTTAGGAAAGATGCGGTCAAACTCGGAAGAGTCCAGCGTAGAGAAACAAATATGAGAAAATGTGACTATTAAAAAAATGTGACTGTTAAAAAAACTGGGCATGTTTAGTCTTAAGGAAAGAAGATTTGGGGGGGGGGGGGATCTGCTAGTCGTCTTAAAATAAGTTAAAGGCTGCTCTAAAGAGGACTGTGATCAACTGTTCTCCATGTCCAGGACAAGCAGTAATGGTCTTAATCTTCATCAAGGAGATTTAGTTTAGATATTAGGAAAAAAAACTTTCTAACTGAAAGGGTAGTTAACACCCTGAATATGCTTCCAAAGGAGACCATGGAATCCTCGTCACTGGAGGATTTTGAGAACAGGTTAGACAAACACCTCACAGGTTTACTTGTCCCTGCCTCAGCACAGGGGGGCTGGACTAGTTGACCTCTATGAACTTCTATGAAACTGTGATTAGGAATATCTACAAACTGGGTCTGAATATGCAAAAAACACCCACTACCAAGTGTGACACTGCTGCCACAGAGCTAGGCTGTCAGAATGGTCAGGATAGCCTCATTTGCAGCTTGTCCAAGAGGCTAAAATTGGGAGACTAACTCCTCCAATAAGGAGAGAGAGAGTTGGTCCATGATCCAAGGTTCTTGGTATCCCTTTGTCACAAGAAGATCGATGCTGAGAAGGAAAAGGATGAGGGATGCAATAACTGTCATGTCAAAGTGTTGAGCGGTTACAGAAGTGAAAAACAGCACTTTTAAGATCTCATTTATTAGGCTCCATTGATGAGTTCACTGCACATGAGATATAAGGATGCAAACTCACATACTATCCATTTTTCTTTCTCCTTTGCTCTTGTATTTCTCCTTCCTGTTTATACTGATCTAGGGGCCACGTAAGAGAGTTAAGTTGTAATACCACTGTAGGACTTTCCAGTAGTAGATCCCAACTAGCAGTAATCAGAGTTGCATGTTTGCACATGAAATTAAATTGGAACAGTGTGATTCCTTGGGAGTATACTTGCTCATATTGAAAATCACTCAAGATTCTTTCAAGAGCTGCCTTGACCAATAATGCCTCAGTTTATTAATCTGAGGCTTCCCTGCAGTTAGAGTTACAATTCCTGAACCATATAAGCAGCACAGGGAACTGAACCATATAACTCATGACTGTAAGCTTCAGTGATACTGTACAGTGCTCAGTCCTTAGCTTTAAAGTCATATTTTCCCTTGAGTTTAGCTCTTTAAACAGGGGGATAGAACAAGTGGAAATATATGGGTATCAGAAAATAAATGCAAATATTTTCAGGTTTAAAATAAAAGGTAACTGAATCATATGGGGTGATCACAGGTTACTGAAGACATATGAGTAGGGAGCACAGAGTCAGATCCTGCAAATTTTAATCGTAGCCTATGGCCCAGATATACTAAGACTTTCAATGTTGTTAACATGTGGAAGTGACCTGGCCTAGCTGTTGTGAGAAAGTTGGGCAACATTTCTTTAGTGTAGACAGGAATTGAAGCATAAGGACCTTCATCCACACTGGCGTTGACAAAGAGACTTGAACAAGGAACCTGGTATGGAGGAGAAGAATGAGGTCAGATGATGACTGAAATCAGGAGACTTGTGGAAAAAAAACACCATGTCTTTATGCAATTAATGAGTATATTGTAATGAATACACACATAAGGGCAGGGGAGGCAGAATTAAGGTTACATGGATTACCTTAATTTTGAGATTCCTAACTTTTCAGTGCTTCACCTATGTCTTCAACATAACTTTTGTATTTTTTTTTATCAGGGAACAAACTCAGATCATTCATTAAAATGCTCCAGTCAGTGAAAAGATAACAAACATTATTATGAATATTCTCATCATGTCACACAGAAACAGCCAACTAACCATAGATTTGTGCTTTTGTTCTGAGTAGTAGCAGTAATAGTTTTAGAACACGGCAGTATGCACATTTCTGAATTCATATTGATAATTGCTTCAGGATAATTTACTGCAGTAAAGTGCTACACAAGGGGCATAATACCGTAGTAGATATTACCACAGTAAATTAAAAAGGAACAGTTACTGATAACTTGTATAAAATTAATGTACCACTGAGCTTATCTATATCAATAAAGGTACACTATGAAGGTCAATAGCAAGAAGAAACAAACTTTGGGTACACATCAATTTGCTGGTAGATGCATAGTCACCTGAAATTGCAATATGGAAGTTTCACAGAGAGAAGAGAGGAAGAGATCATAAACAAGAGACTATAAGACAAATTCAGGCTTGGTCCAATTCCATTAGCTTCAAAGGAGTTGTATCTGCTTTCACCAGTGCTGAATTTGGAAACAAGTCTATAAAAGATACCCTAAATAATGCACACAGATTTGGGTACAGATTTTTTTCACTTATATGGTAGAAAAACATTCTGATTTTGGATTTGACAACATTTAGAGAGACAACTGCTGCTTTAAGATAACTTTCGAGAATGTGCGTTATCCCAGAAACAAGTTCTTCAACATCAAGTATCCATGTAATGTTCCTTCTTTTTTCCCCCCATTTATACATTTTTAAAGATAATTTTGTGCTTGTGAAAGGAGCTGGAAAGACTGTCCAAGAGTTGAAGTCTTCTTATATATCCAGAGATAGGGCAGTAGTAGTGCAAATTTCCTCACACCAAAGCAACCTTCTAGGGATCATCTTTTGGTACATGAAAATTGTTCTGAGGGACTATTCATCATTTGTACTGGCCGCTATGAACATTTAACCCAGTTGTGGATCTGTTGCCGGTTACTACCATGAATCAAAGTTTTCTGTCAGAAAAAAGAAGAGAATTCCCACACTATGCTTTGAAAAGTCTAAAGAGCTTGGAATTAGCCATCCTTTGCTATAGAATATTGTCCTGTTATGTAGAAGTGTCACAACTATTAGGTACATTCATAAAATACAGGAAAGCTTAGTTATTTAGGATAAACATTCTTCATTCAGAGAAACTGGGATCTGAGTTGTAGTATCACATACTAAAGAGACTTGTCTCATTAGAGACAAGAAATTGTGTGAAAGCTCCCAACCACAGCCCAGGGTTACAGTACCACAATGTCAATGCAAATGAAAAGGAAACACTTAAACGGTGCTATCCTTTTTTGGGGGGAAGCAGTGACAGCTTACAAGGCTATGGAATCACACTGCTGGAACATCAACCATTTTAAAGAAATTACTGGCATGCTGTGTTCGGTTTACTGTCTCCCACCTTGCATTTTACAAAGTGTATCAAAGCACACAGTGTAACAGCTCCAATTTCTTTCACAGCAGCTACGCTGTATGGGAAAAAAATGACAAATTAAATAGAATGCAGCCTCAACAGCAACTGTAAACTATGGGTGCCCAATGGAACAGAATTACACTTCTTGGAATAACCAGTTAAGGAATGCTTTGGCGATCAAATGTAACATGAGCTGATCGTACTGTAATGCTTCTGGAGAAAGGCGCAGACACACAAATACACACATACCCTAACCCAGCAATTGGAACCTCTTGTGTTATGATTGACAGTATTTTCAGGTGAGGAGCACTACACCCAGAGCAGAAATGTACCTATTGATTTTTCTTATATGTAGTTTTAATTTGATGAATTCTCAAGCTGTCCTTCAAGTTAATTTTTTTTTAAAATATCTGATCTTAACAGAAATTGATGATGCTGAGCTAAATGAAACCCCTACTACTTCATTGGAGACATTAGTGTTAATCCAGTCAAAACACTGGATGTTCGCCACTTTAGCAAGTGTGACATGCACATGAGTAAGTGCTCATCACATGTGCCTACATGTGTTATTTATCTTGATCTAAATATATTAAATGGATAAATTAATATCACAAACACTTTCAATTTATGCTGCCTTTCCAAAGAGTTACAAGCTCTGCGGAATGAGACTTTTCAATTTCAAAGGCCAGTTATGATGTTAACCTTATTGGATAGACAAGATACGAAACACACTTTATTATATTGCTCGATTACTTGAACTGACATCGCTTTATACTATGGATAGAGCACTGCCTTGCAGTGCCTTGCAGCAGAGCTTTAATCAGAAGTCTATCACAGATTCCATTACAAATCTCATTTTTGAATAGTTCATAATTCAGTCATTCAAATCAGCATCTAAGCAGAGCCTTGAAACAGCATGTTCCCAAACTTGCACACTTATACATATGTGTGTGTATGTTCCTTTTAGATACACAACACTTTAGCGCAATTTGTGCAGTCACACTTTCTTAAAGAACAAATAAAACAACTTAGATGGTTTCAAGTGTTTTGGGAGCTCTCCAGCATGAGAAAGCGCTTGCTGTCTTTCACAGACTTACAAAAGGAGCTGGTTTATCCTGAATCTAATCTTTTACACCCCTCTGAGCCATTCGACAAGCTTGGCCAGGAAGCTGAACTATTCTTCTGTATGTTCGACCCTTTTTAAAGGAAGAAGGAACTGGATATTCTAATGAGGAATCCACCACCTGTAGAGCTTCAAAGTGAAAAATTAAATCTCTACATTGTCAGTGAATACTCTTTGATGTCCAGATAGGCTGTATTCTTTAGCTGGTGAAACTAAACTGGTGAAGCCCTTCCAGAATGAAGGACAATAAACATAAGAATGGACCTTAAAGAAGGGTATCCCAGTAGTGAAGTAATTGGAGTCCCTGGGACCATTCAGATATATAAAGTTAAGCAGGTCTTAAATGTTTTGCTGGATCACTGTGCTGGTGAGGGAATAAGAACAGTGAAAAGTGACTAGTGTAGCTGAAGTCGATGTATCTTAGGTCGACTTACCTCAGCATCCACATGGCGACAAGTCAACCACTGCCGCTCCCCATCAACTCCACTTCCACCTCTTGTGGAGTCGACGAGGAGAGTGCTCGATCTATCGGGGATCGATTTATCATGTCTACACTCATCCCATACTTGGGAAGTCTAGGACCCAAATCAGCCACTACACAAATTAGAGGAATCATAGGTATGTCCTGTTCTAGCATGTACCCTAGTTATCATTCCACCAGTGAGGAATCAACACTCCAGTTTCCCCCGCTCTGACCTGACAGACCCACTTCCATCCTAGACAATTCCCACAAGCTCACTTTGCTATCAGAGGATTCTCCTCTGCTGGACATCTTTAAGGTCATTTTAGGACATTGGGGCAAAGGTTCAGGTTCCTCATTTCCTAGCCAAACATTAAAGGCATCTAAATCGCTGCACTCACTTCCTCTGACTCTCTCTCTCATTCCCTATGCTCTTCCTGTCCCACTCTTGTAATTCCTCTTTTTGCCTTTGTGATATTCTCTGGCTAACCAACCCTTAGTGTGCTTGTTATACAAGTTGCAATGAGCTTAATACTGTGTATATGAAAGATTGTGCTGACTGCCAAAACAGGAAGCCCTTCCAGAATGAAGGGGCAATATACATAAGAATGGACCTTAAAGAAGGGATCCCAATAGTGAAGTAATTGGAGTCACTACCACCAGTCAGATATATAAAGTTAAGCATGTCTTAAATGTTTTGCTGGATCAGGGGATAAGAATAGTGAAAACGGCAGCACAAGGTACTGTCAAATACAAAACCAAAACAATATGAGAAATAAGGTTAAAGTAGAGTTTTACAAACAATTGATTTTTTTGACTCTCTGGTCAAACTAAAATAATGGGGGAAAGGTTGTTTCAGGTCCAAACAATAAAAAATATTTGAAATGTTTAGGCAAACTAAAAAGTCAAAAACAAATTAGTTTGGGATAGAACAAATGTTCAACTGGAAAAAAAAGCTTTGAGGTTTTTTGAAACCCGTTAATAATAAAATTCTAACAAAGTAATTTTGAATTGAAAAAATCAAAACAATCTATTTTTCAGATTTTTTTTTTTAAACCAGAACTATTCAGGAAATTTGACAGGTTCACAAAATGTTTCAGTCAAATGGAATCTGCATTTTTCCATAAAAAAAATTGTCCCAACATTTTTTGCCCAACTCTAGTTTAGAGAAATACTTGGACATGGAAAATGTAGTCAAATGTTAACTATAGATTTGGTCCACCTGTGTACATGAGATAATCTACAGCCCCAATTGACACACATTCATTACTCCTAAGTCTGGTACTCACAGACTTTAAATCTATCTGCAGATGTTAGGGGAATTCTCGTGTTCTGCATATCAAGAAAGATATCAATTCATACTTCCTTTTTAGAACTTACATGTATAGCCTCATATTTCACCATGTTGTGGTCTCAGTTCCTTCAGCATTTGAAACCAAATGAGAATATAACAGAGCTTATTTATATTTGGAAAGTAGCACTACATGCATTTAGCAACTTTCATAATGGATGTTAATGCACATACACATTCCATTCCATATTATGAATTACTTCATGGGTATGGTGAAAACATCATATTAAATTTGGTTTGAATTAGAGTACGAAGATTTACATAACAATTCACTTCCAAGCAATTATGATGTCCCGGTCTTGCCAGCATCTTGTGTAATGTTCTCTCTGAGCGATGAGGTTTTCCATAGTCAGACTAAGATGCAATCTGCATGGTTTCATTACACAAAATGCCATTAACAGGTACTATGATGTTAAGGAAATTGCTAACATTTTAATAGAAACCACCCCTAACAATTCTAGTGTAAGAAGAATTTAAAGGACTTTCTTTTCTATGTTTTATTTCTATTATACAATTAAAATAAGGTAGCAAATTAATCAATACAAAATGGATAACAAAAATAATATTAAAGAAGCCGATTTCAGAAGATATGAGCAACATATTTCAAGTCAAGCAGACAATTCATTATTAACTAAATCCACTGTAGCCAAATCTTAAAACAGTTTCTGATTCATGAATGCTGGAATAGCCAGGCAGGACAGGGTGAGTAAAGAACAGAGTGGCAGCAATTAGAACTCCCTTTCTTTCATCAGTTCCAATCACCCCTTAATACTATTTTAATAGAGGGGTGTTTTTTGTTTGGTTGGTTGTTTTTTGGTTTTTAGTATTCAGTACCTTTGTTTCTGAAAATTCCTGCCATTTCTTTCTTTCTCTGTTTAGGGCCTGCTGCATTGCAGGGTAAGCCCTTATAAACTAAAGGTTTGTGACTCTGCAGTGATTGCAGGCTAGAGTGTCTCATATCCCAAGCATAGGAAGGCACTGCAACTACCAGAGGGGCCTGGGTGGTGAACATTGAGATAATGCCTATATATTGCTAGATGATGATAACAAAGCTATGGTCTTCCATAGGATTTTTTTTAAAAAATGAGAGCCTGGCTCCATTTTAGGTAATTCACAATGGAAATTATTTACAAAAAACATGCAGAGAAGATGATGATTTTTGTTTATAAATCAAGTATGGCCATTGCAAAGCAGCCTTATTGCTTGTGAAAGGATTGGCCACGTGGTTAAAAACTAATATTTGCCTAAGGCTTTATTAATGTAACATGCTTTTTCCTTATTCCTTTCAAATGGGGTAGCAACATAAATAAAAGAAAGAACGTTACCACATGTCCTGCAGTGGGTGAGATCCTGATCTCATCTGCACTGCTGTAAATCAAGACTAGCCAGTCACTCACTGCAATACAATTAATTCAATAGCGTTACACGGCATTAAACATTATCAAGAGAAATGGTTTATATTACTATCCATTTTTGGTTCATAGTTTTCTCATCTGCTTATTTTGAAACTGGAAAATAAAACTATGAGGGGAAAAATGTAACTGATCACAGAAAGAAAACAAAGGAGACAATTATTTCTATGAGAATAAGCACTAAATTTAAAAACCCCTTTCAAACAGTAATAATCTGCCATTAGTCCGCCTTAATTTACAAGATTGTACATCTATACTAAGCTGCAGAAATCCACTTTAACACACAAGGGTGCTGTGCTGTTGCAGTAGCATCTTTCCCTATACAGGGGTTCTCAAACCAGGGGGTTGGGGGGGTCGGGACCCCTCAGGGGGTCATGAGGTTCTTACATGGTCGTGGGTCAAGAGCGGTCAGCCTCCACCCTAAATCTCGCTTTGCCTCTAGCATTTATAATGGTGTTACATATATTTAAAAAGTGTTTTTAATTTATAAGGGGGTCGCACTCAGAGGCTTCCTATGTGAAAGGGGTCACCAGCATAAAAGTTTGAGAACCACCTGCCCCTATAAATTCTGCTTTCAGGATGTGATCTAACATCAACCATTATGGTATAGTTAGGTAAAGAGTCAGAGAGTAGAGATGATCAGAAAATGTACCTCCCAGTGCACAAAGTTTCAATTTTTCAGTCACTTGAGGACAAACTAAATATTGTACAAAACCAAAATTGTTTGATTTGCAAATGCCACAATGCCTTATGGGAATTGTGGTTCAAATGCTTCCTGCTTCCATTCCCCTCCGCCACACTACTTCTGCCACCCATGATGCACTGTGGTCTCTCCTCTTTGTGGGGAGACATGATGCATAATTAGAATCCAAGGCCATGATTCAATCTGGGAGATGTAGATCCTGGGGAGCCCAACCCATTACAAATGGGGATATGAGGACACCAAACTATCTGTCCCATGAAACACTACAGCAGAATATCCAAATCAAAATATTTTACATTTTCAGACTGTTTTTTAAATAATATTCACACCAATTTTTCACCCATCCCTATATGATAAGTATTGTAAATACAGTTGTGCAGTTTTGAGCATACCTATGCCCATATTAAAGAGAATTTGGAAAGATTTCTGGTTTCATGTGGCTTAGCTATGAAAAAAGCCAGTTTGCTCTGAGTGTTTCTTTCAGTTTGTGAGTTTGAGGGCAGGAATGCCTCTTTAAACTTGTATTTGAGAGTGAAACTGCAAGAATAATTGTTGTAGAGCAGGGGTCTCAAACATGCGGCCCGGGGGCCGCATGTGGCCCGCGAAGCCCTTCCCTGCGGCCCGCCAGGCTTCCTGTTCCCCCCCCCCCATAGCAGTTTGCGGGAGGGAGGGGCCAGAAGTGGAGGCTTCTCTGCTGCCTGGCTGGGCCGCGCGTGTTTCCAGCTCTGGACTTCCTATATTGCTCTTGCTTTGTTTGCCAAACAGCTGTTGGTGGTGCCTAGCGCTTTCCAGGAGGGAATGGGGAGCTGCGTGCTCAGAGGAGGAGGTGGGGCAGGGGTGGGACCTCTTGGAAGGGGTGGAGTGGGGGCGGAGCTGGGGCAGCGAGGGTGTGTGCGTGTGTCAGTGGTGCGGCCCTCGGGCCAGTGCACTAGTCCTCATGCGGCCCTCGTGGTCATTTGAGTTTGAGACCCCTGTTGTAGAGCCTATATATAGGTTGTGCAAACTTCCTTTAGTTTCTACCAATATATATATCTATATACCTATATATATATTGGTAGAAACTAAAGGAAGTTTGCACAACCCCTGTGAAACAAAATTATAAATTTTCACCTCTAATGGAAATATGATTAAATTCCTGAGGCTGGGTTTTCTCTGGAAACTGGGCATTGGTGTTGGGCTCAGACTCCTAGGAGAAGAGATTGTCTTGCATGCTGTTTAATCATCTTACTTCAGGACTGATGTGTGTTTGCAAATAAAGAGGGTTCCATTTAGGTGACACTTCACTGATCTCTTCTTCAACAGAAAGCTAACTGCTATGGTCTTGAACATGTGCTGCTGTATCCCACACACCTTCTGGGTGTGGTGTTCTGTTCCCTCTAGTGTCCCCGAGACCACCCAGAGATGAATAACTCTGCTACAGCCTTAGCTAAGAACCATGTGGCTTTTGGCTCATGCATTTAAGTCCAGGGGTCCCAGGTTTGATTCCAGATGAATCCCCCACTTGTAACACTGACAGACTCCACTCGTCAACAGGCGGGTTCGAACACGGGACCTCTGAAGCTAAATCCATGAGCCTCTATTGCAGGCATGGGCGCACCAGGGTAAGCCAATCGCAGCTCCCATTGGTTGGGGTTCGCCGTTCCAGGCCAATGGGACCTGCGGGAAGCAGTGTGGGTTGAGGGATGCGCTGGCTGCCACTTTCTGCAGCCCCTATTGGCCTGAAATAGTGAACCATGGCCAGTGGGAGCCGCGATCGGCTGGGCAACAAACCAGCCTGGCCCACAAGGGGGCTCACCCTAGTGGGCCTCATGCCAAAGGTTGCTGATCCCTGCTCTACTGGCAAGAGTGAAAAGCCACAATGCTCTCATCTGAGGCTGTATAATAGAGTCATTAATCTCTAAGGGTAAGTCTACAGTACCCGCCAAATTGGAGGGTTGGGATCGATCCTTTGGAGATCGATTCAGTGAGTCAAGTGTAGATGCGATAAATCAAGCCCTGAGCACTCTCCCTGTCAACTCCAGTATTCCACCTCCACAAGAGGTGGAAGCAGAGTCAATGGGGGAGTGGCAGTGATCGACTCGACCTGGACAGCCAGGTAACTCGACCTAAGATACGTCGACTTGAACTACACTATTCATGTAGCTGAAGTTGCGTATCTTAGGTCGACCCCCTCCCCCCGGTGCAGACCAGGCCTAAATGGTCTCAGTGCCACTAGAGGGGACAGAACACCACCCTCAGGAGGTGTGTGGGTTACATTGCCACTCAGTAGAGGGGTGACAGTTGGGTTAAAACAGGAAACATGTCAGAAGAAAGTGCAACATAATTTACAGAGATAACATTGATAGGTCTTGCTATTGTGTATGTTGAAAATTACACGATCAAAATGAAAATGACAGGAAAATGCGGCATGCGTGCTGATTTCTGGTGCAGTGCAGCGAATAGGTGGTCATGCTGATTGTTCCTCTAGGATAAATGTCTCCACAGTAGCTTCCTAAATCATGGAGGATATTACTTATACTAATAGTGAGTGACAGGCATTTTACATTATATGAAAAAAGAAGGCTATTCCTTTGTTGAACATGCTCTATTGAAAAGCACAAGGGCTGAAAAGAATATGCCTATCACATCTACAGTATTTGCAAAGGGAAGCTTTCAATGAACAGAACAGTATAAAAAAGTATTGTTGGGCTTAGTCACACTCATATGATCACCAGCATCCCAGAAGCCATAAATATATTTTTTCCCCTCCCTTCCATTGCCCAAGACAAAGACACCAGAAAAACCAAGTTTTAGAAAACCCACTTCTACTCCCATTTTCATTTTCTAAGCAGGAGGGAAATGATAAGGAATTAATACCAGATTTGTTTTCTCCTCATTCCTTAACAGTTACCTCCTTGGGAAAATATTCTATGTTAACTGACTCACTGAAAAGCATCGACACAATTTCTCCACCACACAACTAAAGCAGAGCACTCTCGCTTTTGGAGCTTCAGGACACCACTTTATTAATTTTTGACAACAAACCCTTGAATCTTGGCACATAAACAAAGCAACAAATGGAAACAATCAAAAGAGAAATACCAAACCAAGCAGATAATGAACCTGTGATAGACATGACTGTCGGAACTGTGCTGCCCAGAGCTTTGACAAACACATATCCAGCTGGAATCTGTAGGCCTTCCCAGTTCCATCAGGGTCTAAGTGGATGGGGGAATCTAGCTCTTGCTATCACTTGCTTGTCCCTAATGTACAATAAGGAAGCATGACTTACAGTCTCATTTTTACTTGCATACATTGAAAATATAATTAGAGATTCCACTTTATTGATGGAGGCCATTGGTTTGACAGCCCATTCTGTGCCTATACGAATATCTTAAATTGACCATGAGAACCTATAATTAATCATAATATATTGTGTTTGTACATTTCATATCTGTGCACATGGCGTCATTTCATCCCCACCTCCCACCCACCCCCCAAAGATGCAGCTGATCCTTAGATTAAATTTGGCAAGTACTAGATAGCACAGGGCAGCAATACTCTATAAAAGTGGTTCTCAACCTTTCCAGATAAACGTACCCCTTTCAGGAGTCTGATTTGTCTTTCATATCACAAGTTTCAGCTCACTTAAAAATGACATGCTTACAAAATCAGACATAAAAATACAAAAAAGTGTCACAGTAGATTATTTCTGAAAAAAACACTTACTTTCTCATTTTTACCATATAATTATAAAATAAATCACTTGGAATATAAATTTAGTACTGATGTTTCGGTGTAGTATAAACAAGTTGTCTGCATGAAATTTTAATTTGTACTGATTTTGTTGGTGCTTTTCATGTAGCCTGTTAAAACTAGGCAAATATCTAGATGAGTTGATGTACCCCCTCAAAGACGTCTGTGTATCCCCAGAGTTATATGTACCCCAGGTTGAGAACCACTGCTTTATAATGTTTTAATGGCAGATGTGAAGAATAATCCCACATGCTAATGAAACCACCCAGCTGAGATTTATGTAGGTAGAGCTTAATTATGTAAAATGTAAGAAGGCTGAGATTTTTGTTTCCAAGAAAAGAGGTGTCATGGGAAATTGAATGGTCAAGTATTCAGGGCCATTGTTTTAGGACTCATTTGAAAGCCAGCATCTCCAGCAGCACAGTGCCACATAAAATCATATTGGGAGCAGTGGGAGAGTATCAAGAGAAAAGGCGGCCATGTTCTGAATCACCATCATCACGTCTACAGCAGCCTGGGTGTACCTCAAGGGTTTTATATTAAAGATTAACCACTATTGGCTCATTTTAGCTTAGGTTTTGATAAGTTCACAGCCTGAGGTGATATGGCTACTGGCCAATAAAAACGAGGGTAGTACCAGATGTATCGTTTCACAGCTAAAGCAAACAATAATGACATGTTTTTGAAGTGATAGCTAAAGGGTCAGTGGATTAAAAAAAAAAACATTTTATGTAATAACCACAAATGAAAACCAAATCTTACACTTAGCATTCTACCCCAACCCCACATGCAACCACAGAAGGACTTTGCATTTGTCCTCTTCATGACTCATTAAAACAGAAAGTTTCAAGGTGACAAAGGTATTGATTGCGGAGGAATGAGAGCAACCTGACTCCCCTGTGCCAGGCCAATACCTTATGTTTAAGAAAATCTGGCAGAATTGGACTTCGGGCAGCAGCATCAGTCACATCACCCACAAAATAATGAAGTGAAAATAGTTTTTGAGTACCTCTAAATAACCCATTCTCTCTATGGCATTGATTCTTAGAGCCCAAGGCAACTGACTTGGACTTGTGGGGCTTGCACTAAAAATAGTAGTGTAGTAGTTTGGGCTGAGGCAGCAGCCTGGGCTCCAAGATCCTCACCCGGTTTCAGAGCTCAGCCCCAGCCTACAAGTCTACACTGCAGTTTTTAGCCTGGCAGCGCAAGCCCCACAAATCTGTTACTTTGTAGGGGAAGGTGCCAACATTATCCAGAGCTTTGGTTACCTTTTGCTGTAAAACTTGAGTAATGACTAAGTTACACACTCTCTCACGTGCACACAGGAATATTTGGTGTGTTATATAACAAGATATTATACAATGTCACGTCATCTTGTTTTCTGGCTCGGGTCAGATGAGAAATCTGGCACTATTTTTCCTAATTACTGAGACCAGCAGTGCAAGTTTTAAATCACACTGTAAACTGAAATGAAAAGATAGAATTGCAATGTGAATAAATGAATGCCCCTTTCCTTCCCTCTTCTTGTCCCATCACTCATTTGAACCACAGTAAGTAACATGGATATTTTAATTTACATGGAATCATTTCTGAACTATATCCAACATTTCCAAAATTGGAAACCTAATTTAAGGCACCAAGATGAAAAATAGCTTAGTTTTGAGTGGTAAGTCTATATCCTTTTACCTTCAACAGAGACTGAAGGTGCTCAGCACCACTGACATTGTGGACATTTATGTACCTGCCTAACTTAAGACTTTCAAGCTTGAAAAATATTGAATGAACACACACACAAGTCATATGAACAGGTAGTGAACATCAGCAGAACTCCATTGAAGCCAGTGGAACTAAACCAATTTACACCAATTGAGGGTCTGGGCCACATTTATAGTGCATTGTACCATTTTAATATATTTTAAGTTCATAATCCTTCTAATAAGCAGGACAGCATTTGCAATATTCCATATCCCCGAGAACGAGTTCGGAAAAACAGTTAAGTACATGCTTAAGTTTATCCTTATTTATAACAGTTAAATGTGCTTAAAATTAAACGTCTGCTTAAGTGCTGTCCTGGATAGGAATGCTTCCTTGAATTCAATTCAATTAAATAAGAAAACCCAACAGCAGAATTAGAGGTTTTTACCCTTCTTACTCCACACATTTATATTGCTATTGATAAATAGTATGTTAAAAGACTAAGGGCTAAACTCCATTCTGTTACAACTCTCTGGAGCAACGTTCTTAGGCTTCACCTAGAGTAGAGTGAGACTTCCTTACAAAATTAGTCTCATTTAAGCTATAGAATTGCTCTTGCAAATTCAGTCATAAACCAAAGACAACTGAATGACTGGAAGTCTTTCTATGGATTTCAAAGGGCTTTGGACAAAGCCCCATGAGAACAGGAAGTAACCATAATTCAAATATGCAAGTGGAGTGCAACTGTATCCCATCAAAAGGAAAATTCTCCTATTCAGTAGAATAATTGTAGAGTTCCCTTCTCCACTCCTTCCACTCATGTATACAATGAAAATATGCATGCATGTGAGAAAATGAGTGTTATCTCTCTGGATGAAAACCTATAGGGTTTACATGTAAATAAGAAAAACTACAATCTCAGTATTCATCGCAAGGCATAAGAAAGGAGAGGATGCATTTTTCCATACCTGAAAACTGATAAGCTAAACAAAATGCCAACTTCCTGCACGAGAAATGATCATGCAACAGTTTTAAAACAATACATATGTTTCAAATTGTGTCCTTTGTTTTGCAATAATACAGACAGTTATGTGCTGGCACCAAAAGAACCAGACCACATGGAGGTAATCACACCATTTCATTAACACTTTTTTGTGGGTGTGGAGGGGAGAAATCCAGAACAGGTTCAGAGCTCTTGATTTTAGTGGCTTGAAGGTCATTGGGAAAGGATTGCACATGTTCAGAGAAGCACTTATTTTGCAAGATGTTTATGGCATCACAACTGATTTAGAGTTTTGTTCAGATTCCTCCAAACTCTCACTCTATCAGTATTTGAAGACATTTTGTATTATCCCCCAAATGGCTTGCCTCTTTCTTGCTATGATTATGACTACTGCTCAGGGCAGATAATCAAATTTCTTGTGAATCAAAAGGAGTAAAACCATAGGTGAAGCTGTTAAAAACCAGCCATCAACAAAAAAGGTCAGGGCCTCTGGCAATGAAAGAAAAAAAAATACTCCCCAGTCTTCAAACAGATTTATTCTTAATATAAAGCAGGTCCATTTACAGCTAGGCAAAATTTGAAAACTGGTAGTAAAGCACGTTACAAGCTTTCTTAATTCAATTTTCTCTGGGATTTATCATGTTTAATAAAATACTTAAATGTCAACTAGATTTATAAAAAATGTATTTATTGTTTAATAAATGCATAAACTGGGTTATTCATGAACACAATTTACATGGAGTATAATATCCTAAATTGATATAGATCTTGTTTACTTCTCCATCACAAAGATAATTAGTGTGTGTTTACAAAGATTTTACAGTAACAGGTACTAAAAAAGCGACTGGTTGCTTTCGAGACTCCATGTCGCATAGTCAGTGGTCAACTTCATGGTGTTTATTTTGCTTTTCTTGATTGTGAACTTTTATTGATTTTGACACAGCAACAAAGGTTCAAAGACATCTTTGCACAAGTCCAGTACACTCGGAAATCTGACCAACATCTGTACTACTCACAATATCACCTCCACACAATTATTTAATTTGTTAGAGATCAAGCGTACCTGACACCACTGACTTGATTTAAACTTCATTTGTGCACTAGCTTTATGATTAAGCTTTTCTGGAAAGACAAAGAAGAATCTAAGAAAAAACATGCGTTTGTTGATGGAACTGTGCCAGAACTAAAACCTCTGGATAACTTACAATGCACTGAAATCTCTTCTTTATACTGCAATTTACTGTTAAGTAAATAATAATAAAAACACTGTTTAGAGATATTCATAATTATTTTGCTTTCCATTTACAGTTGCAAATATATAATACAAATAGGATGACATGAAAATATTGAAGCCTTAATGACCTTGAGATGCAATTAATGGCTAAATACCTTCAGAGAGTTGTTTTGGTTAAAAGTAGAGCTACTGGGTCAGTTGATTCAACTGCATCATAGCACAGCTGGTTTAATTGTTTCCTTAACTAACCTTTGCTGATGGATGTCTAGTCTAGCCTTGAATATGGTCAGTGTTGGAGATTATATCACCTTCCATAAGTAGCTTTATGTATAACCAATATCACTGTGTAACCCACTGACCTGTAGGTTACAACTGTATAGGGTATAATGTTTCTGAGGGCCACACATGGACTTGGTAACTGATGAGCACAATCTCCTTCCCTGGCAGTGCTGGAGAAAACAATATTCAACTATACTTACCTCTGTACCACCAGAGAGAGTGAGGGTGGTGAGCCAAACCCTATCCAAGCCCATTTGGAGGTTGGGGCTCCATTCTTATTTTCCATCCTGCAGATCATAAAGCCATTCCTGAACAGCTTGATTTCATTGGCAAGTATTTTTTTCTATTGTTATAATGAATTCCATGCTGTAACTTAAGCCCAAAGCCATTGATGCTGTTCTTGCTTAAAGACAGAATGGGCCATATCCCGAAGATGGAGCCAAGACAAATAAAGAGATTTAGTTCTGAGGGAACTGCTTGGAGCACATCAGGGTTAAAGGTAGAAATCCTCTGAATAAGAATGTCCATCAGATCCATCTAAGCCACGGCTAGGAAGCTACCCTGCTGTTCTACTAGAATGTGAGGTGTGGCCTTTCATATTACACATGGTCCTACTCAACAAGCCCCTCAGCATGGCCAATTCTCCATATAGAGGAAGAGAAGGAGAAGATCCATGATGGAAGTCTCTGCAGCCTCCTTGGAGCATGTTCAGAATCTCCCTAGCTGGGTTCTCCACTGATTTGCTCTCCATTGCTGGTGAAGCATGGCATCCTTTGCTGTATTTTGATTGTATCCATTTGGGGGACCCAGGATAGGACGCAGGCCAATGTGAAGAGTTAAATATGTGATGACTTTGAGAAGGCAAAAAAGCCTGATTTCAAACAGCAAACATTTTAAAGCTATTGTAATTATGTTAGGGGCATCGAACTAGTATTTCCAATTCCAGAATACTTTTCTAAAATGGGTCTAAGCAATAGAAGCGCAAAAGAAATCTATGCTTTTACATAGGGTTTATTCAGCCTACCTGAGATTTATGATGACAAAACTGGTACTGAAACTGGTATTTATAATGACAAAACTGGTATTGAAATTAACTGGTATAAAAAAAGACTTGCAAGAGGAGGGAGGGATAATTATAACACAAATTGCAAGAATTTTGTAGATCTTCAGGCCAAAATTGTCCTTTCAGATTTCGTAAGTTCCAGGAATAAAGGGAAAGAAGAATACCAGAGTCCAGGTACACAAAATATCCAGCGTACACTCTGCATACCTCAGAAAAAAAATTCTGTCCTTCTTGTCCAATTTTCTAGTTCAGTGAAATTCTCTTGGGGGGAAAGGGAGGGAATGATAGTGTGTATTAACCAAAAACAGTTCTGCTTACAACACCTGTCACTTAGGATAGCTGAATAGTCCTCTCTCCCTCTTTTTCAACTCCCCTGCTAAACCTCAAAGCTAGTTTTGCCATTTCAATTTGACTGAACTTTGTCATGAGAATTTGCCGACTTGCCCAAAAGCATTTTAAGCACAGCCTTCCTACTTCCATCTTCAGATAACTATTATATCTCTAATAGTACATCTAGTCAGTGTCAGCACTTCTTTCTGATAAACTTTAATGTTCTTTAATGACATCCACGGTAAAGATGATGGAGAATAGTACATTCTTAACAAGGACTTGAACATTTAGCGTAACCAAAGCTTTTATGCCTAATTAGTGCTCTGAGCTGAATTCTGGTACAGTACCATTTATATCTGAAATACATTTACTGACCATTTAGATACACCAGACTAACGGACTGCAGGTTTCTAATACTATTAATGAATATTTTATTTTAAAACTATCTAAAATGCATCTCAGTAAGCAATACAAACAAAAATTAAAACAACAGGTGTTCCAAATTACTTTTACAAGATATTTGTTCAGATTTCAACAGCATTATGAAAGTTTCATGCCTTTTAATGCATATATGAAGTGGAAATAGATTAACTCTAGAAAGAAATGTGTGTGTACGCACACATTATACACACACACACACACACACACACACACACGTAACAAGAGAACCATAAAATCTCTCTCTAGTATAGATCGATGGATATATTATGCCATATGGTCCTCTTGGTGTGTGTGTGTCTATATAGAAACACACATGTACACACTATTTTTCTAAACTGAATCTGTATGTACTTCATTAAAAAAAATGGCTCTAAAAGCAAGAAACTTTGTACACATACACAACACACACACACCCTAGAGTCATTTTGACAGTTTAAGATGAACAGCCCTTAGACATTTTTAACGCAAAATGAATAATCTAAAATATGTTAAAAGTATTTATGATCAAGTTGCCCAGAAAGTTAATATATGTGTGTTCCCTATCTACCCTAAATACTTCCTGACCCCTAGCTAATGGAAGGCCATATGACTCTTTCGCAATGCATTCCATGTACTGGTAGCTGCAATTTTGAAATTATAAAAGCTTTTATTACTTCTGAAAGTAGAACTTTGGGATGGTTCTCAGACTTTTGACTAGAGGGTCGTTGCTTTTTATGTCTTTGATTTCCTTTGAAGGCTGCCACTGCATTATACACTGTATGCCACGGTCTTGGTGCTACGAAGTGAGTGACAAAGGAAGAGTGCTCTGAAAAAAAGGCTGCTTTGCTATATAGAGCACAGTTCAATCCTTGTCTTCAGAATTGGGTTGTGGGGCTGCTCAGCCTCTGAGTTTCACTCGGAATTTTGGGTTTGAATGAGTTCCAAAAAAGTTAAATCAAAATTGAGATGAAACTGATGAAAATTCAGTTTTATTGCAAGTTTCAAGGCAAAACTCACAAAGGAGGACAGGTTCACTCAAAAGGTTTAATCACTTCAGTGAAAGAACCATTTCATGAACTTAGCATGAGTGCCTTGTTTATAAGACAGACACATTCTAGATGGAGCTGGATTTTACCATGACTGATTTGCACCGCCCTAAGGAGCCCAGTACTCTTTTCTGGTGGCTGGGGGTGGAGCTTGTTCAGTATGAAAAAAAATAAATGCCAGATGATGCAAAGTTTCCTGGGAAGGTTTTTCAATATTTAACAACCCTCAAATATTTTTACAGAGATTTAATACTGTTTAATCAATATTTAATTACAAATTTTAGTTCAGAACATCTCTAAAGGATTAAATAAATATTGAAAAAAATTATTAGATTTTTTTTTATAAAACATATGACTAATACAACTTTTGAACAGATGTATTATAAGAAAAGAAAATCTTTAGCATCTAAGTGAGCCAATAAAGTTAAACTGAATAAGAACTTTAAAAACAGCAACTAGGAAAATGCAAGATTTACAGTTAATTTCACTATCATATCAATTGCAAAAAGGTACAAATAAAATGTACCTTCCCTACTAGGAAAATAATTTAGCTCAGCATTATTCTAGAACTAAAACCACATTTTCACATGTGAAAGCCTAATATTAGGCACCTACATCCATATGTAAATATAGATAATGAACCCTACAGAACTCACTGGGAGTATTTCCATTGACTTCAATGAGCTTTGGATCAATTCCAAAATAGCCTAGTCTGTACTCACCACTCCCATTCACTTCATCTAGACTTGTGCCTCTGAGAAAGTCAGGCTATTTAAATAAATACATATTGTGACAAAGCTCTGTCCTTATCTTTGTAGATCCTGCGTTTACTGGCAGATTTTTACTAGCCTCAGAGGCTCACTGTGACCCCGCACGTAGCCCTTTTCTCTCTAGAGACAAGGTCACAGCCTATTGAGCCATTTTCATCATAAGCCAATGAGGAGAAGCTATCCTTCCTGGCACAATCTCTGTTGTCTCCCAATCTCAGTGATTAATTAGGGGAGGTAGAAAGGGGGGGGAGCCCGGGCCTGCCATCTACTCCAGGCTCCAGCCCAGGGACCCTAATAGTATCAGCTATTTTAGCCACAAAACACAATACAATTCCCTGGGCTACTTCCCCATAGCAGTCCCTGCATCTTCAAACTCCACTTCACCCTTACCTCAGGGCCTCCTTCCTTGCGTATGATATGTTGTCTACCACTCAGTCTCACCAACAGTGAAACTTCCTCCCACAGAGCTCCTGATATCCACACCCACCTAACGGGGATGGTTTTTAACTGATTTCAGCCAGCCCCTGATTGGCTTCAGGTGTCCCAATCCGGCTAGCTATTTCTGCTGCTTTCTAGAAGCTTCTTAATTGGCCCCAGGTGTCTTGATTAACCTGAACAACTGCCATTTGGTTCCAAAGGTACCAAGGATTTGTTTAGCCTGGAACTCACATATCTGTTCCTTAGCACTTTCCTACAGCCATCTGGCCTTGCCCCATCACAATATAGATTCAGGTGCCTAATTGTAGGCACCCAAGATTAAATGTTTTGCCCCTATTGTAAACCCATATGTAAGCACATAAATACAGATTTAAAATTATTAAATGTAAGCATCCAAATTTGGTCTTCACTATGTGACATTGTGCAAGGATGATGTTTATCTGTCCTAGCCTTTCAAAACAAATGCTAATTTCCAACTTGTATAATTTTTCTTTGGAGAAAACTTTTTAACAGATGGTTATTAGCTGTATCCTTTGCTGTTTGACCTCAATATTTATGGGTCTCATTCACTGACCTTTCATAGCTTGGCACAATTTCTCTTTAATGAATTCATGTCAAGCCAATTAAGGCCCGTCACTGTTCACAGACCAGTTATATATATTAAAAAAGTCTATTGCATATTCTGTCACACTTAAATTGCTCCTAGTTTCAAAGTTACAGGATGACGACCTATTAGTTACAGTGCAAGAAGTGCCTCATAATGGGAAAGCATAATCCTGTTTTACAAGTGAATTTTGTCATCTTGACCAGATGGCAGACCTGGCTTCAAAGTTTTTGCAGTTACCTATTCCATTTAATTATTGACTGCGTGGTTTCTAGTTATCAGTGTCTGTAGCTTTTTAAAAAATCTTTACAATAAAATTTGTATTCATAATTTTACTTCATAAAATTAATGTCTTTTGTAAAAGTGTATAAAACTCAGGACATGAAACAAACATGGCTTTGGAGCGGTACTCCAGTTCTGCTCCAGCTCCAGACAAAAACCTGCAGCTCTACTGCACCGCCGCGCTCCAGCTCCGCGCTCCACTCCAACGCCCTGGAAACAAAGATCCAAACTTCATTCAGGGACTAATCCTGCAAGATGCTGTGTATCTCTGGCTGTGCTAAGTGCCTACATCTCACACTCAATGCCCACAGAGGGGCAAGAAGTTACGTTGCAGGAGATACCTTGTAAATTTAGTCCCAAAGCAAAAGAACAAAGCTTGAAAATGGCCAGTTTCAATGCCGACAGATGAATTTATTGCTACTCAGGGCTGTTGGAAAGAGCTTAATTTTTTCCCTCCTAGGTTTGCAGGAACTGAGACACACACACAAAAACAGAATGTTCAGCCACTGAAGAAGAGTTGTGCTTTAGTGCAGCACTGATCAACACCTGTTGTTTGATTGTCCACACCTCTTGTTGACATTTACATGAGGGCGAAATGGATGGGAAAATGCTAGTATGTGAGAATGGTGGTGGTTTACAATGATTTTGCAAAGGAGAAAGTGACGTCACAGGTTCAAGACTCTGGACAGTCAATCCCATAAAGGGCCACTGAGAGATTCCTTAGGTAACCAGTTTGCTCAGAAGAAGAGTTATCACACAGTGGGATCTATAAGTACATTGGAACATCTCAGAATATTCGGGGTAGGGGAAGGAGCCATAAATAAATATTTAAATTAAATATGTATATATAAAGCTCTAGACATTGTTATGGCACGAATAGGAAGAGGGGACACAATATTATTTTAATTATCACAGAAGAAATGACTGTTGTCCATTACCGTGACAATGATGTATCATTAGGACATTCACACAGACTGAAATTTAGGTCTCATTTATGTGAGCACTTCCACTGAATTCAATCAGATGGCACCTATTTAAATGAAGGCAGAATTAGGTTAACTGTAATTATGCAAAACAAGACACTACTCTAGTCAAGCAGCACATCTATCAACGAAGCAAGACTTAAAGGTATGAGCTATTACAGTTTATTTTATGTCCATGCTATTAATTGTACCTTGGGTTTGTATATGGTAACATTGTGTCCTATTTTATCCCGAGCCTGAAGTACAAATTAAAATGTTCCAGAACAGCAGTAGGGCGAGATTAGCTGCAGCACAGGCAATGAGTATTTACAACTATTTCTCAATTTACCATAGCTAACTAAAGACACATAAGTGCTTTTAATCAAAGGGTATATTACTCCAACTATATGACTAAAGAAAGATTTCAGCCATTCCAAATCACAGCCCAAACATGCTAGAGTTGAGTAATCAATTTGCACAAATGAAATCATCATCATCATCAGATGAATGCAAACTTTTCTCTTCATGTGGAATATCCAGGAGGAAATATTCTAGAAATGATTAAATTACAGAAAAGCATTCTGTGAACATATGTTTTAAGCCTCCAGAGAACTGATCACAACAGGCAGTTGATATTTGAAATGTATTATTCCATTATAAAAACATTTGTATTACTTTAGCACCCAATTGTGGACCAGGATCATGTTGTGTTAAATGCTGTACAAAGATAGAACAAAAAGACAATCCCTGCCCAATACAGCCTACAGTCCAAGTATAAGACAGGAGATGGATACAACCAGATAGTGGAGTTCCCCAAAACAATGAAACAATACTGGTCAGCATGATATGCAGTGGCCTCAGCACAATGGCCTAATTCTTGTCAAGTTTTTTGTAGACATCACAGAAAAGGCAAGTTTTAAGGTGGGATTTCAAAGAGGACAAAGAGGTAGCTTTTCAGTTATTTATGGAGAACTCCTCTCAAGAATGAGGGAGAACTGCGATCGATCGAATCTGCGGACACTGTAGGTAAACAAACCATCCCAGCCGCCAGCAGATATCCCTGTCAGGCCACATGCCAAAGGTTGCCAATCCCTACAGTTGAGCCTCAGAGGTACAAATACCAAAGTTACAAACTGACCAGTCAACAACAAACCTAATTTGGAACTGGAAGTACGCAATCAGGCAGCAGCAGAGACAAAACAACAACAACAAATCAAAGCAAACTAAAACAGCAAGTACAGTACTGTGTTAAATGTAAATTACTAAGAAAATAAAGGGAAAGCAGATTTTGCTTCTGCATAGCTGTATTAAATCAATGTTCAGCTGTAAACTTCTGAAAGAGCAATGCCATAATGTTTTGTTGGGGGTCATGAATATTTCAGAATTATAAACAATCTCCATTCCCAAGGTGTTCCTAACTCTGAGATTCTACTGTAGTTCTGCCTTGAGTACAGGGGACTGTGACGATGACCTATGGAGGGCCCTTTCAGTCCTACATTCCTATGATTTTGATCAAAAAATTGCTGGTTACACTGGTGTATTTAAAGCTGGGCTTTTACTTCACTAGAGCTCTGCATGGTTGTGTCGCTGCTCTAAAGTGCAATAATTTGCAAGATCAGGGCCCTAGGGACTACTCTTGAAATTTTGCTGGGTGTCTGAGATGAACAGAGACACAATTACACCATCCATATTCCTTACAGCCTCCCTATTGCCAAAAGCCAACCATGGTTCCTGCATCTGATTCAACAAGTTGTAATGTGCTCCTTATTTAAAGGGACATAAAATAATTAAAATCTTGAAGAAAATGGAAATAACTTTATGGAAGACTGGTAGAGTTCGCAGACACTCTTCAGACTCCATCTGCATGTTTTCCAACAAGGCTGCAAACTGTGAAATTTATATGTAGCTCTGCATAAGATACATACCACAGAGAGCAACCTTGATATGACTTTGAAAAACTTTCTCATTTGCTTTTAACATAATTAATTCCCTTAATATTCATACATTTATCTCTCTGTTTGCTATTGACCCGAATGACATATTGTAATGAATAGTGATGAATGAAACCCTAAAGATTTGGAATTCAGGATTAAGTCCAGCCAAACACCCAGAAAATTCAGAGACTTATTCAAAATCTATGGGAATTATTCAACACCTTATGGTTATAAAAAATTGGGCTGGAAATCTCAAGGACATACTTTCTTGTGAGATTTGCAGATCTTCAAGTTTGCAGCCAGTTTGTAAGTTTCCAAATAAAAATGTCCGTTATGCTTTCTCTCTCACTCTCTCTCTCTGGAAAGCAGAGGTAAAAATAATGGAAAGGAAGAAGAAAACCAAATCAATTAAACTATTTCCAAACTTCACACAATGCTCATTTCAAGGTTTCCAGAAATTGTGTTTTAATCCAATTCACTCAATAATAATGTTTATCTCTTTTAACAAAAAAAAAGAAAGCAATGTTACCAAGTATATGTTTGATACAACTCACATTCTCTATTATATATATTGCATGGCATGACCGTACACTTCCCTGTTGTATTTAAGCAAATGACAACCACATCAGCATTCACAACTTCATCTCCTTATCCCAGTACAAAAGAAAAACAGAGCTAAATTTTCAAATATGCATGAACAAAAGTATTCATCTACTTGGGTCCAAACTAGGCACGTGCAATGCATGTACACAATTTATGCATCTGGACAAGACAGGCATACTTTCAAATAATTGCATCTAACTTCTAGAAGATTTCTCATTTTAGAAACATTTACAAAACAAAGATATTCAGGGCATGATCCATAGCTCATTGAAGCCAATGAAAAGATACAACTGATTTCAATGGGCTTTGAATCTAGCCCTAAATGCAATTTGCACAGTGCTCAGGGAAAATTATCTTGGAGGAAAGATTGACACATACACTTAAGAAGCCCAAAGTACCACTTGAAATCCAGTCACAATTTGTTTATAAAGATAGAAGTTCTATTACAAACAGCAGGACATTTGCTTTCATAAGAATTTTGCTTTTCATAAGATTAGAGTGTTCAAATTATATGGTGGATGGTGCAGAGGACATGCTGGACTGTATTTTCCTCTGTAAAGCTCCATAATATATGGTCTTGATTTCACAGAAATGAGTCTGATTTTGATGGGAGGAAAGAAGGTTTTTTCCTTTAACATGGACAGAAATCAGCTGTCAGAGTCAGTGCTGACAATGATACTTAATGGAAATTTTGAACATGGTCAGTTGAATGAATTGACTGTTGTAATTCTTTGAAAACTAAAGTCAAGTCTGAATTCATACTGTCTCATGCATATAAATTAAACTCAAAAGTGTCTAAATTGGAATTTTCACACCTCTTCAGGACTACCTTAATTTGTGGGATGCTGAAATGCAGTGTACCATCCTGTCATATACTGAACAGTAGAAAAAGGAACTTGAGTTATAGTTTACATTAATTTCATTCCCTACTCAAAGTACTTTCACTTCATTTAGAGCTTAGTGGATCATGATATATATTCCATCTACCTATTTTTTTAAGAAACAGAATAAGACTTTCAAGCAGGAACAAATTCCAACTGTCAACAAAAACAAACAAAAAAAAAAAAAACACCATCAAAAAGTGTATTACAAATTTGGCATTTGCTATCCAAGACCTTAAAAGTACATTCCAGTTCCATAAAACACTGATTTTGGGTGTACTATTTATCGCATGCGTAAGCACTTGACTAGTCCCATTGACTCATTTTACATCAGTGTAACTCCGTTGACTTTAATGGGGTTACACCAGTGTAAGGAAGATAAGAATCAGGCCTTTGGCACATAAAAGACCTCCCAAATAACTACCAGATTAGAAAGATCAAATGACAGATAAAAATCAATCAATTGTACGTGCTAACTGGCAATAGCAGTTGTATGGCACTGCATTCTGCTAAATGGAATCAGCCCTGCTCCAAGTGTTTGAGACTGTGCTACTCTGGGGGGGTGGACTCCACAGAGGATATACATTTGTTAATGCTAATAGCACCCAATGGAGGCTCTCCACTTGTACAAGTGGCAAAGGTTTGTTTTTAAATTGCTGTAGGTCCTGAATTCTATTACCAGTTTGTATTTATTTGGATAAGTGACCCACACCCACTCAGCGTGTGGCATTCTATCTACTTCTGGTGGTGGCAAGACCATATTAGAGAGGTTGATGAGTCTATTACAAGCTTGGCTAACAGGTCTTTTAGCTCAAGCAGTAGAGGCTCATGCTTTTAGAACCAGAGGTCACAGGGTTCAGCTGATCACCATATTTTCCTCCAGGGCAAATTGGCAGAGGCTCTGGAGGTTTTTCGCCTTCCTCTGCAGCAGGGGGCATGGGTCACTTGCTGGAGGATTCTCTATACTTTCTCTGTACTTTGAAGTTCTTAAACCTTGGTCCCTAAACCAAGATTTCAGGACTTCAATAGTTCAGATATAGGTGAGGTATATTATAGGAATGGGTGGGTAAAATTCTGTGGCCTGTGTTGCGGGAGGTCAGACTAGATGATCATAATGGTCCCTTCTGACCTTAAAGTCTTTAAGTCTATGAGTCTCATCCCGTATGCAGACAACCAACCCAAGGGGCCTGGCACTAGAGATAAGAGCCTCTCCGACGCTCAGATTGCCCGGGTCATAAATCTAAAATACCTCTGGCAATACAAATAACAATCCCATAGAAAGGACTGATATACCGATTTGAAATCATTCCCATCTCGACACATTCATTCACAATCTCCAAATTGCTCAACTACTACGGAGAAGCATATCAAGAAGATCCAAATAATAGCAGGATTTCCCCTCAAATACTTTATGAATCATTTATTTTCATATGCAAAAACCCACAAGGACAACAACTAAATGTCTTAAGTGCCTGTGTTAGACTTATTTTCCAGGTCAGTGCCCTCACCAGTTGGAACTAAAGGTAGCTGCCCTCCTTCATCTTTAACACCTATTAGATACAACTCCACTTTTACTCCAACAACTCTTATAGCTCCCTGAGAGACTGGGATAATACAGCAAATGTTGAAGGATGAGGGCATTTATAGAGAAGACAGTATGATGTAATTTAAAATTCTGGTATTTAACTATCTTGTTAATATTCTGCAAAGAAAATGAAGTGGAAGAAAATTTCAAAACATCACTCAGAGGCATTTTAAAAAAAAGAGCAATAAACCAGACCAGAAATAAAATGGGCTTAATCCTGTGACTTCAAAGAATTTATAGGAACACAGGAATGATCAAACTGGGCCACACATAAGAACATAAGTGGTCCATCCAGTCCAGTATCATGTCTCTCCTGTACTGGATGCTACAAAGGAAGGTGCAGGGTACAGTTATGGAGTTATGTTGTTATTGGACCACAGAGATGTTTCTTCAGTTAGAAATAGTTTGTTTGTATTTGGAGTTCTCTCTCTTTTTTTAAGTGCCATTCTCTAGTGACTACAGATAGTCTCATTGTTCATATAACTTCTGCACCCTTTTTTTCCTGAATCCTAGGCAGATCTTCATCCCCATGATATCTTGGGACAGTGAATTCCACAAGTTAATACTTTTTATCAGTTTTAAATCTTTTTAGCCATTTAATTGGATCTCTCCCTTGATCTTGTATTATGAGAAAGGGTGAATGAGTCCCTTCGCCATAGCATTCATTATTCTGAACATTCCATCACGTCCCCACTTATTCTTCATCTCCACACTAAACAGTTCCAATCGTTTCCATCTCTCTTCACACAAAAGTATTTTTCCAGGTTTCTTACCATTTTCATTGTCCATCTTGAGACTCCTTGTATTGAATTTGAAAACAAAAGTTAAATGTGGATTCATGAGACAATGGAAGATAGTAGATAAAGAAATGAAACAGTGAATGGGCTGCCACTTAGTTTCTCTGGGGCACAATAAAGCAAAATCACAGTAAAGGTACTATATGTAGGACTGGAAGCTCAGTCCAGGAAGTTGAAATGAAATTTAGAATAATGCTTCAGACACGGGCTAGAGGGAGTATATTCATGCCTGAAGGAGTTGACCTAAGCCCCAATATTCTGTAGAAAAATAGAGAAAATTGTAGAAACTACATGGTCAATAGATCCTCAGAGACACAAAGTGGGTGAGGTAATATTTTTTTTTGGACCAACTTCTTTTGTTGAGAGAGACATGCTCCACTCCAGACATTCCCCACATGGTTTTATACATTTAGAATTCCACTGGTGAGGGAGATGATCAGACAGCCAGAGAACAGGACGTGTGCACTGCCACCTTGAGATGTTGTAGACCAGGGGTGGCCAAGCTGAGCCTGAGAAGGAGCCAGAATTTACTAATGTACATTGCCAAAGAGCCATAGTAATATGTAAGTACCCCCCTCATCAGCTCCCCACCTCTGCTCCCAGTGCCTCTCACCCACTGGCAGACCCACCAATCAGTGCTTCTCCCTTCCTCCCCCATACCTCCCAATCATCTGTTTAGGAATGTGCAGGGCGCTTTGGGGGGGAGGGGAAGGAGTGAGGGCACGGCAGGCTCAGGGGAGGGGGCGGGAAGGGGTGGAGTGGGGGCAGGGCCTGTGGCAGGGACAGGGGAAAGTTGGCGCCTGCGGCTCAATTATCAGAATCGGTGCCTATATAAGAAGCCACATATTAACTTCTGAAGAGTCGCATGTGGCTCCAGAGCCACAGGCTGGCCACCCCTGTAGACGTTCTTTCCCAGGACTGAATTCATGAACTGTCCCATTCGGGCCCACGTAGATTGTACCACCTCAGCACCTGAGAAGGATTGGAACCTGAGATGTCAGTAGGGCTATGCTGATTTACACCTGCTGAAGATCTGGTCCATTATATTTACATGCATAAGGCACGTTAGTGTTTAGGCACATCAAGACAAAATCCATTAGACAATTTGGAAAAAACAGCTAAGCCAGAAACATTGTCCTGTCCAACCTACGTAGTAATTTTGTCTCTGACGCTCTCTTCTCTTTATCTGCATAGAAAACTCCTATTTATTTAGGAATGACAAAATATTGGAGCCAAGGTATGATATACAAATCAGAAAGGAAAGATGTGTATCCTAAGGTAGCGCTACACTGAAATCATTTAAAAAACATGGTCCCAGCCAGAAAACAACCACATGCTCTCCCATACCACCTTGCCAGAAAATACTGGATATATTCTCATTCCTTTTCCTTTTTATCATGTCCATGCACTTAAATTGTGACACTTCCTGTTTTGGACTAGCTCTCTTTGCTAAGCAGCTGCACCAGAAGCTATGTTTTTGTCTTGGGTCTAATAACAAACTAAAGGGCTGCTTACATTTTTACTGCATATTGCCCTGTCACCAAACTGTTCCGATTTGCTCTGCCAGGAGGCTGTCTCATTCCAGGAATAGAAATTAATTAATCAGTATATTTGCCGCCCACGTGCCAGGAAAAGCCTCTCTGATTAAATTAATGTAGTAAAGTTTTGCAATCACCAGTGACATAACTATTGATTAAATGGAAGCTTTGTAAGCACATACTCATTTTATGGGATTATTTATTTATTTCACTTCCTCTCATGCTTTTGTTTTAATTACAAGGGCGTAGTTCTGAACACTTTGCTACTGAATAATATGGTTCAAACAAATCTAGATTAAATTCCTAAAACTAATGATGGTCTTGTGGTGAAAGCATTAGATTGGAACAGGCACTGAGGGTTCTCTTCATGGCGATGCCACAGACTACTTAAGTAACCTTGAAAGAGTCATCTCTCTCTCACTAAATTTACCATCTGTAAAATGGAGATAGTGATACTTCCCTAATGGATAACTTCAACAATAACCAATAATGGAGGCTATATAAACACCTAGAGGGAAAACAATGTAATTTAATCTATTACAGTAGAGTTGGGTAACTAATGTGTCCAAAATGATGGCAGCAGTTGGTGTAGCTAACTAAACCTGTTATAACTCTGAGGTAATAGTTTTTATTTATTGTTAGATATTAGTAACATATTATCTCTGAGAAGGAAGGGGGTCCCTGCACGTCTATTTGATTTAGAGTCAGTGAGATGAGGCCTGACTCAAATCTCATTAATATCAACATGAGTTTTTCCATAAACTTAATGGCAGCTGGATGAGGCCAATAATCCCTTAGGCACCAATTCTGCATTGCAATCTGCTTGGATGAATTGGATGCCCCCACAGAACTCCACTCAAATCAAATGAATTACATGGTATCATTGTTGTTCTTTGATTGGATGAACGGTAAGAACTTGCCATTTGAGTACTTGCACGTGTTCATCCTGCAACTGGCTCTGTTCAGGTGGATAAACTGTCTTCAGTGGGACTTCATGCAGGTGTGGTCAGCTCCAGAGTTGAGGGCTAACTCTGTCTCCTTAGTCCCGTTTGTATCCCTTTGGTATTCACTTTCCATGGGCATTTAAGTGATGGAATTTCACTTTCAGAAACGTTTGTGGAAAGCAAATTTCAAAATCCAGTATGTAAATATTTGCAGAAAACGAGCTGTAGATTTGCAAATGTAGGGATTCAAACTAGAAGCGCTTGCAGTGCATCCAATCAAGGAAGAATAGTGACACTTATCTCATCACCCACAGCTAGGCAGCACAGCTGAAATGTCAGATAGTCATGATCAATGCAGAGTTCATAAAAACCTCATCATATTAACTGGGACATGTAATTTGTGAACCTAGAGCAGTGGGGACATATCCTTCTCTCTTTGGGTATGTGGGAGCACTCTGGTTCCTGCCGGGGTGGGCTTGAGGATGTTGAGGCCGTATTGCCCTCATACCCATCCACAGGTATATAGACCTCAGGGTCGCTGATATCCAGTTAAATGCTGCACTGTTACTTTGTTACTGTTAATTTGGGGAGCAGTTCCTCATTGGTTAATTGTTTAATAAAGTTGTAGCTTCAACATTAACCTTTCTCAGATGTAGGCCTCATTGCTTCCTTCTCCACATCAATACCCAAAAGATGTTCATGAAATAATTTTGGACAAATTAATTAGCAGGATTAATCCTCACATACATTTTGCTAGAAACACATGGATGCTGCATTGATGCAATGAATTTCAGGTTGTGAATTTTCAGTCCGCACTAGTAATAGGCAAGCAGCAATGATGGCCTCATTCTCCTAATCATTTCCCCTATGCATTTCTACCTGGTCTACATGATCCTTTTATTAATTAACCTTGATCCTTCACTAACTGGCATTAGGGTGATCAGACAGCAAATGGGAAAAATTGGGACGGGGGGGGGGGGAGGGAGTGAGCAAGAATAGGAGCCAGTATAAGAAAAAAAACCCAAAATCGGGACTGTCTATAATATCGGGACACCCTAGCTGGCATACTCCTCCTCCTCCTTGGACTGCAAGTGTGTGTTATGTTCATACCGTACATGTAGAGAAGTTACATAAATATTCTTGCTGGAAGGTTGCAATGTAACGCTACTTTATTTCCTAGAATTTACAGTGATAACATACAAGAACTGCAGAGAGACATAAAGCAGGCTGCTCCCTAAAACAGAGAGGCACAACTTACAAAACTTTACTACAAGAAGGCTGGCTGCAGACTCACAGTTCCAAGGTCCAGGTCATGGCCACCCCTACATAGCCCCTTAACCTTCAAGCAAGATCAGGAAAAGCCCTTAATTTTAAAGCAACAGACTACAATTTTAATAGAGTTTTCAATAAACTACAGCATGTGTTTGATGGAGGAGGTTGGCAGAACTGTATAAAGAGTTGTGTTAAGTTACCTAAGTTGCACATCTTCTCTTCAGAAGAATTCTATAACATTTTTAAAACTTGATGTGAATAAATTAGCAGTACCACATAAGGCAGCTCTAATTTATGCACTTGCTATGGACCCAATTTGGCCCTCTATAACACATAGTGCCAAACAGATTTTTTTTTAAATTAAGCAGAACAGAATATTGCATCTCATATTTATATATTACACACATGCATCCCAGTTCTAGCGTTGTCATCTCATTGTACTCACTTCAGTTAGACACAAAAAAGAGCTTAGAAATCGGCTTGTTTTTCACATGGAGTCATTGACAGAACACGGGTCAGATCTTCTGGTGGGATAAATCAATATAAAGCAATAGCCAACGGAGCTTCATTGATTTATACTGGCTGAGGGCCTGGCTCCATAAGTGTCTGGATATTGTAAAATACCATGTGGATTTCTACAAAGTTCCATATTATTGAACAAGAGAGAAATGTGTATAAGATTATTAGGATGCATAGGGACTTATTCAGTGGGAATCTTTCCATTCACTTCAATAGGCATGAGATCATGCCTTAGTGAAGAAGAGGGAGCTGTGGTGCTTTCAGTATGTTGAGGACACTTGTTTTAACATGTCTTTTCTCTTCCAGCCTAAATGGTGCAGTTTAATACCGTGGTCCAGTATATTGTTGAGATTGAAGTATGACCAAGAGCTAACAAACTGAGGCTCGGCCAAGTTAAAAAAGAGTTGATCTGGCGTAATGAGGAAAGCAAATCCAAGGTGCAAATAGATGATTTTATCAGTCTGTGACTGTGCATGTTTGCCTGACATTTTTCATCTGAGTTTGTAACCTGGAAGTCTCAGTAGATTTCTAGTTATTGCTGTATAGTCACATATCAGCACAATTCTCCTTTGTATCTGTGACCTTTATTTCAGATATGGCACTCAGTACAGTGCATCATAAGTTTGTCACCTCTAGGTGAGGCTCTACTTGGGGGCTACATCTTAAATCAATTTAACAAACCTGATACAGAATTCAATAACCAGCTGATAAACAGGATCTCTCATTGCAAGTATATTACATTGTTGATCTGAGGTCTGCTCTTGCTGCTTGTGGGTTTCTAAGGTGTTAGTTTTGACCTTAAGTGGCTTGGGATCTTGTTACTTCAGAGATCACATACTTCCCTGTGCCACATTGCCACAGCTAAGGTGCACAAAGTTGCACAACCTGTAGGGGAACACTTCAACCTGCCTGGACACACAATTACAGATTTAAAAGTCACCATACTGCAGCAAAAAAACTTCAAGTCCAGACTGCAAAGGGAAACTGCAGAGCTACAATTCATTTGCAAATTCAACACAAACAATCTCGGAGACCTACAATGGCTCGCTAATTACAGAAATAGTTTCTCCTCTCTCCATGTCCACACCCCCCCATTCAAATGCTAGAAGAATAACCCACCCTCCCTGATCGGAGATAACAAGCTGGTTCAGCCTAATTGGACTAACCTTTTTACCTCCCACCTGGTTCTTGCCTACTTTTCTATACCTGCCTCTGGACACTTCCACTGCTTGCATCCGACGAAGTGGGATTTAGCCCACGAAAGCTCATGCTTCAAAACTTTATAGTTAGTCTTTAAGGTGCCACAGGACTTTGTTACCTCTGCTATTCCAGACTAACACGGCTACCTCTCTGATCCTTCAGTCTGAAAGGAAAGGTGCTCCTGGTGAAACTATGACTAAGATGGACCCTGGACTTTGGAACTTGTTCCCTTGGTCAAAAACAACTTCTATCTCCTGACCTTCACGGCACATTGCAAAGATCACCAGTTTACCAGGCCTTGTGCGGAGGAAGCTGATGTCCAACTGTGGCTATCTAGGAAGGGTGTATTACACCTCCAATATACGCAGGGCCCATCCAAATTCATGGCCATGAAAAACGCATCACAACTGTGAAATCTGGTCTTTTGTGGGCTTTTTACCCTAAACTATACAGATTTCATGGGGGGAGACCAGCGTTTCTCAAACTGGGGGTCCCGACCTGTAGCAGGCAGCTGACCAGCACCTGCTGAGTCAGCCCCTGCTCCCTCCTTACCCCTGCAACAGGCAGAAGCCTCTGCAAGCCCAGCCTGCTAGGAAAGGCTAATCAGCCACCTGGCTGTAGCCCTGGGCTGCAGAGGGCTTAATGGGCTCCACCTGGCAGCCTCCACAGGATATAAAGCCTGCCAGGGAGGAAGCCAGTGGGAAGAGAGGTAGGAAGGAGATAGAGACAGAGTGAGATAGAGAAGGTGCAGGGGTAGTAAGCAGGAGGGGAAAAAGCTAGCTGAGGCTGAAAGCCTGCAGGAGCTAGCTAATCCTGAGGCCAGCCAGACTGAGGGCTGAGCCTAAGCTAAACCTGTAAATAAGCTCTATATAGGTGGTGGGGTTTTTGCACTGTGTGAAAAAATAAAAGACACCGGTGAAGCCAAAAAGCAGTCTCCTGCCTGTATTTCAAAGAGGGCAGTCAGGGCCTGCTTACACGACCCAAAAGAGTTGAAGGGATGTTGCTAGGCTATTTAAGGGGGTCATGGTATTGCCACCTTTACTTCTGTGCTGCCTTCAGACTTAGATGGCCAGAGAGCAGCAGCTCTTGGCTGGGCACCCAGCTTTGAAGGTAGCTCAGATGTAAGGGAGGCAATACCATACCATGCTACTTTTACTTCTGTGTTGCTACCTTCAGAGGTGGGTGGCCGAAGATTGCTGGCTGCTGACTGAGGGCCCCATTCTGCAGGGAGCAGTGCAGAAGTAAGGGTGGCAATACCATACCTTACTTCTGTGCTGCTGGGGGTGGCAGCTCTGCCCCCTACAATTACCTTGTGACGTCCCCACAACTCCTTTTGGGGTCAGGGCCCCTATAATTACAACATCATACAATTTTACATTTAAATAGCTGAAATCATGGAATGTATGGTTTTTAAATTCCTATGACCATGAAATTAAGCAAAATGGACAGAGAATTTGGTAGGGTCCTAAATATACAGTAGCATTTGCTGACAGATCTTTGGTTTCCCACAGTAATATCACCAGTGCCTAGAACCTGGGACTGGTGCCTTTTGAATTCCTTCTACATCAAAATAACAAGAGGTATACACCAGTGTATGTAAATGAGGTCAGTACAGAAGTACCAGCAATGATGATTTGCAAGTCTCATTCAATGAAGATAAAAGATAAAATGGAGTTTACATATTTGAATATGATTAACTAAATTCCTCCTTGTATAAATGGTGTTAACATAATCAATGTGACTGGATCATATGTACTTACTGTATTCTTGGGACTAACTTTGAGAAATGGCTTCTGGTTTTGCACCTTCAACTGGAATTGAGAAAAATATTTACAACATATAGGGGATAATCTGGCTTGCGGGACCACAGTACCTACCATCGTTTGTCTGCAGAGTTGCAATCACAGTAAACTGTGCAGAAACATGTAGGTGCAATTTGGAGATGCCATTGAAAAGGTGACATTGTGAATACATAAAATTCTCTCAGGTCCTGAAGGATCTTCCATCCCTCCCCAGCCCCCATCTTCACTCCCAACCCTGTTGATCACTGGTGTACTCACCTTTCTAACACTAAAGAAAGAAGAAAAAGGAGGTTCCTTCAGAACCTGTTATTTTAATAAGTCAGAGGGAGATCATTGTTGAGTGAACTTCCTTTCTACTGACTCAGTAACAACTACAGTCCATGTGATCTCTAAAAATGAGACTGCAGCATATTATCATGGACCATTTTAATACCATATTAATATCATATTAATATACCTGCTGGGGCTAAAAGGGAAAAAGACAATATTTATGTACATTATTCGGAAATGACCATTTTACTCTGTTACAGAATGAGGCAGAACCAAGAAGTGCATTAGGTCATCCCAGATGAGTAGCAAAAAATATATATTTGTCCCTTCGGTATTTATTCCAAGAACATTAATGGCAATGAATCCTTCTGATACTCATAGAGAAGTAAATTGCCTGCTTTCTTATGCAGAATGACATTTCCCAATCAAGAAGCTCCTAATGAACTAATAATTATATTATTCATTCTGGCATAATGTCTCTGTAAAACACAAATGTAATACTTTTATAGTCACCCAAAAGAACACGACACAAAATTAGTACCGGTAATAGGATCCAATTTTAATATATTAGATTCTGACAGTAGTGCTATTTATGGCTTTGTTTTGTGTTGCAGACCTGGATTCCAGAATCCAAATTCCACATCTGGGCCTCGGTCAAATTTCCAGATAAAAATGCCCATCTCTAAACATTTCACTTTTTGCTTGCAGATATTTTCTTTCCTTTTTAAAGAACAGGCTTATAACTGTTCAATGAAGTTTGGCATTTCTTAAGCAGAGGGCAGTATTACATCAGTAAACGATTATTGAAGTTATCTAATCTACAGTATGTGAAATTGCATTGCTATAGAACAAGGACACAACACAGTTTACTGGCTTAAGGCACAGATATAAAACATTAGTGAAGCGGAGCTGTTTTCAAGCCTCTTATGAGAAATAATAGTGAAAACTCTTGATCATTAAAGCCTCCTTTTCCCCCATTTTACCATTGAATGGTGCCTTGCAACTCACTTTGTAGCTTGATGTTGACTAAGTACCATTACTATATCGTTTCCCCAGCCCAGTTTTCTTAATATTTTCTCCCCCTCCTTTGCATGGTGCTGGGACAGTATCATTAAATACTCTCCATGCAGTTAGATGCTTATAGTTCACCCAAAGTTCTCTAATAATGAACAATGCCTCATTCATTTATGCTTCTGCATCCAAAGCCAAGAACAACTATCACAAGTTTCCCTTTAACTCCATGACATTGGTCTTTCTGGTGTCAGTCTGCTGATGCTGCCATCCTTAATTGAAAAGTTGGAAATGATAAGTCTGTTCTGAGATAACATTCAAAAGTAAAAGATCAAACCCTAAAACTCTACCCAGTACTTTGAAATTTCAGTGTCATTCAGAAACCACTTGCTCACACAGAGGTGTTCTTTACTCAGGAAGCAGTTCAGATGGAAGATATTATCAATTCCTAACTGACATCTTTCACTAAATGAAACAGTTAATTAACTTGGTCCTAGTTCTCATCCTTTTCATATATGAATACATGAAAATGAATGTGCCTTTTAACTCTCTGGCACTAGGTTGACTGACTTTTCTCTTAAACAGGAACTTTATTTGGTTGCAATCTACAAGAAATTCCAAGCTGCTATTAGCCATACCTCTTTAGTCAAAATACTGCACAACATAGGAATGCTTTAGTACAGAGCTGGCTTTGGAATTCAAAATTATATGCAGAAGCTGGAATAGAAATTAAAGTAAACAACATATCTAGCTATAGCAGCAAAAGAAAAATATAATGCATCCCCTTTTTAGCAACCACTTGGGTGTATTACTTTAGAGTGTGAATTTTGTACAAACAATTTCATGGAATATGCTGTATATGAGGGTTATAAAAATACTTGAAACCTGTATATAAAATAAATGCATGGAATAAACTCAGGACATGATGAAGAAAAAGGGCCTGAAAATAGCCGTGCAGAAACTGCATTTCACCAGCTGGAGATGGGCTTGGGTAATAAGCAGAGACAATATGATTTGTGAATACAGTAAGTTGCACAAAACACTAGGAAGAAGGGGATAAAAATAAAATGAAGACGACAGCATATTGGAGACTTGTGCAAATAATAAAATCACTTTCCACATGCATCTCACACATACAGTGAGGCAGATTTATATGATCAGTTCTGACAATAATAAAAAACTCTACAAACAGAGAATACCCAGACTTCTTTAATGTAAACAGTTTTGTCTGGAAATTAAACCACTAACTTCCGACTCACAACAATCCATTGCAAGGACAGAGCTAGAATATCACCTGTCTCATGTTACTTGCAACATACTGCATAATTATTTCTAGCTCTTGCAAACTGTACCTAAGCAGCTTGGAAGAGCTGGCTGATGGACACACTTCTCTGTCAGAAGGTAAATGAGACCAGAGGTCTTTAATAGACATGACACTCTGATCCCGGTTGAAAACACATTCATAACAACTGTGTTAATGTGATTAATTGAGCACCCAATGGAAACCGGTCAGCAATCATCAGGAAAACGGGGCAAAGTCAACATGAGCCATCTATAGAAAATCAGATTTTGAAGATTTCCATAGTCTCAGTGACAAACCAAAAATACAAAGTCTTGGCCCCAGATACTGTAATTGTTTGCAGTGCTACAGCTGTGTGGAGTTTTTTCCTTAAACTGAGTTCCTGATAGAGCTGTGCAAATAATTGCTTTTTTTTTTGTTTGGTGGTTGCCCCTCCCCATATATTAATATGTTTGGAGACTTTTAAGCTTTTACATTTTTTTAAAATAAAACTGACATTTTGAAATGAATCATCTTTCTGAAACAAAAATGTCAAAACATTTCTCCTCAGAAATGCCCAAATGAATCTTTTCAATATTTCTAAATTGATCGTTCTTTATTCGCCTGAAACAATTTGCCAGCTGAAACAACCAACTAATGCCAACCCACATTCATAAATTATTAGTCTCCCAAATTTTGCATTTTTAGTGGGGGGAGAATGATTCACGTGACATTTTATTGCAGGATTGGCCCCTCGGTATAGACTCTTCTAGAATAATTTATTCCTTGCTGACATTTTTTCTTCTGAACACAGAAAGAAAGAAAATAGAGTAATGTAATTAGAGGGCATTCAAACATGAGACATGACTCTGAGAGCCTTAGCAATGCCACATGCCCTTCCTGCCCAGCTGAGTGAATGTCACTGAATAATTAAATCAGACATCACCCTCCTGAAAGGGTCCATGGAATTTTTGGTTCCAGGATTGTATACAACAAAGTTCATCCATGGCTCAGTCTTCCTCCTCTGTCATGGATTAATTGCTCTCCAAATTTTAAAGACTATCTAGGAGATTAGGACTCTGGACTGATGAGGAAAGTGGGGCTATACAATCAAAATGAAAGTAAAACAGGAATGAGTTGCAAACAAAGACTAAATAAAGGTGTGACCAAGGGACACATTGGTGCCAACTAGCAGAGGGCATAATGGGTGCATAATGGTTTATAAGGGTCTGCTGAGTCTATAATATAGTGTATAATAGTACACCAAAGGGCCACATGAGGTCTCTACCAACAGCCAATAATGCACCAGTCGTCCTAATCATTGTGAGATGTATGTACAGATGATATTTTAGGAGTTATGCATGAAAACTGTATACTTAAGATATGAGAATTATGGAAGGTCATAAGGTGATAAACAGGCTTTGAGTAGACAGGGGGTAGTAGATTTTCTCTCTCTGGCTGATCATTGTGTGTCTCCCAGTGTAAGCCTGTTTGCATTGTTAAACCTGAGGTGATTGAAGAAATTGTGAATTCGCGTGAGAGAAGATATGCAGCAAAAAACAAAACACCAAAGGGAGCACTGCATTATAGGTAAAGACAATGGAATTGGGGGGGGGGTTGGTTTACAATGGGGAGATAAAAATATCCTGCATCTTGTGGGTGTGGGGTTGGGGGGAGGGAGTAGACTAGATGACCCTTCCAGTTCCTCCTAAGCCTACGGTTGTTATGATTTTAGCCAACCTGCCTTGAAAATGTTGCAAAGACTTTGGGTGAGCTCAGCTTCTTTAAGATAAGGCAATATTTTGTTCATCAAGTCTATGTTGTAAGATGCATGTTATGATTTTATTTTACATATTACCATTTTTTCCCACTACGTCAACTTGCAACTTCTCAAATTTCTATACATTGTTAAAATAAACTTTTACTTGTTTTCACCATCAACATTGTGATGCTGGCTGACCAGGTCAAGCTAGAGTGTATATAGGTCAATTCACTTGGGTATTAGTGTAGATCAAAAAGATTAGTGGTTTGGGTATTTCCACTTCACAAAACTAATGGGCTGTTACATGCATTGTTTTCACCTACCTGTTCCTGTCATAATGTAACATCAAACATTTACTTTGCAAATCCGCCTGTAACTAAAGAACTCAGACACCAAGGAAAGCTTCGGAGAATGCTAATGAAGTGCTTTGTCAGCAAAGGTATTAATTCCAAAGCAACTGGCCATGTGATGATGACTTAAGGTCAGAGACTCAAAGTGCAGCCCTCACTCCCTGTCACCAGAGGAAAAGCCCACATGGGTAGAGAGACTGTTAGCTCATCTTCTATGAGAAGAAGATGTAAATATGGATTCAAAGAAAGATCCTTTATCTCTGTTTGAACTCTTACAGTGGAGTGTGCCAGATGAACAGTCGTGATCTCTAGAGACAATCTGGGTAACCTGAAGACTTTTGAGAAACTGTCAGTATATAACATCGCTTCCACCATTTGGACCTACAAACGGATTAATCTGTACATATATTTTACCAGCTTTAACCTTTCAGTAGCGCTCATGCTTTTTTCTTAGCTAACACATCTTCAGTTAGTTTCCTACAGAAAGTCTGCAACTCTGGAGTTCTCTGTCTGTTGCAGGTGCGTGGCTGCAGCTTTTCTCCCCTGCTGGGCAGCGGGAGAGAAACCGTGGCCCCACGCCTGCAGTCCGGAGTTCTCTGTCCCTCGCAGGGGCTGCCGCAGCTTCTCTCCGTGCTGCCCAGCAGGGAGAGAAGCCGTGGCCCCCATGCCTGCTGGGGACAGAGAACAAGGAGTTGGGAGCCACGGTATAATCGCGCTATAGCTGGGTTCGCCTTATACAGGGGCACCTTATACCGGGGCTCCACTCGAGGCACTCACAGTTGTGAGCCACTTCAGACAGCATAACAAACATATCTCAGTTCTGCGTGTATTAAACAGAGCAGTGATCTGAAAGGAAATTGGTAAGCTAGGAGCTGCCTCTTTGGGAGCTGCAGATCTTTGAGTTCTGAGTGTGTCTAGTGGACCAGGGACTGGTCACTCCAGGAGCACCCTTGGAGGATTCAAGGGTTAGAGTGTGCCTATTACTAACCTACAGAGAGTGAGAAGGACCTACGCTGCTCAGGAGGGGACTGATTTTGTTATCCGTGGTTGGAGAGCTGACCACTGGCATGTTTATATAAGGCTTCCTCACAACCCTAAGTACCCACAGAAAACATCACAATGCAAAGCCAACTGAGGGGAGGAGACAATCTGTATACCAAGAATGATTCCATTGGCTTCAGTGGAGTTAACTCCAGTGTAAATTTAAGTTATCAAGAGTTGAAACTGTCCAAAAAATATATAAGAACTGAGCAATGATCCTTCGAGGACGCTAGTATATTAGGAGATAATTAGTAAAATGTTACAATAAGGAGGTACAGGAGAAGAATTATGACCCTTATATCCTGTAATGTTATCACCAGACCCCTGGATTGTACAATTTGCTTTGAATGGACAAGGGTGTGTGCAAGGAGCTTACCTATGGCAGCAAGAGTAATTATGCTATCTACAAAATACAGACAGATAATGAAATAAGTGGCAACAGTAACATTGTAGGGGACAGAAGAAGAAACAAAGATGAGGGATACAAATTTGCAAAAGGTATCGCATATTCCTAAATCATGACCAAACGATGATTTAATTCTAGAACAGACATAGAAAATCACACAATCACAGGCCACTACTCATGAATGGTTTTAACTCAAACTTTTAAGAGTAAAGTCATCAAGGAAGTTATTGGACTGCACAGAAGATAACTTCATGTGTCAATGAGTGAGGAGATAAAATAGAATTTTAGACTGTATTATGTCCTAAAGAAGAAATAAGTGAGAACCTGGAGCTGCTAGTGAAGAGGAGGTTATGAGCTGAACACCACAAGTTTCATCGTGCAGTACTGAAATCAGCGGGGATTTGCAATATACTTCACTGACTACATGACCATTAAGATATTCAAATTGGGACGCTTACTATATTGCACTTGATTTAGTAAGTCTAAAAGAACTAGTGTGCATCATTCTATCAGTGGAAATAGTAAGAGGTAAAGGCACAGAGAAAGCCTGGAACACGGTGAAGATACTACAGCAATGGCAATCAGTGGAAAGCAATTCTTTTACGAGATAAAACTAAAGGAAAATGGAAAGGTCAATGTGACTGTACTGATAACTTCTGAAAGATCTGAAGGGTGGTAGGGAATTGTACATTACATGAAAAGGGGAGGGAGTGACAAGACAGGAGTATAAGGTAGTAATTAAATATTACAGGCAAAACAAGGGACAGATTCTGATGTCCTTTCTTAGGCCATGTGACACCTTGTTATCAATGTGACTACTCATAGTCAGTGAGAATTGGGTCATTGTTAGAAAAAGAGGTAAATGGAACTCCAGAAGATAAAGAAATTGTATACTTTTATCAGAGGCAAAAGGAAAAGTAGGGCAATGAAAATTACTTGGAAGCAAATACTATAAGAAATGAAGAGTGTTGGTTTACAGAACTAGATGCAATGATCTGCTCATGAAAAAGGAAAAAAAATGATCAAAAGAGTCAAATCCTCCTCAAGTTCTTTCTCAAGCAAAACCCCCATCGACTGTAATGGTAACTTTGCCTTCAAAAAGAACACTGAACATACTGCAAGATTTGAAAGGATATTCGTTTATTGTTTTAAACTGATGGATTGATGCGCTGTTCCCTTGTTTTAATGAGAGAGGGTGGTGGAGGAGTCAGCACTAGAGACGTTTAAGAACATACTGGTGGAAATGTAGTGGGACCAAATTTTGCCCTTGTAAACCAAAGTGAAGTAGTTTACTCAAGCATTGTTATTGTTGCTGTTCTTATTAGGAAAGGATCCAACTGTGCCACGCTTATTCTTCCTGTTGAATGGCACCTTATTCCAAAATCAGATTTACTTTAGCATATGGTACTCCAGAGTAACCTCTAAAAACACATCTATGCACTTTATTCACATTCCTAGAGCAAATGTTTAACTGTTTATTGTTTATTTATCATTCCTGGACCAAATGGATGACTAGGCTGAATTTCCTAAATGTTAATTGGCACTATTACAAATTGTCAGTGGCATTGTCAAGGTGTACAAGGCAATTAACAACAGGAGAATTGATAGCAAAAGGAAACTATTTTAATAACTGGTCAGGATCACAGATACGGCGGAGGTTTACTATCCGTGGCAAAAAACATTCATTCTTATTTAGCTTGTTGAAAAGCTAGTAAAGCCGATCTAATTTATAGTGACAGAAAACACTATTAATCTTAGAAACTGATTTCCCTTTTTTAATTTCAAGGTAGGGCTGCTTTTAATTTGGCTCTGGGCCTGAATCTGGGCAGTGACAAACGTCTCATTGATAAGGAGTTGAGGATGCTGATCACCTTGCCAGAGTCAACTGGCACCGCCTAGTACGATTCCGCCTTTATATCCTCCCCATCTATGAATGAGCATTTTCTTCAAACTGCAATAAGTAATAACACAAAAGAAAGCAGGATAACTAGCGAACAGGATTTTTACCTACACAGTATTATCTACTTAGACTATAAACTCTTTGTGACAGGGACAGTCTTTTGGTTCTCCATTTGTAAAGTGCCCAACATAATAAGCTCCTAATCAAATACAAATAATACATACAAATGCTGGGAGTGGACAACAGGGGATGGATTACACAATAATTGCCCTGTTCTGTTCATTCCCTTTGAAGCATCTAACCATGGCCACTGTTGGAAGACAGGATACTGGGCTAGATGTTGTAGTAGAAAGGGAGCCTGAGACATAAGCCTTTGTATCAGAGGACTGGTCTGAGGCAGAACCTGCTCAAAAAATTTGGCAAGGACAGGGGTTGATATAGCAGAAATACACATTCCTAAGAAGTTCTAGTCACAGAGTACTCACACAAATACATCCCGATATCAAATGGTTCCAGAGCATCCTGATATCAAGGATGGTACAAAACCATTCTCCAAGGATAACAGGAACACACTGACCCCTCCTAAAAGATAAGGTCAGGATGACAGCAGGTGTTTTGATTGAACCAACATGTACAAGGTGACAGGTGATAACTAGCCACAGTAACTATGTTAGAAGGACGGTACTTACTTGTTTGTATCCGGGTATAAAGATGGATCTCAGAGGGACTCTCTTTGTCTAGCCTAAGGAGGAATGGAAAGTCCCGCTGTTTACTGAGCTAATCCATTATTATGGGTATATATGTGTATTAGTTGTCTGGTGGAGACTCCAGGATACTATACCATGCTTCGTTGACAATAAACCTGGCAGGGTGCCTTCATCCCTTAACAGATATTGTGGTCATTGGGTGGTTCGCTTGAGGTCTGCGGTGCCAGCTGTCTGCGTAGGGCTGGGGCCGCACAGAGAGGGAACACACACACACACACACACACACACACACACACAAACATCTATCAACAGCTAACCACAGATGAACCATTTGTCTGATCCAGCCTGGTCATTCTTATCATAGATATTAGGAGATTTTGATTTATTTGACCAATAGATTAAGATTTATTGGCTCTTCAAATATCAAATTTCACTGTGGTACAACTCATCTGAAATTAATGGAGTTGTGTGTTCCTACAATAGGACTTAATATGACCATAGGTCCTGCACTTTTAATGTCCTGGGTAACTCACTTACCTTCCGCATGACAAAGGAAGGCTTGGTACTGCTTGCATCACAGCTGACCAAAGCCATTGATTGTTTTGACTAGAGGGAGAGTTAGAGAGCAACTCATATCACAATGGGAATAAAGGATCAGTGTAGGGCCAGAAACAGAGCTCCAGGCTGCAGAGCACAAACTGACAAGCTAGCAGCAAAACTACTTTCTTACAACATGAGTAGTTCTGTTGGGTTTAAGATGCTCAGGTACAAGTTGGTGTGAGTAAGCAGGATCTGGTCCTTTAATTATTTAAGTATGGATTTATATAAAGAGACTCTACAACATTCACTGAATATCCTTTTACCCCCTGCCAACATGAAAAGTTGGCTGGGGAGAAAAAATAAGTCAAAACAAATTCTCTCTCTAGGTGGAATGTTTTCTCATGATCTGCAGTCTTATTTAATACTTATTGTGTACGTGTGTATCATCACTGTGTTATAATTCTGGGAGGAGGATTATTGTGGGTCTTTGCTAAAGCTGTGGCTTACCTCTTTACCCCTTCATTTATTTGTGCTCCATGCCTCCTTCAAGTAGTTTTCCTATAACCTCTCTCCCCTGTACTGAAGCTTGAGAGAATTATGTCTTTTAATATTTATAATTGTGACAGCCAAAGAAGAGATTCCTCTTTCAATTCTGCAGCACCAAGTAGGGTTTTTGCGTTCAAATTTGTATGGTTCAATTCTGACTTCCTTGCCTTTCACACCCAAGAAAGCTCTTTCATGTTCATTTTGATGCAGGATTCTGATCAAGCTGCTGCTGCCTCTTTTCATTCTGAAAAGGCTTTGTAGATTACTAATACTTTTTGCTCTGGCTAACTCTGAGAATATTTAAATTACGGAAATGTGTAAGATCTGGAATGCAGACATTACCTTTACCTAGGGTGACCAGATGTCCCGATTTTATAGGTACAGTCCCAATTTTTGGGTCTCTTATATAGGCTCCTATTACCCCCCCCCCCATCCCTGGTCCCAATTTTTCACACTTGCTGTCTGGTCACCCTACCTTTACCTCATTCTTATTAAGATGGGAATAGCGGGTGAATTTATAATTCTGACTCACAAAGTTTAGTGACTCTTCTTACCTATAAATAAGCATTTACATTGGTAGTAGTTTGAATAATATTAACTTAAAATGAGATGGGGGTATAGTTGGCTTAGCAGATGAATAGTAGGATGTGGAACCTTTCTTATCAAGGTCGCTAATTCAATCCAGAACAGATTGGTAGAGGCTACAGATGGGTGAACTTGTTTTGCCCAGTTTTGAATCTGTTTGATTCAGGAGACCCTGCGTTCTATTCCTGACTCTAACATTGACTACGTGACCTGAGGAAAGTCATTTAATCTCTGTCTCTGTTTTATTTATCTGTACAATGTATATATAGTCTAATCCAGGAGTCGGCAACCTTTCAGAAGTGGAGTGCTGAGTCTTTATTTATTCACTCTAATTTAAGGTTTCACGTGCCGGTAGTACATTTTAACATTTATAGAAAGTCTCTTTCTGTAAGTCAACAATATATAACTAAACTATTGTACGTAAAGTAAATAAGGGGTTTCAAATGTTTAAGAAGCTTCATTTAAAATTAAATTAAAATACAGAGTCCCCCAGACCGGTGGCCAGGACCCAGGCAGTGTGAGTGCCACTGAAAATCAGCTTGCATGCCTCCTTTGACATGCATGCCATAGGTTGCCTACCCCAGGTCTAACCATTGTGAAATTTAAGTACCGTTTTTCATCTTCCTCACCCCAGGCCTGAAGGTAGGAGAGAAAACTAAAAGAAATACAAGGAGGAAGAAAAGGGAGCAGAAAGAAGGCTGAGTTACAAATCAAATGTGGAAAGATTGGGAAAGAATAGCAGAAAGATTTTGTGCGGGGGGGGGGGGGGAAGGATGAGGGAAGCAGTCTACACCAAATACCAACCAGTCAATGAGTCTAACCTTTGGAAAGAGGTGATTTCCCCCCCCCCCCAATACATAGGATCATCATGGTAATCTAGGCTGCCCTGCACGTTGCAGGCCATAGAACCTCAGGCACCTACTCCTTTAATAGACCCCTAACCTAGCTGGGAAAGTGCATCTTCTTTCTTTAAAAAATAACAATGGATTTAAATTAGAAGGGGAAAAGCAGCAATTTAAATTAGTTTATGAAATATGAAACCTTAAATCTCTACATATCTATCTATGTGCCTATGGTATGGTATGATATAGTATGGTATGGTACTAAGTCCCTAGGGTTCAGTCATCCCAAGTCATAAGCCATTAAAAGTTGGTGATTACTTGGTAGGCTTCAGGAAACAAGATAGCAGCCTCATTTCAGTTTCTAAGGCACCCTCAAACCACTCTGGCAACTGATATAAATTGGCAGCCTGCTTGAAAGTCTTAACAGATAAAGACTGCACTTTCCCCAGTCCTGAAAGTGTATTCATTCTGGTCAGGTAGAAGTTAGAATGGAAAAAGCTTGCACCTTTGCTGCATGTGCTGTGCCTGTCCTGTGAGTAAACAGAGAACCTCACTTCCAGGACTGTCAATCTGGCATTGTTCACGAGCTCTAAATTCACTTAACTGTCCCTTGTGCCATCTACAGTCCTGAGACACGGGATGATTGACGCAATATCTGAAATAACAGCTCTTGTAGCCATTTTAATCTTTCTTATTGCACCAGACATACTGTTTTGCCGTGCCCTTTAGAACCAATACCGCAAGGTTGCTTACAGTGATGCAACATTTCATTTTTCTTTCCGCGAAACAGTTTTTCATTCCTTTTAAATAGTGCCCACGACAGCAGCTACCTATATCATTGTTGTTTAAGGCTCTCTCCCTCTTTCATTTGATAAATGTAGTTTATCTCTGACAGACCACTTTGCTTTCAGCCCCAACCACCTTTCTACCCATTAGAAGACTCTCTACCTACAGGCTTTGAGTAGGTGATAGTAGACATGATGTACATTTCTTCAAAACTCCCCAGCATGACCTGACTGCCCTATTATAAAAGGGTGTTTTTCAAAAGATCAGTCAGAGATTGCATTGGGAGCATTCTACCAATCTTAAAATACAAACAAGCTCTGAGAGGCTCTTCCTGATGTCAGAACGCCACGTTTATTCTGCCAATTTTCAAGTGCTCACTCAACAAAACTGCGAATGGGCTATTTTTATTATTAGCCTTAGAGAGTGTACGAGCTCATCATCTAAACTCCCATATTTGAAAAATAGTCAGGGCATATATGTATTTGTTAACGGAACAGCCCGTATGAAGCCGGGAGAACTTTGATTGATAATGTTTATTGAATGGATACAAACATTATTGGCCTTTTCTTTAAAACTGTTTTTATTCATGCTCTCTTTTGTTCACGCGTTGGAACTAAAATTCAACCAGGGTTTAGCACACACAGTAACAACACTGGAAAAATGACTGCTGGTGTCACATGAAGGGAAGGGTTGGATGTGCTAGCACCAGGATCCAGTGATGTTATAGAAATAAAATTGAGAGGACTAGACCACCTTTAACAATTATTTAAACCTTATTATGCACTTCAAGGGCTTTATCTATCATAGTAATGAGTGCTTTGTTTAAAAAAAGGTATAACATTATGCCTCCACCATTATCATACCGGAGCCCAGAGCTGTTTGTCACAGACAAGCAATCCTCATAGGGGTGACTCCCTATTGTCCAAAATATAATGCTGTCACTCATGTAATAAGTGGGCAATAAATCACCACAACCTATCCTGGAGCACCATCAGTTTTAATGCTATTTCAGCACAGCTGTTACTTTCCCCTTAATCAGAAGAGATATCTAATGCAACTAGAAACCCAGATTACATCATAATCTAAGGAAGGAACCTTGAAACGTCTGGAAAATGGGCAATTTTTGTGCATCTGCACACACACACACACACACAAGATTTAAAACTACCATCCATCATCAGTATCAATCACAAGTGGCAGCAGCTTTAGCAGCATTATTTATTTTCAGTACATGTTTAACTAGATGACAGCTTAACCTTCTCAGAAGGTGATAATCTCTCTGTACATCAACCAAGTGAAGAAAAGTGGATTTGCTCTGCTGCAGAAACTGTTTTTCCATCTGATTTCATAAACACATAAGTACACTTGCTAATTTAATAGATATTTGGTGTTATTTTGATCACTGCACACTCTTATCAGGAGAGTAAATACCATATAACTGAAGTTCAGTCATTCTGAAAGCCGGGCTTGCAGTGATCAATGCAAAAGCATGCATGAACAGCAAAAGAAATAAACAGCCCTACAATCAGTTAAACAGTTAAAGGAATATAAGAACTTCCAAGATACACTGTTTTGGATAGCTTCCACATCTTTTAATTTAAAATAGTTACAGAGCTCTTTCAAATATCTCACCCTGTGACCATGGTGGGTACAAAACTACTGACTTAACGCCAAACAAGAAGCATTGCCCTGATAGTTTTCCTCATTCTCCAAGTCATAATAAGCCCAGTGCTAAACACCATCATACTATGACCAAGTGTGTCCCAAAGTGTAGATGTCAAGAGGGATGAATCCTGGTATGTTGTAGACACAGAAAGCTTCCTCTCGGTCTCTTCTGAAATACAACTTCACAAAAAGTAAAGAAAACCCAACGTCTTGCAAGAGGAGCTTAGCACATTGCAGTAATGGGTCATCTTTGGGTCTCATTTAATGGTACCTGTCTTTGAAAGACTTTAAAATTACACAGCTCATAAAGTAGTGCATAACATTTAATTTAACAGATCAAAGGAGAAATATAGAACCCACTTCCTCTGGCAGAAGAACTTCCACAGTTATAAGATCCAATAATAGTGTTACTGATTTTTGACATTAGGCAAACACTTTTCAAACCAATTGTTTTGAAGTAATCAGGCCAAAGAAATGCCTAGTGTGTTTATTTAGTGACAAGTTTAAGATATTGAAAGTTGCATTTTTAATAGCAGCATGGTCAAGAACCTCACACTAACCCTCCATGAGCAGCCCCAGTACGAGAATGCTACGTGAGTAATGGCAGCAGCAGAAATCCAACAAATATTTTCAAGAAGAATAGTGAGGAGAAAAAAAGTACCTAAAGGTAACGGCAGGGAGAGCTGGCAAGAGGAATGAAAACAACTAGGAGAGAACGGAAGTAGGGGAGAGAAAAAAGACCTAAATAAGAGGAGATAGGGAACATTGTGGGGGGAGGGGTAGGAGGAAAGGGTGAAGAGAGAGAGAGAGAGAGAGCAAGAGAGAGAGAGAGCGCTTAGTAATGATCAAGGAAGTCCTATGAGAAGAAATAATTCTCTTCAGTGGGGTTGAGAAGACTACAGGAACACCAAAAGTCCCCAATGCCTTTGAAGAAGACATCAAGAGATATGAGATCTACATCTTAACTAGTCCATTTCAGGACACTGACTAATTGAATTAATAGAGAAATGTCTCCAAACTGAATGAAATATCAGTCTGTGACAATTAGTAATAGTCAACTGCCACAATGACTTCTTCACCCCAGAATTATCACTTTGCCAATAAATACTGAGGGGGAGAAATAGTGTCAGATCTTTTCAATACCTGACGGCTATGTATGCTATATAATAGAATATGCATCCATTACAGTTTCCTACCCTAGAGCTATTGTCCAGCATTTCTGAGCAGGAAATGGGAGCACTGAAGCTCATGTACAACCCTACAGTATGTTTGCTGGTAATATTTCTAATTAAATTACACTGATAACTTAGTTGTTGAATACAGGCAGATGTCCCATTGACCTCAACAGGTAATAAACGAACAGATTCCACATTATTTTAATTGTATGTTTATAAATATTTGCCTACAAATCTTTACTTATTGGACCCTTTTTGGCAAATTAAAAGCGGATACTGAACATCTTGCTTATGTACTGGACCGCAGAAAGTCACACTTCTACCACAATCCAGCTATAACATCTCATTAATACATCAAGCATGTGTGCATATAAGCGTTAGACTTCAAGTATTCAGCAGTTGCCAAATGATCTTAGAGACTAAACGTTTGTTTTTAAACTACATTACTAGTCACATATATTAAATTTGGGGGAAAATATGCTGGTTAAGGAAACATTTAATACAAAAGGAACACATTTTCTATGCAAATTGAAACAGACAGCATTCCAGTAAAAATATCTAGTACAGCACTGCTAACCAGAAGGTAAGTAAATAGGGCAGTTGTTTTAGTGATGTTTGTGGCATTCGTAGCACATCTATTATTGTTCTAGTTTTTTTCTTTGTATCAAATTGATGTTTTGAAGATTCAGAGTGCAAAACACAGACCTAGCAAAGTTAGAATATATTTTTTCATAACACAAATCTTGATCTTACTGTTCATATTCGGGCAAAACTCCCATTATTTAGTACTAATACTAGTAGTAGAAGTAATCCCACCAAGCTCCTACATAGCACTTCTCATCAGTAGATCTCAAAGCATTTTATGACAAGATTGGTATCATTATATCTCATTTTACAGGAAAATTGATAGTAACGGGGATTTCGCTTGAGGAAGGACTGCAAAATCAGTTTAGGAATAATATACTGAAGCACAATATTTTGAATAATAGTTCCTTTAGATAAAGGAAGTTAATCTCTTTCTTTTGGACAATTAGAAACTGACATGTCACAGGAGCAAAACTGATCAAATATTAAAAAAGAAAAAAGAAAAGAAAACGTTGCAAGTTTAAGAAAGATGATCCAGTTCCCAATGGGACCACATTGTTTGGAGAAAATCACTTGAATTCTTTTCTAGTTCAAATAAATACAAAAAATTGTTCAATTAGCATTCTACACAACATGCAAGCTGCCCAGGAGAAACATTTTAAATTATTCAAATCTAGAAAAGGAGAACAACTGAGAAAATAAATATTTTAATGATATGTTGTCTGCAACTACCCAGTAGAGATGGAGTAATCAAATCTCAGATTAGAAGAACACCACAAGCGAATTCATACACATCTCCCATAACATGATTCAAAGAACAACTTTTGAAGAGGTTTATATAGATCCAACAAAATTGCTGAATACAATACTTACTACCATGAGCATAGCTATTTTTACAGTGGTAATTGGTTACCTCAATAAGTAGAGAAGGTGAAAAACAGAGTATAAAATGGGATACAGTATCTGACCCCAAACGAGCTTATTTCTACAATTGTGATTTGAATGGGAGCAGACATGGGCCCCAAACTTCTTTTGCAATGAAATTTAGATTTAAATTCTTACCCTGCACCATTGAAACCAATGGGCGCTCTGGTGTGCCAGACCTATCTCAAAACACGGAGGCCAAAAATTTCATCTCAAATCAGTAGATTTTCAAACCTAGGTGATGTAAGTTTGCTGAGCACCCAGCATTTTACACTCAAATGATGTATTTAAAAGACAATTAAAATAAAAACACTCAATCTATGTTCTCAATGATTTACTAACCATTAGGTTTTGAAGTGTTATGATAGAATCACAGGAAGGGACAGAAATACAGCCTGAACATAAAACACAATTTCTGTGAGAAGGCTATTCTATCAGATATGCACATGGAATCTCAAGAGAGGTTACTTTTGGAAAAACGAGGGGGAAGGAGGAGTTTAAGAAGGAAATAGTTACATGAGTGCTCTATACTTTGTCTAATCCTAATTTATACAATATAAACTATAACTAAAAAATGATACCTATGTAACTGATCCTGTGTCATTTAACTAGGTAAACAGTCAGCAAAGTTCTCCACTTTTCAGAAGTGAAAGAAGACCTTTGCTACCAATTAAACTATCATTCAATAAATTAATGTAGTTCGAAAGCTGAGAAACAATGGTGAAATGCAGGGTATAGGAGGAATTATGAGAGACAACACAACAATAAATATTAAAATATAAAACTCTACCTACTCCAGTGCATGGTACGTAGTCTTGATTCAATTCACCATAACCTGAAAAATAAATAAATACAGAAAATAAGTCATACTGATTTTTATCAGTAAACTGATTAATTGTGTGTGTTACATCATTTTTACCTGTGGGGAGGGATGGGTAGAGCTATTTGCAAGTACAAAACAGAATATAATTTACAGTTATTACAATGAGATGAAACAGTTAGGGTACCACAGGTCAGCAATTCAAACTGTATCAGAATATAAGATGACAAGTAGACAGTTAAATGAACACACGTGCTGTGCTGCTAATGAAGGAGGATGAGACTATACCATATAGGACTTATTGCATGCAGGTACCCAGATGTGTCTCTATCCAGTAGAGACCTGAAGTATTACAAGGGCCAGATCCCTATGTCCTTAATTTTTACTTGGGGCTAAACCTTTTGTTGTCAATAGGAATTTGCCTCAAGTCAGGACTGAACACAGACTTCAGGATTTGGTACTAAGTAGCTATTTTATAGAAAACTGAAATGCTGGAAAATAAGTTTACAAAGGTATGATGGGCAGCAAAGTTACTCAGTCTGCAAAAAGTGTTCTGTGAAAGCATAAATGAAGTAGCCATATACACCAAATAAATATACAGTATACAGGGATGACCATAGTCAAGCAGAAACAATTGAATGCAATCATCCCTTCCCCATTCCAAAAACTAGCCTCTCTCTTCCTGCATTTCTCCTAATACACATATGTTCTTAGATTACGAAAGTTAAAACTTAGAAAAAAAAAAGCTTAATCAATTTGAAAATCAAAGGGTTAATTGAACAAAGTAACAAAAGGAGTTAAAGTAAATTCGGCCAAGTACTCCACTGTATTTTTCCACCATATGATTCACAGTTTCCTTCTACTTGAGTTAATTCTCTCTTGAACAGCTCTCGGCGGTGGCATATGACTCTCAGACCTACCACTCACTGCACTCAGTAGCTTACATTCAAGTTCAAGAATTGTACTTGTGGCTATTTGAACTTCAGCTTTCAGCAGCTTGGACTTAACTGCGGACTGAACATGCTCTTGTAGCCTGCCAAATCCTCCCAGAACAACCCAGCTTCCTCTGCTGCACAAATTTACTCAGTCTGCCAAAACTAGCAGACTTTCAAGGCTTGCATGGATGGGATTTTCAGTTCCTCAAGATCACAGCTCACCAAAATGGGTAGGACCATAGAAGCTAGATAGGTAGGAAGAAGACCACCAAAAATGGAAAGCTCACCAAAAATGGAAAGCTCACCAAAATGGGTAGGACCGAAACCCTAAAGAGGGGGAAGCTAGATAGGTAGGAAAAAGCCCAGGGAAACTACAGCCAGGGGTAGTGTTGTATAGACCTTGGCTGCTTGTTATACAGTCCCTGGGCTTGAACTCAGTGCAGAGGGTGGGTTCTCCTACCAGCGATTGAAAGTGTCACAGAACGTTGGAGACACTAGCCAGACAGCTGGCATAGAAGGATTTTGAATTCCCCAGAAGGAGCAGGCCATAGTAACCAGGCCGGAGGGCCAAGCCACAAACGGGAACGTGAGCAGGGTGAAAGAGATGGATAGAAACACCACCAGAGGAGGGAAGTGCCTGGCAAGAGCTAATCTCCAGTGTCACCAGGAGGAGGCACCACATGCAGTGAGTGGACCCCATGACAGGAAATAACTGAAACATTTGAAAATATGTAAATCATTTTGAAAAGTAGATAGTAGAAGCTGCAGAAAAAATTGCAATATAAGGATTTATAATACATTTGTAATATACTTTGTATAGCACCCAGCCATGGAACATGCAAACATCAGTTGCTTAATAAAAGTCAGCCTTTGTACAACTTCAGTGGCCTGCTTCTTAAAAAAAAAAAAGTGTTGAAAACAGTGTTGCAGAACAACGCTGCACCTACCAACAGTCATGCTCCCGACAGCAAGTTTCACACATAATTAATGGAACAGACCAGCAGACCTCAACCACTGAACAATGGGCTCCCACAGAGATCCATCTTAGCACCATTGCTTTTTAATATTTATATTAGTGACACAACATTGACCCAGTTACAGAAATTTGGATACATGGATGATTTTGCAATCATTCAAGCAAGCATTTTCACCCAAGTAGAACACATCCACTCAGAAGACCTAAAAAAACCTCTGGAGTACTATTGGTCATAGCAACTCTGATCCAAACCCTAAGCCCTCCCTCGAGCTGTCTTAATTTTCTACTATAGCAACCAACATGCAAAGAGGTTCCTCAATATCACCTTCCTCAACATTACACTCAGGCACAAGGACTTCCTGAAATAGCTGAGTGATTCTGGATCATAGCCTCACATAGTGACAGCATATGAGGACGGCTGCCAAGATAAAGACTCAGAACAACCCACAAACTGGCCAGGATTGGTTGGGAAGCAGAGCTCACACCTTGTGGACAGCCACTTTTGGCCTTCATCTTCTCAGCAGGTGAATACTGCATACCAGGATGGGAAGGTAGCATATATGTGAAATCTGTCTATGTGCAATCGAACACTGCTATGAGAACTTTCAGACTGCTGAAGTCACAGGCTGGCTTCCTTTCCTCATGCATATTTTACCATTTCTCTCTGAAGAGAAGCAGCAATAATACAAGAATAAGTCTCTATGATAAACTCAGACTTGCCATTTATGAAGATCTCAATTAAACCCTGAGATGCCACTTAAGTTAAGAAACCTACTTCTAGTTAACAGCTAAAACTCTCATTGCTTTGGGACTGTCACCAAAAGACAAGTGTCGGAAGCTGTGAGAAAACAGTGATGTCAAGAATCAAGACTTAATTACAAATCTTGCAGACCACCACCTGGTTTCACCATGCAACATACAATATGGATCACAGCAACCTGCATTTGAACCTCACATGGGTGTTGCAATTACGTACTACACAAATGAAGAACAGACCAGTATGCACATGTAGAGAAGACATCTAAACCATGGAACATCTAGTGAACTGCTGCCTTCTCCAGAGGAATACCCTTGATTCATTCGGTTTCATCAAAGGCCAGAGAGTGGATTACAAACGTGGATATTAACCTTTAATGTTACTTTTCAAGTTGCCATATGAAAAAGAATGTTTATGCAACATTTGGGTGGGTATTTCTTTAGGAACAAGTGCAGACCTCTTTTTAGTGTCAACTCTGGCTCTTCAAGATACCCAAATTGTCATTGACCAAATAGTCATTGACCAAATTGAGCCCTAGTATAAGTCCATTAATATCAATGGAGTTGGAGCTACTGATATCACCACCTTCACTCTATGCACATGCCTCACTGAGTTTCAAACCAAGTCTTCTATTTTGCTTTGAATATGGAAAATTTTTGCTTGTTTATTTTGTAAAATGAATGTTTGGTACAGAGAGGCTGGTAGGTGTCATGGTTGCATTATTTAATGTCATGATGTAATACTGAAGGGGAAGAAATAAGGATTTTTGTATCTTTCAACAACAGAGTGCCCGGAATGTGTGCCCATTCTTTCTTCTATTGACGTCTCTGGTAGAACTCTTCCATTTAATTCATTAGAAAAAGGATCAAGCTCTAAATTACTTCCTAGATTATTAAACAATTTTGATGGCTGTAATTTCATGCAAGGGAATTATACATTGCTGCTCTATTGAAATGTAATGGGCACATTTTACAAATATCTACCATAGCATATGCAATTAAACTTTTTCTTAAGGACTGACTGAGACATTCTTAGCCAGTGTTTGAGTCAGAATAGCTTCACTGAAGTCAATGGAGCTATACAGATATACACCATATCAGAATCTATTTCTTGATATTGAGAAGAAAGCCTGTAACTAAAGGTGAAAAAAAATGATGTATATGGTACAATTTATTCACTGTGACTATCATTTATTTAATGAATCTGCAGTTAAAAATAAATGTCTTAGAATTCATGGCTTGAGTAGAATTCCAAAGGTGTTCTGATCTTGCTTACACTGTCTTAAATCTAGATCAGTGGTTCTCAACAAAGGGTACACACAGCCCTGAGGGTACACAGAGGACTTCCAGGGGATACATCAACTCATCTAAATATTTGCCTAGTTTTACAACAGGCCACACAAAAAAGCACTTGTGAAGCCAGTACAAACTAAAATTTCATACAGACAATGACTTGGTTAGACTGCTCTATATACTATACATTTCAGTGTAAGTACAATATTTATATTACAATTGATTTTATAATTATATTCTAAAAATAAGAACGTAAGCATTTTTTCAGTAGGTGTGCTGTGACAAATTAGCTCATTGAAAGTTAAGAATGGAGACAAAATCTGGAAAATCTGTTTTCCTCTTCTAATCTATGAACTAAAATCTAGATGTGAGAGAATGAGATCTACTAGTTCTAAAAACATAAGGACATGACTACCCGAAACAATCAATTAATGGCACTACCCACAAATAAGACTTCCTTTGTCTGATAAATCAATTTTAAATGTAAAAGTTTAATAAAAAAATTCTGATGTATCCAAGACATTTAATACTAGTTCTAAACATGAATGTGTTTTGTGCATTTAACTGGATTTGTATTTCCAACCAAATAGACACATAAGAAGTAAAAAAAATAATCTAGTCAACAAACACATCATTCACCATTTTCTAACATAATAAAAATGGAAACATTAAGAGTCTGAATAAAGGTAACTTATGATATAAAACTGCTTAAATAAATGTAAATATATAAAAATATATCCTCCTGGTTAACAAAAGGAAGCACCACATGTGTAAAGGCTATATTTAGACACAAATCAATATGTTTTGATTGTTAGCCACCAGTGAGAATCAACCTTTCTTCGGTAAAATAACTGAAAAATACAAATGGAAAAACATGATTTAAATCAGGGAGCAGTGAACACTTATTTTAATCATGATTAAAATTGCTTTGATTTAAATCAATCTACTCTAAGGGTTGAATGAAATGGCAAGTTATGGGAGTACTTTAGTGCATGGGCAAACTTATATTTAAGATTTTATCTAAAAACTATTTAAAAGTAATGAGAACAAACTCCAAATCTAGTAACTTTCTTTAGCTAGATTCTGCAAGATTCGTATATTTACAGACATGCTAAATGACAGCTTGTATTTCAAGTAATGTCTTATAAAGGACAGCCAAGCCTGAACTTGAATGAGAATTTTCCTGCATTAAAAACGGCCTGATTAATCTGACAAATCAGTTCTGATGTCCTATCTTTTACACCTTTTGATTCCCAGATATTAACATGTTTTCGTTTTGTAGTTATATTTTCTACTGTGCACTTGGTTTCCCATTGATTTACTTAGGACTTCCTTTTGGTTTCATATAAATCAATTTAATCTAGTGTGATCTTAGTCCACTCATTTTACTTTTCAGGGATATTTCCAAAACTGATCCGCAGTAGCAGCCTGAAACTTCTCTTACTTAGAAGGATTTCTCCTGGGATTCAGGCAATAACAGTGTCACTATTTTGTGTTCATTGTTCAACACTCCACTAGCGTCAAAGTATACAACTGAGAATTAACTTTCATTCCTTAGGAGCCACGTCTAAACTGGTACTCCTTAAGAGAGTTTTGTGACTCAGAATAACTTTTGAAAGGATATTCTTTATTTGCTTATTTGTATATGAAAAAGGAAGGGAAAATCATTGCATGGTACATGGTCTAAAGTTTCCATCGGCATGAGTTTGGAATTAATGCTGGTGGTAAAGCCAAAAGCAGCCCACACTTGTGCCAGTGGAAACTTTAAATTGTACAACTACATCACAATCAGAAGAAAATTATTCCAGAGCATAGGAGTGTTTGTCCGAGCCAGGCCCCAATATGGCTATGTAAATGAGTTGCTATAACCAGAGGTGCAGATATTCATTACTGGAATTTGAAGTGTAGATTCCTGTGTATTCAAATAACCTTGGGTTCACAGGAATCTGCCAGCATTTCACCCTAATATACACAGATCGCCTAAAGAGACATTGATGTTGAAAGTCAATGTGAGCTGAAAGCCCGAGTTCTCTTTGTGTCTTTAAAAATCTCCCCTAAGCTTGTGCCCTTTAAAACACAAATAAGTTCCAAAATAACCACAAAAATCTTTTGAAGTAGCTCTGAACGATGAGAGCTGAGGTCTTGCATTCATATCGGTCCTGCATTTTTCTAGTTTTCCTGCAACTAAGTTTCTTTTGCTTGGACTCTTCATTAACTAGTACTTAAAACTTAAAAAAAAAAAAAAACTTTCAAGGAACTTGTCATTTCACTCTAGAGATACACTGTTGTGCAATATGTTTCACAAGCTTTTTGTGATGTATATGTTCAAATATTGACAGCATAAATCTTATTGTTTCATTAATTGGTGTAATGTTTATTTAGTTTCTGCACTTCTCCATAGCACAACCCTAGAGGGCAAAGACAAGCTGGCCAGGTGAAAGCATAAATTTACATTTAGCAGAGAGGAGAAGAGGTGAATGAAAAATGCCACATCAGATACAAAAACTAATGGAATTAGAAAACATATATCTAGCTGTACACGTGTGAGATTAATATATATCCTACAGAAAGACCCCAAACCGACTTTAAGAGGTTATGCCTATTCTAAGGCAGGAAATACCACAGTTCAGGCGGCGCACAAACTTAACTCTTAACTCTTCGCTCCCATCCCCAAGTCCCATCCCTAAGTTGCTTGCTGCCCAGGATGGAAAACTTGATCTACACCACACTTTCCCCAAGTAGCCTTACTCAGGGGGACTGGCTAAGTGACTGATCAGTATGTCTCCTTCCCTCCCCATCAGAGACTGAGTTGATGTCGGAGATGGGTGCCCAGAACAATTGCCTTGATTTCCCACACTCTAAAAACTGGCCCCACTTCTTTGTTCTCCTACAGCAGCAGCAGTTATCTACCTGATCTCATTAGTTAATACAAGAAATGGGGGACAGAGGTGAAATGTATCTCAGGGTGATTTCCATAGAAGATTGAGGCTCCTCCTATGCCTCCCTCCAACACAGGATGGTGCTGCCGTGGATACGGGCACGTCATACTCTATTACCCATCTTCCGCTCAAACCTGTCTGTTTTGGGCTTAGCATCATTATCCTCCATCACCATTCCAGGCCATACTTTGCTTTAGATGCACAAGGAGGAGATGAAAAGCATATAGGTCCACTTGCTCCTTAGAAGGAGCTTGTTAAAGCGGGGTGAGGTTCACTCCTGAATATTGTGATTTTGCTCATTGCCAAGAAAAAAGCATTTGGCCACAACAGGGTTCATTTAATGGGATAATTTTTCAAGGTGACAGATTTGATCCCAGAATGATTTTTTAAGTTTCAGGATATACATGGAAATGAAAACATTGACATGAAGGAAAAAATATCAGATCAAAGTGTTATAATTCCTTAAATATCCATTCCCACGAGCTGCTCTAGCTTTAGGCAAATTAGGTAATTGCCTAGTGAGGCAGATTCTGCCTAGCTAGGCAGCGTAGTTGGGCTACCTAGCCAGGCAGGTGAGTGAGTGGTGCTGCAAGTCCCCCCTTCCCTGGGGCCACTTCCACCATGTAAGCAGGCCTCTGACCGCCCTCTTCAAAATACAGGCAGGAGACTGCTTTTTGGCTTCACCAGTGTCTTTTATTGAGTCACAAGCAGTGCAAAAACCCCACCACCTATATACAGTTATCTACACAAGTCCAGGTTTAGCCCACAGTCTCTGGCTGGCCTCAGGGTTAGCTAGCTCCTCCAGGCTTTCTGCCTCAGCTAGCTTACTCCCCTGCCCCTTCTCTATCTCTCACGGTCTCTTTCTCCTTCTCCTTCCTACCTCTCTCTATCTCCCACCACCACAACCACCCTGGCTTCCTCCCTAGCAGGCCTTATATCCTGTGGAGGCTGCCAGGTGGAGCCCATTAAGCCCTCTGCAGCCCAGAGCTACAGTCAGGTGGCTGATTAGCCTGCCTCAGCAGGCTGTGCTTGCAGAGGCTTTTGGCTTTTGCAGGGGTAAGGAGGGAGCAGGGGCTGACTCAGCAGGCGCCGAGTCAGCTGCCTGCTACACACCATAACCACCAAACCATCAAAAAGGCTCACTGCACCCTCACAGAAATTCTGATACAGTTCAGAGTCACAGTAAGAGGGGGGAACGCACCCTGAAATTTTACCTAGCGCAGCAGATTGTCTTGAGTGGCCTCTGTCCATTTCCTCTTTTTTCCCGTCCATTCTCCTATTCTTTTTCAAAATCTTTTTCCTCACACTCTTCCTGGATTCAGCTGTTAATTTCATGTTATTTATGAAACAATACATGGAAGTCAGGGGAAAACCTTAGAACCTACATGTTTTAATGTACCTGTGTTTGTATGTGTCTGTCTATACCCACAGCAATAGACACTTTCAAACCCGTAAGTTCTAAGGCATTCCATTGAGCTTTGTGTATTTTATACAGTTTTCTGTTCAGCTATCTGCATATTTTATCTGTATCAAAGCAACATTCCCTTTGCTCAAGAAACTCCCCCTCACAAACAAGCTGAGGCAATGAATGGGCAAAAAGTGCCACCACACACTGTCTTCTTGTTGCATTCGCCACTGTAGCCAAGGCCACAAAAAACAAGGTGGAGGAAGAGAAGGGAACTAGTCATTCTTCCCATCATGATGGCCTGTGTGTTACCAAAAGACTATTAGCTGTGTGAAATAGTCAAAGCTGAAGAACTTTCAGCTTCAAAACAGAAGAATTGCTTCTATGGATGATTTCATGCAAAGCACGCTATTTACATGGAAATAGCAACCCGAAAACTGGGCAGAGGGGCAAGTTTATAGTGCTTTAATTTCACTGCACATATTTCACCCTGCTCTAACCCAAACTGTATAGTGCTCTGATAGACACATTTGAGATGGTGATTAAAGTAATTGTACTTGTATCCTCACAAGCCACACTGAAGGCAGATTTCCACACTTGAAAAGCTAATGCATTTAAACGACATTACCACCTAACAACCAGCAACCTCCAAGCAATGTTGCTTTAGAATAAATATCAGTCATAGCTTCCAATCAGCTCGAACACTCACTTCATACCCAGGTGGGAACACACTGGAATTCATAACTATGAAATTACTGTGAAACAAACATAACACTCTCCTAGATACCACTATATAATGCACTTCAAAATACCCTGAATTCTTAAGCTGCTCAGAATTTTCTGTTTGCTTTTCTCTGAAAATCACTGGAAGGAGCTGCAGAGTGCAGATGTAAAGTTGTTCCAAAAGCTAAAGGGAATGATAGTTCTTTAACATGGCTCCCCATTCACCACCCATGAGTTTTGTTGTCTCTTCCAAGAAACTAAAAAGATTCATTTTTAAGTGATCCTAATTTTATATAAAAGAGTAACACATACTCCAAAGGAACAGTCACTTCAGGAGAAAAATTAAAAGGAAGACGCTGCTTCATTTCACAGAACTTCTGCTTAATTGCACAAAAAAATAAAATCTAGTTTTCAGGTGAAGGCAGCTTTTTGGTGGCTGGTTACTGGGAGCTACCGATGACAGCCTAAAGACCATTTGATGTTGTCTGCTGGCAATAGAAATCTTTACGCTGCACTCTGCATCTGCTCAGTTCTGGGAGTCTGCAATTTGTGTGTATACTGACGTTAACGCAGATTGTTGTTTTTCAACAGAAAGAAGCCATACCACAAAAGATACACATTCACATCTATCTCAGGCACTTATGTGTCCCCAATTACCAACCAATCTCCAGTCTTTAATGCATTTATCCTCACACCACCCCTGTGAGGCAGAGAACTGCTATTTTCCCCAGTATATAGATGAGGAGCTGAGGCACAGAGAAAGGAAGAAAATTTACCTCAGTTCATATCAGAAGTCTTTGGCAGAGCAAGGAATTGAACCCAGGACTTTGGCAGGCATCATATTCACTATCTGATCCTTCCTTCTCCCTCTTCTTTTGTGATTCCTCACTGTAAAGTACTTAGACGAAACTGGCATGAGAAACTTTATATAATCTTTTTCCCTGCGGTTATGCTGTGAATGCAGCAGGCAGTGGCCCAGGGAGAGAGACCGATTGTTTGGCCAACTTAAGAGCGGCACTGACTGATTCCCGAGGGAGCTGCTCATACATGGATTGTGAGTGATGGGATGAGTGGAGAGCATGGAGAAAGTTTCTTATGGCTGTTAAGGGGCTCAGAGTACAATGAAAAGAATATACCCCCTCCCCGGGCATTTCTGAATTCTTGAATCCAACCATTCAGATTATTACACACAACATGCACTGTTGGGGATTATACTATTATGTGTCATGGCTAATGGCATACTAGAATGTTAATGCTATTGTTATAGATGTTAAGTTATGAAAATCACTGCCCCAACAAATTTGTTGGGTCTTTGATGTCACTCAGCTGTAGGGGCTGAATCCTCAAGTGTGTTGGAACAGCACTCTGGACCTCTGTGTAGGATATGACTGATGTTGGGGCTGATTCAGTTTCTGCCATAATTTGGAGCAGTCTTGTCTGCTTTAAATTCCCCTGGCTTGTGAGAGGAATCTGATGAGACACTCCTCCTTCTAACTCACCCCTTTCAATACAATAACTTTAAGTCCCCATTGTGTTGTGTAAGAAAATGGGCCACAGCACAGACAAGAATTTGACCCTATACCTCCTTCTCATAAACTGTAAGAATCATAGTTTTCAATTCCATGAAGGAAGAATGGAGCAGGTTTTGTTTGTTTCCCCTTATTTATAAAACCAAACATAACAGAAATAAATAAGTTATGAGACAAATGCCAACAAGTTCACAAAGTGTGTACAACACTCAGGGGTAGACTGAGCCGTTGTCCCGTGCAGGGGTGGAAGACAGCTCCACAATCTTATGATAGCACTAGATAGGAATTGCGACTCAGTGGGATTAAAACGTGGATCTCCCACCTTCCAAGTGGGCACCTTAACCAATGGGTATGGGGCATAAAGGGGTTGCCAGTGTTACCTCAATCGCCATCAGCCTTTGTGACTGGCATTTAAGTTCCCTTGTGAAAGTCAAGACGGTGGAACAATTTGGCAAATTTGTGTCAAATTCATTTCCGTTCACTCTAAACTGCAGTTGTGGAGGAATAAGCCATTCTCCCAAAAGATTTAATTCAGCTCTATTCATTAGTGATTTTTTGCCTTCTAACCCACAGTATGCAGCCACTGCTTTATATTTTACCTTATCTTTAAAGATTCAGGAGAGTTGGTTCATTTTTATAACCATTCGTTTGTTGATTATTTCCGTAATAAACGGCTAGATTGTAATATTTTACCTACCCTGAATGAAGTGCACTATGTAGCTGCACTGCACCCAGAGTAAAGAGAGGAATGAATTTTGATTCAGTCACAATTTGTTACCTGGTTGCCTTCTTGCTCCAGGAGAAAGCCACAGGTTACAGTTACTGAGCAGGAGGAGATCACTTCTTCTTGGTGCTGGCTCAGCTGTGTTATTTGGACAGCTCTACTCAGCTCCTACCCTTACCTGATCACCTACAACATTGCCTCATCCCTGCGCTTTGAGCCACCAAAGGGGAACAAAGACATGCTTTACTCCCCTATTCAGGTGTACACAGCAAGCAGTCACCTTGCCTAAAAGGAATACCATGTTTTACTCAACTACCGGCTGTAGCTGATAAATTATGAACACTTTTTTTCAGATATTTGAATCCCTGGTTTTCCTCCTACCTCTGAATTCATACATAGTCATTAAGACAATAGATTGATGATGACAACTAAATTGAGGAGATATGATTTCAGAGGTGAAATATAAATCCTGTATGTATTTGTCATAAGCACATTTCTTGTTCATCTAAACATTCGGTAAAACAATCAGTAAAAGTGCAATCTGTCTCATGGAAAGAGGACTCCATGAGTAGCTCTCCCAGCATTCATCTGTTTAATTTCAAAGAAAAATGTTGTCAAAACAAAGATCTCAGATGGTTTGTTACTCCTTAAATGTGAAAATGCAATTGTTTAAAATGTTTTTTTAAAGATAGCATAACACAACATCAGTTTGAGAACAGTATTATAAATCTCTATTGAGTTTTAGGTTTTAAAATGAAATTTTCTCAGTGTCATTTGCTTCACAAATGAAATGAACTTTGAGCTGCTTGACTGCATGCTGACAAATAAAATCATCTTTAGAACGTGTCAAAGAAATGTAGACATGATTTACAGGCTGATTCATAAACTGAATATATTAGCCACATAATCTCTAACTTTTAACTCCTCTACTGTTTACAGTGGTCTTTCACTCTCCATTGAGCTAAGCTCAATACACACCAATATACTGAAAATAGGAGAGAGAGGCATGAACTTGAGACATTTTTCTTAGGGAAACGTTTTGCTGTGTGGTTGTAAACAGGTTAATTGTAAACAGGTTCTGTCAGTAAAAATAAATGATTGCTAAAGAATGCAGTTTGGATTAGAACACATTACGTTCATGTCCTTTCTATTTTAAATGCAATGAAATGCATTACATCACTTTGTATTTCCTCACAGAGATACACTAGTCTCTGAACTGGTGAGTAAGTGATTCTTGACTTATTTGCATACAGTACATCAACCTAGCCACTTATCATAAAAGATTATTTAACAGTATGCCAGACTCCAATGGGAAAAATGGAGATTTGTTGCTGATTAAGTTAGTTCTGCTTTGCTTGTTTGAACTTTTTCTTGTCACTTTAGCAGCATCTTCCAATAGCCAGTGGTTTTCTGAGAAACAGAAGGTTATGGGTTGCATCAGGTGGTAGACAGTCTTCAGTGAACAGTCAAAATTCATATACTATCATTTTAAACTTTTGATGTATTTTTTCTTCTTTATTTTTAATGACATGTCTAATAAGTAGCAGCCCTGGTGGCAAGTGGTAGACATCTGCTCTCTGGGAAGATTCATGTTCACTTCCTGTTCCTAATCTTTCACTCTGTAGAGCAGCGTTCTTCAATCTTTTTGCCCCGCAGACCCTTTCCCGGTCCCGCCTCCATTGGCAGCCCCCGGGGTATGTCCACCGAAATGCTGCCAAATAGAAAGCTTCTGCTTTCTTTTGGCAGCATTTCCGAGGGACAAAAATAGACCATGACTTCGGCAGCATCCCGGGCTGGATCGGCGGCGGTGCTGGGGTCTCGTGCGCCCCCGGGGGCGTGTGCACCCCACTTTGAAGACCACTGCTCTAGATCATCAAAACAGTCATGGTTGTCTCCATAACACTGTTGGCCTATAAGGAAGGGGAGAGAGAATGCCTCCTCTGAGCAATGCTGACCGATTCTCTGAAGTGCCCCCTTTCCTCCTGCAAGAAAAATTCCAGGCAACCACTGGTGGTTAAAGGAGGGGGAAAATCCACAACATCCAAAAGTCCAAAATGTCTAGAGCTTTTCATGAACAAATGTGGGTTTGTCATGATTCTGTATTTCTATTTCCAAACTGTTGTATTTCTCCATCTTATGCCCAAGAATTATATCATACTAAGGCAAAGATGTAATGCAAAGAAGATTTTTCATGGCAAGTCAATACATCTTCTTCGGACAACTCGTCAGAAAGAAAGATATACAGTAGTCAAAAATCTTGGCTAGATGGCCATCAGATCTTTTCCATTTCTAACATCTATAATTTTCTGATTTTCAAATTTGTTTTTAAGAGAGAAAAAGTGGTTAGGAATCTTTTAGTGTTTTTCTGATCATGTTGTGTGTGGGGGTGTGATTCTTAGTAAGAGCAGTATAACAGGATACTGGATGTCAAGAGCTCAGGAGAATGCCTAAACAATCTATGTTTTATGGACAGCGTCTGTAGTAATTATTGACATCACTGTATCCTCCACTGTGCATTTCTTTAGAATTCAACTCCTCTTTATTTGAAGTGATGATTTTGTGGTTCTTCACCAGCTAATATATTCATCCACCCAGTCCATTGATTACTCTGAATGAAGGCCTTGAATATTTAATGCTAGTTAAACATTTCATCAAGGTTCTACTGTCACTAATGACTAGCTTGGTAAGTGAGATTTTAGGACGGTGCTCTCACTTTTCTGTGATAAGAAAATCAGAGGGATACACACCCACACTCTGGCCTGCCTGGCTCCATCTCTCTGATTGTGTAGGGTTGTTGTTGTTGTTTTTTTTAAAAAAAAGAATATTGTTGCTTTACTTCTTAAGACTTCTTTAATTTGTTCTCAGCTACACTTCAGAACAAACTAAGAGCTGCAATCTCAGATCACCCATATTTTCCCCACACACCTGCCTTCTCTTCCACAAAACAGAGAACGGTTTGCTTTCTACCCCAATTTACCAGAGAATTTTGGAAGCTCATGGATCTGGCTCACAGGACATAGACATGTAAAATCATCATGGAACCTGACAACATTTGAAACGTTCACGCCAATAAAATCAATACAGTGTACCTCCCATCGCTGTATAAGAAAAGTCTTGAAACACAGGAGTGTGGGTGAGGGACTTAACTTGATACTCTGGTTACTGACTCCAGTAGCTACTGTTACAGCTTCCTTTTGTTTTTAAATTAAACAAATAAACCTTAATACCCACTAAAATTAACCACGGACCAACACCAACAATTAATAAATAAAACAAAAGTGGTGACATCTAGAACAGTGTGCAGATAGATGATCCAGACACGCTGGAACAGATGAGGAAAGTGTTTCCAGTGGACAGTGGTACTGGTTCTGCTCTCAAGAGACCTGGGTTGTGCTCCCAGTTCTTCAACTGACCTGGTGTATGACCTTGGGCAAGGCACTTTCATTACAGCATGGCAGGAAATGGCATTTTTTCACCATCTGTATCAGAGCGTGACAGGGTCCCCCGCCTCCTCCCTCTGCCAGTTTCACAAAGTCATCCTGAGACCCTGGAGTTAGTGACCACTGGTGCAGTATATTCACAGGCTTGCTCTCACCACCATTTTACCATATACAGTTGGCTCTTCATCATCTGGAGGTAGGAAGAGCTTCCACTCCCTGCCTTTTCCCTTTCTTTCTCCATCCTCATGGGATTTCTTCCCATGAGGCTTTTATACAGCCCCTGGATAATTAGGTGGTAGCTGTCTCTACCTCCCCAATAGGGCCAGATTATCTAAAATCCCTAAATGAGAGCTGGCATGACAAAGGGCTGAATCAGGAACCTTTTGCCCAGCACCCTGTCACACCAGAATTTCTGAGATTTTTGGACATTTTTCCTATCCTGAAAAGGAATTAAAAGTCAACATATTGCAATGTTTTGCAAATCCACAATGCTCACTGATCAGCTGTTTGGTGTCTGACAAGGTGCTTTGGGGAGGGTGAAGAGCAGCGGGCATGAGCATCAGGGAAAGAGGTGAATCATCCTTGGGGGGAAAAATACAAGTCAGTGCCTATACGTTGTAGTACAAAAATGAAAATGGTATTTATTGATTACTGGGTATTGTGTAACATGTAGTGTATGCTTGTGGTAACTGTGGGATTAATAGTTATAGAATATGTAATGCAAAATGAAGTTTTGTTTTAAAATGGAGTCTGTCAGCCGGGTGGGCATGTAGCCATAATCAGAGGCTGAGCTTGCAGGTAGGCCTGGCAGCTCATGCCTTATTTTGCAACAATGTTTGTTATGCTCGTGTTACAGAAAGAGTGGGAACTAACGGCTGGTAGCCATGGTAATGTTTGAATCTGCGTACAAGCATGTATGTGGCATATGATTATTGGCTGTATGTAGCTGTGACTCTCTGTAATGTGATTAGTTGCTTACATATTTGTACTCTGTATATATGTTTTGCCCACCCTGTATTTGTGGGCTTTCAGGCTTTGGATTTCTATTCCCCTGATCCCCTATTTGCTAGCAAATAAACCCTTTTTATTCAGGATACCTTGTGTCTTTTGCCTGTTTTTGGAAGGTAATTGGGAGAGGCCTCCAAGGCAAGAACAGATTTGTGCAACACGTGCAACTCTCTAGTTTACAGCTCAACTTTATTAATGATTCCTTTAGGCATAAGTTCTTTTATTTGATGCACTTCATATTAAAAGGAGTACAGTCCTTTGGGTGAAACAAACACCTTTTAGTTTGCACCAAAATCTCCAAGCCTCTCCTCCATTTCTGGAAGCATCCTCATACACCAGACAGCAGAGTGTGAGAGGTTATGTTTCGCGACAGTGAAAGAGAGAGCTACTTGATTTTGATTGCAATCTGACCCATAGTATTATTGCACAAACAAATCAAGCTTATGTGCTCCAAAATGTCCTCACGGAATTGAACCTGCAGTTATTTCCAGGTGTATAATTACAGAAAGAAAAATCTATGGCTAAAATTGAGACCCTGGTGAAAATTGGAGCTCCAGAGTCTATCTTTGGATCTGATTTGTTTGTTTAGTATAAGCCTCTATGCTTCTAGATAGAGTATCCCTTTGTTTTTTTTAAGTAGCAGTTTGTATGAACCTACTGTAGCAGCTCTTAAATAAACAATCAAAAAATAGGACAATAGACTCCAGCAATCCATAGGCAGTAACGTTTACTGCTTTCAGCAGCTTCTTTCCTTTATTAATGCCCCTAAGAACTATGGATTAATACTATCAAAGAAAGACGCTTTTATGCTGTAGGCTAATTACAGCACTTACACGTTTTGTGGAAGCATTTTCAAGTCTCTTGGCCAAGGGATGTATGACCTAAGAGCCCAGGCTTTAGGAGTGCAGTAGTGATTCAGCTTCCATGCTAATTTCTTTCTGTGTTCTGAACAAAAGCTGTCATCTGGGTGAATTTAGCCCACATGGCCTGTGGCTCTGATACTGGAACAGCCATGAAATGATAGAAAAACAAACAAACAAAAACCTTGTATCTTTGGTAATCTGCATAATTAAAAGATTTGGGAGCCATGACAACAATGCCTGAAATGATCAGACTGCTTTTCACATGCATGTGGTGGAAAAACTCTACACATTTTAACCTAAGTATCACATTTGTCCTACAGATAAACCTCCACCAAAATGCTGTTTCCATATAACTGCATTCTGACAAAATTCAGATGCAACTCCAAATTTCAATGCCTTTGCTCATCTCTCTACCAGACCAAGGCAAAACCTGAAACCAAAAACTTCAAAACTTTGGAAAGACTTAAAAAATTCACCCTCTCTAATGATTAATTTCTGAATTACCTTTTGTGTTCAATATTATAGGGGCCAAGTTACAATTTAATTTCATTTTTGGATTTTTAATTTATATCACCTGAAAATATTATTTGTTCAAACATTATGATTGGGGTCAAATTCTATCTCTAGGTACCAGTGGCCAATTTCCATATATGTCCCTGGAGCTGCAGGTGTCTGTGGGAAGCATGCCAGCCACCAAACCTAAAAACATGTGATATAAGTAATTTAAATACGACAAATTAAACATGGAATGCCTGGGTTTTGTTGCATGACATCCCATAATTGATGTTACGATGTTCTTTTTAAACTATGAAACCCATTTCAGAGGAAGTTAATTAACTACACTTAAATATATATACACACACACACAGGCCAACATCTATCATTTGATTAAAGAGTGTTTTTTCCCCTTTATATAAGCCAGATGCTAAAGGTGATATAACACACTTTGCCAGTGGCTTACACAACACCTACTAGATAATAGAATATTGGGGCTCAAGAGTTCTAGTTTCTATTCCTGGCTCTGAGAGCCCCTGGACAATGTTCCTCTAACGCATCAACCAGGCACATATATTGGGCACACTGATTCTGAAAAGATGAGAGGATAACACTTTTATTTTCCACATTGAGTATCTGAGTTATATTCCCAGGTCCACTTGGGGTGACTGTATAATTTCTCAGTTGGATTGTTGTAAAATGGCAGACAATACTGGACTACCACCTAAGACAAGGATGTATGGCGTAGCTCAATAAGAGCTATGAAGTGCACAGTAATGTGAATAGAAGTTAGTAGAAGCAAGATTGGAAGTAATGCCTTGACTCCTAGCTCAGTGCATTTTCTCTTTTCCTACAGGATATTTGGGAAGTGGAGTTTCTCTGCCTTGTCTACTCCATGTGGAATCTGTGATACCTGATTCAATATATATGTGAAACAACCAGCAACAGCCAGTACACTATAGAGCTCCAATTAAAGACACAGCTCATGATCCCAGGGGGGGAAAAAGTACATCTGGTCTTGGTTTTGCATTACTAGAAGTTGTGCTGTCTGCCAGCTTTGAGAGCACAATGCAAACACAGGTATTGACTCGAATGCTGGAAGGTATTAATGGCTGCCATCAGTCACAGACCTGCCTAAAGCTGATTGGTGTGCTAACCACTCTTTTCAAGCTAAATGGAAGGCACAATTAAATGCTTCTTTCTGTAGGGATAGCTAAAAACAAGAAAAAGGTATTGCCTAAGGCAATAAGCTACATAGCCAAGCGTGAGCAGAGTTAAGCTGAGGGTATGGCTACGTGCCCATTAAACATTCGTGTCTGACCCATGCCATGTGGCTTGGGCTCACAGGTCTTGAACTAAAGTTTCTGTTTAGTTTCAGTGCAGACATTCAGGCTCAGGCTGGAGTCCAGGATCTAGGACCTTGTGAGGTGGGAGGCTCCCAGAGCGCAACTTGCAGCCTTAGCCTAAATGTCTACACCAAAATAAAACCTGAGCCCTGAGAGCCAAAAAGTCAGTTGATCCAGATCAGCAATGAATGTCTAATTGCAGTGTAGACATAGCCTGAAAGATTTCTCTGGGACTGCTTGTAAACAGAGGTGCTGGAACAATATTTACAGTGGGAGAAATTGAACCAACTGTAAACCTTGTGTGTCATGGAAACCACTTCAAGTCAGGGGGTGTGGTAGCACCGCCAGCACTCTTAGTTCCAGCACCTATGATTCTAAACACAGCAGCTTGGTTGCCGCTACGTTTGTGAGAGGCAGAAAGCATGAAGAAAGCCAATAGATACTGAGGGAAGCGGTCACGAGCATGGCTCTGGAAGGAAGCAGAGACAGATTTTTTGGCCACCGTAGTTGCTGGAAAGGCAGACTTGGATATCTGATCAAGGAAACTGCCTGCTGCTAGTTTCTACATTATTCAAGGAAACATGAGTTTGTGTATACTCTTTGTAAAAACAAAAAGAGAACTGAAAAGAAAGCCAACCACACCACTCGCACCAAAGAAATACCTAGCTTGGGTCACTAATTTCTCCTCCTAAAGGAAACAATAGGGAAGGTCCCAAACATTAGCCAACAGCTTGGGCCAAAGGAGTAATAATCCTTAACAAAAGTTATCCGAACTAAGAGTTCATATGCTGCATTTGGAGAACAGTAAACACCCATTCTAACCATAAGTCAAATCTTACATTAATTTTCACCCTGAGTTAATATTTAATATAGTTCTATCTGAATACTTTTTATTTTTCCTAAGTTCAGTCTCCCTTAACAGTGCACTGGAAGCAAGAAAGGAAATAAGACACAGCCTGAATGATAATAAAATTGATAGTGCACAAAGCGACAGTGAAGGCCTCATGAAAATTTCCAAAGCAAGGGAGAATGTCATTAGCAACTGATGTACAATAAATCTTACTCCCTAAGAGACAGCATTTGGGATTTATTGCTCAGTGCAATTCTGCCACTCATCAGAAACCTCATGTTATGAAATTACAACTTCAGTCATACTGTTCCTTCTGGAGGACTCATGCAATACTGGAAAGTAATGGAGAAGAGATAACTCGGGTAAATAGATAGTGGGATAATAATACCTTTCACATACATGGGTTTAGCTTATACTGTAGTTTCTGTGCACAGGTCCTGCTGTATAGGAGTTCAGCATGCAAAAGGCAAAATGTTAATGAATTTATCCACTTCTCTTTTAAACCCCCATATAGTCCTAGCCTTCACAACCTCCTCAGCCAAGGTTGCCCTGTGCCTAACTTTAGAATGCTTGTCCTTACAATGTTTTAAAAAGTCTACTACTAAGGTTTTATAAAACATGAGTTTGGGATAGTTTCATTATTCTCGGATGCCAATAAAATCTGTACATCAGTCCACGCCTTTGTGCATTCTGTACTTGCCAGAGAAACTATTTCAGGAATCTTGTAGACACTTTTTTGGATCTCTCTTTTGTAAGGCAGGTGCCTTCACCATATGTACCATCTGTAGAGAGCTAAGCCATAAAAACCTTAAATAAAATTCTTAAAACCTTTAGCTTTCCACTACTTAAAGTCACAATTTTAAATGTTTCATATCTCAAGACATTCATGGTATATAAACAAGTGCTCACAGAGAAGTTGGAAGTCTCCCATTTCCATTAAGAATATTTATTATATACACACTCATTTTTATGCAAGTTATATATGCCCCAATACCAATAGGGTTGGATAGGTGTTATAATGGGTATATCACTGCTCTGGAACTCAGGAGATAGTTCAATTCTTAGCTCAATCACAAATTTTTTGTGCCATCATCAGCAAGTTTCTTAATCCTCCCCGAGACTCAATTCCCCACCTGTAAATTTGGAATAGTAGTTCCTATCACAGGGTTGTTGTCAGGATAGGACTGCAAGACACTCAGATATTACAGTGGTGAGGGTCATATCCAAAGATAACAGTTCTACCTTTGCTGCTCTTCTTCAGGTCAATTCTAATTCCCACTACCTCTCCCATATGCCAAAAGAGAATAAAAGCATTTAGCAGACATATCTGCTTATTCACATTAGTGTTACATCCTTGAAACAGACATCTTCTGAAACAAGCACATGTGTTTCTTTCGCAAAGAGTGACACTGAATCCTGATTAAGTTCAATAAGTGAAACTCCATTAAACCCAACAGACTGCTCTATTCATGTGGCTGAGTTGTCCCAGCCTAATTCCCCAACAATCCTGTTTTCCTGGTGTCCTCTCAATAGCAGTCCATCCAGAGAACATGTGAGTGGCAGATATTACACCAGTCTATGAAGAAGCAGAGGTGTGCATTCATTCCCAGGCCCCTAAACACGCTTTTGAGTCCATGTAGAACAGCTGTCAATGCCCAGGTATGAGGAGCGTATTTTTTTGCATGACATCCTTATTAATGAGGGGGAGACAACAGCTCTCTCTCCCCTCAAAATACAATTCCATCCTTCACGCTCTCATCTTTTATTTGAAAATATGGATCTATTTTCTGGCCACCCTGCTAGTATTGCTCTCTTGATGCCTGTATCTGGACATCCTTTCCCATAGGCTCGCTGATTATCAGCTTCACTGTTGAAACGGAGAGATTAAATCTATTAACAAGCTGCACCTGATTCCCTCCTCCCAACTCCCTGATGCTGAGTATATGTGCCCTGCTCAGGGTGTGAACACACACCCCGGTTAATCTCCAATCTCTATCTGGTTGCACTAGATGTGCATCAACTCTTCAGTGCACTAAGCAGGAGCTTTGCTGTGAAATTGCACAGGGCAGCTCCCTATTAACACAGTTGCATGCACAAAGACTAGTTGCTTTCCTATCCCAACAACCTGAACCTGATATGCTCTTGGACTCCAGAAGAGAGTTATGTCATCACCACCTCTGTCTTATGTGCTGTCCCCCTTGTGAACAAGTCTCACTGAATCGTTCTGAGACTTTCCACTGCCCTTGCACGTACAGCTAAATGGGTTCAGCTTGCCACATTCCTTGCAGTGCTGTCCTAGTGTGGGGCACTTATCCTTTACCTGCTCATGCTGTCTGTTGCAGTAAATGGGTATGGGTATGGAAACCTGCCCCCTGCTCTTCTTTACTGTGGCTTCACTACATGGACTACTGAGGGTGTGATGTCTCCCGGGGCTTTCATTCTCTCTCTTCTGGTTTCCACTACAAGCCCTACAGGGAAGCACCTGTCTAATGTAAGATCACCTTCTTGGAGCAGCTCCTCCGGCAGCTGGTGATCCCAAGTGTTGCAGACTATCCTGTCCAAAATTAGGGAGTCTGTCAATTCCCCAAAATGGCATGTAGCAGCCAATGTGCAAAAGGAAGTAAAAGAGGGGTCTAATTCTTTCCCTGTTGGGCTCGTCTCTAGTGAAAAAAATGTGGCACTCCACAGTTTTATTCTGCTTGGGGAAGGAACAGGTTCCAAGGCTCCTATAACTGCTGTTTCATTTGAGGCAGGGATGAGTTTCAGGAGATGCAGACCACTCTGACTTCCCCAATAAGGTAAATAAGGTAAAATAAGGACTTCCCCAGTAAGGTAAAATAATAGTTTTACTTTCCTGCTGTTGTCCTTCTCCTGTACTGTCATGTCTGCATACAGTTCAAAAACTCTACCTTCCATAAGGTCCACCAATGGGCTAGGTCTGCAAAATCCAGGGCTCTGCAGGGCTTCAGACCAAGTTCCATGGCTCATACGGCCAGCGGCTGCACTGCAGAAAACTCAGAGCTCCAATGTTGCCACCATGTTTCATTTGCAAAGAATTTGCTGAAGTCAGGTTAAACTGAACAAGTGGAACTTCATTAAACCCTGTGGACTGCTCTATCCATATGGCTAAATTGTTTCTGGCCTCGCTCCCTGCATTCCCTGTATCTCCAGGGAACATGGCCCCTCTGACTTTGGTTCCACTGATCACGATACAATGTTTCCTAAAGCATTATCACAGCCTGGTAGGAAAGCTGGACATATGGTAGCCAGACAGCTTTTCAGTTTAAATCTCAGCTATTTTTATATTTGGATTATTTCAGAGAAGTATCAGAAGCTATGATGAATGAATTTTGTAATTCTTTGCGAGCTTCATAAATCACCATAGGCACCTACTCCTGTAGGAAATGATCTTTCTGCTTTTACTCCCCCCTGCCTCCCCTTCCTCCTCCCGTGCAGCTTCCAGAAGAGAAACTGCTGTGTTAACAAGACATGTAAAGTACCTGGGAATATTCTAGCAATTTATTCACCAACTTCAAACTGCTTGGTTATGACTTGGAAAAAAAGAAAGGTGATTGGGGGGAAGGGAACCCTGCTGCAGTGTAATCTATCCACACACAGAGGTGCAGAAAGCTATTAGTCTGTGTCCCAATGACACCAAGCCATTTGATACACTAGAACGAGCTAAAATATCCAGCCATGACACCTGTCAAAATAACATAGGTCTTGGGTAGTAATTTGTAAGTTGGATTTTTTCTGTTTCCAAGACTGGTTCAATTACTGTAACAGCATCATGAATAAATGGTGGTATGGGTTTTCAGGGGAAATTAGAGGGGAAAAAGGAAAGAAAAATATTAAACCCATAGTTAGCTAAAATCTCTTCCTGGATTTCTGTATAATTGCCCACTCTCCATGGATTGCACAATCTATTCCTAATGAAGGACTGGTTTAACGGTTACAGTTACAAGAATATTACTCAAATTCACCTGTTTTGCCCTGATGTCGTCTTCACCATTTACCTCCAAGTCTTGCCCTGCTTACATAGACAATTAGCATCACTGAAATTAATGGGTTGCCTGTATGAATAGTGAAAGCAGCATTTAGCCCTTAGTCTGTACATTGGATAATCTAGAAGGCATTAATAGGGTCAACCACACACATACAACATTGCAGTGGGGCCAGATCCTACTGCCACTGATCTAGTGGCGGCATATTCAAGCCCTTCATTCTGTGCTTTGTACAGAAAAGTAATTCATGTCATTAAATGAAGTGAACCAAATTTGTATTCTTGCCTGTGCAGTAGGAATTACGATACCTGGGCACATGGAGTCTGCTTCTGTGCAAAATGGGCAAGATTGTGTGCTAAAGCTGGCAAGCAGAAAGACAGGCTGGGGATGGGAAGTTGATGCTAAAATTTCAAAAGTACTAATGATGTTTTAAACTAACAACATTTCTTATTAACACAACACTTTTCAACCATGAGAGAACAATAGGCTCTCAGATACCAGCTTTAAGGACCACATATATATATATATATATACAGAATGATTTAGGTCACAAAGATTACAGATTGCTTCACAAATCAAACATTGTTACCATGTAGATACTTCTGAGGACCCAAGCAATCACCCACTGGTATGCAGTACTCTGTACAACAATCGAGGAGAGGGTAAAAGGAATGGTTTGGCTATGACTCTAAGGCAAACCCAACAAGGAGTGCCCTGGGAGTTTTACTATCTCTGAACATCAGATGTGACCTAATTCTTTAAGGTCTAACCTGATCATTACACACCAGGCTAAATTCCTTTCTAGTAATTTCATCTTCTTTGGAAGGAAGAAGGGCTGAGCCAACCCTGTTGGGATTCTAAACTGTGTATCCAGGATACCTAGAATCTCTATCCTGATGTGTCCTCCATACATTAGAACACTTGGCTGCAGTAGGTTTTGATCCCATTGACACTCATCATGAAATTCCATTTCAGGTGTTCATACAAGAATTTCACATCCAGTGCTTCACAGGTGCATAGCCTGGGGCAAGTGTACAGTAAAAAATAGTTTAAAATAAGTTTAGGATTGTTGTTTTTTTGCTTTATTAAAGTAACACAAAAAAAGTGTTTGCAGCTTCAAAAGCTTTTGTTTTGTTTTGGTTTTTTACTGTGGAAAAACTCTCAATTATCTCCTCCAGTGTGAGGGGACCCACAGGATATTAGAGAAAGAGGTGAGATGCAGCTTCCCAAGTAGACGTTACCTCTTCAGTAGAGTCCTATAACATGCTCCACAGCATGAGCCTGAGGGGTTTTGTGGCATACTTACAGTTTAACGCTACAGAAAGGAAGAACATAACCACAATATATGTATCCTCTACTCAGCTACAAACCAATTGTCAACATTTGTTCATTTTATTTAGTGAGTGTGTTACATTTCTGAACCTATTAGAATAAAATAACATGTTTATGTTACCTTTAGCAGTGGGCCTTTGATCTTCAAAAAAGGATATATATGAAAAGCAAGGCGGCCATGGGCAATGTGGTGAACATCACAGGCTTCATTTAGCATGATACCTATTGCTTTTAATACATGTTGTAGCAGGTTCCTCCCAGTGAGATTAGAAAGAGCGTCATAGTTGGCTGTCGCCTGCATAAACATATGTTTGAGGAGGTCTGACAGTTTGGTGTAATATTTGATATTCTAGCTGCAATGCTAGTCACTCGATTGCAGCCTTGAATGGAAAAATAGTCAGTTGGTTAATTACATTGTTTCTCCAAGCATTTATTATTATTAGAACAGATTTGTTGTGGCTACGGTGCAATGATCGGCTATGTGAAAATATGTTCTATTCTCACAGCATAAATGATGTCATAGAGTCTATTTCAAATACAGAAATTTTGGGGCGAGCATAAAAAACTTCAGCCTACAGTGTCCCTAGGTGTTACATTTATATGTGCATAGGGTATAATGTATATAAAATATAATATCAGTCTCTGTCTAGTAATATATCAAGATGTTATTGTGTGTGTTAAAGATATATCCAGTTGAATATCAGAGAGGTAGCCATGTTAGTCTGGAATAGCAGAAGTAACAAAGAGTCCTGTGGCACCTTAAAGACTAACTAAAGTACTGAAGCATAAGCTTTCGTAGGCTAATACCCACTTCGTCGGATTCAGTTGAATATATGCAGGTATGTTTATGAAGGCATTTAGAGAGCGTTCTATTTAGTCTTATTTGTATCTATTCTCTAGATATATAAACATATGTTAAGAGATTAACTTTGCTAAATCAAGTACTCAAAAGTTAGAAGGTGACAAAATTAAAATACCTGTGAAACTAATTCTGCTGCTTTGCATGTATGTCTGATGATAATCTTTAATAACATGACTGCATACTGATTAGAGTCAAATTCAGCTTGGGAGTAAACTAGTACAGCTTAATAAATAGCGCTGAGTTTTGCACATTAATTTTAGTAATTAAAAATCAAACCCTCCTTTTTTGTGAAGTCTTGTTTTCACTGCAGCAAAATAAGGTGACCTTTATGTTTGGGGGAGATAAAACTTAAGGCTGGTTAAAAAAAATAATATGGAAAATTTTCAACAGAGCTGTTTTCTGTGCAACTTTTTATTTTGTCAAGTCTGCTTTCCTTGAACAAAAATTCGGGGTATTTTTTTTAAACCAAAAATATCTAAAACGTAAAAATAGATGAAAAGTCAAAGATTTCTGGAGGAGAAAAAAAATCCAACCAGCTCTAATAAAAATGTATTATATTGTTTAAAAGAGGCAGCATCAACTCTGTTGCTCTTACATTTAAATGGGGGGGAAGGGGAGGAGAGAGAATCAGGGAGAATGAGAGATCATGGGACCTGTCATTATGGTCTCTTTCTGGTCTTGTTGAAATCAGCTGCAGTTGTGTACTTGACGTCTATGAAAATGGGAATAAGCCCAATATCTGCAGCTTCAATAGTTTTACTCTATAATACTAACTGATTAGCTGATAGAAGCTTGAATAAACACTTTATATAGGTCACAAATCTACAGTTTAACTATGAAATGGCATGCAGTAAAATTGTTCAGTGAGAAAACAGCAAATACAACATTTATGATATATACGACAACTGTAGTATGACCATAAATTTACCTGGTTCTCCATCCATTTTATCCATGGTTGTATGATTAAGACTGTACTTTTGTCTCAATGGTACAGAAACTATGGATTTTATTAAGATGCTTTTAAAGCAACATCTATGACTTTTGAAATTTTGAAAATTTTTGCATGTGGGTAAACAGACGCAGTAGCAAAACACTGAGAGCTGCCAAGTTAACACCTGGACTATGAAACCCATCCTAATGACATGCAACATGCTTCTCAAGATACACAAACAAGGGAACCCAGGCAGACCCTCGGATCTCGCCACAGATCTATTACTGAAGGATTATCAGAACTCATAGAAACCATCCTCAAACTCACTCACCGCACACACTGTCAACTTCCTTCAGGACACAGCCAACTTCCTAAAACTCTGCAACAATAACAACCTCCCTCAGAATAGAATCAGAGAGGTAACTGTGTTAGTCTGGAATTGCAGAAGTGACAAAGAGTCCTGTGGCACTTTAAAGACTAACTTTAGTCACTTCTCTTTGTCACTTCTCCCTCAGAATGCTATCCTTGCCCCAATGGATGCTTCTTCCCTAAACACCAACATCCCTCACAATGATGGAATAGCTGTCTCCCTCAAGTATTTACAAGACAATGGATAACCCTCAGATATCCACCCCAAACACATTGCCAAATTCATCCATTTCATCCTTATCCATAACAATTTTACATTCAGCAATAAATACTTTGTCCAAACTATGGGAACTTGGATGGCTCCCCAGTATTCCAATCTCTTTATGTGCCACCTCAAAGAGGAATTTCAGGACAAATGCATGAACCCCCCCCCCCCCCCCCAATAATAAACCTGAGATACAGACATATTTTCATCCTCTGGACAGATGGCTTAATCTCCCTCCTAGATTTCCACCACCCATCCATCAAATTCTCTCTGGAACACTCCCACACCAACATCAACTCCCTGGACACCACAATCAGCTTCAACAATGGAACCCTACAAACAACTATATGTGAAACCAGGGATCATCACTTGTATCTGGTTTATCACTCCTCATCCTCAAAGGTAAAACTGAACAACATCACTTTCAAAAGACAAGCCTGGAAGCTTAATTTCAGACACTAAAAAGACAGTGAAATGGTTTTATAAAGACACTGGATTTACGGTTCATTACAATAATCTGTAATCCACTAACCCAGGGGTGGGCAAACCTTTTGGCCTGAGGGCCACATCGGAGTTCAAAATTGTGTGGAGGGCCGGGTAGGGAAGGCGGTGCCCTCCCAAACAGCCTGGCCCCGCCCCCTATCAACTCCCACTCACTTCTGGCCCCCTGACTACCCCCTCTCAGAACCCCCAACCCATCGCCCTATCTGGAGATCCCTTACTCTAATGGCCCCCCAGAGCCCCACCCCCTATCTAAGCCCCCCTGCTCCCTGTCCTCTGACTGCCCCCTCCAGAGACCCCCTGCCCTTAGCCACCGCCCCAAGACCCCACCTCAAGCCCCCCTGCTCCTTCGCCCCTGACCACCCCCTCCACAGGTCTCCTTTTCCTTACTCACCCCCCAGGACCCTATCCACTTATCCAAGCTTCCTTTTCCCTGACACCTATCTATACCTCCACCCCCAACAGGCCCCCTGGGACTCCCATGTGCCATCCAACCTCCTCCCTCCCCCCCCCACCTTCTGCCCCTTTAGGTAACCTGTCTGGCCCTGGTCCTCTTACCTCGCCGCTGCCTAGAATAGCGTGTCTGGTCCAAAGCCAGACACACGGCTGCGCTGATCTCCCAGAGCGCGCAACGTGTCTGGCCGGGAGCTGGACACGCTGTCGCGCAGCCCCGCCCAACAGCGCTGCTCACGCGGCCCTCTGGGGCCGCGGGGGAGGGAGACAGGGCAAGAGGGGCTGGAGCAGTTTCCCTACCGTGTCCTGCCGAGGCCACGCGGGAGGGGGCCAACGGGGGAACAACTTCCCCAGTGCAGCAGCTGAGGCCGCGGGGGAGGGGCAAGAGCAGCCTCCCCAGCCAGACCTCGGGGGCCGGTTTGGAGGAGCCCGCGGGCCGGATCTGGCCCGCGGGCCGTACTTTGCCCACTTCTGCACTAACCGCTCTTTTGGTCCCATGAATACAGGGGTGTTAATGGGGCACTTCACATTGAACAGTCTCTTAGAACAGAATCAGAGAGGTAGCCGTGTTAGTCTGGAATAGCAGAGGTAACAAAGTCCACTGCTTGCATCCGACGAAGTGGGTATTAGCCCACGAAAGCTCATGCTTCAAAACTTTATAGTTAGTCTTTAAGGTGCCACAGGACTTTGTTACCTCTGTCTTAGAACAGGGGCTCTCAACCTTTCCAGATTACTGTACCCCTTTCAGGAGTCTGATTTATCCTGCATAGCCCCAAGTTTCATCTCACTTAAAAACTACTTGCTCACAAAATCAGACATAAAAATACAAAAAAGTGTCACAGCCACACTATTACTGAAAAATTGCAAACTTTCTCATTTTTATCATATTATAAAATAAATCAATTGGAATATAGATACTGTACATTTGAGTTTATATTGTATATAGAGCAGTATAAACAATGTATTGTCTGTATGAAATTTCAGTTTGTACTGACTTCGCTAGTGCTTTTTATGTAGCCTGTTGTAAACCAGGCAAATATCTAGAGGAGCTGACGTACCCCCTGGAAGACCTCTGTGTATCCCCAATGGTACATGTACTCCTGGTTGAGAACCAATGCCTTAGAATATGCACTAACTACTTACACTAAACTAGCTGTTTGATCTTTTATTTAGCTTCAACACTCTCAGTGTCTTTCCTAGACCCGAAGAAGAGCTGTGTGTATTTCTCTCACCAACAGAAGTTGGCCCAATAAAAGATATTACCTCATCCACCTTGTCTCTCTCTACTTTATATATACCAATGCAGCTGCCTGCTACAAGTGGTGTTTAAGACTGTGTGAAAATGAGAGAAAGAGAGAATGTGTAAGAATGCATATGGGAAAGCTATTTGAAATAGGGCAGGGCAACATGTTATGTTCAATTTTGGATTCACTTAAGCCTCACATTAAAAATGAAGCATTCCATTTGGCCTGAATAAATGTAACTTTGCTTTCTAGTCAATCTCACTGCCAGTCCCAATCGCTGAAAAATCATAGTTAGGTCCCCAGTGATTATGAGATTATTTCTTATCTTATTTTTAAACCAAACACATACATTTTGGGCTCTTTTCATTTGCCTTCTGGTTCCTGAGCCTTTACGCTATCTTCGCTTCACATTTTCATGCTTTTCTGATGCAAATATGAGGGCTAGTAACTGACTTGTTAAAAAAAATAAGCAGATTGTCATGCAGTTTCTTGCTTCCAACAGCTGGGGCTTCAGGAAGAGACAATTATTCCAAGATTTGCAATGAAACTGCAAGAGTTGGCAACAATGCATTTATTTCCAAAGCAGGAATTACGAGTGATGGGAACTGCTGGATGGGCAGATGATTTGAGTTTTAAATTTGGCTGGTTGCTAGTGGTGGGTTACCTATGAATCTACTGCTGCATTTAATACATATTTTTAAATTGCATCTAAGGCACCTAGAGCATATGGATTGATGCTCCTCATAGCATTTCTATAAATAATGAGACAATTACATCCCTAGATTTCCAATGAAAGTCTGGCATGGCTGAGTGAAATCCTGTTGCTGGGATAAAAAGAACAGGAAGAGGTTGACAAAGATTTTCTTTCACACATATGATCTTTAAAAAGTAGAGAGCATATTCTTCATTAAATAGATGGGGGTTCTATCCAGCAGAGCAGAGAAAAACCATTTATTAGCAAGCTCCAGCCTCATAGGAGCCCTGGCTGTACCAATGATAATATTGTCCTACATCCATGCCACTCATTCTGTGAACCCCAAATATTCTCTCAATACCTCAAACTTAATTGAATGTGCCTATCTCTGATGTGAATTGGCCTTTAGGTAGGAGCACTAATCAGGATTTGATCTCCAAGGTACTGGGCACTCTTAACTCTCCATGAAGGCAATGGGAACAGAAAGTACTCAGCACTTCTGCCAGGGGACAGTCAGCAACTTGCAGAAGCCACAGTGAGGGAAACCTAGCCCAGAAGTTATTATAAAGCCAGTATTTACCGTTGATAGTTACCACAGATCCTTCCTATTCTAAGCATAAGGAAAAGCTAAGTTGATCACAGATAATTACAGAGTTGTGATAATTGTTGGCAAATGCTAATTTTACAAGGGAACTGTCAGCTGGGGTGTGGGAGAATAGGAAGAGGGGCAGCATTTGCTAGTGGCAAGGGGAGCAGTTGCCTCTCCTGACTTCAGTTTACCTGCATAATTTTTCATAGACCTATATGCCCCACTTACGTCCCCTGCCAACTTCACAGGATATAATATAATTACATATAATGCTCTTTATACTTTGTCTTCTCCCTTCCCCATTTTGCTGAAATGACACTCTTGTGTAGGAAGCAGTGCACCTGTAAAAAGTCTTGCTGTCAGAATAATTTTAGATGGAATAACAAGGAATAGCAGTGTGAGGGGAATAAAATTCCCATTTGAAATATTGGACATGAAAGCCACCATTACCCTTGATGACATTCATAGAGTGTACCCTTAGTAGGCATTATCTTACTGGGGTAATATTTTCTGTGAGAAGATGCTACATGGAAAGCATTCTTCCATGCCAAGATCAGAGGTTATAGTCTCTATGCTTCCTCGTGGGTTACACTGGGAATTCTATCCCACAGATCTTTTCGTGCCACCTCTCTTCTTAGGCAGGGGTGGGTACCATGAGGGGTGGGAATTATTTTTAAATGGCATGTAGGTTCAGGCCAAGATTTCCATACATGACCAGTGATTTTGCATGTCTTAATGTTTGGCTGCCCATCCTGAGACAGTTTGAGGGGCCCTGATTTTAAGGTATGCTCAAGCTGGACCTCACCCAAAACATCAGCCATAAAGATCTTTCTATAGTCACCGCTTGACAGAGCATGGGGAGGAAGAAGGGTGAAATATTTGTGGACAACTCCCTTAAATTCAACTATTTAATGATGTCTAAATACACCATTCCCTTTACAAGGTGCAAATAAGTATGTGCAATTACATGCTAATTACTTACAGTTTAATTACTGTGTAAATACAGCTATGTAAAAAGATAATCAGATGGTTACTTGTGCAGTGTAAATTAATTGATAGGAGATTTACAATTGCAAATTAGTGTGATTACACTTTGAGTACTACGTTAGATGTTAAGTGTAATGCATAGTTAATCACTTATCTTTATTTCAATAGATCACTGCATTATGCATTAAACATGATGGCTTGGGCCCTATATTGGGGTGACATGGAGGGGAAGGATGACAAGATTTTCTGAGTTCACACATTCACATTTTGATATTATTTCCACCATAATTTTGCCGCATAATATCAGTCATTATCTGTTATGTTCTCAGTGCTGCTGGTAACCGGCAACTGTTGCAATTTTATTTGGAGAGAGAAATTTCTGCATTTTCATTTCAGATTCCTTCATCTGATACTCAATTGCATTTCACTTGTGTGGCCCTCTGCAGTGATCAACCAATTGTCTGCAATGGCATGCCTCCAAAATGCAGCTTTGACCTGTATTTCTTTGTTTCCCCAGCTTACAGGGGGAAAAAAAAGCAAACTATGCATAAAAATGTGGATGGTTGTTTTTGCTGCCTACTAGACGTTGTTTGTCCTCTTTTTAAACAAGTCTTTGTGTCTGTGTTATTCTTGAATCTCTGCATGTTGTGTCAGATCCTTGCTAGATAAAGGATGCCTGCAGTAGCTGCTTGTTGATGTTCTATTGACTTCTGTTTGAGGCTGAAGGTGTTTCTCATTAGTTTCTTATAATACAGTGAGGATACCAATTTAGCTACATTGACCTTGTAATGATGTTTATTTCTTCTTTTATTGGTGCCTATGTTGAGCATAGTTCTTATTACTCAATCCATGCCTGTGTTTTGTTGCTTTTGGGATTACATGAAACAGCTAGTACGTACTGTATACCAGTCTGCATTTTTTCAGTTACTGAAATCTGAATGTGTTTTGTGTTTTTTTTACAGCAAGAAACTCCTGGCAGAGTCATGACTAGGAGTTTAAGATATAGTTTATTTAGGGGATCCAATTGGCCTTAAAAAATTGTCTGGATTAAAAAATAATGCAGTGATGTATGCAATCATTTATGTATGATTTCTACATGTATGTAGTAAAGTAATATATTCACTGATTTACGTAGTGGGAACTGTATTGCAAACCCCATGAGTTCAAAACTCATGACTCAGGTTCCCCAAAAATCATGAGATTGGTTTAAAAATCACAAGCATTTTAAAAGAATAGCAAATTTGGGGTTCTTTTCATTTGCCTTCTGGTTTGTCAGCCTTTAGGGTGCACTCAATTCATATTATTCACGTTTTTTCTGCAACTAAGAGGACTAGAAATTTACTCAAGTAAACAATGTGAGATTCTTACCCAATCACATGCCTCCAAGAGCTGGTGCTTTAAATATCACAAAATATCAGAGATTATGAGATCAGTAATAAAATCGCAAGGATTGGCAACACTGAATATCAGTTTCCCATTCCACGTAAAGTGTTGGTAATCCTCAATCAAGTCATTCAGTCTTTAAGCATAACTACTTTTTATTATTTGTCACCTGGCAGTAGGTATAAAATGCCTCCAACGACAGGTGGAGCGACGCATCGGTTGGAGTATACCCCGGTTGTATCACTGGTCCTGTCTGGGCTCCGAATGGAGGCGGATATGCTGATCAAAGCAGACCCTGCCATAGTGCGGGACTAACGCGAAGAAAAACAACAACTTTTTATTATTTGTATTACCATAGCACCTACGATCCCTAGTTAGGGACCAGGGCCCCGTTGTGCTAGGCACTGCACAGACACAGAACAAAAACACTTTTATGCATTTATATATGGCAGGTGGTGAGGAATTCCTTCCCCAGCTAGTGCTTGTTTGATCATTTATTATGCACTGAATATTTAGGAGTTTATCATAACAAAAGCTGGAACATTATGTTCCAAGCTGTGTAGAGCTTGAGTGTACACAATAACATTTTTAAAAAATATGTCCGGTACCATAGGTACCCCCTGCTATTAGAAATAAAGGCCTGATTTTTCAAACAGACCCACACAGAGATACACTGACTTCACTTCTCATTATGCTTTTGGATTGGGGGGAGGGCGGGCCTACATTTTAAACATAAAATAGTTAAAATAGGATTTTCAAAAGCATTCAACATTGGTTTAACTCAGCTCCCACTGAATTCAGCGGTAAAATTTGCCAGTTAGGCAAATGTTGAGTGCTTTTATAATTTGATCCTTAGGATTTTTTGGGTGGTCACTTAAACTTAAGAAATATAGTCAGGGCCGGCGACAGGGTACTACGGGTACAGCTGTACCGGGCCCCAGACTTAAGGGGGGCCCCCTTAAGTCCGGGACACGGTACACAGCTGTACCTCTAGTCGTCCCCCCTTGTCACCGGGCTTGGAGAGCGAGGAAGGGGTGGGGAGGCGGCGCGGCTCTCCTCCGGAGCGGACGAGCGCGCGTGTCCCCGGCAGGAGCAGTGAGCCCGGCCGGCGGCAGCGGCGCACTACCGCCTGCAAAGAGGGTGAGGGCGGGGAGGCTCCGCAGCAAGGTAGGGCTTCCCCCGCCGGACGTGGCATCATGCAGCCGCTGCACCGTCTCATGCAGGTCCGGGGGGGGAAAGGGCGCGGGGGGGGGGGAGCAGCAAGGGCGGCTCGCGCCGCTCCCGGGCTCGCACTCCCGCAGGACCCCGCACTGCCGCCAGCCGCTGTCAGCTGGGGGGGAGCGCCGGCTGGGCTGGGGGGGGGGCCCGGCTGGACTGCCCCCCCCAGCCGCTGTCAGCTGGGGGGGGAAGCGCCGTCTGGGCTGGGGGGGTGGGGCAGCCGCTGTCAGCTGGGAGGGAAGCGTCAGCTGGGCTGGGGGGCCCCCCAAACTATCAGAGTAGGGGGTCCCAAAATTTCTGTCGCTGGCCCTGAATATAGTTCTTGGTGTATGCATCTTCTTTTCCTTAAAAATAGGCACAAAGATGAACAATCACCACCGGTTAACTGATGCAGCATGTCACATCAGCTTTGGAAAGACAATTGGTATATAAACAAAACCCAGAGGCCTCCAGACCCTCGGGAAATACTTTCCACCACATGAACTTTTGTCCCCAGTATTTATTAGACAGTTTCTTCCAAAGTCAAAACTTTCATATCAACTTGAATCATTCAAGAAGCTCTTTACCTAGGATGATAATTCTATTAAACTGCAAGGAGTTTATATGATAATGGATTGCTTCACAGATCTTTACCTTAGTGTGATGCAGTTAAAGATCCATCATACTGAATCCATTGCATATTAATACATGTTTTCGTGTTTCATTAATGTATGCTTAAAAAACAGAAACCAAAACACTCATTCAGCATGCACAGGAAGGTATAAAATAATTAATGAGGCTAGTATAGCTAATTATTGGTGCTTCTTGGATTATGTTTCTAGCTTCTTTATTCCCCTACTGACTATATAGTTTTAATTATACATCTTTTTTGCTAAAATTTAACACCCACATTAACAAGGACAGCAGGTAGCACTCAAGATTTTATAGCCGAGAACCCTTTTTTCCTAATTCTTAAAAATTGTTTGCCATTGAGTCTGAACATTTTTCAGTTAGCCCAAGTGGACTTAATCATCTTTGTAAAGCTATGCCTTTACTTAACTATATTCCATTTCCCTGTCACCAAAAATCTATTTAAAACAAAACCACTATTATTTAGTCATTATATTGACTGCATGTGCCCGATCATATATTCCACAGGTACCAAATGACTGCATCTTGTAATTTGCCTGCCAAAACCCAAACATAAAACGAATGAAAATGGAAGGCCACCACAAAATCTTCAACATCACGTTACAGTTCAAAAAGACATTCTATAAAACCAAAGTAGTGGAGGCACATGTGTATTATCCATTTTTTCTAGAACAAATCTGATGAAGCTGCAAGTAACAGGATATTCTTCAAGTTGCCAACCCTGCAAACTTAGCCTATGTTAGTGAAGTCAAGAGAAGAGTTTGTTTGGGCTCTGTCAACACTAAACTAAAATTTAGCTAACAATTCCACTGATATGCAAGACAAAAATAATCTAGTTCACTGTCCTACAATGGTACTGGCTCTGCAAAGCTAATACTAAACACTTATTTATGCAACTATTACACAGCTCACTTCTGATCACAACCCACTTTAAATGGTACAGGATCGATTTTTCTACCTTGCACAACTTTATACACAACCCCAGTTTCATGATTCAGCAATTACAATTATTACAGACTCGGGTGCATTCAGCTCAGCATGCCTTTGCATGGAGATTGTAGGCCAGAAGCAACCCTCCTCCCCATGCACTTATCAATGTGGGGCAACAGTCAGAACCAGTGTGCTACCTGCATCTAAGGAGCAGGGTACTTTCGACCAACAGCAGTATTAGAAATCCCCTAACAGGTAGAGGGTGTTAAAGTTTTAAGCAGAGACAAGGGAGACAATCATAAAGTCACGCTGGACCAAATTGAGGGGAGTACTAGCATATGGGCCAGCTTGGGGGAGGGGCTGTATGTGCGAGTGAGATGAAGGTGAAGGGGTGAGGGGGACTGAGAAATGGGATGGTGACATGTACTTCGATCATAAGGAAGGAAATGGCAACACCGATTTGTAGGTCATTTAACTAGGAAATACATATAACCCAGAGGTTGAACATGCATGACTGTAATGCTTGTTAGGAGCATGACTGACCTAACTGATGGAACCATCTTGCTGTACCAAACTGACCTTATTATTGTCCAGATTAAAAAAGGTCAGCGGTGAGCTAGGACAGCCACAGCTCTCTACTATAATGTGACATTTTACCAACATGCTGAGATATTTCACACGGCAGTCACTCCTAATGGCACCCATCACGGGAAGGCTGTACAATAATCCTCAGAGAGACAGTAGACAGGCAGGATTATTAAAATGCATGCCATTCTCCGCTTGCCATCAGATCAGTAGTGCACGGGAATAGGACGTCTCTAATAGCAAAGGCACTGGCTCCAACCTTCTTATTCATTTGAGATACCTTTTCTATATCAGAACTGAACTGACTTATGACATAAAAGGGAAGCAGCCACATGTACATGTCTCCAGCTGGCGAGTTTTACCAGGAAATGAAACCCAGGAAAGCACACAAGTAGCTTTTTTACTTAATCTCAACTGAATTTACTGTAGGATTATTCGGTTTGCAATTTATTTGTGTGGGGTAGACTCAAGTTTCTTTTTAAAAATGTACATCTTAATCATTCTTTATCTATAGATTCAATTATTTTCACAGGAGACAAAAATACCAAATAAAAACCAGGAATTGATCTCTGTCATGGTGAGATATGAAAATATCTGAAATCATTCAGTGAAAGAAATCAAAACAAAAGGGTCTAAATGTGTTTGGCTGTTTTCCTAGCTATTTACCTGACTGGTGATATTAAACAGAATAGAGAACCTGAGAAAGGAGATTACAGTCAATTTCAAGGAAAGTAAGGGGATATTTTTTTCCATTCTTCTTGCAGGCATTGCACAACCAAAGGAAAAGGCTGAATGGTGATGACAGAGTAACTGCAGTCTGCATATCAAACAAACATTTAGTGGGGGGGGGGGGACACATAACTATGATGAACAGGGTCCACATGAATCCGGAATACACTAACATCGCTGGAAATAAAATGGAGACCTTTCACAGTTGGTTAGCAGCTAGACATTATGAATCCTAAAAACAGTATTTATGGTACTTGTATTTTAACAGGTGTTTGGAAAAGAGAGGAAGAAAGTTCCTTGCACAGCAAATAATCTTAAAGACACTAGGCATGACTAATTAATGCATATGAAGGTCACAGAATGGATGAATTTGCTGCATTATATATATATCAAGCAACCACATGAGAATTTCAAGCCCTAGGGAGCCTGTAAAGATGTGAGCAATCCTTATGAACCCCCTTGCGATCTGGTGTTGCACTGTGAGGGAGCGCCACTTTAATTTCCCTCAGGTCTGGCAGCAACAGGTACAGTTTATAAGCCCAGTACAAGGAGAAGCCAAACACACATTAACAAAGTAAAGAATCAGAGAGGTAGCCCTGTTAGTCTGTAATTGCAGAAGTGACAAAGAGTCCTGTGGTACTTTAAAGGCTAACTAAAGTATTGAAGCATAAACTTTCGTGGGCTGATACCCACTTCGTTGGCATCCGTCGAAGTGGGTATCAGCCCACGAAATCTTATGCTTCAATATTTTAGTTAGTCTTTAAAGTATCACAGAACTCTTTGTCACATTAACAAAGTAGTAGGTCCCAGTAGTAAGTCCAGTACAGGAGCAATTACAGCAAACAGTCAATAAGGTTCTCACCTCAAGACCCTGGTTCAGAGCCCCCAGACTTAACTTCCAGAACACCAAGTCTCTGAGTCTGATTAGGTTAGGCCTTGGTTACACTGGCACTTTATAGCGCTATAAAGCCTCCAGGCACGCTATAACCGCCTACCCGTCCACACTGGCAAGGCATGTATTGCGCTATAAACCCACAGTTATTCCTCAAGGAAGGGAGGATTACCAGGAGCGGTATAACAGCTATTGTGCATTCCCTGTAGCAAGTGTGAACAGTCATTACACTATAAGTGATCTCTGGCACGCCTCCAAGCCATTTAAGGCAATTGATGTCTCTTCGCATTGTTTTGAACTCGGCAGGAGGAATGCGGAAGTACCTTTTCAGAGTTTCTCTCTTAACTCAGCAGATAAGCACCGCAAATGTTTACAAAAGGAGCTCTGACAGAGAAACTATTAAAGTAGGCTCTAATTTCAAAGGAAACCACTGACAAGACTTTCAGCCCGTAGAAAATCCCCTCGCTCTCTCTCCCTCTGCATACACACTTCACCTTCCCTCTCACCCCCCTCATTTGAAAAGCACGTTGCACCCAGCTGAATGCTGGGATAGCTGCCCATAATGCACCACTCCCTGTGCCGCTGCAAGTGCCGCAAATGTGGCCACGCCAGGGCATGTTATAGCGCTATACCTATTGCTGTATATGGGTACAGCTATAACCAAAAGCGCTATAATCCTGTAAGTGTAACCATGGTCTTAGTCTCCTGGAGCCTGAGAGAAACCACTGCAGCCTGAAAGGCTTCTACTCCTCTCTCCCTTAGCTTCCTCTTTATATATCCCAGCCCTAGTACAGGGCTTCCTAGCTTACACCCCATGCTGTCCTAACCATAGATTCCAGCCTGTCCCTTAAAGGGATAGTGCGGTCCTTCACAGAGCCCACAGAAAGATAGTCCTCCCACACTCCTGCTACACCCCTAACCCCACCAGAAATTATTTATAGAAATTCAGGGTCATGTAGCTAGCTAAGGCCACAACTTGAAAACATGGGAAGGATTTACAGAAAATATCTGTTCCTTATGTAATTACAGAAATAAATTTAAGTCTAGCAGTCGGACACTCCAAGGTGCACTGCTGTCAACCTTAGCTGAACCTAAAACCAATCTCCAAAGTTAACCATTTATTTTTTGTAGCATGGGTATCTCCCACAGGCCCCAATGTAGATCAGTTGCCCATCGGGTTAGGTAGCATACGCATCAAGAGAAATACAGTCCCTTCCCCCAAAGAGTTTAGACTCTAAATAGACAAGAAACAAAGTGTGTAGGGAAAAAAAACACAGAGGTGTGAAGTGATTTGCACATGATTACAAAGCAGGTCAACTGTAAAACCAGGAACAGCACAGTGGCCTCCCCACGCCTTAGTCCAGTATTCTGTCCATTAGACCACATTTCCTCCTAAACTTTATGGTTACAAACCAAGCTTGCTAGGCAGCTATTACAGGGAAAGACACCTTTAAGAGCAACTTCCTTATAAGAAGCCATTCTGGAGATTGCCAGCTATCAGGAAATCATGCTAAAATCTTTGCAAAGTCTACAGTAATGGGAAATAAATACAGAAGCTCGTCATTTCTGACAAGTATCACTTTTCTGAAAGAGCAGTCTGCTTTTTGTGTAAAGGTTAGAGTGTTACAGGCCTGATTTTATCTTAAAAGTAGGTCCTTGAAAACAATTGGCCGCATGCCAAGAAGATACACATGCTCTTCATGGATTTTGAAAAGATATAGAGGCAGATTGCAAGAGACAAATTATGAGCGATGCTGCAGGAGGATGGAATGCGGGACAAGCTACTGCAGCCTAGCAAATCCCTTTGTTTACAAGGGCAAAAACTTTATATAGGTATGTCTCTATGGCCTCTCTAACTTGCTCTATTCTATTGCATATATTGACAGTGACCTGAGGAAAAAAATGTCTTGGCTTATATACGGTTGTTAAACTTGACTTGATTACACTTATTTCAATGAAACAGCAACAACAAAAATATGCCATATAATTTACAAAATATATTGCCAGTAATTAGGAGGAATTATGTGAAAAGACCAAGAATATTGTCCTCCAGGGAAATCACCAGGTACTGGCATTTTGCATTAAAAATATCAGCAGTACACCAAGGGTACTGCCAGAATGAAAAGAATAAGAAAGGTTAACGTTTCTGTCTTAATGATAGTCTGGAGCAGGGATAAATACTAATGCAAGTAAGCTAAACAATGAACAATTTTTGAGGGTATACAATTGACTGTATTCCTGGAATTAAACTGTGCAGGTCATTAAGATGCAAATAGCTGGGGTTTCTAGTAACAAAATACCAGGTAATGTGGCTATGATGGAGCTGTTGCATAAATCCCCCAGTCTCATGAATAAACCTTCCACAATTCCAGATAGCTTGTCAACTGGGGATTATGATGCAATATACTCTATTGCTTGGGCATGATACTGATTCAGTTGCTGCTATGACTCCAAAAGGAATCCAGAATTCTGACTGATTGAAAAACATGCAACAAAATACAACAATATAGTGGCCTATTAAGTGTTAGATGCTAGTTTGGAGGAGTATTCACAAAGACACTGGACCAGACTCTAACAATCATCTGGCTATTCCGGAAGAAGGACCAGAGATGCTGCATTTGGTTTAATCAGCCCACGACTTTATTATTAGATGTCTGGGATGACTCAGCAGATAAAAGTGTATAGTGCAGGTAACTCCATGATCATTTAAATATTTTCCCAGGGCCTTCCACCTGTCCCACCTTTTTCCATCCTGGTCCCCAGCCAACCCATTGCTGGGACCTTACAACCCCATCGTCAGCAGCTGGCAATTTCCAAGCATAGTCAAGACTCATGAGGTAAGACGACAGGAGAAGCTGAGCAAAAAGATTGGAAAATGCCTAATCTATCTGCCCCGTTGGGTAGAAATTTCCAAGTCAATGGTAAAGGATCAGTGAGGGGACAATCTGATCCAAGGTTGTGAAATCTTTACAGTGACAGTGTAATTAGCATTGCATAAATATTCTTATTTAGCCTTGTCAAAAACATATGTTGTTAAAAACAATGAGTTAATGTGATCAGAAAGATCCTCCTCCTGCTTCCTGATTTAAAGGACTAGGTCACAGCCCTGTCAGATGATTTTGCATGCAAGAGAACAGTTTATAGGAGACTATTATCATTATTGCTATTTGTTTTCTGTGTCATGACAACAATGTGATCCAATATACTCACAAAGTCTCTGCCCTGAGAGCTTATGGAGTCCTCCATTAGTCACACACAAGAATATTTTTGTTGACATAAGTGGGCATTGGATCAAACCCCTAAAAGCTAAATAGAGAATTAGAGGACCATTATGCCATTTGAAATAATCTAACCCATGTTAAAATATATTGATGAATGTGTGAGTCTTTGAAAAGCAGGAGCCATTTCCGTTTTCATTCTCCCTTCCCTTTATCATAAATTATTTGGAAAGGGGGACAAACAGTGAAGATACAAAATTTGCAGAAGATACAAAATTACTCAACATAGTTAAGTACAAAGCTGATTGTGAAGAGTTACAAAGGGATCTCACAAAACTGGGTGACAGAGCAACAAAACGGCAGATGAAACTCAGTGCTGATAAATGCAAAGTAATGCACATTGGAAAACATAATCCCAAATATACACAGAAAATGGTGAGGTCTAAATTAGCTGTTACCACTCAAGAAAGTGATTGTGGACTCATCATGGATAGTTCTCTGAAAACATCTGCTCAACGTGCAGCAGCAATCAAAAAAACTAGCAATGTTAGGAAACATTAGGAAAGGGATAGACAATAAAATACATAATATCCATACCATTATTGAAATCCATGACATGCCCACATCTTGAACACTGCGTACAGTTAGGTTACCCTATCAAAAAAAATCTATTATAACTAGAAAAAATACAGAGAAGCTCACCAAAAATTATTACAGATATGGAACATTCTCAATCTGAGGAGAGATTAAAAAGACTGGGACTCTTCAGTTTAGAAAAGAGATGACTAATTGAGGCTATGATAGAATAATAAATGGGTGTGGAGAAAAACTTTGTTATTTACTCCTTCACATAACACAAGGACTTGGAGTTACCCAATGACTTAACAGGCAGAAAGCTTTAAAAAAAAATTAAGGAAGTACTTCGTTACACAATGCACAGTCAGCCTTTGGTACTCATTGCCAGGGGATGTTGTGAAGGCCAAAAGTACAAGTGGGTTTAAAAAATAATTAGATTCGTTCATGGAGGATAAGTCCATCAGTGGCTATTAGCCAAGACAGTCACGGATGCAACTCCATCCTCTAGGTGTCCATAAACCTCTGTCTTGCAGAAGCTGGGACTGGATGACGGGATGATTCACTCAATAAATTGCACTCTTCTATTAATTCCCTCTGAAGTACCTGGCACCACTTCTGGAAGAAAGGATACTCAGTTAGATGGAACATTGGTCTTACCCAGTATGTCCCTTTTGATGTTTTTACGATGCCCCTTTTAAAAATCATAGGCATACAATGCTCTTGAGCCATGGTTCCAAGTCACATTCATACCAATGGGAGCAGCAAGCAGGGATGGCATCCCATGTCCCTTTTGATGGGAAAACACAGATTTGGTGGTTCAGTATGGTTAGGATAAAACTGAACCAAGGCTCCTCTAACAGGAAAATTCATGGGGAAAAAATCTCATGAGATTTCCCATGTTTCCTGGTACATATCGATTAGAAATACCAGGTTATTTCTAGTTGTAACTCAAACCAGAAATGGCCTTATCACTCTAAGACTTTTTTAAAAGTAGTGAATGTTAATTTTGGTTCAAATTTGAATACGTCTCATTTTGGCCTAACTCATAACCCAGATTGAGAAAATTCAGAAGATTCATACCTGTTGACAGCGTTCATTTGCAATAACGTGGCTTCTCAATGGCAGAATGCTTTTTTCCCTTCCAGTTCTGTAGGATGGAATCTGACCTTACCTAAGACATCCTTATTAAAATAAGCAGTAGGCCAAGTGCACAGGATATATATGTTCCTTAAGATTTCATGGCTTAACAATTTACTGCAAGTTGTTTCACTTGTACTCAATAGCTATTTGTTCAGTTTATTATTTTGGCATTTCATTATGGTACAGGATGCTGTGGTCTCATGAGATTCCACACACTTATTACTCCTTTCTACAAATTGATTTTTTAAAGCAGCCACAGAAGGGCCCAATCCTATGAGATGATGTGAACACTCTCTCCCTCATCACCTGACCTTCCACAGTAGGATTTGTGCAGGACCAGAGCCATAGCTCAGGGGGAAGGGAGAAGAGAAGTGCTATTGTTGAGACTGGGAGGTGCCCAGCTCAAGATAGAAGTAACTTGGATAAGCATCTATGCTGCTGAATGATTCCAAGTTCCACTGTTCTTCCAAAGTGCGAGCTGATCTGTCAGTAATGTGACCCACTTTTCAAGTTTAGGTGTCAGGTTCTTTCCTGGTGTAAATCATCAGAGCTCTATTTAAGTCACTGGATCTATCCTGATTAACACCAAAAGAGGATTTGACCCGATATGCCTACTTCCAAGTGGCAAATCTCTTTAATCATATTGTTGGTTTCTCTGCTCGACGATTTTTAAGAATATCTGAATCAGTAAGTCAATTATATGGGACCTATTAATAGCAAGATCACAAGCTCAGCTAAATCTCCATCAGTGACAAAACCAAATATCAACCCATTATACCCTGCAAGTACAGTACTGGCTCACACACTGTTTAGCTGTACTTTTAAATTAATGTTGCTGGAGTCTAACAGAAGCCCAAACACTGCTATACTTATACCAATATTGCCTATTTAATATACATGTTTATAGGGTTTGACAAACGGATTTCTTCAGTTTAAAGTGGAAGACAAGCTAAATGAGTCAGTAAATGTTAATGTGTCCATGTTCCTTCCAGATAACTAGTTGCCCCGGGGACAATATCAATAAGTGGCATTTATGTGGTATTATGAATGTGTTAATTATGTGTAGACAAAATAATGAATAAGCAAAGGTCAAGAACTAATGCAATTTTCCCAGAATACACATCACAGTACTTCCAATATTTAGGTCATTACCATTACTGAATATTCACCACTACTTAAATTATGTACATTTTATTTATTACGCTTGTATTTTTTGTTTGGGAGTTATTGTGTAATTTACAAACACTTCAGATAGATTTTTAACAAAATCAGGCAAAACTCACTGGTCTACCTCTTCGGCAAAGCTGGTGCAGATTTTGAGGAAGCCTAGCTTGATTTTCAAATTGAACTTGAACTAGTTTATGATTTGAGAGGGAATTCTTTTTAGTATAGTTTTGAAACAGAGCTGGACAAAATGTGACCAATTTGGGTGTTTAACTTTTGAACCTCAAAACTCAGTTGACTGCAAACATATGTAAATCAAACTGAAAAAGGTCTCAGACCTTTGAGAACTAAAACCACTAAAACTAAGTTTTTCCAGGTCTGTTCATTTGTCAATGTATATATTTTTAAAAAGAATGCCTATAGTCTGTATGGGATTTTTTTTTTAAGTACAATAGACTCTTGATTATCCAGGATGATAGGGAAAAAATAATTCTGGTAAATAAAATCCCAGGTAATCATCATCCATAGGAAATACGGGGAGGGTGGGGGTTGGTTCACCAGCCATTCTACGCCAGGGGGAGGGAGTGTTGGTTCACTGGCTGCCCTGCACCTGGCAGGGTGTTTTTTGTGTATGCGCTTGAGGCGACAACAAAGCCAGAGCCGGCCCTGAGAGTTACACATATATTTTTTTTATATCCTGGTTAATCCACAACCTGGTTAACCCAATCCTGGATAATTGAGAGTTTACTGTATACTGCTACACTCCTGTTGTTTCATTAGTCAACCATAACCTTGGCAGTTGTAGGAGATTGTTTTGTAACTTGCAATATTTTATGCAAAGTGTATATTTGTGATGGGGGGGGGGTACCTACTTATTTAATATGCATGTTTATTTTTAAAGAAGAGAAGTCTGAATCATGAGTTTTCCTTATGAGCAGACATGACTACTGTTTGTGTGTTGGTTCTACTTTTCATTTGCCTTTAGGCTTGATGGAACAGTTGGGTAACTCAGTAAGCATCCAAAAGTAATTGTGCTGCTAGGCTGCTTAAGGAAAAGCTGAAATTAAGACTTCATTGAGTCTCAAAGGGTTTCCTCTGTTTTCTAGAAGTCTCTTTCCTCCAAACAAGATGTTGTTCATATATGAAATATTCATGTTGCATAATAAAAAACAGTGCACAATATTTTAATAGTGTAAGCAAAATTATATTAACACTGTATTTTTCTTTTAGCTATTTCTGTCCATTAGGATTTCTAAATCAGTTTGTCTTTGTTGTCTCAAGAGAACATTGTTTTCTGAATATTTGCCATGCTGTATTTTATTAAATTATTATTTTTTAAAAATAAAGAGACACTGCCTCTGAATTTAAGGTTGGAGCTCAGGAAGCTTTTCTTCTTTTCCCTCTCTCTCCACAAGCATTTGCCCTCAGACTAACATTCTGTTGAGGGCATGGGAGTCGCTCTATCAGAATGACAAACTACCCAAAAACATTGGATGTGCTTTAATTCTTTCTTCCATCCTAGTACAAATGAAAAAAACAATGCATTAATTATTACTTTTATACTTACAATGTATACAATAAAGTAATTGTAAATTTGGGAGGAAAAAGGAGAACATAAGAAGATCAGAAAGTCAATCCTGGGTCAGACCAATGTTCCATCTAGCTCAGTATCTGATCTTCCCAGAGTGGCTGGTGCCAGGTGTTTCAAAGGGAATTAACAGAACAGGGTGATTTATTGAGTAAGCCATCCCGACATTCTCCGTACCATTTATAATCCTCTAGAATATCCGCCTTAGTCATCTCTTTTCTAAAATGACAAGTTCCAGTCTTTTTAATCCTTCCTCAGATGGAAGATGTTCCGTACTCCAAATCATGTTCATAAGCCCATAAAAATTTTCCCCAAATTTTAATATATCTTTTTTGAGATGGGATAACCAGACGTGTACAACTATTCAAGGCATGGGTGTCTCATGGGTTTTTAATAGTGCCATTATAATATTTTCTCTCTTATTATCTATCACTTTCTTAATGGTTCCCAATACTGTCAATATTTTTGACACCTACTGCACATTGAGCAGCCGTTTTCACCTAACTATCCAGGATGATGCCAAGATCTTGTTCTTACGTGTTAACAGCTAATTTAGACCCCATCATTTGTGTGTATAGTTATGCAGAAGAGGTTGAGATAAAATACAATTTGAATTACTAAGTAAAGTCGGAAGCAAATGAAGTCAACAGAATGCCACAGTTAACAAACATCAAAAAGGCATTTACACTTGTGTAACTGAGGGAAGAATTTCCCCTTACGTCTCTTATCAAAATAACTTTTATTTTAAATTTGCAATGAAGTGTTCACAAAATGAACTATGGGCCTGAAATTTTTTAATGAATAATTCCTAACAAACCCATGTGAAAAACTCCAATTTTTGCAAACAACTCAAAATAGAAAGAACAAAGTCGTATCAAATCAATGATTTGCCAAGTTCTAACAGTGAGATTCTCATCTTGTCGCATGAGCTGCACAGAATATATATCGGGAAATGTTTAGTGTATCTGCCGGGTTAGTGACAGCTGAAGGATGGATCAAACCTGATACCTGGAATACTAAGTGATAAGGCTTGAAAATGAAGGGAATGAGTGGCAGTAGGTTTGGGGGATGGAGGAAATTTAACAGAACAAGGTCATCTATTCAATACATTCTTTCCCTTCATTAATCTTAACCATAATGAAGAATGGGTTGATTCCAGTGTGAATGTATGTCTCAGTACCAAGGAATGGCACTAAGAGACTTACATTTTGCTCTTATGTCTGTTGATGATGTTGCTAACATCTGAATGTATCTTATGAAGACCAATAATGGTAACCATTAGGTAATACCAGCTTGCAGTCTAAGTGTTCACCTTTGCTTTTAGTTTGTCTTTTTTTTCTTTAAAAGAATCTATGCCAAAGGGTGCATGCTTCAAATCCAGCACTTTGACCCTGATCTATTGAGAGATAAGGCTAGAGCTGTGAAAGCAAAAGAAAATTATTTACGTCTTGATATAGCTTATCAGCTCACTCCTATTTCTAAAAACAGAGTTGTACAGTATGCACAGTAACTATTCTTTGAAAAGTAATACAATCCAACCTCAGTTTCAACATTGAGTTAATTATAAATTTGTTCGCTTTAAAAACAGGAATTTGCTGTCACATTACTACACTCAGTGTGTTTTATGAGGCTATGTGCACACTACAGCTTAGGTTGGTACAAATTAGTTAAGTGCCTCGGGGATCTGAATAAGTCACACACTCCCTCAGCAATGCAAGTTATACTGACCTAAGCGCCAGTTGGCAGCGCTATATTGGTGGGAGAGCTTCTCCCATCCAGGGATGTCTCTAGGGGGTGCAGGGCCTGGGACAACTCAGCCCCCACTGACTTGGGACCCCCACTCTGCATCGGTGGCTGGGCCGGATGATTCAGCATCCCCGGTGCCCCTAGTTCCTGCACCTATGTCTTCCAGGACCAACCGCGCCAATCAATCACACTGACCCACAGGACACCCCCAAAGCACAGGGCCCAGAGCGGTTGCCCCAATTCTTCCTACCCAAAGGACGGCTCTGCTCCTGCTCACGTAGCTACTACCGCTCATGGGGGCTAGAGTAACTAAGTTTACAGAAGGGTTTCTCTCCTCAACTTAAGGCGTCTGCACTAGCAGTGCTACAGCTGCATCAATGCAGCTGCATTGCTGTAAGCTCTGTGCTGTAGCTGTAAGGATCATAATTACAGCTGATTGGAAAAGGGAATTTTTATGGCCAGAAACTGGGATTGGATGACTGGGGATGGATCACTTGCTAACTGCCCTGTTCATTCCCTCTGAATCCCTTTACACTGGTCACTGTTGTAAGACAGGAAACTGGACTAGCTGGACAATTGGTCTGAGCCAGGAAGGTTGCTTTTATATTCTTATTTTGCTAGAAATTCCAACATTTCAAAATGTGTTTTCTCTCTCAGTCACAATGAAGAGTCAGAAGGTTCCCATGGAATGGAAATAAAACAAAAATATTGGAAACATTTTCTTTTGATAATTCAAGACATTATATTACAAAGTATTTTTCTCTCTTGTATATATCAAATATAATTATATAATTGCCTTAAAATATTTTCATATAAAAGCATAAATAAAATTATCATGTCAAAACAAAATGTGTTCATCTTTTTTAAATGAAACATTTTTAGTAGAGCTAAAAAAAATCCCTGATGAAATATTTTGCCATTGGAAAATGCTGATCTGACAAAAATTTAAATGTTCCATAGAAATGCATTACTAGGGAATTATGAAAAGGTTTTGACCTTATTGAAAGATAACATTTCATTTTAATATATATCCTGAAATACCAATAAGGATCATGAAAGAATTAAATGTTTAAACGTTTTAATCCTTTTCGCTACAGTTGTGTGCTGGAACACAAAGATTAAAAAAGAAAAAAAACACGAGAGGTAAAAAGGATGTTTTACCCACTTCTTTGGTCTTTGTAAAAGTCACAAGTCCTTTTCAGTACATACAAAATGGTCACTATGATTAAATTCCATGTAGACCGGTGTGGGATCTCGATTTTGTTTTGTGGACAAGATACATAATTTTAGAATTTCTTCTATTCCACAATGGTTGAAAAACAAACATTTGGAATTTCCCATGAACAGACATTAATAATTTATGTATATTTTGGGTTGAACGTTTCAGTGTTGCTTTGTTCTAACTTTTGACTTTTTAAAAGACAGCCATTTTGAAATGAAAAATTTAAATACCCCATTCAAAATAGTCATAACATTTCAAGCTTATCAAAACCCTAATATTTCAATTTGTCTTTCAAAATGAACTTGTCAATGGCAAAATGTTTCGATTTTGACAAATTGGCATTTTCTGACAGAAAAAAAATATTAGATTGGAAATTGTCCAACCAATTCTGTTTCCATGCCTGCTACTCCTCTTCTTCCATTACATTTTCAAGCTTCTTATCCTTGTTTTTATAGGCTCCCTCCTGTCTCTTTTTAAAAGGTCCCTCCAGGCTCCTCTTCTCTGGCAGAGAAGTGGACATGGTCATATGGTTTGTTCTTCAACTATCAACTCAGTGCTTCCTTTCACATCATGCTTACACAAAGAACATCTTAACTATGAGCTAGGAGTAAGTGAGGGAAAACAACCAAACTAATGTTAAGATGGAGCTTGAGTCATTTGTGAACAGGATTATATGATAATAAATAAAATAAATAAATAAATGGAGATATACCAATCTCCTAGAACTGGAAAGACCTTGAAGGTCATCGAGTCCAGTCCCCTGCCTACACTAGCAGGATCCGCCTGCCTACACTAGCAGGATTGAGTACTGTCCCCTGACAGATTTTTTTTTTGCCCCAGATCCCTAAATGGCCCCCTCAAGGATTGAACTCACAACCCTGGGTTTAGCAGGCCAGTGCTCAAACCACTGAGCTATCCCCCCACCCCCCCCATCAAGCTATCATGTTGTGCTTGATAGCGGGGGATTGAACTTGATGACCCAAGAGTCCCCTTCCAGTTTTGTCTTATGTTCCTCTGTAGTCCACAAGACCACAAAATAAGCCATTGTATTAATCAAGACATGGCCACATATCACTGACTCCTTCTCTTGTATATTATATCCCTATCAGTCCACCCTTTGTCTCTTTTTGGGCTATAATATGGTCTGTGGGACAGTGGCCATCTTCTTACATTCTCTGTACAGTGCCTAATACATTGGTGAGTATACTGGAAACAATGATAAAGTTAATAGAAAGCCTGCATAAGTAGTGCCATTCATTTATACACATTGTTTACACAAAATATACTTTGCAGTTAGAGACCTTGGGCGACTTGGCAAATTCCCTTTTTGGGGATTTACACAACTTTTCTTCTCCCTATTTTTAAATCATATGGGTTCAGCAACCACATTTTTTCCCTTGAAAATGAACCCTAAAACTCAAAGAAAAGAAACTGGCAGAACAGGTGTTTTCTATATGACTAACAATCTATACACAACACCTTGCCACCTTAAATAAAGTTACCCAAACAATTCACAATGCTAGGTTAATTTTCAGTAAAGAACAAAACAAGTTTATTTAACTACAAAGAGATAGATTTTAAATTAGTCCAAGTAATGAGGCATTAAATCAGAAATGGTTACAGGAAAATTAAAGATAAAACACTTTCTAAACTTAAACTACACTTGGTTCAAAGTGAAGTCCTCACCTCATGTTTTCAGTGCATTACTGAACAAATTTTTAAGCCAGGATCTGTTCCCAAAGTCCAATGGCTTGGATTTTTCTCTGTGTGTGTGTGTGTGTTGTTTTCTTAGGTGAAAAGAGAGATGTATAGGAGGAGATAACTTGGGTTTTTCTTTTCACTTATTTTTATATGTTAGCCACCCTTTAAAAGCATTTTCCTGAGCATGACCTCTAGTTAAAATTCTTTCCGGCTGAGAGCAAGGAGACATGGAGTCTACTGGAGGAAGGAAGCTTCATGCTGTTTCTTTTCACCTGTGTATAATGAAATGCAGATTTTCTTTGTCCCTTCCCCCCCTCCTGCTGTCTGAAGACTCTTCTTAAAGCTTATACATAAATTGGAGTTAACACAAATCCCTTTAGCTTGTCCTCTGTCAAGCAGCCCTCTTTATAACTCTGATACATACATTTCACCATGATATTTTTGACCAGCAAGTTATTAGTTTTCAAGTGATATCTTACAAGGCATATTTTTTTCAAAGCTCACCACAATAGCATGCAGAACCTGGAATAAAGGGCTACGTTCTGTCACAATATGGCAAACACACAAGTGCTTAGCTTTACCTATAATCATAGATTTATGGATCACCTTAATTGACTTTAAAAATATGGTTCATGGAGATGGAATTTTCAATTTCAGGACAGTGTTCTTTGTGTTATTGGATAAAGGAGATGATCTGGAGCCAGATCATGTATACAAATGTTCATCAGCAGAGTAAATTCCAATGGAGAACTACAGTCTTGTGTTCTGTGGAATGTAATCAATTATTAAGGCTGTCTGAGACAATCTACATGATTTGAGAGCTGCACTTGGATTGAGATATTATAAAAAATAAGTTTTATGCAAAACCTTAAGTAGTTTCCAGATTTATACCACTGCAACACAGAGGTCTGTGATATGTTAGTGTCAAGTAATTATTAGTTTTTCCAATGGTGTTTATTCCTCCTCATAATGTGTATGTAATTTAATTCTGCTTTTGAAAAATTAATAATACACATTTCGAAACCCAAGTATTTGATTAGGTACTCAATCCTTAAGTTTTGAAGTTTAATTTAGTCTTTCAAGTATAGGAAGAGTAGTGAATTTTAAAAGACTCTGCATTACAGATAATCTATCCTACAAATTCCAATGGCTCAAATTGAAAATTTGAAGAATATACTAACTAAAGATCGGTACAAAGCAAAAAAAAAAAAAGAAGAAGAAAAAAAATCCAAAGACAATAAAACAGTAATTCAAAACCATTTCTTATTTTAATTAGGCAAGATGTAGATTTATAATGCAATCCATGGCTGTTATAAAATGTTAATATTAAGAGCCTGTCTACTCATGTTGAAAAGTTAAGTAATAGAGACAGATAATATAGACATATTATAATATAGACATAAGCCATTTCTTGACCCACTTCAGAATTATGAACTTATTTCCTCCTTCAGTTTTTTAACATAATAAATGATGGTCCAATTTTGGGAATCTTCTTTTTTAGAGAGTCACATTTGGACTAAGACAATGTCTGCCATTTCAGATTGACGAAATTGTAACAGCTTAACTATTTTATAAATCCTTGAAGGTGTGGGGGGTTGTTTTTTGTTTGTTTGGAGTGGGGAGGGGTGTTTGTTTTAGCTTGCAGATTTTTATCACTGCAGCTTTTTATCACTTTAATCTAAGGAACTAACATTTCATGTCTGGTACAGACAAAGATGGATAATCCAGGAACAGAAGTACCATTTTGAAGTGTAACCCTGAAGTTGACAGATTGATTTTACAGACATACAACTGTGTTATTTCTGTAATATCTGCAGGGCCGGCGACAGGGGGGTACTACGGGTAGAGCTGTACCGGGCCCCGGACTTTAGGGGGGCCCCAGTACACAGCAGTACCCGTAGTCATCCCCCCTTGACGCCGGGCCTGGAGAGCGGGGAAGGGGCGGGGAGGCGGCGCGGCTCTCCTCCGGACGAGCGCGTGTGTCCCCGGCAGGAGCAGTGAGCCCGGCCGGCGGCAGCGGCGCAATCCGGGGGAGAAAGTGCGCGGGGGGGGGAGCAGCAAGGGCGGCTCGCGCTGCCGCCAGCCGCTGTCAGCTGGGGGGGGGGAGCGCCGGCTGGGCTGGGGGGAGGCTGGCTGGACTTCCCCCCCCCAGCCGCTGTCAGCTGGGGGGGAGCGCCGGCTGGGCTGGGGGGGGGGCAGCTGGGCTGGGGGGCCCCCAGCCGTTGTCAGCTGGGGGGGGAGGGGGAAGTGCCAGCTGGGCTGGGGGGCCCAAACGATCAGAGTAGGGGCCCCCAAATTTCTGTCGCCAGCCCTGAATATCTGAACTCAGTTTAAGTTTGATCTATAAGATTATTTTCATTCATCCCCTTTGGACAATTGCAACAATGATATTTCACTTCTCCCTACCTGGATCTCGTTTTGTCTTGCACTGCAACTCTGTTTAGAAAGCTGTTTTGCAGCAGTATTTCAGAAATAGGAATCAAATTTTGCTGAACAGAATGAAATTAACTATCCAGGAAAAGATAGTCTACTTTTTTAGTAGTAGCAATTCCATATTTTGTGCAATAGTACTGAAATATACTAATAAATTATATTAAATGGTTCTGAGACCTTTTTATTCTCTACTGATAGCAAACAAACAGGCCAATAGAACTAGCAATCTTTTCTCTGAGGATACATCTACACTACCCGCCAGATTGGTGGGCAGTGATCGATCGGGGATCAATTTATCACATCTAGTGTAAACGCAATAAATCGATCCGAGTGCTCTCCCTGTTGACTTCGGAACTCCACCGCCACGAGAGGTGGAAGTGGAGTCGACGGGGGAGCAGCAGCGGTCGACTCGCCACCATGAGGACGCCAAAGTAAGACGACCTAAGATATGTCAACTTCAGCTTCCTTGCACTTGGAGAGAAATGGAAGGAACTGGCCAAGCATTTAGTCCTCAGTACATTTTTGATTCTGAATACACTCAAGGTCTGTGTACACAGCAGCTAGACACCCATGGCTAGCCTGAGCCAGCTGACTCAGACTTGCAGGGCTATGCGGCTGTTTAACTTCAGCAAAGACTTCCAGGCTTGGGCTAGAGCCCAGAACCTAGGACTCTGTGATGTGGGAGGGTTTGTATTTGTAGTGTAGATGTACCCTCAGATTCCACATTAAAAATGCATTGGAACAGGATTTGAAGGAGTTTTCCTCCTTTTATGATTTACATAATGTAGTATTGAAGTATAGTTGAGTAATATCATATTGGTGTGTCCCTCCCTCCCCACTGGGCACACAGTAATTATATTACTTAAATGCTTGCTTAAAGTTAAGCAGACGTGTTAAGTGCTTTGTTGGTTTGAGGTTCATGTGCACTTGCTGGCATTCATTAGCTTATATAAGGGAAGAGGGTGCCTTGGCCACGCAGGCCCCTCTTCCCTGTGGAAACCCATCAGAAGAGTTCAATAAGGGTGAATCCATGCTGGGATTGGGGGAGGGAGCTAGGGTTGAAATGAGTCTATCACCATCATTCCCCCCTCCTGATGAAGTGCATCCAAATAGATTTCTAAGCTTACATTAATGCTGCTTGAAGTAGCAATCCCCTCTTTGGCATCCAGACCCTCATGGAGAGGTTTTCAGCAGAAGTCTCCCCAAGAGCTGTGATGCCAGATGGGAAGCATTCATGGTCTAATTCTTTGTGGAACTGGGGATTCCCTTCAAACCAGATCTCTTCATGCTCCATTTAAAGAAGTGGTGGAGCTGAACAATAAATAAAGGATTTAGCAGGGAAGAGACAGGGGTAGAACTGAACACAAGGATTTTCTCATTGCTCCACTGACCAATCCCCAATCATTCCTTTCCATTCCTCTCCCTACCTCTTGTTCTAGCCCATCCTCCCTTCCCCATCTCTTCACTTTCCTGCAGCTGCAGGGGCGGTTCTAGGGATTTTACCGGCCCAAGCGTGGAAGTTCCGTGGCACGCTTGCGGGTGTTCCCGCGGACTCATCGTCCCCACCGCCACAATGCCACCGAACCCGCGGACCTCCAGCCGAAATGCCGCCGAAGACGGCTTGGAGTGCTGGTGCCTGGGGCTGGCCCTGTGCAGCTGTCATGTCTTGCCTTCTCCTGGAGCACTATCAAGGAGGGTCTCTAATTGCTTCATTTTCTTTTCACAAACCTCCATGCTCCTTTACTCCTCTCTTTGCAGGCAGCTGTCCAGGGAACCGGAGAACTCAGAGACTTGCTTATTCAGGTGAGTGTTAACAAAGGAGGATATCTAAATGTAATTAAATAAACAGCAATGCAAATACTGCACTTCTGCCCATTTATGCCAGTCGTTACAGATGGTGTCTTCAGGGTCCTTACTATACCATTGCTCAGGAACCTATGGTATTACTTAATCTACTCCACATAGTCTGTTTACACTATTCTAGATTCCTCTGAGGTGTGCTATTCAGCTACATTGTAACCTCTTTTTCTGAACTGAACAAATCAGAGTATATATTCCCGAACCATGATCAGCTTAGTTTGGCCCATACTGTCAGTTTCTGCCTCACATGGTTTAGTCAGACTTTATACCTTTATGTACTAGCAAAATACAGATTGACCTTGAAATTCACTTTTTCAAAGGGAAGCACTGAGAGAATTAAAAAAGGCGGGGGAAGGACATAACATTAAGCCAGAGGATCAAAGAGACCAAAACCACTTAATCTATATCAAGCCAATTTACAAAATGATATAGTTGCTAACGTTACATAACAATGTGATTTCGATTAGATCACAAATTAGGGCATAAACATTTTAAATATGAAATTGTGCATAAAGAGCTAGGATTTGTGACTTTAGAAGGTATTGTGTTTTTTAACTGAACATATTACCTTTATTGCTTTTGTTTCATGGGCACACACACACATACACGACTATGGATACGTGAAGTTGCTGTAAAAACCGGTTGCATGATTTTTAGCATCCTTCCAGGAAGAGATTATGGTATCCTCCTGGATTTTCATGCACAGTAGAGAACGAGGGCCAAGCTCTCAAGAAAGGGGTGCGTGTCTGCAGCCAGCTGGTATACCTCACTAGAACAGGTGGGGCTGGCCAGGAATGGGCAGGCCCACAGCATTTTGGCAATGCACTGACCATGGACACTGCAAGAAGAGCTTTAACAGGCTGATCTCTCATGGTGCCTCAGCCAGAGTTTAAAGATGCTTACTCCTCACCAGGGCCAGCGACAGAAAATTTGGGGCCCCGTACTCTGATCATTTGTGCCCCCCCCCCCCCCGGGCCGGTCTCCCGCCGCCCGCGCCCTGCCCCGCCCGGGCCTACGTGGGTCGCCCGCTGGGTCCCAATGCTCGCTGGGAGGGGAAGATGTAGCGACACGCACCCTTAAGTCCAGGGCCCGGTACAGCTGTACCCATAGTCCCCCCTTGTCGCCGGGCCTGCCTAATAGTAACTATGTACCTATATAGTACGCCTCTGAACATAGCTAGACAGGTATTATTGGTAGGTAATTAAAATAATGAATCATTAGTTAAATTGTTTATTGTTAATGATGAACATAAATATTTTCTAAAAACACTATATGAGTCTTCTCACTTTTACAGAGGCAAAGTCGGGCATAGCGGGAGTGTCGTGTCGCGGGGGTACCGGGCGCGGTCGGCAGTAGCACAGTGGCGTGAGGCACGCAGTGCGTGCGGGCGGCCTCTAGCACACCACCCCTGCCTGACCCACCTCCTCCCTAGCCTATTCTCCTTCCCCCCCCGCCTGACCCGGCTCACCCAACCTAATCTCCTCCCCTCCCCACCCATCCCTGCCTGGCCCACCCCACTATTGGGGGTGATCTTCCTTTACCCCCGCCCAGCCTCCCCCCATCTCTAACCGCCAAGTCCCGGCCCCGGGTCTCCCCAGCCCCGCTCGCTGGCCCCCACCCCCGCGGAGCGGCGTTCGCTCTCCCATCGCTCCTGAGGCGGGAGAAGGGGGATGGATGGGAAGTAGATGGGGAGGGGGCTCTGGGTGAGGAGGGAGAAGGGGGATGGATGGGGAGGGGGCTCTAGGTGAGGAGGGAGAAGGGGGATGGATGGGGAGGGGGCTCTGGGTGAGAAGGGGGATGTCAGTGACTGAGCAGGGCGAGCTCTTCCCCGCACTCGACTTCGGTAGCCCCGTGGCCCGGGTCTGCGTCTCCGGGTCTGGAGCCGCTGCCCTCCGGGCCAATCAGAAGGCCGCGCGTGCACTACTGCCAGCGAGCACCGAGACAAGGCGGTTGGAAGGGACCAAGAATGTGCCTGTCTAGCCCTCCGCGGAGTCCGCGCTCTATGGTTCTGCTCTTCGCTTCCAGACGGGGCGTTCCCCTCCCCCCTCCGGATCCTGCCTTCCTCCCTGCCTGGCCGGGTGACGGGACCCGCCCAGGCCCGGCGACAAGGGGGGATGACTACGGGTTCAGCTGTGTACCGGGCCCCAGACTTAAGGGGGCCCCCCTTAAGTCCGGGGCCCTGTACAGCTATACCCATAGTACCCCCCTGTCGCTGGCCCTGCTCCTCACTCCTGTCCATCCCCCACTGACTTGCCCTCCCATCAGGGAGAATGCTTTCTTGCACATAGCTGCCTCTGCAGATGGAAAGTGAGGCAAGTTTCATGGCTGCATCTCAGAGAGTGAATCAAGCCTGCTACTCCATGTGTGGATAACTATGTACCTAATTCCACAGGATACGAAATTTCTCCTGTGTGGTGCTGAACTCCCATTGAAGTTACTGGAGGTGCTGAGTATTTCACAGGATTGGGACCTATATATCTACCTTGAAGAAAACTGTATGGTCACACGGTATAATTTAAACAGCAATCCTCTTTTTAAAAGAGGCCAGTGAACACATACCTTCGCACGTAAAGCTACAGCATTGACTTTTAATCAGAGATGATTAAACTCCACTTTTTAAAATGTCATACATAGCAAAATGCCTTTCAAACATTAACAATAGATAGCTCAAGAGTTGCCATAATCACCAGCAGAGTCACATTTGCGACATATGCTGCAGCCTCCTATTTTGTAAATATAGGGTAGGAAAACCCTGCACTTAATACAACTTGTTGTCAAGTATCTTCAGCCTTTAGTATAAGTACCACATGGCTCCAAGCTCCCTTTTAGCTGGAAGGAAAAAACGAAGCTTGGGATCCATTAATTCATTGCATGAGTTATAGTTCCCTGCAGCACCTTTTGTTCACTGTCAGAGTTCTGCAACAATGACGAATGCCGCTACCGTTCGCCAAAAACTCTAGAAATTCATATACAAAAGCATTAAATGGCTAACTATAAACCTAGCAAATGATTTCCTATGTAGTCTATAGGGTATACTACATATGCTGCAGAAGAGTCCAGTGACAGCATTCCACTAACGAGAAGTGGAACTATGTGTGGTTATGCCCCACGATTACCATTTTATGGGAGAAATCAAAGCCCTTGCAAACATCAGGCAGGGATATCAGAGACCAAGGGGAGGGGTAGAAGTTGTGGATGAGCCTGGCTAATTAAGTCAGTTGAGGAGCTGGATACCTTTCCCTGCTTCAATAGTACACATATATATGATTAGCTATTTATATTATTCACCCAACGAGAAAGGCTGTATCAAAAGGATGAAACAGAAAAACCCATCCGTAATTGAGAACAGCAAGTTACGGTCAAGTTTTCCATTCTGTTCCTATCAAATGACAAGGGTTAAAACTGTGATGCTGTGACTTAAAAACTCTAGGATCTTCATCACGGGCCCCATCTAGAGCCCAGGGAAGCAGTGAGAAGACTCCCATTGATGTCAGTGGGTTTTCGGTCAGACTCCAGTGGCGGAAATAGTTCCAAAAAGCAACTTTCGAAGCCTTCGGCTCATGAAGGGGATCTGAAACTAAATTAAATTGGCGAGGAAAGGTTTGTTTGTTTGTTTTAAAAAAATCCTCTAAATTACCAGAAAGTAAATCATAGTGGTGAAAAGAGATTTTGGAGTTATTGTATCAATGATAGATATCATGTGACCCATTGTCAGACGAGTTAACAATTAATTTGACTTTTGCAGGATTCTAGAATTAGCCCCTTTTCCCCCACTTATCTTCAGAAAATATTGAGTCAGTCTACATCTATGCTCTCTCATTCTCTGATCTACTTGCTGGTCAACAGGATGATACTGTTTGCTTTATATGGTATTACTTTCCTCTCAGGTCCTTTTTCTCAAAATACTTCTTCCCCCCCCCACCCCCCCAGCACCTTGACTTAAAGAGAAACTTCTGTGGGTATCCAGAGTGGCTCATTGATTCCTTGGAGCACTATGCAAGCTATGTTAGATACTTAAATCTGGTATCCAAGTCTGGGCAAAGCCCACTATATGCAAAATCCCATGAAAGCTGGACAACTTACAAAACAGCCACATTAATGATGGCCTCAATTGCCAATGACTAGATGATACCATAATCAAACTTATTATGCATTGGCTGCCACCATCTAGTGGAATAGGGATTACTGTGTGTGTGGAAACCGAGAGGTTATATGCAAATGTAACTGCCCACTGAATTGGACACACGTTTTGAAAATGAAGGTAGTGACATGATTCAAGAAAAAATCCTGACAAGCTGCTTCCAGTTAATCACAAACACTGAACAATATTCCAAAAGTGTTTTTGGATGAAAAACATATTTGTATAATGATCTGGAAGAAATGGTCACTCAAATATGCTCAGAATAATGAAAAATATTGTAATTCAAAATAATTTGCATACACAAATTACCGATCTGCTGTATCTACAAAAATCATATTGACATGCATATATCAAGGACTGGTCTGAAATCCTGGTTCATACGTTGCCAGGAGCTGATGCTATTTGGAATGTATTTTTCCCTCCGAAAGTGCACAGTGATTTCTACTTCTAGCCATACATGCACAGCAGAGGGCATTAGACATCTCCTAACTGAACAACAACAATATATGTACAATTAAATAGGAGAAGTAATTCTCGAGACTAAAACCATTTTAGGAAAGTGTTCTGTTCTGATGCTAAACAGGCAACTCTTTTATACGCCAGGTGTTCTGTGCTGTTCAAGAGTTCATTTCAAAAGACTGGAATAAAGAGTTTTCATCCCCATTCACCAGAACAGTCTAGCAGCAATAAAACATTATTACTTGATGACAGGGATTCAGTGCCCTAAATAAAGGTGTGGTGGTCTCACTCCAGTGCTAAGTGGACAAGCATCCGCCCTAGAAAAATTCACATCCTTGATCACATCCAAAACAGAGCCAAGGTTTTAGGAGGCTTGACAACTGAAATAACTTCTGAACCCTACTGATAATCCTTCCAGAACAGCGAAGAAGCAACATGGACCTGGCTTTTCTCAATGACTCAATTATGGCTGTCCTGTGGCTAGACAGAAAATTTCATTTCAGAGCTATTAGACGGTCACTTACTTTTCATGAAGAGTAAATTCACCTTAAGAAATAATAGAATTTAAGAGGCCACATCTTGCTCTCATTTATAGTATCATGTCCAGAAAAGTTATAACTAAATGGACTGGGAGTGCATTAGGTTTAAATCAGCTCAGAATTTGGGCCTATGTATTTAATCACAATAATTAAATGCAGAGATACACTGCAGACAACAACCCCTGGGCATCATTTGCAAGTTTTCTTGACTCACAAAAAGAGGCGAGTCACTATCTAACCTGGGTATAATGGAGGTGGGAGTGACTATTTGGAGAATGAAGATCAAGGCAATGGGCTGAGCAGATTTGAGGGGCAACAGCTAAACACAGCTTGAACTCAACTTTATCATACCGTTAATTACTAATAAAAGCCAAACTCAAGGAGGAGAGTTTGGACTCTAAAGTGAGGACTGCATTGGCAAAGTTAAGAAAGGCACCTGGACAAACTTTTTTTCCGAGCTATAGACAAAAGACGAAGGCTGGAGAACAGAACAATGAACTAACTATATCATGAAAAAACATGCATGCAACATATACTTAGAAGCTTTGTGGACTTTCACAGATAGCTATTTAAATCTACACCCATATATTAGAAGCATGTATATGGAAATGTGAATAACTGTCTAAATTTGATGTTATTTGTAAGTATTGGCAATCATACCCTGTGATCGCCTGCATAAGAAGTGTTTAATAAGATGGATATTAAAGTTTGGTTTATAAAACCCTTGTATATTACTGCCACTCAGTACGTGAAGATTTAATTATCATTTGTAATGCAATTTTTTTCCATTATAAACAAAACAAACTTTACTGTTTGCTCATTATCTTAGTCCTCTAAGACTAAAATTTCTTGTTAAGCCTCATGCATATCAGGTTTCAATGGGAAATATATGCATCCAACGAAGTGGGTATTAGCCCACGAAAGCTTATGCATCAATACTTTAGTTAGTCTTTAAGTTGCCACAGGACTCTTTGTCACTTCTGCAATCCCAGACTAATAGGGCTACCTCTCTGAATTTTAATAAGAAGACCTAGTCTCCAGCATAACATCTATTCTGCCCATCAGAGCCCCAGCTACCTTGACTTGGCCGCTTGTGGAATTGCACAAGGCAATCTCTACTTTCCTGGGTGCGGTCCTCAAATCTTGGATGTTCTGGCTTCAACCACATGATATATTCTAGACTCTAGAGAACTCTCTTAACTCAGGGAACTCTCAAAACATGCAAGTTTGAAGATAGCAACTATACCAAAAACTTGACCATAGACTAAAAATCAATATTATAAAGTATAGAGGGAATAGTTAAAAGGTGGGGGAGACCTTAGACTGGGCAGAGGAGTGCAGAAGGACCAAAGTGTCAAAGGGAAAGAACATCATGGGGGAGAGTAGGGGGAGAAGGTTGTCCTCCTTGGTAAGGGAAAGTAGAATGTGGAATAAGAGTAATTCTCTGAGGTGGGCAGGTCAGGTCAGAAGAGGAAAAGATTTGGTTAGTGAGAATAAGGGAAAAGGGTGAAGAGGGAAAAATAAGTAACAGTCATCTTTTGGTCCTTAACATACACCCATTTGATGTGGATTCAAAATGTATTATTCTGTTTATTGAGATCTGCTATGTGGGGTTCATTTCAACTGAGTGTTTTCATGGTAACTATAAAGTCATTACTGAGGAGTTTTTCTTTTTCTAAAGTCATGTGTTAACCTTTACTTAAACTAAAAAATTACGGTACATTTGAATGGATTCTCCCTGAATATTTGCTTTGCTTGCTTGTTAAATATCACTTTGTTTGGTTTTGACCATATAAATATCGAGATATAGAATCCACTCTATTCATTTAAAAAAACTTTGTTTTACCCCAAAACTTGTGCCCTTAATGAAATTTTATATAGTACTAGTCTCAATTTGGGGCTCACTGGGACTTTATTGAAGAATTAACAGAACAATGAATTTTATAAGACCAAGTTTTACCCCTTAAAGCTATTTAATGCAATCATTTGATTTACCTTTGAGACACTGATCTTAAAAGATGAGGTATTCAAGAAAATAGGGCATATTTGCTAAGAATAAATTAGCCAAGATTTTTTTAAAAAAATGGAATAGCAATGTGATGAGCTTACCCTACGTAAATCCTTCACGTTATTATACCTATGCTGTGATGTTGGGGGGTAAATGTCTTAGCCTCCTTACAAAATCCCAATCTATATTAATAGAGCTATAGCCTGCTCATTTTGCCCAGGTGGGTAGTACACTACCTATGCATCATGCCCATAATTATGAAATCACTGAATGTTTTTAAAGGTTTTGAATCGATTGATAACAAAGGCCACCATTTCAGTAACATGACCCACAAGATCTAAAATCCCGGTCTTTATTTTTGTTGGCAATAGATTAAAATAGGTTTTCATTCCTCAGATTAAGATTAAAAATACTGCTTAGATCTAGGGAATAGCAAAGAACAAAATTACTTCCTCAGTGCAGCATATACAGTCTTGCAACCATTGCTTCGTGTATGAAATATTGTTGCCCAGGTTCCGCAAGGAAATGGGAAACTTGTTTATCTCAACATTGGCATGAGGGTTTTATATCCTTGTAACGAGGTTCACTGCTCACCACAGATGCACCTCCTTTTGGCTCATCTGGGGATTAGCTTGCCAAAGATTGGAGGCCTCTTCCAGCAGTTGCTCAACCTGTTGTCTCAATCTCACCTTTTAGGTCTCTCTACAGACCCCATGTTCCAGAGTTTGCCAATGCCTCTCTGAACAAGCTGTCCCTCTGCCATTCCAGGCAGTCTTCTCTCCTACATGCAAGGCTGTGCCCAGGGTGGCTCCAGGCAACAGCGCTCCAAGCGCATGCCTGGGGGCGGCCTGACATTCGCCATCAGGGCAGCTGTCAGGCTACCTTTGGCGGCATTTTGGTGGCAGGGACAATGAGGCCGCGGGACTCGTGTACCTCCCGCAGAAACACTGCTGAACCCACAGTACAATGGAACACCTGCAGGTGTGCTGTGGAACTTTCATGCTTGGGGCAACAAAAACCTTAGAGCTGGCCCTGGCTGTGCAACTTCCCCAGCAGCTAAGGGTCCCCATGCCCATCTCTTACTCCAGGTTCCAGTCCTGGGATCTTGTGATCTACATTTATGATCCCAGATTTCATAGCTACTTCCTAGTGCTTGGTCTTACTTCCTTCTTCTATCCTCTGCCAGCTCTGGGCTTGCCACCCATCTAAGATTCCTCCACTCCCTGTGACTACTTCCCCCTTTGGCTTCTTTCCAGACCCTGTGATCACCTACAAACCTCTCTCCGATAGGTTTGTAGGTGATCACAGGGTCCTTTTCTCAGCAGCTCCCCTTCTGTTCTCCGCTTCTTAGCTTTATTGAAGCCCCACCTGCTCTTGCCTAGGTTAGCCTCATGCTTAATTAAGTATTACTGAGCCCTGGCTTCCCTCCAGGTGCAGCCTATGCTGTTAATTGGCCCATCTACCCCTAACCCTTTCCAGACTGGTGTGGGGGTGAACACCTCTTCACAATCCCCAATATTTTTTTTTTAGGGAGAGTGTATTATTGAGGGAATGGAAAGTGATTATATCTGCCATGTAACTCACTAGCTTTGTTAGGAGTCATCATTAGGTATTTATCTAACAAATAATCAAAAGAATGATTCACTAGCATCACAACATTCATATTTATATTTATAGTTGAGTAACCATCGTAACAGATGACAATAAGAATGTGTGCAACTCATATTTTTGGCTGGTTTAGAGTTTTAAAGCTGACATCTGTCGCTTTCCTGTGATTCATGTTACTTTTCTGTGTTTGTGGTTACCTTTGCACCAGAGCTGGACAACACTCATGCAGCAACAAACAGTATACAATTCCTGTATTTGAAAGAAAATTCCCATCTGATTCCCCAAACCCGTTTCAAAATTACTACCACACTGGTGTATAGCTGTAAGCTGCAGATCACAGCTAATATGAAAGTGAGTTAGAACCAATATTTAAAGGGACACTATCAGGCCAAAACAGGTGTGGTAAGAAAGCCAGATTTTACAAAATCCATGATTATCAGAAAGAGGACCATGATTATTCTTAATTTCAATTATTTTTTACTTGTTCTTGCTTTAGAACAGGGGTCTGGTCTAGATCACCTCCCAAGGTCTCTGCTATCCCTACATTTCCTTGATTCTAATTGCAATATTTTTTTTTTTTAAATAATATTTGCCAGCAGTGTCTGAAACCCAAACTTTGCAGCATGACGCTACCGGAGGACTATGCCTATGTGTATTTCTATCAAGATATAGCTCAATGTATGTTCCGACAAGGCACAGGTAGGTTATTTCCTCAGTACAGCTAGTGAATGTGAACTCCAAAAGGGTGGGGACATAGTCTTGACTTCAGCTAGTTACACTGAGGTGAAAAACACCTGTGCCATGTCTTCCACTAGGAGTTTACATCAAGATCAAGATAGCTAAATGGAACCAGAACACGAACCCAGCTACAATGGTATGTGAAACTGATGCAGCTGAAAATCATGAGAAAAAAAAACATTCACAGCATTAGGTTTATGGTAGAAATGAGTTTTGTTACTAACAACACAGATAAGAAAATCTGGCTGCTTCTTAAAACATAAAATATAGGAATTTTAACCCAATGGTGTCATAAGTGCAAAAAAGACTGTAAAGTAAACCTATAGCTCAACAGCAAACATGTGTATCCATCTAGGAGACTGAGATTCAGGAACTAATAGAGGTTTTTGCTTCCAGGTGACTGAGAGTTGTACGTGTCATGGAGGTCACACATTCACTCTGCAAGTTGTTTGAACTCAGCAACACCACTTCTCTGCTGGCTTGCAGTGCTATTATTTCTGACTCCAGCACAAGTGATTCTCGGCTGACAGTAAAATATCAGCATTCAGAAAACCAACAATAGAGGGACGACAAATATAAATAAGCCAGCCACAGTGAAGGATGGTGGAAATCTCAAAGACCACCCATCATAAAGAGGGCTGTCCTGAGTTATTACTAAAAGAAATGAGTCAAGCACATGTCCTTCAAGTCATGGGAAAGAGGACAAGAGGCCACTAGTTGTAACTGGTGTCACATCGCAACATATGTAGGCACCGAATGGCTGCACACAATTCCAGTAGAGAATGCCAAATATTAATAGCAGATGACTTAGGGTGACCATATGTCCCGATTTTACAGGGACAGGTCCCAATTTTGGGGTCTTTTTCTAATATAGGCTCCTATTACGTCCCACACCCTGACCCAATTTTTCACAGTAGCAGGACTGGATTTTTCATGCAAGTTCATGGTTAAAGGAATTCAGTGTCATTTTACCATTAAATTTCCCTATGCTAAGGCAAAGCTCCTTGGACTTCCTATACTTAAGGGAAAGCTCTTTCACCTCCTACCATTCACATCAAAACAGATACATTCAGCGATCCAAGAAAAGCTTAAGTCGCAGGAAAATGAAAGAGGTTAGAATGGAGCTCTTAAGTTAAACTGCAAGAGACTTCCAAATTCTTCTATTCTAGGCATCCCAGCTCTGAATACATTCATATCAAACTGCTCTTCAAGAAATCCAGGCATTTTGTGTATGATTTCACTATGCAATACTTAAGCATGGTCTTCAAACAACCTACCATGTAAATAGGTACTATTTTCAAACATGAAAAAATAATATTCTTTTCTGAGCACATGCACAATTATTTTACAATACCCACAAATGTAGAGTTCATCCTGCCAACAGTTCCCTTACGACCTGATCCAAAGCCTATTGAAGTCAATGAAAGTCTCTCTCATAGACTTCAATGGTGTTTGGATCATGCTCTTAGTTTGCTTTTGGTGTCTATACAATAGCTGTGAAGATGAAACCAATATACTGTATTAGTGCGTTCACCCCTGGAAGCCACTGCCTAAAAGAAATCAGGAGGTTTTTTTGAAAATTAGCTGCCTACATACCTCTAAATGACGAAGTGCAGAAGAGGGGGGCTAGCCACATAAAATAAGTAGTTATGGTAGACAATTAAGGGATGAGGGACTTTAAGGGATTATTCAGAAACTATTTAGGCAGATTCAGGAACTGGTAAATGCAATTTAAGGACACAAAAGCTTTGATGAGCCCAGAAAGAGAAGACAAAAAGTTGCCCATAGAGTGAAGTAGCAGAAGCACCAGGAATTTATCTCCCCTGAACCTCTCCCCCTGAATCCAGCACCAGATTTTATAATGTTAGTTTTGAGTTTGACATCTAAACAAAGAGGGATACGCTGGAAAGATTTACTGATGGCTAGAGAAATGAGTGGATTATTTCTGATGACAAACTAGCCTTGTTAAACATGCTCCATTCTTATACCCCGTGGCATCCCGAGCAGTAGAAACAGGTTATTTTATCTATTTATTTTGAGAAAAACCCAATAACTATTTAATACAAGGATTTCAAAAATAGCATGACTGTTTTAATAGAAAGCCTGCATCAACTACTACTGCATACAACTCCAGTAACTTATCTGTTGACATAAAGATCATGAACCAAATCAAGATATAAGAATAGATATTTTAGAATGAGCACAGATACAACAAATGAAATTCATTAAGAGGGATATTAAATTTTATATGAATACTTGTGGCATTTAGCTCTTTAATATGCTTATCCTCTTTTATCCACTAAGAGAAAAAAAACAAATAAAGGCAGGCTTTTGTCTGGGGCAATGCAGAAATCTGCTTTCACTTATTCTAAAAGGTGATCAGAAATTAGTATGTAAGATACCAACTAATTCCACTTGTTATGCAAGCAACATCGTTTAATGTGTCGGTTAGAGAGCAAGTCACTCTTGTCTGGGATAAATAAAACAACATGCTGCATTATGTTACTCATAAAGCTAACATCAGCTCCTGGAAAGCAAGAGCAACCCAAACCCCTAAACATCAAGAATCACTCGTTTGCAACAAGCAAAAGTTTACGCATACGTTTGGACTAGACAGCAGGTCCCCACATCCCCCCTCGACCACACGCTCAGCTTGGCCCTCTCCTCTCCTATTGCTCGGATAGCTGCACTATGCATCTAAAAAATCTCCCAAGGACGCTGGCGTGGCCGATCTTTGTCATGCATTTCGCTTCGGATCTGCGAAGATCAGAGGAGAGAGCCCGGCGTTCTGCGAAACATTCACTGGCTCCCGGTCCTCCGCGGGTTTGCTCAGCAGGGCTGCGGGGTATCAGGGATCTAGCGCATCCCATTTTTCCCTTTCAAGGGAGATCCGTTAGCAGCGCTGCCCCGAGCCCCCCGAAGGAGTGGGAAGAAGGACCGCGATTCCCTTCAGGGGGGGATCCTCCGAGGGGCTGTTTCGCCGCGATCCTGCTGCCTCTTCTCACACTGATGGCAGGGGAAACGGGGAGCCGAGCCGGGAAACGCGGCCGCCTTGCAAAGGTGGCTGCAAAGAGAGCCCCGCTCGCTGGCAAAGTTGCTCGGGAAAGCGCCACTTCTCCGGGGCAGCCCTCGGGCCGGGCGGCGAAGGGGAGAGGAACGAGCTAGACTAGACAGCCGGGAAGCCCCGGTCGCGAGTCCTATGCAGAGACGCAACTTCGGAACCGGGCAGGCGGTTGCCTCCCGGTTCATCCTCCCCGGCCGTGACCCCGCAGGATCGAGCCCCGGCGCTGCCCTCCCAGAACAAACCCGTCCGTGCGCCAAGTCTCCCAGCTGGGGCCGGGCGCGTCCAGCAGCGCGGCTCGGGGGAAAGGGGCCCGACCACGGGCTGCTGCGAGCGCCGCTGCCCCTACACGGCGGGGACCGGGGCCGTCCGCACCCGGCCGGGAGGAGGGGGGAAGCCGCGAGCCCGACAGCAACAAACTTATTGACCCTCCGCACGAGAACGGGCTGGAGCCGCCCGGCGCGATCGACACGGACTCGCCCCGATCCGCTCGCCGGCCGGGCTCCGGTCCCTCCGCACGCTCCTGCCTCCCCCGCACCCCCCGCCGCCGGCAGCGCTGCTGGGCGCCCCCCCGGTGCAATCAGCGGCGCATGGAACCCCCCGCTCCGCCGGCTTCCCGGCGCCAGCCCCGGGCTTACCTTGCAGCGGGCTCCGGCGGGCTGCAGGCGGATCCCCCGCGCGGCCGGGGAGGGAGACGCCTCGGCTGCGTGTCGCGGAGGAGCCCCCGCGTCCTGTGCCCGAGCGCTCCCCGCCCGCTCTGCCGAGCCGCCCGGCGGTCTGCGGTTAAACCGAGCCGCCTTCGGCCGGAACATTGAACGTCAGAGATTTGGGAGCGCAGAGCAAACCCCACCCCCCAAAACCTGGGCCGCCGGGGGGGGGGGGGGATTAAAGAGCAGGCGTGTGCGCTAACTACAAGCGACTCCTCCATTAACCCCTTCCCTCCCCTGCCCGCCGGAGGGCGGAGGGGGGGTCTTGGCAGCAATTCATCCCTCCCTGGGCACATTGCCATTCCTTTAGGGGGATTTGCACCGCTCCAGCCCACTGTCGGCCCCTCTTTCCCTTCCCACCGCTGGCACGGTTCGCAACTTTGCTGCCGGGGGGAGTCATTCCCCGCTCCCGTGCAGAGACAAGGCGGCAGCAGGGTTCACACCTCCCCGAGTGTTGTTGACGTGGCGCTAGCAGCTGGAGGCGCAACCCGGATCAGGCCCCTAAGGAGCTTACAGTGTAAACACACCAGGCAAAGCGGGGAGAGAGGAGAGGACTGTACCTCATGGTATGTCTACAGAGCAAACAAACAACCCCCTCCACCCCAAGACTTGGAGGCCTGGATCTGCCGACACTGGCTCACTCTGAAGATAGCTGTATGGCTCGGGCTGGAGCTCCAAAACCCACCCCGGCCCAGGGGAAGAGCCCGAGCCCGAGCCCATACAGGGCTACATTTAACACTATAAACCCAATCTCCAAGACCGGCTGTATGTCAAAAAACAAACCCTGCCGCAACCAAAGTCACAGCAGCTCAGCGGTAGAGCAGCACTAGATGCCTGGGCCCTGTCCCATGAACTCAGTTTAGGCTTGGAGAGGTGAAGATTTTTACCAGTCCATGTCACTGTCACCATCCACACACACATCCACAAAAAACAGTTCCCTGGATAATAGCACTTTGTGCTATTTACAGATAAACAAAGTAAGAAAAATGGTGCTTGAGAAGGTATTAGTTCTTAAAGGTATGCACTTGGTATATTTTGATGTGTGATGTTGACCATTTGTGTTATAATGTCAAGTATCAAGGGGGTAGCTGGGTTAGTCTGGATCTGCAAAAGCAACAGAGTCCTGTGGCACTTTATAGACTAACAGCCATATTGGAGCATAAGCTTTCATGGGTGAATACCCACTTCATCAGATGCATGCAGTGGAAATATCCAGTGGCAGGTATAAATATGCAGGCAAGAATCAGGCTAGAGATAACAAGGTTAGTTCAATCAAGGAGGAAGAGGCCCTCTTCTAGCAGCTGATCTCGAGGTGTGAACACCAAGTGAGGAAACTTTACCTTTTGAATCTCAATGTTTATTGATATTAAAGTAATGATTGCCTGGCCCACACACCCTTAATTTCCCACAACTGAGAAAATGTATATCAAAAATATTTTAAAAATATTTAAACTGAACTGAACATTTAAATAGATAATCTTTTAAAATGCTTAAAATGAACATAGATATAATTGGAAATTAAAAAATAAAATAAAAATCAAGTTCTTCCAAGTCTATGTTCCTACACAATTTAAAAACAAAACAAAAAACTTTATTTCTCTATTTACTTTTACTCAGAGGCTTCATTTCAGAACATTAAGAATTTTTTTTCTTTTGATGTTGATAGAAAGGCCTGGATTCTATTCAGACAAGATGTACCTTCAAAAACCCTAAAAGTTTACCCAGAAGGAAATTCCCAGCAGCTCTACTGGTTGGGGGAAGGTGGAAGAGGGCAGAGGGTGAGGCCAACTGGCTCCCCTTTCCCCACCCGCACTCCCTTCCCAAGACCGAATGATCATGAGAGCACATGCCTAGGCACTAGGCCTTAGGATTAGAGGGGGCCAAAAAACAAGAATTCCATTTTGAAATTTTTTTTCCTACATAGGAACAAAAATGCAACATTGCAAACATTTTAATGCAGAAACGAGAGAAAATGAGAGCACGCAACAGGCACCAGAATAACCAATAGCCTGGTGATTATGGCATTTGGCTGGGAAAAGGGAGACTCAGGTTGACAGCCCTCTTCTGTTCCATTCAGTGCCCAAACCACCAGGCTCTTCTCTGTGTGTGTCTGTTTTGAGAAATTGCACCCTGGACCTGATCAGCCTTCCCAATGAAATGTTTGTTGGAACAGATATATTTCCATGAAACACTCAAAATGGCCATTTTGACAGAAAATGTGTCCATTTTTTCTCAACCAGATGTGCCCATGCAGCCCGCATTCCTCACCCTCTTGGGCTAAGTTGGAAGTATAAGCAGCAGCTCTTGGAGTCTAAGCAAATCTCAAGAGTCAGAAGAAACCCCTTTCATAAGGAGATGAGAATGAAGCCCAAACAGCACCCTACTATTTTCACCTGTGTTCATTAGCGATGTCATCAGACTCTGACTTCATAAATTATGACTCCGGAGGTTTGCTCTGCTCTCTGCCTCATGCTCTTTGCCCTCCATGCTTCTCACCAGCCTTGCTTCCCTGTTATTTCCATTCACCTTCAAACTCCCAAGTCCTATTCTTTTGTCCTTCCCATTCCCTTACTCCTCTGAATCCATCCCTACCTGCATGCCTTCTTCAGTACCCCAACCTGATCCCTCATGGTAAACTTAAAAACAATCCCAAAGAAAAATCAACTCAGACAAGAAGAGTGGAACATACACTGTGTTTTCCATCACTGTGATTGTTTTGCAGATATGGTATAGCCCTCTAAATTGGCCTGTGCCCCTCTTTTCTCTGTAGATTCGGCTCTTTGGAGCAAGACCATCTCTCCCTGTATGTAGGTACATCATCTGATACCATGAAGATATCAATCCTGATTAGAGCTTCTAGCTGTTACTGCAATGCAAATAAATAAGTCAACAGCTACTTGGAGATTCAAAGTTATTTCAAGACATGAAGAGGGAGGAAATTTGTGTTTAGAGCTGTAGGTGGGACCTGCCTTTACACCTAAGTTGCAATCTAAGTTGAGTGCATGTTCTTAATGACTGTGCAAGATGTGTCGTTAGTGCAAACAGGGTGTTTAACCTTAACTGTGCATCTCCTGGGCTTTGATGGATTAACTGAAACCCTGATTATATTTAATTATCTCCAGTGCGGCTCTCTGTGCTCATTCCCTTGCTTTATGGTTTAATAAACTGCACATTGATATAAACCAAATGACAATTAACATTAGTGCAGGATGGGTTTGCATTTATTGCTGTTCCTAGGTCTGCACGCCACATGCTTCCGCTCTGCAGTTTCATTGCCATTTATCAGCACCTCCTTATTGGAACAGCTCCTGGCTTTAAAAACAAATCAATTGACTTTTCCCAAACAGCCAGGAGAGTGAGGATCTTAACACAACTTGACCAGTTTTCTGTCAGAAAGCAAGGAAGAGCTCTCAGACGAATTGCAGGGATTCAGCCTCCTCAGGCAGCAGAGCCTGGGATATCACACAAGGCAGAGTGGGAGGGAAAACATTAGCACGTGTGAATTCCCCAATACCTAAGGAAGAATCACACAGTATCAGGGTTCACTCTCATCCCCAAATCTCTGCTGTGGGCCCAATCCTGAGAGTTGCTGAATAGCCACATCCCCCACGGTGGCCATTGATGGAAGCATCTCTGAGGATAATCTAAATCAACAGACTCCAAATCCGATAATCAAATTATTCAGCCTCCCACAGTTGATTTAAGAGGGACACAATCCTGCTTCCACTGAAATCAACTCCAGATTTGAGACTGGATGGGAGCCAGATCTGAGCAGTACATGATTGAATTCTAGTACTGTATTTCATGAGATGTTCCATAAATGTTATTTATTATTTGCATAATCTCATTCTGATTTATACAGTGGTAACATGTGCTCAGTAATCCATTATTTTATATATATATATTTTTCAGGTTTAGCTCCGAATGCTTTCAGTTTGGGAGTGCCTGTGTCTCCAAGGTCACCTCATAAATCCAGGTATTGTGGCACTGCACTGCCAATCTGTGTGGGGTATAATAACTCTTAAGGGAAATCAACGCTGAAAATGCTTCCGAATTTTTCAGAAAGGACATGTGTAGAATACATCATCGTAGCCCAGCTGAGCATGCAACATCTTTGCAAACACCAGTGAAATACATCACATTCCCCTCAATTGGGGGGTGAGCAAAAGCAAATAATGTGCAATAGGTAAATCATGGGACAGCTGTGCGAAGAGATTACTTGCTTAAACAGCATTTCATCCATGCACATTTTCTGTGCATATTTTATAACCCATCACTGAACAAGCCCACCTGCTTTGTTCTAAATAAACTCATGGAAAAAGTCAACGGTAGACAAAAGTTGTCAGAAATCAAAGGCCCCTAGCTCAAAATTCAGATGCATTCTATTTAGAAAAGTTAACAAAGTCCTGTGGCACCTTAAAGACTAACTATAAAGTTTTGAAGCATGAGCTTTCGTGGGCTAATACCCACTTCGTCGGATGCAGGCAGTAGAAGTGTTCAATTGTTCACAAACAGGCAGTTATAGAAAAGTAGGTAGGGGGGAGGTGAAAAGGTTAGTCCAATTAAGCTGAGCCAGCTTGTTATCTCCGATCAGGGAGTGTGGATTATTCGTCTAGCATTTGAATGGGGTGTGTGGACATGGAGAGATGAGAAACAATGTCTGTAATGAGCCAACCATTGTAGATCCCGGTTCAATCCCAAAGTGTGTGAGCTGAATTTGCAAATGAATTGAAGCTCTGCAGTCTCTCTTTGCAGTCTGGATTTGAAGTTCCCTTTCTGCAGAATGGTGACCTTTAAATCTGTAATAGTGTGTCCAGGCAGGTTGAAGTGTTCCCCTACAGGTTTTTGTATATTGCCATTCCTAATATCTGATTTGTGTGCATTTATCCTTTTTCGTAGGGACTGTCCAGTTTGGCCGATGTACATAGCAGAGGGACACTGGTGGCATATAATGGCATATATGACATTGGTTGATGTACAGGTGAATGAGCCAGTGATGGTATGGTTGATCTGGTTAGGTCCTGTGATGGTGTTGCTGGTGTAGATATGTGGGCAGAGTTGGCATCGAGGTTTGTTGCATGGATTGGTTCCTGAGTTGGAGTTATTGTGGTGCAGTGTGCTGTTGCTGGTGAGAATTTGTTTAAGGTTGGCAGGTTGTCTGTGTGCCAGGACTGGCCTTCCTCCCAAGGCTTTTGAAAGTGAGGGATTATTGTCCAGGATGGGTTGTAGGTCACTGATGATGCGTTGCAAAGGTTTTAACTGAGGACTGTAGGTGATGGCCAGTGGTGTTCTGTTGTTTTTTTTCTTGGGCTTGTCTTGTAGCAGCAGGCTTCTGGGTACACGTCTGGCTCTGTTGATCTGTGTCCTTATTTCCTTGTGTGGGTATTGTAGTTTTGAGAAAGCCTGGTGAAGATCTCGTAGGTGTTGGTCTCTGTCTGAGGGGTTGGAGCAAATCCGATTGTACCTCAGTGCTTGGCTGTAGACAATGGATCGTGTGGTATGTCCGGGATGGAAGCTGGTGGCATGAAGGTAGGCATAGCTGTCGGTAGGTTTTCGGTATAGGGTGGTGTCGATGTGGCCGTCATTAATTTGCACTGTGGTGTCTAGGAAGTGGATTTCCTGTGTGGACTGGTCCAGACTGAGGTGGATGTTGGGGTGGAAGCTGTTGAAGTCATGGTGGAATTCTTCCAGAGTTTCTTTCCCATGGGTCCAGATGATGAAGATGTCATCAATGTAGCGTAGATAGAGAAGGGGTGTGAGTGGACGAGAGTTGAGGAAGCGTTGTTCCAGGTCTGCCATAAAGATGTTGGCATACTGTGGGGCCATGCGGGTGCCCATAGCAGTCCCGCTGGTCTGGAGGTATATATTGTCACCAAATTTGAAATAGTTGTGTGTGAGGATAAAGTCACAGAGCTCAGCAACCACCTGTGCTGTGGCATCATCAGGGATACTATTCCGGACAGCTTGTATTCCATCTTTGTGTGGGATGTTTGTGTAGAGAGCCTCTACATCCATGGTGGCTAGGATGGTGTTTTCTGGAAGGTCACCAATGCATTGTAGTTTCCTCAGGAAGTCAGTGGTATCACGGAGATAGCTGGGAGTGCTGGTGGCATAGGGTCTGAGTAGAGAGTCTACATATCCAGACAGTCCTTCAGTGAGAGTGCCAATGCCCGAGATGATGGGGCGTCCAGGGTTCCCAGGTTTGTGGATCTTGGGTAGTAGATAGAATAACCCCGGTCGGGGCTCTAAGGGTATATTAATTTGTTCCTGTGTTAGTGCAGGGAGAGTCCTGAGTAGGTGGTGCAGTTTCTTAGTATATTCCTCAGTGGGATCGTAGGGAAGTGGCCTGTAGAAATTGGTATTGGAGAGTTGTCTGGTAGCCTCCTTTTGGTAGTCTGACCTGTCCATGATGACAACAGCACCTCCTTTATCAGCCTCTTTGATAATGATGTCAGGGTTGTTTCTGAGGCTGTGGGTAGCATTGCGTTCTGCACGATTTAGGTTGTGAGGCAGGCGATGTTGTTTTTCCACTATTTCTGCCTGTGCACGTCGGCGGAAGCATTCTATGTATAGGTCCAGACTGTCATTTCGACCCTCAGGAGGAGTCCATGTGGAGTTCTTCTTGTGCTGCTGGTGGGACGGTGTCTGTGTACTAGTGTGCTGTTCCATGTTGTCTTGAAAGAATTCCTTGAGTCGGAGACGGCGAAAGTAGGCTTCCAGATCACCGCAGAATTGTATCTTGTTTGTGGGGGTGCTGGGGCAGAATGAGAGTCCTCGAGATAGGACAGACTCTTCTGCCGGGCTGAGAGTGTAGCTGGATAGATTGACGATATTGCTGGGTGAGGTAGGGGTGCCACTGTTGTGGCCCCATGTGGGAGGTAGGATTTTAGATAGTTTGCAGTCCTTTTTCTTTTGTAGAGAGGTGAAGTGTGTGATGTAGATCTCCTGTCTAATCTTAGTAAAGTCTGTTTGTGTGGAAGGTTGGTCGTTTATGGAGGTCTCTAGGTTGGAAAGCTCTTTTTTGATGTTTTCCTGTTTGTTGTACAGTATGCTGATCAGATGATTCCTCAGTTTCTTAGATAGTGTCTGGCATAATCTCTCACTGTAGTCTGTGCAGTATGTGGATTGCAATGGATTTTTCACCTTCAGTCCATTTGGTATGATGTCCTGCCGTTTGCATTTGGAGAGAAAGATGATATCTGTCTGTACTTGTGCAAGTTTCTTCATGTGGTTGATGGATTTCCACTCCATACGGCTAAATGCAGTGCCTTGCATGATGTTAAGAATCAGGGTGGTAGCCGTGTTAGTCTGGAATAGCAGAGTTAACAAAGTCCTGTGGCACCTTAAAGACTAACTATAAAGTTTTGAAGCATGAGCTTTCGTGGGCTAATACCCACTTCGTCGGATGCAGGCAGTAGAAGTGTTCAATTGTTCACAAACAGGCAGTTATAGAAAAGTAGGTAGGGGGGAGGTGAAAAGGTTAGTCCAATTAAGCTGAGCCAGCTTGTTATCTCCGATCAGGGAGTGTGGATTATTCGTCTAGCATTTGAATGGGGTGTGTGGACATGGAGAGATGAGAAACAATGTCTGTAATGAGCCAACCATTGTAGATCCCGGTTCAATCCCAAAGTGTGTGAGCTGAATTTGCAAATGAATTGAAGCTCTGCAGTCTCTCTTTGCAGTCTGGATTTGAAGTTCCCTTTCTGCAGAATGGTGACCTTTAAATCTGTAATAGTGTGTCCAGGCAGGTTGAAGTGTTCCCCTACAGGTTTTTGTATATTGCCATTCCTAATATCTGATTTGTGTGCATTTATCCTTTTTCGTAGGGACTGTCCAGTTTGGCCGATGTACATAGCAGAGGGACACTGGTGGCATATAATGGCATATATGACATTGGTTGATGTACAGGTGAATGAGCCAGTGATGGTATGGTTGATCTGGTTAGGTCCTGTGATGGTGTTGCTGGTGTAGATATGTGGGCAGAGTTGGCATCGAGGTTTGTTGCATGGATTGGTTCCTGAGTTGGAGTTATTGTGGTGCAGTGTGCTGTTGCTGGTGAGAATTTGTTTAAGGTTGGCAGGTTGTCTGTGTGCCAGGACTGGCCTTCCTCCCAAGGCTTTTGAAAGTGAGGGATTATTGTCCAGGATGGGTTGTAGGTCACTGATGATGCGTTGCAAAGGTTTTAACTGAGGACTGTAGGTGATGGCCAGTGGTGTTCTGTTGTTTTTTTTCTTGGGCTTGTCTTGTAGCAGCAGGCTTCTGGGTACACGTCTGGCTCTGTTGATCTGTGTCCTTATTTCCTTGTGTGGGTATTGTAGTTTTGAGAAAGCCTGGTGAAGATCTCGTAGGTGTTGGTCTCTGTCTGAGGGGTTGGAGCAAATCCGATTGTACCTCAGTGCTTGGCTGTAGACAATGGATCGTGTGGTATGTCCGGGATGGAAGCTGGTGGCATGAAGGTAGGCATAGCTGTCGGTAGGTTTTCGGTATAGGGTGGTGTCGACCTAAACAGATCAACCATACCATCACTGGCTCATTCACCTGTACATCAACCAATGTCATATATGCCATTATATGCCACCAGTGTCCCTCTGCTATGTACATCGGCCAAACTGGACAGTCCCTACGAAAAAGGATAAATGCACACAAATCAGATATTAGGAATGGCAATATACAAAAACCTGTAGGGGAACACTTCAACCTGCCTGGACACACTATTACAGATTTAAAGGTCACCATTCTGCAGAAAGGGAACTTCAAATCCAGACTGCAAAGAGAGACTGCAGAGCTTCAATTCATTTGCAAATTCAGCTCACACACTTTGGGATTGAACCGGGATCTACAATGGTTGGCTCATTACAGACATTGTTTCTCATCTCTCCATGTCCACACACCCCATTCAAATGCTAGACGAATAATCCACACTCCCTGATCGGAGATAACAAGCTGGCTCAGCTTAATTGGACTAACCTTTTCACCTCCCCCCTACCTACTTTTCTATAACTGCCTGTTTGTGAACAATTGAACACTTCTACTGCCTGCATCCGACGAAGTGGGTATTAGCCCACGAAAGCTCATGCTTCAAAACTTTATAGTTAGTCTTTAAGGTGCCACAGGACTTTGTTAACTCTGCTATTCCAGACTAACACGGCTACCACCCTGATTCTTAACATCATGCAAGGCACTGCATTTAGCCGTATGGAGTGGAAATCCATCAACCACATGAAGAAACTTGCACAAGTACAGACAGATATCATCTTTCTCTCCAAATGCAAACGGCAGGACATCATACCAAATGGACTGAAGGTGAAAAATCCATTGCAATCCACATACTGCACAGACTACAGTGAGAGATTATGCCAGACACTATCTAAGAAACTGAGGAATCATCTGATCAGCATACTGTACAACAAACAGGAAAACATCAAAAAAGAGCTTTCCAACCTAGAGACCTCCATAAACGACCAACCTTCCACACAAACAGACTTTACTAAGATTAGACAGGAGATCTACATCACACACTTCACCTCTCTACAAAAGAAAAAGGACTGCAAACTATCTAAAATCCTACCTCCCACATGGGGCCACAACAGTGGCACCCCTACCTCACCCAGCAATATCGTCAATCTATCCAGCTACACTCTCAGCCCGGCAGAAGAGTCTGTCCTATCTCGAGGACTCTCATTCTGCCCCAGCACCCCCACAAACAAGATACAATTCTGCGGTGATCTGGAAGCCTACTTTCGCCGTCTCCGACTCAAGGAATTCTTTCAAGACAACATGGAACAGCACACTAGTACACAGACACCGTCCCACCAGCAGCACAAGAAGAACTCCACATGGACTCCTCCTGAGGGTCGAAATGACAGTCTGGACCTATACATAGAATGCTTCCGCCGACGTGCACAGGCAGAAATAGTGGAAAAACAACATCGCCTGCCTCACAACCTAAATCGTGCAGAACGCAATGCTACCCACAGCCTCAGAAACAACCCTGACATCATTATCAAAGAGGCTGATAAAGGAGGTGCTGTTGTCATCATGGACAGGTCAGACTACCAAAAGGAGGCTACCAGACAACTCTCCAATACCAATTTCTACAGGCCACTTCCCTACGATCCCACTGAGGAATATACTAAGAAACTGCACCACCTACTCAGGACTCTCCCTGCACTAACACAGGAACAAATTAATATACCCTTAGAGCCCCGACCGGGGTTATTCTATCTACTACCCAAGATCCACAAACCTGGGAACCCTGGACGCCCCATCATCTCGGGCATTGGCACTCTCACTGAAGGACTGTCTGGATATGTAGACTCTCTACTCAGACCCTATGCCACCAGCACTCCCAGCTATCTCCGTGATACCACTGACTTCCTGAGGAAACTACAATGCATTGGTGACCTTCCAGAAAACACCATCCTAGCCACCATGGATGTAGAGGCTCTCTACACAAACATCCCACACAAAGATGGAATACAAGCTGTCCGGAATAGTATCCCTGATGATGCCACAGCACAGGTGGTTGCTGAGCTCTGTGACTTTATCCTCACACACAACTATTTCAAATTTGGTGACAATATATACCTCCAGACCAGCGGGACTGCTATGGGCACCCGCATGGCCCCACAGTATGCCAACATCTTTATGGCAGACCTGGAACAACGCTTCCTCAACTCTCGTCCACTCACACCCCTTCTCTATCTACGCTACATTGATGACATCTTCATCATCTGGACCCATGGGAAAGAAACTCTGGAAGAATTCCACCATGACTTCAACAGCTTCCACCCCAACATCCACCTCAGTCTGGACCAGTCCACACAGGAAATCCACTTCCTAGACACCACAGTGCAAATTAATGACGGCCACATCGACACCACCCTATACCGAAAACCTACCGACAGCTATGCCTACCTTCATGCCACCAGCTTCCATCCCGGACATACCACACGATCCATTGTCTACAGCCAAGCACTGAGGTACAATCGGATTTGCTCCAACCCCTCAGACAGAGACCAACACCTACGAGATCTTCACCAGGCTTTCTCAAAACTACAATACCCACACAAGGAAATAAGGACACAGATCAACAGAGCCAGACGTGTACCCAGAAGCCTGCTGCTACAAGACAAGCCCAAGAAAAAAAACAACAGAACACCACTGGCCATCACCTACAGTCCTCAGTTAAAACCTTTGCAACGCATCATCAGTGACCTACAACCCATCCTGGACAATAATCCCTCACTTTCAAAAGCCTTGGGAGGAAGGCCAGTCCTGGCACACAGACAACCTGCCAACCTTAAACAAATTCTCACCAGCAACAGCACACTGCACCACAATAACTCCAACTCAGGAACCAATCCATGCAACAAACCTCGATGCCAACTCTGCCCACATATCTACACCAGCAACACCATCACAGGACCTAACCAGATCAACCATACCATCACTGGCTCATTCACCTGTACATCAACCAATGTCATATATGCCATTATATGCCACCAGTGTCCCTCTGCTATGTACATCGGCCAAACTGGACAGTCCCTACGAAAAAGGATAAATGCACACAAATCAGATATTAGGAATGGCAATATACAAAAACCTGTAGGGGAACACTTCAACCTGCCTGGACACACTATTACAGATTTAAAGGTCACCATTCTGCAGAAAGGGAACTTCAAATCCAGACTGCAAAGAGAGACTGCAGAGCTTCAATTCATTTGCAAATTCAGCTCACACACTTTGGGATTGAACCGGGATCTACAATGGTTGGCTCATTACAGACATTGTTTCTCATCTCTCCATGTCCACACACCCCATTCAAATGCTAGACGAATAATCCACACTCCCTGATCGGAGATAACAAGCTGGCTCAGCTTAATTGGACTAACCTTTTCACCTCCCCCCTACCTACTTTTCTATAACTGCCTGTTTGTGAACAATTGAACACTTCTACTGCCTGCATCCGACGAAGTGGGTATTAGCCCACGAAAGCTCATGCTTCAAAACTTTATAGTTAGTCTTTAAGGTGCCACAGGACTTTGTTAACTCTGCTATTCCAGACTAACACGGCTACCACCCTGATTCTTAACATCATGCAAGGCACTGCATTTAGCCGTATGGAGTGGAAATCCATCAACCACATGAAGAAACTTGCACAAGTACAGACAGATATCATCTTTCTCTCCAAATGCAAACGGCAGGACATCATACCAAATGGACTGAAGGTGAAAAATCCATTGCAATCCACATACTGCACAGACTACAGTGAGAGATTATGCCAGACACTATCTAAGAAACTGAGGAATCATCTGATCAGCATACTGTACAACAAACAGGAAAACATCAAAAAAGAGCTTTCCAACCTAGAGACCTCCATAAACGACCAACCTTCCACACAAACAGACTTTACTAAGATTAGACAGGAGATCTACATCACACACTTCACCTCTCTACAAAAGAAAAAGGACTGCAAACTATCTAAAATCCTACCTCCCACATGGGGCCACAACAGTGGCACCCCTACCTCACCCAGCAATATCGTCAATCTATCCAGCTACACTCTCAGCCCGGCAGAAGAGTCTGTCCTATCTCGAGGACTCTCATTCTGCCCCAGCACCCCCACAAACAAGATACAATTCTGCGGTGATCTGGAAGCCTACTTTCGCCGTCTCCGACTCAAGGAATTCTTTCAAGACAACATGGAACAGCACACTAGTACACAGACACCGTCCCACCAGCAGCACAAGAAGAACTCCACATGGACTCCTCCTGAGGGTCGAAATGACAGTCTGGACCTATACATAGAATGCTTCCGCCGACGTGCACAGGCAGAAATAGTGGAAAAACAACATCGCCTGCCTCACAACCTAAATCGTGCAGAACGCAATGCTACCCACAGCCTCAGAAACAACCCTGACATCATTATCAAAGAGGCTGATAAAGGAGGTGCTGTTGTCATCATGGACAGGTCAGACTACCAAAAGGAGGCTACCAGACAACTCTCCAATACCAATTTCTACAGGCCACTTCCCTACGATCCCACTGAGGAATATACTAAGAAACTGCACCACCTACTCAGGACTCTCCCTGCACTAACACAGGAACAAATTAATATACCCTTAGAGCCCCGACCGGGGTTATTCTATCTACTACCCAAGATCCACAAACCTGGGAACCCTGGACGCCCCATCATCTCGGGCATTGGCACTCTCACTGAAGGACTGTCTGGATATGTAGACTCTCTACTCAGACCCTATGCCACCAGCACTCCCAGCTATCTCCGTGATACCACTGACTTCCTGAGGAAACTACAATGCATTGGTGACCTTCCAGAAAACACCATCCTAGCCACCATGGATGTAGAGGCTCTCTACACAAACATCCCACACAAAGATGGAATACAAGCTGTCCGGAATAGTATCCCTGATGATGCCACAGCACAGGTGGTTGCTGAGCTCTGTGACTTTATCCTCACACACAACTATTTCAAATTTGGTGACAATATATACCTCCAGACCAGCGGGACTGCTATGGGCACCCGCATGGCCCCACAGTATGCCAACATCTTTATGGCAGACCTGGAACAACGCTTCCTCAACTCTCGTCCACTCACACCCCTTCTCTATCTACGCTACATTGATGACATCTTCATCATCTGGACCCATGGGAAAGAAACTCTGGAAGAATTCCACCATGACTTCAACAGCTTCCACCCCAACATCCACCTCAGTCTGGACCAGTCCACACAGGAAATCCACTTCCTAGACACCACAGTGCAAATTAATGACGGCCACATCGACACCACCCTATACCGAAAACCTACCGACAGCTATGCCTACCTTCATGCCACCAGCTTCCATCCCGGACATACCACACGATCCATTGTCTACAGCCAAGCACTGAGGTACAATCGGATTTGCTCCAACCCCTCAGACAGAGACCAACACCTACGAGATCTTCACCAGGCTTTCTCAAAACTACAATACCCACACAAGGAAATAAGGACACAGATCAACAGAGCCAGACGTGTACCCAGAAGCCTGCTGCTACAAGACAAGCCCAAGAAAAAAAACAACAGAACACCACTGGCCATCACCTACAGTCCTCAGTTAAAACCTTTGCAACGCATCATCAGTGACCTACAACCCATCCTGGACAATAATCCCTCACTTTCAAAAGCCTTGGGAGGAAGGCCAGTCCTGGCACACAGACAACCTGCCAACCTTAAACAAATTCTCACCAGCAACAGCACACTGCACCACAATAACTCCAACTCAGGAACCAATCCATGCAACAAACCTCGATGCCAACTCTGCCCACATATCTACACCAGCAACACCATCACAGGACCTAACCAGATCAACCATACCATCACTGGCTCATTCACCTGTACATCAACCAATGTCATATATGCCATTATATGCCACCAGTGTCCCTCTGCTATGTACATCGGCCAAACTGGACAGTCCCTACGAAAAAGGATAAATGCACACAAATCAGATATTAGGAATGGCAATATACAAAAACCTGTAGGGGAACACTTCAACCTGCCTGGACACACTATTACAGATTTAAAGGTCACCATTCTGCAGAAAGGGAACTTCAAATCCAGACTGCAAAGAGAGACTGCAGAGCTTCAATTCATTTGCAAATTCAGCTCACACACTTTGGGATTGAACCGGGATCTACAATGGTTGGCTCATTACAGACATTGTTTCTCATCTCTCCATGTCCACACACCCCATTCAAATGCTAGACGAATAATCCACACTCCCTGATCGGAGATAACAAGCTGGCTCAGCTTAATTGGACTAACCTTTTCACCTCCCCCCTACCTACTTTTCTATAACTGCCTGTTTGTGAACAATTGAACACTTCTACTGCCTGCATCCGACGAAGTGGGTATTAGCCCACGAAAGCTCATGCTTCAAAACTTTATAGTTAGTCTTTAAGGTGCCACAGGACTTTGTTAACTCTGCTATTCCAGACTAACACGGCTACCACCCTGATTCTATTTAGAAAATAGCCTAAAATATTTCATAGACAGGATGACAAATTCAGCTACAAAACTGCCTTGCAGACTGTTTTAAGATCAATTGTAATAATAAGGCTGACATTTTGGCCAATGCCTTACAGACCAACCTTCAGAAGCATGCAGCTATGTAATTGTACTAGATGATTGACAATCAAAATACCAGTTTCAGAGCATCATAACAAGAACAGTATGTGGTGTGATAATAGTAATTAAACACACAAAACCTATGTTTAATTACCATGAAGGTGGCAACACATGCTGGCAAGCCAATCCAAGTCAAAGGTAAAAGCTGACATAATCCTTAACCCTTCTTTCATGTCCAGATATAGAATTAAAAATGGGGACCTAAAGGGTCTGGCAAACATCTGTGCCTTGTTGCATAGCTGGTTCCCTCTTCCTTGCTGCAGTTTCATTGTGCATCCTATTGTGAAAGTGCATGTGGAGATGCACATTTCCTGCATTGTATGGCTCTGGAGAGGTTTGTTCTATGACAGAATGTCAGGACCAGATATCTGAGGGCTGGGGTGAAGCTGCAGGATCAAGGACGCAGAACCCACCACCCAACTTGGCAGTGGCTTCTTTATCCTATGGCTTGTGACACTCTTGAAAATGATTTTTACTTGTACACCGAAGCCTTCATTAGGTAAACCTGTCTTAAGTAACTACTTCAAAGTATCCCCAAAGTTTGCAGTACAATTCTGTTTGACCTTTAATTAAATACCAAGGCGATCTTTAATAGGCAAAGATTTCTAGCTCCTCGGGGGATTTTTAATTCTAGAAATTCTTGTAGTTCAGTGGTTGCAGTGAACAGGGATTTGTGCAGATATGTTCTTCTGTTTTGATCTGTGTGGGCTCCTACCCCATGAGTTTCCCTTTTAAAGACAAAGGTTCAAATGATCCCCAAAAAACTCAAAGCAAAACCCAGATAAAACAGCATGTTCACACACAAACCCATGGTTTTACCTCATGTCTTGTTCAAAGCAAAGCCCTGATATGCTTGAAACCAATTCTGGGTTCAGAAACCTTACAGTGAACTAGGGGTGAATTCTTCATTTATAATAAAGCCTGAAACCTGGTCAAGATTTAGCTCATTCGCAGTTTCCTAAAGCAAGTTTTGTACAACTCTGCTTACCTGGTTCAATGTAGGTTAACATCCCATGCATGGGTTTTCTTAACAGTGTTCTAAAAGAAAGAAATATATTTTCAATTCTCATATATGGGCCACAGGAGCTCCTTTCATGTAAATAATTATTCACAGTCATTTGGAGATTACATTCTAAATATGCATTTTAAAGGAGATTTAAAAAAGTAATAGACTGTAACAAACTTCTGCAGGAGCATTATCTGCAGCATAATGTGTAAATATTCTAGAGTTCACAGATAAGTGACAACATAAATGGTAATCTTTTCAAAGGCTATGAAATTAATACACTGAATCCTGGGAGTATAACTCTTTTAGACAATGTTTTAAGTGAGTTTAGGGCTGATGAAGAGGTGCTGGATTGAAAATCCTAGAGGCTGAAGTCCCATAAATGAAAAGGGATGGAATAGAAGAAGCACCTCCTTGGTGTTCTGCCAATGTGCTTTGACCATTATTATTATTTCAGAAATCATCTCTAGAAGTGAAGGAGTTTTCCTTTCTCCAGATTGATTCAATCTTTGGCCTCTGGCCAAAATAAGATTCCAATTATGGTGGAGGATTTATGTAATGTGGACATTTATATATTAAGAGATGGATGGTTTCACAGTTTAGGGCAACAGCACATATTTTTCTCCTCCATGGTCCCTTGAGGGAACCCTTTCTAGGATCCCAGCTCCTCAGCCATCACCTGTTTTGATCTCTCTCCCTCCAGACTGGGGATTTTCTAAGCTGCACAGTTCTTTGCCTACACTGTGATATCCCCAGCAAGCCGGATCATCTGAAAGGCCAGCATCTGCACTTTGCTTTTTTATGAACATCGTAATTGCCCACAGTTACAAGTTACCACACTGAGCCTAATAAGCAAGTACATTTATTCTAAAGATGAAAGCACGACCAAAAAAAAACATATTAAAAGCCAATTCAACCCCTACACACATGCTATAAAGCTTACCAGAGATCACCCCAACTCTAACCTCGAGTTCTGGCAGTTGTCAGTCCTTCAAAACTCACAACTGGGTTTTCCCCATGTTTATGTTTTCATGGGACACATGGGGAAATTCAGAACCAGAACCACCGTGAATATTTCAATCTTTCCTTTACATGATTTGGGCCTTCGATCTTAGTCTCAGGTAATGACGATCAGCAGACAATGCCTCACTCTTCAGGATCTAGCTTCAAAAGGGCTGGGTTTTTTGCCTAGCCCAAGATAGGGAATTTGCATTCACCTCTCCTTACATATTCCCCAAGAAAAGCACTTAAACATTTCATTTCAAAAGTCCATTATTGTTGAGCACATTGTTCAGTACAGTCCATTGAACCCCCAGGTCTCATATTTGTCAGACCTGCCCTCTGCAAGATTAGATACAATCCTGGCCAACAATAATATGTAAACCATTTATTTAATACAATGGATCCCAAAAGATATTTAAAAACTTAATTAAGTCAAGTCTTCCAAGGATATGGCAGGAAATGGCCATATCAGTCACCAATGGAAACCAAACAATTAATTTAATACCCTTAGAGCCTCCATACGGCCTTGAGGTGTTCATATTTATGTCCCTAGTTTTCATGGATAAAAACATAGCATATAGATTGCACCCACTTTTCAAGATACAACATTTTGGAAAACACCTAAATCTACTATTGATTCTGCATTCTTTACCTCAGCAAAACTTCCAGGGAAGTCGTTGGCAATTTTGCCTGAATTAAGAAGTGCAGGATTTTACTCTAAACTAGAGTTTTAAATCAAAAGACTGTTTTTAATCTTACAATGTGCAATACAGCATCTGAATCTAGTCCATTTTTTTTGTTTTTATTGCATTCATCCAAGACATCCAAATGGCCTCCCAGTCCTTTGAACAAAAATGCCTGTATACCATGTCTGAGCCCAAAGCAAAGTTTTATGACTGAATTTCCAAATCCTGAAATTAGGGGGTTCATAATAGAAATGATGTAATTTGCAAATAAATGGTACCAGTATAATTTTAATTTGTAAATTATCACATTAAAATAAACAGCACAGGAAAACCCTGCAGCTTCTCAGTTCAAGGGCTGTAAATGATTTTTAATTGTGTTTAAGATTCTAAGAGGACATCTACCTCTAGATCTTAGTAGTTAAAGAACCACATTTATATAGAAAACTATTATCTGCTGTGAACTTTTCAGATTACGTTTTAACACTCTCTACCTCATTATTTCCATTATTAGAAGAAAAGTTCAACAGTCATTTGAGTTCAGCACAAAAAGGGAAGTTCTGAATTATAAAACATGTATGGAAAAATGTAAATCAGAAGCAAATACATTTAAACACAGGCACACACAACATTCAGACTGTGTTGACATGATAAGGTGCTGACATTTCTAAATGTCATGTGAAGAAGAAATACAAAATCATTGCATAATAAAACCTATTAGTCAGCTATTGACTAATAAATATACAGTCTTGTGCCAGTGGAATACTTTACTACTTGTGAACATTTTAAAGGGAAAACAAAATAGTGTGTTAATGTATTTAAAGAAACACTTATCACAGGTGACTGTGGTCACGGATTGTTCAAACATTGGTTAGCGGGACCTATTGAATCAACTTCATGCACCAGCTGTGCATATCCAGGGCCTCACTGAAAACCCAAACAATATCTGTGGCCATTGTGTTGAATTCAGAAAGCATGTTGCTACATGGATAAAAGGACAGTGAGGGTGGGTAGTAAAAATGGGCAGACAAAAGGGGGAAAAACAGTGGAGATACTGGGGAAAGAAAGAAAAAATGATTGTTTAACCATCCATCAAAAACACCATGCTGCCTTTTCAGCAAAAGTTTAAAATGTCCCGGCACTTGAAGTCACTTTACATCAGAAGTGTTGCACCAGAAATTCATTCATTTTCCATGTCTAGGCTCTAAATCTGCAATCTGATCCACATGCCTTCTGCCTTTTGGTGTTTTCTCGACTTCAGTCAATCTCTGTGTGGTCTCATGTGGATCTAGTTGCAGGAGTATGGCTGAAGGAATGTTTTTTCTTCCCCCTACTTCTTCTGTATGAAACAAGGACATTTCCCCATCTTCTTTTTCTAGACCATTCATTATTTTTTAGACTCCTGTCATCTCCATTTTTCCATCTCCTTTCTAAGATTACAAAATCTTGATCTTTTCAATCTGTCTTCATATAAGGTTTTTTTCCCATGGCCCCTAATCATTAGTCCCCTTTCATAGATTCCAAGGCTAGAAGGAAGCATAGTTATTATCTAGTCTGAACTCATGTAAAACAAAGGCCATAGAACTTCTCCAACAAAATTCCTTTTGAACTAGAACATCTCTCTAAAAAAAATAAAAAAAAAAATAATAATAAAAGATCTAATCTTGATTTAAAAATTGCCAGTGATGGAGAATCCACCACAACCCTTGGTGAATTGTTCCAGTGGTCACTCACCCTCATGGTTAAAAAAATTACATCTTATTTCCAGTATGACTTATGATCCAGCCACTGGATCTTGTTTTACCTTTGTCTACTAGACCGAAAAGAAAATTATCAAATATTTGTTACAGAGTAGGTGCTTATACACTGTGATCAAGTCACCCCTAACTTTCTCTTTGTTAAGATCCAAATAGATTGAGCTCCTTGAGTCTATCACTATATAGAACTCTTCTCTAAACCATCTTTAACTCTACAATACCCTTTAGATCAGGTGTCAAGTATTACACATTGTATTCCAGGGGAGGCTTGATTTATATAATTGCATTACAGTATTTTCTAAATTGCTCCATCTCCTCCCTTATTCTCTCTTACATCTTGCTTCCTTCTTGCTTCCATTTTTGACCCCAACTACAAATAGAGCTGTCCACATTGACAGTCAGGTCCCTTACTTGTGTTGATACAAAGAGTTTGAAACCTGTAAGATGCAAGAAAATTGTAAATGTTTCCTTCCAACATGAACTGCTTTACATTTATTAATATTGAACTTCCATTTACCAGACTGTTGCCCATTGACCCAGCCTGGCTAAAACCCTCTGAATTGTCTAACACTTCTCCCTAGACTTGAATAACCTACATAGCTGTATATTATCCTCAAATGTCAATACTTCACTGCTCATTCCCTTTGCAGAGCATTAATAGAGGCATAAAACTCTGGCCCTGCCATGGAATATTGCGGTACCCCGCTGTTCACCTCTTGAAATGATAATGTGTCACCTCAACATTATTCCCATGAAAAATAAGCATGACAATTGGACAAGGCCTCCTAAACAGCTGATATAAAAAGCGGCACAGAGGAAGCGAGAAACTATGCTACTTGCTCTTGAGCGCCATCTGCTAGCACTGTAACTATTTACATACCTCATACACATATGTACCTACACACAGGTCTGTGATCACTCACAGGTAGACCTGTGATTTCACAGGTGAATAGACAAAATAAGCATTGTGGGCTTGATTTTGCTCCCACTGAAGTCAACTTCAAAAGTCCCATTTGACTTAGTGACACAAGACCATGTCCTGTGTGGCTGCTAGGAAAAGTGATGTATCCCTACAGAATTAGGAACAGTCTTGAACTTTAAGACCTCCTGGACTTTCCCTAGGGCCAGCAACCACAGAGGCAATTTTGAGCAAGAAAGTCTATTCTTCTTCGAGTGATTGCTCACATGCATTCCATTTAGGTTAGGCACGCGCAGCGGGCCTGGTTGCCGGGTAGATTTTTCCCCTAGCTACAGGCTGGGTGAGCAGGGAGCCCCCTGGAGTGGCGCCCTCATGGCGACCTATATATACCCCTGCGACCCAGCCACCATCTTTAGTTCCTTCTTGCCGCAGACGAGCTGGTTGTAGGAACAGAGGAGTTCTGCCTCTTAGAGTTCTCCTTATCTCCTAGCTATTCATTCTCTAGTCTTTGTTGTGTTAATAGTTTTAGTAAGGTACTTAGTGTAAATAGTTTTATCTTAGTGTAAATTGTTTTATATTAGTGTAAATAGTGATAAGTGCAGGGGCTTATGCCTCCCAAAGCTCCAGGCTTCAAAGCGTGTACTCAGTGTGGGAAGCCTATGCCCTTGGGCGACCCACACTCGCACTGTTTAAAAGTGCCTGGGCGAGTCCCATATTGCAGATTCGTGCAAGATCTGCAAGACTTTTAAACCCCGCACGAGAAAGGACAGGGAGTCTCGCCTCCGACATATCCTGATGGAGGCAGCCCTGGCTCCGGACGCGGGAGAGACACCGGGACCCGCTCCCAAGACAGCGCCAGCCAAGACCAAGTCCCGGCACCGGTCTCACTCCCCTTCGCGGAAGAGGAAGAGGGACCTGCAGGCACCCTCAGCCGCTCCGGCGCCAGACCGCCGTGAGCAGCCGCCACCGGTTCCCGCAACAACGGCGGACATGGTCCGCTCTGAGGAGCAGCCCTCGACACCGGCACCGCCGACTCCGGCACCCGTGCAGGGCCCATCGAGTCCGGTGCAAGTGGTCTCCCCACTTCGAGTGCCCCTACTGCAGCACTTGCCCTCTACGCCAGAGGCGTTCGCTGCTGCCGGCCATCTGCTGGCCTCAGACTCCATGCCGGAGCTGAGTCAGGTCCGATCTAGGGGCAGACCGCCCGTGATCGGGACCGAGATCGCAGCCAGGAGCCCTGCCGGGCCTGGGCACCGCTCGATCTCACGGCGCCGATCGGACTCCCGGTACCGCTCTACATCTAGGCACTGGTCGCAGTCTCGGCGCCGCACGGTGAGGAGACCATCTTCCGGGTCCCCGTGCGGACGATCCCATCGTTCACAATCTCGACGCCGGTCCGAGTCCTGGCGCCAATCAGAGTCCCAGCACCCGCGCTCCGCTCGGTGCCGGTCACACTCTCGGCGCCGGTCGCACTCCCGGCACCGGTCGGTGAGCTGGCACAGGGGTAGCCACTAGTCTCGACGCCGCTCACCATCCCGGCGCCGCTCAGACTCCAGACAACGATCCCGCTCCCAGCGCCACTCACCATCCCGGTGCCGATCGTCATCCCGGCACCGGTCGAGGCACTACATCGGGTCTCCGGACGGTCGGCGCTCCCGGTCCCGGCACCGGATACTGCCTCGATGCCGTCAGGACTTGAGGTACCGGTCCCGCTCCCGGCACCGGACATCACCACGGCGGCACCGATCATCCAGCGGATCTTCACGCCGGCACCGGTCGCCCAGCCGATCTCCACGCCGGCACCGTGCAAGGTCTCGGCACCGGTCGGGGTCCCTCTGCTCAGGGCATAGAGAGTCAGCCAGACCAGCGCACCGTGACTCTCCGCCCAGATCCCAAGAGCCGGCCACTGGGGTACCACTCTGGCCATCTGCATCTGCCTCGGTGTCCCCACGATCAACCACTGGGCAGCAGTCACTCCACCCCAGCTGGCCAGCTTGGGCACAATGGGCTTGTGACCAGCCCCAAGCCACACAGTCGGACCCTGGGTTTCCCCTGAGGCCTGAGAGCACTGCTGACCCAGTGCCAGGCCCATCCTTGGTGGCCCATCACTCGGATGCACCTTGTGGCTTGAGTGAACCGGGTCCTTATGCCTCCCCTACTCGGGTCGAGGCGGTGGCGGGCATGTCATCTGCCAGCCCACCCTCGGCGGACCTGTCCAACTTGGGGTCTCTTGAAAGTAGTGGCGACAAATATGAATTTACCCATGGAGGAGGTCCCGGTAGTCGAGGACCCAGTCACCACCATGCTTTCTAGAGGTGCACCGACAAGGGTAGCAGTGCCCTTCATAAACACGATTAAACAAAACGCAACTGCAGTATGGAAAACCCCTGCCTCCATTCCCCCCACTGCTCGGGGTGTGGAAAGGAAATACTTTGTCCCTGCCAAGGGATACGAATATCTGTATATTCATCCTCCTCCTTCCTTGCTCATGGTAGACTCTGTAAACAATAAGGAGCGCCACGGGCAGGAGGCGCCGGCCCCTAAGACTAAGGAGGCTAAGCGCCTGGACCATTTTGGAAGGAAGGTGTATTCGTCGGGGGGTCTCCTACTAAGAGTGGCCAACCACCAGGCTCTCTTAAGCCGACATCACTTTGATACAACAGAGGCCTTGGCAAAATTTGAGGCCGCGGTTCCGTTGGAAGGCAAGCAGGAGTTCAGGGCCTTGCTACATCAAAAGCAGGGACATATCTAGGTATGCCCTGCAGGCGGCCCTGGACTCTGCGGGCTAGAGCTATGGCTTCGGGGATTGCCCTCCGTCGAGCGGCATGGTTGCAGTCCACCAATTTGCCCCAAGGGATGCAACTTAAAATACAGGACCTTCCCTTTGAAGGAGACTCTCTTTTTTCAAATGACACGGACGCCCGTCTCCAGACCTTTAAGGATAAAGGGGTAACCCTTAAAACTTTAGGGATGCATACCCCGGCATCCCAGAGGCATCCCTTCTATCCCCCAAGGAGGCAGTTCTTCCCTCCGGCACGCCCGCCCCGGGACTCCCTGCAGAGGAGAGGGCGGCCCTATCGCCGTCGTTCAGGGCCACGGCATGGGGGGAAACAGCAGACCCCTAAACCACCCCAGGGGCCCAAGCCGAACTTTTGAAGGTGCGCCCGGGGGCAGAGCACCAGCCATGATCCTGGATCCTCCCTTTGGAGATCGTCTGTCCCACTTCCTCCGTGCATGGTCGGACATTACATCAGACCAGTGGGTCCTCCGCACGGTGGAAGTGGGATATTCGCTCCAGCTTTCCTCCACTCCTCCCTCCCACCCACCCTCCTCGTCCCTCTTCAGGGACCCCTCTCACGAGCAACTCCTCGTACAGGAGGTGAGGTCGCTCCTAACACTGGGAGCCATCGAGCCCGTGCCAGAGGAGTTCAGGGGGAAGGGGTTCTACTCCCGCTACTTCCTGATCCCCAAGGCAAAAGGGGGCCTCAGGCCCATCCTAGACCTGCGCGGACTCAACACCCACATGATCAGGTTCAAGTTCCGCATGGTCACCTTGGGCACCATCATCCCCTCTCTGGATCCGGGAGACTGGTTCGCTGCCCTCGACATGAAGGACGCATACTTTCACATAAGTATAAAACCGTCACACAGACGTTACCTCCGCTTCCTAGTGGCGGGGGAACACTACCAATTTGCTGTCCTGCCCTTTGGCCTGTCCACTGCACCCAGGGTCTTCACCAAGTGCATGGCAGTGGTAGCGGCGTTCCTTCGGCGCCGCGGGGTGCATCTATACCCTTACCTCGACGACTGGCTGATCCGAGGCACCTCCAGGGACCAAGTGAGCTCGCACATGCAACTTGTCATCAGCACGTTCTACCGCTTGGGGATACTTCTCAACAGAGAAAAGTCCACCCTGGAGCTGACTCAAAAGATCGAGTTCATAGGGGCCCTTCTAGACTCCACTGCAGCAAGGGCATCCTTGCCTCAGACCCACTTTCTAACCATCCAGTCGGCCATCCGAGAGCTACGCGCCCGTCCCATGACTACGGCCCGGGTGTTCCTCAGCCTGCTAGGCCACATGGCATCATGTACACAGGTCACCCAGCACGCCAGGCTGAGGCTCCGCCCGCTCCAGTCGTGGCTGGTGTCGGTCTACAGACCAAACTGGGACAGTATAGACCAGGGGTCAGGAACCTTTTTGACTCCGAGAGCCATAAAAGCAAAATATTTGGAAATTTATTTCAGTAAGAGCCGTATAATATATTTTAAGACTGAATTCAAGTAAATGTGAGTATAATAAGCCTCTGAATTTATTCTTTTAAATCAGGGGAAGGGAACCTTTTTGACTCAGAGAGTTATTTAAAATTTAAATAATGTTGTTATAATTATTTACCATTAATGCGACTTCTGGTGCTGCATGGATTTGCTGATGGCTTTGCAAACGGCTTATCTCTGCTCCCAGCCCAGCCTCCTCTCCATGCTCCCTTGCAAACGGCTTATCTCCGCTACCAGCCCTGCCTCCCCTCCATGTTCCCTGGCAAACGGCTTATCTCCGCTCCCAGCCCTGCCTCCCCTCCATGCTCCCTTGCAAACGGTTTATCTCCGCTCCCAGCCCAGCCTCCTCTCCATGCTCCCTGGCAAACGGCTTATCTCTGCTCCCAGCCCAGCCTCCTCTCCATGCTCCCTGGCAAACGGCTTATCTCAGCTCCCAGCCCAGCCTCCTCTCCATGCTCCCTTGCAAACGGCTTATCTCCGCTCCCAGCCCTGCCTCCCCTCCATGCTCCCTTGCAAACGGTTTATCTCCGCTCCCAGCCCAGCCTCCTCTCCATGCTCCCTGGCAAACGGCTTATCTCAGCTCCCAGCCCAGCCTCCTCTCCATGCTCCCTGGCAAACGGCTTATCTCTGCTCCCAGCCCAGCCTCCTCTCCATGCTCCCTTGCAAACGGCTTATCTCAGCTCCCAGCCCTGCCTCCTCTCCATGCTCCCTGGCAAACGGCTTATCTCAGCTCCCAGCCCTGCCTCCTCTCCATGCTCCCTGGCAAACGGCTTATCTCTGCTCCCAGCCCAGCCTCCTCTCCATGCTCCCTTGCAAACGGCTTATCTCAGCTCCCAGCCCTGCCTCCTCTCCATGCTCCCTTGCAAACGGCTTATCTCAGCTCCCAGCCCAGCCTCCTCTCCATGCTCCCTTGCAAACGGCTTATCTCAGCTCCCAGCCCTGCCTCCTCTCCATGCTCCCTGGCAAACGGCTTATCTCTGCTCCCAGCCCAGCCTCCTCTCCATGCTCCCTTGCAAACGGCTTATCTCAGCTCCCAGCCCTGCCTCCCCTCCATGCTCCCTTGCAAACGGCTTATCTCAGCTCCCAGCCCTGCCTCCTCTCCATGCTCCCTTGCAAACGGCTTATCTCAGCTCCCAGCCCTGCCTCCTCTCCATGCTCCCTTGCAAACGGCTTATCTCAGCTCCCAGCCCTGCCTCCTCTCCATGCTCCCTTGCAAACGGCTTATCTCAGCTCCCAGCCCTGCCTCCTCTCCATGCTCCCTTGCAAACGGCTTATCTCAGCTCCCAGCCCTGCCTCCCCTCCATGCTCCCTTGCAAACGGCTTATCTCAGCTCCCAGCCCTGCCTCCTCTCCATGCTCCCTGGCAAACGGCTTATCTCCGCTCCCAGCCCAGCCTCCTCTCCATGCTCCCTTGCAAACGGCTCCCCCCCCCCCTGCTTACTTGTTCACTGGGTCACGCTGCTGTGACCGAACTCCAGCGAGGGAAGGAGAGGAGTGACACGCCCCCCAGCCTCGCTTTCAGAGCCGCGCCACACCGCCTCCCCCGCCCCCAGCCTCGCTTTCAGAGCCGGGCCACACCGCCTCCCCCGCCCCCCAGCTTTGCTTTCAGAGTCGCGCCACACCGCCTCCCCCGCCCCCCAGCCGTCACAGCAGCGCCGCGAGCCAGATGACAGGCTCAAAAGAGCCACATCTGGCTCGCGAGCCATAGGTTCCCGACCCCTGGTATAGACACCCTCCTCACCATCCCCAGAGCCACCCTATCCGCTCTGGCTTGGTGTGAAGAACAGGACAATGTATGCCAGGGTGTTCCCTTCCTCCCCCCCAGCCCGTCCATTTCTCTGGTGACGGACGCTTCATCCCTGGGGTGGGGAGCTCACCTCGGAGAGCTCAGGACCCAGGGCTGATGGTCGGAGACAGATCTCTGCCTTCATATCAACGTCAGAGAGCTGAGAGCTGTTCGGCTGGCCTGCCAGGCCTTCAGAGACACACTGCGAGGTTGTTGTGTAGCGGTGCTTACGGACAACACCACAGCCCAGTTCTACATAAACAAGCAGGGTGGGGCCCGCTCCAACCCTCTCTGTCAGGAGGCGACTCTCCTCTGGGAGTTCTGTATAGTCCACTCTATTCACCCAGTGGCCTCCTTTCTCCCAGGAGTCCAGAATACACTGGCAGACCACCTCAGCAGATCCTTCATGACACACGAGTGGTCTCTCCGGCCAGATGTCATCCGGCCGATCTTCCTGAGGTGGGGGTTTCCCGAAATCGATCTGTTTGCCTCCAGGCAGAACAGGAAGTGCCTACAGTTCTGCTCCTTCCGAGGCAGCTCCCGGGGATCCTTAACAGATGCCTTTCTCCTACCCTGGATGGGGCACCTGTTCTACGCGTTCCCTCCGATCCCGCTTCTACACAAAGTGATCCTGAAGATCAGACGGGACAGGGCTCAGGTCATCCTCATAGCCCCAGCCTGGCCCAGACAGCGTCCCTCCTCCGGTTGTCCAGAGCCCCTCCCATCAGCCTCCCGCTGTGGCCAGACCTGATCTCTCAGGATCACGGTCATCTCCTGCACCCGGACCTGCAGTCCCTTCACCTCACAGCGTGGTTGCTCCATGGCTGAGAGGTCCTGAACTCTTATGCTCAGCTGAGGTGCAGGATATTCTTCTGGGTAGCAGGAAACCTTCCACCAGAAGCACCTATACAGCCAAGTGGACCCGCTTCTCCGCCTGGTGTAGGCGGCATGACACCGTTCCAAGTGAGGCCTCTATTCCACGTATATTGGACTACCTCTTAGGCCTTAGAAATCAAGGCCTATCCACCTCCACCATTTGGGTCCACTTGGCTGCCATCTCGGCTTTCCACCCTGGCCAGGCGAACCACTCGGTCTTCTCCGACCCTGTGGTGTATCGTTTCCTTAAGGGTCTGGATAAACTGTACCCGAGCGTGAAGCGTTCCATTCCACCCTGGGACTTGAACCTTGTGCTCTCACGCCCCACGATGCCCCCGTTTGAGCCCCTCGCCACGTGTTCCTTACTCCACCTTTCCTGGAAGGTGGCATTCCTGGTAGCTATCACCTCGGCTCGTAGGGTGTCAGAGATCTGTGCACTGACCTCCGAGCCGTCCTACACTATCTTCCATAAGGACAAGGTGCAGCTACGTCCCCACCCGGCCTTCCTGCCTAAGGTGGTCTCCCCCTTCCATATCAATCAGGACATTTGTCTCCCAGTCTTTTACCCTAAGCCACACACCTCTGGAAGGGAAGAGCAATTACACACGTTGGACGTTAGGAGGGCTCTTGCTTTTTATTTAGACAGGACAAAGCAATTCAGGAAAACGACTCAACTGTTTGTGGCGGTTGCAGAAAGGATGAAGGGCCAGCCAGTCTCAGCCCAAAGGCTGTCCTCCTGGATCACCTCGTGCATTCACACCTGTTATGAACTCGCTGGCAGACCGGCCGAGAGAGTAACAGCACACTCCACGAGAGCGCAGGTATCCTCTGCGGCCTTCCGGGAGGGAGTCCCGATAATGGACATCTGCAGGGCGGCCACCTGGTCCTCCGTCCACACCTTCGCCGCCCACTACGCCATAGTCCAGCAGACCAGAGACGATGCGGCGTTTGGGTCAGCGGTCTTACACTCCGCAATGGGTCAACCCGACCCCACCTCCTAGGTATTGCTTGCAGTCACCTAAATGGAATGCATGTGAGCAATCACTCGAAGAAGAAAACAGGGTTACTTACCTGTAACTGTTGTTCTTCGAGATGAGTTGCTCACATCCATTCCAAACCCACCCTCCTTCGCCACTGTCGGATTAGCCGGCAAGAAGGAACTAAAGATGGTGGCTGGGTCGCAGGGGTATATATAGGTCGCCATGAGGGCGCCACTCCAGGGGGCTCCCTGCTCACCCAGCCTGTAGCTAGGGGAAAAATCTACCCGGCAACCAGGCCCGCTGCGCGTGCCTAACCTAAATGGAATGGATGTGAGCAACACATCTCGAAGAACAACAGTTACAGGTAAGTAACCCTGTTTTGTCAATATAGAGATGGAGAAGGACAGAAATAGAACCATGCTAATTTCAACTCAGAAACAGAACGAAAAATACATTTGTGCCAAGCAAAATAGTGATAAAGAAATTTTATTTGAAAGGTTTCTCTAGAGGCCATTACAACCACGAAGAGAGAAAAAAATAAAAATTGTAAAGTAATAGGTGAAAACATCCTTCTTCAGATTATGAATAACCGGTAAGCCTCCTTTAGGTAATGATAGGTTACAGTCAGATGTTGAAATGTAGTAGCATGTCAATATTAAAGGTAAAGACAGGTCCATTTGTAGCTGTTAGAAGACAAACTCAGACGCATTTTCCTCCCATCAATCTTCCAAAGAGTATAGGGGGCATTTAATAAGTTATTAACAATCATCTCTAAAAGTATGCTTCAGAGTTATGTAGCAGGAACACCATTCAAATAATAAATTGCAGATATGCTGGAATGGTGTGCTAAAAAAGACATTTTGATATTTGGTAACTAGCAACAAGTGAACATAAACATTCCTACTTCAGGTTATTTTCAGAAAATAATGTCTTTGTATACAACCTATGAAAAAAATATTAAGACTTTAGGCTTAATTTTTTTTACCATTACCAATTTGACCCAAAGTATATACTGTATGTGCCCAAACTACTAAAGACAAACTAACATAAAAGTACTAAAATATTTCTCGGTGATGGTCCAAAATACTGCAGAAACAAGTGTTTGTTATTAAAATCTATGCAATTTTACCTTTTATTGAATTATTGTTACTGCTAGTTAGTATAAGGAATAACATGGTAACATGAGTTAATTGCCAATAGCAGCTGTGAAGATTTCAGTGAGGGACCATTGTTAAGTCAAGGACCATTTCTGTAATTTTTCTAAAAAATGTTAATGGAGCTATTATGTAATGTCTGGAAATTATATTCAAATTTGTGTTTAAATATATGCATCTTTTCTGTATCCTTGTGAAACACAGTACATAGATACTACCTGAGATACTGAAATTACATGAGGACTAATAAGGAGGAACAGATTTATTTATTTTTTAAATGATTTATTATTTGAATTACTAAATCAGAATTGGGGTCCAATTGTTCAGACACATAACAATAGATGGTCACTGCTGCAAAGAGCTTATGATTCAAATAGACATGGCTCACAAAGGATGGGATGGAAAACACAGGGACACAGGGAGGTTAAGTGTCTTGTCCCAGTTCTAAAGCAGCAGATCACTGGAATAGCCAGGAATAGAACCCATTACTTCCAGTTCACTACCCTAGCAATGAGGCCGTGCTAGCTTCCATTCTAGCTATTCCATTCATTGTGGTATATGCCACTAACATCTATACCAGGGATCAGCAACCTTTGGCATGCAGTCCAACAGGGTAAGCCCCCTGGCGGGTCGGACCGGTTTATTTAACTGCCATGTCCACAGGTTTGGCTGATCTCAGCTCCCATTGGCCATGGTTTGCTGCTCCAGGCGAATGGGGGCTGCGGGAAGCGGCGCGGGCCAAGGGATGTGGTGGATGCTGCTTCCTGCCACCCCCATTGGCCTGGAACAGCGAACCGCAGCCACTGGGAACCGTAATTGGCTGAACTTGCAGACGCAGCAGGTAAAACAACTGGCCCGGCCCTCCAGGGGGTTTACCCTGGCGGGCCGCAGGTTGCCTATCCCTGATCTACACAAAGTCCCATCTTATTGACTTATCTTCCACCTTGAAACAATATTTCCAAGATGCAATTACGTCACCATGTCACCACCAGCAGCTGAGAATGACAGCTGCTAAAAGGCTTTTCCCCAGACGTGCTGTAGTCGAGCAGGCCATACATTTTGAAATTCCTAACCCGGGCATTCATTTTGCAAATCAGATCTATGCAGGCAGATCAAGAAAGAAAAGTAGTCTCCTTGCAGCTTTAGTAGGGAGTATAATTAATATAATAGCTGCACACATTTTCCCCCTGAACTCTACTTCTGTGTAATCTACTATGATACTCACTACATCAGTGTGGGAGTCAGCTGATATTTCAGTGTTACAAAAGGGTAGAGAAAAATGTAGTTGGGTTCTTTCAGAAGTGAAGAACCTTTGATAAACAGATGTAGAGCAGTCAAAGGAAGAGAGAGTGCATTGTTAAAGCTTTAAGGAAGTGCATTGCTTCCTTAGCAATGCTGAGCTGTTCCACTGAAGCTTATATTAAGGTGCTTCCATTGATTGATGAGCATTAGATGACAGCTGCTTCTCAGGAAGAAAGTAAAACCATGGGGAATAATTCAAGGTGTGCCAAAATACTTGTATGGAAAAATAAAGCGTACCCCATAGCAAGCTACTTTAGAAATAAGGATGGTGTCCCAAAAATGTATTCCAGCCATATATTAAGTCTGATAAATGTAGCACAAAGACTGGTATATTGGACAGCAGCATACAGTCACGAAGCACCACATAGGAGTTACCGAACATGCAATATAAATTGTTAGCAATAATGGATGTGTACGACATGAGATTGATGGCACCATCCATGAAAGGCATAGTACTTGGACCATCAGTAAGATCCTTTTGTGCTTCATATTGACAGATTTAGAGCCGCTACTCATCAGATGTTGAGGAAATTAGAGCTAGAGCCAAGGGCAGTGAATCAGCTACCAGTGAAGCTTATCTTAGTTTAGTTGCAAGGAGAGAAGGGAACAACAGCTGAGAGTTGCCTCTTTAAATGGCCTTAAGAGCCATATTTTTGCACCTACTACCCAGTTGACAATAGTTTTTTCCCATGCTTTCTTGTCAGTGAAGAATCTACTTCTCTTACAACTATTCAGGGGACACAGAAGGCTTGCTAAGTCTCAGAGAAAGCAATTGTATCGATCTTTTTAGGCTTGAGTACAGGGTAATTGGTTAGGATAAGAGCACGCTAAATGGGAATGTTTCGGATTCAGATTGTTTTTGGCATTTCATGAAATGTGGCTTTCTATAAAAAATAGGGGACCTGGACTGTGTCACAAGTGAATATAACTTACATCTTTACACAGGATAGCTCCATCAATGGCTATTAGCCTGAATGAGAAGTGATGGTGTCCCCGGCCTCTGTTTGCCAGAAGCTGGGAATGGACGATAAGGGATGGATCACGTGATGATTACCTGCTCTGTTCATTCCCTCTAGGGCACCTGACACTGGCCTAGGAGTGCTACAAGTGTGCTTTGAGCTAGCAAATGATAATCTGCAAAAAAAAACATAGGAAAATGTTGAATATCTGTCTTTTAGGATGGGGGTGGGATTGACTTCTCCATCTTTCCCGTTAACATTCCTTGTTCCCATGGAAGCCAGCTTTTCAGAGATACTAATGCTAGGAGCAGCAACATTTTTCCTCTGTGCCATCATCTATCACATGTTTTTAAATGCTCACCCGTGCACTCAACTTAATTTTTGTGTGAATAAATTTAGGGCCCAATCCTGTGAGAGGCCGAGGGCCAGCTGGAAAATACTGCCACTGAAAGTTGAGTTTACTCACTTTCCCCCAGAATTGCAGCCTTGCAATAGATACTCTCCTGGACCTGATCTCACCTTGGCCCAAGAGGGAAGGAGTGGGATATTTTCAGTGTGTTAGTGGAAAGCTCCCCGATTCTGGCCACAGTGTGATGCAGGGTATATCTACATTTGAGGGGAGAGATGCGATTCCCAGCTCATGTATTAAGCTCTGCTCGAGTTAGCCCCTACAAATAGCAGGGTGAGCAGGACAGCACTGGCAGCAGCTTGAGCTAGCTGCCCAAAGAATGCCCAGGACTCGACTTCGGGCAGCTAGCATAAGCAGCTGCTTATGCTGCTGAAGACAGCTGGAGGTAGTGCCTAAAAAGACCCATCTGAGCTAGTACAGGTACATCAATGAGAGGGTGTGATTTCCAGCTTAATCTCAAATGTAGACTTGTCCTTAGAGCAGTTCCCCGGCTGCTCCAAGTCATTCCACTGGCGTAGGATCCTTAATAGCCGATTCCAGGGGAGGAAAGTGATCTTGAGCTCTACTACATAGCAGTGCCTCCAGCATACCCCCTACTCTACTGGGCAGGATGTGGGTGCAGGGGAGACTGCAGGGTCAGGGCCCAGATCCTACCCACTCATATTAGAAGGGAGTTTTCTCCTCCTTCAAGAGGAGAATTCTCTAGCATACATCCACAGCCTGATGATGATCCCTATAGCATCTACTCAGTGGCAGAGAAGAGTGCTAACTGTAGAGAATTTGTCCCTTGTCACTTTTAGACCATCATCATTTTGGTCTTTATTTTAAAATACAGACTATAGATGAATGGCTTTTTGAAAGGGGAGAGGGGAAATATGGGGCTGGTACAATAGATAAAAAGGAATATCCTTTCTGGGGTGGAGCGATCTAGCTAATTTAAATTATTTTTAAATGTTCTGCATTTACTGCAAGTGGCACTACGTTGTACTCCGTATAGCCACATGCAGACTGTCTCACTGTTGTTTTGCTTTCCAATTTATTTTTAGTTCTGTGGAAAATGCAGCAATTAGCTGCCTTCTTACTGTGGTTGTTTCTTCCCAGGCATTGCCAGTCATTAAAAAAAAACAACAACCCCGTATAAGCCGTCTACAAGTCATATGTTGTACCATTCAGCTACAGTTTGAGGCTATAATGCCTGATTAGTGACCAGCCTTGAGAGGTGTGTGTGTGTGTGTGTGTGTCTAAGTGCAACTAAAAACATGCATACTCCAGAAGAAACTCCACAAGACAAAAAACCCACCAAAACCTCTACACTAGATTTTTATATTATATATATATATAAATAAAAGAGAGAGAGAGATATTATATATATGTTATCTTTAAAAAGTTGCCATTTACTGAGGCTTACCACCTTACCTATGTGGATAATCTGCAATAATAATGTCTTTGATAATTTTTTTTTTTAATTGTAAGTCAAACTAGAAAGGTGGTGGGGGAGGGGAAGAGTGTGTTCATTATGATTGGAGGGCTGTAGAACCTATATCACTACACAATAAAATCCATCTTCTCAAAATTCATATCAAACCTGTTCTTGAGACCCTGCGGCCAGGCCTCAACCATCAACTTGGCTCCAATGGGATAGCTCACGGGAGTGACAGCTCAACAGTGTGAGTAAGGGAGACCTAGTCTGCTAAGAGAGGATCCAAACATGTTTAGCCTTATAGATGCTCCCAACTGACCACAGATTTCCAATTGTTCTGAATAGCTGAAAAGGTTGATTTGCATCAAAATATATCACAGAAAGGGTATTTTTTTAAATGGAAATAAGTGACTGTATTTATGCTAAATGTGTTCCTTTCAAAAGGGTGTGCATTTGAACAAATTCACTGCAGCCTGAAATGCCAGGTTTTCTTGTAAAAGGAAGATTACATGTGGATAAAGAAAGTATGTAGCCTATAAACAAACATGTCTCTGCAACGTACTCACAAAGGCCGAAAGAAAGTCATTCCACATTTGTGGCTCAAGGTATTTTAAGACCCCAAATACAATCTTCCTCAGCACACATTTTAAGATTAATATTGAATCACATGCAGACACATACAACATGAATACACATGGAATCTTTAAAGGATAGTGTAATTTAAACAATTCTGAAATTAAAATTTCAAAGATATTTAACTTCAGCTTTAGAGTTTTAAATCCCCACCAGCTCATTCAGGAACACCACGTGGCTATTTGTCTCTGTTCTGTTTTGTCAGTGTACGAGCTCGCTTGCATAAGCTTCTTGGAGTAGGAATGTTGTTTCCTTATTTGTTTATAAAGTGCTAAGTACACAGTTGGAACACGATGAAATAGTAAATAATTTTTTTTCAACTGAAGCAAAATGGGCCTGAGGCCCAGCTCCAATTTCCTTTAAGTATAGGAGGCAATTTGTACATCTTGTATTAATTCCTCGTCAATATTTCCAGTCAACCATTGCCTGCTTCCTAATTAGGGAAAATCACCTCCACACAGACTTATACTTGTCTTTTTTCAACAGCATGATTAAAAAGAAATGGGAGAGGGTTTGTGTGGTGGAGGCTGAAAAAAAGATGACACAGCCTGCTAGTAACATATTGTACATTTTCACTTCCACCTCCAGCCTGTGGAGGTTTTCTGATCATAGTAATACTTATTCTTACATAAGCACACTTGCCAGGAAATACTGCAGCTCTACTGAGGCCGGGGGAGAGGTGCACGATAATCTCTTGTGAAAGCCCCAGAGGGGCATCCTAGCAGCCACTTGCTGGAGATTAGACGACATGTTCATGAATTCAATGACAACAAAGGCTGGCAAGAGGGGTGTTTCTCAGCAGTGGGGGTGCTTTCTGCAATGCACTTCAGAATATCATGTTAGGATGGGGTCCCTAGCCTATGTTTGCCAGAAGCTGGGAATGGGCGACAGGGGATGGATCACTTGATAATTACCTGTTCTGTTCATTCCCTCTGGGGCACCTCACATTGGTCACTGACTGAAAAAACAGGATACTGGGCTGGATGGACCTTTGGTCTGATCCAGTATCGCAGTTCTTATGTTCTCCAGATTGGGAGCTTATGCTTTATGGTCCCCTGAGTTCTTGTTATGAGGAGCTGTTTACTTCTCCTTTCAAAACAGAAAATAAAGTGGTGGGAGGAGGGGAAGGTGTCAGGCTATCACTGTTCCTTTAAGTTCTCCAAGTCCTTACAAGGGAAAGGAGGGCATTAGTTTAAAGAGGCAGCTGGTGTGGGGGAGGGGCAGGGAAGGTTTCTAATGATTTGAGTTCTGAAGAACCTATGCTCCTAAGCAATAAAATCCATCTGCTCAGAATTAATATCTAACCTATTCCAGGGTGCCTGCAGCGATGCCTCAACCACAACCTTGATTTCAATGGGATAGATCACAAGAGCGACTGCTTGACAGTGAGAGTAAGGGAGTCATAGCCTGACAAAGTCAAACCAAAAGGAGTCAATTTCTTGTGGCCACCAACTTTTACTGTGCATCTGATAGAGCCTTTGCTTATTCCATTTGCTCTAAATGGGAATGGCAATAGAATTTGAATGATCAACAGCAAATATTAATTGAATATTCATTGATCGGAGAGAAATACTTGTTAGCTTTTAGACTGTCTCTTAGCCATTTGTGTGTCCTCTGAGATATTTGCCCTGGGATCACACTTCAGGGATGCACACCTTGTTCTGGCCCATTCATTAACTAGTTAGGAAAAGGAAAAAATTTAGAGGCAATATTGTCCAACCTTTGAAATTGGGATATTAGAAACCGATGCCTGTGAGACATTCAACTCTAACCGCAGTTTCATTGAAATGCAGCCTTAGTTTGCTTTTTACCTACCTTTGGGAACCAGGAGTCATAAATACATTTGTATCTCATCACCAGAAATACAGATGAACATCTGTGACTCTTATCTGGACATTTGGACAATATGAAGCTTGTTTTTGTTAGTAAATTTAGTTTTAATTGGTTGTCTGAAAAATGTTACATAGAGCAAATTCCATGATATGTTCCAAGATGTTCTCTAGCAGTTCCAGTGAAAACCCAAATACTCAAATACTAGCTCAATTCTTTTCAAATGTAGGATTATGAGCCCTATGATCAGTTTTGATCATACATTCGTGATTCCAATTTTTAACTTGGAAGAATTAGCACAACTAACTTGGAATCAGATTATCTGGAACCTATTCTGTTTTCTGCCACTGATGCACTGTACGATAAGGTTTCAAAAATATGACCAATGAAGAAAGGTCAAAAGAATTCAGCACATTAGCCTAGAGAAGAGAAGGCTGAACAAGGAGATGACAGTCTTCAAATAAGTAAACTGTTGTTTTGAAGATGGTGATCAATTGTTCTCCATGTCCACCGAGGGTAGGACATGTAGTAATCAGTTTAGTTTGCAGCAATTGAGATTCAGGTTAGATATTAGGAAAAAGAAACGTAACTCTCAAGATAAATAAGCACTGGAACATGTTGCCCAAGGAGACTGTGGAATCCCTGTCCTTGGAGGTTTTTAACAACGGGTTATACAGACGTCGGTCAGTGATAGTTTGGTATACTTAATCCTATCTCAGTGGAGGGGTTTTGACTAGATGACCCCTTGAGGTCTCCTCTAGCTCTACATTTCTATGATTTTATAGGTGCCTTTATTTCAGAAGTAGTGGCAGATTCACGTGGCTATGATGTAGCCATAGTGGCACACAGAATGGATTTCCATCCTGAACAGTCCTTTGGAACCTCAGGTTTCTTTTAGCCCAATCCTCCAATTTGTCTAGGTCACCCTGGACCCTAACCCTTCCCTTCAGCATATCTACCTTTCCCCACATCTTAGTGTCATCTACAAACTTGCTGAGGGTGCAATTCATCCCATCATCCAGATCATTAATAAAGATGTTGAACAAAACCTGCCCCAGGACCAACCCCTCGGACACTCCGCTTGATATCGGCTGCCAACTAGACATCAAGCCATTGATCACTACCCATTGAGCCCAACAATCTAGCCAGATTTCTATGAACCTTTGGCAAGAGCCATTATGAGATGGTTTAAGCTTCTTACATTCCTCAAAATTCATCTCCCAATCTCATTGATGGTTAGTTGCCTGATCTACTTCAACTATACAGACCTTCTGTAAAAACATACCTTCTTCTGTATATTGCACATTACACCACCATTGCATTTGTCTTGTTCTCAGCTGATGCAAGGCTGCATCTTGCTGGGATCATCTAAGTATCTACTTGTTTGACCAAAAAAAAAAAAAAATCAAAACAAAAGGATGTTAAGACTATCTTCATTTGCCAGTCTGTAAAGTGGATGTAACAACACTTGCCTTCTTCAGAGATATTGAGAGATCTATTTAAATCTAATATAGCACAGCACTTTGATACTTTAGGTGGCATAATGGTGCTTGAAACATATTTAACAGCTGGTATTAGTATTGTCAAAGGTACAAGTGGAAAAATGTTTGCATGGCAACGAATGTTTAGCCTACAGGAAAGAAGTTGTGAAAACAGAAGCCATTATACTGTTCAAAAATTATTTACCAGTTTCTATTAATATGCTTGTTTAGAGTGTGACATGTTGAAAAGCAGATGTGTACCAGGTGTATCTTGTTTTAGTTATCAATGGCTTGTTGTCAAATTGATAGAATATCAGGGTTTGAAGGGACCTCAGGAGATTACCTAGTCCAACTCCTTGCTCAAAGCAGGGCCAATTAAATCATCCCAGTCAGGGCTTTGTCAAGCCTTACCTTAAAAACCTCTAAGGATGGAGATTCCACCATCTCACTGGGTAACCCATTCCAGTGTTTCACCACCCTCCTAGTGACATTTGTTTCCCTAATATCCAACCTAAACCTCCCACATAGCAACTTAAGACTATTACTCCTTGTTCTGTCACCTGGTACCACTGAGAACAGTCTAGATCCATCCTCTTTGGAACCTTTGGAAAGGTGTATCTAGTGGGTACTCACAGGGGTCAGTCCTGGGTCTGGTACTATTCAATATTTTCATTAATGACTTGGAGAATGGTGTGGAGAGCATGCTTATAAAATTTGCAGATGACACCAAGCAAGGAGGGGTTGCAAGCACTTCAGTGGACAGGTTTAAAATTGAAAATTTCATTGAGTCAAATATGTTTCAAACAGCTCAAATTATTACAACATGTGGGGAGGCATCATGACATAGGGGCTCAAGCATTCAACACAAAGTCAGAGTAGAATTCTAATGCTGGCTCTGTCAAATTCACAATGTGACGCTGGGGTTATAGACTTCATCTCATCTTTCCCCAGTTTCCTTATCTGTAAAATGTACTATAGCATCTTGAGAGTTATTAATTTCACTGCAAAACCATGAATCCACAAACCATTTGGGGGCACATTATACACACCTTTCTTGTAACCAGGTAAAACTGGAGTTTAACACCAATTAAAACAAGACCCATTTTTAATTGGTTTCATTATGAATATTTCACATCTCTAATTAAGAGTGAAGTTTAGATGATTCATTGCTAAATCTGATGTTTCCTTCATTAATCCATTGCAAACTGCCTAGGGACTGCAGGGAACATGGCTACAGAAGAGATTAGAAAGATTTATCATTATATTGAGATGAGGACTAGGATCTTGAATTTTACCTGGGGTAGAATGGACATTGTCTTTTGCATTTGTGATTAATTTATGGATGGCCTTCTGGGTCTACTGTGATTTATTATACATTGACCAATCTAGCCTTAAAATGACAAAATCTCTTAAAGGAATTGGTATAGCTTCCTGACTAGTCAAAATGTAGAAGAAAGTATCTATGGCTGTTGTTTATGCAATAAGTGTTCTTGAGTTGGGACTGGTATAGTAGAACCCCAAGATTTTTAACCAATATAAGGAGAGAGATTCTTAATAGAAGGAGAACTGACGTTTCCTGCTAGTTACTTCAGGTAGTTCTCTCTTCCAGTCAACACTACTTTAGCCTGTTTGAATAGGAGCTATCTTTTCCCTCCATATCTTTATTTCCTTCAAATTTTGGAACAACAGAACCACTACACTGTGTGGATTTAAGGAATAGGAGATGAACTTGGGAATCAATAGCACATCAGTGGCGTCAGAATCAATACTGTCTTCCTCAGGAGCTTCACCTATGCCATAAATTGCATGAGAGAGAAAAGAAGATTGAGACAGGTCTTTATAATAAAAAAAGTGTGTATATACCCGATAAATTCCAAAGGCAACCACTGACAACCTTGTGCCTATTTGCAACTGTTACCCAACCACCTATTTGTGTTAAGAACAGATTTTGATCTTAACACATATCCAATGAGGTCTTCAGCTTATTCATGTTTATAAAATAATGTACAAATGTAGCTATGCTGCTTTGGCTTCATAATAACCATTAAAAATGGTAATGGTCGGCGTTCTCTGTTGTGCAAAATACTTTGGAAAGCTAAAGGTTCAGTCAGACAAACACTGGATCAATGGAAAACATGACACTGTTCCAAGTCAGGTACAAATTCCTCAGCCTTGGCTCAAGTGTTATAGTTTGTTACTCATCATGCAATCTGGACAATTGCAAAATTAAATTTTGCAGGCTTCCAACCTCAATTTCTGGATGTGCTCAGAACATATTCATTTGTGCGTATATTTTTGGAGATTTTTAAAGTGGCGAATCATTTTAGCCTCAAGTGTTTTGATCATGAACTACAGAATATCAAAATATCAGTGCAAATACTTCCAGTGAAGTCACATATACTACCAAATGATACATTGGTTGGAGACAAGTGGTCAACAGATCTCTCATCCATTACCTGTCTGACCATCATTGGAAAAAGGAACAGTGTCTCTCAATTGATTTTTACAGAATGGCTTGCTATAGAATAGAAACACTTAATTTTGAAATCATACTTCCTTCAGAAATATGCATCACACCACACACTGAATTTGTATACATATGTCAGTGCTGAATATTTGCAATGGTTGCTGAGGCTGCACTTAGAGTTGTGTGTAATACTGTGAAGTGGTTGGGTAGAATGCATTTACTTCTCTGCTAGAGACTCAAGAAATTACCTTGTCATAGTCAGTAGAACTGTAATAGATTAAGAGGTACCCCATCATGTCACATTTCCTTCCTTTTAACAGTCTATATTTGCAATGGGAGAAATTGGTCACAATTAACCAAACTGAATTCACTTTTTTGTTTGTTTGTTTACATATACAGTGTTACAAATACATATACAAATATTCAATGCTTCCTTGTAATTTCCAAGGAACTCCAAATGCTGAGGCATTAAAGAATCCTCCAGTTTGTCATAAATTAATTTCTATGGCCTGAACTTACTCAGCTACATTTTGATTTCTTTTTATTCATGCATGCCCTGTCTCACTGTCTCTATACCTGTTCTACAGTTTGAGGCTGTTTTGTCTTCCTGGAATACAAAAAGGAGACCCATAGATGTCCCTTTTATGTTACCTGTTGACAGAGCCATCAGGTATTGCTTCCTGACTATCTCACCTGCATACTTCTTACCAGCATGAGAAGAATTTTCTCTTACCAATCTTTAGCACATAGTCCTAAAAGGCTTCGGGAATGCAGTGAAGGTAAGCGAAGGGAAATGGATTTTGATTGTAGTGAAAGAACCTCCTTCACCCAAATATACCCGGTGGTTTGAATGGTGGATAGTTTTATTTTCTGAAAGATCCACGTAAAAGAGCATACTCACCGCTGGAGTACCTCCTTATGGATAGGTGTGGGGTAGTGGCTGTCTCCCTATTGACAATTGCTCTGGTCTTCCCTCCCTAAGGTCAGCCCTCTGGTCAGGTCATGATTGAAATCCATTCCTTCCAAGTATTAAAGCTTTCCCCCAGCTCCCAAAGAAGAAACTCAACTCAAAACCAGGGTTATCTGAGAAGTCTTTTGGCAGGAGCCCATCCTTCTTGTCTTCATGCAGCCAATCCTTTTAGTCAGTCTTACTGGGCCTGATCATCCCTGTGATGGGAGTGCCATGTGCCAAGCCAGGCTGCCTCATTGGCTCAATGTGGGGCTGGTACATCCTGTCTCCCAGTTGTCAGGATTTTCTGCTAATTTGGGGAGTTGCAGCAAGGTGGGTTCCAGTCCCCTGAGCCTCTGGGCTGTGGTTGACAATAACAGCTGGAGTTCTGGTCCCTTAGATGGGGCAGAACAACAATCAGTCTGTGGCCCCTGGGTGGGGAAAACAAACACACTGTTTAAGGCCTCTAAGCCTCTGGGGTGTGGTAGGGGAACCCGTTCCCACCCTCTCTACCAGGTTCTGATCCAGGGCCCTATGAAGCTGTGGAACTCCCAGTTAGGCTTTCAGGCATTGGTTTCTACTGCCTTTTCCTAGATCCACTCTTTAAAGAGGACAGACATTTCCTTTCAGCGCACATGTGCTCACTATACCCCTTCTCTCCTCTTCCAACAGCATTTACTGGCACTGGCAGCAAGGGATGCGAGATGGCAGCTGTTTGAAGATCAGCCTAGACACTGTATATACTGATAATGTTGAGGTGATAGTTCTACCACCCATTTCCCATGGATACAATCGGTTCCAGTGTGCTGCTGTGTGTTCTGGCCTCTTTGTGGCCATGTGTCAATTGTACATTATGAAAAGTCAAACACTGCAATAATCTGTTTACCTGTAATGTAAGTGTGGATGCATCAACACTTGCACTTTCAGAAAGAATGACTGTGCTAATTTGGAAAGCTAAAATGACAAGTGAGTTCAAATGACAAATTTTCTCCATTGACCTTTCTTATTTCTGAAATTAATTGAAGGTGATCTTTTCACTGCCTGCCCTAATTAGACTAATTAAAATATTTCTGGGGAAAGCATTGAATAGTAGGAACAGTGATTGTTAAAAGACTAAACCTGAACAATATCCCCTGTAAGCACAGTCATTATTCTAATGTAATTTTTGTAATCACTTGTACCTGTATTCTTTTAATGTTACAAGAGGGACAGCACTGAAACCCAATATTTTATGAGAGGAGACATCTAGCACTGAATGGATATTTGTAAGCATTTAAATATTTGTCATATAACACTGGGTTAATTATAGATTAGTAATAAATACAGCATGGAGGCATAAATACATGAATACTAATGACACACTACATAGTTTGAGAATAATTTGAAAACAACTAAGCAAAGCATGCGTCATTTAGCTGTAGCAGTAGGACAACAGATTTTCATGAAGCGAGGTCTGCATGTCACTTACATCTGCCAGCCTATGTTTGTGCACAGCTACAGAAAATTGTGCACACAAGTTGCATTTTCATGCATGCCAATACATACTCAGGCAAAGGCACCTGTGCATGGTTTGGATGTGCCCCATGGTATTTAGACAATTGGTGAATAGATAAATTTTGCCTCTTTTTTTCTAGCTGGGCATTCATATCACCAGTGTAGTATCTGAGTACATTACAATCAAGAAGAGATTTTATCCTCACCCTGCCCTGTGAAGTAGGGATGTATTAATCTTAATTTATAGAAGGGGAAAACACACACGAGGGAGATTAAGTGACTTGCAATGATCACACAGGAAGCCACGTTTTTTAAGTCCCACTCTAGACCATGCTTCTTATCAGAGAGACAAGGTAGGGGAGATAATGTCTGTTATTGGACCAACTTCTGTTTGTAAGGTTTTGAACATACACAGAGTTCTTCTTCAGGACCGGTAAAACAACCTAAAGGAGAGCTCTGTGTGGCCCGGAAACTCCTCTCTCTCACCAACAGAAGTTGATCCAATAACAGATATTACTTCACTCACTTTGTCTCTCTAGTATCCTGGGACTAACATGGCTACAGCTACACTACATGCATCCTTCCTATTGCAATCTAATAAAAATATTGCACATTATTTGACCAGATCTATTTGGCCATGAGAACTCCAAGTTAGAGTTAAAAAGTCCTTGTTTAAGGAGGGTAGTGGGGGTACAGAACATTTAGGGATGTACTTTAGACACACTTTTCACCATGGCTTCCAGTTACTGGGGCAGATACCTTGGCCAATTCAACTGCTGTATAGCAAAAAGAACAAAAGCCACAAACAGATTCCTCTTGCAGGTGTACAGACAGCGTAGCCAGGTCCTATGCTATGGTCCCCATAACCCCAAGAAAGAGGGTTAAGTGAGGAGGTGTGATCAAAACATGCTGCTCTCCAGCTATCTCCAGCTGGTGGAGTTGCTTGTCAGCACAGCTTAGAGCAGCCTCATAGCTGCTCTAACCGGCACTGGTGATAGGCAGAGGTGTAGGTTTGAGCTGTAACCTGCTCCCTGACAGCCCAGCTCTACTCCCACCTGCAACCAACAGTGAACCAGCAAAACCTGGGTATGTATGTATAGTGGGATACTGGCCTTACTTGAAAATTCACCCAGGTCAAATTGTTGTACTCAGAATGTAGGCCTATGTTTATATTAGGCATATTTGTATATAGAGTACAGAGGAGCACATACATGTGTGGGGTGTGTGAAGGGAGGGGGACAGATGTATACATTTTCAGATCCTCACAAAATATTGTGCTTCAGTTGGTACACTTGGTTTTTGGAGTTTGACTTTTCAGAAAATGGGGTTTCTTCTCCTCTAATTAGGACTTATACATTTCAGGTTTGTTTGTTTTTTAAAAACTCATTCTGTTCTATGTTTGTTGCACAGACCCTTTTGCAGCCCTGTGAGGGTTTTGTTGGTGTTTTTTCCTGGTGGTAGGGAAAGAAGAAGGAGACAGAAGAATAGTGACTTGTAACATCCTTTTTGGGATGTAGCGAACTTTCTCCTCACCCCTTGCAGCTAGCCAGCTCCACTGACTAATGTGTGTGTAGGACAGAGGGAGTTGGAGAAGAGGAGTAAGTGATCTATGCCTCTGCCTATTCTTCACCCACTCACCCCTTGGGGGAAATCATCTGGCCTCGCGAGCACCTTACAGCATTTAGAGCTGAGGTTGGAATAGCCTTGAATCTGGTCTACGTTACACAGTAAGATTGACCTAAGGTGCTTTGAGTTAACCTAGCCGTGGAAGTGTCTTCACTTAAATTTGGCTCCACCAGCATAAGTGCCTCTCTATGCCAATTTAGTAACACCACCTCCCTGAGCAGTGTAGAGGTATAGTTGATGTAACTTGGTCAAGGCAGCATCAGGGTAGACACTGGGTTGCTTACATCAACTGTTACTTGCCTTCAGGAGCCATCCCACAATGCCCCATGCTGACAATACAATCAATACAAGTTCCCCTGGTGAGGACACCAACACAAGGAGCCAAGTGTGCAGACACACAAACAACTGATTTGATAACTGTGGTTGCTGTACGCCTATGTAAATTGGGTCACCATAAATTTTGTACAGTTGACATGGCCTCAGTGCAGGCGTGTAAAGGAGAAGGGGGGAAAAGGACAGGATTAACACTCTCCCCACACCCTTACTTGGAGTCATTAGGGCTACCTAGATGTGAGCTCTTGGTGCTGAAAGAAGTTCATCCAAGTGGTCACCTCCTGGACAGAGTTGGTTAGCTGCGTGGGGAGGGAGGGGGAAATGCATGCCACAAAATTACTCCAATGCAACAGGGGAATCCTGGAAATAATTGTGTTTGAGGGATGCCTCTCAGTTTCTTCCAGTGTTCCACCCATTACCCAAGGATGTACCTAAAGAGAACTTAGCCCTACATTTTCAGCTATATTAAATACAGTACACAAATTCCCAAATTACTTGTTTTCTTTACTTTTCATTAAGAATTCTCTAGCAGTTGCTTTCCCATGATTTGTCCGTTTCTAGTGAAATATCACACAGGTGTAGTAATATATGAAATATTATTTCTCTCTCTCATGTATTCCACATAGGAGATGCATTATGACAATGGAATAGATTGTATCAACTTGATTTACTCCTTATACATATGCTATATTCACAGGGTATTTCACATGTGATTTATATTTAACTGTGAAAAAAAATCCACAGAAGATCTATCAGAAGTAATAGAAGACATAATATTTCCTATTTGCATCAGTGAATGGATCTTTAAAGGATAGCTCAAAATACGTGCCATACAGCAGCAGCTGTTCAGTAGAGCAAAAATAATGGTTTAGGAAACAATGAATATTGTAGCTTCAGTGCTTCTGAACTAAATCCGGGCACTGATTGTATCACTATTATACCGAATAGTCTCAGAAACACTTACGTCTCTTAATTTGCTATTAATTATGACACTTTATACCATAGACTTTCCTTTGGTGTGTCACAAATATGTGATGTGAAATTTTGCTAGGATTTCAGCTAGTGTGATCGTAAGTTTGAATTTTACAGATAGGAAAAAAAATCTAAGAAATATATCTTGAAACTGAATTCAATTTGAATATTTGCAAATCTGTGGACTTCAGATCTTTTTCAGAGTCCAGACAGAATAATTTACATGTTAATCAAAATTTAGAGAGAGACCCATATCAAGTCTCAGATCAGAACAAAATCTAATTTTAAGGGATATTTTGTCCCAGATCAGAATTGCCTGGCTGTTCCCTACCCTGGTGTCCATAGCATAAGAGTCGATTGAAGTCCACATTAGGAGGGGTGGTCAAAAGTTTTCCACAAACTGTTTTTTGATGGAATATTGGATTTTTTTCAAAATATTTTCTTCAGAAAAATAAGAACAGTACCAAATAGGGAGTGTATAAGTAATCTCTCACACATGTACATAGGTTCATGTACATACATTTGAATATATACCCACACATCATGACCTCCCTGTGTCCTACATTTCAACCAGGATTTGGATCTGCATTTTATCACTGTCTCTTATCTCTATGGCATACTGAACTAAGACCCCAGGTTCAAATGCTCTGATACTTTTTGATTTGCACTCATCTCCATTAAGAACATTACTTTAGCATGCTGGTGATTTGTCTTCTCAACATACACTGGCCAGGGGATTTTTGCATGCAGATGTCTCTGCCACATTATAGCTAGTTTGCAGGTGGCATACTAGAGCAGATGTTCCCAATCTTATCTTTACTGGCACGCTTTCTACACAAACAGCAGATTGCACCACAGCTGCCCTTTTGACCGAAAGAGAAAAAAAAAGTTGCACACTCGTCATGTTGGTTTTTCCTTGCAGACTCCATGACGATGCAAACTAGCCAGTGAATGCTTCTTCATCCTGCTTCTCATCAGCAGCATCATACCACTCAGCCCCACATCATCTTAACTCTCAGCCAGATCCTCCCACCTTGCTGTCTATTCTCTTGCTTCATTAGTTCCACAAGGAGTCCTGCATTTGTCTTCTCCTGCGGCTACTATTTTTCATGTAGAGACAGAGGGCGGGGAGAAAGGGCAGTGATCCCCACAGGCTCTTGCACGAGTGCATAGGTATGGGGAGAGTGCCTGAAGAGCCTCTCTCCCTTTTGTGCATAGCCCTTGCAAGAGTCTGTGGAAACTGCAGACCCTGCCGGCAGCCACGACTCCTCTTGCTCATCCCTGCAGGTGGAGCCATAGATCTGCCTCCTTGTCTGCACCAACCTGCAAGCAAGACCATGTACAGTGTGAAATATGGTGCATAAAGCAATTGGGCTTTCTCTGAGCTCCTCTTGGCACAGTGCACCACTTCATTGTTTCCTCAGTGTTGGCCAGTGTCCAATGGACCAAATATAGCCCAAAAAATGTAAGAAGTTTTAACATCAATGATTTGTGATGTTTATATAGTAGGTCATATTTTTCCCCTCCCATGACCATGTTAATTTGGTCTCTGTCTCCCTCCCCATGCCAGGTCAAATGTGTGCTTAGCGTCTCCTCTTTACCGCCTTGATTAACAACAGAAGTAGTTCTAAAACTCTTCTATGGAGTGGACCATTTCTTAAGCTAGAGACATGTTTCTAGAACATCCTATTCATCCAATCCCACCCAACCACGTCATCCCTGAAGCAAAGAGAGACCATGATTATATGAAACAGTAATGTTAGAACAAGCACCAAGATAAATATACACTCACTTTCATTTGAGGACATATGACTGCTTGGTTAGTTCCCACATTTTTTATCTGTGTTGTTTAATTTCTTCCCTTGGGCTTAGTTCTTGACATTTTAGTTCTGGATCATTTCATTGCCTACAGCACCCATATTTGTAATCTCAACTAATAGCCTTGTGCTTTCATTCAATCCCTGTGTGATTGCTACTGTACTCTTCCAATTTTGGTGTCACCACAGATATCGATCATGGCTTAATTATACCAAAGGATGACATGAAGCTTTCACAGGGGATGATGACTGCTTGATGACTAATGCATGCTTTACCATTGCATTAACTGAGGACCACATAAAATTGCTTCACTAATTCAGAGCAGATAAGAGATGTTTACTTCAAGAGGAATGCAAGGAGTATAAAACAAGAGATGATTCGGTGACCTCATTGTTATGCTGTGTCCCTTGGTAGATTGTTGACAGTGATGATTGAATCTAGAAACTCTGGTTCTAAAAGCATGAGATTTTGCCTTCCCTTCATGTAGACTTTCAGTTCCTTGGTGGGGACGGGGGGACAGGACATGGCTTTTCTCTCATTGATGTTTCATTAGCAACAGATGTGGGGAGCTGGCAAGTTGTAATAAAAAGAGCTTTATTAAATGTGCTGAGACACCAGTATTACATACTAGAGTTTTAGAGTTTGTCTGTTAGCAACCTCACCCCAGCATGTGTTCTGGAGTCCTGGTGTTAATCCAAAGTCGGTCTCTCCTGAAACCAAATCCTCTTTCTCTAGTTCCGCTTAGCATGCTACATTTGTAAAGCATCATGCACATATATGGTATTGCATATAAATGTGTGCTCACCACTGCTGAAGGAAAGCTGGGGAACTTTCGTACTTCTCTCCTTAAATTTCACTTACTGGAACATTCACAGCTTTCATATATATTCTATATCTTTCCGTTCTCGCAAAGATGTCCTCCTGGTCACATGACTAAGGCTCATGTCCCAAGATAAAGCAATATAATGTCTAGATTACCAATCTTCAGTTCTATCTCATGTATTTATCATACATCTGCAACAGTGGTATGCATTGAAGCTTCCACCCCCATCAATTTGACAGAAACTATTCTTTTATTTTAAATGAGAAGCACATTCTATTGGTGAAACGGCTTTAGCTAGAGTGAGATTAGTGCCCAAGGTTTTAGGGAACAAATTCATTCACAGAAGGGCAGTACAAGGCCCAAGGCACCACAAAAGCGGCACAAAGGATTCAAATGATGCCTTGAAATGGGGTAAGGCTCATCTTCCATATACTGAAAAGCCATAGTCTACAGCCCCATTTCAGGCCTCACAAAGACAAGCATTGAACTCAATAAAGTTACACCTTCTTGAACCCGTAATGAACTTGCCCTTGAATGTCTTAAGCTCAAACGCTCGTTTGCTATTTCTGTCTATGAATTCCAGACCCCCATGACAAAGATGGGATTTATCTGAATACTGAAATAATCATATCGGATCATATCTAATATTATTTCTTCTATACCCTTTCCTCACTATCACAGCTAAGTAGTTATTCAGAAGGAACCGTAAAAATGACACCATCAAGAAAAAAACAAAAACACTTTAAAAAACCACCACACAGTACACATTGTTCTTTTCTACATCTCGTTTGATTTTTCCATTCTACTTTTTGGTCTAAATAGAAGATTTCAGTCACTAAATAATCACAATTTTACTTCTCTCTTTTCTTTCTTCTATGTAAATTAGTTAATAAAAACAGGTAAAGACTGACAAGAGAAGAATCATCTCTAAAGGTCACTAGTAAGGTCACCACTGATGCCGAGTCAGTAAACAATGCCAGAGACAGAGGAAGAGCATTCTTCCCTCAGACAATATACTGATGGGGGAGTGGGAGGGGGGACATGTTAGCTAAGCTTCTTTAAGTGGAAGTCAACACATAAAGGGCATGCACATGCTGGACAATATAAGCCACTCCAGAGCATAATTTATCTTAGTCATGTATCAATGGAACTGGCTTTATTTTGAAAAGCAATTTAATTAATGAGATCACCACACATTTTAATATAGGTCTCAAATACCAGTACTGATCATGCAATTTTCTGATTTAAAGTAAAAACAGAATTCCTTTCTCTAAAACAAGCTAGGACTTTTGAAAATATGGTTAAAAATTAAATCCTCTCTCTCATGTTTTAGGAGGTGTATAGGTTTCCCCACCCCTCCTGTTTGAAAAACACTCTTATGCTGTTCAAAAGGCCTGAGGCAGTTTCTACCCCATTTATTTTTTTGGATTTTTCTCAGCCCCATCTGTTTAATTTCTATGGAGCAATCATAGTAAAGCAGATATCGAAGATATAAAGAGCCAAGAGCAGGTGGGATTGTGAGATAATTTGTGAGGCACGATGTTATGTTCTGAAAGCATAACATCTCTGATTTGATGACTTGACTGGTAAACTAATTTGCCTGGCATTATTTATTTAATTAAAACACAAATATACGTTGTGTGTCAGAGAAACATTTATTTGTGGCCAAATACTGCATGCCTACCTGATGGGAGTCCACAAACAGTATATCTAGGAAACTTACTTTCCACAAAGGAATTGCCAACTTATCTATTTTTTTAAGTTGACAAAAAAAAAATGCAGTTTCCTTAAATTTTATAGTCTGTGGGCCTGATCATAAAAGATATTGAGCCCCTCAAATTCCATCTTCTCCTTTAAATTCAGTGAGCTGAGGGGATATCTTTAGTTTGCAGGACTGAACTCAGTTGTAGCCCCAAACTACTATTCAGAAGACCAAAGGAATCCTAAGTCTTTTGTTGCTTACATTTTTATGAGGATATTTATACACTAAATCTTATTAGATTGGATAAAAAAACATTAGAGATGTTATTTTAACTTCCCTTGTAGTGGAATACCAGAGGAGATTCAGGAGATCATGTGGTTATGCATACAGATGTGTGTGTGTGTGCACACTTGTGTGTGTGCATGCATGCACGCTATTTTAAAGCTAGAATTAAGTTGGATTATTTGATACCTTAGGGTTTTCTGTGGCAAAATGTGTAAGGTAAGCCATTTTAGCTATGAAGACTGAAGCGACTTCTTCGCTGTGCTGGCTCAGAGCCAAAGTGCAATTCATTAAGTATCTTCTCACCACACCTGCAGAACTGTGACCATACGACTGGCTTTACAGATGCCCCCCAGCCTACACAAAAAGCCAATACATGGCAGATGGCCATACCCCTAATGATAATAATGTGCTGCTGACTAAACAGGACACGAACCAATTAAGTAATGACTTACACGCTGCGAGGGTTCTCCGGGGTACAGTAATAACAGCCCTGCATTTGATCACCCATAAAGAAAAACCCACACTTCATTATTATACCTGCCAAGACTTTGCTAGTGAGAATTTGCAGACTCCAACTGCTGATAAAAATAACCAGATGAGTCAGTTTGAATTCTACTTTTTCACTGTGTGTAGGTGGACAAGGACCGGCTGATCTATAATAGTGTCATTGCTTTCACCAAAGCCAGTAAGCCATGTATCAAGGTTTATTTTCTTTCATAATCTGAATAAAGAAACACTAAGGCCTTGTCTACGCTACAGTGAAAAGTTAATCTAAGCTATGCAAAGGGAGTTATGCGAGTAGCCTAACTCAAGCTGACATAGCTTAGATCTGCTTACCACGGGATCCGTACTACAAGATGTTGACTGGAGACACTCTTCCATCAACTACCCTTATTCTTCCCGATCCGATGGAGTACAGAAGTCTACAGGGGAGTGATCTGCTATGCATTGATCCCCCAATAAGTGTAGACAAGCCCTAATACTAGTGACCAATTAATATCACATACCTCACTTCTCAGGGCAATCAAGACATATCCAGTATTGCCAACCCCAAATGTTCAAAACTCATGAGTCAGGCTCACCAAAAATCATGAGAGTGGCTTTAAAACAATGAGATTATGTAAAAATAAGATTGTATTTATTTGCCTTCTGTTTTTTGAGCCTTTAGGGTGCACTGGGGTCTCGTTTTAAAGCTTCCTCCACAGTCATGAGAACTAGAAACTTAATTTCAGCCTTCATTCTTAGAGAAAAAGGAACACATTTCCACTTGACTCCAGGAGCTGGGGCTTTAAGGAAAACAATCATGGGAGTCATGATAAAATCATGAGAGTTGGCCACACTACATATTTTGAACGCCATCAGCTTCAGTCATTTGTAGCTTCGCTTGTTCCCTGCTGCCATTTCTCTGCATTTCACACGAGATAAATAATTATTTCTTAATGACAGAGTTTGTGACTTCACAGGGAATCTGCTGGGGTACTCATACAAATCGAATTTTAACATGTCAGGCAATATAGGTTTCCAGAAATCTCTTTCCAGAAGCACAACCTGAGCTGCTAGCTGCCTAAATGCCTGCAAACACCATGTCTTTATTTCAAGCATAGTTCAAACGTATTTCTCTTTTTGATGGGGCTGGAGAAGTATATTTCAAAACATTGACTTTGGTTCCATGGTGGTGCAAAGAAGAATGCAATCTTTATGTAAAGGTCTTTTAAAAAAAATCATCCTGAAGTTATCAGCAGTAGAGCAACAAGTGCTTCTGTTCAGATAGAATAGAACAGAGTCTGATTTTCACCCTGTGCAACTTCGCTGAACTCAATGGAGAGTAAGTTCTCCCTGAAGGATTCCAGGTCTCCATCACAGTACTGGTTTCTCAAATGTAGGGCTAGGAAGGTAGACATTCGTGGGATGACAGAATCCCCACTTGTAGTAGTAGCTTTGCCCTATCTTCTCATCCCTCTTGAGGAATGGTGTATCATGGGAACCTCATAATGCATGGGTACACTCAATCTGGCTGAAGGACATTTCTTTTGAATGGGCCTTCTGTGTTACCAACCCCCCCCCCCCCAAAAAAAAACAACAAACAAACAAACAAACAAACAAAAAACCCTAGCCTGTTTTTGTCCCAGATCTGTCCCTCGATGGATGCAAAGTCTGTTGAGCTGAATTCTGGACTGATTTGCATTCCTCCAACCCTATTATGCTACTTATTTTTCAAGAGTTACTAAGTTTTTAATGAAAGATGCCAAAAGCACCCTGTATCAGCTGCAACATTCTCAAAAGCAGTATCTCAATTATGTTAAACACCAACTGATCAATGTACTAATTGAGGGACTGTGTTGCTTTTGCTTTTAGTAGAGCTATCTAGCTGACAGCACACCATAAAAATTTAATCCCCGGCTTCTTCTATCTTAATTATTCCTAATGAGATACTTGCTTTAACACACAAGCAAATTCCAATATCCTGTTTATATGTTTCACAGCAAGACAATATCATGTTAACTGAAATTGTGTTTCTCAATAATTGGATGAATTTGAGAGAGATAGTAGATGATAAGATCTATAAAGACGCCCATGTGGTATGAGCCAGTTCCCCTCATGGTTACTGACAATGAGGTTTAATGTATTCATTTATTTAATAAACATATCTTCCTCTCTGTGGCATAGCTGGTTTAAGTTAAAATGATATTTCCAAAAGATAAAAATAAGAATCCTAATAAAGATAATAACTGGCAAATATGTTCTTTAGAGACAGCCATAAATTAGAATATTCCACAATTACTAATGCCATTTGTATTAATAGCTACACAATTCAAGACAATTTCCCATCAATGTTGTTTGTATTTTACAATGTTCAGGATGCCAGACAAATTTTCTTTCTAATGTCAGTTAACACCGCTTTGATTATGAACAGAAAGGTGTTGAGAGCAGATTGAGAGAGCAAACGTAATAATTAGATACAAGTTCCAAATGACAAACAAGCAGCTGTTAGAACATTGGAGAACTCTTTTTTTTTTTAAAAAAAAGGAAAAACTCCCACAAATATTCAGGATTGAGCAAAATCCAAAAATGCCAGGAAACAGACTGGCAGAAAGGGCAGGTATGAAACTGAGCAAAATCATGAACATTTGCAAAACATGAGAGGTCTGAAATAAGCTTTCTAGAATAAGAAGGGTGTTACAAAAGTGAACAATCACTTCCAGCCAAGGACAAGGTGTTTCATCCTCAGGGACATAAAGCTCCTTGCAAGTAAGATGGATGGAAACCATAAACAAGTAACACTGATGTCAGTGGAGATATGCTGCTTTACACCAGCTGAGGACTTTACCCAGAGAGTTTTAGGGCTCAATCCTGTATGGTGCTGAGAACTCTAAGCCCGATGCAACAAAGCACTTACTCACACATTTAAATCCATAAGCGCTGATTCAGAAAAGCAATAAGGCACCTGCTTAAGTCCTTTGAAGTCAAACCTAAAGCGTTTCAGCTTAGAGCTACACCAAAAAGTCATCATGGATTTTGGCAGTATTGTCAAGTTATTCATGAATAACCCTTTAAATGATGTGGGCAGATGTAAACATGATTGAATAAAAATAAATAAATAGACAACCTGTAGCACCCCTCTCTATAGGATCTAGTGTTCTCATTTCTTTTGATTGGTGTGGGCAGACTGCTGCATCCATTGACTTCTAGGATTCTGCATGGGCACCAGGGTCTAATGTCAGAGAGAGAGAGAAAAATAGATAGAAATCTAGTTTTCAGGATCAGGGCCCAACCACTGTTTGTAATGTCTATTCTGTAATAATATTCAGTGTGAATGCTCACATTTCCTACATTGATTTGCAAACACAAATAATCCCACCATCTCTAGTTTACCTTCATTTTAGTTTAACACACAATAGTTTGATAATAATCCCAACCTCTTCACTACTATCCTCTTGCAGCTGACAAACTAAGCAGCAAGTCTGCAGGGGAAAGGGCTCCCATTATTTCCAAAGAACAATATTTCTTATTATGTTTCTCTCATTGCTCACTTCAGAGTCTCCAGAGATACTAACAGATTGTATTAAGGATGGTGGGATAGCAGTGAGTAGGGGTGGAGGAGGAGGGGAGACAGAATGGTATAGCATATCCACTAGTAACATCTAGTTTCACCAGAACAAAACTGACCTAAAGATCAAAGCTTTAGGCAAGACATTGCATCCTACTCCATGCTCCCTCACCTCCTCTCCAACATAGCCACAGTTTCAGGAGAATTGGTAAAGCCTCTCCACCATTGCCAGGTCTTCTCTAGTAGTGTTATCAATAACTTATGATAATCTCTCTGGTCTGCACAGTAGCATTCATTTCTTCCACTCCTGCATATATGGATATTTCCCTTTAACAATCGCTTTCCCAGACCTCTGTGTCTTTTGCACATATAGGCAAACTATCAGCAATATATATCTCATTTATATAATTCCCTTTTTCTTTCTTCTGAAAGAAGTTCTGCTGCTCTTAATCCACCCCAAAAGCAAGGAGAATTTGTCCTCTCTTTTCTTTCTCCTTTAACCTAAAAGGACCAGCAGAGCTCCTGTGAAATTGGTGTTTAGGTATAGCTGGATGAAATCTTTTTTGTCAAGAGCTGAGCTGAGCCCCATACAAAACCTCCCAGCTAATAAACACCAAACGAGGTACCTTCAATTAGAAGGTAACTGTAATACTGCTGTAACTGATTTAATATTAAAAGGCTTACATTTATTTTGATTATCCCACATTTTTGAGTAAATAGAAAGTGTCTTACTTGATTAGTATTAGGAAAGAAGAACTGCAGCCTGATCCCAGGAAAAGTGAATTTGTAGTGCCTTTCCCTTCCCCACCAACCACTCCCTAAAAGCATCACCAGAGCTTGCTCACATGTGGGTGGTTTAAAGCAAGCTAGGTGCAGCAAGGGAAGGACAATAAGGCTGAAGTAAAAGTAATTTGTGTATAAAGGAATAGGTCCTAAAACAAGCAGGACTTCTTTACTTCAGAAGCTAAGTGGGCCAGATTGTGGTTTTACATCAACACTCACTTAGTAGCCCCAGACTAGCTTTTATGGGTGTGAATGAAATGAGAACAGCTCAAAGTCCCTTTTTTTTGTTGTTGTTGTTTTTTTGCCAGTGCTGTTTGCAAAGTGCTGTTTGCCTCCATGTAGTTAAAACATAACTTATCAGGTGTGCCAGTGAATGTGTTTCTACCCCTTTCCTTAATGCAAAATATACCTGACATCTTATAGTGAAATAGGAAGGGAAGTACTCTTAAAAAAAACAACCAACACACCCTCAAAAGTATCAGATAGTACATTAAAAAACATAGGCTTTCAATAGGCTCTCCTCCATCAAACTAAACAAACATCCAGTTGGTATTCAGAATCTTATAAAGCAGGAAGTATTTATCAATGCACCCCAGCTATTTGTAAATGAAATCACAATTCCATGATTATCTTAGAAGTGCTGCCACAGTTTCTAGTCTTCCTTCTCATTTCCAGGCTCTATAGATGCATCTCTGTATTCAGAGATGTATTACTTGGTTCCTGTATAGCATTTTTCATTCATACATCTCAAAGCTCTTTACATAGGGAGGTAAGTAGTATCATCCCCACTTTACAGATCGGGAAATAGACAATTATCTTTGCCTCAAACACAGAAGCTGAGAGGGAGATTTGGGACCAGAGCCCTTCCTGACTCACAGTTCAGGGTCCTGTCCACTAAATCACACAATCTTCCCTAAATAAGAATAGAGAATTCATTTGAAACTAAAGAGATCCATAAATGTTGATGTGCTTCAGGGTACAGGGAGGTCATGCAATTAAAGAGAAATGGAGAGTTCATAATATGGGATCAGATGTAGGAGGAATTGGTATTGTACTAGATCTTCAGGGCCTGATTCTGAACTCACTTTCACTGGTTTCAACAGGGGTGTTTTGCCAGTGAGTTCAATGAAGTTACTCCTGATCTATGTTCGGGTGACATCAGAATCAGACTCTCAATATATAAAAGTGTGTCAATGCTTTCAGAAGCTACGTGGCTAACTGCTACCAACTGAGCTCCTTCCTTCCCTCCTACATGGCTGCTCTAGTTAACTTTTGGATTTGAACATGATAATGACAACTTTGGATAAATAGAAAGCAAAGCCATTCAAGTTGCAATGTGCTAGATGCCACAGTTTAAAGCATTCAGTGCTTTTTAATGAGAAAGGAAGAAAATGGCCCAGAGTGTACCAGTTATACATGTACTCTTTGGCTCAGCATTACAATGGCTAACTCTAAGGTGCTCTGTTACCTACTGGAATCCTTAGCTCTGAGTGAGGTACCCAGGCTCCTGATGCAATACATGGGGAGAGTTAGGCACGGGTGAGAGGGGCAGGGCAAGGGTGGAGACAGGGTGGGGGCCGTGAGCAGAGGGGGATTGAGCACCCACCGGCGGGAGCAGAAGTCGGCGCCTGTGGGTAGGGAGACTAAGGCTGTTTCTTCCACTGAGGAGGAGAAAAGAAGATGTCTGTCAGGTTAAGCTGTAAAATGTTTGAAGGACTTAAGATGAGGTTATCTTATTATTTCAGTTTAGGTTCCAAAGTACCCGTTATGATGTTATATGTAACCATTTGTTCCCATCTCTTACTCTGGATTTTATTTGAATCTCTATTCTTTCTTGAATAAATTCCTGTTTGTTTTATAATTGAACTCAAGTGCTGTGTGTATTTCAGGAGTGGGGGTTTAAGGTGAAACTAGTGAACTGTGGTACACTGTTCCTTTGGGAACAGAGGATGTGCGATTTCTGTGGGTATCCAGTTATGAAAGGGTGGATCAGTGATTCGGGGTATCCAGTGATCAAAGGGGACACTTTAAAAGGACCCCAAAGGCTGGGATGCATCTATTGTCAGCCTGCAAGGGCTGGTGTGGCTTAGAGGAGAGTGGTTGACAGGTTGCTTGTGTTAGGGGGTCTCAGGCAAAATTTCCTTTTTCTGGAAGCAAGTGGTGACAAGATGACCCACAGCCCTGGGCGCCATGGGAACAGTCACAGCTTCTTATTTTGTAACAACCAAGATGTGGTACTTAGATAACTAAGCACCATAGATGTAACACTGATGCACAATTGCAGGTTGGAAATCGTGGCTCTGTAGTTTCTAGCAATGGCAGCATAACAGACACCAACACTTGTTTGGATTTATTTCCGTGGAAAATACAGGGGCTGGAAAGACATCCCAAATCCTACTGAGTTTCCCTCCTCATACTCCACCCCTCCTCTGTCACCCCGAATGCTGTAAAAATATCAGTCACTTTCCATGTATCTATAAAAAGGCAGAGTAAAAAAGGGTGAGATAAATCCCATATCTAATAGCAGATTTCATGGTCATTGAATCATGAAAGCTAGAACCAAGTTAAAAGACAGACCAGTGAACTCCGCAGTGTACTGGAACAGCAAGCTTCATGTTTGCACTGTTCCTAAGATTTTATAGAATTACCATATCCCTTGTTACAGAATATTGACCAAAGTCTTGCAGAATTCCAGGTGCCCTGGTTTCAATTAACCTCTTTCATGAATGGAGTTGATGGTAGGGGATGGGGGGGGGGGGGAGGAGAGTGGAGGAGTGAGGAGAGTGTGTACACATTGCATGGGAAGTTTATAGTCATTATATACACATTAATAATTTTCATAATATATAATTTTATGGATGACACAGACACTATTTTTACAGCTGTTCTTCAGCGAAAGAATAAGTTTCTCTTCAGTAAAGACTAATGAATGACATTACGTTTAAGTGCTCGCATTAGATATGCTTCTTTGAATTTAATGATGGGGCAATGAGGCCTTTAATTAAATAGTCAAAAAAATTCCACTGGGAGAAACAAAACAAATTTATCTATAGGATTTCCCCCCTAAAATTAAAAATAAAACAGAATCCATCTGCGAGGTAATCAATGTTTTTATTCCTTAAATTAGGCCTTACTACTTATTTGTCTTCTGAAGATTTGTTCCCCATTTCTGAAGTCTGTATGATAGGATGAAGATACATTTCATTTGTAGATGTAATATCTACATCAATTAATGCTTAGGTACTGATCCCATAAACATTTTTTTCTGGGAAGGAAAAAAAATACAAATCTGTTTCATAGATCTCTGATTTGTTAATGCGTGACAATCTGTGCACTTTGGTGCATACTATAAACTCCTTCATGTGGTAGTTTCTTTATCTAGTTAAAGAATTAGAGATGAAGAAGCATTATCTGACTATGAAAGGATAGCCTGAAATTGGTTTGTTTCCAGCGTTAGCATGCGTTATGCTTGGTGTCCACATTACCCAATGCTCATGAGTAAGGTATCTATCAAAGACCCAACATTAGGGACTTGTGAGTGAAACACATAGGGTTCAATCTAGCTAAATTTGAATTCACATTCTTGATAAAGTCCTCATAACTGAAAGCGATTAATACAACTTTCTATATTCTTGAACATGAAAAATAGTATTGGGTGACACTTGGAAAACTTGACTGATTAGCCAACCATCTTATCTTCAGGCAGACTGTTATTCCCATGAACAGCTCCACTGCAATGAACTGCCATAATCCAAACCTAATTCATAGGTTTAGTAGGATTACAAGCAAATGAGGTTTCATAAAATCAGTAGAGGAAGTCTGATGTTTACTTAGTAACATCATCTTCCTTCTGAATTTCCAAATTTCTTCCCTTTAATGTATTTTCTTTTAACTGAAGGACCCTGTTGTTGTTTAAAATAGATTTAAAGTTGTTGCACACAAAGTGTATTAAGTTTAAAACAGTTACCATCTGTGTTAGTCTGGTCAATTTTCTATGCCAGTTTACTTCTGCCTTGTGAAATTTTCTTCAGATTCCCTGTATTTCTTTATAGGTCTGGTTTAGTGCACAAAAGTGGTTTATGTAAGCACTCTTTAATATGCACAGTGGTTGCCATAAATAAATCAACATTTTCCTACTGTTACCACCCTGGGATATTTGAGATTCTGCAGTATTTGTCTATACTTACACCTAGATCTGAATGAAACAATGATCTTTCAGTTCAGTGACCAAACCTCGGGAGAAGGACAGAGAAAGTTTCAGGTCAACCCAAAATGACAATTTTTCAGTTTTTCTTCACTGAAACAAAAACTGAAAATGTTTCATTTTGCATTAGGATAAAATATTTTACAAACAGTTTCAGTTTACCTGAAAATGCATTTTCAGCAAATAACTGATTTGCTGAAAAGAATTCACTCATCTCTACTTAAAATAAATAACTATTATGAAATACCTCAAATAATTGATAGATAACTTTTGATAAATGCTGACTTTCCAATGATAATCACTGTATTCAATTTAGCTAGTATCCTGAATTGTGTGTTTTCAGATATATAATCTATGTTTCCTTTCATTTATTTTAATAAATTGGAAGGAAGAAGAAAGGAAACCCAGCACATAACTCTATTGGAAAAGTTGAAGAGCAAAAAGGACAGCAAAAATACAATATTATTTTCTAAAATGATTAAAGAATGTTTGTTTTCTGTGTTGACTTCATTGCAAACAATGCAGCTCATTTCTATTTCTGAGAATAAAAATGATTTTAAAATATTTATAACAAAATCAAATATATTCATAAGTTATTCATTAGTTCAAGAAGCAACGTGATTGTTAGTAATGTAGACACATTTTTTTCAAACACCACCTGATAACATGACGTTGTTTTCCAAATGGCAAGTGTTGGAAGTAACAGCATACCACATAGACATGAAGTTGTATGTAAAAATGTATGTGATGCTCCAAAGGCAATGGTGTCCAAAAGGGTACATAAAAATGTGTGTGCAAATTTCTTATTGATAATTACACCAGGGCAGATCTTCAGCCATTGTAAATTGTCATCAGTCTATTGAAGTCAATGGAATTTACACCCTCTGAGGATATATTATCCCCTACCCCCCGTGTTCTAAACCTTTGTTCTCTATTGTTACATGGACATGTGCATATTAATTTGGATAGAGAACCAAAATGTATATTTTACATACTTTTATACAAATTTGGGGCATTATTTTTATTAGTGTTGATCAACCAAATGCAAATGTTGCTGGAATTGTGGGTGCACACTCCTTCCCTGATTTTAGCTATTGTCCAAAGATATTACTAAAAGCTGAAACTAAGCTAGAATTTCCTGAAAAAAAATCAAGGTTGTCATTTTCTAAGTGTGAGTATTGTTAAATGAGAAAAATAATAAACAAAACTTCATCAGGCAGCACTAAGATATATTATCACAAAGCACATTCATGATTTCACCACTCCATCTGTTCAACCACTGTAAGCAATTTAAAAATATCTGCACAATTAACCCTCCCTCCCCCCCATCAACTTAAACCCTGGCTAAGGCAAGATTTGATTTAAAAATGGATCTATTACTAATAGGTTATATTAACATAAAATCAAGAGAATTAAAAATAGCACATCAGTATCAGAACAAAGATTTTATCCAGTAAGGTACTTAGAAATATGCTTACTATTTAGCACGAGTAGTCCAATTGAAGTCAATGCTACTCAAGTGCTTGTGTGTCCTGATCCTGCAGACACTTATGTGCATGCTTAATTGTACTACTGTGCGTAGATCCATGGGTTTCAATGGGACTTCTTATGGTAGTAAAGTTATGTATATTCATAAATATTTGTAGGATTGGGACCAGGATTAGGCACCTGCTTTAGTGCCCTCCTGAATTGGATTCCAAGTGATAACTGATACCTGCAAATTCTTAAGTCTCAATTCCTCAAAATTAAAGCTAATAGTGCATGAATATTGGAAATTCATCAGTGCCATATTCACGCTAATCTTACCCCCCAAACGCAAGAACATCAAAAATTTAATTAGCCACCAAACATTTGCAGGCAACCCCTTTAAATATGATAATTCTGTGCTCCTCACTCACTTCTGCTTGCAGCCACTATTTTCTTTTATAGAGTCTCTTATATGACACTTTTATCGGAGCACCTTCATTTAGTTTGTTAAGTTATGTGATGGACATCTGCCATGTAGTGTTTGTTCTCTCGTCCTTGTCCAAGGGTAGGGGTGCAGGTGGAGGGATGGAAGTGTATGCCACAGAGTGTTTTGTTTTGGTAGAGTGTTTTTTTTTCTTTTTTTTTAAAAAAATATGTCACAGTTTATGGGAACTATGCCTGTATTCCTCCTCCATGGCCCCTCCAGGGCACTCCTTCTAAGCACCTTGCTTCTCAGCCATCCCCTCTTTTAGGTAGAGACTCATCTCTCTCTCTCTCTCTCTCTCTCTCTCTCTCTCTCTCTCTCGGTTTTCCCAGGATGTGATATTCCCAGCATGCCAGACTGCTTAAACAGGACAGCATCTCTACTTTGCTTTCTGCTCTTTGCCCTTCAAAGAGCTATAATTTGCCACAAGTTATAAATTACCATACTGCCTTTTATAAGCAAGAATATTTATTCTTAGGGGGAGACACAAAAGAGAGAACATATAAAAGAGCTCATATGCATGCTAAAAGTTTACCAGAATCACACATCCGTCTATGGGGCCTCAGTAGCCCAGAGTCCTTCTAACACTTCTGAGGAAGGATTGGGGCTCCCTTTGGACAGAGTTTGTAGAGGAAGTAGGGTATTTATATTTAAGCCTACCCCTATTTGTAATTCACTTAATTTCATCTTAGTGAACAAATACGATCCTGTCCAAACATTCACTTTGAATCACGTAATTTGTAAAGTACATTATGACATAAGTTCTATTTTTTAATTAAAATAATAGGCCATTAACACTTTCCAATTGTCTTGGATAACTAAGTATTTGCAGTTAGATAACCTCAATATTTGCAGTATTTAAGGCATTTCGAATAGTAATTCTAAGGAAGGAAAAGGAATTACTGCAGAAATTATGGTAAATTTATGGATTTACCGTGGGTTGGTTGGTTTTTTTGTTGTTGTTTTGCTTTGTTTTTTGATCCACCATTCTTTTTCTTAGAGATTTTGCTCATCTTGTTACATTTTCTTGTTCTTCATGGAATGTAAGTAATTCAGACATACAACAAAACTACCCTTTTTCTAAAGTTTCCTTTTTGCCTTATCACATAAACATTGGTGTTTTACAGCTCAAATGTTAAATAATTGGATTCCTCATGCCTGATTGAAGGGGAAAATATCTGTGCAAAGATGTTAAAGAGAAGTTTTCAGAATGTTTGACAGCTGAAAATGGTACTGAGTTCTACAATCTAAAAAACACTGGAGCTTGCTTCTTAGCTTTTTCTAGGTTGCACCAAGTTTCATAAGAATTATTTTTTATTTTCTTATTTTGTATCACACAGGTTTTACAGTTGCAATGAATCTGTGATTAAGGTGGGAGTATTCTGTAATTAATATTAATCTGTAACCCAAAATGTGGCCTATATATTGACTTCCGAAAACATTTTTAGCTTTTCAGATAAAGGAAGGAAAATTGGCCATTCACCGCAATGAAATTTAAACTTTCAATTCACAAGTATTCCACCAAAGCTGACATAGTCATGATTGTAAAAGAATTAGGCAGAATGAAACCTACATATAGTTGGCAATTTTTTTGAATGCAACATTTTGCAACTCACGTGCAGTATGATTTCAATCTGAGTAGCCACCTGTATGTTCTGAAATCTATTTACTCTCTGGATTATGTTAGTGTGAAATTAGCTTTTTTTAAATAAAAGGAATGGGCCTGCTCATGCCTACACTGAAGTTATTTAGAACCAGACTGGGAAAGTTATTCATATGAGTCATCCTACTGAAGTATGAATTAAGCCCATTTCAAGCATTGCAGTCAATGGGTGAGCACTTGTTCACCAGTGTTCAGGAGTTTAGCATCTATTTTTCCCCCAGTCACTTCATACATATTTAAGTAATTAAAAACTAACAAAAACACAAATATAACTCCCACTGGGATTTTGAATCTTGTTAAATTCTCAGCCTCAGGCCTTCTATGGGCCAGATTCAACGCCCACTGCAGATAGTAAGAATTTTTCTGGTGATCTCAGTGGGCTTTGGCTCAAACCCTAAAAGCAAACCAGTTAATTGAAACAATCAGGGAATTTTTATAAAGTAAAAAGGGAAAAAATGATAAAATAACCTTCTAATGTCAAGTTTAAGTGCAAAAATCCTTCCATGTTTTCCTCTTTATCATCCTTCATGGACCTCATCTAAAAGGTTCTTTGGGTAAAAGGTGTTATCACTTTGATGAGTCCCAGCCCTTTGACATGAGGCAAAAGTCTTTTCTTCTCTGACAATAGCCCTGACAATACTAAGGAGAAGATCTGGGCAGAACGTGATGGGGAAACGCCACTGGCGATGAATTAGTGCTCCCTGCTGAAGGGCAGGTTGAAGATGCCTACCAGGTAAGTTTAGCATCTTTTCAGTAGGTATAAAAATCAGGATTCTTAATTTTTTTTGGTAAGATTCTTATCTAAAGCATAAGAGCTGAAATGGAAACTCAGTCTCAACATATATGTGATTGTTTCCCTGTAAATTTTTTTCTTCAGTTTTAAGTTTGGGGGATTTTTATCTGTTGCAATACTTCAGGCAATGATGTAACAAACTCTCTTCTGTCCTTACAGTTGCGACAGGCAGATGTGAAAAGGTTGAGAGACCAGGTAAAGTCTCTCAAAGTTTAGAGGCTGGAAAACCCATAAGATCAAGCTCTGTCATGAAATGTCTAGTGCTTTCTTCTTTTGATTGGAGTGAACACAACACACCTGTGGACACTATCATTATTATTGTTATTATAAATTCCATTTTTCTTTATGTCCTAGGCCTCGATGGCATGTAAAAGTACACAGGTAAGAAACAAAACTAAAAAAAAATGGGAAAAATTAACTAAGTATTTTAAAGCTAAAAGTATCAGGCTCTTCAGGTTAGTTCAGTTTATTTGTTTAGGGTTTTTAGTTGTTGTTATTTTATTTGAACTTGTTTAGCTCTAACTACCTAAAAGACACACAAATATAATTCAATTTACCCTTTGGAAATAGCAATATTGGTTAATACTAACACAAGGTAAAATCCTTGAGAAGAGAGGCATTTGTCATTTTCACATGTATTAGCAACTAGAGGCAAGCTTAGAGTTTCCCTCAAACTGCTAACTTGTGTCAGTACTACATATTGTTCATGGATAGTGAAGCAGAAACAACTGGAAAATAAACTAATATAGAGATCATCCATAATCTGGAGAATTTACGAAACAAGAAATACACACTGCTCAGCTACTTCTCAGAACACAAACTGAATCAGACAAGTTGAAGGAAGAAAGCAAGCAAGTTGAATACTTTAATCACTTCAGTGAAGAAGGCCTACTGTATAATTGCCAAACCTGAGGATATTTAGAAAGGACAAAATTGATTAGGAAGAAGTAAGGATACAAATGAATCAGAGGAACCATTAGCATGGAATTGTGTGTCAGGGACTGTGAGAAAAGCTTTATGTGATAAAAATATTGAAGTCAAACAGCAAAACAAGAAAAAGGAGGTTGGAGATGCACATCAAGAATTACCCACAATACGTCTTTAGCTACCTCAGATTCTGATGTTAAGAGGGTTTAGACTAGGTAAATACTTGGCTGGTAGACCTTCAGAGCAGTATAGTGGAGATTCAGTAGGTGGCACTATTCCTCCTGAGTCAGTGGGCCTAATTTTTCTCTCACTTGCAGTAGTGTAAAGTAAGAATAATTCTACTGTAATCAATGGGCTTACACTGATTTAAGTAAGACGAGAATGAGGCCCAGAATGTCAGCATAATAGAAGGTAGGGGTTTCTGAACCAATGGATGTATTGAGTTTGAGAGGTAAAACTAAAATTCTCGTAACCTGTTGTGGTTGAATAAAACCACAGGGCAACTTTCATAAGAGTGATGGTGCCAATCTCAGTAACTTGACCAAATAGCCGTTCAAGTAATTATATTTCTCTCCCCTGCATTACCTCTGCAGTTTCATTTAGTTATATAGTGAGCACCATTAAAAATGAATATTCACCACATTTCAGTTGTTACCATAGTATTTACTGTAGTCCTAGAAATAAGAAAGATAAATACTGTATGTTCTGAGGTAAACAAATACTATGGGCATTAACATGTCTGACTCTTAATGCAGCTTACTCTTGTGTACTTCTTAACTTCCTAACTTAGACCTCAATCCTGAAGTCCGAGACATCATGTAGACCCCTATGCCCGTATGGAGCTTCAGTGACTTCAGTAGGAATATGCATCGGTGTCAGGTTCCATCCATTCACATTCGTATTAAAGTCAGTAGGGTTTCACACAAGGGTCCATCCTCATGGATCAGATTGAAGGATCAACTCCTTGATCTGAGATGAATTTGAGGCACAACATTCAGATTTGGATGACATTTGGATATTTCAGAGCTGGGTAAGTTCAATATTCAGAGGGGAGCTCCACCCCCAATCCTCACTTAGCTTTACACGTGTATTAGTGTTCACATTGAGACATACATATCAGATTCACAATTTGGGCAGGTGATCTAGCGTGGACTGGTTCCTAAAATGGTGTAAATTGGAGTAACTCCATTAAAATGAATGGAGATACACCTACCAGCAAAGCATCTGGCACATTCCATGTAGTCTTGCCGTGTGCTGTTAAATGGCTGCATTTTAGTGTCAGGTGATGTGACCTTTCTAATATCCCTCACTTACCTCATAGTTTGTCCTGAAGTTTAATCTCAGATGCTGATCCTGTCATTTCTTTGCAGGTGCAGGATTATGAATCCACAAAGATTTTGCATTAGTGTGACCTTAATACGCATATTAAAAGCTCAGATGAAAGTCAGTATTGTGCAGAAAATAAAAGTGTGATTATATTTAGGTTCATTATAACGATTTTAATTATTTCAATATTTGCTCCCCACAACAGTAAAGGGCTTTAAAAAGCTTTACCTTATCTCCATATGATATACTTTAAAAAGATCCTGTTCAAGACAGAAAAGTTTAAGTAATGTAACAGACCATAGAAAATCTCTTACTATAATTAAGATACAGGTGAAGAAATGCTTACTCACCTTGTAACTATAGGAACAATGAGAACAAGTCACCTGAATGTTTTAAAATATTTTTCTCACAGTTTATAATAATCCTCCTCGAAGCTTGAAATCTGTTTGCTTACCAAATATTCATTAGCTAATGTTTGTACAGTGCTTTGAAAATGTGAAGCGCTAAATATGTGCTAATTATAATTATAATTACTTTATTACTACAAAAACCATTTTCTTTCCCTCTCGTTTTTTCTTCTTGCAAGGATGCTCACAGATGCTGGGCTAACATCTTTATTTTTCCTATAGGAGAGGATTAGGAAAGCGTTTGCTTTGAAAAAAAGAGACATTACCATGGCCTTTCATATGTAGCCAAAACATAATAGGTCAAAAATCAAATGTGGTGCCTGTTAGCCTTAACAATCCCCCTTTTTGCAATTGCCCTTGATGGGCTTCATCCTAAACCCATTCCAGTGAATGGGAATCTTCCCACTGATTTCACTGAGTTGGTTCATACCCTATTTTAGAGGCTCATTCACTAGGGCTAACTCTTTATGTTCAGAGACAAATCCAGTCCCTCTCTAGGAGGGACTGCTCCAAGCTGGTTCCCCCAGATTTCCTGTGCCTGCTTGTTCTTAGTACTTCTTCCCTATATTTTTAGAAGTGAAGGGTTCACAGCTGTACCCTCATCCTCCCTGCTATTGGTAGCCTGCTGCATGCTTCACACATTTCCCCTCCTTCATTATTTCATGATTATTGTTTTTGTGTCTTCTTAGGGCAAGGAGTCCCAGGAGTGCACCTTCCTTCTCTCCACTAACACTTTTCCTACACAAACAGAGTACATTGCAGCTGTCTTTCTGATGTGGAAAGGAACAAATCCCAACTCTTGTGATGTTGGAGTCTTCATCAAACTGGCAATCGTGCATGTGGGCACCTGTGCCCTTCCTTCCTCCCGCGTCGCTAGCTCTGCTTGTTGCAGCTGCTTTCTCCAGGCCTTTTTTCTTCTTACATCCCTGTTTCCCTGAGTGACTCAGTCTCTTATTCCCACTGTATAAAATTAAACTTTCCTATCTTCATTGTCTGGCATCTCAGAGCCTAGCTGTTGCCAATATCATACCACTCTACCTGCTCCCTATTTCATTTCCTAGTGGAGTAATTCAGTCATTTAACTTTGTATGTGCATTTCCTGGCATAGTTCTAATGAACAAAATGACATGTTTTTAATTAAAAGGTGCATGTAAGCAACAAGAAAGGGGCGAAATTGGTAACATTAACCACTGGAACAATTTACCAAGACCTATGGCAGATCCTTCAACATGACAATTTTTAAATTAATATGGGATATTTTTCTAAGCTCTGCTGTAGGAATTATTTTAGGGAAATCTATGGCCTGTGTTATACAGGAGGTCAGGCTAGGGGCTGGTCTCCACTGGGGGGGGGGGGGGAATCGACTGTAGATATGCAATTTCAACTACGTTAATAACGTACAGGGCTGGCGACAGAAATTTGGGGGTCCCCTACTCTGATCATTTGGGGGGCCCCCCAGCCCAGCCGGATTGCAACCCCCAGTACCCCGTGGGTTGGGCCTGCCCTAGGCTCAGCAGGCTGGGGCCCTCTCCCTAGAGCTCAACTGCTCCTTAGCTCCCAGCTGCCTCGCCCACGCCCTGTCCCAGTCCGGGTACTCTGCTCTCTGCAGCCAGGCCCTGTCTCCCTCTGCATACAGAGGAGACTAACTGCCTCTCTGTCCTGCCCCTCAGGCTTTTATCCAGCCTGAGCGTTTGGGATGTGGCCACCCAGCTGAGCCTGTTTCCCACTCAGCCGGGGAATCAGCAGGCTCCCTGCCACAAACCCCTCCCAGGGCTGCTTCCAGCCCCCTTCCCGGGCTACTCCAGCCCTTTTAAGGGGGGGGGGAGCGGGTGGTCACCCCGCTACACCTCCCTTTTGAGTATACAGGAAGGAAAGGCAGCCCGTTCTGTGGGTTTACATGATGTAGACACATCTACAGGCAACTGGACTGAGATCACCAACTGATTTCACACGAACCCTCAAACACTGACAAGCTGTTAACGGGTTCCAGCCGTTTTGGGCTTGGATCAGTGGTTTTGAGGTTAAAGGCTCCATAAACCTTACGCAAAACTATGGAACACTTATGCACCATTTATATTCAAGAACAACCAATTAAAATAAAAAAGAATTTGCTGGAGCTGGACAGAGAAGGGTAATTACATTTCACAAAGGATTGTGATATTTCAAAATTTGGTTTAATCCAGTTCGGAATAAAAACCAAAACGATTTGAAATTCTCCATGAAAGGGAATGGGGCCCCAACTTCCAACCCATGGATCCTGGAAACCCAGGCTCCCCACCAGTTCCCTAGCAACCTGCCTTGGTTCTGCATAACTTTTGTGAAATCCAACCACCTCTGCAAAATAATTTAAGTTTACCAAACTGGCAAATTTTGACAAAATTTTGTTGGATTATTTCCAGCCAGCATTGGAATTTATATTACAGTGAAGCATGTGTTAAAGGTCCACGCTTTATTAAGAGGTCATCTGCCCTCAGCAACCATCCTGACTTACAAGTATTTTTCAATGATAAATCATCTGCAATAAGTGGCTACCTCAGCAACATGAACAATGAACATGGGATTGGTTCTAGACACAATAGCCACTCATAAGTGACCGACAGAACTTCTTTTGAGCTTTAATGTCAACAGGACACACAGAGAAAGGGTGAATCCAATGGTAAGTCACTAACCTAAGAACTGGGATATTTATTGTGAGAAAAATAGTCTATATGGATACAGATCTATATATATATAAAAGTCAAATGGTGTATGCGTGCATGTATGTATGTGTGTATGTATGTATGCTTACTCCATCCACACCGTTTGAGCTAGAGACTTGAAATTTGGTACAGTTAGAGGTTTTAGGGTCCTAATGACCGTAAGAGTTGAAAATTTTTCAAATCTCACCTCTGATGCCCCCCAGAGGTAAAATTCTTTAAAAGGCCAATCACATCAGCTGGGCAACTGCTGTTCTCTGTGACATAGTTATGATGTCATAATACCCCCTCCAACAGACACCGCACTCGTTCAGCTCTCTGCCCCCTCCCCCCTCCAACGGAACCCCGGAATCCCTCAGCTCTCTGCCCCCTCCCCCCTCCGACGGACCCCGGAATCCCTCAGCTCTCTGCCCCCTCCCCACCTCCGACGGACCCCGGAATCCCTCAGCTCTCTGCCCCCTTCCCACTTCTGATGGACCCGAGTTGGGTTTGGTCGGAGGGTAAGTGAGGTAGGGGTGTCGGGTTTGGTCGGGGGGTGAGGTGGGGGTGTCGGGTTTGGTCGGGGGGGTGAGGTGGGGGTGTTGGGTTTGGTCGGGGGGTAAGTGAGCCGGGGGTGTTGCGTTTGGTCTGGGGGTGGGTGGGAAGGTGTCAGGGTGGGTGAGGGGTGGGGTTGGTCAGGGGGTGAGGGTTTGGTGGGGGGGGGTAAGGTGGGGGTGTTGGGTTTGGTTGGGGGTTGAGGAGTGGGGTCGGGGTTGGTCGAGGGGTAAGTGAGGTGTGGGTGTCGGGTTTGTTTGTGTTGGTAGGTAGGGGTGTCGGGTTGGGTTGGGGGGGAAAGTGAGGTGGGTGTGTCAGGTTTGGTCTATGGGGGGTGAGGTGTGGGTGTTGGTCAGGGGGTGTTGGGGTTGGTAGGGGTATGACATGGGGGTGTTGGGTTTGGGTGTGGGGGTGAAAATGTGAGTCGGGGTTGGTCGAGGGGTAAGTGAGGTGGGGGTGTCGGGTTTGGTCGGGGGGGGTGAGGTGGGGGTGTCAGGTTTGCTCTCTGCCCCCTTCCAACGGACCCCGCACTCGCTCAGCTGTCTGCCCCCTCCCCACCTCTGACTGACCCGAGCAACGCCGGGTATTTTCACTAGTTCTATATAAAAATGATTTTCCTTGTTATTTTGATAAATTTGAAAGGAACTGTCAAGGGCAGAAATTTCCAAAGGAGGAATTGCTTGGCCTCATACAATATTTCATCTGCTTTGTTTGCAAGACAATAGGGACCATTGGTCATAAGATGTTTAAATGTCTTTTTATTTTTGCATATGGATGAATGTTGATTTGATGTAGTTTTTTTTAATTATGAATGTAGATTTTTGCAGTCCAGCTGTTCAGAAGTTGATTTCTTTTAAGACCTTGTCACCCTGAGGATTTTAGCCATTTTAGAAGTGATTTCCATTCTTCATTTCATTCCCTTTTGGGGGATGATGAGCATGGAGTGGTATGCGACAACTGATATTTTAAGAAGATTGCTGTTTACACATGGCTTTTCCCAGATATGTCGCTAGCGGAGCAAGGACTGAATCTGAATCTGACGGGTCATGTTGCATGGTGATAAGGGATACACCTAATTCACCTGGAGCCTCAGAAGGATGTACTGTAAGGCATAGTGAGCATAGATTGGAAACCTTGAAAAGCCAAGGTAAGATCAGCAAGCCTTTTCCTTTCAGGCCAACCCTGCCATATAGGCAAGAATCTCCAGAATCCCAGAGTCCCTGATGAACTGTGGGGGAGGAATTCATGACATCAGCTAACAGTTGCCCTTGATTAGTCTTTTGCTAGCAATAAGCTGTGCCAGCAACATGTGATTCAATAAATTGAGCCATAAGCAATATGGAATGATATACCTGCTTGTTTCAGGAGCCTCTTTCTTCTTTCCTTCACAACCCAAATAAGAGTTTCATGCTGCTTATTGCAGCTCCAATATTTCCAGGCTGAACTCCTGTACTTCCTGCAATAAATGCTCCAGTATGAAGGGGGTAATCTGATCACAAGGCAGAGACCGAACTGGCTGACAGGTGAGTAGGATAAAATAGGCACCAAATCAAATGAAGTTATTTTATTGTGCTGTGTTGGGGTTGTCTTACTACTAGGTGGGGTGGTGATTTGAGAAAACCAACCCTTTCATTTGATTCTTCTTGGAGCAGATTCTAGCAGTCTCGCTGTACGTACTCTGGGTAATGGCTTATCACCAATGATGGAGAAGGCGGTTAGCTTCTTTCTCAAAGGTTTCACTATATATAAAATTTGATCGCACGACCAACTCCTTTCTAATGAAAAAAAATTGTCTTGGATTAAAAGCTTCAAGCAGAAATTTAGTACAGGTAATTGATAAATGAGAAAGCAAGAGGACAATCATAGTGTAGGGGAAATTTCACATTTCATTTTATGTAAACACCAGAAATATAATTTGGCACTAATGCTAAACTGCTTTCCGGGTATTCTACGATAATAGAATAGATAATCTACGATAGGCGAGACCTATATATTCAGCACATTGACTCCTGTTTGTGCTTTGTTCTTTCCTATTCAAACTCACGATGGGCTTGATCCAAAGCCCATGACAATTAATAGAAAGATTCCGTGACTTCAGGGGCCAATGCATCAGGCCTAGTGGGATCTAAGGGAAGTCATGTGACAACTTTGATCCAATTTAATTCTCTTTTTATGCCTCTCCATCAGTTGAGGTAGGAGGTAAATCTGTACTAAAAAGGCATCTGGGGACTCCCCTGGCTTCGGTCCTATACCACTAAAAAGTATGTTTGTGTGTGTTTGCACGTGTCTGTGATTGAGAGATAGACAGAAAGAGATGGATGGTGATTTCATTTTATCAGGTTGCTACTTTACACACCTTGTAGAAAAGGTTTTCCTGGGGGGCATAGCAAGCATAAAACACTGCACATTTTTGATCCGTTGTTTTAAAGGGAATATTAAGAGATTAATATGTTACGATGTTATCAACTGAGATTCTAGAAAAAGAACTGTTAGCCATCTTTTATTTCAGCAGTAGGACAAGCATTTACACATGTGACAGTTCACGAAAGAAGCTAAAAGAAAGTCAGTGTGGCATCTACGAGAGAGAATCAGAAGAAAAAGAATGATATGCATTTTTACTAATCACCATTACTACATAACATCCTTGTCAGCTGAATTATTTAACTGTGCATTTGCTATTATGTTTGCACTTCATGCTGTCACATACATCAGGGTACATTTTGCTATTCTCTCATCTCGTCTTATTATGTATAGCTGACAATTTGTCAAATTTCAAAAGGCCATAATACACATAAAAAATAACCAAAATGATCTAAGAGTCATCAGAAACATGTTCATCATAGTAAATATGCAGGCACAGGGATCTCCATGGCTCTCTAGCTCCATAAAGCTGGACCCAAACAGAACTAGACTGTTCTGTTCAGGAAGGAGCTATTAAACACAGTACATTACCAGGAAGCATTACTTTAGACAACTGAACAGCAATGTCAGCTACTGCAGAATTTGCATAATGCTTCATTAGCATTTTCAGATGCATGTCCCAGTCAGGTTTAATATTAATGCATCTACTCCAGTGAATTTGAGGATCTGGCCCTTTAAGTTCCAGCTAGTTCTAGTTAAACACTCTATTGTTATTTTTTCTGTTTGCTATAAAGTCTATGAAGAGGCAACTCAGCATGCACAAATTCTCAGAAATGTAATGGCTTCCAAAGCTTTCTGAAAGTTGCTTAAAAAGGGAGGAACAAGGGATGGCACTTCTTTTTTTAGAGAGATGATTTGTATTCGTTTTGCAAGTACCCAAATGCACATCATGCAGGCTTAGAAATGCACACAATAGTCATAATAATAAAATAATCATTAACTCACATATGTTTGTACCAAAAGCATAATTTATGCTACGAATAATGAAACTTGTGGTGGGAATGGCTCAGATTTCACTAACTCGGATATAAATCAAGAACAACTCAACTGAAGTCAGTGGAGTTGCCCTGGTTTCAGACCTGAGAAAGTGAGTGGAGAATCTAGCTCAATAGCTCAGAACAAAAAGCAGTTTACTCCTCCTTTTCACACAACCCCACTAGCAAATAAAAACATGAATATTCATGTATTAGTCTGAATGACAAGCATAACAAAGGGACCAGACAATGTCATTCATTATTTAAAGCAAAAAGAAAGTGTCTGCCAACCCTCATTGTTTATATACAGCATTTGCGCTGGCTTTTGCGCTCCATCTAAACCTTGTTTGACAGTGCCTGGGCCAAATCCCGCTCTCACACCAGACTGAAGCAAGAGTGAATCCACTGGCATCACAAGATTTACACCCCTAAATGCAGCTAGGAACGGAATTTGGCCAAGTGATTTTTTTTTTCTTCCAGATTACTCAATCTGTTTCATTGCAAATAGGCACTCTGCTCTTGTTTCACTTGCAGTTGCACAGCTGTTCTCTTTCAGTGTGACCCATCATCTGTCTGACTGACTGTGAAAATAATGACAAAGGAGACTGAGTCTGGATTAGTACATTTTACAGCAGACGTCATTTAGCAGAAGGAAAAGGTATGAGCAGATCACTCTGTCTCTCTCTGTCTCTGCTCAATGGACTACATTTATTCCTGTTTTCTGAATAGGATTCCGTAAAGACTTCAGGAAATAATTTAAGAGTATTGGTGCTTTTCTTTATTATTGGATTAGAAATTGAACATCATTGGCCTCTACAAACCAAGGAGCGGAAGGCGGAATGAACCTGCTTTGCATTATGAGTAGTGTTTCACCTTCGTATTATATGCTAGGCCATTTCCTCAATTTGCAGACTCCAAAGGCCTAGCGTCACTGTCTTACTTTTAGTTTTAATGTTAGAAATCAAATTAATTGGAGAGAATTTTGGAAGAAATAATTAGTGTAAATGGAAAAAGGTTACAGATGACAGCTGAAATAAGCCTTTATTCCCACAACCATCTAAATTTTAGAGGGTGACTTGATTACATCTCTTTTCATGTTGCATGAAATCATAGACAGCTCAAGAGAAAGTTTGCCAGAATTCAAGTGGATACTGTGCTTCTGCCTTAAATGCCACAAATCACTCAAAAAGCTGTTTATGTGAAAAACAACATACAAGGCATGGGCTTGCACTTTATTGGATGGTTATGGAGGAGGTGTGCACCTTCTGTGCTAAACACTCCTAATCAGGAATGGCCTAATCAAACTATGCTGGTTTACATCAGCTGAAGATCTGGACCATCATTATTTCTTCAAAACAAGCTCAAAATTATACTTTACCTATTCTATCATAACTAGTCAGAAACAAAAAGTGTAAGAATTAGAACAGGAGAATTATTGAAGTATTTAAATGACATAACAAACAAATGCTTGTGGAAATCATCAACTGAATGGATAATAATGTAATCCACTCTTGCTAATATTTGACAAAACTTGTTCAACCATCGGGATATAAAAATCATCAAGTATGATTTCATCTATATTCTATAGGACAACTACAGTGAAGCAAAAAGGGAAACATTTATTGCATTATACATGTACATACTTTTGCTCTCTGCTTATAGTTAGGAGAAATTTCACTTTGGAATCACTATCTTTTTTAATGTGAGAGTAAAATGTGTAAAGACCTAGCCACCAAGAGTAACAACAATAGAAGTCATCTCCTCTCATTTGCATTATGCTATTAAGTGTTTATGACAATGCTATCAATGCAGTGCAGTCAGAAAAAAATCTTAGTTTCCAATATATGCCTTGACGTGAACAGAACTTCCAAACATTTCAAAACTCATTGGTCAAATTTAATGTAACACTTATAAATGCTTAATTAATGAAGAATAAAAATATAAGAGAAATTGCTTTCTTTACCAGTACTATTTAATAAGGTGTGCGAATAGCATGTTTTAGCATTGCATAAATACTTTTATGTGCTTTGCTGGCCTCCAGTCATATCGTCTTTGGCTTTGATCTTGTCCGCTCTCATTATCTAAGCAGGGTCTGATTTGATTTGGTACCTGGATGACAGAACTCTGTGAAAAATCTACATGCTCGATATACATGGGTTAATCAATGAATTCCTTTTAAGTCAGTACTAAAGCACAGCCCCAGCATGGTTCTAGGGGCATTGTATCATCAGAGTTGTTTTTCTGCTGAGATGTTAAACTATGGGCCAAAACACTAGTTTTGAATGGATTTTATTGGTAAATGTTGATAAATGAGGATTTTACCATACCTACACAAACTGACAAAAATATTTCCATTGATAATCAAAATTTAGAGATAGGGAAAGTAAGAAAAATGCTGCTTGAGAACGTATTAGAACTTGACTTATTAGAACTTGGTTTATTTTGACATATGAAGTTGACAATTTGTGTTTTAATGGTTGTAAAATTTTAACTTTTTGAATCTCATTGTCTGTTTTCAGTAGATAATTATTGTCTGATCCGCCTATGGTCTGACATTCCCATAATTTCCTACAACTGGGACAATTTAAATCGATACAAACTTTTAAAACAATTCAAAATAAATATTGATGATTCCAGCTGAAATTATTAAAAAAAAATGTTGCCAAGCCTAATCATCATTGGAAAATTGGTCTCAATTCAGCGTGATGAAATTCAATAAAGGTAAGTGCAAAACACTTCACTGAGAAAGGCAAAATCAAATGCAAAACTACAAGATGGACAATGACAGGGTAGGCAGTAGTGCTGCTGAAAAGGAACTGGGGGTTATAGTGGATCATAAACTGAACATGAGTCAACAATGTGATGCAATGTGATGCAGTTAGAAAAGGCTAATATTATGCTTGGGTGTATTAGCAGCAATGTTGTATGTAAAATGGGAGGTAACAGTCTTGCTCTACTCGGCGACGGTGAGGCCTTAACTGGAATACTGTGAGAGCAATAAAATGATAAAGTTTTAGAAAACCTGACCTGTGAGGAGAAGTTAAAAACTGGGCATGTTTAGTCTTGAGAGAAGAGGACTGATGGAGGACTGATAAGAGTCTTCAAATATATTAAGAGCTGTTGTAAAGAGGACAGTGATCAATTTTTCTCCATATCCACTAAAAGTAGGACAAGAAGTAATGGACTTCATCTGAAGCAAGGGAGATTTAAATTAGACACTAGGAAAAAAACTTTCTAACTATCAGAGTAGTTAAACTCTGTATTAGGTTTCCAAGGGACATTGTGGAATCCCTATAATTGGAGGTTTTTAAGAACAGGTTGGACAAATACCTGTCAGGGATGGCCTAGGTTTTCTTGGTCCTGCCTAAGCACAGGGGGCTGGATTTAATGACTTCTTAAGGTCTCTTCCAGACCTACATTTCTATGATTAGTTATTATTAGAAAGCATGACCCTTTTCATAGGATTAGAATGATATTAGCCCTTGTATTATGGCTCAGATTATTACATATTGTTTTCAGTCTATATAATTTTCATAGGACTGTCTGTCTATCTGTTTTCCTCTGGAGGCTTACCTGGATAAATTAGTGTACATTTCTTTATCTGAGAAATAGTGTTGTATACCCCTTGGTATAGATGCCCGGTGTGCATCCACCCCTCTGGCAGCCACACTTCAGTGGTAGTTATGATTTCTACATAATAATATTTAACACTCCTATGGCAGTTTCCATTGCCAGATCTCAATGTGCTTTACAGAAAGCAGATAAGTATTACTATCCTTCTTTTTCAAAAGGGAAAATTCAGGCCCCAAATTTCTGTCCCTGATTTATGAGTTAACCAGTTTCACTAAAACTATATGTAGGGATATTTTTTAAGACTGGCAAAAAGGAAGGACAATTTTGCTTTAACCTAATGTAGAGCACAATCCATCTCTCAGTGGTGCCAATGGGAAGTCGTCACATCAATAGGATTTTGATTGGACCCTACACTCTGAATTCAGAAGCCATACCTATATTTGATGAATACATTATCTCAGTAGTACTGAACTTGTGTTTCAACAAGAAAAAAACAATACTTGGTCTCATGCCTAAAATAGTGGAATTGAATGTTATTTTCAGGACATGTTTTCCTTCATCATTTGTAGGTGCAATGGGCTTTTCCTAGTGATGCTTTGAATGCTTAATTTCAGGACACATCTGTTTTTCCTCTGGACTTAACTTTTTAAAGTAACCTTTCAGAAGATGAAAGCGAGACATGAAACATTTTCATTTTCTTGTAGAATCTCATTTCTCATCTCTCAAGAGATTGTTCCATTTGGGAAGTGTCTGTTTTACTTTAAATGATAGCAACTTGTTTGAAAAAAGAAAGACTCAGGTAAAAAAAGAAGTTTGTGAATAAAAAAGCCACACAAAGTGGAGTTCTTTTTATTTTAATTAATCTCCACAAAAATTAACTGTACAGTTTAAAGGCTGAAGCAAGCTAATGCTTCACAATTGAAAGATATAATCAGATAATTACCGCTTTTTAATGAATATTAAAACATCAAATATTCAAGCCTTGCAGCTCTCTTTGCTTTTAATAATCTGCTGTAATGTTTTACTTTATACCCTGATTATAATTCGGGAAATTCAGTGCAACTCACCGGGAGTGAAATTCACTCCTGTGAATATGGGATTCCATAAACCTCAGTGCCAAAAGCCAGTGCATTTACCACTCACGTCTCACTTGAGATCTAAAAATAGGGCTTCAACAGGACATAAGTGGTACATAAACTTGAACTGACCCGGTGCCTAGGAGTGAATTTCGTGTCTTATGAACAAGCTAACCTTTTCCCATATCCCTGAGCTCAGGAATGTTGTGATTCCCAGCAATTCTAGTCAGGGGAGTATTTAAAACATTAGAGGCCATAGATTTGTGGCAAGAAATAAAATAATAATATTCAACAATAATCCGAAAGACATAAAAGCACTGCAGTGCAGCCAGGTGTCAATTGTCATTAACTCATCTCCACATTTTGCATGAAGGGCAGGAAATGCCATGTGGCTGCCAAACAAAACGTAGTTGTGGGAGCAATGGGAGGGAAAACAAAATTGGATTCCATCTACCCTGGAAAAGCAGAGCATGCTAATTACAGATTTTCCATTGCTGATTGATATTAATGGAATGGAGACAGAAAATAGAAAATGGAGACAGAAAAAATATAATAAAACATTGCAATTTTAAGGCACAGTCCTGTTACCTGTTCACACATAAGTTGTCTGATGCGCACTAAGCAGGTTATTAAGGTTGAAAGGATGGGACACTTGTTCTGTGTGTGTCAGCCCAGATCCTAACTCCCATTAATTACCATAGGAGTGAGGCACCTAAATACTTTTGAGGATCCGGACTATCATTAGAATCATAGAATATCAGGGTTGGAAGGGACCTCAGGAGGTCATCTAGTCCAACCCCCTGCTCAAAGCAGGACTAATCCCCAACTAAATCATCCCAGACAGGGATTTGTCAAGCCTGACCTTAAAAACCTCCAAGGTCCTACAAATGTTCTTATAAAAGATGTTGATGCAGACCCTATGCTTACTTTCCCTATCCATTGTTCTTCTGTCCCGCCCAAAAAAAGAAAGGGGGAGAAAAGAACAGGAGAGAAGAAATTGTGTTGAGCAGGAGGAAGCTGACAGACAGTCAATGAACCAAACTGTTGTCTGGTCAATATGAGCAGAATTTAATGAAGTCTATTTATGTCCTTCCTGGCATTCTCAAGTCCGCATTCTCACATTCTCAAGGCCGCCAAAGAAAGCTGTCCATGTCCAGATGTGAGACATGTATTTTTTTGTATTGCATTGGGATCGTCTTGTCTTTACATTGCATTCATCAGTGCTTAGACCTATTTAATGGCATTTCAGTGACTCGAACAATTCACAGTTCTGAAGTAGAGCCGAAAAATGCTGCTGGCAACAATGAAAGGGGCAGGAGGGAATTCTTGGTAAACCTGTCTCTTCCTCTTCCTGGAGTTTCAGGGGAGTTTCAGGTTCCCCTATCAGCAGCAAGACACTTTCTATTTCTTTTATGAAATGCAAACCTAGTGATTTGAACATTTTAATGTGCAGGTATAAATCTTTCAATGCTTTTTCTATTTCTTTCTGGCTGGTATCAGATGTAACAAGCTGAATGCAAAGAAAGAGACTACTCCACCTTTGAGATGAAATTTAAATATAAAATAAAAGTGACCTATTTTGGGAAGCACTTATAACTGCCTTTTGGGGCCTAGTCAGAAATCCCTACTACTTTCTTGTTTTTCTTTTTCATTCTCTCAGGCTCTTTCCCTCCCAATTGTTATTTTTAAGGCAGTTGATCTCTTTATATCCCAAACCTGCTGTCTTTTAACACCATAACTAAAACATTTATTATGGTCACACAAAGTCTAGTTTTCTTACAATACTTTTTGCTAATAAAAAATGATGCCCATTTGTCATCTTACTGTTCATGATCCATTGGAAAATGCTCGCCTGTGTATTTGCTTTTCCTTTGCTCACACACCCGCAAGCACAACTGCAGACTCCAAAGCTTTGGAACAATGAGAACCATGATCCAAATTATGGTATGTACTTTTGGCAGGACTCTAAAGGCCCTTTGATGTTAATGTGAGTCATTCAGTTGCCATTAGATGTGGCCCAAAACAAGCATCATAACTGTGGAACATTTAATAATGCTGTGCCTTGTTCATTGGTATTAGGTCTATATTATGTGTTCAATCTATGTTCTGTGTCTTTATATCTGAGGATCTGGGAAATATCTCATGACCCAAGGGTATATTACCTAAGTATGCTCAATGGCACTGAAAGGGTGAAGCAGCTTCAAAGGCATCCAGTATAGATTATGCAGGAGTGTCAACATCAAGAATGCATTGTGTTAATGCATTTCTCCTGCTTGATAATATAAAAACACACCTGTCTTTCTAGACCTGGTTTTGCACCACTGTAGTCAGTAGGACCTTTGCCACTGAATTCAGTGGGTACAGGATCAGTCGAGAAAAGAGCTGCTCCAAAACCCATTAAGTCAAAAGGAGTCTTTTCCATTGACTTAAATAAGGCCACTAGCGAGCCTCATTGGAGACTGCACTTGTATATGAAACATATTATTATCCCAGACACTTTTTATATTTTATGAAGAAATGCATGGGGATGATGATTTACAGACTATATGCCTATTCAGCTGTAGGAAGGAAACACATAGACATGATAACCATGGTTCTGATGATTATATTTAGCTTTCTCACTACAATATTTTAATTTTCTTTTTCATGCTGTTTGTGTTGCCTTAGAAAGCAAATGTTAAAAGGTTTTGAACTCATGACATTTTTACTTTTCATTACACAAAGAAAATCCTCCAGTGATAACTCACATATGTTGCAATTGGAGTCAAAGATGTTAGGTAATATATATAATGTAGTTGGATTTCAATATTTTGCATTTACTATATATATTCTTTTCATGTTAATCTCTGTTGCCATTAATTTTGAGAATCTGTGCCTTAAAACTACTTTAAACAATAATAAAAGCAATAATTTTAACAGGAGTGTGAATATACTTGTATTGGTTTTATACTTACTTAGGTCCTGATCCTGCAAATGTAATGCTGACAGACTCTGGTCATCGGTGGGAAGGATCGAACCTTGGACCTCTGGAGTTAAATGCATGCTCCAAAAGCCATATGACTCTTAGAAAAGGCTCTAGAGCAGACTCATTAATATCCTTGGTGCCACTAGATGGGACAGAACACCACACACAGGATGCGTGTGGGTTATACAAACACTTAGGCTAATGCTTAATTATACTACCATGAATAGTCCTATAGAAATCAATGGGGTTAATCATGGAAATAAAATTAAGCATGTACATAAGTGCTTGCAGGAGAGGGACATTAAATTTTATACTTGAATAAATTCCTCTTCGTTGGACTCTGATATTCTCTATTTCAGAATAAAGTTTTTATTCTGTAAGGCATATACACTGATTAGATGATTGTTTATGAGTGAATAAATATTGTTTCTCTAATCTTTTTTTTTTTTTTTTTTAAAAAAGAGTATTCCACTCACTCTCAACCAGTAGGGCACCTCAGCTACTGTAGTAGGAGTTAAAAATTCTGAATTCTCTGGAATCTTTTTTGGTTTTACTTTGACTACATTGGGCCAGATTCTTCTCTGGTTCACTAAAATAATGCCTCTGTGATTAACTTCTATGGGCCATGCTTCTAAAATAGCGCATCTTATCCTCCACTTACCAGCTGAGAATTTACTTTTTAGGAGATATTAACATGATTATAGCTCATTATCTACTCCCTGAAGAAGTGCAATCAACTTAGAGCCCTGTTCATGAAATAAAACATATGTTGGTCAAAAATGAAGGATAGTACCACCAACTCGTGACTTGAACAAAATAGGGTATGTTAAATGAGACCTTACTCTTGTTTTAGAGAAAATTACAGATATTAGTTGGCTACTCAGTAGGAGTTTAAGATACAAAAAAAAAAAGCAGGTTGGTCCTTATATATTGTTGATAAATATAATAATAATAATACCTGGAAGGCATGCAACTTCTATAGGAATTCAAAGATCTGGTGATGTTGTCAGACAGATGGGCACGAGAGATGACCTTAGTATTTGTGTTTGGTATGGACTAGAGTTGGAGAATGTGGAGGAAAGGGAATCCAAAAAAGGGGGGGGGGGATTATAATACTCATGATGTTAGATGATAAAGGCCTGGACATGAGTTTCATTGGTGTGGATAGAAAGATTAGCTTTTAGAATGCTATAGAGAATAAAGCAGCAGGATTTGGACACGGCTGGCTATATTGTGAAAGGGAGGAGTCAATGGTGAGATGCCCTACAAACCTAGCACTGTACAATATCAATAGATCTCACATTAAATGTATTAAGAACTGGCTAACGGACAGATCTCAACAAATAGTTGCCAATGGGGAATCAGCATGAAATGGGTGTTTTTCCACTGCAGTACAGCAGGGCTCTGTACTGGACCTAACACCATTCAATGTTTTCATCTGTGATCTGGAAGTAAATATAAATTTACCACGGATAAAATTTGTGAATGACAAAGATTGGTGGAGTAATAATGACGAGGACAGGGCAGACATACAGACTGATCTGGATCATTTGGTAAGATGGGCCTAGTATAGAAAAACAAAGTTTTAATACAGCCAAATGCAAAGTTATACACCAAGGAGCCAGAAATGCCACACTCACAGACTAGGCAGGAGGTTCTGTATCATGGGAAACAGTGGCTGTGAAAAGGATTTAGGGTTCATAGTGGAAAAGCAATTCACATGAGTTCCCATTGGGATGCTCTGGAAAAAGGGGCTAATACAATATTTCGGTGTATAAATAGATCGGTATAGAGAGGAATAGAGAGGTGATTTTTTCCTCTGTATGGCACTGGTGAAACTAATACTGGAAGGCTGTGTACATTTCTTGTTTTGTCTTTTGTAAAAATATGTTGAAAAATCAGAGAGCATGCAGAAGAGAGACACAAAAATGATTCATGGGCTGGAGAAAATGTCTTATGGTGAGACACTTAGGGAACTCCATCTTGTCTAACTTAACATTTTTTAACTGAGGTGACTCAGTTAATGTGTACAAGTACCATCAAGAGGAAAAAATACAATGTGATAAGGGGTTCTTACATCTAGTGCAGACAGGTACAACTTTGGACCTGATTTGGGGTCAAGGTTCCATGTGTATAAGACTAGCTACCTCACTGCGATCGATTAAAGAACCAATGTCTGGAAGTCAGAGGTGAAGGTAACATTAAGCACCTACCAGTATGGTGGCCCAGCTCTGGACCCCAGCAGAGGCAGGGCCTCAGGTGGAAGGGCGGGGCCTCTGGTAGGGCTGGAGACATTATCCTCCTCCAGCCAGCCCATCCACCCTGCGTGGCCTGCCCAGGGGCCTGTTAAATTACCAGCACCAGGCCAGCTGCCCCTTTTGCTCCCCATGTCGGTGGCCCGGTGTGTGTGTGGGACAGTCAAAGGGGCAACAGCCATGGCAGCACTTTAATGTCAATTGCGTACGGGTCAGTACCAGCATCCCCTCTCTACAGGTACACCATACTGCCCCACTTTCACCCCTGCTGAAAGCTGAAGCCAGACAAATTCAAACAGGAATTAGGCACACATTTTTTACACTGAGGGTGATTAACAGTGGAACAAACTCCCAAGGAAACTGGTAGATTCTACACTTCGTGATATCTCCAAATAAAGACTAGGTGTCTGTATGCAAGTTATGTTTTAGCCAAACACAAATTATTGGACTCAATATATGAATAACTAGGCTTAATGGCTTAATATCTAGGAGGTCTAACTGGATGATCTGATGATACCTTCTGGTCTTAGCCTTGGTCTACACTGGGAGGGGGGAATCAATCTAAATTACACAATTTCAGCTACAAGAATAATGTAGCTTAAGTCGAAGTGCTTAGACCTACTCACCGCCGCATCTTCGCTGTGGTGAGTCGACTGCTGCCACTCCCCCGTTGACTCCACGTTCCTGTCACGCCAGTGGACTACATGAGTCGATAGGAGAGTCCTCGGGGGTTGCTTTATTTTGTGTAGACAAGGCTATCTGCAGATCCGGCGGGTAGTAAGCTATACCCTTAATCTCTGTAAATATGACCGAATAAATGACAGAGAGGACGGTGGTGTTATTAACAGTGAAGGAAAATAGAGAAATGGGATTTTAGGTACAAGACACTGAAAATATACTATTCTATGTCCAGTCTATCAGTTTTAACCCACTCTTGTTGAGCCTGGGAAGTCAATGAGAGTTTGTCATTAATGTCAATGGATGCCTGATCAAGCGATAATTCCTTTCTGCTCTCCCATAAATTTTCCTGCATGCTCTCATACCAACTCTCCAAATGAGACAATCCTATATTTGATGACATGGCACACGGAATGGGCTAATTTTGTTCATGCCAGCAGTAGAGTGGAAGATGCATCTATTGTCTGAATTAATGTTATTAAGGTATCTTTGATTGGATCCTATAATCCAAAATTTTCCTGATTTATACTTAGAGTAACCAGACAGCAAATGTGAAAAATCAGGACAGGGTGGGGTAGTAGGAGCCTGTCTAAGAAAAAAACCCAAAATTGGGACTGTCCCTATAAAATTAGGACATCTGCTCACAATATTTATACTATCCTTCATGTCATGCTGCTATATTTTAGCAGATTACATAGATAGTTAAAAATATGTCAGTCTTTGATGGATGCTTAATTGTATATGGGTTGGATACAACAATCTATGTTTAGAAATGAAATTCTAAAACTGGGGGAAAGCATCTAAATTATGTAGATCCTACCAAATGATATAACAAATAACCAATTCTCCCCCTGGTACTAAAGAATGGGTGGTCCGAAAGAACTGTAAAAGAAAAGGGGTAAAATATTTGGTGCTATCTTTTGTATCCTATGTAGACTGTCAAAGGGAATCCACGGGTGCGTTAGGGCAGCATTCTATTTCCTTTGCACTTCTCAAACAGCACAAAGTTGCCATAGGCCCAGGCTCTCGGCCCTGGCTATCCCAATAAACTTATCAAAGACCCACTCTGTATGCAGCAGCTGCCGTATGGCAGGTATAAAAAACCCTTTCAAAATTAACAAAACCAAATGTTTTAATGGTTATTGAGGATGGAATAAGTGCCACATCCAGCTTTTTCTCTTCTACAGATTGCCAAGCCTGTGGCAGAAAGGTTTTGACTTACAAATAAGAGGAAAGGGGATGAATCAACTATAAAGAAGATAACTTAATTCCAAATGTCAGTGTATAAAAAAAGGAAAAAAGGCTAAATTTTAAAAGAAAATAAAAAATTGGCCCCTTTATATGGTGTGAAACTTAAATGATCTTGACTGATGATCCTGTTCAATATCTCAATCTTTCTTATCTGCATTTTAACTTCTGGATGAGCATGATTTGGCAATTTCATTTTGGCAAATGTAACCACGCAGCCTGATGCAGTGTTATATAATGATTAAAGCCTGGAAAAATAGATGGAATATGGAAGGAACCCAAATTGTAGTTGCATCCTTCGAGCTTATCTATAGCAAAGCCACAGCGGTAATAAAAATGAACTGGATGGAAATGCATGAGTAAGCTCTTCAGATGTTACAAGCTGACTTGTGGAGAGAGGAAAATACAGTGGCACTCATGAAATGATGCTTTCTTCTGTCCATTATTATTTTATGCTTCATAGAGGAGATGGAAAGCTGCTAACACAGATGTGTTTTTTTATCCCCAGCATTGTAATTTAAATAACATATGTGGGCTTCAAGGCTGTATCTACACAAACATAACCTGGACCATCACTTTTATGATATCAGTGATGGGCAATGAAATGAGACAAAACACATCATTTATTTTCTTATAAACTGAAGATTAATGAGTTTTTTCTGCCATAAGAACTGTGCTTAGGTTAGAAATGTCTTGGGGAAGAAAGTTGCCTATGAGCATTGACGTCAGTAGTTAACTGTTTTCATTTGAAGAACATTCGTAGTGTCGGATATCACCTGCTATCAGTGTGCTCCCTTCAGAAGTAAAAAAAAAAAAAAAATCTTTATCCAATCCATTCAAGCACAGAAAAGTTGCCAATCCTGCACAGTTTGGTGCTTTTCCAAATACCAAAGACAGGTGTAATGGTTCATTTAGTTATTGTTAAGCTTTTCAGTCTTGTTTTGTTTGCATTGATTGTATGGTATTGATTTTGTTTCTAATTAATTGTTAGGGTTATCCAGAGTGTAAGGCAGGCAACAGCTGTGCTTTTTTATAAATCCAAATAAGCAAAATATAATAAAAAGCAGAGGCACTGGACGGTATATCCCACCGTAAAAAATCCTTTATTCTCTAGAGTGTGTCGTTATGGAGAAAAAAAATGGGGCTATCAGACAATGGACAGCTATTTCCCAACTCCTGTTTCCTTTACTGAAGGATGTAGCCTGTATGGGGGTTCTCTGAAGATCCCTGTGGCTTCTAAAAAATATGTTTCAGGGGGGGTGTCAGAAAAGGGAAATAGATGCAGAAGGTGGAATCTTTGAAAAGAGGCACAACCCTATTGGACTACATATATAGTGAGCTTACTTGGCTCCCATTCCTTTAGTGGAGCACTCCATAATCTTGAATGCATTTATCTTCGTAGTACCCCTGTGAGCTAAGGAACTGCAATTACCTGCATTTTACAGATGGTAAATTCCAGCACTGTGAGATTGAGTGAGATGCCGAAGGTCACACAAGAAGTCTGGTGAAGAATAGGGACTTAAACACAGGTCTCCCAAGATCTAGCCTAGTGCCCTAACCACTAAACCTTCATTCCTGCTACCTGGTCTGGCTTATGGTTTCTATTTTGGCTGTTCATTTTTGCCTGTTTTAATGCCATATAGCTTCCTAGAATGATTTTAATGGGTTAATTTGGACTGTGACTGCTCCAATTAGAGCAAAAATGTGTTGTTTCAAACAATCTCCTTTATAGTTTGCATCCTACCTTCCCACTGGAACAATGAATATACACGAGCAACAAATCTACTTACCACCCTGCTGCTGCATGCATGCATGAAATGAGCCACGGGGAACATGAACAGGAACTTCAGGAGGTGACACAGACTGTAATTAAAAGCTGACAGTGTGAACAGAAGGTGAATTCCATTGAAAGCCTTTTTAAAGGAACCAGGCCATTTTCTGGTTCCTGTCCCCCTCCCTCCTGTGTTTATTAATTTAAAAAGATCCTTGAAAAACTATGGTCTTTTGCAGTTTTATGTGTTTCCAGTTTCAGCCACACAATACAGATGACGCAATATAAAAGGCTTATCATATTCATAACAATATGGGGCTTAAGCTAGTGATGAGAGACAGCCGAATGAGTGTTTTAAATATGGATCCTTTGTACCTACCTAGATTCTACACAGGCCATCTACATGGATCTAAAGCCTTCACCACCCCAGCCCAAAGCAGGCCCTGCACAGCTTCAGAACGTTCAATTATATTAATAATGCTTGACTCTTATTATTAGTTTTCCCAGAGTCCTTTACCAAAGAGGCTAGTATCATAACTCCCATTTTACAGGGCTCCAACCATGAGGCCACACTGCCTCCCAGTAAAACAACAGACATCTTGAATTTTGCTAAAGCAACTTGAACTTGCAGCTGACAAAATTGGGGGAGTGGTAAATAATGAAGCAGAGAAGTCACAGGTACAAGGTGATCTGGATCACTCGGTAAACTGGGAGCAAGCAAACAATATGTGTTTTAAATAAACAGCTAAATATAATTGTATCCATCTTGGAACATGTCTACACATCTACAAATGTCAGTCATACTAAAAGAATAGAGAACTCCATCCTGAGAAGCAGGGGCTATGAGGGTTGAAGTGGATAATTAGGTAAATGTGAACTCTTAATGTGACACTGTCTCTCAAAGAGATAATTTGATCCTGCAATGCCTAAGCAAGGGAATCTTGAGTAGGAATAGATAGGCAGTTTTCCTCTATGTTTGGCACTGGTTCGACTGCTGCTGTATCCTGTGTCCAAATCTGGTGCCCATACAATTATAAAAGGATGTTGATACATTGGAGATGTGTCAGATAAGAGCCCGGAGAATGATTAACAGATTAGAAAACATGCCTTATAGTGGTAGATTTAGCTCTGTAAATCTATCAAGTTTAACAAAGAGAAGGTTAAGGAGTGATTTGATTACATTCTATAAGTAGCTTCATAGGGAACACATGTTTAATAATGGGCTCCTCAATCTAGCAGAGAAAGCTATAACACAATCCAATGACTGGAAGTTGAAGCTAGACAAGTTCAGATTAGAAATAAGGCATACATTTTTATCAATGAGGATAATTAGCCATTGGAACAATTGATCAAGGATCATGGTGGAGTCTTCATCACTGATAATTTTTAAATCAAACTTGGATATTTTTTCTAAAATATCTGCTCTAGGAATTATTTTGGGGGAAGTTCTATGGCCTGTGTTACACAGGATGTCAGGCTAGATGATCACAATGGTCCCTTTCTAGTCTTGAAATCCATGCAAGTTATTTTAAGTTAAAAGGCATGGCACTTCCACACTCCTAAATATTCCCTTTTGGTCACTCAAAATCTATTGGGTTTGTATGTGCGCTAATAGATCTCTATGGAGAGAACACAAGTTTTTTCCTTCAAAAAATTCAGTAAAAAAGTAATCTGTTAATTAAGAAGTCACCAACCACCAGATGATGCTGTTGGAACTTGATGTCTGATGTTCTTAATTTGGAGACATTTAAGCTGTTTCTTAATCAGCAACTTTCACTCAAGTTTTGCTGTACAGACTCAAGCATGTTTTCTTTGCTTTACACTTATCTGTGATTAGTATTTACTATAGGGATGTAACTTACTGGACAACTAATAGACAAAATTCTGTTTCTTCTCATACCTATTAGAAAACGGGGCTGTTAGACATGTCACATAATTTGTTGAGAAGCAGTATATAGTTGGCATGATCTACACCACTGTATGTATTCCTTGCCTCTGAATGTCACCACTTGGCAACTCAAGAAGGAGCAATATGATGGAAACTTCCCCACTCTCCCTAAAGTGCAATTGAAGCAAAGCTACAAAATCTGGCTGCAGGTCTGTGGAATAGGTCCCTCAGTAATGATTGACTTGGAGTGGCTGTAATAACTTCTTATGTCTTGTATTGGGCCTTTGCTGGATAATTTATTTCCAGTGTTTCCTTCTTTTGTTTCCAAAGGAAATCCAGATCACAAGGTCAAGAGTCTACTATATATATATATATATAACCCTGCATGACCAGGCACGTCTCCCTACCAAAGCTGCCACCCGCCCAGTTTACCTGAGGCCAGGGGGTCAATGTAAGGATAATGATAGGAGTTTAAAACCATAGTTCTCCACCTAAGCTTAAGTAGATAAGTTTTTCTCTGCCAAGCAAACAGGCACATATGTACAGCTAGATAGATATTTATGATTTTGGTGGATTGGGGGAACCTTTGCTTTTAGCATTGTTCTGTCTATAATTTAAATAATACCACAGGAAAACTTAATACAAGTTACATCTGAGTTTGATCTCACATCAGTTTTCCCTGTTAGAACAGGTTGAAACACAGATATCTGTTTCATGGGAAAATTTCACAATTCAAATTTGGGTTGATTTTGAGTTGGACCAAAAACATTTGGTCCAAAAACATTGTACCCAAAACATTGTACTCTCTATGCCATTATCTAAATAATTGATGCAAATATTGAACAGAACTGGATCCAGAACTGATCCCTACATATCTGATATGCCCTTCCTTCTTGTCTGTGAAACACAGATAACTACTCTCTGAGAAGAGTTTTCCAGCCAGTTATGCACCCACCTTATAGTAGCTCTGTAGAAGTTGTATTTCCCTAGTTGGTATATGAGAAGGTCATGTGACACAGTACCAAAATCCTTACTAAAGTCAAGATATGCTACATCTACCACTCTATACACAATATTTGTTATCCTATCAAATAAACTATTAGGTTAATTTGTTCTTGACAAATCCATGCTGACTGTTATTTATCACTTTATTACCTTCTAGGAGTTTGCAAATGGATTGCCTAATTATTTCTTCATTATCTTTCCAGGTACTGAAGTTAAGATGAGTGGTCTGTAATACCCCACATTGTCTTTACTGTACTTTTTCAGTCATCTGGAATGTCTCCTGCCTTCCATGACTCTTTGAAAATAATCACTAATGGCTTTGATATCTCCTCAGCCAACTCCTTGAGTATTCTAGGATGTATTTAATCAGGCCCTGGTGACTTGAAGACCTCTAAGTAATTTTTAACTTGTTCTTTCCCTATTTTAGCCTCTGATCCTACCTCATTTTCACTGGTGTTCATTACATTAGGAGTTGAAACAACCATGAAAGAGGAAAGCAGCTAACAGCCAAGCATTAAAATGGAACACAATAAATGAAGATAAAGATGAAATAAAAAAAAATAATCTGTGGAGTGGAAGAAAGGGAAATTCCAGAAGCAATGGTGCAGCAGATTAGTTGAGGTAGCTCGGCATAGGGATTTATTGGGGACAGTGCAGGGAAATCGGATCAAGAAGTAGTAACTAACAAGACAAGCACCTCAGGCATTTTATTTATCCATCTATTACAGTTTGTCTATCTCATGTATTTAGACTATAAACTCAAGAGACCATATCATGTCTTGTATGACTGTACTCCAAGAAGGCCCCATTTTTAATTACAATACGAATGTAGGATTCTGCTCAAACCACAAAATAATAATAAATAATGAAAATGCATCCCAGAGAAACCTTACACATTAACTGTGGAGAACAGAAAACCTGAGGCTTCAAAGCTGTATAACTTTACTCCGCATTTCATGTAAGTTTTCTTGTTTAAAACTCATGGTGTTTGATGGGTAGATTTTTTAGAAAACTGAGCAAGAATGCATTGATGCTTTGGAAATGAAGAGCAGGGAGATTTCCATTCCGTCTGCTGTCACATTAACTCCAGCACTATCTCTTCAAATGTTTCCTGCTGATTTCTATCGAGCACAAGCAGCAATGTTCTGGTGATTAAGCAGTAATACCATTATAAAAGCCAAATGAATAATCATTGTGTTAATGAACTTTATCTTAGAAAAGATTAGTTTTTTAATGTTAAGCTTCTTTCCATATGAAAGAGGAAATGCACTCTCATTCAATTTAATCAACTCAGAGATGTTCATGATCTATACAATTTAATTTTCTGTCTGCACATTTTCCTCCATATCTGCATATCTAGTTGCTTAAATAGATGGTGTCAAATCCTTTAACAGATCAGAGGCCAATAGATCCTCTTAACAAATGTAACAAATGTGTTTGATAGAACCAGATGCATTTTGTCTTCATGATGCCTATGTCTTATTATTGGCTAGATTTCTTTGTAACAAGCAACATAGTGTTCTATAAGTAATCACAATGCAAACCACACAAATAGTTGGTGACTTGAGTGCCCTACCCCTTGATAGATTTCTCAGAGTATTTCTCAGAGGCTTCTAGAGACTTTTTGGTTCCAAGACCTCCCTTGAATAGTTTGAGTAAAGCTGATTACAAGTAACAAAGAGTCCTGTAGCACCTTAAAGACTAACTAAAGTATTGAAGCATAAGCTTTCGTGGGCTAATACCCACTTGGACGAGGTTCAGTTGGAAGAAATCTCTCATGGTAACTGGATTTTACTTTTTCAATCCCACTTTCTTCCTACCATCACCCCACCAACAATGGTATAGTGTAGGTGTTTTGTTTTGGTTTTTTGCACGTTCAAAGCTATTTACTAGTTATTCCTGTTATGGAGCCATGGCACAGAAATCAAGAGTCTGCACTAGCAAAAGGAAATAAATTTGTGTGTGTGTGTCAGTGTAGTTATTTACTGAATAAAAATTAGTATATATTTTCCTTAGTTTTAAGTTTTGCTCACCCATCTGAGATGAAAGAAGAAAAAAAGTTAGGCTAACCCAGTGGTTCTCAACCAAGGGTACATGTACCCCTAGAATTACTCAGAGATCTTCCAGGGGTACATCAACTCATCTAGTTATTTGCATTATCTTACAACAGGCTACATAAAAAGCACTAGCAAAGTCCGTACAAACTAAAATTTCATAGACAATTATTTATTTATACTGCTCTGTCTACTATACACTGAAATGTAAGTACTATACAGTAAAACCTCCATTTAACGGACTAATTCGGGCGAGGGGGTATCCGTTAAATCAAAAAGTCTGTTATTTAATAATAATAATAAAAAAAGAGCTGTCGGAGCAGCAGCCCGCCCACCACAGGGTCGAGGCGACAGCTCGCAGCCTGCCCGCTGCCTGGACCCGGGCGGCAGCCGGGAGCCGGCAGCCAGCCGGCCTGCTGCCTGGACCCGGGCGGCAGCCGGGAGCCGGCAGCCAGCCCGCCAGAAATGGATCAGGAATGCATCAGACTTGGTCAGAAATTTTGTCCGTTGCATCCGAAGTCCGTTAAATCGAGGTCCGTTAAATCGAGTGTTTACTGTATTTATATTCCAATTGATTTATTTTATAATTATGTGGTAAAATGAGAAAGTAAGAAATTTTTCATTAATAGTGTGCTGTGACACTTTTGTATCTTTATGGCTGAGGTCAGAAGGAAAGAAATTGGCTTTGGTATTAATATGAGAAAAAGAGTGTTTTCTATGATGAAGTGAACAAAATGATAGTTTGGCCACTCAACAAGGGAAACTTGAGAAGTTGGAATATTCCAAACATACCTTGAATTTTTTAGTTCAATGTTCACCTTCCACCAATTTGCTTAAAATTTGCTGTATCCATGACCATTAGTTCTTCACAGGGGTGTTGTGACTTTAAATAGCATGAGGCGCTCCAGTACTGTGGTCATGGGACCAAACTGGTCATGGGACCAGTTTTTTTTTCCGGAAAAAGCGTGGGACCATTGAGATGGTGTTTGCTGCGAGACAACTGCAAGAGAAGTGTCAGGAGCAGAGGTCCGACCTGTTCTTCACCTATGTCGACCTGACCAAGATTTAGATACTGTTTGTGGAGAGGACCTGTGGAAGATCATGGCCAAGTACGGATGCCCAAGGAAGTTAATCTCTATGGTCCAACAGTTTCATGAAGGCATGCAGGCACGAGTCCAGGACAACGGCGAGTCATCTGCGCCATTTCCTGTTACAAACGGTGTGAAACAGGGTTGTATCCTGGCACCTACACTCTTCAGCATTATATTCTCTGCTATGTTGACCGATGATTTCAGAGACGGAGACATTGGAATTGGCATCAGGTACCGCACTGACGGTAAGCTGTTCAACCTAAGGAAGCTTCAGGCGAAAACCAAGGTCATGACAGACATTATTTGAGATGTTCTGATTGCTGATGACTGTGCTCTCAACACTAGCTCAGAAGCTGATATGCAACGTAGCATAGACAAGTTTTCCAACGCCTGTGCAAACTTCGGTCTAATCATCAGTATAAAGAAGACTGAAGTTTTGCATCAGCCGGCCCCAGGGAAGCCCTATGTTGAGCCCAACATCACTATTAATGGCCAGAGACTCAATGCAGTGAACAGATTTACATACCCTGGCAGCACACTGTCCCAAAATGCCACCATAGATGATGAGGTGAAAATCAGGATCGCTAGAGCCAGTGTAACTTTTGGCAGATTAAACACCAACGTCTGGAACAGAAGAGGCATCACCACCCAGACCAAGATGAAAGTATACAGGGCGGTTGTTCTTCCTACACTGCTCTATGCCAGCGAAACGTGGACTGTGTATCAGCGCCATGCCAAGAAGCTGAACCACGTCCACACAACAAGCCTCAGGAAAATCCTCAACATCAAGTGGCAGGACAAGATCCCAGACACTGAAGTACTCGCCCAAGCAAACCTGCCCAGCATCTTTACCATCTTGATGCAGTCACAGCTATGCTGGGCAGGGCATGTAGTCCGTATGTCAGACCATCGGCTACCAAAGCGACTTTTTTATGGCGAGTTGCAACAAGGACAGCGGTCTCATGGGGGTCAGAAGAAGCGCTTCAAATACACTCTCAAAGTCGCCCTCAAAGCATTTGACATAAATCCTGACTCTCGGGAACAGAGCGCAATGAATCAGACTACATGGCGCTCTTCCGTGTATAAAGGTGCCGAATCATGTGAGGTCAAAAGGACGGCTGCAGCAGAACAAAAGAGGCAAGCCAGAAAAGCCTGTGCCAGAAACCCTGCTGGAGATGTCCTCCTCATCTCCTGTCCTATCTGTCATTGGACCTTTCATGCAAGGATTGGCCTCATCAGCCATCTGCGCACACACAGACAAAATCTGCCCCAGCAATTTACGGATGACTGAGTGGTCCTTGTCGAATCGACGGACGAACCATCCAGGTTAGACCAGTGGCTCTCAACCTTTCCTGATTACTGTACCCCTTTCAAAAGTCTGATTTGTCTTGTGTAGCCCCAAGTTTCACTCACTTAAAAACATACAAAATCAGACATAAAGATCCAAACGTGTCACAGCACCACCTGAAAATCCCTTTTGGGTCAGAGCTGGTCTCCGCTCCCTGTGAAATCTGTATAGTTTAGGATAAAAGCACACAAAAAACCAGCTTTCACAGGCCATGGCGTTTTTCATGGCTGTGAATTTGGCAGGGCCCTATTCATAGGACTACACACACTTATTATAATTTAATTTATATTTGCAATAATATTATATTTGCTATATTAATATATATTAATATTATTGCAGCTTTTTAGCTGTTGCTTTATTACTGAAAAAGTAATTTAGAGTGTTTTTTGTTCATTTTTTTACTATTTGGTTTTCGACACCTTTGGGGGTTTTATTTTTAATTTATATTTAATATTTATAACTGAACTTTAAAAAATGTTAAACTTTGTGAAAGTACTGAGATATCCGAATGGTTAATTAACAAAATTAAGTCTGCCAGAAAATGTTGGCTGCTGCTCAAAGAGTGTCTGTGTTAGCTTTACAACTTTGAATGAAAGAGTTGGAAGGTTTTTAGTGGATTTTTTATTACAAGATAATTTATTTTACACATATATTTTACATTTTTAAATAGTTCTTTAAAAAAATCCAGACCCTTGCTATATTGTAAACAATTTATTATGAGAGGCTGAATACATATTTTAAACTTACTGTGCTTAGCTTTGCTAGTAGAGCCTTTGAACTTTTTTTGTAAATGATTTTACAGCCCTGAAGTTTTCCTTTTGTAAATCACAAATTATAAGCAGATGACACATTTCAGTTGCTTACATGTTTTAATTGCAAATTTTATTTTTATATTTAAGCATTGAGTATGTTTTTTACAGGCAATATATCTTTTTGGTTTGGGCATTAATGATTTCTATATTTTAGCAACATTTTGTTTTTACTTTTTTATTTTGCTTTATTTTTGCATTTTCGCTATTTGACACGTAAGTAAGCATACTATTATACTTAACTTTTTCTGACAGTTTTAGTTGCTGTTTTATTTATTTCCTTTTTAACTTAACAGGACAATTGATTATTTTGAGCGTGGAGGGGGTTATATTCCTTTTTTACTAGTACATTTGGAAGCAGTCAAGCCATACAGAACATTTTATTTTCTTTAGTGAATTTAATTAAATTGTTTATAGCTAGATAATTTTAATTAGATTGTTTTTGTACCTACAGCAGCACTCAGAATTGACTATATACATACACATTTATTTGAAGGGGTCAATTTTCTTTAGAATGACTGTACAGGTTTTTCAGGGGGGGGGGGGAGAAGCATAATGATGGTAATTACCACCTCTCCTTTCCTTTTCATAATTTTTTTGATTACTAAGAATTTTACAAGGCATGGCTGCACTGAGATATTGTAGGTATAACTGGGTTTCATTATTCAACCAGGACTTTTTAACACTTTTTAAACCCTTTTTCTTTTTAACATTTTCATAACCCCCAACTGTTTAATTTCCTTTGAAATTTGAAGTGTTAATTTGTGCAAAAGCTTTTTAATTACTTTTAATAAAAACACCTTTTTAACACTTTTAAGCTGATTTTTTTTCTGCAGCTTCTTCTATGTTTTTTGCACTTATTTTTAAACTACGTTTGCTTTGCTCACAAAGCTGTACTCCCTAACTATAGTCATTGAAGGATGGTTGCTTTTTACTTTAGATAAGTATTGTTTTTTCCCTGAACTTTCACGATTTTTTTCAAATTCACTTGTTTCCTTCTATACAACGTTGATTTTCTTTTTGTGCTTTTGCATTCAGTCCTCAAGGCGGCACATTTTCCTAGTAAAGTTTTAGCTACCACAAATAATTTTGTCAAACTGCTGACTTTGTTTGTTTGTTTTAGGATAAAACAAAGGAAAAACAGAAATTCAAAACAATTCCCTCTAGATTTTTTTAAATACCGTATTTTTCGCCATATAGGACGCTCCAGCGTATTAGACGCCCCCGAGTTTTTCAGTAAAAAAGCCGGACAAAAAAAAAACAAAAACAAAAAAAACCCACCAACACAAAAAGCGCGCCGCTCTCCCGTCCCCGCCGCGCGGGCGGGCTGCTGGGGGAGCGCCGTCCCCGCCGCGCGGGCGGGCGCTCCCAGGGGCCCCGGGGCCCGAGCTGCTCCCGTTCCCCGCCGGCCCCGAACACATGCGGGTGGGCTCGGGGGGGAAGCGCCGCCCCGCCGGGCCACCTGCAGCCGCCCCAGCTCCAGCTGCCCGGTGAGTAATATATTCGGCGTATAAGACGCCCCCCCTAATTTTGAGGATATTTTGGGGGATTAAAAAGGCGTCTTATAGGCCGAAAAATACGGTAGCTGCCAGTGGGTTCCTATTTTTTAACATTTTTCTGTCACTTAAACTTTTGGTGTGCTTTGCCAAGCATTTTCTTTGTATACATTTAGAGTACCACTTTAATTTTTTAACAACTTTTATTTTGCTTTAAAAATGCCTTATTAGACTGCATGCCATGTATCTTAGATATTTCCTTTTGTTCTTTCAGACCATTCTTTCTCTCCCAAGATTTCCTACATAAATTGTATACCTCTTTTACTTTTCAGAGGGTTTCTATTTCTAGGATTAATGCCTGCAATAACAAGTTTTTTGCATCTCTTTTTTGCATTTTTCATTCAGCACTATTCAATGTATTTCTGTTTCCACCTGGTCTCTCTCTAGGGAGTCAATTGCCACATCTGATTTAGAGATAGAACGTGTCTTTACAGACACTTTTTGTTGTTTCAAAACTTCATTTTTAAATGTAATTAGGCCAGATGAACATGGCACAGAGACAGGGAAAAGATAAAATGATTTCCTGTAGGAGCTATGAAATACCACAGCCTCACTGGGTTCCTGTCTAAATGTAAGGCATATTCTATTCACTTTCCTCTTCTTTCCCCCTGCGTCCAATAAAACCAACCTCCACCAAAGGCATCAGTTCCCGATACTCATTCTCTATGCATACATTATACATATATCTTTTCCCCTTCCCAAGGCAGAAAACATGGAGAGGAGACATTCTTTAAACATTAGTCTCTGTGATTAATTTTCTAATTCTGGAAAATGCTTAAATACCACAATGATGGCTGTGGTCTAAGAACCTGACTAGAACAGAATAGCATCCATTGTCTTTCTACGGCAATGAGATAAGATACTGACTGAACTCCATTTGTTGTCATTTGGGGGGAAAAATCATCATTTACAAATCTGTTACCACAATGTGGCAACTCATATTAAAGTGCGTCTTAAAACAGTGCATGGTTGCAAACTCAGACCAAGATCCACCATCCAATTAGGATAGTGGAAAAGCTCTTTTTAATTTTAATAGACACTGAGTTAAGCTCTTGGATATCATAATTTGGGAACCGGTTGATAAATGTAGATATTTTATTGGTGACCATGTACACTTTGTAGGGAGCAATATAGGTTTAGAAGATCTGATAGGTCAAGGGATTTGCTTGAGATTTAATAGTTTTATATCCTCAAAAGGTAAAGGTGTTTCACAATTTACTCTCAACAGTAATAGACAAAACATCTTGTTTATTTGCTCATCAGCGATGTCAGCACATTGTTCGTTTTCTTCCACACATTTCCTCAAATTACATTTATAACATCACTCTCAAAGCTGCTTTCTCCCCCCATATCCATAATTCAACAAGAGTTGAAGTTATGTTAAAATGTGTCTTTAATTAGGTTCTCTTGTAATCAGTACAGTACTTCATTACCTTTAACTATATCAGTGTGTTGTTTTGGAATTTTTACCCATGTAAAGTAATGAACAACATGATAAGCAAAGACCACATTGCTTATGAAAGAATATATTTCTGCGGTATGACTCTGCAAAAGTAATTTTTTATCAGTTTGTAATAGATTTGGGAAATGGATAGCATATGGTAGGCGGAGAGAGAGCCAGACACAAACACATGCTCAGAAGTCCAGAGGGAGACACTCGGATAATTACAAGCTTTTTGTGGATTAATCAACTTGCAAAAATGCTTCAGCAGTGTTAGGCACCCAAATACCTATTCATCTCCCACTAAAATACAAAGACAAGACCTCATGGGCTCCTAGTGTAACTGCCCAGAAGTCAGTAGTGTTGCATCAGAGGAGAATGTGGCCTTAGAACCTTTGCTGAGGAGGCCAATCCATTTTCAGACCTCAACAGGGCTGCTCTCTCTTTTCCCCAGCTGGCCATGACCAAAGGGGCCACTCCAGAACCAGCAATAGCTGGTTCACAGCAGTGTTCTTGCCTTGCTAACAAGGTGCTGACAAATCAGAGGTCACATGGCATTCACAAGTCATACTCCTGTGGCAGGATACATTGGCATTACAGCCTCCTTGTGCTGTTGTTCCAGATCAGTATCACAACAGTTATTTCAATTTCAAATGGAACAAAATGAAAAGTCCTTCCTCCCTATTCTTCCCCTTCATAAATATTCTCTTCTTCGCTTTCCTCCCTTTCTTTTCATACTTCTTCACTTTGAAAGTCACAGAATCAGCAATAGATTTTTGTACCATGAAAATATTGAAATTCAAGCTACGAGAGTGTCTCTCTTGAAGAATAGTTTCTCTGTGTTTTGAGAAAGGTTACAGGTGGTTGTTTCTTTGTCATTATTGTTCACTCACCTGCCCATGTAGAACTGTAGAGAAAAACCCAAGATAGGAAGCTCAAGAAAGGAGGAATGTTAATCCTGGTCTGAATTTAGTTTTGAAGCTCTTCAGGGCACCTTAGGTGTTGTGCATATTTATGGTCTGTAGCTATCTCTTATGGTCTCTTGTCTCATACTAAGATTGTAAGCTCTTTGGGGCAGGGACTGTCTTTTTGTTCTATATTTGTACAGCACCTAGTATAACAGAGTCCTAGTCAATGACTGGGTTTCCTAAGGCAACAGTCATCTACGTAACAAACTAAGAGAAGTGGTGGGATTTTCCATCTGAAATCAAGATTGGATGATATTCTGGAAGAATCTTTAGTTATGGGGCACAATTTATTGGCCTCTGTACAGGGGTAACTAGATGCAATTCTGTCACCTATGTTATACAGAAGGTTGGACTGAATGATCTAATGTTCCCTTCTGGGGAACATTAAAGAAATCTATGATGATTTCACTAGCCAGATCTGGGTTCAAATTTCTGTCTTGGCTCTGCTGTTAAAAGATGAACACACATGCTTAACTTTAAGCACATGAGCAACATATGGGTCTCAAATGAGACTACTACAGTTTAAAGTTGAGCTGGTGCTTAAATCTTTGTAGGACTGGGCATTGGTCTTTACTCACAGTTAGCATGAATGGGCGCATTGTAGGTATCACTCTCAGGTCCTGGGTAGGAGTGAGCCTCTCCTATAATTCAGTAGCTATCCTTCTAGATAATCAAAGAGCAGCATTAACTCGTCACCCAGAAGAATGCTGAGTATTTTGTGGGACTCAGAGTCAAAGTTAAATGTATTGGAAAACTAAGAGATCCGTTTTCTGGCTGGGAGATTGGAGACAATTCTTCCCTTTGCCCTCTTTTTCCTAGGAGAGAAATATTTATATGGATCTGTAAGCTTGAAAATATACATAGAGTGAACTAAAATAATATACAGGGAAGGAAAATTCAAGAGTAAAGGAATTGGTCTTCTCATTGTGATTTTTTGGGACTGAGCCTTGATCATTTTTGCTAGGACTTAGCCTGTGATATTTGCTGGCTTGAAAGGATTCAATTTTTATCTGTTATTGTCAGTAAATGTCTGAGTTTCACACAGAAATAAAAAAACACATCTTTTCATCAATAATAATTCAGATTTACAGATAAACAGCATTTTTCTACATTGCCTGAGACTTTTAGTGTTTTATCCCACTCCTTCCAGAGTAACAAAGTCCAACAAACAACAGTCCAGTGTCCTTCCAAATGATATTTGGTTCTTCGTACCCTTCACTCAGGTTCTTAGATGTCCTCATCTTCTCAGGAGACTCATACCATCTTCCTCAGTGGCTGGGGAATGCAGGCCCATCCACTACACTGGGTTCCATTTTGGGGACTTCCTAATGAGCAGCCAAGGTTTGCTCTTTCAGACTCTATGCTACTGCCTGCCTGAACTTCTTCCTACTATAATCTGTCAGACTTCCACCTCAGAGACAGGACTCTGACAGGACTCTGAGGAATCTCTCTTGATATCCCCCAAGAAAATCCCCCATTTTCCCTCTTCAGGCTTGAGCTTTGTCCTTCTGTGTTCCTAATTTAAAAGTCTCCCGGGGCTCTCTCTCTCTGGAAGTTCAGATTATGCCTTATTATCAGCTTGGTTGCTCCTGGTGGATGAGCTCTGTATCTCCTGGCCTCCTACAAGACTTCACCACTCGGGAGAGGATCCCAAGACCCACCTTCCCCTGGGCTTCCTCCTTGACCCCGCCAATCTCTCTAGTGCCAGAAAGCAACGCCAATGTTTTTCTATCCAGCCCCCTTCTTTCTTTTTCTTTCTGTTTTAATGCTGAAGCAGACTTGAATAGTTTATAGCCTCCACTATTATTCCTAAATTCTTAGCAGTTTATATACTCTCACTCTGCCCTGTGCTCGTCAGGTAATATACCACCTGTCTAATGCGGCCCCATTTCCCCAATATGTTTACTCAATCACATTGTAGCAGGGTGGCGACTCACTCTGTGGCGCCTCCGGCTGCTCTGTCCGGGAATTAGCTCACCAGCGTCCGGAGCAACCTCTGCAGGCTGATGTCCGGCTTGCTGCTCTGGCCCCGTGTCCCTCCCGGACCCCAGTGCCCTCTTACCAAGGGTGCTGCACCCCTGCAGAACCCCCACAGTTCTTAGGTTCTCCCCTCCCTGGGAAACCCCCACCCTCTATCCCCACCTTGCCTCAGTCTAGGCAACTGCCAGTCACCATTTGCCCCCATTCACTGAGGCAGACTGCAGTATAATTGCCACTCATCACAGGCAAGAGGGGCTGGCCTGCTGCTACTGTCTCAATAGCTACGGGCTGCCCCCTGAACCCCAGTACCCCTTTGTTAGGCCTTCCCCTAGGCCCTGCAGCCTGGAGGTTTCTAGGCTGGACCTTCCCCAGCTCCTCCTGCCTTGCCCCATCCCTGCACCAATCTAGGTACCTACTCAAGCTCCCAGCAGCCAGGCCTGTCTGCCTCTACTGCCAGAGGAGACTCTCTTCTCCGCACCAAACTGAACCCTTTTATCAAGGTCACCTGGGCCTTAATTGAACAAGCCACACCTGTGGCCGCTCGGCCCAATCAGGCTGGAGCTTGCTTGCTCCCAGCCACAGCCCTTTGCAGGGCTGTTTAAACCCTTTTCCACTGGAGTGGGGCAGCTGCCCCACTACACACATCATGTAACTTTTGTTACCTTAAGGCATTTAAATTTGTCACAAAGCTTTTCCCTCTCTTTATCAAAGTCCTTACATACCCATAAAAGGTGTTCAGTTCTTTCTTCCACCTTAGAGAGCTCACATAGTCCATTGCTGTGTTTATTTACTCAGAAATGATTTTTGTGTAAGACACAATGGACAGTTAGTAAACAAAAGCTCTTCATTTTTCCTATCCAGGCCCTAAAGTATGTCATTATCCTCAACTCTAGGGCATAATTAAAAAAACTCTTCCTCTTTTTTCATTAATCCAATTTTTTTTGCCATTCTTCTTTTAAACTTTTGTGTAATAGGCTTTTGCATTCCTGTTTACTCAAGGGTATTTCTAGGCCAATCTTTCTGTTTCTTACAGTCCTTTTAGCTGTTTTGTCCATTATTTCATTCACTGTTATCCCAATATGTGCTAACATCCAAGCTACAGCGACATGTATTCCCATCTGCACTAACTTTCTTAGAAATATAATTTCATTGATTAAATCACTTATCTGTATTGAGACACCCTTTTGTATCGCCATAAGGCCGAGATTCAATGAGATTGAATCTGAGAAAATGACCACCGCTGCTGGGCATTCATCCCAGAGTCAATTTACTGCTAACATAATTGCTGCTAGTTTGGCTGTCATGACAGCAACAAAATGAAATAATCCTCTAGATGTACTAGTTCCAAATTTTGGTATACAATATGTTTCGGGACGAGAGGGAGGGGCTAGCCCATCTGTATATATTTGACACAACTGTCTCCACTTTTCATCTGTATACTGGTACACTTCATTTTTAATAACTATTGTCTTTTTATTACCCATAAGTTTATAAACTAAATCTAAGGCCATATTTGAACATGAGACTTCCCATCCATAACTAATTTTCCCAGGACAGCTTTTCCTTGTCTTTCAACTTTTGCATGCACACTTTAACTCAAATGGCATATGGAGTTCTAACATTGCATGCTAGAATTCGCCTATCAAAATCCCAACAATCCTATAGATTTGTTTGGTACTTTCATCATTACAATTGGCCCTGACAGTTATGTCCAGTAATTTCACTCATAGAGTGACTGGCCTTTCACTAGAAGCTATATGTTGTACACGTTAGGTATTGTAATAAATGCACTTCATGCAATATAGAATAGCTGCAGCCCTCTTCTAATCTGCACTTCCCTTTTCAATAGTCAACACACAGCTCCTTCCCCAGCTGGATTTCATCTTTAATTAAACCTGGCCCACCCTCCAGATGCAGCCAGGTAGCATAAATGACCACTAAAACCACATTAACCCTTTCAGAGCCTGGAGGGTAATCATGGTACAGTGATGTGCTTTTCCCAGTCTTTTTGTGTTGGAATACACTATGGAATTTAACATAAAATTATAACCTTAATACAGAATTTTAAAACCAACCCATGGTTTTTAATAGAGATTTATACCAGTGCTGTTGAATTCAATACAATATCTTAATATATGTAGAGTAAGGACAGAATTCTCTATTGAAATCTATATTTTTATTTAAAAAAATTCTGTAGAAGCCTATTACATATCTATTAAACCCCTTAGGTTTAATCCCTATTACACTGTACATGCCTTTCCCTCAAGGAAATTCATAGCCAGTAACAAAGCTACGAGGGCAGATAAACAGGAAACTAAAATTAGAGTTAATGGAGCAAAGCTTATTCTGATTTCACCACTGCAATTCCACTAAAGTCCTTGTAGATTCAGTGCTGGAACTGAGCACAGAGCTTGGCCCATCAGGTTAAAAATGTTAAAACAACCCCCCTTTTCTGAATTTCCCCAAGCTAGGCTTTTGATTCCCAAGCAGATAGAGAGAAGTCATAATACTGGTGTCTTTTCCTGATTTTCAGACCAAATGGTTTTAATGTCATTCACCTTCATTAGAATTAAAATTAATACAGTGCACTTGCTGCACCTGTTTAGTTAGAAAATAGCATTGGAATTAGATCTGGACTTGTCAACAGAAAGCAAAGAAGCCAGCTACCAAAGGGCAAAGGGCTGTAAACATTGTCTCCCTCAAGTAGTGTGTGGAATATAAGGGTCATTTATTATTGTAAGAGCTGATTAATGGGAAAATAACTCTCATGTTAAAATGTCATTAGATGAGAAAGTTAGAAGCAGGTGCAGAATTATAGAGCCAGACACAAATTAAAGCCTAGTAGACAGATATAGTGTAAAATCTTATGTACATCGACCATTGGAGGTCTGTAGAAAAAGGTAATTGTACACAGCACTAAGAAAGGCCACAGCACTGGGGTACCCACTCTCCTCAGCTTTTGTTCTGAAGTCCACTTATAAAGAACAATGCAAAAAAAAACCTCTCACAATTAACAAGAGATACTTCTTACTAAAAAAATGCCATTAAATGTCACAAAACTCTTTTCTTCAGTGCAAAACAAGAAATTTGTAGGTCTTGATAGGGCAGCTGGTTAGAAAGCAGGGTTTTTTCAGCAAAAACAAAACAAACAATTAGTATTTTGGATGACCACCTAAATATTTTTATTTGGAAATCCTGCCACGGTATCCCACAGGACTTGTATTCTGGATGTTTTGTGATCTCATTCTCCTGTATGGAAAGACTCCTGGGTCAGAGTACATCTCCTATGATGCACCATAGTTTTCTTTCTTGGTGATGGAAGGCAGGCTACAAATGGAGTCCTATGGCCAGAGTGCAACATCGGAGATGAAGTCTGGCTGCATGGACTAGTTCTGAGGAAAATGAGCATGCGAGGCACCCATATTACAAACCCTATGAGGAATCAGATCAGCACTGAAATATGCTGAATTTTACTGAAAATATTTTGGGTGGGTTTTTAATGAAAAAAATATCAAAATTTGCAATGAAAAATACTTTTTGTTAAAAAAAGGATGTTTAATCCAAACCTGATGAGCCATTGAAAAGTAGTTATGGTGGAACATTTTTGACCAGACCTACTCAATACTGCTTTTAAATACAGTTCTGAAGGCAGTGCCACCACCAGCAGCAGTGCAGAAGTAAGGGTAGCACCATCGCAACCCCACTACAATAACCTTGCCACCATACCCCGTCCCCTGCCTTACACATACAATTCCTTTTTGGGTCAGGACTCCTGTAATTACAACACACTGAAATTTCAGACTTAAATCGCTGAAATTGTGAAATTTATTATTTTAAAACCCTACGACTGTGAAATTGACAAAAAATGAGTCTAAATTTAGTAACGCCCTACTTCTAACCAAAAGGAAACTACATAGTGTCAAAATATGCTACTGCTTTGCAAAGGGACCACAGCATATTGCATTTCAAAGGGACCACTCATCTTCCGTCTTGTCAGCCACATCAGAACAAGCAGAACATTAATAATTCAAGGTTGATTAGAAAGTACAACCTGCACTAGCCAATCGGATATAATGAGCCAGCAATATGCATATATACAAACACGATTATAGATGAGTGGACCTATGAATCTAATTATACTGTAGGTGAAACCTGTATTTCCTTGGAATTCTCAAGAATGATTAGGAAGCCTTAAATTCCTCATTTAAAAATATAGTTTCCTTTCTTAAATTCAGTTACCTTAAATACAATAAAAGCCTGTTAAGCATTTTGTTTCAAAATTCATTGCAGTCATACACTACATATTTGCTTCATTCAAAGTCACTTTTAAAAATATATATTTTACATTGAAAACACTGAGTAGACTCTGTCTCCTTAGCAGCACTATAGGAAGACAATATACCTTGAGGCAAGTATATGACCACCTAATTGGAGCAGTAAATTGATGACAATTAGCAAATTAGCAGTGAATAGCAGCACGCCATAGTCTTAATTGACAATGCAGTGGTTAGTAATTGATGTTAATGACTCATAACAGAAAAGAAGAATAGTGACTAATAATCATAATTTTTATTGCTTTCTCTGCAGGTAAGCAATGAATAATACCCAAGTTAGAAAATTTACTGGGCACAGACAGTTCATAAGAGGATATATATTGACTCAGGAGTTGTATAATGACAATGTGCACAAAAAAGCAATTCATTGCTAAGTGTGGATTTTTGTGCATTACTGATAGAGATCCAAGTACAACTTTGCACTTTTCAATTAAATAAGTAAAAAAATTGATATTATACGCAGCTACATAAGGCTACTAGCAGTTCGATCAATACCTCAGCACTTCATAATTCTCAGAGATTCTTTGAAATAATTGTCTAGTCTTTGCAAGATTAACAGTTCAGTATGTGAAATGTGTTTATATTCAGCTGTTGGGGGAAAATTCTGTTCTATTACAAAATGTGATCGTGTGCGGAGGGGCGGGGGAGGAGTTCATGTCCATTTACAGCTTTAAAAAGTACTGGGCCAGTTATCCTGAACAGATGGTAAAGGTACACTATATGCTTCACTATGCAATCAATGTCCATATTATTGATCAGTATACACTACTCATGGAAATTAAGGCATAAGGGCAATTCACCAAGCTAAGGCAGTTTTACCCAAGTAAGAAATACAGGATCTCAATTTTCGTACTATACTTCAGAATGTGCATTTCCCATCTATGGTGTGTATGTATGTATTTATTTAGCTTTGTGCTTCACCAGTGTCGGTCACATTTCACAATAAAACATATAATGCCATGATCACTACATTAGCCTGTAGGGTTGTAAAATTCCCGAATGCTATTGTATTACAATAGCATCTAGAAGTCCTCAGTTGAGATTGAGAACCTCATTGTGCTAGTCACAGTAGAAACCCATAGCAGGAGATTATTCAGGCTGAAGAACAGTGTCTCAATCTAGCCCCGAATGCTTTACCATGTATATAGTAGACATTTGACATCAAGAGTAGTAAATTAAGATGTGGTCCACAGTCTAAACTGTTCAGGATGAACCCACCATTAAAAACACCTTATGTCTGTGGGTTTTTAAAATTGTGTTTTAAAATAAAACGTGATAAGGATTAAAAGTCATTCCATGGCTCTAAAACATATGAATGCTGTGTGAACATTACAATGTTTAAAGCATTCATTTCCAGTGGAGTTTGAATGATAAAGGGCTCCCATAAATTTTAAAAATAATTCAATTCTCTTTATCGTCCTTCTAGAATGCTCATTACTTTTATTCACATCCACGGTGAGCTTTTTTCTACAGCCTTGACAGGCCTCTCTGTGGCCAACCTTTAAGATATGGAGCTAGAGTCTCAGTTGATGTAGATCAATAGAGTTCATTGAAATCAATGGATCTGTGCAGATTCTCACCATCTGAGGATTGTAGCCCATAGTCTTTAAGCTGTAGATGACTTCTTAACTGCAAGAATACAGTTGAAAAGTTCTCCCCACCTCCCTAAAAATATGATAGTTCGCCTTGAGATGAATTCACAAGGCACAGAACTTTGCTGATCATCACTCCTATGCTGATCATATTTTCTTTCTATTATCAGTTGAGGACAGTTGAGGACCAGTAGCCACAGCGAGAAACTTCTAATGTCCACAGAACAGCAGGGACTGGGATTCAGCTTTTTTCCCAGAAGAGGGGTTCACTGCCAGAATGGTCCCTGCATTACTGAGCTTGAGGCAGTGACCATGGATGGTAGTGGCAGGATTTTTGTAAATTCCGTACATCAACCCTGGGTGTGTGGACTGGGAGCAGGGCTCAGGGTTTGCCCCCCGGAGGATACAGAATCTATGTTAAGAGAGAGGAGGTTTAAGAAGAGACCACTGCCAAGTGAGATGCCCTATATAAAACAATCCAGCCCATGTCACTTAACCCCATGGAACATCCCTCCACAGCACCTACTGGGGCGGGTCCCCAGAGTGGCCTCTCTGGATATGTCTGCACTGCAATTGGGAATGGGCCTCCCGGTCTTGATGGACAGATTCATGCTAGCCGGCTCAAGCTAGTGCATTAAAAATAGCTATGCAAGCCTTGTGGCTCTGGCATAGAGTTGGCCTATTTGATCCCTAGGCTTGAGCTGGGATACAGGAATGCACACTTGAAAAAATTGGGCCCTTAATTTGAGACACCCGCTTTCATTAAAGTCAGTGACAAAAGTCTCATTGACTTCAATGGGAGTGGGATCTGGCTGCATTTTTGTTACCGCTGAGAGGGAAGGGGGAGAGAGGGAGTTGCAAGAATTTTTAAAATACTACAGTGAGCACATAAACTGCATATTAAAATATATATTTCTTCCATCAGCTCAGCAATGGCTGCAGATAGATAACTCTCTCTCTCTGACTGATTGCAGGTACATTGTTTTTCTAATATGCTTAGACTACTTTTTGCTTTAAATTATTCACTGGCTTTGATCACTTAAGCCTTGAAAATATTTTTTTAAATAAAAAAAAAACACTTTGCCTACTAGTTGAGTTTTTGAAGGTCTTGTATTTTGGTTAAGTGCAAAACTAATTACTATACTGATTACTGAGTAAGAAGTACCAGTTTTGTACATTTCTTAGTTCAAGCAACATCTCTGTTAGATACACTCTGATTTTATTTTCTAGCTACACAGAATAATTAGTATTCTTTGCAGATACAATAAGCTGCTTCATATAGAATATATAGATTACATCTTGTCATTTTTCACAGGTGCCTAGCTATTATGCAGTATAGAATTCATTCACAGTGCCTATTAAAGGTCATTATATGGTAACTGGCTTCCCTTCCTGAATATTTATAGCTTATGAGAAATTTATGGGTAGACCTAACAAGAGTTTGAGGAAATAGTAGGAAATGCTACTTATAACATCATTAATATTCTTCACATTGATGACAATGGCCATACAATATCATCTGATTGCTATACTTATCTCTCTCTCTTTGCCCATCACCCCCCAGCCAGGGTATGGGCCACCAACTGGTGTTGGCTTTTCAGTAGCAATTGGTTCCCTTACAGGGTGGAGTTGCTAGCCCCATGCCCATGTTAACCTACAGCACCTGGTATTCCCAGGAGGTCTCCCATCAAAGTACTAGCCAGGCCCGACCCTGCTTAGCTTCCGAGATCAGATGGGATCGGGTGTGTTCAGGGTGGTTTAGCGGTACGCTATACTCATACATTGTCTAAATTTTGTATTGATAGGGAAAATTAGTTATTCATGCTATCAAAGGTCTCTCTAGTCTAAAATGTCTTCAGGAAGATACTTTGGCTACTACTTAAAGTAGGTTTTTTTCAGAATAAAGACATTTGTATCTAGAATTAGCTGCAAATTGAATTCAAGGTAACAAACACTTGAAGGAAAGACAAACTTAGATTGTTTTGGGTAAAGAATATCTGATAAACAGGATTACCCAAAACAAGATTAAATTGGCTCATTTTATAATTAAAAACAATCCTGAGAGAACAGCAAATAATGAGAAGACAATTTATGTGACAATGACACTGTTTCTTTATAATAATGACTTACAATAAATGGATTGCAGAGGATAATTCTATAGAGAATGCTCAATGGGAAATAGAAATGCCATCTCCTGTAGAATTGCCTGCAACATGGAGATTAAATTTGTATCCAGTGTTTGCCATGGATTTCAGAAAAACAGAACTCCTTATCAGAGACACCTTGGGAGTGCAAGAATTTCTTCCTAACCTGGTAATTTTTCAAGCAATGGACAAGCAGAGGTGAAGCTACAAGAAATGAACGTTTTCCTAAAAACACACAAAAAACCTGCTTAGGTTACAAAGGAGGACAGAAGGTGAATACATATTTTCAGGTTTGATTTATGTGAGCAGGGGGTTGGACTAGATGATCTCCAGAGGTCCCTTCCAACCCTGATATTCTATGATTCTATGAGGGTTTATGGGCTTACCTCATAGGATGACTGCCCCAGCGTAATATTTAAATAAGATAATATTCAAAATAAAATAATTGTTGTGCAAAACAAAAATATCAACAGCCATGTTTTGCCGGAAGTATTTGAGTGATAGTATTATGCTGAGAATAAGATGCTACTCAACAAGAGCTAGAGCAGAATATAGCCCTAAAATACATGGTCACCCCCAGCTTTCCAGTAAATGGGTTCTGACTGCTTAGCTAAAACTGGACATCTGCACAGAATTTTAAGACGTTAAACAAATGATACCAATGATAGGACAGAACTGAAGTGACAAAACTATACAAATGGTTTCCATACACTTAGGGTGTAGGGCAGTTAGCAATCCATTCTACAATTTCTTATCAGTAGTTCCTACTTGATGACACTGAGTAGATCAGGCTTGATTCAAAGCCAATGGAAAAAAGCTCCGAAAGAATTCTATTGGCTTTTATGGCCTTTGAAAGACACTGTTAACTAAAAGTTACCTGTTTCTAGCACCATGTGGCCTGCTTATTGCCCTACATTAGGGACAAACTATATGAGACGAAGGCCATATTAGATTTTTGAAGGGGCTTCGCAGGCCAAAGGGACTGTGAAAAAATTCAAAATATGCAAATATATGCAAAATCCCCCCTTTGCTCCTCCGGCTGCTTCCGCGCTCCCTCCCTTTGCTCCTCCGGCCACCGTTGCGCCCCCCACCCCTTTACTCCTCCAGCCGCTGCCGCGGGGGCACTCACCCCTCCGCACATGGGGCCGCCGGCAGCAGCTCATGGGGGTGGAGGGATGGGCAGAAGCGGCTTCATGTGCTTGCTCGGCGTGCCTGATTAGCTGGAGGGCCGGACAAATCGAAGGCGCAGATCAGATCTGGCCCCCGGGCCATAGTTTGGAGACCCCTGCCCTACATAGCTATGTAATCTGACTCAGTTGTTAGCAAGATTGTGAACAAGCTATTTGGATATAAATATCATTTTGGATATATGGATTGGATAAGCAATCCATTTATTTTTTAATACAGCCAGGATAAGTCAAAGTTTAAATAAGATGTAGACCTCAGAGTAGATGTTGATATGGGGCACGAACAAACGTATCTCTTTTTAATTCACCAATAACAGAAGAATTTAAAATTTTGTTTGACTTTTGTCTTGCCCGTTGTGGACTTAATATTCTGAAATAAAGTTGGCCATTTCTAACCCATATCCCTACTATCATTCATCCTATCTTCTGATCATAAAGATCAACATGGCTAACACATGGTAGTCTGAGGAATAATTATCTTATTATGCCTTGCATTTTCTATCACCAGTGGGTGCCCCACTGAACCGTTGGCTGGAGGGAAAACAGTCTGGAGACATCCTCTCACCACTCAAATTCACACTTGTAGCTCTCTCTGCATCAGTGCTGATACAACATGTCTCTTCTCCGCAGTTCCTAGCATCTGGAACAGCATGTTTGCAACTTCCATGGTTCACCAGCTCCATCTATTTTTATCTCTCATCTCTCCTTCCTTGATTATCCCTTTTAATTTCTCCCCATCTGCTTTTTATATTAACTTATAACACAATATAACATTTTTGATGCAGTTTGCCTGAAAGACACCAGCTAGACAAAATAATATTGAAGCTTGCTATAAGGAAATTTTTATGATCAAAGGACAGATCCCCAGTTGGTGTAGATTGAAGTAGTTCCATTAACAGTATTTTATACTGCCTCAGGATGGATCTGGCTCTTTTAATATTTAATTTCAGTATAATCTAGGGTGACCAGATGTCCTGATTTTATAGGGACAGTCCCAATATTTGAGGCTTTTTCTTATATAGAAGCTTATTACCTCCCACCCCTTGTCCCAATTTTTCACACTTGTTGTCTGGTCACCCTAGTATCATTCCCAAGATCAAGAAAGTGGGCAAACACATAAGACAGGGAGTTCACAGTTTAAAAAAAATTGTAAATACCCATAGCGATAGTGATGAATATAAGATACATAGATGTTTTATTTATCTGAAAACTTTCATCCAGAGAATAGGTCTGTGGCTAACTAATTTACTAATACTGGGCCTCTTTTTGTAGTCCTTGAGGGAGGACTTGTTTATACTCGCAGCGCTGCTGTAGTGCTTAGTGAACACGCTACCTACGGTGCAGTAGTGTTCTCCTGTCAGCATAAGTGCTCCACCTACCCAAGAGGCGGTAGCCAGGCTGATGGTAGATGGTTCACATAGCGGTGCCTACATCTAGAGTTTGGTCAGTATAACTGTGTTGCTCGGGGATGTGGGTTTTCCATGCTCCTAAGCAACATAGTTATTCTGCAGTAAGTTTTTAGTGTAGACCAGGGGTCAGAGAGCCTAGTTAATGGGAGTTTTGCTTGCATCCGAGGGGTGCAGCATCAGGTTCTTTATCTACTTTAATCTGGTTTCAGCACCCTTTATGGATTTTAATATTGCATCAACAGTCTCCTCCTTTCCCCAGATAAAATATATGGCATTCCATTTGTTTAGAAACAAAAGTGTATGGGGAGTGGAGTGTTTACTGCAGTTTCTAACTAGATCATTTACAAATTACGTGTTTGGAAATTTTTATAGATCAAATAAATCATGAACAGTCAACTGAACCCAATGAACTTCTTATTGTCTAATATCAGTGACACAATGAACATACAAGGGGGAAAATAATCCAAAATTCTTCTACAGTTCCTGGTCTTACATTTTTTGGGAGGCAGTCTGGATCTCTGATGTAAAACTTCTCATATTTCATTCCAAGAGGTTATAAACCTTGATTCATTTTTTGTGATGAATATTTCAATTAGCATTATTTATTACAGAAAACAGAACTCTGGAGACACGTGAATTATGCTCTCTCTCTGCTGGGACATTGTACAAGTACAATGTAAAAGCTATGTGCATAGTGCTGTGTTTTATACAACGTTAATTTCCACTTGCAATAAGGCTGAATTTTAGAGTTATCTAGGTTTAGTATAGCTCAAATCTATTTGTGTTTCACACATATGTAATAGTCACATTGAGCCAGCATAGGATATATATTGCATGGCTTAGAGAAGCAAAAATAACTCCAGGGAATTCACAGTTTAGCACAGTAAGGGGCATATTAGAGATAAAGCTATTCACAAGCCTTTTAAATTCTTATGTGTTTCTTCATGAGTGCTCCTCTGTGCATGATGTGAGGATTTTTTTTCTCTGTAAATCAGTGCAGATAAATTTGTGGTGAATCATCTAGAAATTTCCTCAACCTTTGAAAGAAAATCCTTACAGTTGGGTATTTTTTCCTTGAGGATTTATCAAAAGAAACTTTGGGAAATCAAAGACAATGTCAGCCTTAGTATTACGATTCTGTCCCTTCCTTTGGTAATAGTAAGGTGGAGTCTAAATATTATCTCAGATTTCTGCTTTCAACTTCGTACTTAGTCTCTCTCTGTCAAGTTTCTGTGTCTACTCTGCTCATGCCTGCAGAACCTAATTAGGCCTCATCCTTTCTAAATTAGTGTGGAGTCCAGTTTTGTGTGTTTGCCTATGTGTCTCATGCTAAGGCTGTTAGATAAAGGCCACCACTTCTTGGACACTGTGTATCTAGGGGTCTCTCAATAAGATTGGGGGATACATAGATTAAGAGGACCATGTTTTATCATCATGGCTGTCACCCTTACTGTCTCATTGGACACCACTATCACACAGGCAGAACTTTACCATCCTGATCCTGAAAGGCATCCTTAGAGTCTGAGACAGAGAGAGGGAACCAATGACATCACCATAGGTGACCATGGGCTTCAGCTAAATCCTGAACAGTACCTGGGGTATGAGTCCTGGGTTCCTGCTGTCACCCCCACCCCAGTGTTCTAGTTTTTTCCTCCATCTTGTTTCTTCTTTCCTATCTTTCTCCTTTTGTCTTCTGTTCAGTAAGAGTCTGGATTAATGTCTAAAACTATCTTTTGTAACACTGCTTTGAGCCAATGGTCAGCAAGTCAGCTAAAAGCAATGTACTAAACAGCCCAATGCTGGCAATATTTGCCATGTCTTGGAGGGGCTGATAAGACTACACTGTGGCAGACTGTTTCTCTAGCTGCTAGGGTGCAAGTAAGAGTCAGCACCAGAGACAGAAGCTGTATTATCTAACTTTGCTATTTTTGCTGTCCCCTCTTGTATGTTTTCGTCTCGGTTTTGGTCTTTAGAAGCAGACTTTAACAGCATCAAGAACAGCTCCGGACCATCTCAACTCAATTCTCCCCTACCACCAAAATATCCCCACCCCACAACAAAACCTAATTATTATTATCTGAAAGACTTCAGAGAAAGGGGTAGGGGAAGACGTTCTATAACCTTCTATATCTAAAGAGAATAAGGGACTGTTAAAATGAATTGGAATTTCAATTGCTTTAACTGTTTTTCCTTATTTCTCTGTATCTTTAATAACATGTTCAAAAGTATTTTAATGGTAGTGGTTACACTGTGAGTCACCAGCACAAAACTCCAGAGAACCTAGATGTTCATAGTTACACCATTAAACAAAGATTTTATTAACATCGTATCTCTTGTTGGGCCTGAAACATCCTTTAGGCTGCTGGCCTGTTACCTGAGACCTGGAAGGATTAAACCGCACACCCAGAGTTCAATCAGGCCCTTCCTTCAGGGCACCCTTTATTGGCTGCACCAACAACCTTCAGCAGACCCCAGAATAAGAGTTCTGTGTAAATCTAACAGCTCTCTTTCTCCTGACCCAGAGGTTTTCTCCCCAAAGCCTCACTGCTCCTGACAGCTTTTCCTCAATCATCCCAGAGATCATCTAAAAGCTTCTCTGTCACAGGCACTAATCTACTTCCCATTGCTCTTATTGCTTCTCTTCCTAATGAGCTCATTCAGCCTTTCAAGCAATCGGTGCCCATGAGGCAATTACCTGACCCCTTCCCAGCTAGTTCTAATAATTTCCTCTCCCAGCCCCAAACACCTGTTCTTAACAGTTTTTACCTCAGAACAGAGCTTATTGGTGCAAGGCTCACCTTAAAAGGACACACTACCCTATTGTTCACCTCTTTTTCAATACATCCTGTGCTTGCTTCTACCATTCCTCTGAATGACCATGGAGAGAAAGGGAGGCACCACCTTCCTTACCCAGTCTTTCATACAATTTTGGACCTCCGATGTGGACCTTGGGCCAAACGTTTGCCCACCCGATTTAGAGGGTTCACTGGCAGCTGAGTGGGGTTGCTGTGTTTAACACTGGTGCCTGATCCTGGATTTAGGTGTCTAAAGCCAGCTAAGCCCCTTTGTGAATAAAGCTCTTATGTGCCAAGCATCTTTACATACCTACAGGATTAGGCCGCAGCTGAGCAGTTTAGTGAATTGCAGTGCACCTAAAAATGAGAGTCGCTTATTTTTGGAACTGTAGCCTTCTGCCTCCTCTTCTACTCCTGCTCCTTTATGAGTCCCACCTGGAGGGCTATTTGGCCCTGATTCAACCAGGTTCTTAAGCATGTGTCTGTCTTTAAGCATATGGACCTTAAAATTAGGCATCTGCTTAAGTACCTTGTGGAATCAGGGCCATTGTCTGCAGCAGGATTCAACCTCTCCTTTTACCACAATGGGCTATTAACACTTTCCTTTCTTTGAGTGTGAGGTACCTATACTTGTGCCATTTGATATTAGGGAAGCAAAGTAAATTGAAAAACATCCCTCCTACACAGGAATGCTTCTGTTGTGCACTCCCTTCCTACGTTCTGTCATCCTTCTGCACACTGAATAAAATTACATCTAGCTCCAACATTTTTCTTAGTTTTCATCTCCCATTCTCACTACACATGGTTTTATAATCTGCTGTCATAGAAATCAGAGATGTGTCAAAAACACCGCACTGTGGCTTAATTGTATGATCACACCAGGGAAAGACAAAGCATTATACCAAGAGGTGGGTGAAAACTGTTGCAGGTTAGAGCAAAAGAAGGGAAACAATATATTTGCTGTTAAAAAATTAAAATCCCTTTTCACTCATGAGATTGCATCTATTATTGTTACAAGCAAAAGACAATTTGCAGGTAACAATTGTCTTCGGTATTTGTATTTGTTTTGGTTTTTTGTTATTGGATTATTTTATGCTTCAAAAATTAATAAGTATTTCTGAGGACTGATCCATATCTGAAGTATGGGTGCCCCATTTATAGTAAAAATACTCTAGGCTTGTCTACACTACAGATGTTATAGTAGCACAGCTACTGCTCTGCGGCTGTGCTGGTAATGTAGATACTTGCTACAGTGGCAGCATTGGTTTTTGCATCACTGTAGTTAGTCCATCCCCTCAAAAAGTGGTAGCTTGGTCAACATTAGAATTCTTCCATCCACCTAGTAGTGTCTAAACCAGGGCTTAGATTGGCTTAACAATATCTCTACACACAACTGAGCTAGGTCGACCTAAGTTTTAGGTGTAGAACAGGCCTGGGTTAGAGTAGAGATAGGCACGTTTGAAACACCCAAGATAGACCAGTCAAAGGGTATCTCTGCATGAACTGCTTCTATAATTAGGTTTTTGCAGTTATTCACTGTGCATGAACCTAACCAATGGCATGAGATGTTTCTTTCTAAATGCAAAACTATGTGAACATCATCAAAACAAAATCTGAACAAAGGAACTAAATCCATGTGTCCTGCATGGTTGACACTGGAGTTTATTTCAGTTATTAAAAGAATGACCTCACTGCACATTAAGTGGTAGGGGCCATTGTCTGATTTGATGGAAAAGGTGTGTGCCCCTTTAAGGACAAGGGAGCCAAGGACTGACTTTCAGCTGCAGCTGCGGACCAGGTCAGAATTGGGATATTGACCCATCCCCCCAGGTTTCTGGGTGTGGTGGTGAGGGAAGCCCCCAGCATCCCTGGATGCCACCTCCAGCAGCGGGGGGCGGGGGGGGGGGGGGGGCTAGGACTGGTGGGGGTATGAAGGGGGGGGGGACCCTGGGTGGAACATGGCTGTGGGGAAGGGGAAGAAAGGAGTGGGGCCATGGGTGGGGTCACATATGTAGGGAGCAGAACAGGGACAGGATCACAGGTGGAAGGAGGGGGGACCACTTGCTCTGGACCAGGGCCCCAGGAAACCTTAATTTGCTTCTGTGTTGTTCAGGCGCAACCAAGAAGCTGCAGGCCTGAATGTCTTGAGTATCTTTATGCTGAATAGCACCTGTGTGAACAGTCCCACTGAAATTAAAGGTAATGCTTATATAGTAAGGTATTATTCCATGTGAGGAAGAGTGACAGAATCTATAATAATACTTACCTAATATATTTCCTGCACCCCTGTTGCTGACTGCTTACCAACTGGTTTTTGAAAATCCTGCAGTAGTTCTACATCGTTATAAACATATTGGGGCTATTACCACAGGCTGTTCCCAATTTACTTCTGGGTAATTAAAGTATCTTATTACTATCTGTGTCTTGTTGCTTGTTCTGTTTCCTTGTACAGTGCACTGTGGTCATGTTCATTTCACCCTAGAGGTCTTTAGCAGATTTCTATAATTACATCTCCCCATCTCTTGTTCATTCATTATAACTGAAATTATCTCTGAACATTCGTTCCGTTTGCTAAATCTGTTCTTGCTTTATTAACTTTAATCAAACTAATATATATTACTGAAACAAGAGGTGGTCCAGGACTCCCACACCTGACTTGGCCCTTTTCCCAGGAGAAAACACCCTTCCTGAAACAGTGACACTAGTTCATTTTACAATTATTGGGCTATAATTTTGCCTCTGTAATATCAATTATTAAATAGTTACCATTGTTTCTGTTTATCTGCTGCACTGTTACTTGTGAAATAGAGTTGGAAAAAAAATCCATATTATTAAATGGAATTTAAAAATAAATTTGCCCTGGCCATGCTTGTGCTTCCTAGAGTATTTGCTTTCCATGATGTCTTGAGTGGAAGAATGTTCAAACAGGCAAAATAGGGTGAATGGACGGAGGGACATTTAATTAGAGAGAGAGGTATTTTTCGTTGTATTTATTTTTAGAATTTGAAATGCACCTAGACACAATAATACACAAAGCCTGGATGGATGGATGGACTAGACCTGACATCACCACTTAAGAAGCATTTTTCCAATAGAAAAAAGATGAACCAGTGTGCCAGGTTTTTTTAAACTCTTCATTAAAACAACTTAGCCAAGATACCTGCAAATAGCATTTTGCCCAGTGTTAATCCACCTGTGTCTACATAAAATGAACTATAAGGCCCCGATCCTGTCACCACTGAAATCAATGGAAATGTTGTGACTAATATCAGTTTTGTTAAGTCCCAACAGATGAAGGGAACACCAAAGGAAAGTGAAGAACAGAAGTAAGCCCTTTCCAGCACCGCGCCACTTCCCGCAGCCCCCATTGGACCGGAGTGGCGAACCACAGCCAATAAGAGCCTTGGTCGGCAAAGCGTCAGGTAAATAAAGCGGGGGGCCCAGTAAGGGTGCTTACCCTGCCGTCCTGCGTGCCAACATTGCTGATCCCTGAACTAGTTAATCATGCATCGCAGAAGGGAATCTGAAGCACACACAATAATCATCCAAAACATTATGAAACATTTTCACTCCATCACAACCATCAATTGAATTAATTCTAAAATTTATCAGCTTACTGCGTGAAATGTTGAAAACAAAGTCATTATTGAAATCTGGAATTCTGTATTGGACAAACTTGTCTTGAGCTATGTTAAAAAAAGGTTATCGCCATTGAGATTAATAGTGCAGGTTGGATGATGTATAGCCCGGTAGGTCCTTTGTGTCAAGGAAAAATAGTAGAAATTTCAAACTAGTTCCTGATTGAATCTTTCTGGTTGTGCCATTAATGCCAGCTTTTATTTTTTGAGGGGAAAAATATGAAATATGTAATAAAATATTTTATGAACAATATGAAACATGAAATATGAGTGTAGCTAGTTCAATGTTTTTAATCAGAGAACAAAAACTGTCAAACTTGTGCAATAGCTATGAACAGCCATTTACATCAAACAGTTTAGGAAATAATTCAATTTACAGCTTCCATGGAATGACCTATTTCAAGAGAGGAATAGTAGCAGATAGTGAACTTTACTAAAGTGAATTTTACTGAAGCATTCTGGATGAAAGACCACTAAAAAAATCCTGACTTCTAGGATGGCAGAGGGGATATTTATTGATGTATTTCAACATTACTATTGTTCTTTGGCTTATTTAGGTCTGCGTTAGGGATAATCTGTGGATGCATTGTCTCAGGGACAGGGCTGCAACCAGATTGCCACAGTTTGGTACCTGCTCCCCTCCCAGCTCCAGTGAATGTAAAATGTGTTCTTTGGCTGGAAGATAACTCCCCATTCACTGGCGGTTCTTGTGCATGGGCTGGTGTCTTGGTGAGACAGAGTCAAAACTCTACCCACTCTACATTCCTCCTGACCTACTCCTTCACATTGTAAGTATTCCACACAGGATACCAGGGTAGGGGACTCCTCACATGCTTATATTCCCCTGGGCAGGAAAGCTCAGAACTGTGCCCCAAAATCTTGGTCCAAATGGATGAAACAAGGAAAAAGATTTTGAGAGGGTACCTGGGACTTCTCTGCTAGGAGACTTTGTGCCTGCAAATTAAAAGTTAGCAAGGTAGTAAAGTAATAGCTAGAACCAAATTTTAAAAGGATGTCTTCAAGCCTTCTAAGTCTTCAGCTCTTTTTCAGACATCTATAATCCTCCGATGGTGGCCCACCATTGCCTCATTCGTGGAGAGAGCTCTCGTATCCTGAAAAAAAAAATAGATAGCTGACCCCTGTTGTCCTGAATATATCTTTATAAGAGTGCCCTTGCCAGCTTTCAAATTAGTAACAGTACAATTCTTGTGCCTTGCCTGAATGACATGACCATTATTTAGTATATTTTCAAGCTCCATATGATCATGTAATCTGCTTAGCTTCAGACAGGTGGACTATCTCACCCTCCCTCTTGGGAAGAGATAAATCTCATAACAACATACTGGGATCAGAATTTTTAAAACTGTCTTTACATGCAAGCCTGAATACATGATGTTAGATACAGAGACATAAATAAGGCATATTCAGGCATATGACTTTTTACATCAGTTGTGTCGCAGACATTTGCAGATGCAGACATTAAGGGCTCTAAAAGTCTTTAAATTGTGAGTTTGATTCTTTTCTTACATAAACCAATGGAGTGACACCAGTGTAAAACAGGCACAGTGTTGATGAAAGGAGGATCAGGTACAGGATATTTATATATGACCAAGACAATATAGACCTTCGTCAAATTGAAAATCATCAATGAATCTGAATTTCTTATGAATGTGATATCCCAGAATATTTTCTCCATTTTCCTACTATTCTAGTTCTTTAATATATCTCTTACTACAGGAACTCCTCACTTAAAGTCACTCTGGTTACCATTGTTTCGATGTTAAGTTGCTGATCAATTAGTGAACATACTCCTTTAAAGTTGTGCAATGCTCCCTTATAAAGTTGTTTGGCAGATGCCTCCTTTGTTCACTGCTTGCAGGAAGAGCAGCACGTTGGAGCTAGCCTGTAGGGGCTTGGAACCAGGGGTTTGGAACCAGGCTGGCAGCGCCCTATCAGCTCCCCGCTCCCCCAAGTTCCCTGTGTGGCAGCTACCCAGCAGGTTATCACCTGCCGGCAGTTCAGCTGTCCCTCCTCCAGTGCCATGTGCTGTTCCTGCCCTTTGCCTTGGAGCTGCTCCCGGAACCCTTCTGCTTGCTGTGGGGTAGGGTGAGAGAAGTAGGAGTGAGGGGAGGGGGAAAAGAGAGGGACTAATGTCAGGGTGTCTCCCTCCCCCTTGCTCCTGCACCCTGTTTACCCCTTTTCCATATAGAGCAGGGTGGGGACAAGGCCTGAGAGAGACAGAGAGCGCTTGGGGCAGCAGCTGCTGTCTCAACTTCCTGATCCAGTGTAAATGCTGATATGCTAAGGCAAAATATGAATAATTTCTTTGTGCTGACTACATTTTTTAATTTTACAGGAAACAACTTCAACATTTTTCCAGTGATTTATTTTGCTGCTAAGACTGCTGCTTCGCAGAATATACAGATCCTCAACCTAACAATAAGCATTCATTCATTTCATTAATGCTAAGCACAAAATGTCCATGTGGGATTTCACATTTCTCTTGGCTTCTGTGTGTTTGAGCAGAAGAAAAATCATTTGTGGTGTGCACTTAATGCATCTGGTGACCCAATTCTGTTTGTTCAGGTAAAGACAATAGTGTCTATTTTAAATAGGCTATAGATATGCTCTTTGCAAAGCTAATTTAGAAGGTAACTCTCCCTTTGAGAGAATTGTCTTCAAAATAAATCAAAGTGGAGAGAACTACTATTCTTAAATATTGCAGGTTATCTGTAAGACAGACTGCGAAAGCAGAACATTCATCCAGGTTTTGAAAGACCTGTTTAATGATCTCTTTCCCATTTCCTGAAAAGTGTTCATATTAAAAAATATGAAAGGAATGAAAGTACTGGGTCACCTGGGTAATCAGAAATGCCGTACTAACATAATATCCAAAGGGAGCCGTAGTCCGATCTTCACGGGAGGCTAAACAAGTTTAGAACAGGTCTTGATTGCTTTGAGAAAGATGTCCCCAAAAATATCTTACCATGTTTAAATGATGGTTTTCTTTGTAGGATAGAAGATCAGAAGATAACACAAAATGTTTAAATTGGGGACACAGTTTATATTTCACACCAAGGTGGAATGGGATGGAAAAAAAAGTCCCGCACAGTTGATAGACATAAATAAATAGTGTCATCCACCGAAGTGGATTATTACCTAATATTATTTTGAGCTGACTGCTTCTTCAAGGGTCTGCTGAATCCCTTGGGTATGTTTTAAGAGAGCAAGGAGCTGTCTGGGGTATTTTCCATATTATGTTTTAAGAGAGCTGTTGATTAGAGGTTGATGCTTCAGTCAGCACTGAAGAGAACTGAGTGCATGCTGCAGGGAAGAATGTTTCCTTTTTCATTAGGAAAAGTCTATCCTTCTGTTAATAGGGATAGACTGACTTTACCTGATTTGTCCTATCCAATTCTTAGAAGAATCAAGATCCTAGCAAAATATCAGGTTTATCTTCATAAACAGCCAGTCTTCTTGATAGGTTCAAGAATAGCAGCCGTGTTAGTCTGTATCTGTAAAGAAAGCGAGGAATACTTGTAGCACCTTAGAGACTAACTAGTTTATTTCAGCATAAGCTTTTGTGGGCTATAGCTCACTTCATCGGATGCATAGAATGGAACATCTGTTCTAGACTTCTTGATGTTTCATTAGCCTCTTTTGTACCTCTTGAAATCTCTGATCTTCTATAAACTATGGTGGCCTAGAAGATGAGAGGAAAGAGGTGGGGCCAACCAGAGAAGAAGCTGAAGGGAGCAACTCCAAGAAGAGTATGTGAGGAAACCCAGCAACACAAAATGACAGTCACAGGAGCAGTTCCAGTGGTAGATGGAAGGAGTTCCCCATCTTCACTGACTACATTTCATCTGTTCTCACAGTACAAAGTCCTTGATACAGTAGAAGAGATTCACACATCTACATGTGAGAGGGATTGTTGTCCTTTTTTTGCTGGGCCCTATACTGATGGATATGTGTGTCCCTCATATGAGAGCACAACTCTTAAACATGCTGAACACTAACCCTTGCTTACAGAAACGATGCTGGATAGTGACAACCGCACCAGTTAGCATCCAGTCTCTAGCCTTCCCTTCCCATGGATGTTCAATGACAAAGGAATAACCAGCCTTCTCTTGCTATTCCTGGCATTCTGCAATGTTTTGGGGCTACTTTCAGTTAGTCTTCCAACCAGATCATACTATGGGGACACAGCATTAATTACAATGCTTCATGATATCTTCAGAGGCCAGATGCCTATGCTACCTGGGCATCAACGGCTTCGAAACCATTGACCCTGAAATGTCACTTACTTCTTATAAGACACGGTACCTTTCAGAGAGACTGCAAAAAAAAGTGCAGGACACTTGTTCTCTTTCAGCTGTGTAGTCCTATATGGCTTTAACTTGCCACTACTATCAAATAATGTTTATGAGAAACCACGATGGGAAATTGTGAGACGGTATGGCCTACAATGTCAGCAACAGATTGATGATATTCAGCTCTCCATCTCCTTTCCAGTGGACCCTGAAAGAACTGTTTCCCTGTCCTCTAAGTGCCTGAGAAATATAGGACCTGGATGAAAGCCAGATGGCTGAGACTCAGTCTAAATAAAAAGGAAATGATGCTTGGCTGGCTGAAGGAAGCTTTATGAGGAACTGGTAAAGACTCTGCCTTCCATTTGTTTTCCTATTGCCAAAGTGGTTCAAAGTCTTTTAGACTAAATGTGGCCCTCATTGATCCCATGAGACAAGGCAGGAGCAGCCAGGAACATCTTTCATCTCTGCCTGGCCAGAAGGTTTCTCTCAGATGCAGAGCACACCAAAGCAATTCACGTTTTTATCACCTCAGTGATATGTCATTGGAATGAGCTGAAACTGAGGCTAGCTTTGAATGCCACTTGGAAGCTTTAGGTATTGCAGTTGGCTACTACGCACAGTTTAGTAAGACTGAAGAGATCATATCACATATGTGCTTCAAACTCTTCTCTGGCTGCAAGTTCACTTCTGGGACCCAGCTATCTCAAACATTGAATTCCGCTCAGAGAGAAAAGCTTTGACTAGATATCACAAATGTGAACAACACGAGCATCATAGTAAGACATTCTTGGTAGCATGCTCTCAGTCCCACTGGAAATACATCTGAACCCAGCCTGGCTGGGTTAAAGTTTGAGATATCAGATGCATCTCTTCTTCTAAGTTTTCCAACAGTGATTGGTGCTAGATTCCTCTGAGAGTTGATCTACAGAAGAGTCCTTCCCCATGTCAGTTTTCTTCAAGGAAACTGAGTTGGGTGCCCTGAATAGTGACAGAGTATGTGCCCCTCATTCTTGACTCTTTTTAGTGGGTATAACACACACCTAGGCAGCATGGATAGTAGGTGCCTTACAAGAAACTGAAACAATTAAAATAGCCAAAAATAAAGATAGCAACATAATTAGAGCACAAATAAATACAGATCAATAGAGCAACACCAATGTATTGAATGGAGGTCAGGTCAGCATCTGCTTTTTCTGATTTTGCATGTACATGGGGACAGGTATGGCAGTTTGTTTGAGCTCTTTGAGCGGGCAGTTTGTAGTGTTCCAATAAAGGAGACCTTCTGAGCTTATGTCGGTTTTTTCCTGCCGCTGTTCTGAGATTTATGTAGAGTTCACAGAATGGGTAAAGTGTCCACTAATCTTGTGGCAGCAAATTGAAAGTGTTTCCAGTACTGCAGTTAGAACACAAGGAGCCATTCATAACCAAGTGCAAACTGTGCAGAGGAACATGCCATGTATTTATTAAGAATAGCTTTTCTCTATATTTAGATGAAAGTTGAGGGTTCCCTCCACACACACACACCCCGCCTGAAAATGTTGGAAAACAAATGTTGGGCTCAGTCAGAATTCTGATCCTAATAGGAATGAAACCCAAATATGAAGGCAGTTTTTCAACGTGAATGTGCTACTGATATGATGTGAATGTTGACAATGCACGTGTTATATGAATCCAGTTGGTACGTCCCTGTATTTGTGAAAACGTGGTGCAATGAGAAAATCTTCTCTTCCAATAAAATCAAAATATGAAAGAAGGGATGAAACAGGAAGGAAATGCTTTTTGAGGTTCTCCTAAAAAGAACATGGGGGATGCAGGGCTCAAATTGGAGAAGTACATAGTAATATGATGTCTCTTCTTGGCTTCTCATGGGGTGGAGCTTATATTTAGGTAGAACTTAGAAGACTACTACTGTCTTTTTATGTAGTTTGGAAACTGGTGTTCTTTGATACTGACTCACATTCATAGAATCATAGAATCATAGAATATTAGGGTTGGAAGGGACCTCTGGAGGTCATCTAGTCCAAGCCCCTACTTAAAGCAGGACCAATCCCCAACTAAATCATTCCAGCCAGGGCTTTATCAAACCTGACCTTAAAAACCTTTAAGGAAGGTGATTCTACCACCTCCCCAGGTAACCCATTCCAATGCTTGATCACCCTCCTAGTGCAAAAGTTTTTCCTAATATCCAATATAAACCTTCCCAACTGCAACTTGAGACCATTACTTCTTGTCCAGTCATCTGCTACCACTGAGAACAGTCTAGATCCACCCTCTTTATAACCCCCTTTCAGGTAGTTGAAAGCAGCTATCAAATCTCCCCTCAATCTTCTCTTCTGTAGACTAAACAATCCCAGTTCTCTCAGCCTCTCCTCATAAGTCATGCGCTCCAGGCCCCTAATCATTTTTGTTGCCCTTCTCTGGACTCTTTCTAATCTTTCCACATCCTTCTTGTAGTGTGGGCCCCAAAATTGGACACAGTACTCCAGATGAGGCCTCACCAATGTTGCATAGAGGGGAACAATCACATCCCTTGATCTGCTGGCAATGCCCCTAATTATACAGCCCAAAATGCCATTAGCCTTCTTGGCAACAAGGGCACACTGTTGACTCATATGCAACTTCTCATCCACTGTAATCCCTAGGTTCTTTTCTGCAGAACTGCTGCCTAGCCATTCGGTCTCTAGTTTGTAGCAGTGCATGGGATTCTTCCGTCCTAAGTGCAGGACTCTGCACTTGTCCTTGTTGAACTTCATCAAATTTCTTTTGGCCCAGTCCTCTAATTTTTCTAGGTCCCTCTGTATCCTATCCCTACCCTCTAGTCAGTGTATCTACCATCCCTCCCAGTTTAGTGTCATCTGCAAACTTGCTCAGGGTGCAGTCCACACCATCCTCCAGATCATTGATAAAGATGTTGAATAAAACTGGCCCCAGGACCGACCCTTGGGGCACTCCGCAACTAGACATGAAGCCATTGATCACTATGCGTTGAGCCCGATGATCCAGCCAGCTTTCTATCCACCTTATGGTCCATTCATCCAGCCCATTCTTCTTTAACTTGCTGGCAAGAATATTGTGGAAGACCGTATCAAAAGCTTTGCTAAAGTCAATGAATAACACAACCACTGCTTTCCCCTAATCCACAGAGCCAGTTATCTCATCGTAGAAGGCAATTAGGTTAGTCAGGCATGATTTGCCCTTGGTGAATCCATGCCAACTGTTCCTGATCACTTTCCTCTCCTCTAAGTGCTTGAGGATTGATTTCTTGAGAACCTGCTCCATGATTTTTCCAGGCACTGAGGTAAGGCTGACAGGCCTGTAGTTCCCTGGATCCTCCTTCTTCCCTCTTTTAAAGATGGGCACAACATTAGCCTTTTTCCAGTCATCCAGGACCTCCCCCGATCGCCATGAGTTTTCAAAGATAATGGCCAATGGCTCTGCAATTACATCAGCCAACTCCTTTAGCACCCTCGGATGCAGTGCATCCGGCCCCATGGACTTGTGCTCGTCCAGCTTTTCTAAATAGTCCTGAACCACTTCCTTTTCCACAGACGGCTGGTCACCTCCTCCCCATGCTGTGCTGCCCAGTGCAGTAGTCTGGGAACTGACCTTGTTTGTGAAGAGAGAGGCAAAAAAAGCATTGAGTAAATTTGCTTTTTCCACATCCTCTGTCACTAGATTGCCTCCCTCATTCAGTAAGGGGCCCACACTTTCCTTGACTTTTTTCTTGTTGCTAACATACCTAAAGAAACCCTTCTTGTTACCCTTAACATCCCTTGCTAGCTGCAACTCCAAGTGTGATTTAGCCTTCCTGATTTCACTCCTGCATACTTGAGCAATATTTTTATATTCCTCCCTGGTCATTTGCCCAATCTTCCACTTCTTGTAAGCTTCTTTTTTGCATTTAAGATCAGCAAGGATTTCACTGTTCAACCAAGCTGGTCGCCTGCCATATTTACTATTCTTTCTACACATCGGGATGGTTTGTTCCTGCAACCTCAATAAGGATTCTTTAAAATACAGCCAGCTCTCCTGGACTCCTTTCCCCTTCATGTTCATCTCCCAGGGGATCCTGCCCATGAGTTCCCTGAGGGAGTCAAAGTCTGCTTTTCTGAAGTCCAGGGTCCGTATTCTGCTGCTCTCCTTTTTTCCCTGTGTCAGGATCCTGAGCTCGACCAGATCATGGTCACTGCCTCCCAGGTTCCCATCCACTTTTGCATCCCCTACAAATTCTTCCCGGTTTGTGAGCAGAAGGTCAAGAAAAGCTCTGCCCCTAGTTGGTTTCTCCAGCACTTGCACTAAGAAATTGTCCCCTACACTTTCCAAAAACGTCCTGGATTTTCTGTGCACCGCTGTATTGCTCTCCCAGCAGATATCAGATATTGTCTCATTGCTTCCATGCACTTACCACATATCTGCACATATGTACCTGTTGTCTTTTCTCTTTTACTTATACAGTGAAACCTCGATATAACGGACTAATTCGGGCGAGGGGGTGTCCGTTAAAGCCGAAAGTCCGTTATTTAATATTTTTTAAAAATCATTAAATAACAGGACTTTTGGCTTTAACGGACACCGCCCTCACCCGAATTAGTCCGTTATATAGATGTTTTACTGATCACAGCCGGGAGCCGTGAGTCAGCCCGCCCAGCGGCAGCCAGCAGCCCGCCCGCCCGGGACCCCGGCTGCTGGGACCCGGGCGGGAGCCGTCAACCCGCCCGCCCGGCTCCCTGCTGCTGGGACCCTGGCGGGAGCTGTCAACCTGCCCGCCCGGATCCCCGCTCCGGGGAGCCGGGCGGGAGCTGTCAAATCGCCCGCCCGGCTCCCCGCTGCGGGGAGCCCGGCGGGAGCTGTCAACCCGCCCGCCCGGCTCCCCACTGCGGGGAGCCCGGCGGGAGCTGTCAACCCGCCCGCCCGGCTCCCCGCTGCGGGGAGCTGGGTGGGAGCCGTCAGCCTGCCCGCCCGCCCGCCCGCAGGCGGAAGCCGGAAGCCGGCAGCCCGCCCGCAGGCGGGAGCCGGCAGCCAGCCAGCCAGCCCGCCCGCAGGTGGGAGCCAGCAGCCAGCCAGCCCGCCCGCAGGCGGGACCCAGGCGGGAGCCGGCAGCCCCCGAATAACGGATTTCGGATGCATCGGAAATTTTGTCCATTGCATCCGAAGTCCGTTAAATCGGGGTCCGTTAAATCGATGGTTTACTGTATTGTAAACAGTTTGTGGAAGGGACCATCTTTTTTTGTGTGTTTATACGGTAGGATCCTGATACAGTACTGGGGCTCCTAACCACTGTGATACAAATAATAAGTAACAATTCAGCCCCCAGGGGAGAGGATTATTCTCCCACAGTGAAACAAAAAGGAGGTTCTGCCCAACAATCTCTAAATTCCCAAAAGATGCACGGATCTCAAGACACATGGTAGAGGCATAAGACCTTCCATATGAAGTCCCTGTGCTTCTGCAAGAGCTCTGGGCCCTCCTGAACCACTCAAGCTGGACTGATGTTTCTACAGCACATGCAAGGGTTGCACAGAAAAAGTAATGCAAACCTCAAGTGAACAAAAAGGGAGCAAAATGAGTGTGAATAAAGTGATTTCAGCTTTTGGTAGCATTTGGATATATTCGCCAAGTTCTAAACACGGGTCTATTTGTTAGGTTTCTTTTTCTGATCTATAAGGGAAAAAAGAAAAGAAAAGAACAAAAATCATAAGTGCTGAAATCATGCTTAAAATATATTTTTCCTTATGAATCTTAAATTCCTGCAAGTTGCACATTCATTGCAGGCTAATGTCTAGTTTTATATTTAGTGGACATAAATAATAATACAGTGTAATACATTTAGAGTGATTATTTTTCTTTTTGTAAAAAATAATTGCAGTAAACAGGCTCATTATAATTATAGGATGTCTGTAGTATTTCTATAGACAGACAATGCACTTTTAGTTGATCAGATTGAATACCCTTCTGGAAGAAGATTATTTTTGCTGTAGTTTCAAAATAATGGGTTGTGCAGATATAGCTTTCTGTGAAAGTACAAATGGTCCCAGATGTTCCCTATGTTTTCTAGTTTGTGCAAATGTGCAAATCTTCACTTGGTTATATGGAGGCATGGAAGTGCATGAGAAGTATGTGTATAAGGCTCAAATAGACGGAGATTGGGATTGGGTAAATGTAGAATTGTATGTCAATTTTTAAGTGTAAGTGATTACTTGACTGACCATATCAAGTCATACTGTTAGACATCAAACTCTACTGTACTTTTACTATTTTAGTGGCCAAGAAAATAAACTGTAAATAAATAAATACATAAATAAATAGAATAAATAAGCTAATGGGAACTGTGCACATTTTGATATGTATACTCTCTGTGTCTCTGGATTAAGCCTAAGGATTTTTAATATTTTAATTAATATTTTAGAGATTCCTATTAAATATAAAACTGCAAACTTTGGCTAAATAGATACTGGAATATTTGTTTGAAAATCTTTTAGAGTTCTTCCTGACAATGTTCACAAAATAGACACTAAGAGGCCTCCACAATACCAAAAATGAGCTGGTGTATGTGTACGTATATTAAATAAACCTGTTCTATGACACAGACTTGCTATAATCCAGGGGTATTAGAGTTTAGGATTAGAAGGCGCTGTGAGGCGGGGGTTACCAGGAGCAGGCACGGGCGTTACCGGGGGGCGCAGTAGGACTGGGGTTACTGGAAGGGGCGGGCGCCAGGTTTAGCGGGGGGCACGGAGGGACGGGAGTTACTGGCACAGGGAGCCGAAGCACTCAGCTCCTCTCCCCCGGAGCGGGAGGCAGTTTGGGCGCCGCCAGTCCCCGAGTGTCCCTCCAGGCCGGGGAGCCCCGATCCCCTCCGCTGCGAGGGGCACTGCAGGCCTCGCCCCCCCGGGGGAAGGATCTTGGGGGAGGGTGATGATGGGAGGGCGAGCAGGGAGGGGGGTGCGGGAGAAGGGACTGGATGGGGTGGCCTGGCCTGTGTACATGGGCTTTTACACTAGTATGAATAAGAAATCATTGTGCTGGGGGGGATTACGCTTTGGGGAAAAAAATGTTTTGAGTGAATATCAGAACCAAGCCTGTGATTGAATTCACCCTGAAACAATGGGAAAGAATACATTTTGATGACTAGACTGATGCCTGTGACTTCAATGGAACTTAAACACATGTTTAAGTGCTTCTCTGAATAAGTGACCTTTCCTCAGTCAGGTCCTTAAATGCTTCATTCCTATTCATGGTAAAAGGGTTTGTCCCATAAATCTCATAAATGGGAATGGCAGGAAAAAATATCTCTGTAATCACATCAGGAGAAAAACAGTTAATGCATGACTTATGATTTTGGATAAAATTGAGTAATGCAAAATTGATCAAAATGCCTGTAATGGAGGGCATGGCCTTCTGCTAAGAAAATTAAGGTAATTACCAATCAAAAGAAAATAAAACAATGTCATGTTGGTATGAAGTTTGGGAGTTTGTTATAACTAATATTAATCTTTAAAGCACATGTTATTTTTTTAAAAAAACACAAAATATTGCAAGTAGTTATTGCTTTTTATTAGTAGCTTAAAATCTGTATTTGGACATTTTAGGTAGTAGCTGAGAATTGGGTATGTATTCCGATCTGTAGCATTTTTGTACAGTATATTCTAGCAAAGCCTGTCTGTTGCAAGGGCCCTACTTCTCCCACTATGGCCAAATTCTGATCTCACATATGTCAGTTTTACTCCAACATGGCGACTAATTTCAATAGAATTACTCCTGATTTATTCAGGTATAGGTGAGAACAGAATGTGGCCCACTGACTGCAAAGAGACCTCTATTTCTAAATCAGTTTCCGGTATGATTTTGTGATGTGTCTGGCTTTTATTTTTACAAGAAGCCTTGAACAAGCTCATCTAACTATTTTTGGCCGGAGTGTGATGACACCATGATATTTCCCACTTAAAATAGTGTGAGATGCTGTTGAAAGTTCATGTTTCCGGGGTTTTATTGAAAGCAAATAGCAGTGGAAGAGAAAAATTTAGATCCCCAGTGGTTTGGCTGGTTGATTTTCTGGTCATCTTTCAGCCACAAGCCAAGAGGATATTGGCAAACATTGTTCAGTACAAAATAAAGTAATAATCTTTATAAGAATGTCTATACACCACTAAACCTGTAGGGTCTTAAGGACCACAAAGTGATTGTGAACATAGGTCTCCTGGTTAATAGCTGGAAATCAAATGCATTAGGAAGTCCAGCAGGAAGATGCTGATAAGAAACATTCATTGTTCCTTTGGATATAGCAATACTTAAGATAAAAGTAGAGTACATTTTAGAGTGTGCATGAATCTAACTTCAGAATAAAACATGAAGTGAATATTGAAAAGAACAGCAGGAAAGCACTTTTGATTTTCTTCTTGAGCTCAATATTTGAACTTTAAAAAAATAAATTATTTTCTAGTGGTGTTAATGGCTCTATAATATAAACTTACCTTTCCCTTAGTCTATACAGTACCTATATATTTGTATCAAATTTTAAAGTGTGAATGCTTACGTGCTTTTTTTTTAAAGCAACACTGTTCAAAGCTGTTGGCCTAAGCAACATGGTAGTTCTGACCAAACCTGCATATTAATTTCAAGATGACTCAGGGCCTTATCTTGTCTGTTATGCCAGTTATACAGCTCGATATGTCAACTGCTTTCAGTGACATTACACCTGATTTACATTGGTGCAAATGAGAGAAGAATCAGGACGTGAGCTGTGTAATCCCATGTCCGTTTTGTAGTAACTGAATCCAGCATACTGTTCAAACTTACTGTGAAAAATCTTTCTCACAGTATAGTTAACTGATCTGTTCACTGGAACCCAGGTGAGTACCCTAGCAACCAGGCTATAGAGTCATTCTCACACTCTGAGCCAATGCATGTTTAATTATCTATAGAGAGTGGAACATTTCCAACAGGAGAAAAACACCACCAGAGAACACACAATAGCTTAGGTTTAAGATTAGCAGCCGTGTTAGTCTGTATCCGTAAATAAAACGAGGAATACTTGTGGCACCTTAGAGACTAACCAGTTTATTTCAGCATAAGCTTTCATGGGCTATAGCCCACTTCATTGGAATAGCTTAGAGAACTCATCTGAGGAGTGGAGAGACCTGGGTTTAAGCGTTTGTTCCAGAGTGGAAATTCAAACCTGCATCTCCCATGTCCCATGTGAGTGTCCCAGCAAAATGGGGGCATACCATCTCCTTTGCCATTTTTTAAAGATAGCCCTTTGTTTCCAAGTTTGCTTTGCTTTTATTTAAAAAAACAACAACAGTTAAAATGCCTGGAAACAAAACAAAACATTTCATTTTAAGTTGAACTGAACATTTTGTTCAATCTGAAACTTTTTTCTGACTTTTGGATTTATCAAAGAATCCATTTTGGGTTGACTCAAAATAAATGTTAAGACCCGCCAGTGAATTGAAAAAAAAGACAGGTTGGGTGAGGTAATATCTTTTGTTGGACCAACTTCTGTTCATGAGAGAGACAACCTCCCAAGCTACACAGAGCTCTTCTTCAGGTCTGGGAACGATATTAATGCCATGTCTACACTACCACTTATTTCGCTCTGGGATGTGAAAAAAAAAAAAACAGAGTGACATAAGTTTTGCCAACTACAGTGATACTATGCTTGTTGAGGTGGTTTTATTACGTCGACAGGAGCGCTCTCTCCAGTCAGCATAGGACAGCTACATGAGCACTCTTATGGCAGCACAGCTGCATTGGTACGCACAGCTGTGTCATGGTAAGTTCACTAGAGTTGACATGGCCTTAGAGTGTCACAACTGACTACAAGGTGGAACAGATTGCTTAGCACAAGTAGTTAACACATTCTAAGAGACCATTCAAGGTGAAGTGGCCTTCCCCACTTTGTATACCCTTCCCCACTTTGTCTCTCTAACATCCTAGGACCAACATGGCTACATCATTGGAAAAGGTGAAATGAAAACTCAGCTATCCACATAACTACTCAGAAGCAGCAAGTCACATTGGGGGTGTGAAGGCCCTAACAACAAAAGACCTTGAAGTGGTTTCATGAGAGCACTCCCTGGTGCACCGAGCAAAGCTCCATCACACAGGAGAATCAAGACCTTTATCTTTCCTCTTAAGCACTGCTATGTGGTCTGTGCACCTCCTGTTCCAACCTACTGATATAGTCCTGTCTTTGGAAGCCTCAGTTATATATCATTAAAGTCCATAACAATGAAATGAGCACCCTTCCCCCCAGGAACATTCCTGTTTTATAAGTATCATATATTTGATAAGTATGACTATAATTAATGGGAACTTTACGAATACCCTCAAAATGAATTTCTTGCATGATCTACACTGTTCGGGAGGAAGCAAAATAAATTTCAGAGTTCTTGTTTCCTGTCAAATAACCAAACTGATAGCTCCTTTTCAGTTTCATTCATTATAAGATTTATTTTTCATTTGTAAGGCTAATATGCAATGACTTCTTCTGCTAGCGCCATTCAATCATCCAGTCACTTACTCATATGCACAACCACTTTGTTTTATTTCACCAGGAGATATGTATACATTACAACATACTCTCAGAATATTATATACCGCTCTAACTATTTATCTTGTATGTGTTCTTTACATCAAAATAACATTTGGAGGTACTTAAAATAAGTATTAAAACCTCATCTATTCAAAAACTATTGTAGATTTCACAGTGTGTGGCCTACTGTACATTATAATTGACATTTTTCAATATTCAATAAGTAAATGGGTATTACAGGTGAAGTGTATGTGAAGAACTACAGTAGCTACATATTTCCAATCAAATTATAATAAATCCTCATGTTTTTGTCATATGTTTTATGAAAATATCCTACAAAATTTAGGCTCTAGTTCAGCAAATTACTTACAGGTGAGTAATCCTATTCCTATTTGTCAAAGTATTTAAGCCCGTGTTTAAAGTGTTTTGCTGAATAAGGATGGGATTACTCATAGGCATGAAGTGAAGCATGTACTTACATGCTTTGCTAAATTGGGACCAGAAAAGGAACAGAAGAAAAAGGGCTCTTTAGAAATCACTCTAAAAACCTACAGACTTTTAAAACCAGCTTTCAGGAAGTAAGAGTATATTTATCCCTAATAAAAGGCTCCACAGAAAGATTTTCATATGCCAGTAAATTTTATAGTACTTTTCCATAAAGAGAAATTTTGTTTGTATGGCTAGAATTTACTATCTTTTAAAGTATACCTTTGCTTCTATTAATATAATCTATCTCGTCATTGCATCTAATCTTTAGAGTGAAGTTACTTGGAAAGAATGGTCCTTTTATTCATTTAAGAGTAAAATCACCATGGTTATGATATTCCTTTGCTAATCTTGTATTCATTTCTTTCCTACCACCTTGTACTTGGTAGGGTTAAACTAGAATTCCAGGGTGACCACAGCCTCGGTGGAGCTCTGGGGGAATGTGTATAAGCAGCGGAGGGAAGAGGACATAGGAAGGTCTCAGACACTGGGTTTTGAGGTCTAGGGTGACAGTGCCTCATGAAAGGCATCAGACTGGAGGGCAGAGCCCAGGCATGTGCCTAAGAGTTGAGAATTGGAAATAGCATCTGGAATCTACTGAAACCCAGTTGGCCTGGAAACACCAGCGACTGGGCTCACCCATCACTGACTGGTGACTGCACTGAGCAGTACAGTGCCATGTAGCATCAATGGGTGCTAAGTGAAATAATGGATCTAAACTGTAGGAACGATTGGGTCCTGATCTCACCTTTGTTTTTTTAGATTTCTTTCTATAATGGACCAAAATGGTGCATCAAATTTGCCTAAACTTTGGGGGAGTTGGGACAATAATCTGATTCTGGAGTTAGTCTCTGTATCTCAGGTTTTGCTTGTAGTTCAATGGCAAGAAAGTGATTGTAACAACAACAAAAATCACTACAAAACCAGTGAATGGGACCTTATTTGAACAATGTGTCCCTATTTTTCTATGTACATATATTCAGTACGAGGTATACAGGACAGTTACATTTGTTGAGAGGTATTTTTAAGAGAGCAGCAGTCAAAGTGAGTCATCCATTCTGATCCAGAAGGAGTCACCTGCTTTTTCTGTAGGTGCCCCAGTTTTTATGTGCATTGTGGGATATTAAAACATCCAGTAATCCCCCAATGCTTCTCCCAGAGTAAGAATAATATCAACCATACACTTCAAATGGCAGAAGGTCACATCCCGAATGCCGAGCAGACATTTCTCAATGCCAGACTGAAATGTGTCTCTCCTGTTCCCTTTCCTCCTCAGAGAAGCTGGCCTAGCTTTTGCCAAACCATATAAATCAATGACTACCACATTCTTGTATCAGCATTTTACAGCTTTTCCACAGCAGGAAAAGGCAAATATCTTCCAGAAAAACTTCAGCTATCTCTTTCTCTCCCTGGTATCATACCCCCCGAAAGATAACTTGTACCCCCCTTTTTAAAAAAAAAGGGTTTGGGGGAAAAACTGTTTTGTAACTTAGCTTTAAAAAGAAACCATATCTGCCTCCTGCCAATCACTGGTGCATTTGCTGTTTTGAGATGCTTTTATGTAATTGCATACTTTGCCAATATCTTGTATATTTTTAGCAAATGACATATATTTAAGAAATATACAAAAGGTGACACATGTCATCACAAATTATGCATATCATGATGAACATAGAGAGAACGTGATAAGCACCATTAACATGTGTCAAAAATAATCAGGATCTATTTCCATTAGGCTACCTGTAAAAACAACAAGAAAAAATGCCCATTTTTTTTATTGTCACTTACTGCAGTCAGTGCCCCTTTCATTATGCAGTATAAAGGTCGCTGGCTGGGTATTATAAATATACTTTAGTTTTCAATTTTTACAAATTACGTCTGCCTGTGGTCTCTTTTGATAAAGGTGGCCAGAAACCCACACTTCTTCTTCCGCTGTCATTTCAGAAATAGTGGCAGCGGAGAAGCAAGTTTCTGATAGCTCTTGGCAGCACTTACCACATCCTGATGGGATTTATGGAGATTAAAATGCAAAGCAAGTTGATATTCTAATGCTGAGTAACTTTCAAAGCTAAATCAAAAGCAAAAAACGCCAACAAACCTTAACAGGCCTTCTTTTTCCTCTCAAACATTTCACTTACCCTGACCTTTGCTGTTCACCCACACAAGCAGATTCTCATTCCCTCCTCCTCTGTTCTCAGCTGAAAATGAATAAGTAAAAGTAAACACCTAGAAAAGTTATAGAAATTGCACCAAGACATGTCAATGACATTATTAGTGATTGCTATGGGAAACACATACCATCAATTTCACTGACACTGGATCTGAGTGGTTGGGACAATAGAGACAAAGATCATTTTCCAGACCACAATGGCTTGTTGTATGTCTAGTGTTAACGAGTAAACTTTAAAGAAATCTGTCTTTATAACCTGATGACCACTAAAGCAAGATGTTGTCCAGGGAATACTAATATACACTTATTCATTTACTCTGTATACTGAAAGCATTTTCCTTTTTCAAAGTGCCTTGTTGCTATTAACTAATCCACATGGTATCCTGGTGATGTATGCAGGTAAGCATTATAATCCCCATTTTACTGAGGCAGAGGAGATAAGTGGCTTGACAATCAGAGACAGATCCGGGATTATAATAAGGAGTCTCTGGCCCCTGTTCCACCACTCCTTTCTGGGCTACGAGCTGATGCAAATCATATAGGTGCAGAATGTCCCCTGCACAGGGAAACCTTCCTGCATGGATTACTCTCCACAGAACTATCCTTTGGAAGGAAGGGATATGAGTATTGGGGTGGCAAGACTGTGAAATTCCTCCTGATGACTCTTTACAAAAAGCTACATAGAAAAGAAGGTGGAGGGTTTGCACCCTCCATGAAATGGTTGTGATGTTGCCCCCAAATTCTTCTGGTCCTCCAGGAGCCAAAAGAAGCCCTGGTTCTTTGAGTGGTGATTTCAGAGGCCACTTATTTGGAGTTCCTAGAGCAGAAGGGGCCCCTGGGCAAAATATAACAGCCAATGGCCCACTGGAAGGTGGGGGAGAGAGGATGAAGAAATATTGGTTTATGGAACTTTTGCACTCTTCCAATCCAGGTTGGAACAGTCCCCTGGGAGCAAGGTGCAACTCCTCCAGTCCTCAACAACCATAGATGGGAAGAGTCCCCAGATACCCTGCTAGGGTAGATTTCCATCATCTTTACAGTGCAATCGGAGTAAAGTAGGGTTGAGAATATGTTCCTGTGAGTGGAAATTTGTGGAACTTCTGAATATCTGGCTCTATATTATATTTGAAAAAAAAAGTTTTTGGTAGGCTGGTGAGGGGAAATAAATTTCAGGAAGTTTGTCAATGTGAATTTTCTTATAATATTTCCTGATGTACCATCGAGAGTGTCTGAAAAATCACCCTGAAGGAACATAGGAATTTAGGTTCTTATGTTTTCTATACCTCAGATGATTGGTAGTATTCAATTCACTAGTACAGGAGGTCTGATTTCATTCCACTCCTACACCCTCCATCTCCTCTGTGTTCCAAGTCAAAGAAAATCTTTCTGCTTGTATAAAAACCTACTGTGCTAATCCTGAAACCAAAAGATATTTACACCACCGCTTCTTTGCCAAAGAAGTCTTATTCTCTCATGGCATGTTGATCTTTTTCACATTGCCTTTGTTCTCTTGTTAGCATACACAGCAGCTTACATTATGCCATGCAGAATAGAACACATGCAGGATGTACTTGTCAATTGTGTCAAGCCTGAAAATCTATGATTAAAAATTCTGTTACTCATTAGCCATTGCAAATCAAATTGAGAACAATGCTTTCTGGTCAATTTCATAAACAATCCTGCCACTCAACCTTTCCTGTGATTTCTCTTTAAGATGGGGGGGAGACGGGGGAGGAGACAAACCTATAAATAAATAAATTGCTAATTCTCCTTGCTGCATGTGCATACAGCAATTTCATGGTGACAGATGAGTATTTCATAACTCATTTTATTAAAAACTGGTCTCCATGCATTTTGGCTTGAAGTAACATGAATACCAGTAATGATTTACAATGATTTTTGATGGCTGTTTTGTAAGCACAAGGTGCGTAGTCTCCTGCAGACAGATAACTATCATTATAGTTCATTCAATCTCCACAGAGTAATGAAAAGAGCATTGTATGAGCAGTAAAATCCATGACATCAGCAGCAGTCTTCCAGGTATTTCCAGTTACTTAGGGGTAGAGTTCTCCTTCTTGCAGACAGAAACCAGAGGGGACTGAAAAGTCTGTGAGTTTCAAGAAATGGTGTCCTTAGCTAGAAAAGGTTTTCTGAGAAGGCTTGTAGAGAGGACCCTCAACCCCAAAGAGCTATTACATCTGTGAAAAAATATGCCTAGTTAATCCTGGTTTGGAATGTGGGATTATGGAGTCATTCAAGGGCTAAATTCAATCTACCCCTGCATTGAAATCAATATAACTACCCCAGGAATGAATTTGACCCATCATATTTTATGTGTGATGGAAGAACCTAAGAACAGCAAAGTAAAGTAAGACTTGAGTATGAAAAGCCAATTCTCTGCTTCAGTGTGGATTCCGATAGGGGAGAGGGAAAGACCCAGCCTATGGAGGATCTTCTGATGGTGTGGAGCCAGTACAGTAGCTTGTAGACCAATCATCCTCTCTGCATCCATTGTCAAGGGTAAGGTCAGGGAAGAAGAGTGTGGGCAGAATAATTCTATATTATGACAGTAGCACTGGGCCTCAATATTTATCCCTTCAGGATATTCCAAGTTTTGTTAAGGACTAAACTTAGGCTGAGCAGTTCCAAGATTGGTAGCATGGATCTTTGCTTTCTTGAGCTCTTGTAGGCAGTCCTCAGCCACAGCTAAGAAAGGCTGCTCCATCATGGCTACAGGAACAATGGGATTGCTATATTTACTCAGAGCAGCCATCCATCTTGTCTATTAACCTGTCTCTGATGGCGGCCAGGACAAGCTTCTCCAAGAAACGTACAGAAAAAACTCTCCCACAGGCAATTATGGGATAATCTGGCTACCAAGAAAGAGTCTTCCTAAACTCCAATAACTAGCCTTAAGGCCTTAATCATGCGGATATATATACACATTACAGTGATATTTTTTATGTAATTCTGATTATTTTGTTTCCTGTAAGGTTTGATTTCTTTTGGAATCCTACTAAGATCTTTATTTACATTTATTTTATTGATTTAGCAACCATTTATATATATATATATATATATATATAGAGAGAGAGAGAGAGAGAGAGAGAGAGAGAGAGAGAGAGAGAGAGAGTTCAAATTGCAAGTGAATGGAAACTGAAATGTAGCCATAGCCATAGAACTGGGGAAATATTTAGTTTTTTTTAAAAGCAATATGCAAATATACTCAATATACTCAATACACTGATGGTATTATAGTTTATCAGATAAATATCTATTTTGGTCTGCCAACTAATTTCCAAAAAGGGTATTAGTTACTCAGTAGACTGCAATGAATCATGCACATCTGTTATGCTCTATTATGTTGCTCCTTTTTAGTTCCCAGATCACTGTCCCAACAGAAGCTAAAGAATACGTTGGAGACATGATAGTCTGTCATGTCAATGCAGCAGATGTGCCTACACACTAGGGACTCAGTCCTGTCCTCCATGGCACACTGTGCATCACTGCATCCTTCGAAAAATGTTTGTGCATGTGCAGAAGCTGATTTTTCAAACTGCATGACAACACACATGGACACCCCCCCCCCTATAAAAGTAAATGAAACCAATCACCTGCCATGATTCCTTGTTAGAGGTTAATTGAAAGAAACAGTCACACTCATTGTATAGTATTCCATCTATTTTTAAATTCTTTCAAATTGTCAAATACTCTTTGCCCACTTCATAAGTAAATATATTTCTCTGTTAGATTCTATTTGTATAGAAGGAAAATCATAATTATAGTTGATGAATGATCCCTTAATAATCTAACTTTGAAGTATTTGAGCAAATGCTGCTCTTCTTATGATCCTAACTGAAACTAACTGAAACTGAGATGGGTCTATTATTGATCTACAGTTTCTTTTAGTATCATTGAGAGGCTGAGGTTGCTCAGTAAAGAGCTCTTGGCTTTTAACAGACAATACCTGGTCCAAAGCCCATTGTAGTTAATAGGAGTCTTTCCAGTGACTTCAGTGGGCCCTGGATTAGGTTCTATAATAGGAGGTTCATCAGAATCTTTTACAGCCTGTCTTTAGGTCCCACCATAAGTCCAGACTGGTTTTGTTGGCTTATTCTTGTCTACTCTGCACCTTCTTCTCCTATTTTAAAATTTGCTTTGTGTTACTAGGTTTTACTCAGTGCCAATCTTTTTGCATCAGATTCACTTCTTAATTGTCCAAATATAAATTTGAAATAACTCCAGAGGGGTAACGAACAGCAGAACTTGGCTTTTTACTTCTACTTGCCCATTCTTTTAAGCTGGCTGGTTCATTAAGTGATTTTTAAAGTTTTGCACTTTGGTCTTTTTGACATGCTTATATAATGTGTGGCAGGCACTGTAGAAAAATTGACTCACTGCTAGCATGCCTCCTTGTCCCTGGCTGTGCATAGCTGAACCCCCTCTTCTAGCAGCCCTGGTAACAACCCCTCTTTCTCTGGCTCCATGGTTGTCCATCTCTTCTCATGACTCAGCCCTCTGACCAGGTCACATTTGGTCTCACCCATTTTGGGGTAACCAAACAGTCCAATAAACTAAATTAAAATGAAGCTAACTCTTCACCCTACCCTGTCTCTCTCCTCTGAGGACTCTTCATGCCATCCTGGGCTCTTCAGGGTTCTCTTTCCATTCTTTGGCAGAGATACACTTCTCAGGGCTTTCACTTCAGAGGTCTGGCTCCAACTTCAAATTTGTTCCCTCTCTTGCATCAGGGTGTTTCTGTACCACCTTTGGGTTCCAGTCCAGAGTCCTTGTGGTGAGCTGGTAGGCCTACTTCCTACCTCCCACAGTTCCTCCCTGGGCTTATTGCACATCTACCTCTTTCTAGATTCTTCCTTCACTCTCTAACAAAGCAGAGAGGGACTGCAGAGTTCTCCTGCCCCCTCGCCCTCTACAGCCCCCTTCTCATATGGACGTCCTCTCCATGAATGGTCTCCAACAGCTCTTGACTCTGCTGGAGTTCATGTTCAGGTCAGTCTGATCCACCATCCAGGTGGAACCATGTGCCTTAATTGAGCTCTCTCACTCCAAGTGCACTCTTTTAGGGCTGGGCTACAGTGGGGGAGGAGGGATTTGAACTTAGTTCGAATTACCTGGCCGTCCCCATGGCAGTGGGTCAACCGCGGCTGCTCCCCCACCGACTCGGCTTATTCCCCCTACCAAGGTGGAGTGCAGCCATTGATTTGGGGATCAATTTATCATGTTTAGATGAGACGTGATAAATCAATCCCTGATACATCGAGTGCTACCCGCCGATTCGGCAGGTAGTATAGCCGTACCCTTAGGTCCAGAGGGGGTATAAACTCCATCACAGACACCACGTAAATAGGTTAATAAAAATAATGAAAGTTATAATTACAGAATATCAAATTTTTAAAACTTATAGAGCTGGTCAAAAATTGGGAAAAATGCAGATTCTTTCCCCCTCAAAAAGTGAAATTCAGAAAGTTTCAATAAACTTACTCTTTACAAACACAGAATATTAATCTATAGGTAAGGACTGTAAGACAGAGCCCATAACACTAACAAAAGGCTCAAAGTGTTTTTTTAAAATATATATTGTGAAATATATTTACAAGACCAATGCAAATTTGTAACCTATTTCCTATAGCTTTCCCAAAACTATAGCCCCGGTCCTGCAAACACACACATTTCATCATGATTTCAGTAGGATTTCTTGTGTGTTTAATGTCAAGTCAATACATAAGTGTTTGCAGGGTTGAGGCGCATCGTTGCCATGAAAGGGTTTTGGTAATATAGCCTGAATTCCTAATTAAAAAATATGATGCTATGATTCTATTAATAGCAACATAATAATAATAGAATAATAATATAATAATAATAAGGCTGCTAATTATCTCTATAAATCCTTGCACACATCAACCAAATTTTTCCTATTGTCCTGAATTGAAAATGTGGGGACTGTGTCTGGAGACACTTGAATGCAAACTATCACTTCTATAAATAACAATAGATCAGAAATGAACTATCTATGCATACTGATAAGATCCTCATTAAAAACAAATTTATTGATGGTATTGTTGTCAATTAAGATAGCATGATATATAGATAGTGGGATCATATATAATTTAAACTGTTTTCACTTTGCAAACAGACAACTGAACAAATATAATTGATTCATATATTGCAATTTTCATTCCATTAGTTAGAATATATATCCAAAATTGAAGATGTCAGTCAAATTAAATGAACACATGTTTTTATAGTGTTTTCTGATTCCTTTTATTAAACTAAGAACAAAAATCAATCACTATTTTTGTATTCAGATTCAACAAGGATATCAATCCTGCTGCAAGTTATGTGGCAATAAATATATTTGTTTATTTTAGTCCTGTTAGAAGATTGCTTTTGACATCTTCGATCTAATAAATGTGCAAGAAAATAAGCTAGTTATAATAGTGGTATCCGTAAACATTTTTAGCAATATATTTCATGGAAATGTAAAGTTGTAGTGTATAGTCCTGATTCTGATTTTACTTATACCAGTTTTATACTCCCTTGCCATCAGTGGAATTATTATTGATTTACACCAGCATAAGTGAGATTGTAACCAGGCCCTGTATTTTAAATGCTTTTATTTCGTTTATTATTCTGTATATTGAATTGCAGGATGAGTAATGCTGAAAGGCAAACATTCCCAGTTATTTCTGTACTTCTGTGACCATTTACTACTGCAGCATAGAACAACAATAGAGGGCTTTACCTTAACAAAATTCTCATTTAATTCATTGGGACTTTTGTCTGCCCCAGATGTAGTGGACCTGGCCTATGCTGTAAACATATTCTGTAAGCACTTTCTTCGTAAAATGAGATAACCAAATAGTGTTTTAGCCATTTTAAAATTTCAAATAGCTGCTCTCTGGTCAGGGCCTGATACTGCAAACATGTAAATATGGGCATTTCTAAAAGCTACTTGCAGCAGCAGACCCTTAGAATGTTAAACATATAATGGACATCAATAGAAGTCCCAATAAATTCCTCCCTGACAGCAAGCAAGAGCTGAGGCAGGAAAAAAAATATGAAGGAAGCAACTTTTCAGATAAACCAAGTGCCAACAAGGTTGAAAACAATTTTTTGTCAGCAAGTAGGGGTGAGTATGGCCTCACCTATTCTATTCTTAAACTGTGCTCATCACTGTAGTATGATTGCCCTGTGACCTGTGAGCACTCTAAAGAAATTGAGGATTACTGTCAAGAGCTTCCCCCAAAGCAGTGGTTTATCATATTGTGGCTATTTGACAGTTTCCACAGAATATTTTTATTTCAGTACATCACTGATACCCAGCTGTTACCGAATGATGGACCGATTTTTTACATATATAGAATTTAGTAGGTTTGTAGAATATTATAGTACAAATTCAACTTCTGATTAAATGAATGGTATGAATTATTATTGTTTGTATTGTGGAAGTGCCTAGCAGCTCAATCCAGGACTGGAGCTTCACAGTACTAGGTATTGTACACACATAACAAAGATATAGACCTTGTCCCAAAGAATTTACAGTCTAAATGCAAGATTCTGAACAACTTATTCATATTGAATGAACCACCAGTTGTCCACTAAATCAATAGGGTTACTTGTAAAGTAAGATTCTACTCAGTAGAACTTAGGACAACATGGTTGTTCCTGAGAGTTTTGCTATTGCCCTCAATGGATTTAAGCATTATATAGAGGTAAACTGTTATGATAAAAGATTCTATGCAATGTCGAGTTCTGTGTGGCTCAAAAATTTGTCGCTCTTACGAACTGAAGTTGGTCCAATAAAAGGTATTACCTCACCCATCTGGTCTCTCATGATAAAAGCTTTACATTTGGAAGCAGACTTTCATTTCACTTCTCTACAGTCAACACACCTCCAGTTTTCCTATTGCTAATTTGAAACATATTACTGGGGATTCAGCATGACTTAGATAGCCTCATAATCAAGACCAGAAGCAGTACTAATGTTCAAAGAAACTGCAGACAGAGAGCGGTGGTTAGAGTAAAAGTTGTATGCTTTTCCTTTTTTATCATTTCAGCAGAACTCCACCCGGCCTGCTTCAAGGCAAATCCATTGGGACAAGCTGCACAACCCTTAGAAAGAGGGTATCTTAATGAACGCTGAGTCACAACTGAACAAGAAGGTCTGTAAAAAAGTTATAGATGGAGAAATAATCTTACTTTGAAAAAGGCAGCATTGTATGTCTACTCATTCTTTTCAGCCTTACACAATGAAATGTAAATAGTACGTCTACCACATCTGCACTGTTTGAAAACAATACAGCTTGCAGGTTATTACCCTGGGGAATTTGAAAATGTATGTAAAACAGCAAGACTCTCCCAGCCTGAGGACATCTATAGTAAAGTGCTTAGTATCACAGAGTGCTTTTGAGTACTTGGTATTATGTCCTGGCCCTATGGCCGTTCAAATAATAGACAGTTACATCAGGAATTCCTGCCAACTTCTTCTACCATGTAACTTGCAGCAATAAAACTTCCCTGCCTTCTAATATGTTAAAGGAGAACACATGAATGTGGAGAAAGCTCCCAGAGGATAGACTGTTCTAGAATTGATATTGACAAATAGGGAGGAACTGGTTGAGAATTTGAAAGTGGAAAGCAGCTTGGGTGAAAATGATCATGAAATGATAGAGGTCATGATTCCAAGAAATGGTAGGAGGGAAAACAGCACAATAAAGATAATGGATTTCTAGAAGGCAGACCAGCAAATTCAGGATAAGATACCAGGGAAGCAAGTCTGTGGGGAAAACAGCAGAAGAGAGTTGGCAGTTTTTCAAAGAGACTTTACAAAGAGTACAAGAGGAAATTATCACACTGAGTAGGAAAGATGGGAAGTAAGTCGAGAGACCATCCTGACTTAACCAGGAGATTTTAAATGATCTGAAACTCGAGAAAGAGTCCTACAAAAAGTGGAAACTACATCAAATTACAAAGGATGAATATAAACAAATAACACAAGCATGTAGAGACAACAATAGAAAAACCAAGGCACAAAACGAGATTAACCTAGGTAGAGACATAAAGGGTAACAAAAAACCATTCTACGAATATATTAAAAGCAACACAGATAATATTTTTTTAAATAATCACCCATATTTATGTATTTTTTAACTTGAAAGTGTTCTTTTAACAAAATTGTACAATTATGATAAATAATTGGTGCAAATAATTATCTGTTCTGTCTAGGAAAATCTCATTCTGACTACAATGTGCAGTACCTGAATTATAAATGTAGAGTGAAATGTTACATCATCATAATAATAGTATAGCCATCTGTACTTTATTTACATAGGATCAACAGTAGTGCTAAGTGGAAAATACCAAAAAAAAAGCCTTTATTATATCAAATTAATACATACATCAATATTTGTCTCAACAGAGAGAGCCCAGAGACATGCACCATGCTTGAAATTCAGCTCTTTAAAAATGCATATACCTGCCAAAGGAAATATGACAGACAAATAAATAAATAAACATTCATTCCTTGATTGGTTTAAATGAACTAGACTTATGTTTAGAAGAAACGGCACTGGATCTGATCACAAATGCCATTGCTCATATGAACCCATAGAGGAGAAAGTAGATTTTCTTAGAAAGAAATCAAAAAGACTCAAATTCAATTCTTTCCCTCTGTCCTGCACTGGCAGCCCATGCTGTGTTTGCTTCTAATACTTCAGCTTTCTGCAGCTTTAGATATAACTGTTAAAATACACCATCCAGATGTGTGTCAATGCAACACAGAAGGTTCTTCTGAGGTAGGTTCTTCAGAGTGATTTGAGTTTCTTTTCCCTTCTTTAAGCAATTGCTTTTGTAAGGTCTCGGGGCCTTTAGTGGCCTATAATCTTGTTAATGATGAATTCCAGTCATATTATATTTAGCCAAACCTGCTCTGTTTTGTTCCCAAATGGTTTCCCACCTGCTGCACTTTGTTTTTGAGATACCATAAGAACTTTCCTGTAGTATTGTGAATGAATACTAAGCAGAGAGACCAAAGAGAGAGAAATTAACCCCATAGTAGGGATTTTACCCTGTATCAACCTTAAACTTAATTTCCAAATATACATCCAACATTCCCACTGATATTATTAGGTGATTTAGAGAGGGAGTATGGTCCTCTGATCAGGACACTACTCCAGGCCTTATCAGACCTGGAGTCAAGGTTGTGCTGCACCACAGACTTCTTGTGTGACTCTAGGCCAGTCAGCTAGTCTCTTTGGCCCAGATCCTAAAAGGCGTTTAGTCACCTATCTCCCATTGAAATCAAACTGTGTCTCAGTCCCCCATCTATAATATGGGGACAATAGCACTTCCATACTTCTTAGGAGTGTTGAAAGGAAAAATTAATTAAAGGATGTGTGGCACTCAACTACTACAGTAACGGAGGCCATATAAGTACCTTAGATAGACATATTAAAATGTGCAGGACTGCTTCTTTAATGGATCTGTAGATAGTTTTTAACCATTTTAACAGACCTAGATCTGGTTCTGCAAATCTTTACTGCTGTGAATGTAAGTAATGTTAATGGGCCATAGTTAATCAGTTTATAAAGTTACTGATAAGCACAAGTGTTGGTAGGTTGTGGGCTAAAGCTGTATAGAGAAAAGTAATTCCACATCCTGGAAGATATCACTATTTTGAAATCTGGCTTCATTCCAGTCAGGATCAAAAACAAAAATATCAAAATTCCCTGTGAAAGTGAATTGAAAGTCATAGACAGGCTGTCCTGGATTCATGGACCCCAGAAGACCAGGGTCTTCAGCACCCTCCCAAGATGGCTACTGGCAATCTGGGTGTGCAAGCTTGCAGGAAACCAGACAAGTTCTGTTGGAACTTCAGCAAAATTGGATTGTTTCCACAAAATGTTCCAATTTCACCAAATCTGCAAATTCTGATAAAACCACATTCACAAATGCAGAGAATGTTACCATGTGTGTTTGTATTATCTTAGGCATGAGGAAGGTGGGATATAAAATATGCTGGCAAAAGTGAGATAGTTGCTTGAAACCTAAGGCCCATGGTTCGCTAGGGGTAACCTCAGATTGTTCGTTCTAAAGTTAGCAATTTGAGGACTCTTGGAGGGGTTAGTGTGGATGCTGGCTGGCTGGCTGGCTGTAGTTTGGTCCTGGCTTATTGAAATTGGGAAGGAAGGTCTCTCCAGACTTTAAAGACTGGTCCATCAGGGAGAGAACAGTGGAGCAGGGTGTTGAGACCAGACTTCAGGTTCCATGGCTTATTGTGGCAGGGTGCTGGACAAAGGGTGGCTGATTCATCCTGGAGGGGAATAAAGTAGAGCTTTCAGAGGTAACCTGGCTCTAATTGGGCAAGCAGAGACAGCTGCCACCTAATTAGTCTGGGACTGTATAAAAGCCTCAGAGGAAAGAAGCCAGGAGGAGCAGAAAAGAAGGGAAAAGGTGTGGAGCAGAAGCAGGGAGGTAGCTCTTCCCTCCCTCCTGCCTGAAGATGGTGAGGGGCCAACTGTACATGGTGAAATGGTGGTGGGAACAAACCTGTGAATAAAACTGCACCAGTGGTTACTAATCCCAGGGTCTCAGAGTGACTTTGTAGACCTAGCAGAGGGAGGAGCCAAGGGGGATCTGCCACGCACTCCTACACTTATGAAGAGGAAGCCTGAACTGGGATATGAAATAAAACTTTCTGGTGCTTTGATAAGACAGCTCATCAGTACCAGAGTTCATCAATTAGTTTTAATTGTAAACAATATTTTAGCGGTTTGTTATTGCAATCTGGAGTGCAACTATTGTTAATGGGGATTCCTAGAGTGGCCTGCGATGAACACCTATTGTAGCTATCAGAAGCTCTTCTCCCTCTTGGGGATTGGGTCTTTCTGACAAGGAAGTAGAATGAGGAGTGTTCTGAGGTAAAATTTCCAAGTGAGAAGGTTGATAGTGGCAGCAGGGAACCAAGGCCAAGTTGTAGGAAACCCAGGGCCATGACAACATATGTAATCTTTCTGACCAAATATATTTCCTTTCTCTTCCCCATATCTTATTATTGACACACAGTGGGCGAGATCCTCAGCAGGTGCAAATCTGAATTACCCAATGAGCTGTATGTAGCCAGCTCAGGTTCTGGCTTATTTTGCTTAGTTCAGTGAAGTAATTTATTTTAATGGTTTTTATTTAGTTGAGCTCATGCCCTGCTTGGGCAAATATTTTCCAGGATGCTGGGTCTTTCTATCTATAAAAGTAGCTGTTGACCAGAATGATGAAAATAATAAAAAGTTCAAGTATATTATTTTCTTTGCATTCCCCTTTTCAAATTATTCTGCAAACAAATGGATAGGTACTGATAACAATCCAGAATTTGAGTCTGATCAAGAAAGTTGCTGAGCACATACAGTTTTCACTGAAGTCTCCACCTCAATGCTATTTTATTAACTGGGTCACCTCTTTTCTTAATCTTTAATTCCAATTCAAAATCTAGACATGAATGTTTTTGGAAAGCTTACAGGCCCACAAGCCGTTTAGACTGGCCGTCTTTCAATGGGGGCATTGTAGCATTCGGAAAGATCTAGCAATTGTTCTTTTTGCATGTTTTTACATGATATCTGTGCCACATAATGCTGCAGTCTGCTGGGCTGATTCATTATAATGGAGATATCATCCCTTTTCTGCAGCATTCAAGTGAATGAACATAATGGATGGCATAGGAAAGGTAGCTAGGATGATGCTATTCCACCTTTTATATAATACAAGAACAAGGGCGATATTCAGTAAAACTAAAAAGAAGCACGTTTAAAACTGATAAAAGTAAATACTTTTTCACACAATGTACAGTTAGCCTAGGGAACTCATTGCAACAGGAAATCACTGCCCAAGTGCTTAGCAGCATCCAAAAATAGAAGATTTGATATCTATATGAGAATGCTTAGAGTTTTATTAGTAAATATTAAAAAAGTAAACTGAAAAGGAAAAATAAAATGAAATAGAAACATTTAATGCATCATGGTATAATCCAACACTATTTATTTGGGGTTAGGAAGAAATGTTTGCTGAGAGCAGGGTATCTCATATCTGTCTATTGCATGTTTCTTGCACTTCCCCTATACCAGAAATAGGATCTTCCTATGAAACTTAATTAACTGGACCACTGGTCTGATCCTGTATGGCAAAACCTGTGTTCTTTTCACCCCATACGTTTGGCTGGTCCTCTTCATGGGTATGAATTTCACTGCAAGCCCTGATTAAACTCCTACTGAAGTCACCATGGGACTCATGTTGTAAGAACATATGCTAGTAGCATATTTCATAACCATTCAGATCAGAAAATATCTTTTAACTTGGAAAAAATCGGAGGGGGTAGGCACAGATGTCTAAAACTCAGCTGCTAAGTGTCTCTTGGGCAGAATTAGACTCAGCCATAAATATTGAGTTTAAAAGTTTGAGTGCTTTTTTCCCTCCCAGTGGTCATTTTCTACAGCATATGCAGGCAGGAAATCTTTCTTGAAAGACTCAATTTCACAACATGAAGGCAACCAAAATGATCAGAAGCCAATATGGTAATTAGCATAGTAGGAATAGCATTTTTACTTTCTTATAATAGTTCCTTAAAGCAAGTATGGTAATTTGCAAAGTAATTCTTGAATAGATGCTTTTAAGAAAACTACTAAAACATTATGACCAGGAAAGACTAATTTGTTTCAAATAATGTAACACAATACGGTGCAACTTCTATAACAGACAAGTGACCTGATTTTCCATTGCCCCACCCCTTATGTAATCATACACACAGTGAAAAGTGAGTGTAAGCCACTGCTATTCTCATTTGATAGTCAAGAATCAGAGAGGTAGCGTGCTAGTCTGGAATAGCAGAGGTAACAAAGAGTCCGGTAGCACCTTAAAGACTAACTAATGTATTGAAGCATAAGCTTTCGTGGGCTAATACCCATTTCGTCGGGTATTAGCCCAGTGGAAATGCTTGCATCCAACGAAGTGGGTATTAGCCCACGAAAGCTTATGCTTCAATACATTAGTTAGTCTTTAAGGTGCTACAGGACTCTTTGTTACCTCTGATTTGATAGTGTTTTACATCCACTTTGTACTAGTTTAAACTACAACTCCTGACTCAGAGTACTGGAGAATCTGACCCACATTTGAATGTTTGGTTTATTAATGCTAGATCCTGCCACCTTTACCAATGTTGATTATTGCTCTTCTATGAGCAGTTCCATTAAAATCAATATGCTTCTCAGTGTGTGTTGGGTTACATGAATTAGTTCCTTATGATTTAATACTGTTTGTGTAGCTAAAAAATGCACACTCATAAAAGTCCATATTGCCATTGTCCTCTCCCTCTTCTGGCACTACAACCGTGTCCTCATCTTGAGTCACTGGGTTTCTATCTGTTGACTCAGATTCAACCTCTCCTATATCCAGTGCTCTACTAACGTACCTTACACATACTTTATCACTTCTACCCATGTACGACTCTGGGCCATTTCCACACCAACAGCCTATACTTGATACATTGTTCTACCCCATGAAAATCACTGATGTTGGTTAGAAAACTGCTCCTTTGTACCTGGGCACTACATAGAACCACTCCCTTGTCTGTCTCTGATACAATATTTATTTATTCTAATATTCAATGTAAGACATTTCAATGATGGTAGCTTGCAGATATGGAAAAAAGAAAAAAAAACACTTAACATAATTTACAATTTCCTTTCCCTGTATTTGTCATCCAAGTCTTCTTTCTTCCCCACCCACAGTGTTGCAATGTCTAATGTGCTGTTTGACCCATGTATTTTCTGTCAAAGACACTATCCTGCAAATACTCTGAGCATCTAACTGCCATTGGCTTCCAAACTTTCACTAATCTTGCTCGGACCTCGAGTAAGCTGCGTAGAAAAGGGATCTCATCTCCTTTTATTAGAAGAACACCCACTAAACCAATGATACCGTGTAAATACAGCAATCAAACAAAGAATAATGACATTGGGCTAAATTATGTTTTGCCACAAGCCCAATGTAAGAGACAGCGTGTAGTTGTGTTGTCTCAAGAACAGATCAGGGACCATATTATGAGAGATTCACAATCTGGTTCCTAATTCCCACCCTCGTCTGGTATCTGAATACAAAATCTGATGTAGATGACCTCCCCGGGTCCACTGGCCTCCTAAACCCCTTCCTGCTCACCTGTGCAGGAGAGGGAACTGCTACCAGTGATATGAATAAATGGTGCCGGCAATAATGTACATCTTTACATCACTTCTTCCCCTGCATTGCAACTTAAAGCAAAAGAAAATCTAGACTTTTAATATCATTAAGATATTTTTGACACAGAAATATATGTACATACGACCTCATATAAACAGTGATTGAAATAATCTTCAGGTTACTATTAATGTAAGAACATTTCTGTCTTTTAATGGGAGATAAAAGTGAGAATCGTCAGCGTCAGGTTGCTTGAATCAATTTAAACTATCCCAAATTTAACCTATTGTATTGAATTAATTTAGTAAACTCAATAAATCAGGATGATCAATGTTGAACTACATAGATACTAACCTAGTTCCTTCAAAATAGAATTATTTTTTTCCAGATAAGAACAATCTGCACATTTATGTCTCTTAATGACTAAATCAAGTGGAAGAACTGAATGCACATCCATCAGGGATTGTATGCATAGTTAATTAAGTCTGAAATAATTAATGCCTGATTTCCACAGGATATGGTAAACAGCCAATTAAAATAAGATGCGGTATATACTTTTTCTACTCATTAGTCAAAGCATAAAGCATTTTAACATTTCCTAAATAATTCACTTCTATCAAAATAAAGTGAAATGCTTAAAACATTAATAGGGTACTTTACAATGCTGTAGTCAATAAGATGCTATATGAAGGTAATGTAAATAATTTATGGATCTATTCAGCAGAAATGGTCTGCAGCTTTCTGCGCTGCAGAAACCGACAGAAGCCATGGAATGGGCACACAGCCAAGCAATTCCAAATCGCGATTAAATGCCATGGCAGCTGAGCAATGGAAACCTCCAGTGACATGAAACTGTTTCCTGCTAAATAGGGGTCTGAGCCTGCCAGGTGCTGAGAAATCTCAACTCCCACTGAAGGGAATGATACTTGGAACCTGGTAAGGTCAGGCCCTGTGTGTGTGTGTGTGTATGTATGTGTGGGGGGTTCTGTAATTCCTTGCCATGACAAATGTTGATGAGAACAAAATTAGCATATTTAAATGACACCTTCCTATATTCAGGTATTTAGAGCTTGGTCCAGTAGTCCTTTTAGAACCACAACTCACGATGAAGTCAGTGGCAGTTTTAGATGTTCAAAGTTTGCGGGATTGGCTCACAGGCAGGATTAATGGGGATGAAAAAAGCAGAATAAATAAAAAAAAATACTCACCATAAAATTATTTTGTTCTAACTCAGTAGCAGTTGGCAGGTGGGAAGAAGTGATGAGAGAGGGAGGCTGGAAAAAAAAATAAAGTGTTTTTCTTTTTATTACAGACAGGTAATGGATGATACAATTTGGCAGGATTTAAATTAGGTCATCAGCTCAGAGGGCCAAATTCATCCTGGTGTAATTCTGCTTAAATCAATGGATTTCTATCAGGGATCAATTTGGTGCATTGTTTTTTCAAATTTTCTAGGCTGTGGAAGGAAGGGAAGACATCTGAAGATGAAGACTGGGGAGTTAGGTGCCTAACCACTTATAGTCCCTTTGAAAATTCCTCTAGGTAGCTAAACATCTTTGGAAATCTAGCTTTAGGGCAGGTCGACACGACAGTCAGGATCGATGCTCCGAGATTGATCCACCAGCAGTCGATTTAGTGGATCTAGTGAAGACCCGCCAAATCGACAGCAGATCGCTCTCCGGTAGACCCCTGTACTCTACCCCTGACGAGAAGGGTTAGGTAAGTTGAGGGGAGAGATTCGCCTGTCAACCCCCTGCGGTGTAGACCCCATGGTAATGCGACATAGGGTACATCGATTCCGGTGACATGAATAACATAGCTGGAGACACGTAGCATAGGTCGACTTACTGTGGTAGTCAACATAGCCTTAGACATAGCCTTAGGTCCATGTGCATGTTGAGTAGTACCTTATTCTGAAAGTAGTCCTGTTTTGGCTTTAACAGTGTTCCCAAGAGCCTTATTTTTTTTTAAAAAAAAAGTCTGAGCTTGGAACTCCAATAGGACTATTCACAAAAGTAAGGTGTGACTGTGTGAATTTGAGTTACAAAATTTGTCCCTAAGTAAGATCTTGAATTTGATAATTTGATGTTGGCCTTTGTTGTGTCTCAAAGAAAATTCCCTTCTATCCATCTTATCATATAAACACATGATTTCCAAAAGTTTGGCCTCATCATTCATTTAGTGAACTTCTGTAATAATTGTTTATGATTTTGAAATATACCCATTGTCTTGAATTGTAATCATTTTTCTAAAATTATAAAAGGGATAGGAATCCCATGTTTTGATATGTTTTTACAGTACTTAGGATCTCTAATCCTGATAGGGGCCTCTGAACACCAACACACATCTATATATATAAAAGTCAAGTGGTGTATGTATGTATGACAGCGAACTCCTCCCGCACCGTTTGAGCCAGAGACTTTAAATTTGGTACAGTGAGGGGTCCTGGGGTCTAGATGCTGGTAAGGGTCGAAAAATTTTCGTGTCTCACCTCTGACGCCCCCCAGGGGTGAAAGTCTTTCAGGGCCAATCACATCGGCTGGGCGGTTAGGTGGTGACGATGTCATAATACCCCCTCCAACAGACACGGCACTCGCTCAGCTCGCCCCTCCCTCCTCCAACGGAACCCCGGAGATCCCTCAGTTCTCTGCCCCTCCCCCCTCCCAACCGAACCCCGGAATCCATCAGCTCTGTGCCCCCCCCACCTGCGAAGGTCCCCGGAATCCCTCGGCTCTGCCCCCCCCCGTGACGGATCCGAGTTGGGTTTGGTGGGACGGTAAGTGAGGTGAGGGTGTTGGGTTCGGTCGGGGGGTGAGGTGGGGGTGTCGGGTTTGCTTGGGGGGGTCAGGTGGGGGTGTCGGGTTTGGTCGGGGGGTAAGTGAGCCGGGGGGGTGTCGGGGTTGGTCTGGGGGGGTGGGAAGGTGTCGGGGTGGGTGAGGTGTGGGTGTTGGGTTTGGTCTGGGGGGGGGAAGGTGTCGGGGTGGGTGCCCAGACCAAACCCAACACCCACACCTCACAGTCACACTTTCCAATGTCTCATGGCAACACTGGATTCAGTGCAGGTTTGGATGCATCTGCTCAAACGACTTCTCACGAACTCGCCATTCCAAATGATTTGATTGGCTGCATCATCGGGCGTCAGGGCGCCAAAATCAATGAGATCCGCCAGATGTCTGCGGCGCAGATCAAAATTGCCAATCCAGTGGAAGGATCTACTGACCGGCAGGTTACCATAACGGGCTCTGCAGCCAGCATTAGCCTGGCCCAGTATCTAATTAATGTCAGGCTTTCTTCGGAGACTGGTGGAATGGAAAGCAGCTAGGACAATGCAAAGGCCGCACTCATGACCCCTTCTGCTGTTCAACCCCATGATCCATCTATGTAGTTTCTAAGCAGTCAGATTCCAGGTTTTAACTAGTTTGTAAATTTCAGTTTCTACACGCTTTACCCATCCACTCATGTTTGGTCCGGGGGGGGGGGAAGGTGTCGGGGTGGGTGCCCAGACCAAACCCGACACCCCCCCCCCCCGGCTCACTTACCCCCCGACGAAACCCGACACCGCCACCTCACCCCCCCACCAACCGCAACACCCCCTGACCAACCGCAACACCCAACCCTCACCCCTCACCCACCTCGACACCTTCCCACCCCCCCAGACCAAACCCAACACCCCCTGGCTCACTTACCCCCCGACCGAACCCGACACCCCCACCTCACCCCCCCACCAACCGCAAAACCCCCTGACCAACCCCAACACCTACACCTAACCCCTCACCTACCCCGACAACTTCCCACCCCCCCAGACCAAACCCGACACCCCCCCGGCTCACGGTGCACTGTGTAGCACACAGATTATTAAATACACTGTTCAGTCGGTGGGTGAGGTGGGGGTGTCGGGTTTGCTCGGGGGATCAGGTGGGGGTGTCGGGTTTGGTCGGGGGTGAGGTGGGGGTGTTGGGTTTGGTTGGGGGGGGTCAGGTGGGGGTGTCGGGTTTGGTTGGGGGGTAAGTGAGCCAGGGGGTGTCGGGTTTGGTCTGGGGGGGTGGGAAGGTGTCGGGGTGGGTGAGGGGTGAGCCGGGGGGTGTTGGGGTTGGTCAGGGGGTGTCAGCTGTCTGTCCCCTCCCCACCTCCGACTGACCCGAGCAGCGCCGGGCACTTACACTAGTAAATATTAAATAATAATAATGATAGTAACTGCTCTTTCTTTCTTACTTTCTGTCTTAGTACCGTTACTGTTGCTGTCTCTAAAAATTGTGGGTGAAATGAATCTTTGCTAACAGCATATTCACCATTTTAATCCCATTTTCAGGGGTCATAAGCGGTAGTAAAGATCTCTGCACTAAAGAGGAATATCACCGTGTGAGATCTGAGTTACTGACATACAAAATGCAATGGGGGTTTCAGCTTTAACTCAAGTTTCTATGTTTAACCTGGGCTCTTTGACGAAGTTTGACATTGATGTAACCAGGCTCTTCTGCACTGAAGTCAATATGCTTCTCCCATTTATCTGAATGGTAGCTTTGGCCTTTCATGGTATTGAAATACATTTTGTGAATTAATTGCATTTCCCCAAGGTTTCTGATTTACATATTGAGATTGAATGAAGTAACCACTACCCTGATGACTTGTAAATGTCATAAAATAGTTCCTATCCTTCCTCTTTTTTATTAACTGTTTCCCAATAATATCTAAAATGTTGAGAATGAACTTTATGTCGAGAATGAACTTATGAACTTTAAAATCTTATATCCCCATTATCTGTCCAGCAGATAGTATAACAGTAAAATAAAATGATGCTAGACAGTTTTATCTTTTCCTTTACTTCTTTCTATTCACAATAAGTACACATTTTCCAGTGTGTATGCACAAAAAATCATACATAGTTTTGCACATTACTGACCTAGACAAACAGGTCTCTTGCTAAAACAGATCAGGGTTGCTACGCATTAACAATACACATCTAAATAGTATGCACACATTTCCATGAGACCTTTTGCAGTGTGGACAGACTTTTCATAAAATGTCCTTTTTACAAAGTTGGATATAACTGTAACAGCTGAGATATAATCTCAAAGAAAAATGCCTTTAAAAAGTTTTTTACCATAAAACCTAGGTAACATTTTACTACAACTCAAATTCACTGCTCAACCAATACAGAGAAACATGGCATTTAGACAGGACTGCTTTTTAGCTTTCTCAAATGCTAAATAAATAAATAAATCTTCCATCAGAGTTTCAGTTAAAAGTGAGAAATAGGCATATTGCCTTTCCTTATCTGTACATTAAATCACGCTCTCGATGGCAAGTGTTTAACATTTTTCTGTTTATAGAAAGCGTGTCCAAGATCTTCTTTGAATCATACCCATATCCATCTGTACAAACAGGGCTTCATTTGCCTCCTGATAGAGCTTTAAAAATGTGTAATCCAGACAGTCGTGACTTAAAATTTTTTGCTATTAGAAACACCTTGTCTTATGCTGGTTGTGGATATTCTATATAATTAATACATTATTGAAAATCAATTAAATCCTCCAACATATCCTCCTTCAGAATGAGTTACTCCCAATTTTTATACTGATCTAATCTATACTTCTAAAGTGATAAAACAAATATACAGTAGCTCAATATTTGTTTCATTTTCATTTTGTAATACTGCTTTGAAAAAAATCTGACAAAAACCATGACCCCAGAATCTCTGTTCCTCAAAACTGAAGATCAGACATACTAGAGGGTGAATGCTGCTCTCTGGATTAGATAAGCAGAGTGTGCATTTGAAACTTTGGTAATGGATCACCACCAGATATGTTTAAAAGGAAAAAAAAAAAGATAAATCAGCCCTGCAATGTAATACTAAGCAATTGCAAACATGTCATGCAAGATAGCAAAAATGTAACGTGACTACACACTGGCATGCATTTTGTCCCTTAGATACAGTGGCATTGCAAGATATGAAATTAAGGGCTAAACTGTGCTACCCTTTGTCATATTGTTATACAAATATTCCTGAAAGTAGCTCCTTGTGAGTTTACTTACTCATTGTGGGTATACTTTGCACAATCATTTATTTGTCGACACCTTTTCCCCACATCTTGGTATAAAGTATTCAAATTTGTCCCAGCACAGAACTGTACTTTCCCCCTACACTTTGTATTTCCTTTTGCATTATCTTTTGCTGTTCACATACAGTCTTCTATTTACATTATTGTGCTTCCTTTTTTATTCTGCCCAGCTGTGTGACAGGCAGGGATCCCTTAACCCTTCCCAGGCAGCTGCTTCACCCTGTCACCTCTTCACTCTTGGAATATGACAGGTTAACCTGTATTTACCCACTTTGCATCTCCATTGCAGCAAACATGAAGATGAAACACAAGCCATCTTAAATGTTGTGGTCCATTCCTGAAGGAGGCTAAAAGCAAAGGGCTCTCCCAGAAACTTTTACAATTCAGCTTCACCCTAAAGCAGTCATATCTATGACAAGGTTGGTGGAAACCTAAATTAAGTTTGGGAATCAATTTTAAATAGAAACGCAACCTCCAGAGTAAACAATAGATGGAGACTGCCTATTCAATCATCGTTTTTTTTAATTAAATTCTTTGCAGCTTGTGAGTTCTTTGAACTGAGCTAGGTGATAAATGCATTGTAATTTTAATAGGGTTATATTTCGTGTTAAGCTCTCATAGAGAAGTGACACGAGATATATACTGTGTTACCACAAAATGCTGCATGGCATTTTGCTGATAACTGCACAGTTGGTATATGACATGGCAGCTTCACAGAGGAAACAAAGGCAATGTAAGGTGGGTTATTTTAAATTACAGACTTTTAAGAAATGCTGAGTAAAAGAGCATGAATGGCATCTTTATGCTTTATTCTTCAAGGACCTGATCCAATTCCCATTGAATTCAATGGAAAGTCCTCCTAATGATTAGGATTTGGATCAGGCCTCAGTTGAGGTATTGCAAAAAACAAGGAAGATATTTACAAAACTACAAGTGTCAAGTATATCTCCTAATGAGCTTCCTAAAGTAATGTAGCCTGCAATGGTACAGGGCCAGAATAAAAGACACTGTAGGAAAAGGAAAAATATAAGCATGTATTTTTTTAACCAAGGGCCCTTTCAAAGGGCTTTACCATTGACTTCTCTAGGAAGAGGATTGAACCCATATGTGACACAAACCTACTATTCACTCAGCTACAACTCAGTTCTCCAGTAGACTCTGCAGTGGTTCATTGCCTAGGCAGGCTGCAGCAACTCACCTGCACTAACTCAAGCAAAACCTGCAGTGTCTCAATCTTCAGGCATGCTGTCTCAGCCTATCCCTAGGCAGGGCTCAAATCATGACCCCAGGGCTCTGGTATTTCACCTGCACTGCTAGAGCTGCAAGTTAATCTGTGCAACGGTGCCACTTGGTGAGGAACCTTCCTGCTGCCTTGCAATGTTACAGACTCCCCAGCTTTCTTGTCTGCTTTCAATCCTATCCCTGTCCCAGCCTTGCCCAAGCCTTGTTCCATCCTGCTTCAGCCTTGCCTGGGCCATGTTCTAACCCTGTTCCGGTGCTGTTCCTGACCTGCTCCAGAACTGCACATGTCTCTTAATCCCCAGATCCTTAGACCAACTCCAACCTGGCTTTGACATTTGGTCTGCTTCTCGACTCTGACACTAATCCTCATTTGGCTTGCCTATGAACTCTGACCCTGGTTCTGACCCACAGGCACTCCCTGAACCATTCAGCTCTGCCCTCTGCTCATTCCTGACTCTGTCTGACTTTGAACACCACTCCTACTACCAGCCTTCCCACCTAGAACTGAGAGCCTCCCATAGGTCCATTTCCTGGCTTATTCACAATTAACACAAACTCATTTTTTAATCTTCACTGTCTTTTAGTTTCCCTCTTTTAAAGTAGGAAAACTAATGAGACTCAGCAAAACTGTTTGTTTTTTTCAGTTGTAATTTTAAAATGAACCCTAATCCCCTCCCCCCCCCCCCCACACACTGAATTTCTCCTCTGTATCCTTATCACAGGATATTCAGTAAGGAAGTGAGGAATACTTGAGCACCTTAGAGACTAACTAGTTTATTTCAGCATAAGCTTTCGTGGGCTATATTAGCTCACTTCAACGGATGCATAGACTGGAACAGAAGAAGTAAGATTCATTTATACACACAGAATGAAAGAGCTATAGCCCATGAAAGCTTATGCTGAAATAAACTAGTTAGTCTCTAAGGTGCTACAAGTATTCCTCACTTTCTTTACGGATACAGACTAACACGGCTGCTATTCTTGAACCTGTCAGGATATTTAATGAGACTTTCCTACAATGTACTGTCATAGAAGAAGATTTGCCAGCAGAAAATCTGACATGATCCTAAAATAGTTAATCATTTTCCAGAATCACAAACAGATGATATTTAAGGTGGTGAGAGTCTCCTCTGCTCCCCACAGCCCTTTTTAAATAGTAAGCCAAATGTCATAGGGAAAATCCGAGCCCCCATTGAAATCAATGGGAGTTTTTCTCATTGATTTCCACTGAGCCAAGGTTTCACCCCAGGTATTTCCTTGAAACTCATGTTTATGCAGGCGTGTGCTGATATTCTTGGCATCTTCTTTGTCTGCATGTATGAAATGCAGCCAAAGGGCCAATTTTTATCTTGATGTGAACAGTTGAGACTCCACTGAATTAAATGGATGGAGTTGTACCTACTTACAGCAGGGCTGTGTTTGGCCCAATGGCTCTGTGATGGGCATAGTTTTGTATATCTGAAAAAAAACCCAACTCATATAATGACACGTATTACTGATGCTTAGAAATCATAATATATAATGCCATTGTTGCTAGGTTTATGCTTGCAGAGTCCTGATTATTCCATCTGGATAGCAGCTTAAACAAAGGAACAACTGGACAAAAGAAAAATATGTGCAAAGTCCAAGAATCATGCTATTGTTTTCAGTAGAGTTTTTCTGGCATTAGCTGCAAGAAAATGAATCATACAGAGTAACATTTTTCACCAACCCCAAACATCCTCCACTCCCGTCAAATTGATGTACACCACAAATGTTCACTGGGCTGTAGAATGGGAACAAAGAGGGTTGCAGACATACAATTTGTCACCCTGATTTTATATAATAGCAGGATATAAGCATATAAATGGATTGGTTTGGCAGGTGAAAAGTAAAATTACAGGGAGAAGGGAATATTGTAGCAAATTCAATAGTTGTCATACTGCCAACAGATCCCTTTGCCATTTGACAGCTGTCTTACACATAGGCTGAAAAATGATGTAGCTGAGATCAGCTTGATCTCCATTTCAATAACTTAGGATGGGACAGATTTCCCTACAAAACCATAGTATTTGATCTTTCCTCATATATCAATAAGCTTATTATGAAATGCATGTGTTTGGACTTTCTGAGAACTCTAATGATATAGCTGAATGATAGCATGGTAAGAATATCCCATTAGCTTGTATAAATGAGTTTGCTTTGTCATCTGAAGGGACATTTTATAGATGTCCATGTGAGATTTGGGATTTTCACTTTTGTTTTCTAAATATTGTTTGAGTATATGTTTTTCTTTCCTAAAGAAGGAAGCTCATGCTGATACCTTGTCAAGTCCTGCTCCATTTCCTCTGTGGGAGGAGAAGGTCTCACATGCAACACATAAAACACAGTTACATCTCACCCTCTTGTGCGAGATATGTAGGAACTCCAGAAAGGTTGTATCCTATAGAGTGCAAGACCATGTCCCTGAGGACAGAACCCATGGCAGGGCCTCGGAGGGGTAGTTGAGGAAAGGTTCAGTGTATATGCAACTGATACACTGCATTTTCTTCAAGGCCACTTCTTGATTTGTAGTCGTATTCTGTAGCTTGTCATATCAGATTAAGATGTAAATGTGACATTAAACCAGGTCTTGGTGCTGCAGGTTGGGTTTGGTGTTTCATCCAAAATCAGATCATGATGTTCCTAACTTTACATTCATCAGCAGCAGGTACTTGAGACAGCTGTTTTCTTCAGAGTTGCTTGTTGGCATTTGGGGTAAGAAAGTGAAAGGAGGAAGTATTCACTAGTAAATCACTGTAATTTTATTCCAATGACATGACATTCTTGTGTGATTTCTCTGCCTGCCAACGATAAGCAGGCTGTGGGGGGGAAGACAATTTTGTGTTCTCAGGGCCCTTGAAATGACTTGGGCTCCTCTTCTCCATATTCCAAGATACTGACAATGTTGTCCTGTCCTTATAATAAAGAGTTCGTATAGTCATATTTATTTATATATACATACATTCAGTGGAGCAAATTTTTAAAGGGGACTCAATCCCGCCACTAAGTTTGCATCCACATAAACTATATGCACAAACAACAGGTTTTAGACATTCAGTTATCTTATTTGTAAGTTCAGGCAGGTAAGTGAGATATATAAATGGCTATTTAAACAATGAATTAATTGGTTTGAATCTTAAATAGAGACACACAATTGCAAGCCACTTTAAAACTTGTTTAAAATGGATGGGCATGTTTTATCCATCAGAACAACCAAAAACAGAAAGAGAGAGAGAGAGAGATCAGGGACACCTATAACAGAAAGAATCACAGGAGACATTTATTTCAGATTTTCTAGATAATCATAGGTAATTTACTAGTAATAAAGCAATTGGTGTATGCTTTGTATAGACCTACTATAGGTATTGGCTCCTGCTATGGATACATCTCTGATATTGTCCTGAAATCATACTTAAATATTGGATATAAGGTACTAATTATCAAGACCTAGGAGTAAGCTATTAAAGGAAGGAGTCAGCCCATTCATAGATCTGCATGTTACGTTATGCCTCTAGTCAAAGTGATTCTACTGAAATTTAATTGTGTTATTGGTATCAGGCTTAGTTTTCATTTGGCAAAAGACAAATTCAGTTTAATCAATTTTATGATTATCTTTATTAATATTATGATATTTATTTAAATCAATGAGCTAAGGTAAATCCTTTGAGTCAAACTTTATCATTCAGATGAAGAAACATGGTAAAATTTTGGCCCTATTGAAATCAATGGCAAATCACCCAGTAACATGAAGGGGGTCAAGAATTCACCCATAGGGTTTTAATGGATATTAATGGGAGCTGTACCTATCTACCTTCTCCCCTTAAGAGTAGTTAAGAACATGCAGTTGTTTACTATATGACACTCATTTTTCAAAATGAGATACCTGTTTTCAAAGCAAAACTTATACTTCAGTCTTATGTAAAATGTTCCTGGCTAGGTACAAATTCAGTTTATACAATGTGATCTCTTAAGGCTACACCTATTAATAATTTCAAAGCACTTCAGTTACAAACAAATTCCAGACATTTATTTAAAAAAATATCTATGTTAGAAATTTTGAATTTTTTTTAACAGCTGTAAGGGTAACCAAAAGTTGGGGTTATTGGATGGAAGCAAGTTGGTAAGGTGCAAATCTTACTTAAAGGCCATAAAAATTATGCCAGCCCTAATAATTAAGAGCTATAGGTTCAATCATATAAAATATTGTGGATCAGTGTAGTTACACCAATTTACCTCAGCAGAGGAGCTGGCCCTAAATATCTCCAGTTCCCAGTGCAATTCCTAGGAGTTGATGAAGCTCAGCAACTGATTGGAGACATTTCAGCGACCCATAGTCCCTATAAGCCTAAATATTTAGGTAAGGATTTACATAGCTCAGTTATTGACTCACTGTCCATGTTGATCAAACATTGTGGAGAGAGATGGGAGCATCATATGAAACAAAATGATAGGTTATTGCCAAGGCAAACAGAAGTTATTTCACAAGTTGTTTCTGTCAGTTATTCATTACACTGATATTCTGCTTCAGCTAGCAGCAAACTCCCTAAAGGTTAAGGAACATTCAAGTACAGTACTTGATCGCAGTATGTAGGTAGTTTACCATATAAAGCGGCTAAACTTGCTATGAATTAGAAAAAGAAAATAGCCTTTTCATTGGATCTGCACCTAAAGTGGAGAAGCTGTGGAGTCCTAGCAATTATAAATTATATGATGGCTTGAGTATGCATGATGAGAATGACCTACAGACTTAATATTGGGCCTTTATTTTCGTTATGACTAACTTGGATTCATTTTCTGGTTGCGGCCTTGAGCAACAAACCACTTTCCATACATGTCCATATCAAAAGAATGTGCTTTCTGTGCATGTAATATACATTTGTATTACACACATAAGAGGCTAGGGATGGCCAAAGGTGGTCCCACAGGACTATTGGGGGATGGAATCTTCCCCTCAGAGGCCACAAAGCATCACAGGAAAAATTATTACAGCCCAAGTGCTGCAGTAGCTTGTACTCTATTGGTACCTTTCAGAGAGCAGTAAGTGGTGAATCTATACAACTGTGAACTGATCAGTCCTATCCCTGCTGCCAGTCCTGTCTCAATCCTGGGCCCCAGGGGCTCAATTTAATGATAGGTAGGGGACTGTATATGGCCTCAACTCCTGCAGAAGAATGACACCTGGTCTCACCTAACCGTGGCAAGAGTTCAGTGAGGCTGGAACAGTTTTTGGAGTGGGGGTGCTGAACTGCACCCCTTACACCTGTTCATGCCCCTCACCCCCACACTCCCCCCTCCCAGGGCTGGGGCCGGGAGCAGGACCATGGCTCCGGGAGGGGGAGAGGCAGACAGGGATAAGGCCCCAGAGGCTGAGGCCACAGCTGGAGCCAACCAGGACCTGGGGTCAAGCGGGACCTGGGGCCTGCAGCAGAGCCCACGGGCAGCAGTGGGCACCAGGACCCTGAGTGGCAGGGGCATGGGGCCAGTGGCGGGACACCAGATGCAAAACCTGGAGGTGCTGCAGCACCCCTACTTCCCGCACCTATGCAAGAGTTGAAGGATTTTTCCTTCAAAGCACCAGAAGGTCCTTCTGGTTTTGCTTCATTCCTGCCAGCAGAAACATTTGATTTTAAACAGATTTCCATTTCTAGAAGAATGTCCTAAATTAATGCACTCTGATCAGATAGTTGAAGATATCATAAGTTAAGCTTTTATTGAAACTGAATACGATTTACATTTCCTAGCTGAATCCATGCTATAAACAACTATTACACTTTTTTATTTTTATTCCACGAGGAATGCAATTGTAAATCTGTCCATGAATTCACTTTAGTATTGAAACTACCTGCATGGATGGCTTTGGAATTTACTATTTCGCTTTTATGTCACAAACTTTTTGAGGAAAATATTTTGTGTCTTTCGTGAAAGAGCTCAGAGTAAATTTACAGCAACTTCCTATTCAATGAACCTAGCAAGATCAAACTTGTTAGCTATAAAGTCCAAACACTAGAAAAACACTTTTGTGACAAACTGTCACTCTGTTTGCTGAGGTATAACTGCATAGATCTTCAGTGATATAAAAAAAAAATAAAAGCCATGGATAAGAGCTACTTATTATTAGGGATTAGGTTGACCAGATGTCCTGATTTTATAGGGACACTCCCGCTTTTGGGGGCTTTTTCTTATATAGGACCTATTACTCCCCTCTCCCCCCATCCCGATTTTTCACACTTGCTATCTGGTCACTCTATTAAGGATACTACTCAGAACTCATAAAGGATGTCCCAGGAAACAGGCACATATTACTAATTATTTTCATTACCATTAAAATTGGCCTTTATTCATTTTATTTTTGGTGCTTCAGCTTCTGGTTCTCTTCACCTAGACTATTTTTAATTAAGAGCCAGACTGTGAACTCTTTACTTGCACTTATGAATAGTTACTCCCTTGTTTAGTCTCATTGATTTCAATAGATTACTCCTATGATTAAATGCTGGCCTGTGCAGGAAAGAGGTTCAGTCTCTGCAGAAGTCAGCAGATGTATGTTCTGCAGAGACATTTTAGGCCCTACAAAATAGAGCGGATTGCTTATCAACGACATTCCTTTCTCAGAAAAGAAGATCCAGGAATCATAATAGATATCAAGGGCTAAAATTCTGCCCCCATTTATTTCCATACAATCCCATTGCCTTTAATAGGACTGCATAAATACAAAGGCAAAGCAGGATTAGTGTTGCTCTGTGACTGCTGTGAAATAAATTATGGGCATCTGGTCATTCTGCACAAAAGTTTCTGTAAACACTGTAAGATAAACTGAGCATCTGGATGAAAATCTAGAGTGACTGAACAACAACAACAAAATCAATAATATAGATGATATATTACTTGTGGTCAATGATATTTAAGTCATAGCTTGCTGGAGTAAGCTGGTAGTTTAAAATAGAGTTGAACACCGGTCCCAGAGCAATTTATAAAATATACAGGTTTTCCAGAGGGCAGTGGGGATTTCTAACCCAATCATTTTCCTCTAAGTTTTTCAGTCAGCCTTAGACTGAATGAAGGAAATCACCGTGTTGGAAAACCCATTTGCTAATAACAACCCAATAAGAGTGCTGGTGTGATTGTTGTCATGGTTGTTAATATCGAAGGGAACATCAGATTATAATAATCATTGGGGTAAAAAGAACAAGCCCCGTATTTTTACCTGGATTAGGTTGGGGGTGTCTGATTTATTAATTTGAATACCTTATGAAATTTCCTAAAATGAGTGTTATTCCTATCTATGAAATGTTGCAAAAGATCTAAGCCCAATATAATGCTAAGAAGATTAAATACTTAGGCCTCTAAATGAAGGAAGTATAAACTCCATTTCCAGAGGACTCTAAATGTGATTAAACTGGCTAGGCCAGGTTTAAATATCTTGCTGTTATCCACTTCTGGGAGGACTAACTCCATTAAAACAAGCTCTCCCCAAATATTTATTTTAAATAATTTCCAGGGATATGTCTTATTATGTGTTTTAAAATCTTACCAAAAAGTTTGGCAAATTCATGGGGCAAGTCAAGAAACCCTTCCTGAAAACACAACTATTCCAGAGATATAATGGTGAGTGTGCAGAGCTCAACTTACACCAATAATATATAGCTTTTGAACACACACCTGTATCAAATTATAAGTGGACAAGGTTTAACATATTGCATGGGATGAAATTGAAGCCTTTCAAATTTCACCATAAAAAATACTGTATCTGGGGTCTTCATTCCCTCAATGGTCAGCATAAGCTGTTTTTGAAAAAAACATGTTATCAAAGCCATAGTCTTGACTTTTAGGCCAATAATACTTCACTAGTCACACCCGTTCCTGGGATTCTTGCCTTCTATGTCTTAAAAAAGCTTTCAAAATCTATTTAGTCGGGGTGAAATAGCCTTCTTATTAGAATAGAGGATAATTTAGTCTTGCATTGTGGATATACAATATAGATCCATGTGACAGCTATATGGTCTTATAGATTTCTTCTTTGCAAAGTAAAATCAGCATTGGCCTTCTCTTGTAAATCAGCTCCTCTGAATATTAATACCTTGTAACTCATCTTCATGAGGTTTCAGGGGGATAGTGAAGGGTGGGGAGTCTTAACTTTTTAAAGTGAGTTTAGTTCTTATAAAAAGTCACAATGACATTCCTGGTGACTGAAATCCTACACCCTATCGACTTTTTAGGAACAATATATGTTCTCATAATAGGCGGAATCCAAAAAGTGGGCGTTTTGATCACTTCACTCATCATTATGCTGTAAAAAGATGTTACTCAAAGTTTAATGCTCATAGGGGATGTCTCCGAAGCGGCTATAGTGCATCTATATACAACAATCCCCGTAGATAGGGAAGATCCTTTGGGAATTGGGTTAGCTGCCTGTAGAGCTATACATCAGGATCTAGCTTAAAGGCGTTCCTATGGGTTTACACCAGTGTAACAGAGAATAGGTTTGGTCTATATATTGTCCAATTTCAGCATACCTGAACCCACAGAGGTAATGAAGGACAGTCCATAACCTTATCGGGACTCAATCCATTTCCTTCATTGATAATATTGGGCAGAAAACTGAATAAAGTTGCATTTCTACCCATAGGACTGATTTCAGTCTTGCAGAAGTACAAATCAAGAAGAGATCTATTGAAGTCAATGGAACTAAGTGAGGCTAAAAATGGAGTGATTGAGGTCAGAATCAGGCCCCCAGTTTTTATTTCTGATTTTCTGTTACCATCTTATTTTGTTCTTTGCACTGACATTAGTTGTGATCAAGCTTTCTCTGTCCAATTCATTTTCAGATAAAGGGTTTCAGATGCAGCCAGACCTTGTTTTTAAGAAGAAAATCTACTGTCATTACTCATTACCCCAACCCACTACAATTGTCCTTTCAATGTCAAACACTTGGTTTCATTGTGCAAACCTCAAGATATTTGTAAAGCTATCAGACATAAACCACAAAATTGGGCTTTACAGCACATCACAGATGTTTTATAACAAATAGTGAGACAGCTATTCACATGCTGCAAATCAGAGTAGCTTTGGATTTAACTCAGTATTTTTCACATTTATCTCATGATATTTGAGGAGAATGTAATGATTGATTTATAAAAATTGTTGTTGTGTTATTACATTTGAAAGAAAATCAGATACCTCATTTGCTTGGGTTTTATTTTGCCTGTTTTCTCATGGTCTTTGGGCCAGATTCTGATCCTTTATTCACTTGGAAAAGCACCTGATACCCACAGGCAGCCCTTTGACCTCAGTGGGATTATCTGTATAGTACAGTACTTCAACAGTTTGAGTAACAGGATCAGAAACTGATCCTCTGAATCCAAATCCATGGCAGAGCCAGATTATGATGCCTTGGCTCATACTGAGTGAAATCCCATCTCCACTCAAGATGAGGACAAAGCTCCCATTGGCTTCAATGGGCACAAGATTTCACCCACTGAGTAGTAATTTATCCAATAAATTATGCAATTGATAGTGGGAATATTCAAGAAGGCACTATTCAACACAAGTAAGATTGAAAGAATCCGTCCTGTAGTTTGAAGCTAGATCATATGAATAAACTCAAAACAATGGGCTTGCAACCTCTGTTTTCTGTTATCCTAGTGTAATTGGACTGCAACTCCACTAATGTCAAAAAAGTGACTTTGGAACAAAAGAGGGTATAATTGGGCCCAGGCCAGAGGATGATTTCATACTCTTTATACCCCAGTGTACCTCCATTATTCAGTTTAGTTATCCCCGATTAACACTGTTGTAAAGGAGATCAGAAGCCAGTTAATGAGGTCTGGATGTAGATCTAGATTTACAGAACTGTATGAGTTAGTAGGCTATACTGTACATTATTTCTATTCAGAGCTGAATTTACTTTTGAGATCTCATGTGCGTGCAGTTGGAATTTGGCCAGTGGGTGATTGATCAATTGCCTGTTATGGAACTTTACGAGACCAGCCGGAGACATTACACACTCCCAGTCTGGGAACCAGACCCTGTGCACTTACTGGGAGTGTGGAACAGCTGCTTCAGGTTATGATTCCAGGCTGGCTGCTCTTTCTAAGATGATCACTGCTCAACAAATCACCTACCGGCTGTTAGTCTGCATTACAGCTAAGGAATCAAAGCAGCTACTCACAACAATGCAGACAAAGCCAAAGCATGAGGAGCTGCTGAAACAGAACATGGAGCAGGCAGGATATCCTGGAAGTATGGGGGGAGTATACTAGTTATAACTTGTAAGAGGGCACAGTGTAGGTTCCCGTAGCTCTAGCACTATCTCCAGTGCCCTTACGTAACCAGCACTACTCTGACTCTCTCTCTCATTCTGTTGGACAAGTTTTCCATAACTTTTTCAACAGTGGGAGAATTTCTTAGTATGAACGTGATTCCATTTTGTTTTGCATACAGATAACTCCCTCACTAGTGTTTTACTAATAAAGTTAGTGCCTGCAATGTTTAATTGAATTGAATATTAATGCCCAGATCAGCAGTGACTGAAATCACTCTAATCTAATGTCCTGTATGAAATGGTTTCACAAATAGGAAACCATGATGACCGAGCTATCTTTTTGCAGTAGATCTTCTACACTATGGCTGAGTCCAAAAGGCATGCTAATGTGAGGATGTATAGCTATGAATGCAGTGATTGAAAGGCAGGAATTGAGGACTGTTGCAGTGAGTTGTAACAATGTCGAGACTCACCAGCGCGGTGCCTCCTGCTGGTTGTCTGGGAATTAGCTTGTTTCCAGCTCTGGACCGCCTCTTTCAGGCTGGTGTCTTGCCAGTTGCTGGCCCTGTGTCCCTCCTGGACCTTGGTGTCCTTTGTCCTAGGGTGATGCCCCCTGGCAGTGCCCTCATTCTCTGGGTCTCCCTTTCTAAGGGAACCCCCAACACCCTAATCCCACTTTACCTCAGTCGCTACTGCTAGTTATCATCTAGCCCCCACTCACTAGGGCAGACTGCAGTCTGTAATGGCCACTCATCATTGGCAAGGGGGGGTAGGAGCTGCTGCCGTTGCCTCTGCCTAGCCCCGGGATGCCCCTTTGCAACCCAAGTATCTGTTTTAAGCCCCGCACAAGACCCTGCACCTTGGGGAATTGCCAAGCTGGAGCTCCCCAGCTCCTCTTGCCTTTCCTCAGCCCTGCTCTACCTTAGGTACCCTGAGTTCCCAGGCAGCCAGGTCTCCCTCTGATCACAGCCAGAGAGAGACTCCCTGAGCACCTGGATCACGGCCCTTTTATAGGGCCAGCTGTGGCCTGATTGGGGAGTGGCCCACCTGTGGTTGCTTCCCCAGGGCCAAAGCGGGGTGACCGCCCCACTAGAGGAGTCAAATGAATTTCCATAAGCTCTGCACTTTATAGTCGGCTGTGTAACATTCCAATGAAGGTTTATTTACAATCTTTTTTCTATTTGTTTGATTTTAACAGGCTATTGTGGCAAGACAACCTCTTTGTTGGATAGGTTGACCTCCCGTAGACTAGGATCCATGACATTTCAGTGGCTTGTGTGTGTCCTACCAGGTCATGAGTTCATAGCATGTCATCTGCTGAATGCTACAGTGTTAGTCTAGATGGAATATCATTCCAGGTTTTGTTTTCTTGAGCATTTATATAGAACATAATTACATGGGACTGGCTTTCAGGATGCTAAATCCTGGGCAAGGATGCAAAATAAATTTCTCAAAGCTTTAAAAATATGTAAAACCAGTGCATTTTTGTATACAGATGCAGATTTCAGCAACCCTTTTTGTTCTTTACTTGCAATTATATAATTACTGTACAGTACACCAACTTATTACATTAAAGGAAGGTAAGTCTTATTCATTTGGATTTTCTTTTCACAGCAGCAGTGTCGCAGCTCCTAAAACATTTGTCATGTGAACACAATGAAAGAAATCAAAGTGTCATGACAATGACACTATTTTCATCTACTTTTTTTCTTACAAGAAGGCTGCTGGTAATTACAGACAATGTGCATGTAGGTGGTGAGAGTGATCCATTAAAACATTTGTTAACATCAAATCTTGGTTTTGCAGCTTTTATTGTAAATGTCTTCAGTGTCACTTTATATATTTAATTTGACCATGGTTGTCTCCTCCAAAGGGGTCAGATAGCTGGCTTAAACAACCCGCTTTGGCTTTGTATGGTGTAGGGGAAAATTCTTAATGGCAGCAGCTGGTACAGACAGCTGCCACTACGACACTCCCCTCTCTGTTCATTGTGTGTGCTGGGGAGGACATTATGCTGGAGTGAACTGCTATAATAGTCTCTAGCTATGGATGGCCCCTGGGGAGCCATTTAAGTTGAGGTGGAGTTTAGAGCAGCCTTAATTAAGGCTGTCCTAGATCTTTGAGGTCCTCTACAGGCAACTGGTTAGCTGCAGGATAATGTTGTGGGAAAAGCATTCTCCAGTTTCTTATTGGCTTTTCAATCTCTGCTGTGCCCAGTAGAGACTGAGCACAGAAGAAAGATTGAGTCCATTATTTGCTGTTCTCTCACGGGCTGTAAAACACATGCAAAGGAGCAATGCAGTAAAATATGAAATAATAAAAATGACAACTAACTTTGTCACCCTAAAGTTTTAGCAAAACAACTTTGCTTAGTCTACCAAAATATCATTTCTCATTGTAGATTCAGTAGAATCATAAAATATCAGAGCTCGAAGGGACCTCAGGAGATCATCTAGTCCAACCCCCCGTTCAAAGCAGGACCAATCCCCAATTAAATCATCCAACAGATTTTTGCCCCATTCAGTAGAATTCCTTATTGGTGTTACCACTTCTCTTTCCTCTTTTATATTGCCCAGTCTTCTGGAAAGTTCTGTATTCTAGTATTTTGAAACCCCAGTTCTAGTTTCTCGGTCAGTCCTGTGTTTGTTATTCTACTAACATTGTACTTGTCCTTGAAAATGGATAACTCCAATTCAATACTCTGACTGAGCTCCCAGCATTTGTTTAAAAATGGATGGAAAGGCACAAACACAAAGCACACACATGCCAGGGACACACTTTCTCTGCCAGACATCCTTTGCTTATTATCTCATAGTACCCTTCAATGTTAATCATGGGGTACCTTACCTTGGGATGTTGACATCTACCTTGGACAATTGGCTCCCTCACCATTAACATTAAACAAAATAATAACAATGATACAAATATGTAGCTCTTATACAGTGCTTTTCAGTTGCTATGAAAGCACTTTCCAAAGAATGTGTGTGCCATTAGCTCCATTTTACAGCTGGGGAAACTGAGACACAGAATGGGAAAGCATTTCCTAAGGTTACCCAGCCAGCCACTGGCAGAGCTCAGAGTATAACCCATGTCTCCTAAGTCCTCGTTCAATGATGGTCCCATTGCCTCAGATAGCTGATTAGCCACATTAATTTCCATGTTAGATCAAAGATTTCCTTTCATACAGATGGAACACAGCAGGTTCAGTGACAAGACAGATGACTGCACAACTTCTGCATAAGTCATTCAAAAACATAAATTAAGAACGAAACAGACAGTAATGCCCTAACTCCCCAAAATCTCTTTGGGCCAGATTCTAATTCCATTACTCGTGCTGAGTAGAACATTACTACATGAATAGTTAATCGACTTCAATAAATGAGACCACTTGTGGAGTAACATATTATTCTGTATATCTCTGATCTACTATCATTAGAATATTTAAAAGAAAAATTCCCACTAAGAAGTTGTTTTTAAAAATTCCTATTATCCTTTATTCTCTTTCAGCAGCAGTGGCAAGACTTATATTATTTACATCAGTGTTTTACAACCTTGGTTAACCATTTGACTGCTTGGATCTTCTGCTACACTGTAAATTATGAATGTGTTTTCAGTTAACACTCGAATAAAGATACTGGAGATGCCATTTTCATGTGATGTGTAAACCCGTAAAATGTTCAGAGCTCAGGTTGTTTGTATTTACTCAAATGTTTGCTCCACAGCTTACATAAACTAACCAACCCCGTCATGGCTCTGAGAAACTGTACTAAAAACCTCAGGAGAACAGGCTCTCTCATATTTCCAGCAGTTTCTCTTCTGGTTATGGCCAGAAATTGGGAGAAAAACATATATCATAGTACTTTGGCCTTTCTAGTTCCAGCCTTGGACTGACACTAAAAGTGGAAGAAAAAAAACCAACTCCAATAATTTTAGAAGGTAAAAATAACAAACAAGGAAATATGAAACCATGAAAAGAGGAATGCAAGAGGATAAAATGAAAGAAACTCCCTCATGGAAATGCTTATATTTTTCCTTCTTATACTCTAGACTTACAGTTACTTCCAAAAGACAAAGAGCAATAGTGAAATCTGTCCACTGAAAGGGCAGATGTGCATTTATAAAGGAAAAGAAAACGTAAAGCTACAACAAACATGGAACACAATTAAATATCATTGAAGCACATGTCCATATATAAAACCCACAGTTGGACTACATGACTGCTCGGGCATTTCCTGTGGGCAAAATGCCTGTAAAATTGTTAAGACTCACTGACATTTCTGAATAGGAGAGGGTAAAAAACAAACAAACAATCGAAACCTTACTATTTATGGCAGACAGAAAATTAACTGTGCTAAGTACTAACATTTGGAGCAAACAAAAACTGCAGGAGCTAATGGTGTTTTCTCTGTTTTAATGAATAGATTGAAAAAACTTGAGTGAATTTTCTTATTTCTTACACAGGAGAATGATAGTAGAGCTCTAATTAGGGATCTGAAATTGTTAGCATATCCATTCTAGCTTTAAAGGTTGTAAAAATTCATATGCGCTGGATTTTGACATAAAAGTCTCATCAACAAGCAAGAAGTTCTAGAAAGAGAAAAGACAAGTACCATCCACATGTGTTGGTAGAGAGAGAGAGTTTTCCATTCATGCTACTTAAAAATGTAAACGTCAATATAAAAAGAGTTAATGGCAATTGGACTAATAAGCCAGATTTTTTTTAAAAAAAGGTTTTTTCCCCATTTCGGCACCTAAATAAAGTAAGAAATTTTCAGAAGCGCTCACCAACCAGCAACTCCCACTATTCTTGCTTCTGAAAATCTGGCCACTTCCTTTAGGTGCCTAAATGCGACTGAGCTCATTTTACAAATATATTGGATAAGGTGGTGACAATTTTAATTAGTTATTTGTCTGACTGTTGTAGACATTTATGCTGTATCCAAAATACATGCCAATCATGTATCATAATTTGGATAATCATTAATCATTGAATATATTTAAAGTAAAACATCCACTCTGATTAAAAACAAACTATTTGCATGCTTCCCCGCCCCTACACACTGCTGATATCACAGTGCAGTAGTAGATATATCCGTCATATACATGGCAGTGCATCAGAGTTATACCAATAGTGCAGCAGTGTATTGTATGTTGAATGAGTTATATCAGGGACAAATTTGGTCCTAATTCTTTATTCAGAGTGAAAAAGCCTATTCTCTGGCTATACTAAAAGAAGGACCGGAGACATTTGACATGGGTTTAATCAAACCACGACGTTGTTATTTGATGTCTGAGCCCACTGGGTGCATAAAAGTGTACAGTGTGGGTAACCCCATGTTTATTCTGTAATCACCCAGCGGGCTTTTACCAGCCCCTCCCCCCTTTCCCCTCCAGGCCCCACCAGCAAATTTATTGCCAGAACCCGTGGGGGGGGGGGGAGGTTCTACTAGCTCCCCCTCTTTTTCCATCTAGGTCCCTCCAGAAAATCCATTGCTGGGACCGTACCATCCACCCCTTGTTGGAAGCTTAAGGTTGAGCTATCAGAATGGGGGGGGGGGGTGTGGTGGCTCCCTGCAGTACCAATCACAGGAGTCCCCAACCTCCCTGTATTCAGTCCTTTATCAAACACCTCTTTTAAAGTCCTTTTCAAAACCATTTATCCGGTGACTGTATACCTTTCCTATGTCAAGAATCAGAGAGGTAGCCGTGCTAGTCTGGAATAGCAGAGGTAACAAAGAGTCCTGTGGCACCTTAAAGACTAACTAGAGTATTGAAGCATAAGCTTTCGTCCGACAAAGTGGGTATTAGCCCACGAAAGCTTATGCCTTAATACTTTAATTAGTCTTTAAGGTGCCATAGAACTCTTTGTTATCTTTCCTGTGGAGTACCTGCACTGGATATCCACCACAATTAGCTTGGTTGCCCCCTGCCACACTCACCAAAACTAGTCAGATTCCCAGACATCTCTTACTGCCCCCCTTTTATATTGGACAAACAAATGGGCTCCAAAGCTTTACAGGGGAACCCCATCCTCCCAGAAAAATTTGCCCCAGGATGTTGCCCAAAATTGTGGAGCCTTTTATGACCCCAAAGGATTTGGCCACCACCCTGTTAGAATCTGTTGAGCCTTGTCCCCTCAGATGGTGCCCCAGGGCAACCAGACAGACTCTGTGTTAACACGTCTGACATCAAGTCCCTTCTTGTTCTGGGTAGTAGTGGAACCCCTTTGCACATTCCCAAATAGTGTTCTTCACTGTGTGCCACATCATGACGGTGGCTGCTGATGTGCTGCTGGGTACACAGCAGTGGCATGAGCTGGTCCAATAACTTGCTTTTCTTTCCATGCCAATGCAGCCCTGCCCCATCACTGGACCCTGCTTGCCAACCCTGAAGGCCACTAGGTCCAGGACATCTGCTTATGTGCATAAGAAAAACAATCCCGTGCCCACAGACCCACACCACTGCCTCCATGGAATCGCATCACAACATATTAATGGCGACTGACCGCCTGATGCTTCAGACTGCTCCGTGTAAGAGGGAGGTTTCTGGTGCAGGCCTGCCTCCTTTAAAACCCGAATTCCTAGGGGATGAGTCAATGACCACTCTTTCCCCTTTTGCAACAGTTTTCATCTCTCCGCCCCCCCAGCCATAAAGCCCTGTTCCCTTTATTCAGCAAGCCAGCCAAATACCTCCACTCCCCTGCTTAAAGGCGCATGGTGGTTATTCTGTATATATATGATAATCATTCTATTACTACAAGTTTTACAGAAACTTCTCAGTCGTAATATTAATGAATACCCCTTTAGTACTGCTTTCAAAAACAATTCATTACGGAGACCACAGCACTGATTTGGCATTTGTCCCTTTAAATCTTTTAATCTCCTGTAGTTGCACAGTTGAGGTATCAGTAGAATACACTTTAATTAGCCCAGAGGAAATCGCAGTAGGGATGAAATGAGTTGGCTTGTTATTCTTCTGGTTGTACTAACTGCAAATAAAAGCATGTAATTGTTGAAACTGTTGCACTGTGGATATATAATAGAAGAATCATTGGGCTAGACAGAAAGCAAGCGAGACAATAACTCTGTAGACTGGTCATTAGAACACTCACCTGGGAGACTTAGGTACTAGTCCACCTGCTCAACTGAATTTTTTTGACTTTATTAATTCAATTCATTTTATTTAGACTTGCATATTATATTAAGCTATCAAATGTAATATATTATAATGGTTGCATATTATATTTAATATTATAGAATGCATTTAATATCTCTAATATAAATATTGTCTAAACAATAGGAGTAGAAATGATAAAGTCAAATTGAAACAAATTGTTTTCACCTCATTGAAATAAAATTATTGGTCGTTATTGAAAGAAATTGATCAAAAGGACGCATTTCAATGGGCCTGAATTGAAATGTTTCATACATTTTGTTTTGTGGGAAATTAAACATTTTTGGCTTTTCATTCCAATTAAGAATATATTTCTTGAAATGTCAGGATTTTCCATTAAAGGAAAATTCTGGTTCCTCATATAGCTCTAAAATTATGCTCCTATGAAGAACCACTGTCCTGGTGAACCCTTTTGGTCTTGTTTCTCCTTCACTGAGGTTGGTGCACATCAAGAGTAAATAAATAGAGTTGTCCTGGAATAAGCAAAAGGAGAAACAAATGAGACACTGAAATAACATTCAGTAGTGTATATTCACAATTACTTCATTTCAGCAATCATTCTGGAAAGTAAAATCAAAAACATGCCACATCTTGAAAAGAACATTCAGGGTAAATTTTGAAATTACAAAGCTTGGGAAATGGTTTGGGATAGAACTATGCCAAACTGGACCCAAACATGGCAAATTTGCTTTATCAGACACCATGACAACATTTGTGCCACTGACAAACAGCTAATTGCCCACAGCTGTCCCTGGGGGCGGGGGGGGGGGGGGGGGAAAGTGCTTTGCTATGCCCAGTGAAGTGAGAAACAGTCCTTCCATTGACTTCCACAGGAACAGGATGAGGCTGTAGTTTCAACCGGAAGACATTAACTGAGTAGACATAAACAGAAAATCAGCTGGGATTATTCTGCATTCATCCCCTCTGCATCTAAAAAAGCAGTCTTTTAGTCCCATGTTAAAAATATGTATATGATAATAATGTGACTAATATATGACCTTTCATTTTTCAAAGTGTTTCTAGTTATTAATAAATTAATCCTCATATTACCCATGGGAAATAATTATGCAGGTAATGTTTATCCCCATTTTATAGATCGGAAAACTGAGGAAGAGAATTTAAATGATTTGCCAGGATTTAAACACAGGATTTTTTTGATCCAACTACTCTGCTAAGGCCATAGACTCTGCATTTCACTCTGTCATGAGTTTACAATGTCCTAAACAAATAAGGGTCTTGGGAGATATTAAATAAAGCTCCACAAAAAAGTACCAGGACTCTTTTTTAAGAGAATTAAGCCACCAAAGGAAAATTATCACCAACAAGTTCCTTAAAAAGGAACAGTCTTTCTTTTAATGGGAAAAAATCTTTGATGCTTAAAGAATCCATATTATCAACCTAATGGAATGTTGAGAATGAAGTGCTGCTTTCCCGCTGGGTTCTGTATTGGGTTTTGTCTTCCAAACGCTGCAGAGGCCTGTGCTGAATTACACCCTGTACCAGCCTTCAACTTCATTTTTCAGCACAGAAGTTTCAACACTTTTAATTTTCATGCATTTCTTTATTTTTGCCTTAAACTGATAGATCTATACTCACAGTCTATATGAGAAATATAGACCTTAGGGTCATTCAGTTCCTGGCAGTTAGTGACCAGCTGGGTTAATGACCCACAAGTACTCAGGTCAGGAAATACCGACCCTGGAGTTTATTACTGCTTTATTACTTCTACCATGAACAACAACCATATAAACACGACCAGTGACATATCTGCTTTTGTTGATAACCTCCTACCAAAATGATCTTTACTGCTAAGCAGGCCTGCAGAGCCAACACATATGTAACTCAATGCCATCTTTCCCATCTTGTGCATCATCCATATAAATACTTGCTAAGCACCTGTCAGTTACGCCTACGTAAATTAATTTAATGGTTTTCCGGTTGTCCTGGAAATAGTCTAAAATCTTTGGGGTTGCCCAGGAATAACTGATGCCTAATTTGATCTGCCTGAGAAACAAAGAAAGAAAACAACCTGACATGCCAATAACGCCACTCACTTTAGGTTGAGTTGGCAGATGAATAAAACATCTTTTTTACTTGTAAACTGATCACGTTTAATATAGAAATGAGTGACTTTCTGGCAATTGACATAGAACCCCACAATGCCATCTTCACAAGATTCTTTTTCCAGGTAAAGACTCTCCTGGCCACTAAGTCCAAAATTCCAGTCAGCAACCTCCTCCTGTTCCCGCTGTCATTCATCTACAACAATAGAGATCTGACTAAATCTTTGGCACTTGCTGGTGAATGCTCAGCACCAAATTCTGGAAATAGGCCAAAGGTCAGTGAACATTGATAGAGATACCCAGGCAAGGGCACTGTTTATACCTACTGTCTTCAGAAGTAAAAGACTCAAGCCTAACGGAGCCACCTTGCATTCATTGTATGGTAGACAAAATCAGACATGTTCACGGGATTTTGAGCTAACCATGTTCCTTTTCTTGCATGCCACAACCCATGTTGCCAAGCTTCTTGGGCCATTACAGTGGCCGTACATATGGGCTATTGTATTTCTGAGCACTATTTGCACACTCGCATGCTGATGCCTGTATACTGACTTTCCCCTCCTTACAAACTCTCATTTCCTTACTATGTAAAATGTAGCATCATGGGCTATATTTAGCCCTAAGTCATCATCATTTATATTGGGATAGTTCTGGTTTTACTTCAGCTAAAGTGACTAGAGGAATTTAATGTCTTCCTTTATTCAGTGACACAGAGGTCACTGCTGTGAGATTTATTTGATTTCACAGTTTGGCTAATTAATTTGCTCATTCTGAGCATTCACCGTCAGTGTTGCTTTTGGAACAGCACTACCAAAGCAATAGATTAATTTACATGCTACATTGCATCTGGAATAATTATTACCCCACAGAATTGTTATTGCTCAAAATCTGAAGGGAGAGGTAAACTCCCCACTGTGATAAAAGAGTTTCTGTTGTGGTTTTATCAACTGAAAACAGCTCTACAGACTAATTTAGAAAAAAAATAAAAAGGCGGCTTTTGAAAATGTTAAGAAGCAAAGATTCCAAATGCCCACTGGAGTAAACAGAAGATTAATGTGACGGTAATCGCTAGGTGGTGCAATTTCACTTCTACTGCCTCTCTATGGGAACGGCCTTGGCTTCAGAGCTTATCTCATGGGAAGCCTCTCCCCAGCTGCAGCTGGGAAGTTGTTTATCTACCCTGTGTGAATCTCAGCTTGCATGAAACCAAACAGGTAAACGGAGGCAGGATTGCAAAACATGTGATTAGTTATTCATGAGCTATGCATGAGATGCAAATGAGCATGAGTATTTCTGTGTCCGTGTGCCCTTGTGTGTCAGGCTTCTTCCCTGGGCAGTGCTCCTCTGTGCCAGATCTCCCAGCTGCAGCCGCGCTGAGTGGGGCCCCCAGCGCCAGATGGTCACTACCTTCAATAAACTCACTTCTAGCCACTATGTGTGAGCATCATTTCTACGGGACTCTAAGGGTACCCTGCAACACCCACAATGCTATTTTTCCACCCAGTTAGTTTATTGGAGATCATTCATTTCAAGTTTTAGCAAACTAAAAAGCAACCCCCCCATTATTAATCCACTTCACTGATCAATGTGAATAAGCAATGTAGACATTTCTTCATGACTAACTAGTCTTGAGCTCCCAATTCTGCATAACTGCATTCCAAGGATATGTTTAAAAACGGGTGGGAGAAAACTAAACAGGAGTAAGGGGTTGGTGACACTGGATGTATAGTATCTAGGAAGAACAAATAAGCTAAATAGTTTGAATTTTGCCGTGAAAGACTATGTGGGGATGTGAAAGGCATTTATGATATATCATTTGAAGGACACAATCACGAAAGGGTCAAAGGAATTAATTGGAATTTGCCAGCACTGTAAGACTAGAATTAATGACATGAAAATAAGTAAAGGCACACACTGAGTGTAAACATCATGAATATAATGCCGGATGAGTCCTATTGGCTTTGGGAATGCAATAGTTTTCCAGTGGAAGGGTTGGAAGCCATATTTCCTTGAACTGATTAAAGCAAGATTTGACAAGGGAATGGTGGATATACAGAAGGGAAAAATTGTACATTGGTGGGAAGGGATGGACTAAGTTCTCAGATTCCGCTTATTGGGGTCCTTTTAATTTGCTACCTGGACCACTTTTTTTGACTTGTCTCTTCACTCTTTAGATCAGGGATGGGCAAACCTTTGGGCCTGAGGGCCACATCCGTGTTCTGAAACCATATGGAGGGCTGGATAGGGAAGGCTTTGCCTCCCCAAACAGCCTGGACTCCACCCCGTCCCACTTCCTGCTCTCTGACTTCCCCCCTCAGAATGTCCGACCCATTTATCCCCCCTGCTCCATGTCCCCGACCACCCATCCTGGGATCCCCTGACTGCCCTGACCCCTATCCACACTCCTACCCTGCCATGACCCCTGGGACTCCAATGCCTATCAACTCCCCCCATTCTCCACCCCCTGATCGCTCCCCCAGAACCTCCACCTCATCTACCCGCACCAGCTCCCTGTCCCCTGACTGCCCCCTAGATTACCTGCCCCTTATCCAACCCTCCCACTCCCTGCCCCCTTATGATGCTGCTCAGAGCATCAGGACTGGCAGCTGCGCTGGCCAGCCAGAACCAGCCACTCCACCATGCAATCTGGAGCATCAGGGCAGGCCATCGGCTCTTGCAGCTGCACTGCCCAGCAGGAGCTCACAGCCCCGCCACCCAGAGCACTGGTAGCATGTTGACCTGAGGTTGCAGAAAAGAGGGGATAGCAGGAGCGGGGCCGGGGCTAGGCTCCCTGTCCAGGAGCTCAAAGGCTGGGTAGGATGGCCCCCAAGCTGGATATAGCCCGTGGGCCATAGTTTGCTGACTTCTGCTTTAGTTGAAGGTCAGTGAAGTGGTAGGACCAAGGGTTCCCAAACTCTGGTATGTGTATGTTCCATCAATTCACCTCACAACAATTTTTTAAGAAGGTGTTATGGGAACCAATAAAGTTTGGGAAACTGCTGAATTAGATTATTTTTCTTGGATTCCTCTTTTGAAATGTGATTCTCCCCTCACTTTCTCGTTTCTGAGCAGCTACCACTCAACTAATTAGAAGATCATAGAAAAGGCTTGATGGATCAAGATGGACAGCCTGCCAGTGCTCCTGCTGATTTACATTCCATTCTGATGTTATATTTCCTATCAAATGAGAATAATTGTGACTTTTTTTTTCTAATTGGAGCTCTAGAACAATTCCCTCACCTCTGTCCAATTCAATTTCACTTTCAACTTTTGTACAAGTTGGCATGTGTGGCAACCATGAAAACTAGTTCAATGGGAATCATGAGATTTTGGGAAATAGTGTCACTGTGTCTCTGTGGTTCACAACGGAGAATACCAAATTGAAGACAAACTGCTGGAAAAAAGGGCAGGCACACCCCAAAACTGGTGGTTATTCTTCCATGAGATATACCTAACCAGCAACAAATGTAAACTTTGGTCTCACCACAATGGATAACAGGAAGTCAGAAATGCTGCCTTCTTAGGTATTCCAGTCCTGGATCCAACACCCAGAAATTAGACTTAGTGATGGGTGGTTATTTCAAACCAGTTACATCAAACAAAAGGGTTCTTCTGATCCCAGAAGGCCAGCCACATATGCAGGTCAATATAAAACTCAGATCTTATCCAATAATCATGCAGTTGCCAATCCTTTAGGACGTAATATTTACAGATTTATTTATAAAGAAGAAAGAAAGCTGAGAGTTAAAATTGGTGAAAGGTATCAAATACATACAATAATGGCAATGTTCTTGGATCAGACTTGTAGCAAAATGATGGAATAAACTGCTGGCTTGTTAAGTCTCTGGTTGCTTCCAAATCATTGGAAGGTTCTCAGTCCATTGGTTAGGATGCTCCCATTAGTATAAATTCACAGTCCAGAGGTCTGAGCAAGAAAGAGGCAAAATGGAGATGTTTCCAGGGTCTTTTAAAGCTTTTGCCAAGTGAAGGGAAACTTATTTCTAGTTTGTAGAAAATTACAAGGAGCAAGATGGTTTTTGGAGTCACCTGGGCAAGTCACATGTCCATGCATGCTTTCCTTAGTCATAGTAGAGGCCATTACCCATACACTAATTAAAATATTCTCCGGAAAGTCCATTAAGTTCATTGAGCATCTTCCATGGTCCACTGTGAGTTAAGTGTTCTTTGAAGGGCCATTTAACATGAATAGTCCCTTCATGATGAGCAGGCTAAATACCTTGTGGGTGTTACCATATGAGCTAACATTTGAAATACAGGTACATAGTTCGGATTCAGAACTTCAGATAAAAAAATGACACATGCATACAAATAGCATAATCATATTCGGCAAATCATAACCTTTCCATAGACACCTTACTTGACATACTTTGTACAAGATTTGTTGCAATTATATAACAGTGATCGAAACGGTGATCAACATGATCATATTTTAATCAAATAACATCACAGTTAGTCACTCTAATAGTCTGAGGAATCTCACAAAGCCTCAGGCCAAACTCCTGAGGCCAGGCAGACAAAAATAAAAGAGAGAGAGATGAAGTCAAGGTGAAAGTCTCTTGAGTTTTCTGACGATGATGGGAACATCAGACAAAAGGGTAATGTAAAAAGAAAGGTCCCAATGGCTGAGGCTTTCTAATTAGCTTGGAGAGGAAAGATGGGAGAGGGGGCTGAATAGCTGTAATTTAGTCAAGTGAGTTAAGAACATGTTCCACCACTGACTCTTAACGGGTAATTGACAAGTCAGATAACATACAATTTGAAGCCAATTTTAAAGTGCACAGGCAGAATGCTGCACACCTACCTGTAGTTATGATTTTCCTAGGCAACAAAATAACCTCTGCGCTCTTCTAAGCACATACTGTACTTACCTTTCCTCTCACTCTGAACTTTTTCATCCAAACCAAGGAAAGGATATTTATAGAGAGGAAAGATAAAAAAAAATCAAATGGAAAATTCTGTTCAGAATAGTTTAACATTTGATGGTCAACTTCACACTCTTAAACATATGTGCTAACATTGGGATTTTGAAAGATGCTTATGAGATTAAAACACTCGATCTATATTGCTTGCAACATCTCCTAGGTTGGCTTTAACACACTTTCCAAAATGTTAACATTTCTAGGATATGTTCAAACCACTAACAATAGTCTATTTTGGGCCTCTAGGAACTGTGAGGACATAGTCTTCCAAGCCAATCTTATTAAGTACAATTTTACTGCAATGTGGCAGAATTTCAAGGGAACCAATTAGCTAGTATCCCCATGAAAGAAAAATGGACAAGTTTGTGACAGAATGCCGCTTTCCGGGAGCAAAAAAAATAAATAGAAAGTAACGAGACAAGCATTTCTCTCGCTCAGTGTCCCTTATCTGGTGAGATGTAAATAATACTGTCGCTATTCAGTATCTGTTGGATGTCTTTAAGGGATTACACTAGATATTGATATTCTCCCCTGAGTTCCATGATGAAAGGCTGTTCTGTGCTGACCATCTGTAGTTCAAACAAGTGACAAGGGTGACAAGAACCTTTGACAAAACAGGTTGAGAAGAATAGCTGGACTCATTTGTACTCCCCTCCCCTGCCCCTGTTCTCCCTCCCCTTTGGCAAAACCTTAGTGATAATATAACCTGCAGGTCAAATAATCAAATGTGCTGTAAGGGAAGGTATGAAATCTGAGAATAACTCAGAAGAAAGAGAGTTTACATGATACTATCAGTTTATTTAATAAGCAGAACTTGCTGTAATAGCAGGAGCTATTTCCTGATCTTTGTGGTTCACACATATATATCTTAGGTCTGAGAAAACTCATTTGCAACTGGCACTATAAATTGTCTAATATTCTGGTGTTTGGTGTTTGCATAACACCTTATGTTCCTGCGCTTTACTGTTTCATTCCTATAAACTTCATTTTTCTACTATAATCTAATGCAGCCCTAGGAAAAGCAACCAACCACTCTATATTCAAAAGGGTGCAAACTCTTCACCTCATGTCAAATTATTTGGCCATCTGTGCATGAGATATTTGACACAAGGGCAAAATATTATTACTTTACTTCATTAAAATGTATGATCATTTCTCAGTGGCTGTAGTATTGTGTATGTGCTGTACAATGCCTGCGAATAGGCAAAATGCATCTGCTCTGTAAATAATGTGCACTCATCTTTTCACCCTTTATAAAGAACTTCTTCACTTCTGTTTCCAAAGTGCTGCAGTTTGAAACACAATTAGACCAGTTCAGCTCTCAGTTGCATCAGCGTAAATTCAGAGCAACGCCACTGATGGTAATGGTCTCAAACCTGGTCTAGCTAAAGTGATATTAATGGGAGCAGGATAAGGCTCAGTTGTTTTCTTCTTGATTCACTGTGTTGAATTAGGAGCAGAAGGTGTTTGATGAGTTGAAAGTACTTAGAGTTATATCTTGTCCTTTTTTCACATACAGGGAAATGACAGGGTTTAGCCGGCAGCATTGAAGCTGCGTATATCATGTGAATCTTTTTTTCCAGCAGCTTTAAGAAAGTTTAACTATGTGAACAAAATGGGCTTCTAGTAACTTCTGTTCTCTGTATTAATTCAGTGCCCACGAAATATCAGCCCATACATTTTACTCTGAATCATCCATTAGACTTAATGCAGATTCTGAAAGCTTGTCATATTTTTCATGGTTCTTTGCTTCTAAGTAGTGTATTAACAACAGACATTTAAAAAACACCACGAACATTAGATATAAATACAATATTTCAGTTGTATGAACCTGATTGAAAGTGCATTATCTGGCAATGGTATATGGAGCTATTTACTCTTCTCTCACTGGTTCAGTTCCAGAACAGCTCAGTATTGACTCAGATTTATGACCATTGAACAGATGCTCAATGGGCTATGAGGAATGAATTGTGATATCAATCCAGTTTCTAGTAGAGAGTTGCCACCATCACAAATGGAAGCATTAGCTATTATTTATACAGGACTTTGAAAAGATAAGGTCAGATCCTGGGTTGTTGCTTTGGGCTGCACTGCTGATGTAGAACTGCCGAAAGCAGTCGAGAGAGGATTACCATAGTATGGGAGGATACTCTGGTGGGGTAGTAGCACCTATTTTACTCCTTCCCAACTTTTGGCATGGGAACATGGATAACATTTATCTGTGACCTGGTGTTCAGCGACTGTGATAAAACCCTCATTAGCAGCATAAATTAGTTGCATCTGGTCCACTCAGCTTAAAACACATTTGCACCCACCTCGGATAATTAGACTGCCGAAAGCAGTCGAGAGAGGATTACCATAGTATGGGAGGATACTCTGGTGGGGTAGTAGCACCTATTTTACTCCTTCCCAACTTTTGGCATGGGAACATGGATAACATTTATCTGTGACCTGGTGTTCAGCGACTGTGATAAAACCCTCATTAGCAGCATAAATTAGTTGCATCTGGTCCACTCAGCTTAAAACACATTTGCACCCACCTCGGATAATTAGACCCTAGAAATATTATAACACTGCTACATATTTATGATTATTGTTGATCTTGACCATCTCAGGAGAGGCCAAGGTATAAATGGACATGAAGACTGCATTCTTAGGTCTCTTAAAGTGCTCCTCCTGGCTAGAAAAGGAACCCATTTTGGTACAGGCAAGGTGATAAACCTGCCATGTCATTGCCCATGGAGAATTAGTTCTGTGCACAATGTGTGGGACCCTGAGAAGTGTTGACTATCTGGAACTACTAGCAGGAGAGACCCATAGCTAGTGTCGCTCAAGATCAAGTCAAAAAAAGAAGACTGCGCTCTCCAGTGATGTCCATCTAGAACCTTACACCAGCAGGAAATGCACATTTAAAACATCTGTATCTGGTATACATATCTAGACAGAATAAATGGAGTAGGATGCATTATTAATTTGGCATTTTTCTTCTTGGTCAGATGCTTCTCATATTTACTAATAATTTATCTATCTATGCATGGTGCATAGTATATGTGAATTATAAAAGACATATCCATTGCTGTCTCTCCTCCCTTTGTTTTATGCCTGTTCATCCAGATTTTTTTTTTGCTGCACATGCAGATAAAAGAATAACTCCTCAATAGAAGTATGCTATAGTTAATTTGGTTGTTTGATATACTTGTCATGAATACATATAGGAAAGGTATTTACAATATATTCCAAGCAGCATATCCATAGATTCATACAGTTTAAGTCCAGATCATCTAGTCGGACTTCCTGTATATCACAGTTGTTTACATTTTCTCATTTTCCCCTGTACTGATTTCAATAAATCATGTCTGTGTTTGTCTGAAACATATATTCCAGAAAGGCATCCAGTCCTGATAATGAGATGGAGAATCCATCACTTCCCTTGGTAGTTTGTTCAAATGGTTAATCACCCTACCTGTTAAAAATTGTGCCTTATTTCTTATTCAAATTTGTCTGACTTTCGCGTCCAACCCCTGGTTCTTTTTATGCCTTCCTTTGCTATATTTAAGAGCCCTTAATTACCCAATATTTTCTCCCCATGAAGGTACTTATCCACTGTAATCAAGTAATCTCTCAATCTTATTTTTTTAAAAAAACAACTACACAGATTGAGCTGTCTAAATCTCTAATTGTAAGGCATTTTTTTCTGTCCCTAAAATTTTTGTAGCTCTTTTCTGTACCTTCTCCAGGTTTTCAACATCCTTTTAAAAATGTTGACACCACACCTTTATGTAGTAGTGCAGTCCAGTGTCATATACAGAGATAAAATCACTTCCTTAACTCTACTCATCACTTCCCTATTTATACATCCAAGGATCACATTAGCCCCTTTTACTACAGCATTGCACTGGGAGCTCATGTTGCATTGCCTCTCCACTATGACCTTTAGATCTTTTTCAGACTTATTGCTTTCCAGGATACAATATCCCATTCTGTAGGTATGGCCTCCATTTCTTTTCCCTAAATGTATAACTTTGCATTTGGCTGTATTAGAACTATAGATTAGATTCCATTTACCAAGTGATTTTGATCTCTCTGTAGGATTGCCCCATCTTTATCAGTTTCTACCATTCTACCCATATCTGTGACAATATCAGTTCACACATCACACCACTGTATCCACTGAGACTCTAATTGAATAAGTGTGTTAAATAATAAACAGGATATATATATCTATTAGTAATGGACATAGCCCAAGCGATTCTCTTCTGATAAACATACTGCATTTTAAATTAAACCATTATTATATGTTACACTCCGCTTTTATAAAGAAACTAAAAAAAATATATTGAAAGTAATAGCATGAACTTTGTTAAACTTGAAAATGTCCTGACTGGGCTAAGACTCAGGTGGATCTCAGTTGCGTTCCGGGAGTACACAAAGATCGAACTGAAGGATCAGGGCCTTATAATAAACACCTACTTTATTAAGTGTTGTCTGGGCCGTAGCCACACAGTTCCTTTGGGCTGTAGTATGGTGTGTCTGTATAAATTCAAAGTAGCTCTGGAAATGTATAGTATTAGTATAGCTAGGCATGTATAATAGAGGTACATTGCATCTGTTTAGAAGCCCATACTTCTTTTACTTCCATTGTTTGAAGAAGGGATGGCGGAAGCAAATCTGAGTTTCACTGCTGTGGTAAACCCAGGGCTGGAAGGCTGTGGTGAGAGGGGAAAACTGCAGGTAAATTAGGTCCAGCTGAGAAAGGCTGCTGCAGCCAGCAGCAGGGCCAGCTGGGACCAGTTAAGGAGCAAGCCAGAGCCCTTTAAAGAGACTTCTCCCCAGAGAGGGGTGTGGGAGTGAGGAGTGTGTTTGGAGGCAGGAGGAGTTAGAAGATTGAGTTTGTGAAGCAGAAGGAGGTAAAGGCAAGTGAGAGGCAGTTACAGGGAGGCTGCCAGCAGGCAGGGAGGCAGGAAGGAGCCCCTCCCAGGAGGGAGCTAGCCCAGCCTAACCAGCGAGAGGCCAAACCCAGACGGGGGAGCTGCCCAGAGGACTGGAGCCTGGGGTGCCCAGGGGGGCCCCCTTGCCACAAGTGGTGTCAGAGGTGGGATCGTGAGTAGACGTGCTGGCAAGACCCCTCGACCAGGGCGAAAAGCCCCCCCCTTATTCAAAAACTTAAAAAGAGAGAGAGAAAATGGAGGAGGTGGTGAAGGCACTGGTACAGGCCACTGCGGCCCAGCAGGAGGCTGTTCGAGTGCAGCAGGAAACCAACCAGTTACTGATGTCCCAGGCAGCCCAGGACCGAGCCACATTGCAGGAGTTAGTGAAGCAGGTGAAAGTCCTGGGCACCCTGGCCCGTGGGGGTCCCGATGCCCGGCTGCTGCGGGCAAGCAACTATTTACAGAAAATGACGGCGGACGACGATACCGAGGCCTACCTTCTCGCGTTCGAGAGGACAGCCCTGCGAGAGGCCTGGCCCCGGGAGCAGTGGGCAAGCATCCTGGCCCCTTTTCTGTGTGGAGAGGCCCAGAAGGCCTACTTTGATCTGGCAACCGAGGCTGCTGCAGATTATCCCCAGCTCAAGGCTGAAATCCTGGCAAGGGCGGGAATGACGCCAGCCCTGAGAGCCCAGCAGTTTCACGACTGGAGATACAAGTCCGACAAGCCACCAAGGACCCAGCTGTTTGACTTGATTCACCTCGCCCAGAAGTGGCTGCAGCCTGAGACCCACAGACCAGAGAAAGTGGTGGAAATCCTAGTCCGGGACAGGTATATGCGGGGGTTGCCACCCGACATAAGGGGTTGGGTCCGTAAGAACGATCCCTCCTCCTATGACGAGCTAGTAGCCCTCGTGGAGAGACACCTAGCCTCCCAGGAGCTGCCTCGGACTACCAAGGAAGGAGTGCGCCCGAGTAGGAGGCAGGGCACAGGGCCAAAACCCCGGAGTACCATGCCCCCAAGCCGTTACATAGAGGGAGGGAAAGAGGCTGGGGATCAGCCTGAAAGCATGGAGAAGCTTGGGGACTGGGGGAACGAGACTCGGGGGGTAAGACCTAACAGTCCGAGAACCAGGGTGCTAGCCCGAGCGGGTATACGCTGCTATGCATGTGGGGAAGTAGGGCATATAGCGGCCCAGTGCCCAAACCAGGCCGAACCCATGCAATGCGACCTGGGGGGGATGGAAGGTCCCTGTGTCCTAATAAGTCAGGTGGGGGTCGCGGTGGCCCCCCATAGATACACCCGGCCCGTTAAGATGAACGGCATTAGTACCACTGCGTTAGTAGACTCCGGGAGTGCGGTCACGCTGGTCTCGGGGAAGCTGGTCGGGCGAGACCAACTGTCGCGGGCCAAGCGCTCCGGAGTATCCTGTGTACATGGGGATGTCAATTATTACCCCACCATCCCCGTAAGTATAGACATCCTGGGAAACCCCACGAAGGTAATGGTGGGGGTAGTCCCGAAGCTCCCCTACCCGGTCCTGATTGGGCGAGACTTCCCAGGGTTCGATAACCTGCTCCCCGGAAGGGAGGCAGAAGGTGTTAGTGCCGAGATCCAGGAGAGGGCGCCCAGGGATTGTGGACCCCCGGCCTTCCGAGAGTTTGACCCAGGGCTATTTTCCCTGCCGGGGGGACCCAAGAAGTCTCGGAAGGAGAGAAGGGCAGCTAAGGAGTTGGGGACGAAGATTTTGACCCAGTACCGAAGGGTAGCGCTGGTAGGGGAACAAGTAAGCCCCAGGGGGAAGAGGACTCGGCGAGCTGCGGGGGAGCCCGACGCCGGACCGAGTGCCCCCCAGTCTGACCCCGAGAGGGAGCCGGGGATAGATCCCCCGGAGCTAGGACCGATTAGCCTGTCAATGGAAAGCTTTGGGCAGGATCAAGCCAATGATCCAGCCTACCACCATATCCAGAAGGAAGTAGTGGAGGTGAATGGAGTCCCAGTAGAAGGGAAAGTTAAGGGCCAAGGACCGTATTATGTGATAAAGGGGGACCTATTATACAGAGTAGTCCGGATGTGGGACCAAACCATAGAGCAACTCCTGGTTCCCCAGAAACACCAGAGAGGCGTGATGGACCTAGCCCATAGCCACCTCTTCGGGGGCCACCTAGGGGTGGATAAAACCCTCGACAGGGTCCTGAAAAGATTTTTTTGGCCAGGAGTCTACGCGGCTGTCCGACGATATTGCGCCTCCTGCCCGGACTGCCAATTGCATGCCCCCCGGCCGCACTTGCGGGCCCCGTTGGTACCTCTGCCCATCATTGAAGTCCCCTTTGAGAGGATCGCTATGGACCTGGTAGGCCCACTAGAGAAATCTGCCCGGGGCCATCAGCACATACTGGTTGTGCTTGACTACGCCACCCGATACCCGGAAGCTGTGCCCCTACGGAATACTATGTCCAAGACCATAGCCCGGGAATTGGTGCAGATTTTCTCCCGAGTAGGAATACCCAAGGAGATCCTAACCGATCAAGGGACCCCCTTTGTGTCGAAGCTGATGAAGGACTTGTGTGACATGCTCCAAGTGCGGACCCTGAGGACATCGGTTTACCACCCTCAGACGGACGGTCTGGTCGAACGCTTCAATAGGACATTGAAGAGTATGATGCGGAAGGTAGTGAGCCGGGACGGGAAGGATTGGGACACCCTGCTCCCCTACCTACTGTTTGCCGTGAGGGAGGTACCGCAGGCCTCCACGGGATTCTCCCCGTTCGAGTTGTTATATGGACGCCACCCTCGGGGCATACTCGATATAGCCAAAGAGGGTTGGGAGGAACAGCCGAAGCCGGAGAGAAATGTCATCGAGCATGTGTTACGGATGAGAGAGAGGATAGCCCAGGTCACCCCCATAGTGCGAGAGCACATGAAGAAGGCCCAAGAGGCCCAGCGGACGTATTATGATCGTCGGGCGGTGAGCCGGAAGTTCCAGGTGGGGGACCGGGTAATGGTGCTTGTACCCACGGCTGAAAGTAAACTGTTAGCCCACTGGCAGGGGCCCTATGAGGTGATTGAAGCCGTGGGAGATGTGGACTATAAGGTCCGACAGCCGGGACGCCGGAAGCTGGAGCAGATCTATCATGTAAACCTACTGAAGCCTTGGCAGGATAGAGAGGCTCAAGTGGTCGCGCTCGGAGCAACCCCCCGGGAAGGGAACCAGCCTAGCCAGGTAGGGATATCCCCCGAGCTGACCCCAAACCAACGAGAAGAGGTGATCAGCATGATCAGACGGCACCCGGACGTGTTCTCGGAGACACCAGGCCGAACCAGGGAGGTATGCCACCACATCCGCACGGAGCCTGGGGTAAAAGTGTGTGTCAAGCCCTATCGGATCCCAGAGGCAAAAAGGGAAATGATTGGAACAGAAGTCCGGAAGATGCTGAGATTGGGGGTCATAGAAGAGTCCCATAGCCAGTGGTCCAGTCCCGTGGTCCTGGTACCCAAGCCCGATGGCAGTGTAAGATTCTGCAATGACTTCCGGAGGCTGAACGACGTGTCCCAGTTCGATGCCTATCCGCTACCACGAATAGATGAACTGATCGACCGATTAGGAACAGCGCGGTTCCTGTCCACCCTGGACCTGACCAAAGGCTACTGGCAAATCCCCCTTGCCCCAGCGGACAAGGAGAAAACAGCCTTTTCCACTCCAGATGGTCTGTTCCAATACACGGTTCTCCCCTTTGGATTACATGGGGCCCCCGCCACCTTCCAGCGGCTTATGGACAAACTGCTGCGGCCGCATCGTAAGTACGCGGCCGCTTATTTGGATGATGTGATTATCCATAGCCCCGACTGGGAGACACACTTGGGGAAGGTGGAGGCAGTGCTAGACACCTTGAGGAAGGCCGGGTTGACTGCGAATCCCGCCAAGTGCTCAATTGGACTAGCAGAAGCCAGATACCTCGGGTATGTAGTGGGGAGAGGCCTGGTGAGACCCCAGCTTAACAAGTTAGAGGCAATCCAGAAGTGGCCACGACCAGTCCGGAAAAAGCAGGTCAGGGCGTTCCTGGGGTTGGTCGGCTATTACCGACGGTTCATTCCCCATTTCGCCGCCCGGGCATGCCCACTAACTGACCTGACGAGAGCCCGTGGCCCAGATATCGTGAAATGGTCGAACGCAGCAGAAGAGGCGTTTAAGGATCTGCGGACGGCCCTCTGCACCGACCCCGTGCTAATAGCCCCGAATTGGGAGAAGGAGTTCTTATTGCAGACCGATGCCTCCGAAGTAGGGCTAGGAGCGGTGCTGTCCCAGATGATAGATGGAGAAGACCACCCCATTCTGTACCTCAGTCGGAAGCTCCTGCCCAGGGAACAGAAATACGCCGTGGTAGAGAAGGAGTGCCTGGCAGTGAAGTGGGCCGTAGAAAGCCTCCGATACTACCTGCTCGGAAGACGGTTTACCCTGGTCACGGACCATGCTCCGCTGAAGTGGATGCACCAGAATAGGGATAAAAACGCAAGGGTCACCAGGTGGTTCCTCTCGCTACAACCCTTCCACTTCCGCGTACAACATAGGTCCGGCCTCCTGCACGGAAATGCGGACGGCCTGTCCAGGGTACACTGCTCAGCGACCCAAGTAGCCCAACCCCATGGTGTTGAGCAGGGGGGGGGGATGTGTGGTAAACCCAGGGCTGGAAGGCTGTGGTGAGAGGGGAAAACTGCAGGTAAATTAGGTCCAGCTGAGAAAGGCTGCTGCAGCCAGCAGCAGGGCCAGCTGGGACCAGTTAAGGAGCAAGCCAGAGCCCTTTAAAGAGACTTCTCCCCAGAGAGGGGTGTGGGAGTGAGGAGTGTGTTTGGAGGCAGGAGGAGTTAGAAGATTGAGTTTGTGAAGCAGAAGGAGGTAAAGGCAAGTGAGAGGCAGTTACAGGGAGGCTGCCAGCAGGCAGGGAGGCAGGAAGGAGCCCCTCCCAGGAGGGAGCTAGCCCAGCCTAACCAGCGAGAGGCCAAACCCAGACGGGGGAGCTGCCCAGAGGACTGGAGCCTGGGGTGCCCAGGGGGGCCCCCTTGCCACACTGCCTTTAAACCATCTGATTCACACCATAATCTGACAGAGACCAGATACTTATCTCTGAGCCAGCAAACTTCATGTACAAAATACAGAGGCAAATCTTTGGTTTTACTTTGTCCCTGTAAAATGGGGGGAGAGGGGAATGTGAAACTTATGTAAGCTATGTATTTTATATACAAATTCCTGGCTTGATGCAAGTCAGCGCAGAATGATGTAAACAGATGAAATTCTGCAAAATGGATGTGTCATGATGCAGTAGAATAGGAGGCCACGTTGCACTTCGTTTTAAGTAATATTTGCAATATACTTATAATATACTTGCATATTGGGCCCAAATTAACAGTTGATGTAGCCTACTGTCCAATATGGCTGTTACACTGAAATACAAATGAAAACTTCTACAAGACACATCTATTTAAAATTTTATTTGGCAGCTCCACTGTGTACCTACATTTCACAAAAGTTGAGCAAACCGAGTACAGTATATCATATATCTGATGCTGAAAATATTCATACAAAACTGGGCTATGACACTCCATTCTGAACATAAGTGTCATTCGCCATACCTACATGTAGCAGGGCGGTGACTCACCCCACAGCACCTCCTGCTGGTCCGTCCAGGAATTAGCTCAGTCCAGCCTCCAGAGCACCCTCTGCAGGCCGATGTTCCACTTGCTGCTGGCCCAGAGTCCCTCCCTGGACCCCGGTGCCCTCTTACCTTCAGTGCTGCACCCCTGAAGTACCTCCCCGGTCTCAGGGTCTCCCCTCCCCAGGGGAACCCCTAACCCCTATCCCCACCTTGCCTCAGTCTAGGCAACTGCCAGTTACCACTTGCCCCCATTCTCTGAAGCAGACTGCAGTATCATTGCCATTCATCACAGGCAAGAAGGGGTTGGCCTGCTGCCTCTGCATCTGTAGCCCTGGGCTGCCCCCTGCAACCTTAGTACTCTTTGTTGGGCCTTCCCCTAGGCCCTGGAGGTTTCCAGGCAGGCGCTCCCCCAGCTCCTCTTGCCTTCCCCCTGCCCTGCTTCACTTTGAGTACCCTGTCTAGCTGCCCCAGCAGCCAGGCCAGTCTACCTCTGCAGCCAGAGGAAACTGTCTCTCAGGCCCCTGCCTCTCAGCCTTTTTATACAGGCCTGCTAGTGTGTTTGGGGCCTGGCCACCCAGCTGAGCCTGCCTCCCAGTCAGCCCAGCTTTTTCCTACTCAACCTGGGAGCTGCTTGCCCCCAGCCACAGCCCTTCCCAGGGCTGTTTTAAGCCACTTTCTGCTGGAGTGGGGCAGCCGCCCCACTCCACTACATCAGCTGCGGGGTGGTAAACAGGAGTATACTGCACTGCGGTATATGCATCATACGCGGTGGGGAAACTTTAGAGATGAACTACAAAACAAATAATAAAATCAGTGTGGCTGTTAGAAGAGGCTTCAGCTATCCTGAATACAAGTGTACACTAAGGGCTCACTTGTACCTTCATATAATAAGCCTGGCATTATAGATGGTGTGGAGATAAGCTGCCCCAGTTGATCCTCTGGAAGGCATGGTAGCCCAATGCTTCCCAGAGTTTCCAGGCGGTACAGGGAGCAACATATTCAGCAACATATCACCCTTTGGAGCCAGCACTGTCTAACCAGGATATGATTGAGTGGAATGGAACTGTGATCTCACTGCCTTCCAACCACCCTTATTTTGGTTGGTGATGTCACTAGAAGCACTAGCCAGAAGCAGTCCTTACACTCAGAAATACTCAAGAAAGGCAGTTGTGTCTGGGCCCTGTTCAGGGAATTGCACAGGAAATATTCTTTGTACCCTCCCATTTCTCCTTGCAGAGGCTGGATACAATCTGTATCATTACCAGTATGCGCCTATTTAGAGGGCAACCCGGGGACAGTTTAAAAAAAACCACCTGTGTGACTGACCAGAAGAAGTCCCGCTGACTGGGATTTGTTTTCCAAAGTCACTTAGGTACTTTTGAAAATCCTACCCTTCATCTCCAACTAAGAAACACCAACCCTTTAAATACTGGGGCAGGCCAATATAAAATACTTTATTCTACTCTTTTATCTACTGATGCTCACATTGTATTGTGTTTTAAGGACATTATTGTATAACTAATATTTCATTTTTTCTTTGGGGAAAAATATACCATTCTTTCAGTGTTTTTTTTTAAAGGTTGAAATCCTGAAGTTCTTACTGAGTCCCTGATATGTCAAAAATCCCTCAAAATCAATAGGAGTTTTGCATGAGTGAAAATGGATAAAAACTCCAGGATTTAGATTAACAATGACAAAATAGATGCAAACTACTTCACATTTTTGTTGTTAAAATTGATTGTTGATTTGTGGGAAAGAAGATTACCTGCTCCATATTCAGTTCTCATGGTTATTTCCTTGCCTTTGATACTTGCAAAATCTTTGAGAGTGGATCATAACTTCTCCAAGGAATCAATGTGACTTTCCAGATAAGACACCTGCAATGTGAAATGCAGACATGCCTCCTCTTAGCTGCTGAAGTCCATTCTATCCCTTGAATGCATTTTCTAGTGATACTTCAATTTAAAATCTAGCTGAAGTTTTGTGGTAAAATGGAAAACTATCCATTGCGGTCAGTTATATAATGTCACTATAATCATCTAGCAGTATATGCACACAACAGTACCAAGGACTATACTTGGTTTAAACCAAAGGATACTATATTTATTTTGTCTGATAACTGCATCCAGTTACATTAAGTTAATGAATCCTTGTTCCAAAATTTAAACAAGAAACGTGCACACCACATTTCCAAAGTAGTGTTAAAAATCACTTGCATTTGCACAGTCTTTGAACAAGGAATATTGTTGAGAAAGAGTAATTGCATGTGCAAAGTACAAGTTAATTTTGACACAGTACAAACTTTTTCCAATGCAGGTTGAATACTAAGGGTCCATAGTCTGAGATTAATTTTAAAAATATATTGATTACCTACCTAGATATATAGTGGGATTAAGAATGCCTTAGGCAAGCAATTATAGTTTGCATTTCTACAGTGGCACAGAATATAAGAAAATTTCCCTCAAGTAAAATAATTCCTGCAGAGAAAATTATTTCCTACCTTATTCACTAAACATCAAACAGAAATACTTCAGTTTCACATCAGAGGTTGCACAAATGGTATGCAAAACTGAGTCAAAATATTTGTAAATAATAGGGATGTCGATTAATCACAGTTACCTCACACACTTAATTTAAACAATTAATTGAGATTTAAAAATTAATTGTGATTAATCACAGTTTTAATTGCACTGTTAAACAATAGAATACCAATTGAAATTCATTACATATTTTTGGATGTTTTTCTACATTTTCAAATGTATCAATTTCTATTACAAAGTGTACAGTGCTCACTTCATATTTTTATTATAAATATTTGCACTGTAAAATGATAAACAAAAGAAATAGTATTTTTCAATTCACCTCATACAAGTACTGTAGTGCAATCTCTATCATGGAAGTGCAAATTACAAATATAGGGTTTTTCTGTTACATAATTGCACTCAAAAACAAAACAATATAAAACTTTAGAGCCTACAAGTCCATTCAGTACTACTTCTTGTTCAGCCATTTCCAGGAGATAATGCTGCACACTTCATAACTAGAATGTCACTTGAAAGTGAGAACAGGTGTTTGCATAGCACTATTGTAGATGGCGTTGCAAGATATTTAGGTCCCAGATGTGCTAACAACTTATATGCCTTGTCATGCTTTGGCCATTGTTCCAAAGGACATGCTTCCATGCTTGTTAAAAAATAATGTGTTAATTCAATTTGTGACTGAACTCCTTGGAAGAAAATTGTATGTCTCCTGCACTGTTTCACCCACTGTAGTGAGGCAATCTGGTTCCCTGCCGCCCCAAGAGACGAGTCCCTCCGGACATGAAAGTGGGCGGAGCCAGGGAGCTCTAAACCCACCCCCTAGAGAGTCAGGCATTGCACCGGAAGTATAAAGACCCTACACCAGAGCTCACTGAGAGAGTAGCTGCCAGGGAGGACAGACACCTCCACCCTAGCTCGCAATTGGGAAAGCCCAGCTGCCTGCGGTAAACCTGAGGAATGGTCCGACCTGCCCCACGTCAGCTACCAGGAGAAGTTGCCAAGTCTACCCCTCACCAGCTATCCCGTGGAATCCATGGTTTTGGACCCCTCCTCCCTGAGGACACCACCCCAACCCAGATACCACAGGAGGGGGAGTCTGGAAGTAGCCCAGGGGAAACCTACCTGAGTCTGGCTACAGCATTGCCAGAACCCATGTCAGTGTGTTGCACTCAGGATCCCCACTGATGCAGCTGGGGGTCTTCTCCATGAAAACTGCATGAAAACTTTATACATGAAAACTGAAAATGTTTGTTTAAAGAGCTAATTCTGTTGACATTTAGGGGTACTTTTTTCCTTTTACAGGCTTTAGTCATGCTCTTTTAGAATGGATAGCAATAATATTAGTAAATTTCTACTCATTCCACTAAGAATGTAGCCCAAGAGTCAACTGGCAGTCAGTACTAAGTCTCCTTATTGTCTTAAATTTGAATGTTAGATAGTGTGAGAAGGACAAAGAAAACTCAGACTAATTAAAATGTAAACTTTTTATAAAGGCTATATCATGAAACCTTTGGTTTCCTTAACTTAAAGTGTAGTGACACTACACTACTAATGTGGTGACATTACCATTGTAATGATAAAATGTCACATTTTCTTTTTAAAAATTATGCTTTAGTGTGAGATATTGCAAATAAAAGAGTTGTGTTTCTAGAAACTGGAGATGTTTTATCCAAGAGATCTTTGTCAGGTTGTTAAATAGAAATAACAAGGCTAATGAAAGAGGAGAAAAGATAAACTAATATAATCAGAAAAAAAGATGAAAGGGTGAAAAAAAAGTATGAAAACTCTCCGGGGTTTAGCTAAGAAAACTGTCAGGTTGCACACAGAGAAAAAGAGAAAGATCAAATGGTAAAAAAAAACTTTGAAGTCCTGAAAAGTAGAAAATAGTTTCAGGTATGTATTCATATATTTACATATATGCATGGGAAGGGACTAGGTTGTATAGGCAATAACTCTTAACTCTATCTAGCTGTAAAGGAAAATGCTAGTGATGGTTAAGGCAGAACCGCTGAAAATAGGAATTACATTTTTATTTTAACACCTTATTTCTTAGAGGCATATTCTGATATTCATGTACTACTATAGATTCTGATTCCATTGACTTTAATCAGACTACTTGTGGGATCAAGTACTACACAATGAGACCTGGATTCTAGACCTTATCTCTATAATACCCTGATAAAAATATGCAGCTGTTTTGCTTTACTATCATTCTTGAGATGCTTTTTGGAATGTGGAGGTATAAGAAAACTGTAGATATTATGAGCCAGATCCTCGGCTGACACAGGTGGATGCCACCCCTTTGAAGTCAAATGGAGCTGTGTTCATTTACACCAGTAGGGGATCTGTCCTGGATGAAAGAATGGTAGCAGGAAATGATCATTTCAATCCTCATTGCTACAATTGCACGGCAGCCTACAAATCTGTCAGTTTGTCTATTACCTATTCTGAATGTCTATGCATTTCCTGTAAAGGCTGTGATGAATAATATAACAGTATGGTCAATTTTAAATGCTTTAAATTACTAGGTCCTACTACTTGCGTTCCTAGGAGAAATCAGTCTAGAATTTGCTTTAGATTACTTCAGATGGTCAAGTGATATGCAAAGTGATTAATATACTTTAGTAAAGCAATTCTTCAGTATGTCTGACTGCACAGGGCATTCGCCATTTCTTTGTACAGGGATTGGAAGGAAAAAAAATAAGGGTTTAAGTAAGCAATTAATGTTAGGTTGAAACAAGCAAACTAAAATGAAAACCTAGGTGTCACCCATCACTTAGAAGTTCCTGGTTTTTATCAGGGTGCTTCAATATAGAACGGGACTCTGCAGAAGCAGACACTAGTTACACTGGATTATGGGTGAAACAAAAGCGCTCTTTCCTGGTTTCAAATTAATTCGGTGTTTGAGAAAATAAATAAGTGAAAACGCAGATCTCTTTTAGCAAGGGTCATAGGCCAGAGGTGCAGTTCGCTAGCAACACATTGTAGAATAATGTTAAGGATAACTTGCCTATATTATTTTTCAGATATCCTGTCTGCTGGGTCTCCGGTTAGTTTCTGTGACCCCCTGAGCAATTCAGCAGGTTATGTCCAACTGGCTTCCCCACAGGCTAAGGAGGAACACCTGCTTGCAAATTCAAATACTTCTTAACCTCTACTAGGCTTGAATTCATTCAGGGGGGTGGCCGAGTTTCCTTCCCATGATAAGGCTGGCCTGGGGAGCTTTCTGTCTCTGGATTCTTCTCCAGAACTACAAAGGACTGGTACACGTGACTTTAGGGTTTATTTAAGTATAGAATTTTGTAGTGAATTTTCTTAGACAAAAGGTACACTAGGGAGAAGACGTGAACAGAGTGAATGAGAAACAATGCTGAAAATCCTTACAGTTGCCGAAAGTATTGCTCTTGGTACAAATTCTGCATACACAAAGCAACAGCTAAAGTGAGCATAGTGTCGGCAGACTATCTATCTAGATTTCTTATTTTCACTCATTGTCATAGCATCTGTGAACCTAGAAGCTCTGGACAAGAAATAACTTTTAGTAGTTCTCCTGCTTCCTACTAATCACAACAAGTTTTGGGCATAAAGAAATGATTTTATATAATGTATCGCCAGTGTGTATCACAGGTGAACCCTAAGGTCTAGATGCAGTCCTGGTTTTAAATGGATGCTATTCCATAGCTCCGAGACTCAATATTCTTTTTTATAATAGCACAATCCTTTATACCAAGTGCCACCCAGTCTCATCAAATGAATGTGGTTTGATCATTTACAAACCTTTCTGCACATACAACAAAGAAAAACAGAACTGCCTCCTAAGTAAATACATTGGCATTCATCTGCATTTACAGTCTCTCCAATTACCTCCACGTGATCCTGCTTTTCTTTTGTACTGTATTTCTAGAGATACGTTTGAACTTAACGTATCTCATATGGATGACTGTATGCATCTGACGAAGTGGATATTAGCCCACGAAAGCTTATGCTTCAATACTTTAGTTAGTCTTTAAGGTGCCACAGGATTCTTTGTCCTGCTTGAACTTAAGTGGACTCTGAGTTCACCAAAAGGTTTATCAGTTTTGCTGATAAAAACAGAGTAAATGTCAATTCGAATTAAATTATATGTTTTAAAAGGACTTGGCATAAAATTAATATGTGCGATTTACTGGATAGTTCACTATTTATTGGCATTCAGAAAGTCTCAACATTTTAGAATGAGCAACCCCTAAATCTTTGGAGGTGCAGCTATAATACTTCAATTCCATTACATCTTATTTCTGTGGTGCTGTTATGTTTTCACTTACTATGAGCAACATTTTCTTGCCAGGCCTTCTATTACAGCCACAGTCATCCAAACAGCCAGCATAGAATTAACTGCTTAGTTCAAAACTCACTGAAGTCAGTCGATGTATTGCCATTTTCTCCATTGCCCTTCAATCGGGACTTAAAAGGGTAATACCAAAAAGGGCACAGGCAGTGCTTAATATGCATCAGGGTTTGCCAGGGCTGAGCCCCGCCACCTCTAGGCATGGCAGTTCAAAACCTGGCACGTTTGACTTGCTGCATCCGTTCTGAATGTAAAAAAATTGCATGTGCCCCAACACGTCTTTCATTGCAAAGGAAGCCCTAGTCACTGGGATTATATTGTCTCAAATCTCTAGCTTTCGGGTTTCAATTCACTAGGACAATCCATATTACAAAGAAGTAAGACGGCTCAAATAGTCCAGCATTTTAACATGTAAAATTATCATCTTCGGATATCGTTTCCAGCTCTTATGGTACATCAGTACAGAAATGGCTCAAACATGGAATCAGCAATCAGAAGGCTGATCTTTTAAATGTCCTCTGTTGTTTTCTACGGCACTGAGATGGAGATTAAATGTGTTTCCAGTGTTGAAAAAGCATTGGGGTCATGCCCTAAATTAATGTGACAAAATGCCAGGACAGAGGGGGAAAAAATGTATGTAGCTTTCATACTGGGCAACTGTCTCCAACTTTTAGACAATCAAGAGTCAAAGTAAATTGAATCACACATTTGATATCAAGCTATTCAAAAGTATTGAGATGTGCCTCATTTCTGTTTGTTTGGTTGGTTAATTAGCTTATCAGTTGTACTTACATCTGCTGCCCCGGTCTGAGAGGTGGGATGTGTGCTTTTACCATTATTATTCACTTTAAATTCTGCCAGAATTATTTTTTTTTAGCGATTCCAGCACAATTTGGAATCCAAGTTATAGAATAATATGTTTTACCAGTTTCCCTACTATCTCCAGCTTTAATCTACTATTTAATGAAATACTATCTGGAAATCAGAATTTGTTTTCTCAGAGTTTTGAATTATTTCTATAATATGTTTCTCTCATAGATCATTTCTGGACATAGTGTGGCCTACTTGGTAGAGCACTTGAATGGGACTCAGGAAATTTGGGTTCTGTCCCTAGCTCTGCAACTAGCTTTCTGGTGACCTTGGACATGCCACCTCACTGCTTGGTGCCTCATTTTCCCCACTTGTAGAACGCTTATGATATTTTACCCTTCTTATAAATTGTTTGAGATCTGCTAATGAAACGTGCTATATATGAGCTAGGTAACATTATTATTATCATCAGACATTATTATCATTATACTGCATTTTTGTTGTCTGCTGGTTTGGTACATTTTAATTAGAATGGGGAAAAGACAAGTTCTAAACAAATAATTCCTGTTTCAATTGCACCCATCTCTAAACATGGCTACTTATGGCACTGATTCTGAAATAATATCTGCATGGCTGGATCATGGCACCGAGTTATTGACTTCATAAAGACTTTGAGTGTGTGTAGCGGTCTGCCCACTCCTGTGCTATTGCATGACTAAGGACTATCTAGCTGGAGGTATATAAACAGCGAGGTCACCGTATTTTCATGCACTTGCAATAAAAACAAATAACTTGAGCAAGTATCTTGACAAAAAGTGGCTCTTCTAAAGTAATCTTAGGCTCTGATTCTGACACTCTTATTAACTTTGAGAAGTACCTGAATTTAATAGGACTGCTCATGGAGTCTGGTACTAATAACATGAGTGAGGGTGGCAGAATTAGGCACTTCATATTTTTCTGTCATTTCTTCATGGCTGCTTTGACAATTATGCTAATGTACCATTTTTTATATAATCACACTCTTCAAAACATTTCTCAGGCTTAGGTGCTTAACTATATCCATTTAGGTTTATTGCTATGTTTTTTTTTCTGGTCTGCTCTGGGAGGAGAGCAGGACAGAATCTTTCCCCCTCTTGATTACATTGAAGAAGGAGCTTTCTGAAGTGGATCACTTACATTATCTATCTGATCTTTAGAGGAAACTGTTTGTGGTTTGGGATTTGAGGCATTAATAGCTGCAGATGTGAATGCAGTAATGCCCACAGAACTACTTCTGTCAATGTACATCAACTCACTGGAACAAGAGAAAAAGGAAAGGCTGATGTTTGTGTGAGAGCTGTAGTAGCGGTGGTTGAGAGATTCTGCACTATTAACCTTTTCCTTATTATTTTATGGAATATTGTCTTCACTGAAATAATCTGCAGATAACTTTTCTCCTCATGCATGGATCTGAAGGGTGAGTTAAGATCAGCTGGCAGCTGGAGTACATAACAGACAGCAACAAGACAAGCTTTTCTAAGATGTTCTATGCATAGGCCTCAACCTTGTCCTGGAGAAACCCCTTTAAAGGGGCTTTTATGGTATTATGATTATGATATTTTATGGTATTATGATTATTTAGGGCTAGGTCCTGTTTTTCAGGCGCCGTGCATAATAAGGGTGGTGTGGAGCAGCAGTGCCTCATGGGGAGCAATGGGAAGTAATCTGACTCAGAATCCTTCCTGAAGCCATCTTGCATGCTGGATATCAACAGTCCAAATAATATCTAACTTGGGTGGCATGCCTGGGTCTTACATGCCACAAAATACATTAAAAGTCTCTCATTTACCTAGTCAGGAATGCAGTCAGAATTAGGTCTCTAACCAGGCCTGGCTTCTTGGGCTAATGCAGAGGGACGATCTAGCTTTCTCCTCCTCTCCTGGCGTTCTTCAGAACGGACATTTGATAGCAGCAACCAGGCCTTTTATCCGGTGTACTGGGCTCTGACTGGCCTCTGCCTGCTCCCAACCCTTCTAGCCACCGGAGGACCAAGTCTGGTTCTATGAGCCACTGGCACTGGCAGGCCTTTCTAGGGAACACTTGGAGGACCAAACACACTGTGCTTCTTTTCTTAAAGAACTGCTTCCTAGAGCAGGGTGTGCCAAGGCAGAGGTATCTCTGGCAAGGGTAAAGAAATGCCTGGTATACCTTACCATAGCACCATATTCCTGTGGGAGGTATGGAAACAACAGTCCTGGGGGTCCCTTAAGCACAGACTCTGCCATTTCACATGGCCCTTACACAGGCAGTATAAGGGTGAAGTTTACACTCTTCCCATCTAACCTGTAGGAGGTCTGGCAGAATATGGCCCTCAGAGCTTGGCCACTCTGCTATGACTACCAACAAGCATCTAAGCTGTGGAGGTGCTTTTTATTATGTGGATTCTTGTTACCGAGAACTAGATTCAAATACCAAACTCATTACATATAGACACTGGATTCACATTCTGTTGTCAATCCTCTGAGCCATCAAGTCCTGCAGGGCTGTCCCTCCTGCCTATAAGTACATGTGACCTCACCATTTTACACAGTCCCCACAAAACTGTGGGTTGAGAGTCTCATTTACATTCATAGAATCGTAGAATCATAGAATAGGAAGGGACCTCTGGAGGTCATCTAGTCCAACCACTTGCTCAAAGCAGGACCAATCCCCAACTAAATTCCCAACTAAATCATTCTGAAGCCCAGATTTCTTCTCAATCACTGTAGCAAACTTTACTGCTGTCCAGACATGAGGCAAATTTTAATGTTAGAATTAAAGTCAGATCACTCACTACATCTTTAAAATAAACTCATTATCATAACCCTGGAAAATAGAACATTGATCCATTCACATTGCAATCCAAAGATTTCAATTTTATGGTCTTCTTCAGATAATTTATTGAAAGTTGTCACTCTAAATTTACAAAACAAATTGCTGCAAAATGCTTACAGGGTCAGAATAAAGAGAGTTTGGAAAAGAGAATCAAACACACGCACAAACAGTGCACAAATACAAATTTCCTCAAATACGCTCTCTGTCTCTTACACACACACATACATTGTAATCCCTACTCTGATCTTTTCCCCAGGCTTTTGGGCAAGTAGGTGTCCGCTGGAATATATATAATGTGAGTGGAAGACTGAAGCTGGAATTATTTTTACTTTCTTCATTTTTTCTTGGCTTCAAGGAAGCTGCTGCATCTGTTTACATTGTTAAATCACTGTTTCTGAATATAGATGTTTTCTTTATATATGAACTTAAATAAATACATCAATAAATGTTACAGACACTCATAAATTATCATATTGCAAATAACAAGTTGACTAAAGCCAGCCCCAAACAATATCTCTCCTTCCCATAACATCAACAGCCCTTTATGTCTAAGCCACCCTCTCACTTCCAGCAAAAGCCTGGTGATCTTTGTACTGTAACCTGAGGGTCAACAAATAAGCTTTTAGGGGAACCTAAGTCCAAAATCAAAGGCTCTCCACTAAGAATAACCTGCTTCTAACCCACAGATCTCCACCCTAGCTAATGCGCCCAAGCTGTATTAAACTGTCAAGACTGTACCGAACAAGAGAAGGTCCCTAATTTACCTTGGGCCCAAAGTAAGATAAAACCTATAGATCCATTGTAATCAGCTTATTGAATTTTAGAAAGAGATCAGTAGCTTATGCAGGTTACAGAACCCAGGTGTAAGTGTGAGCCACATAGTAATCACCTCTATGCAAGCAGGTAGCCGTGTTCTGCATTACCTGTAATTTCTGTGTGCTTTCCACTGATGCAGTCCAATATTTAGGACTCAGTGTTATGGACAACTGTGTTAAGGATGGTTCACCATATCTGAAGCAAAAATTCACAAGTGTGTAGCACTCCAGGCTAGTGATGGTACCTGGAAGCACAGAAGCATCCATGGATCTTAAAGGACCCCTAGATTGTGAACCTCAGAGACAAAAGAAAAACACTCCTCCTTTCACAGAGGATGTAGATATTGCCTCTGTTGTTGATGCCTCCCCACCAGGCATCCCTCTTGTCTGAAGTAATCTTTAGCCAGTTCACCCTCATCTGTGCTTCTGTCTCATTCTCATCTTTGCCCCATGTGTTCCAAGCTTGTCTGGAACTGAGGAGAAAAGAGAGGAACCAGCAGTGGTGAATGTCATCAGCATGCTGATGGAACTGCAGCCTGAGTTGTCACATTGTCTCTCTCTCAGGCTTCACACGTGTTGAAATGATAAATGCAAGGACATACTACTTATAGTACATTTAGGGTCGTATTATCCACACCAACTTTAGATGCCTGAATGTTACAAAGTCAATGTGTAGTTAAAGTTTGTACAGTAGGTTTATTTCCACTTGTATCATATGAACATATGTGAACACACTTTCACTGTTCTGGCCAAGCATAAAATAAAACACTTAGAAGGTAAAACTCAGAGAATTTCATTAAGAATTTATTGCAAACTCCAAATGATACCTCATGTATTGGAACGTGAACTGTAAGCTGAGTGTCACAGAAGTGCAAAATCATTCCATAAAATATCTGTGAAAGTGGTAAAATCTCTGAGTCTCCTGCTATAGGTTATTTTTAGCTCCTCAAACTGCTCACAACAGCATGATCATTAGAGAAACAGTTACTCCACGGCAGAACACTGAAATTAAACTAGGAATACAAGTATTTAAAAGAAAAATTGCTAATCAAAAAATGTGCAAAAGCCAACTGTGAAATTCCTGCTCATTTCTTCCTGGAAATCACATAGCTTAATTTGATGACAGACAGCAGTCACTAGGATGCAGAAGTATTTTTTGAGTTTATGTCACTTAGTTTGAACACTTCGATATGTATTAAAAGATTTCACCCACTTTCAATGTGTGTGACAGATGTGTGCACCTTTTTATGATTTACAGATGTAGGGACAGAGTGTCAGTTGTGTTGAGTTTAACACTCAGTGCACTGTAGAGAGAGGGGCAGATGGCTCTGACATTTTTGCTTTCCCAATCCTTTGCTGGCTAAAGGCCAAAATGTCCCCAGGTGCAACTTAAAGCTGCCATAAGGGACTTGGCACTGGCTGAGAATCAAGAAGAATGCTGTTTGCTTTGTGCTGTCCCCTTGTGTCCTTGCATTCACCCTCAGTACTCCTAACTCCCTCCTCATACTCTTAAAGGGAACCTTTGTCTGCTCTCCTGCCAGCGTCAGGGGCATCTAGCAGCTGGATTAAGAGCCAAAGATCTGTATGTTGTTGTGCCAATTGTACTCCGAACCTAGTAAAATGCACTGTGGAGATATATTGTGGTAGACAAAGACCTGGGAGGTGTGGCCTTACGGAGACTAATCCTTCAAGTATAATTGGGTATTAGATTGCTGATCTTTGATTTCATTTATGTATGGGTAACTGGCGCTGATGGGTTTGGGGGAAACTCTTTACAATGTGCCATGTCCTGAGAAGTGATGTACACTTCCAACTTCCATTGGCTATAATGACCTTGTTCCATGGGATGTGAAGAGCTTGTGCAACATCTTTACATCTCTTGCATGCTGCTTAAAAGGGGCAGGTACAGCACATGGGAGAAAGTGAAAACCTGAGCTGACTACTAGTTCTGATTCCTTTCCATAGCCTGCAGGAGGTTTCTGTTGTCTTCATCTCCTATGGTTCTCTGCAGTACACAGATCATTTTCCTTGGATTATGAGCTGGGGAGCTGTTACCTTTAGCGCATGGATATGATTTTGTAGACAAAATGGGCTAAATCTACACCTGCATGCAATCCATTTGGGGAATCCATGATATGAATACTAAGGAGTTTCCTGATAGAGTTGGACACCATAGTATGAAAGCCCCCAAATACACATTTCAACTCTGATTCAACAGGTACTTAAGCATGGATATAAACATGAAACAAGTGGGTTTTCCCACTGAAATCAATAGGACTACTTTTGTAGTCTTAAGGTTGTGCACACGCTTCAGGGTTTTGCTAAGTTTGGGGCTCACAAGATAGAATACATTCAGATAACAATAAGTGTGAGTGCTCTCTACAAAATATTTTAATTTATTTGGTCAATAACATTTATTTTAAATATTCCCAGTGGCCATGATTACACCACGGATCACAATGACTTTGACAGAATCAATGGGAGATATCAGCCAAATAATGCATATTCTAAAATCTTTGCTGACACACAGACATATTCTCTGCATTGTCAGCACATTTAATGGCCCAACTGCCATCCTGCATTTTGAATTTCCCTATTTCAGTTGCTTTGATACACAGTATTGATGTTACTTAAAATATTTGTGTATTTATAGTTATTCATTGTCAATCTGCTTCAAAACTGATGAAGGAAAGGATGACATTTCTTCCACATTAAGATAAACAGTGCATTTCTTCTATCGCTTCGGGTAATATGTTAGTCAAGTGCTACAGTTTTTGCTGTTCGCTGTTTATATTATTAATAGCCATGCTATAAGAAGTGTACTGTTGAACTGTCAAGAATGATTTGTTGCCAGATGTTAGCATAATTTGCCAGCTGTCATAATTTAGTCAGTTTTATTTGGCTAAAATGTGATACTTAACTTTCATGGTAAATCAAGAAATCTAGCAGAATTTATTTCATGTTACAGGAGCTAAATTAAAAAAAAAAGCAGTGATGTCAGTATTTTGAAGTGAGGGCCCAATTCTGAAGACCTATTTGTTTGTTCATCGGGCAAAATCACAATTGATCTAAATGAATAGTTTTTTGTTTGAGTAAGGAAGGAGAGCCTGGTCTTACTTAAGCAAGTGATCTTTATTCATGGGAATCATCCTAGTGCAGGGGTCGGCAACCTTTCAGAAGTGGTGTGCCGAGTCTTCATGTATTCACTGTAATTTAAGGTTTCCTGTGCCAGTAATACATTTTAACTTTTAAAACGTCTCTTTCTATAAGTCTATCATATATAACTAAACTATTGTTGTATGTATAGAACATAGAGCAAAGAGCATCTTCACCAGACGCACGGCAGCAGCTGCTTCGGCACTAACCGATCTTCCTCTTCTGTTACCTATGATGGATTTTACCGGTGTGACTAAAGATGACATTTGGCTTTATGACTATGTGGCTCTAAGTGGGGTATGCGGGAGGGAATATTTAAATCACTGCATCTGAGGATACTAAGGGAATCTCCTAACACTTTAGCCATTTAACTCTCTTACCATTACTTGAAAATGAATACACAATGTTTGAATGTTTACCTCATATGGCATCAGTAGCTCATGTGTGGTTGGAGCCCAGGACTCCATTGACTCCTCATTCTGAATTCACTGGACTACCAAACAAAAGCACTAAACGGAAAGGCAGACATCACAGAAACAGGTTCAGCTTTCTTAGAACCAACTTTACTGGACTACTGCTGAGGTTATTCAAGCATTTTCTTTTATGCTCACCATGTTGCTGTTGTTCCTATATTAACCCCATGGTGCTAGCAGTCAGCACATTATTTGAAAACTTCATGCTGGGATATTTGAACCGTTCGTGACAAGCAGTTCGGAAAGCTGTAGAACAAGTTTGACTGTTACTAAGGGGGTACTTTTCCAGTCAAGGCTACGCTGAGTTTATTACTGTCTCTGATTCGCAGATAGTCAGCAGCACAGGATGATGTGCTGTGCTTGTTGACTGAACAACACATTTCTGTAACTATTAAAAAAAGAAAAAGGAAGCACACAGTGCTCATTAGGTAGCTAAATTTCCCCATGCTTTCCCCAGTGTAGCATGCCATGTTGTTTGTGATGTTACTGATGCATCATATCAGAGAGGGAAGGGCAGCCAGTGCTTTATTTTACAAGACACAAATCTCATCTAAATATACACAGTTTAAAAGCAAGGTGTTGTACTGGAGATAAAAGTATCCAGTCTTGGATTTCAAGATATTGAGAAGTAAAGAATCCACTATTTCCTTGGGCAGTTTGTTCAAAAGGTTCTTTGTTATGCTTTTCTCCACTAAATTAAGGAGGCCAATATTTTTCTCTCTGTGAAGATACTTACACATCATAATCAAGTCACCTCTGAATCTTCTCTTTGATACACCAATGTCATATCCAGAAGTAAAGTCACTTCCCTATTCTGTGGGCAAGTCTGCACTACATCGGCATAGCTGCATCGGGCAATTGCACCACTGTAGCGCATCTGGTGAAGATATGCGGTGCTGATGGGCAAGCACTCTCCCTTCGTCCTAATTACTCCACCTCCACGAGAGGTGGAAACTATCCTATATAATAAAAGGCCAGAGGATGTTTGTCCGAAGCCATCATGCGCAGTAGAGATGGCCTGGACAAACAGCATGCTGGGAGTTGTAGTTCGTTGGCACAAAATGGCCGCTGCGCGTGCGCCGCCGCGAGCCATAGAGACGGCCTGGACAAACATCATTAAGCACTTTGGTCCGTGTACATGGGCTGTTACACTAGTATATATATACTACTGGTAGGGACTGTCCCTTTTTTGCCCACGTTGAATGTAACATGGTCACAATCACTGCTCCTCCTGGCAATCACCATCTTCCAGTATAATAATGATACTAAATCCATTTGTTCACAGAAATAGTGACTTTAAGCACATATAGAGGAATAGTCATAAAAAAACATACTTTGAATTCATAAGAAGTATTTGCCCGAGCCACCTCATTCTAACTGTTATGCCCATCACAGGATTGATCAACTGCCCTCTGAAATGAATGTGTCTCCTTCCAATGACTTTAATGTGCATTTGATCAGATGCCAACTCAGGAAATGGAAATTAACCATGGTGCTAAAAATGGAATTGTCCAGGTTCCTCCTTGTCCCTGCATGGAACCCCATAAAGACAAGGGACCTCTGTATGAGGCAAATTCATTTGCAGGATCTATGTCATCCGTGTATCCATTAAAAACAATTTGAATTTTGAAAAATGAGTACTCTAGGGAAGCTGCTTGTGAATGAGTTACAGGCCAAGAATAATTTCCTGATACTATTCAATGAATAATTCTGAATAAAGAATACATTTGAGAAAATTGTGATGTTTGCAGACCATTCACACAAAGAAAAAGACGAGATACATTCATCAGGTAAATAACCTGTTACAATTATTATCCTAAGCTTTACTTATCACACTGATAATGGGGAGAATTGGTACCTTTAACATTTTATCATGTTCTGACAACGTTTTCTTTCAATACTCTAAAATTATGTGTGTTTATTATTTCTGCAGCTGGGACACTGACCCATTAACCCAAGAGTTATTTTGATCTTACATATTGCAAATATCTTTCATTTCTTACCCATTTTTATATTCAATTTTAAAAGCACAGGGTAGAGACAGAAATCTGAACAGGGAAATACATCAGGATCTTTAGGGACATTTATTACTAACTATAGAAATGATGTGTCATAAAAAATTAGTGACTATATTAAATATGTCGGTATATTTATTATAACAATTAAAATGGCAAAAGCTTAATAACTAATGAACCTGGAGAGAACTTTGTTTTCTAATAAATTTGGTAATAAAAGATTATTTTTGACAGCAATGTTTATCATGAGCTGCCTAGTACCATTGTAGCTAGCTGTTGGACTCAATAAATGATGATAAATATATCTCCTTGTAGAAGACTAGCTTAAATACGTGTTGCAAAGTCTTGAGAAATTGTACCCAAGTCTCATTAAATGTGTCTAATTAAAATTGTGTAGATAGGAAAGAAATGAATGGCTTCATTTGTACTATTTGTTTATTTCATTGTCAAGTGTGCTGATATAATTGCAGTGCAAAGAAGAAATAATCAAAATTGTCTTTTACCCTGTTGATTCTCTATTATAGCAATTCGTAGCCATGCCGTCATGTTCTCTGTCTTTTAAGGCAAACAAAACTAGCTAAATAAGACCTTGACCAGATTTTTTTGTCATAACTACAAGATTGAGAATATATTTATTGGCCAAACTGAAGGCTAAGCTTCAATTAGGCATTCCAAATATATTTAGTGAGATATTGAAAAGCCATAATGCTTCAGCCCACACAGTTCACCAAAAGCTATGAACAAAATAAATTATAATAGAAGCAGAAGGAGGATTCAGATGGTATGCTTACAACATGTGACTTAAGTTGGGATGAAATATTACTCCCACCCTGGGTTGTGTACAGTTTGTGTCGAGGAAAATATCCTTTTATTTAAAACCTTTTATAATTGCTGCAGACTCACATGATATGAATAAAGGACTCAGTGAAATTAAAGCTACATTTACATGTCTCTTTCTTTCCAGGGTCAGGCTCATAGTTCTCTAGGTTTATGTGATGTCCTTTATTACCCGGGGGGGAAAGTTCATCGGTCAGAGACTATCCGTAGTCTCCTCCACCATTGGTTCCACTACCTGGAGGGGGAGTTGATTCCCATTCTGTTCCCAGTGCCAAAGTGGGAGAAATTTGGTGGTGCTTTGACAAATCTGTGGTGCTTCCGAAGGTTCAGAGGCAAATTCACTTCCCCAATTCACTCTTTTTGGGCTATTCAGGCAATGCAAATGAGTTGAAACTGGTGTCCCCAGCAGGCCCAGAGACGATGGAGTCAACTGCTATGCTGCCATTCCCATTGCTCTGCTTCACTAACCCAAGACAGATGGCGATGGTCATCAAGGCCATCTGTGATTTCAGTCCCCATGAGGCAGTATGGTGACTCAAGAGGATGCAGTGCCATGTCTAATTAGCTGGCAAACTGATCTGATAATGTCAAAACCTTTTGTTTCCATTCCTAATTCATCATTTTGGTCTTTAGCTGAAAATTTTAGATCTGGGGGGGCACTTGACAAAAACTTGAAAGCAAAGATTTTTTTATGAAAAACTTCATTTGATTAAAAACCCAATTCCCCAATAAAAACTATTTAGCTAGAAAAGTTTCAACTAACCCTACTAGGGAGCCAGAAGCAGCTCCCTTAGTGTCCCACATTGTAATCTGGACACAGCAAAGATTCTGTCCCTAGGGCTCTGTCTGAAGGCTGTGCTACACTGCAATACACAGACAAACCTTTGCAGCCTGGGTAAACAGAAAGCTGTGGGCAATTGAAGTGTATTTGAAAGCCTTTACATTAGAGACATTTGTTAGAGCTAGCCAGGCTAATGGCTTATTTACTGCCCAAATTAGAGCAATTAATCGGAAACTTTAAAATCAGAACAAAAAAGCTCCACTAAAATGCAAGGCCTTGAGTATAACAATTTTCTTGAAGGGTAGGAGACTAATCATGCTTCTCGGTGAGTGCTTTTCTTTCTCTCTACTTACCTGCTTCTGAGAAATACTGGCACATTCAATAAAAAAACCATCATTCTTTGACTCCTGACAGTGTGGCCGCTTGGTCTCTTTCTCTTGGTATCATTCTCTTCCCAGGAGTTCGAGGACAGCTCAACTGCTGTTCACACAGACCAGCAAACTGGAAGGGAGAAATTCTTATTCAATGGAATACATAAAAGGCAAAGAAAACCTTTGTGAGCACAGTTAAGGTTTCCCAGGGACAGCTCATGTCCTTCCAAAATATCCAACTCAGCAAAACTCAAACTTCAGAAAACCAGTAAAGGCAGAGTTAAGGCACATGCCCATATAACCTTGAGTCTGTGCCTTGGAGCTGGCAATAGTCACTGGGATTTATCAGCATGCACTGCAGCTACATTCAGTACATGAATGGTGGTTGTTGAATGGTTGAGACAGTAGAAGGGGCAGGTTGATAGATGTGTGTCTGTGAACTGTGGAGATGGGAGTTAGTTTGAGGTGTTACAGATCTGTGATTGTGTAATGGGGAGATCAGAGTTTGTTCCCACCCCATGTGTGAGAGCAAAGGAAACGGGGACATGTAAGCCAAGGGGCTAGTCTGCATCATTTTATTGCAAAATTTTATAGGTTCTCACTAGCGAGGCACTGAGAGTGGAGGGGTTCTTGCCATGAGAATTTTCAGTAGTGATGAAGGATATGAGAGCAACCTGTGGGTTTACTGATAATTAAGGGAAAGTATAGGTGTAGATGGTATTCTAAGACTGTATGTGTTACATTTCACAAGTGTGGTATTTTGTCAGGAAAGCAGGCTAATGGTTTGAGTGCAAGTTACTCCTTTCCTGTACAATAAAAAGGCAGAGTGTGGGTATATGTGTTATTGGGGGTTTGGGTATCGCTCAAAAATGGCAGGTTTTAGGTTATGTGGGCATGTATTTTAACTCTATTTCCTGGATTCCTGAAGTTTAACTGAACTTAATGTTCTGGAAGGACACATTCAGCTACTGGGGAACCTTAACTCTGTGTCAACAAAGTGTGCTCTGTGTGTGTGTGTTTTCATCATACAATTATTTAGTTTTTAACAGAAGGAAAGCTTGTTGTGAGAGTTAGTGGCCATGGTGGCAGCTGTTGGTAGCATGCAGGCCAAATGGATTAAAAATCCCTATACCTTTCTCTCCACCACAGTCCATCCCCATCACTAACACTGTCCCTTCCAGTCCAGCTGGCCTCCACCACATTATTTTATCCAGGCTTCTGCCCATCCCAAGAAGGGGTGCTTGAATGCAGGTGCATGTAGAATGTGCCTTGGAGTGTGGGTATTACCACATACCATCCTCTAACCCATCTCTATATCCACCAGTCTGTAATGTGGATGTAGCAATGATGCAGTGAACTACACTCAAGTCTATGTAGTCCTCCACTGTCACTACCACAATTCCCTCTCCTCTGTCCTCTCACCTTTCAGCCTCCTTTGTTCCATCCCACATTTTTTTCTCTGTGGACAAGAAGTTACCTAGTGTTTACTTGTCCTTGAGTGGCATCGAACCCTCCCTGTTTGTGCAAGTGGATTGCTGTAACAACTCACTCCACCTATTGTACCACCATTTTAAAAACAATGTCCATCCCCCAACACATTTCAAATTGGCCAGAGAATGACACCCAGGGGCTGGTGTCCGTCTGGTGTGACTACACACAGATGCACAGTGATGGAATGAATGTATGTAACATTACATAATAACAGTTTTCAAGTGCATAAAAGGTTATTACAGGGAGGAGGGAGGAAAATTGTTCTCTTTAACCTGTGAGGATAGGACAAGAAGTGATGGGCTTAAATTGCAGCAAGGACAGTTTAGGTGGAACATTAGAAAAATGTTAAGCACTGGCATAAATTACTTAGGTAGGTTGTGGAATCTCTATCGTTGGAGATTGTTAAGAGCAGGTCAGACAAGCGCCCACCAGGGATCTTCTACCAGACAGAGATGCAATTCAGGGAGAGGATTAACTACCTCAAGTCCCTGTATCAAAAGGTGAAAGGATGCTAATAGCCAGTCTGTTAATGCTCCCAGAACATGTTCCTGCTACAAAGAGCTTGAGAGTGTGCTAGGTCCAGCTCCAATATGGAACGCAGCATCATCGACTATAATCTCCTGAATGCTGAGGGTCTGACTGTGAGACACAAGGAAGAAGATTCCTCAGCTGAGTATGGCAGCACAGGGTACACATTTTCTCAAGTGCTGTCCACCGAGCTTGATGCCACAGAGTGGCCACCCAGCAGGATGGGTTTGAGGATGTTCCTGTAGGAGTCTTTCCAGATTAGTTTCGGGATGGAGACATGAACCAGACTGTGGAGACAGAGTCTGAACAGAGTGTGGAGCAGGGACAGGGCAATGAGCTACAGCCAGGTCAGAACCAAGCCATCATGCATTTTATTATGTACATTAATTTCACCTTGGATTATTAGGGCAGGATTTGTGGGCTACGACAAGTGACTTAATTGTTCTGGAGGAGGATGCTGAGAGTAAGTGTATTTACACTAGAAAGTGGCTGATGCAGTTCAGACCCCCATATGGTACTTTCTCTCACTCCTGCTGTTACAGCTGTCATGAAGTATCCAAAATGGATGCCAAGATAGGAGTAAAAACATAACCAAAAAAAACCCTAATATTTTCCCTCCCAAAATAAATTTCAGAATCCCAAATATTTTTCATGCTTCAAAATAATAAATGTTACTTACCATACTGTGTGTGTCTCACTCTTTCCATGCCAGAAATGAGAATGTCTGCCCATGAGAAACATGGGGTGCTCTCCAAACATTCCATAATGTTGCCAATTGTGGCCTTGGGTATAGGAATAAATATTAGTTTAGTGGGGTTTCTTATTATAATTTATTTATTCCTATATAGAAATTCTCTGTTAACTTGAAAATGTTATATAGCAGAGGTGGTTATTTCTTAGTGATGTGTGTAAACTGATATAGGCAATGTATGCTGCCGCAGTGCTTCACTGTACGGTTACCTTTGATTGGGATTTTCTTGAATTTTATTTGTGCTCAAGATTTTTCATGTGGGCAGTTTTCAGTTCCACACAGTGTTATTTCCAGTGTAATCCCTTTTGGTGTAATGATGAACTTCTGCTTTACAGCAAAATTATTTTTATTGGGGCTTCCTGTGTATTTTATGTCTGATTTGTTTGTTATGTACACACTTTACAGTTCCATACTTAAAGAGGGATGAAATCATAAATAACGTGTGTTACTTTCCGCTGTGTGCATAACCATTATAAGATATATGAAATACAGGGTAAACCCCAATAAAAATAACTGTGCAATACAGTACAAGTTCAAGGATATATTGAAAGGGCCTAAAACATAAACAACAATGTAATATTGCACTTGACCTGTACTGTACATTTAGGGTTTTCTTTTCACATGTTTCCTGAATTTTATATATCTGAAAGGGTTTTGGTGTTCACAGTTGAAACTACTGCCCTTTGGTATTTATGGTTTTATACCTTTCAGGGTTACTTTGCATTTAAGCCTAATTGTACAATCGTTCATCAGATATTACTTTTCCCGATCTTTCCTAGTTGCATATTTTTTGTTCCACTGTTCCAAATTTCTCTTGTGGAATTCAGTATTTGTTTTTTTCATGCTTTGTAGTGTTGAGGGTTATATTGTGCTTGTGTTGGAAAGCACACCTGCATGTCTTTCCTCCCTCTCCCCATATTACAATCAAAGTTTTTACTTTTCACTAACCAAATTTGTTTGTAAATTATGTTCTCTGGGACATTCTTACATTCTTAGGTGGAGGACCCATCTGCCCAGTATCCACAACACCAGTGCACATTGGGATACAGTTACCCACAAAAAGAACCCCTGGTGTGTGCTGGGCTCTGGGGCACCAATACTCCCCCCCCCACTATGGTGCCCTTTCCATCCTTCAACCCATACAGACATGCAGGGATTGATAGGGTGACGGGGGAACAATGAGAGCACAGCTTACTGTAGGCAATATCTGTCCAGGGCCCCATAGGCTTTTAGCCCAGGATCTGTTCTGGGCTCTGGGATGGCAAAGACACACCCATAAACAAAGGCATGCATAGGTAACTGATTTTGGAAAACTGGAAAAAGATAACATTTATTAACAGTGCACACAGTGTAGAGCAAGAACATCCTCAGGTTTCATTGATTTCACCCTGATGTGGAAACATGTGGGCACAGAGGGTAGCCCTTACTTTCCTTGCACTCCAGAAAGGATACCCTGAGAGGAAAGGTGCATTTTATGGTTGCTTTTATCTAGCCTGCAAACCAGTGGTAGCTTCATAATGTTCACCTTCATCCTCACAGATGTTGTGGAGGGTACAACAGGCCACAATCATATGGACAGCATTTGCCGCATTGCCCAAAGGGTTCTGTAAATTGTGCCACCTTGCCTTCAATCTGCCAAAGACACACTCCACAACCATCCTGCAACTGCTGAGCATGAAACTGAACCTTCTTCTAGTAGATGATGTGTTGTTAGGGTATGGATTCATGGGCCATGCTAGCAGCAGGTTTGCAGGGTCCCCCAGGATAAATGCAGGCACAAAAAACCTGTAGACCACAATATTATTAGGATATAATAAGGTCATAGATTCTCCCAACAGGTATAGTCCAGATCTCCTGAAAACCCTCATGTCATACACTTTTCCAGTGCTATTCACATTGTGTTTACTCATAGACTCATAGACTTTAAGGTCAGAAGGGACCATTATGATCATCTAGTCTGACCTCCTGCACAACACAGGTCACAGAATCTTACCCACCCATTCCTGCAATAAACTCTCACCTATGTCTGAGATATTGAAGTCCTCACATCATGGTTTTAAGACTTCGAGGTGCAGAGAATCCTCCAGCAAGTGACCCGTACCACAAAGGCAAAAAAACAAAACCCAGGGCCTCTGCTAATCTGTCCTGGAGAAAAATGCCTTCCCGACCTCTCATATGGCAATTGCCTGAACCCAAAGCATGTGGGCAAGACTCACCAGCCAGACACCCAGGAAAGAATTCTCTGTAGTAACTCAGATCCCATCCCATCCAACATCCCATCACAGGCCACTGGGCCCATCTACCACGAATAGTCAAAAATCAAGTAATTACCAAAATTATGTTATCCCATCATACCATCTCCTCCATAAACTTATCAAGCTTAATCTTGAATCCAGATAGGTCTGTTGCCTCAACTACTTCCCTTGGAAGGCTATTCCAGAACTTCACTCCTCCAATGGTTAGAAACCTTTGTCTAATTTCAAGGCTCATCTTCCTTTCAAGGCCAGTTTATATCCATTTTTTCTTGTGTTCACATTAGTACTGAGCTTAAATAATTCCTCTCCTTCCACGGTATTTATCCCTCTGATATATTTATAGAGAGCAATCATATCTGCCTGTAGCCTTCTTTCGGTTAGGCTAAACAAGCCAAGCTCCTTGAGTCTCCTTTCATAAACACAGGTTTTCCATTCCTTGGATCACCCTAGTAGTCCTTTTCTGTACCCGTTCCAGTTTGAATTCATCCTTCTTAAACATGGGAGACCAGAACTGCACACAGTATTCCAGTATTCATGTGGAAGTTCTGGAGCCACTGTGGGTCATTCCAGGTCTGCAGGACAATGTGGTCCCACCATGCTGTTCTAATTATGCTGTACCAGAAAGCTGTTACACACATGGAAAATAAATTGCAATTGAGGCAATCAATAGGTCTCTTCAGACTGCCATGAATGGACTAGTGCTGCCAGTTTTGGTTGGACATATTCCTGGAGGTTTCATCACATGATATAAGCTTTAACTAAAGATTATTTTTTAATTCCTGGAGACTCCAGGATAATCCCAGAGCCGTGGTAACGCTAGAATTTATCCTTTCTCCTCCCCTTTAACACTCCTCCACTTTCTTTGTCTCAGAAACTTCTCAAAATGCCATCCAGCAGCTCACCAAACATTTATTCTGGGAAAATTCACTTACAAACAGGAGCAGATGAGCAAACAGATCCATATTTCGCCCACGGGTTGGAATGGACAGAAGTTGAACAGGTTGCACAGCCAGAAGTAATTTACAATATGGCAGGCTGAAATTACAAGGTATAGGAGAAAAAGAGAAAAGTTCTAGCACTGGGGGCGGGGGGGTGCTCCACATCATGAGAGCACTCAGGACAATGTGCAACTGTCGGTGCAGCTGTAGCTACGTGGGGGTATGGTGTAGGTATAGCACTGCAGTGTGGACACTGATGGCAGATTTAGCTAACATGCAAACCCATGCAAGCAAGTCAGGACATTCCATAAAAGAGATAAGCAACTTGGGAGACAACCAGTGTTCTCATGTTTGATTTAACAAACTCCAGAGCACTACCTCAGGCAGGTAGAATGGTGAATCTGAGAGTTATTTAAGATGATGTGTTTTTCCTATTCATCAAAATTACAGAAACACCTGTGTTAAGTAGCTCTGTACTGGTCAGTTTGTGATACCTTGGAATAAATCTATATACTGTGCCCAAATGGGCAGGTGTTTCTTACAAGCTGTGGGAAATCATTATTCAGTAACTATCAGAATATCTCATTCCTCACGTGCGGTGCAGAGCTGCAGCAGCAAACACATGGAAACATCACTGAAGGGCCATTCAAGGTGGGATTCAAAGATTGCTAATATCATTCTCAGGGTGAGGTGAAGAATTTACAACCACCCATTCGCTTGACAAATATAACCCATTTATGTGTTTGAAAGCTGTCCACAGTGGGATTTTGGTTTTGTTTTCTAAGTCCTGAATGATCAAAAGAAGTTATTCACTAAGTCCCAGTTTTGGGACCACTGCAATGCACAAAACTCCTGCTGAACCCAATAGATGCCTAAACCTATTCAGCACCTACAATTTCAGAGTAAAAGTTCCCTTAATTGCCTATGCTTCTGCCTCTGAGCATGTGCACTGCTCTCTCCCTCTAAGTATTCAAAATTCTATCTACAGCCTAAGCCCCAGGATGATTCATGAACCAGGGGAAGATAGGCTTTTGGCTGCCTGACTCAGATGTGGAGCCTCATCTGGTAGGTGTGCTCAAAGGCTAACTACTGGACTGGGTCCCATTGATAATTAGGCCTGAGAAAGAGGTGGAAGTGATGCCAAAGTTATAACTTTTAGCCCAGTGGTTAGAGCACTCACCTGGGATGTGGAAGATAAGTTCAAATCCCCTCTTTCTGCCAAAGGGGGAGAAAATGTTTGAAAAGAGGTGTCCCACCTCTCAGGAAATGCTCTGCTCTGATAGGAATGTCCTGACTTGCTCACATGGGTTCACACATTAGCTAAATCTGCCACCAGAGTTCTCTCTGCAGGGTTATACCTATGCCATACCCCACATAGCTACAGCCGCACCGACAGTGGGATGGGGTATTCTGATGTGGGGCTCCCTTAGTCTCTCCTGTTGAAACTGTTCCACTGTCGACACATAATGAAAGAGTGATTGGAACATGGGACAAGGCCCAACATTGCCCTCCTCTAGGCGGGTGCACTAACTACAGAACTACAGAATCATTCTCACTCTTTCTTTGGCCCAACGACTGTCACAGTGTGAATAAATAGTCAGTGGGTCAGAGAGATGAAGAGAGAGAGAGAGAGAAGATTTAAAAAGAAAGACCCAGATCCTCAAACATAGTTAGACACCTGAGTTCCAAGTTCTTAGAAAATGGGACTGGGCCACATAATGTCATGTGGGATCATCTTTCTTTGACGAGATTGCTGGTTCTATTTTTATTCATTAGTGTCCCAGACTGATTTTATAAGGGAACAGAGATTCTCAAAGTCAACCAGGCTTCCTTATGAGTGTTACTTTTCCTTGGACTTTTAAAAGCACCCAGGGTAAGACTGCTGACTACAGGGCAGTAAAAAGAACAGCAGGGGCCAGATAAAAAGGGGAAAATTTCATTGAATCATCTGTTTTCCACATCCTTATTGCAGAACTACCAGTGTAGGTCTTTTTTTTCTTCCCTATATGACTTATTCACTCGAGGCTAGGTAGCAGAAAATAGTATACTATGAATACAGTGGTTTCTTGATATTTCTATTGAGCACACATAAAATAGAAGAGATACCAAAAACATCAGAATATTAATTTGCTCACCATTTTGAAGCAAGCTTAGGTTTTTACAACATTTATCACATCTTTAGTTGTGTGTATTTATGGGAAATGGGCAATGGAATTAGTGGTGGATATTGCTTTGTAGAAAAATGGGATGCTGTCTGAGTATTAACTAAAGAGAAAATCAATGTAGTGTAAAGGTTGCCTTCCAGGGAAGAAAATAATGCTTATAAATATGTTTGTCTCTCTGCTTTCTGCAAATACTACCTGCAGTCCCTGTAAACTTTGCTATATAGCCAAATACAAGATTGTAAGCTTAGTTAATCTAATGGGATCTTGCTGTATATTTCACACACAAACAAAAGTCTTCAACCTAGTTTATTGCTCAGGAATCACAACTTTCACCATCTTCCAAGCACACTGGATGCTATTCCAGTGCCACTGTAGTGACTGGCCAGTAACTAGAATTGTCATGTCCTGCTTCTAAACAGTGAACCCTGCCAGTGTGTCTTGTCGCTTTTGATAGTTCCACTGGGAGCCATGTCACAACATCAGACAATTAACACTGCCTGACACAAGGCTGGACCTCTCCTCAGAGGTGACCATAGGGTAACTGCTAGCAGTTGGTGTTCTAATGGCTCTCACTAAGCACAGCTGCAAGGAACCAAAGGCTGACATGAGAGTAGCAGGAAGGTTGTGAGCACAGGAAAGAAGGAAATGGAGAGGAAGCAGCCATTCCATCAGATATCAGGCTAGGGAAATTACAAAGAGAAAGGGACAAGGCTCCTGAATTCTTAGTTAGGAATCTAGAAGGAAATTTTTGGAGGTACAAAAGGGAGAGAGGGAGAAGGACTGTGATTAATGAATGGATAGTACAGAGTTACACAATTGATTAGACACTTATCTTCAAGAAACCCTGAATGACCCATTCCAACAGTGTCCAGTCCTGAAACAGTTCAAGTGGCTCCATCCTTGCAAAGAGCAGCCAAATTCAGTCTGGCTCTGAGTCTGATAAGAGCTGTTGAATCTACTTTGCAATAGGTAAAACTACATGAATTATTGCTGAAAAATCCATTCCGAATTTCAGGAATAAGTCTCCTTGATAATGCTGATCTAACTCAGATATTTAACACTTGCTGGAATAGAAATTTGTATTCATTTGTATAGAATATTTAATTGCAAATAGAGACAAAGTGTAATGTATTTTCAAATATATCATAGTTGTTCTGCAACTTCCTCCCTTTAGGTTTTTAAAGTCATAGTGTCCTGGAATAATGTCACCAGCACACTGAATGGACTGATTTATCAGTTGACATTAAAATGTGCTGGCATTTTTATTAGACTGGGTGTGAGGAGTAGGGGAAAAAAACACCTGGTGAAGTAAACGCATGGTCATTAGCCTGGGTGGAGCTTAACTTGCTGATGCTTACTCTGTAAAGTATTAACTAAAATGTTTTACTTGTTTCCCTGGCTCTTCTGTTATAAATCTGAGTTCTAGTATCTTTCAAACCTCTACTTCTTGGAATCCATTTCTAAGCATGTACAGATGGAGCTGGAAAATATGAATTGCCAGGCGAGATCAGATGGGTGTTCCATCTACTGTAGCATCCTGCCTCTGACAGTGGTAAGCCCCAGGTGCTGCAATGGAGACTGCAAAAACCCTCGCAGGAGGTAGATGTGGGATAATTTTTCCCTAGGGACATCTGCTAGAAGCAACTAATGGTTGGAGATTGGTTTAAATCTTAAACCTTAAAGCATGGTCCTTTATATCCCTTCCATTTTTGTTTCATATTTACCAAACATGAGTTCAGACAGAGAGAATCAGAGAGGTAGCCATGTTAGTCTGGAATTGCAGAAGTGACAAAGAGTCCTGTGGCACCATAAAGAATAACTAAAGCATAAGCTTTCGTGGGCTAATACCCACTTCGTCGGATGCATGCAGTGGAAGTATCTAGGGGCAGGTATAAATAGGTAGACAAGAACCAGGTTAGAGATAACAGGGTTAGTCCAATGAGGCTGAACCAGCTTGTTATCTCTAATCAGGGAGGGTGAGGTATTCCTCTAGCTAGCAGACAGAGAGAGCAGCTAGGTAGCGTCTGAGGTGATTCCTGCAGTTTCTGATATTGGTGCATTTTTGGTTTGCATGAGTTTATAAGCCAGGGTTGTAACTGTATCTATTAAATACAGTTGCCTCTTCTACAACAACATCATTATCAGCTCTTATCACCATGGTCAAGGTTCACTGACCTGTGCATATCATGCTTCTGTATTTCACACTGATTCTCCATTAATCCAATGCCGCATTTCCATAATCAGTTTAAGGGAATTTATACAGGGCCATACTGAGTTCTGATTAACATCTGAGTGCAACACCTTCTTTTGTGCATTTTTGTTTATCAATAGAAGTGTGGTTAAATGTGTCAGCCAAAAGTCCCTAGTCAATGCTTAATGATTCAGTGCACTCCTAGTATTTTCAAGTTGTTCTTTTTTTAGACTGAAGAAAGAAAATTGCAGAGTCAAAGTTCTAAAAGAACTTAAAAAAACTTTTTTTTTAAAAAAAATGTTATTAAAGATGACTCGTTGCAGAGAGAATATTTGATTTCTTATCATGGGGAGAAACATACATCATCTAAAATTAGATAGGTTTAGCCTTGGATTTTATTGGCAAACCCATAGCAAAGTAAAACTGATGAAACCCAATGTGACAGGACATGCCTTCGGAAAGATGTAATAAAGTGCTTTTCACTGGACGAAAGTTAATCAAACTGTATCTTTAAAGCAATTGTGCCAATCATGAAACACATTATGACATAGAAAAAAGCATCCTCTATGCAGCCATTCAATACATGCTATTAGATGAAGTATTTATAAATGTAGTATTAATACAGGAATAGACTATGATGGTCTCATTGCCCTTGGTCCAGACTGTGTTATCTGCACTCATGCTGAATTGAATTGTAACTTCCTCCACAAGTGGTCCCACTGAAATCAACAGGAAAGCAGAGCATGTATTTAGGTGCGATCCTCAACAGAGATGATTTCCTGAATCAGGTCCTTAGTGCATTATAGCCTATAGTGGTATGACTAGGCTGACCATATTTCCTTTAGACAAAAATGGGACATTGGGATGGCAAAAACGGGACGGGGGGAGGGGGCATGGCCCCACCTGGGCCCCCCAACGCCGGGCGGGGGGCAGGCGGAGGGGGGTCGGGGGGGATGGATGGAGGAATAAGCAGAACAGGGATGGGGGATGAAGAGGACGGAGGGAGAGAGAGAAGGGAGGAAGGAAGGGATGGAGGGATGGAGAAGGGGATAGAGAGAAGGGATGGAGGGAGCGAGAGGAGGCAGCGGACGGAGGGAGAGAGCAGGGAGGAAGGGAGGGATGGAGAAGGGGGATGGAGAGAAGGGAGGGATGGAGAGAAGGAGGGAAGGAGGAATAGAGAGGAGGAGGCGGCAGCGGGCGGCGGGCTGAAGCCGACGGCGGATCGGAGCTGTCCGGAGCCGCAGCCGGGGGCCGAGCGCGCCAGCGGCGGCGGGGGGGGGGGGTGGCGGACGTTTTATGACTCATAATCACATAACTGAATTTATGTGATTATGAGTCATAAAACCCGGCCAGCAGCCCCCCTGCTGGCACACTCGGCCCCCGGCTGCGGCTCTGGACAGCTCCGATCCGCCGTCGGCTTCAGCCCGCCGCCCGCTGCCGCCTCCTCCTCTCTATTCCTCCTTCCCTCCTTCTCTCCATCCCCCTTCTCCATCCCTCCCTTCCTCCCTGCTCTCTCCCTCCGTCCACTGCCTCCTCTCCCTACCTAAGGACTAGTATCAGATGTCAAAGTCTCCGATGAGTGCAGTTTGCTCATCGGAGATTTTGACATCTGATACTTGTCCTTAGGTAGCAAGATTCTTCACCTAAGATCTTGGGAGTCCTGCACCTGCCCCAAAAACGGGACAAAATTGATATTTTTGACAAAAAGACAGGACGGTTCAAAAACATGAAAAAAACGGGACTGTCCCATTCAAAACGGGACGTATGGTCAGCCTAGGTATGACACAAAGGGCCATTTCTGCTAGTTGGCAAAGAGTTCACTATTGTGTCAGCGGCTCTTAACAGTTCTGACAAACTCACTACACCCAACACATTGCTGTGATAGTATTTATCTGTAAGGAATGTCATGTGAAATCTTAAATGAAAGCTGGTGACACACTGGTTATCATAGGCCTTATAGGATGTACAGATGGTGGGTAAGGAGTTATGTGTTATTACCCACTAAAAATGTTAACTATGTAACCATGCAGAACTGACAGAGAGGTTTTCTGCCAGACTATGAATGTCTATTACCTATTGCTGTGCCTGATGTAAATTAAGCATTGTAAAGCAAACACAGTGTGAGGTAGAGTTGCATCCCATGTCAACACAAGGATGTGAAATCACCATGGGAAGACACCAGAGACCAAAACCATAGGAAGTTGATCTGTCTTTGGGATGCAAAGACAATGAACTTTGGGGTATAATAGGACCCCTGTTTTATCCTTTTCCTGGGGAGTAATTGACAGTGCAATTACATTCATGAAAACAGGATCTCAAGCAGAATTTGCTTGAAAGCACTGTGAAGGACATTTGGGCAAGGGAGTAGACTGGTAAAGTTAAGTTTAGACTACAAGAAGCATGTTATACCTTTTTTGTTGTTTTCTTTATTTTATTTTCCCTGCTGTTGTTATTTGCTTGCTCACTATCTCTTAAATGTTAATCTTTGTGAAACAGAGTTTCTAGGTTGTTGGTTTTTTTTTTTTTACCATAGATTGCTGTTCTTATATTAGAGCTGATACTCAGTTGAGCCAAAAAAGATTGTGTGTGCATTGTTCCTTTGGGAACTGTTTAACTGGTAATTTCTCTGCGTCCAGTGACAGTAGCTGGATACTACCAGGGGATGCTTCTGAGGAGTCTGGGGACTGGGGTACATCAAGCTGTTGGAGCAGAGTTAGCTGTATGCTCCAGGTCAGCATTACCACTTACTGACGATATTCCTGGGTATAATACCAAGCGGCGAGATTCCAAGGGTTAATTCCTCTTGCAGTTACACTTTTCTGGGTAGTATTACCCACTGGCAAGAGTCGAAAAGTGGTTTTGCCCAGTGGTTATAGTCAGGGTAGTGTCACCCCCTAGAGGCAAAAGGATATTTTTGTTAGTATAGCTGCATCTACCTCGGAGCTTTGGCTTATGTCAGGTAGGGTTGTGATTTTTTTTCACAATAACACAGCTATGCTGGCAAACCTTTTAAGTACAGACCAAGCCTTGGCCACTCACTGAGGGAATAGAACAGATTTGATATGACAATAGACAGATCTTGGTATGACACTACTTACATTTATGGGTAGCATATATAGGGCAAAACCACTAGCTATATATTTTATAACAGCAAATAGTGAAATATTCATGCTACAGCAGCTGAACTGGTTGTATGAAAAAAAAATCAGTTCAATATCTGTTAATATCACCATATCCCTTTGTCAATCCACAATATTTTGATTAAAAAATTGGGCTGTGCTAGCTCCATACTTCATCATAATTAAACACAAATCACCTTTTCTATATGGAACCTACCTAAACACTGAGGTTGAATAAGAATTGTATTTTCATTTTTACAGGCACAAAGAAATCCTCCTTCTCCTCAAGATAACCATATCAACAAGCTTATAAAAAAGCACTGTGAGACTGTGATATGGGCTATAAGGTCCATAGATAAAAACACTATCTGCCAAATAACTGGACCCAGAATGGGAAATTCTATGGACTAAACAGAATGCAAGACAGAGCTATCAGAAGTGAATCCAAGCCTCAGAAGCAACCAACATAAAATATGATGCATGTGGCATCATATAAAAGCGGCATAATTCTACAATCAGTGAAATGTGCAAATTCTAGAGGTGTTGACATTAAACAAATTGATAGAGGAGAATATAATCTCTGTGGCATTCTGATGAAAGCCGACGAAAATGTTTTTCCAGATGGACAACGGGCCACTGCCCTTCAGCGCAGAGAATTACTTTTTCAGTGATTTTTCAGAACTCAGCTGAGGGGGCTGTCATTTGAGATGCTTTAGCATTTAGCTGACTTCACTCATTTCAATGATATTTTCACACAGCAATTACTACTGCAGATCCTATTAACTCTGTATGTATTGGCCACTGCATATTGATGTAACCTTCTCTTTGTTAATCAGGCGGTCACAGCTACAATACGAGGCATAGTTATTTACAAACATCTCCCAGTAATATCATGTGGCTCCTCTAAAGGAAGTACTGAGGTGAGAAAAGTTGAGTGGGTTTTTCTGGTGGATGAATCATTTGGGAGTTAACAAACAGTCAGTAAAAACAAAATTATTGGGAGAGAATTTCACTTCGGGCCCAGCTCTCAGTCAGGGCTACTGCTTAAGCTGTGTGGTGCACAGGGGAGTCACATGACTGTGAACAGACTTGAAATGAATCATTTCATTGGTTCAGCATATTGGTTGGGGTTGCCTTGGGAGGAAGTGTGACTCAGAGCCCTTGCTCTTGAGTGGGATCTATTAATGATGTAATGTTGGCTTATAGACACAGCAAATTATGACTCCCCTATGCTAGTTCAATTACACTGCTCAGTGAATAGGGAGGGTGGGAGATATTGGGAGAATGGGGGGAGCAAGAATTTAATCCTACACTGTACTGAACTCCCAATGTACTGAGCTTCCAACTCAGCAATCAGGACACACAAGCACCGAGGCACCCCAGATTTTCACTTTTGAAAAGTGAAGCCATTGCAGATGCAGTTCGATGACTCTGCATATTAGAGTAAGTCAAAATTGTTTAAATGTTGAAATTTCAGTGATGTTTAGAATTAAAATAAACCAGAAGGAAAAACATAGGGAAAAAAATCATGAATCCTCCCTCATTTTTTGACCAGCCCTCTATTGTATATTCAGACATTCAGAACATTATTTCTGGAACCTCTTACAAGCTTAAATTCTTCAGAAACATACAGGATTACCATAAACTAGTTTGGTCTGACCACAGTTTCAGAGAAAAAATAGTTGGATCATTAGGAAAATTGGAGCTTAAAACTAATTGATTATTTAATAAATTAATAGAGCTGAACAAAAATTGGAATTTTGAACATTTCATTTTCAGTCAATTTGAAGTCACATGACTGCCATCATTCACCATACAGCTTAGTCAGTTTGGAGATTGAGGGTCATCATGCAAGGTCAGCCAAGGAGTTTGTCCAGCAATTGCATTTTTCATCAAGAAATAATTTTGATGGAAAACCACTGACCAGCTTCAATAACGAGCAAACTCATGGACAATCTCCGACCATATGGGTTTGAGCCTCCTTTCCTTTTTTACATCTCTGACATTTTCAGTGTCACACGTGCTAATGAATTCATCTGAGAAGAAATCCAGCAGGATTCAAATTCTTTTGTTGTTGAAATAGCTGAAGGCTCAAACCCAAGACGAGTTTGTTTATATCCTTGTTTATATTTGCCCTATCTCACACTTCAGGTCTGCACAATCTCAATCATCTATCTACTTTGCATGTAACTGAGGACAGAATACGTGATGCTGCTTGTTTATTTATTTATTTATTTTAAGAAATCTAAAAAGGTGTCACAAAAGGACAGCAAACTACATGTCGCGTCTTATTGGCCATCTGCCATCCTGTGAATGGCACTCAATAATGATCTGTCACACAATTAACACAGATAATAAATAGTCACAAAGTAACCTAATTTGCCAGCCACTAGTAGCCACCAGTTGGAAATTAATGTACTGCAGCTATTCAGCATCACACCTGACGTCTGGCCAGATGGAAAGAAAACGTGACATAACAGATGATGATTAATGATAAAGAGGACATACAGCAGTAATGAGTACTAAGATTCTGAAAAATCTCTCCCTATCGGCTAGCTATGTATATGTAGCTAATATGCGCATTGCAGTGCATTCTAAAGGGAATGGTGCTGTACTTACCTCTGGAATCCCACATGAAATAAACTGCATTCCCTCTTCCTCTCCTTCAAAAGATGGGCCCCAAGTTTGTTTTTTCTTACACTGAGATTTTTATTTACTCATTTTAACAAAGAGACAATTTGTGTAGAATACTGACAAAATTATCAAGCCCACAAAAACTATGCAACTAGCACTGCTGAACTCCTGGAGTCATAGATTTTAAGGCCAGAAGGAACCATATAAATCATCTCATCTGAACTCCTGCATAACACAGGTCATAGAATTTCACCCAGTATTTCTTTCACCAAGCCAATAACTTCTGGTTGAGCTAAAGCAGTGATGGCAAACCTTTTTGAGCCCAAGTGCCCAAACTGCAAATCAAAACGACGTGTTTTTTTTCAAAGTGCCAACACCCCCGCTCGACTCGGGACCCCCCCCCCCCGGCCTCAGCAGCGCGGCTCACCCCCCCCCCCGCCTCAGCAGCGCGGCTCGCCCCCCCCGGCCTTGCCTCCCCTTGCCTCCCCCCCCTTGCCTCGCCTTGCCTCCCCTCCCCTCCCCTCGCCTTGCCTTGCCCCCTTGCCTCCCCCCCCTGCCTTGCCTTGCCTTGCCTCCCCCCCCTTGCCTTGCCTTGCCTCCCCCCCCTGCCTTGCCTTGCCTCCCCCCCCTGCCTTCCCTCCCCCCCCTTGCCTTGCCTTCCCTCCCCCCCTTGCCTTGCCTTCCCTCCCCCCCCTTGCCTTGCCTTCCCTCCCCCCCCCTTGCCTTGCCTTCCCTCCCCCCCCCTTGCCTTGCCTTCCCTCCCCCCCTTGCCTTCCCTCCCCCCCCTTGCCTTGCCTTCCCTCCCCCCCTTGCCTCCCCCCCTTGCCTTGCCTTCCCTCCCCCCCCTTGCCTTGCCTTCCCTCCCCCCCTTGCCTCCCCCCCTTGCCTTGCCTTGCCTCCCCTCGCCTTGCCTCCCCCCCTGCCTTGCCTTCCCTCCCCCCCCTTGCCTTGCCTTCCCTCCCCCCCTTGCCTTGCCTTCCCTCCCCCCCCTTGCCTTGCCTTCCCTCCCCCCCTTGCCTTGCCTTGCCTTCCCTCCCCTTGCCTCCCCCCTTGCCTTGCCTTCCCTCCCCTTGCCTCCCCCTTGCCTTGCCTCCCCCCCCTTGCCTTGCCTTCCCTCCCCTTGCCTCCCCCCCTCGCCTTGTCTCCCCCCCTCGCCTCGCCTCGCCTTGTCTCCCCCCCTCGCCTCCCCTCGCCTCGCCTCCCCTCGCCTCGCCTCCCCTCGCCTCCCCTCGCCTCCCCCCCTTGCCTTGCCTTGCCTCGCCTCGCCTCGCGCCGCGCGTCGCCTCCTGCCTCGCGCCGCGCGGCACCTCGCCTCCTGCCTCGCGCCTCGGCCCCGCCTCCGCTCTCCTTCTTGCCTTGCCTCGCCTCCTGCCTCGGCCCCGCCTCCGCTCTCCTTCCCGGGCTCCGGCCGTCCTTTCACTTCCTCCTCCACCGCCCGCCCGCCTCTTACTGACCCCGCCCCTCTGCTCCGGCGTTTTGACGGCGTGCCCACAGAGACGGCTCGGCGTGCCGGCAGCGGCACGCGTGCCACGGGTTCGCCATCACTGAGCTAAAGCATATCTTTAAAAAACACAATCCAGTGGTGATATAAAGATTTCGAGGGATGAAGAATCCCCCACATCCCTTGGGTAAGTTGTCACAATGGTTAGTTCTCATCATTGTTGAAAAAAAAAAAAAGAGTGCACCTAATTTTCAGCCTGAATTTGTCTAGTTTCAACTTCCAGTGATTGAATCTTGTTATATCTTTGGATGCTAATTTAAAGAAGCCTCCTTAACCCTCTCTTTGATAAACTACATAGATTAGTAAATTTTACTGAAGAACACGTCTGTGGCAAATTTTATTTATTCTATCTCCACAAAACACTCTTCATTCCCAATCCCCTCCCCACACCTCCGAACACGAAAAAAAAACTATTGTTCATAGTTCATTGATGTTAAATTCATTCATACTTATTTTCATCAAAGATTATTTTCAAGAATTTGTTTTTTAACAATGTTCTCCTCGTGCCCTTATTACCCATCTCCCCCTCATTGTTATCCTGAGTGCTTGACTTCCTATCTTGTGCCCCAGGGAAGGAAAGAGTTTGTAGCCAGCTTCAGTCTTCTCAGCTTAACATGTCCCTAACATGCTAACACTTAACATGCTGGTTTCATAGTATTTTTCCAAAAAGCATAGTGTGAGGTGTCTCATAAAAGCTTCTCCTACTGATCCTCACCATTATTGTCAGTTGGACGGATGGATGGATGGATGGATGATATTTAAGGAATTATGTGTATGTGCTGAACATATCTCTGGGAGTCTGTCCCAGGCAGATTTGTCAAACAGGTTTTGCCAGCAAACCTAGTAATTTCTGAGAGTGTCCAGTGGTTAAGAGCAGGACACTACAGGGGATGCTTCAAGAGGGTTATGGGTTTGTTGTGTGTCTATTAGCAGCCTCCATAAAGAGAACAAAATCTGCAGAGGCCTGGAATGCCGTGTTAATGGGGCCAGAGATGGGTAGTTTCAGAGAGTTGAACTGTAGCAGACACAAATAAGGTTGTTTCACACGAAGGGCCGGTAGTGGTAAGGTGCCTCTCAAACCAAGGTACATATGAAGACTCCTTTTCTGATTTCAGGGAGCATAGTGAGCATGACTGAGTACTGCTGAATCTACATGTGGTATCTAATTATATTAATATGAATTATATTATTATTGTTGTTGTGAATCTGGATTGTGGTAGCTCCAGAATCCCCACATCAGGTGTCCCCATTTTGTTAAGCACCACGAGGGGTTCACAATCCAACTAGACAAGACAGATAAAGGAAACAGAGTCTCAGAGAGGGGAAGTGGCTTGCCCAAGGTCTCACCCCTCTGCCTATTTTACTCTTTGCCTGTTTCCTCCCCGTGTTCAGTTTTCTCTTTATAGCATAGCAGTGGACCAGCACCTTAGAAAAGTCACTTTCTTTCTGTCAGAAATTGCCTGGAGAGAATAGAAAATTGCAAGCTGCAGGGGGGAAAAACACTAACATGTATCATTTTCTCAAAGCCCATGATTTTATAGCAGCCTTATTCATAATATATTTTTCCACTTGTCAATCAAAATATGTAGATTAAGAAAAAAACATTCAATGGGCAGAATATATGAGGTCTTTGAAAAACACCTTCAAGCAAGGAATACTTTTGCTCATGTAAAAGACTATCATAATTGCAAACCCTCAGCATAATAAAATAAGTCTGGGTAGAATTAAACATAAGAAAAGTGACTTAAAAAGCCAGGCTACCTAAATGGTTCCTCTCTCTCACACACACACACAGTGTGAATTATACAGTGGGAAATTGTTATAGGGAAGGGAAAGAATGGTGGATTGAAAATTGCGGCATGAATTTTAGAAAAGGTCCTTGTTTCTGGTAAGAGTCAAGAGCTGTCTCCATATTCGGTGTTGACCAAATATCAAAAGTGGTGTGTTTCAAAGTTAAAAAGAGAAAAATTTGGAAAACTTGAAGATCAACAGACATAGAGTATCGGAGCTAATGGGCGTGGACTACCTGGACCTTGGGTCCACATCCTTGCTTGCAGTGGAGCCAACAATAGAGGCGACTCCTCCTTGGTCCCACTGTGATGTTCCCCAGGGTGCACTCTGGATAGCTGAACAGCTGTGCCCCCTCAGTTCTCCAACTTGTTGTGCCTTTTACATGATTTCACCCTGAGAACCACCACTCCTGGTTTGTTTACAAGCAGCCTCTAGCATGCAAAATCACCCTCAGTTGAATTATACAAGTGCTTCTAGCCAGCCACTCCTGAATTATGTTGCAGAATGACACCAGCAAATTCCAAGTCCCAGACTTGTTCCCAGAAATGTGTGTCTTCCACTGCCAGGCTCTTTCCTTCTGGATAATACAAGGTCATAGAAAGACTGTCATTTCTTGAATAGAAAATCATATGCACAGGCCCTGTTATCTGAAATTGAGGTTTCCAAGCACTTCAATCCAAACACACACTTGTTTATATAAAACAATAAAACAAGTTTATTAACTACAGAAATATAGGTTTTAAGTGATTACGAATAATGAGGTGTAAAGGTGAGAATTGGCTGCAAAGAAATAATTGGTAAAACACAAACTTATACCTAACTTAACAAGCTAAGTTAATTTAAAGCAAAAGGTTTCTCTCACTATCTGCTCCCAACAGTCTGGCTGGATTTTTCTGTCAGTAAACCTCCCTCAGTTCAATGATGCTTATTTTGTCTTTCAAACATTGCTGATGTCATGAGAAGAGATGAGGGGAGAGAGAATTTATGTCCTCTGTTCTTTCTTATAGTATTTCTCTCCTTTGAGAATCATCTCCAACTAGGGTGCAGGTGATAGCAAGTCTCTTTGTGAAGATGTAAATTTCTCACTTCCACCTCACTTCCTGCCAAAGAGTGGCTGCTTACCCAAGTGATTGTCCATTTGATTTTGTTGACACCTGCCTGAGGCATCCATTTGCCTTTTATCTCTTAGGATCTGGTTTGGGCTGCTTCCCCAGATTTGGAATATGCCTTAGTAACATCATACAGTATAATCTTATAACTTTACATACAATGTTGCCACATATACTTTACCAGGACAATAATGATCAGCAAATTATGACTTTTCAAATGATACCTCTCAAGGCATACTTTGTACAAAATTTATCAGAGTTTTGTGAAAGTGGTGAACATAAGAGTACAGATTGTCACACCTGCCCTCTCTTCTTGTGATTGCTCTAATTTGTTGCTGCTAAAGGCAAGAAGCAAATTACTGCACTCCCCCTGCTCCTAGGAAAACAGTGAATAAGAAGATTATTATGACTAAGGTCTGGTTTACAGTATAGAGTCAGGTTGATGCAAGGCAGCTTATGTAGATCTAACTATGGAAATGTCTACACTTAAATTTTGCTCCTCCTGATGTAACTGCTTCTCTATGCCAACTTAATAACTCCACCTCCATGAGCAGCATAGAGTCAAAGTCCATGTAGTTAGGTTGATTCAGTGTCAGTGTAAATACTATGTTGCTTATGTTAACTGTTACTGGCTTTCAGCTGTCATCCCACAATGCTTCACACTGATGGGACAAGCCCTCCTTGATACAAGCCCTCCTTGGGACAACATGCACTCTTGACATAAGGAACACAGTGTAAACACAGACAAGTGATGTTCCCCAAGGGTCAGTCCCGGGACCGATCCTATTCAACTTATTTATAAATGATTTGGAGGAAGGGGTAAACAGTGATGTGGCAAAGTTTGCAGATGATACTAAACTGCTCAAAGTAGTAAGGCCCAAAGCAGACTGTGAAGAACTTCAAAAAGATCTCACTAAACTAAGTGATTGGGCAACAAAATGGCAAATGAAATTTAATGTGGATAAATGTAAAGTAATGCACATTGGAAAAAATAACCCCAACTATACATACAATATGATGGGGGCTAATTTAGCTACAACCAATCAGGAAAAAGACCTGGGAGTCATTGTGGATAGTTCTCTGAAGGCATCCACGCAGTGTGCAGCGGCAGTCAAAAAAGCAAACAGGATGTTAGGAATCATTAAAAAAGGGATAGAGAATAAGTCGGAGAATATCTTATTGCCCTTATACAAATCCATGGTGCGCCCACATCTTGAATACTGCGTACAAATGTGGTCTCCTCATCTCAAAAAGGATATACTGGCACTAGAAAAGGTTCAGAGAAGGGCAACTAAAATGATTAGGGGTTTGGAATGGGTCCCATATGAAGAGAGATTAAAGAGGCTAGGACTTTTTAGCTTGGAAAAGAGGAGACTAAGGGGGGATATGATAGAGGTATATAAAATTATGAGTGGTGTGGAGGAAGTAAATAAGGAAAAGTTATTTACTTGTTCCCAAAATAGAAGAACTAGGGGCCACTCAATGAAATTGGCGTGCAGCAGGTTTAAAACAAATAAAAGGAAGTTCTTCTTCACACAGCGCACAGTCAACCTGTGGAACTCCTTACCTGAGGAGGCTGGGAAGGCTAGGACTATAACAGGGTTTAAAAGAGAGCTGGATAAATTCATGGAGGCTAAGTCCATAAATGGCTATTAGCCAGGATGGGTAATGAATGGTGTCCCTAGCCTCTGTCTGTCAGAGGGGGGTGATGGATGGCAGGAGAGAGATCGCTCGATCATACCTGTTAGGTTCACTCACTCCGGGGCACCTGGCATTGGCCACTGTCGGTAGACAGGATGCTGGGCTAGATGGACCTTTGGTCTGACCCAGTATGGCCGTTCTTATGTTCTTATGTTCTTATGTTCTATTGCAGCGGTTGTGTGACGATGTAAGCTAGGTTGGCTTAACTTTGTAGTTTAGGGGAGCACAATATCTCCTGGAACTGCTCCTGGGTGGTGCAACTTACTTACCACTGCTTGGCCACGATTGTCACTAAAGAGATAACTGTTTAAAGTACATTGCATTTAGAGAGATTAATGCTGAAGACAAAAATGTCATACTCTGAAAAACAATACTAAAAAATTAGAGATGTTCAGTAAAGAACATTAGTGAGAGCTGCATTTGCATCTGTATCAGAAATGAAAAAAAAAAACCATGCATGTTCACCTACATTGGTGTCAGAAAATACCAAAATAGAACGTCTACAAAGAACACCCAATTCAATATTAAACATGATTAGAATTGATGATGAACATAAGAAATAGCATATTTTAAATATATCTGTGCGTAGTGCCTAGCACATTGGAGCCCTGACCCTTGATTGCTTTAGGTGCTAGATATTATTAGTTATTAATTAATTATGATTATTATTCACTAAACTAGAACTTATACAAGAAGAATATAAATTAGATAAACCTATATATCCATTTTTATAAGCTTGTTCCGTTCAATTAAAGAGATGCCTCCGAAAAACTGAAAAGAAGCCAACATTACCGAAGCAAAGACCTAGATACATGCTTTTTTAAAAAATGAAGATCAGAAAACGTAACATAACTTTATGCTGTAAGTCACAGAAAGCTCCTTTTTAAGAGATCAAAAGGGAAATACAGAGAAAAGCATCGCAGAATTAAACATAGTCAATATGATTTAAGACACGGAAGATCATTCCTCACTAACATTTGTAAATTCTTCAAAAGCATGAATCCCACAGAAGCCCTAGGGGTTAGAGGCACCAAATGTTCAGCTGTTCATAAAGACATTACCAAAGGCTTATCTTGGGAGTTTCTGTCTACAGTGTGAAATCATAGAGTAAGAAAAATGTTAAACTGCTGCCATTTAGCTGAGCTTTTTTCTCCAAACAAGGAGCAGAAGTGATGGTTGTCTTCAACAGAATGACAACTGCCAAGAGACAAAGAAGAAATAAATGGAACTGCATGAAACTGGAGTGAATGTATTAGTGAGAGACCATATTTTCCAGGCGGAGTTAGAAAGATTCTTGAGATATATTCTTAAATTTGCTCTTGTCTTGCTGTTTAATCTTCGCAAGTTCTTAAAGCTCTTTCTGCCTCAATTCACTCATCTGTAAAATGGCTATGAAGACATATACTCACCATGCTCAGAGGCTTCCTTAACTTTAATAAATTGCCTTTAAATCCTCGGGTGACTGGGCCTGTATAATCTTTACTGTATATCAGTCTTGTCAGATCTATTTTTTTCCTAATATTTTCCTAGATTGTAAGCTCTTTGGGGCAGAAACTGTCTTTGTGTTCTGTGTTCTGGTCCATGTTTGGGAGCCTAGGCACTACTGGGCTATAAATAACTATTTAATATTATTAAAGTGACATGCTTACAATGCTAAGGTGAGAGGAGAATATTTCCTGAGTGATGTGATCTGATATAGAATAGCTGAGACCTATAAGAAGCTTGGTAGACAATAAAATATACATTTCAGAATAACGAATCTTAGAATAAAGGATCAAAACAAAATACTCTCTTCAAAAAAGGGACAAAGAAATACAGGACATAATTTTGCAGCCCTTTTCCCTTTAAACTAGATTGAGCAACCCTTCGTGCTGTGGTGAGCTACGTCACACATTGGTGCCCACACACACATAGTCCTATTGACACCAATGTGCATAAAGGATGCATACGTTACACTTGAGAGAATAAGTCCTCACCACAGTAAGGGTGGTGCAATTTAACTCTTATATATATGTCCAGCTAGGCACTTTGCTGGACAAATAGACATGGCACTTATTCTGACCCAGGGAGCTTACCTTATAGTTAATACTAATGGAACTACTCATACTTGATTGCTATCACCCCAAAGGTCTGTTGCCAGCACAAGCCTTATCTCTGTATGTTTTTTTGGAAGTACGGTTCTTTGCCCCTATTTGTGTATGGTGCATCCCTTTTAGCCACACTGCCTGAATACTCTACCCAAGCTGTTTTGAGATGGCTAGTTGGGGCGGGTAAGGTGCACATCACACTTCTTTTCTCCATATAGATATCTTCAAAACTTCATTTGTATACCAGAGATGACAATTAGGATCCCAGTGTTTTTTTTTTCACTAGTGCAGTGCCCCAGAGAATTCTCTGTCAGCATCTCACCCTCACATTCAGCCAGACACATACAGATTTGTCACACTACCCTGAGTATGATTGGGTGCGAAGGGCAGGGAACACAGACTTACCCTCCATTTTCCCACTGACACTTCCTATTTTAGCTCCATGGTTACTTCTTAGGGCCTTTTCTAGGTCTACTGAGTAACACCATCTGGTTCTACTGAGTTCTAATCCCAACTCATGTCCTCAATCTCATGATGTGTTGGATATTACTGGAGTAGGAACTCTCAGAGTTTCCAGACCTTCTGTAGATTTTTATGTTAAAATAAAAAATATTTTGGTGATGTATTAACAACTTCCCCGCATACTCTATTTATGTAGTGTTTAAAAAGTTATAGGTATTTTTGTTACCTTGAATAACATATCTTTAAATATGAAATGCATTTGGTGCAATGCAAGACAATAAACAAATCAGAATGGACTTTTGTAGAAACGTACCATTTTCTTTTGATGCTTTTGCTTCTCCTTTTGATCTACTGCTCTATAAAATTCCATAAATTAAGATGTAAAAAGAAAAAATGGCACTTGCAATAAATATTTTACAGATATTCCTTCTGAATGAAAACCTTTAAAATCTCTATATAGTAACTGTTTAATAAACAAAGGTGAATTGACTGCTTATTTTATTTAAATACTAGCAAAAATACTGGGCGTTGCTCGAGTCCTTCGGAGGGGGGGAGGTGGCAGAGAGCAAACCTGATACCCCCACCTCACCCCCCCGACAAAACCCAATACCCCCACCTCACTTACCCCTCGACCAACCCCGACTCACATTTTCACCCCCCACCCAAACCCAACACCCCCATGTCACCCCCCTGACCAACCCCAACACCCTCGACTCACTTTACCCCCGACCAAACCCGACACCCCCACCTCACTTACCCTCCGACCAAACCCAACTTGGGTCCATCGGAGGTGGGGAGGGGGCAGAGAGCTGAGCGAGTGCAGGGTCCGTTGGAGGGGGGTATTATGACATCATAACTATGTCACCGAGAACAGCAGCTGCCCAGCTGATGTGATTGGCCTTTAAATAATTTCACCCCTGGGGGGCGTCAGAGGTGAGATTTGAAATTTTTTGACTCTTACCCTGATTAGGACCCTAAGACCTATAACTGTACCAAATTTCAAGTCTCTAGCTCAAATGGTGTGGAAGAAGTAAGGGAATGTAGATACACGCATACATACACACATACACCATTTGACTTTTATATATATAGATTACAAACCAGTCCAATACCCAGGGCCGGCGACAGGGGGGTACAACGGGTACAGATGTACCGGGCCCCGGACTTAAGGGGGGAGCCCTTAAATCCGGGGCGGGCCCGGTACGCAGCTGTACCCCCTTGTCGCCAGGGCTGTGAGCAAGGTGCGGCTCCGGGCAGCCGCTGCAGTGCTCATCAGCCCCCTCCCCCGGCACCCAGCAGCCTCCCCCCGCCCCCCTTTGCTTCTCCTGGCCGGGCCACGCGGCCAGAGCGCATGCGGGGGTTGGGCCCCGTGGGCGGCGGGAAACCGGCCGGGGGGGGGGAGAGGGCGGCGGGAGACCGGCCGGGGGGAGGGCGTGGGCAGCGGGAGACCGGGGGGGGCCCCGCACGATCTGCGTACAGGGCCCCAAAATTCCTGTCGCCGGCCCTGCCAATACCCCTTGAAGTAAGGGTAAGTCTATACTGTTGGATCAGACACCAGATAACTACATGTGAAGTTAACATTTACAAAATCATAATGGAGCTCCATTGAATCATATCAGCTAAGGATCTGACCCACAGATTTTAAAGGTGAACAAAAAGATACTTTATTTCTTCATTGTCAGTTGATGACATCACAGGCAACTAAGCTTTGAAGGAAGCTTGAATCTTTTAGGAACTTGTGATGTTGTTATTCCTTGTATGGTAGGTTCACAGGTTAGTTCCTGCAGGAATAGTAAAGGAGGAATTGATTTTTAAGTAGACATAGAGAACAAAAAGAACTAGATACATGCATGGAGACTAGGTCCATCAATGGCTATTAGCCAGGATGGGCAGGGATGTATCCCTAGCCTCTGTTTGCCAGATGCTGGGAATGGGTAATAGGGGATGGATCACTTGATTACCTGTTCTGTTCATTCCTTTTGGGTACCTTTCATTGGCCACTGTCAGAAGACAGGATACCGGGCTAGATGAACCTTTGTTCTGACCATGTATGGCCGTTCTTATAAGCCGTAGCTGCAAGTTCTGGATTTTGAAGACACCGAAGTACGGGGTTGGGGCCTGAGGATTGGAAGCTTTGGCAGTTGCAATATAAAGATAGGAGCATTAACAACATTTTGATAAAGGTCGTGCTCTGAATTTTGAGCAGTCTCCCCAGGTTCAGGGACATTTGAAGTTTTGGTTTAGTTGCATTTCCATTTTCAATTATTTTGGTTATAAATTGATTCATTGGTATTTTTTAAGTTTACTCTTGTGAAGGCCAATTTTAACCAAGATGTAACTCCACTGATTTCAGACTGAATTCAGTGGAGTAGTGCACCATGTTTCAATTTCAGTTGGATCATCTGGAAGATTCGATATTTTAACCTGTTTTGTTAATATTTTTAAAGCATTTCAAATCACCTTGATTTTTGACAATGCAAGTGCACAAATGTATGTGCACATTCGCATATACACCATTTAGAATTTGTTTCCTAACATTTAGAAAATGCTTTAAAAGTTTTGTTCTCTGCCACACAGCCTTGCCACTCTTTGTAGCATGTTACATATGTTACCTCTTTAATATCAGAACTTTCCTAGGACCCCACATGTGTTCTGAAGAAAAAGTGCATAAGCCTGTATGCATTCCATTACCCACTTTTGGTAGTTCTGCATATATAGTACTTGAACTTTTCCTACACCTTGTATGGCTTTACCGCCCTGGACACGCCCGATCCTGTTGGATCTCGGAAGCTAAGCAGGATCAGGCCTGCCTAGTACCTGGATGGGGGACCTCCTGGGAATACTAGGTGCTGTAGGCTAACACCTCGCAGTAGGTATAAACTGCCTCCAACGACAGGTGGCGCAACGCATCGGTTGGAGTATACCCCGGTCGTATCACTGGTCCTGTCCGAGCTCTGAATGGAGGCGGATATGCTGACCGAAGCAGACCCTGCCATAGTGTGGGATTAACGCTAAGAAAAACAACAACAACTTTTCCTACACCTTCATTTCATTTAGAAATAAATAATGTGTTATGTTATGTAGAGAAGAAAAAATGAATTAACCATTTGTGACTTGGAGCCTTCAACATACTAAAGTGTGAAATTGTGTGCTCTTAGCTAAACATGACATATTTTTTAAAATTTTCCAAAATGTGCATGGTTTCTTTCAGCCCCATTACACCACATGAAATCATTGGAAACACATAGCTAAAATCTTTCTCACTGCATTAGAAAAGTGGAGAGATATTGTCTAATTTCACAAGTATTTTTTTTTGCCATTAAAAGGATCAGTCTGATTTGAATGCCTTGTGTGCAGTGAATGAGGGGAGGTGGGTTTTTTCTCCTATACCAGTTTAAGTAATACTATCAAGATTGATAGGTCCTAAATTTGACCAACTCTTCATTTTTAACTTAGATATGTTTACAAAGTTCATGTAATGGTCTCTAGGGTTGTTTCTCAAAACAAATTCTCACATGTTTAAAAAAAAACCCAAATCAATGCCAGCAGCACAGAATTCATGAACAAATTCATGCTAAAAACAAACATACAAACCCAAATGTGCTCACGTGATAGAAGAGGGGAAAATGATAGTAAAATAGGTTTCACTCTGAAACCACTAAGACAGTTTTATAAACAAACAAATATATACTTTGAAACCTTATGATAATTATATTTGACACTTCTATGCAGTTTTATATCTGCACACCTCACAATTCCTTATAGCTATTATGTATGCCTCACAATCCCATTTTGTGGATTGAATTTTGCAATTCAGTGATGACACACTGAGACTAGGGCCAAAACATTCAATTTGGCACAACTTTTGGGTGCCCCGCTAGCAGCCTGGTTTTCACTCTCCTTGATTTCTGTTGGAGCTGTAAACATTCAGTCCTTCTAAAAATCCACCATCAAATGCTTCAGAAGATTATGCAGAACCCTATCAATCAATACTTGTGCTGTAACAGTTCTATGACTGAAGTTTCTTCCTAATACTAGAGGTAACAAAGAGTCCTGTGGCACCTTAAAGACTAACTATAAAGTTTTGAAGCATAAGCTTTCGTGGGCTAATACCCACTTCGTTGGATGTGACTGCTTACATCCAACGAAGTGGGTATTAGCCCACGAAAGCTTATGCTTCAAAACTTTATAGTTAGTCTTTAAGGTGCCACAGGACTCCTTGTTACCTCTGCTATTACAGACTAACACGGCTACCTCTCTGCTTCCTAATACTATACAGTTATGGCCTATTCCCTAATCCACTGAAGACAATTCAAGTCTTTTCATCAGCTTTTGAATCAGGTTCTTGATGCTTTTAACTTTGATAGAATCATCCCTTCAATGATCTCAAAACAGAGGGCATTCATTAAGGAAGTCCAGCAGTTCCATTCTGAGAATGAAAAAATATTATCTCCCTTTGATAACACGGGATGATTAAGTGACCTGCTCAAGTCCATATGAGAAGTCCACCACAGATCCATGATCTCCTAGCCTTCAACCTTATGCTTTTACCACAAGACCATGTATTTCTAAATGTATATACAAGGGATTTTTGTATAACAACATTCCCAAGAGTTGCTTGTTCTCTTATTTCCATTAGTAGAAGCATTTACAGAAGATAGATATACCTAATGGAATTAGAAGGACTGAGTTCTTAATAGTGGAAAGGCAGAAGTAGAAAGTACATAGTGACAAATGTCACACAATTGGAACAGAAATGATATGCTATGTTGCAGCCAGGCAGAAGATGTAGAGGTACACAATTGCCCAGTCAATGATAGTAAATAAAGATGAATAATCCTGGACTACATGTGAGGAGGACTAAGTAATGTCAGATGATGATTGCTGGATGCATTGGGAAGTAAAAACAAATTGAACTCGGATGATCATTTCTAATATATACAAGTGAGGCTAAGAGATGGCTGGCTGGATGATATATAAATGAAGAAGGATGACTTTAAGCAACTATTGCTGAGAAGAAATGAAGAGAGCAAAGCTGAACAATGTCAGACAAGTTCTGTTTAGTGGATAGCCAGTGAATGAAGATGAACAATGTCAGAAGAAGACTGCTGAGGAAATGTAAGTCAAACAAAGATAAATAATAACAAAGGAGTATTACAGCAAGTAGATTGGTGAATGAAGACAAAGTCAGACATCAAAAGCGGAACAGGCATTAAACAAACAAAGCTGAATACAACAAGATAAGAAAACTATACAGCACGAGTGTTTTAATGTGATGCAAGTGAAAAAAAAAAGTGAAAAAAAGCAAATAACCTTCAATACCTATAAACAAGAGGCTTTTTCCTCATGTTCTTCTCCATAGATCTCTGCTTTGCTCCTGAACTTCCTTAGCTCTACTAATTCCTTCCTCACTCACTCCATCGGCCTGAGTTATTTTCTCATTCTTGTGTTTGGCATTGGCAGTACTTAGGGTCAAATTCTGCTTCCCATTACAGTGTTGTAACTGTATTAGGATTTTTATATAATGCAGCTGTAGTGAATTTACACTGCTGTAAATCAGAGAAGAATTTGTCACAAAGCACTTAGAATGAAAGTGATAAACACCAAAGTATCAGACTTTCTGAGTAGAAATGAGAATCATCACTGTAATTCTAAAAGCTCCAAAACATTCTAATTGAAATTACATGGTCAATCACTAAAATATGAGTTACTAACCCACTCCATCCCTCCAGACAATTTGTGGTTGATTTTTTAGGTTTCCTATGGCAAAGAAAAATCTGATATCTTTGGGAAAAAAAGAAAGTAGGCGCAGAATACAGACACATTTATGTGAATTACAAAATAAATAGTCGCCTGATTTACAATGAAGAATAAATCAAATCACTGATAGAAAAACTAGCAGAGTGTATGTAAGAAGTAAACATTCAGAACAGAAGCATAGTTAGCAATGACTTCTCTATAAAGAGCCACCCAGATTATTTCCAATTAATGGCATTTACTGCTGCCAAAGGATTGATTTTGCTTTCCCCCTTAAATAATCTTTTACCCTGAGGGGAGTCCTATTTGAGAAAATCAAGCTATTTACAAATTAAGGTACCACTCAGCATGAATAGGGGTGTGTTTTGTGTGTATATGTGTGTGTGTGTGTGTAAAATCTGGTTCTAGGAATGTGAATGCAGAATGTACCAGGTAGCATTATGCCCTAATAGATCAGAAGGTGCAGGATAGAACCTGAAGTAACTGGGTCAATGAGAAAGGTTTGTGAGGAAAAGGGAGCAGGGTGCAGTACTTTATGGGCCCATCTGCATACATTTGTAATGTTCCATTTTTTCGGAGGAAATCTGATGTCCCTTGCCAAGCAATAATGCTCAGAAACATACAGAGAAGAGGAAGATTGCTCATTGAGACATGTACAATATACAATACCCCAAATATATAATACCAGTCATTTGCATAGGCCTATGGCACAAGTTTCAATGCCCTTTACCCAAAGGAGTTGCTCTGGCTTAATATGGGGGCCTAATTTTTGCTTTACTTGTAATTATCAGTAGGTTTTCATTGAAATTTAGCAACAATAAAAGGAAACCATTTTCTAGCAAAATAAAATGGACCTATACACTTCATCCTCTTCTACAGCATAGGCAGGGTTAAACTAAAAATGGAAGTAGAGATATAAATCATGGATGGGCAGGAGGAAATACACCTTTATGCCAGTATCAGGACTTATCAACAATTCACAGTTGCATGTGCATGGGAAATGATTCAGTAATATATATTCAGCTGCCTTATACTGCACTCTTCTTCTAAAGTACAGCAGCAACAACAACAAAATGGTCTATAAAACTAATGAAACGGAAACAAAACCAAGTGATGATTCTCATTGTCTGACCAAAAAACTGATTTGCATCCCATCCTGTTAATTCATTTCACCTTCCATTCACAGAAAGGCCTCCACATTTTATCACTTTTGATCCATTCAAGGTCATTCTGTGGAATATTCTGCTTTTTGATAGCAGAATTAAATTCACAGATCCATAGACACAGAGATTTTAAAGCAAGAAGGGGCCATTGCGCCCAACCAATCTGACCTCCTAGACAAGGAGTTCAAATAGGGCATATCATTATGTGCCAAAAGAATATTGAGAGGCCATCCCAAACGTAGGGGACGAAGTTGAAAACATGGGAGCAGGAAATGAAGGGAGGTGGTGAGTTGGTGGAGAGCTGGGCATGAGAAGCAACATTATAAGAAATTATATCTGAGTTGTAGGCTATGGCAGAACTGGAGAGAGCCCTTAAAGGTAAGGAATGACATATACATTTGTTGTGGTATGCAAGGAGGAGCCAGTTGATTTTTCCCCCAGCATGGGAGTAATCTCTGAGTTTTCCAACAAAAGCCAAATTCTGGCCCCATTAGCTAAAAGCTGAATGCAAAGATCATTTCAATTTGATTTAGATCAGAGACTAAGTTCACCATTAATTATTTATTACCGAAGACTGTAAAGTTTGAGGTACAGAGTAATTAAATGCAAAATATTTGTCTTAAATTCTTATGTGTTATTCCAGGAAAAAATATCCAGATAATCAGTGTGAAATAGATCTTAACACTGATAACATACGGACTTCCTTTTTGGCAGGCACAAAGATTTTGCAGTTACTTTCCTACAGTAACTGCAAATCGCGGAAACCTGTGTCTCCCCTGAGCCCTGATTCTAATGCAGGTTCATCAAAGGGGTGCATGTCAGGGGCAGGGTGAAGACAGGCTTTAAATTTGTCAGGCCTGGAAAGAGACATCCTTGTCAAGGTTTTCTTTCAGTTTCTCATTGTTATGCTATTTATCTTCTGAAGACCTTCCCCTCGCCTCCTCACCACAGCTGACATCTATAAATGGTGAACTTTTGAACCTCAGCTTCATAAAAAATAAAAGGCTGAAGGTATTCTGAGCTTCGCTGAAGGGAAGGGAAGATTTTTTCTTTATATGCAACCCAACTTTGGCAGCGTGAATCCCATTGCAAGTCTACGTGACAGCACAACAGTGGCACAGCTGCATTGGCACCGCTGCTGTCAAATATCTTATGAATTGCGTAGCTGAAGTCGACATATTTAGGTCGACTTACCTCGGCATCGTCACAGTGCCCAGTCGACTGCTGCTGCTCTCACGTCAACTCCGTCTGCACCTCTCACAGATGTGGAGTACCGGAGTCGACGGGAGAGCGCTTGGGGGTTGATTTATCACGTCTTGACTAGACGCAATAAATCAACCCTGAAAAGATTGATCGCTACCCGCCGACCCAGCAGGTAGTGTAGACCTGCCCTTTGATGTTTATAACTAAGAACCCTCCTCTGTACTTAAGTAACTAAATCCCTGTTTAAGGCACTAAGGGCCTGAATCCACCCCACTGAGTTCAAAGGGAGTTACATCATTTACTTCAGGGGCTACAGGATCAACCCTTAAGGTATTTCTAGCAAAGCACCTAATCACATGCTTAACTTAAGTCTCGTTGACATTAAATGAATTAATCCTGGAAGTTGTTACTGCAGTAAGTTTTCACGTGGAGTGTGGTGTCCAGGGATGGAATAAGGAGAAGGTGTTTCCTTGTTAGCTAAGTATTTTCTTAATACTGCAAAATCAAGAATGGTTGAGTATAGAATAGAGAGAGGGAGCAGGCCAATGATTCCAGAACCAAATGGTTCCATTGTGAACACAGCCTGAATTCTGGCCTTTGGACACAATGCAATGTCTACTTACGTCAAGGGGAAAACACACCTTGATTTCAGTAGGTACTGAATCAGGCCTGGTATCTGTGTGTGCATGCTGCTTCTCTGTCACTGGCCATGGACTTCCTGACTATTGGAGAGGGTGAGAGAGTCTGTTGCAATACAGACCCAAGCTCTGTACCTGTCTTGCCTCTACAGTGAACCACCACAGAGCTGGGCTCTATGCCATGTAGCAGTCTTTGAATTCCCTGAATGGTGTATTCCTTCTAAACCAGAATTGCACCTATTACCAATGGGTCCTCTGTTCTTGTGGAGGAGGAAGCAGAATTGATCTCTTGGTGCACACGCAGTCCCATCAGCAATATCTGAAGTATGTGCACCAATCCACAAAGGAACATAGATCAGGGAACACTAGTAGCCTTCTTCTGAGGGCAATTCTTCCTTATCATTGATAACTCTAGAATGTGGTAGCCTATGTTACAACAGTCTGATAGAAATCTTTCTTTTGATTCAGACTTTTTAGTTTGGGGTAGATAAATGGAATGATTCATTGATCATACTGTCGACAAGTCATGCTTTGTTTTCTGCAAAGATGCCACGGAAGGATATTTGATGCAGTTATATAGTTTGACTCCAGTCTCCTAATTCTTTTTTCCCCATGTACTGTGTTCATTGTGGTACCTTAGCCTTACAGCATGTTTTAATTGCCTTGTGTTTTTTTGTTTGAGTCTGTTATCTATTTTTTTTGCTAAGTACCTTAAAGGAGGTTATAGTGAGCTGGGAGTGAGACCTTGAGATTTTCCTTTTATCTGTTAAATAATCATTAGAAAAAAAATAAACTTCCATCTAGCTACTTTCATATTGTCAGTGTAGCAAATATAGATGTCCTTGTCTTCCACTATTTATTTGAGATTTAATGGGTAATAATTCAACTGACAATAAAATAGCTCTTTGGAATATGCAAGGGGTTAAATGAACCACTGGAGATTTAAAGTGCCTTATCTGAAAAAGGAAAACAAAATCTAGAATGATTTGATTTGAAGAGACATCTAGAGGTCAAGGATAGTGCTAAGTTCAGAAGGGACTGAGTGTTTTGTTGCTGTCATGCCTTAATTCGATTCTCAAAAAAAGCAGAAGCCTTTGTGTTATTCATTTTAACATTGACAAAGCACTGACAATTCATGCAATGTAGGGAAGAGAAGATTCATGCCAATGGACAAGACTATTAAAAACACTGTATAATTAGTGGAAGTGGGTTGGAACTTCTAACCCTGCACATGTTAACAGGTTCACTTTGCTAGGTGACCTCCATGAAGGCACTATTTTCTGACCAACACCATGAGATCTTGGCAACAGCATTGATCATGTCTGTTGACAAGGAGATATGAAGCTGGGTGTCTGTTCCTTGGTGGTAAAGGAGACCGTGGTACTCCCACAGCCTCTCCTCAAGGTCTCATGTAAACTTTGTAAAGAAAGGGGTAGAGTTCTTATGTTTGCAGATCTCTACAAAGTGGAGGACTCTGAAGAATGAGGGTAGTCAAAATTAGTGGTACTTCTGAGGGGACTGATTAAAGCCACGTTGCATTCTCCATTTGTAAGCAGGTCAATAGCAACTTGTGATTAACTATGCTTAAGTCTATGCAGATGTCAAATACTATAAATGTTGAGGTTTATTCTCTATCTCACAGTCATTCATTAGTGCTACACAACATGTCTTCACCATGTTGTGGTGTGAAGCTGGATTGGGAAAGATCCACACAGTTGACTAACACCAAATATAAGTTGCCAGGGCCTGGACATACCTAAGAGGTGGAGCAGGACTTTGCACGGTGGTTGCTACGGGAATTTGGGTAATGGGAAGGGTAGATTCAGGAATCAATCCAAAGGTGTAGTCAGGGTCGAGAAGCTAAACCAAAGGACAGAATCTTGAGTCAGAAACTAATCCTTAACTGAAGGGTGAGACGGAGTTGTAGTCAGAGATGTAGCCCAGAGTTGGAAAACCAGAATGGAGCAAATAGTTGAGGATGAGACTTGAACAGGTACAAGCTCTGTCTGGGCTAAAGCAGGAACAGGGTTGGGAGCAGGCCTTGGAGTATAGACTGGTGCAGGAAGCAGAAGTAAGAGCAGGATGAACACAGCTACAGGCAGGGTACAGAGAGAGAAGCCTCTGTGCCGCTGATGCTGCTAGGCTCACATATCAAACCATTGGCTTCCCTGACCAATCAGGAAGCATAACTCTTTGGAGAGGGTTCATTGGGTCCATTTGAGTTTGCTGAATTGCCTAGTAACCAGGCTGGAAGCTAGCTGACACCAAGTCTTGTTGGAGTTTTGTTGTCACTACTTTCTTGATGATTTTGCCAAGAATAGCATGGCCAGAGATGGAGCGATTCTCAGCTGGATAATTATTAGCAGGGTTAACTGAAAAATGGAAAAATATTCTTGAATGGTTTACAAGTTCTGAATAGAATTTACCTTTGACAATGTTTGAATCTCTGATTAGGCTCTTTTCACAAAGTTTTGTTTGTACAAATGTTCACTGAAAGTGAACTTCAGGCAGGTAGCCAAGATTCTTTTAATCATAAAACAAAGTTAGCTTCATGATGAAAGAAAAATGTTTACAGGCAGTGGAAGCGATTTATGCAGTTTAGGCTATTCAATCAGTAAGCTCAAAGGGTGAAACAGAAATATCAAACATTCAAATGAATTTTTGCAGTGAACAGCTCACAATTGACCTTGCAATCGACTGACTTTTCATCAAACAATAATAAATAGTGAAAGAATAATAAAAGTTACAGTCTGTCTGCAGACAATTCGTCAACAGGAAAGGATATAATTGCTAATAAGTTAATCACTGCAAATTGTACACCATGGAAAAATATAATTAAGCTTTGGCTTTCTAAGAACCAGGTGCATTCTTTAGCATGTTGGTACGTTGCCTTCTTTGAAGAAAACACTGTTAATTGCGTAAGTAGTAGGCCTAGTTTTTCTTCAATAACTTTCAGTAGCATGGAGTGTCACAGTTTAGTGCTTTACTTTTTACTGAAATGGGACAAATATCTGACCACAAATACACTTCATTTACTCATTATGATTGGTTTAAGATTAGCAGCTGTGTTCGTCTGTATCCATAAATAAGACGAGGAAGACTTTGTAGCACCTTAAAGACTAACCAGTTTATTTCAGCATAAGCTTCATCACTTCATCCAACAAAGTGGGCCATAGCCCGCGAAAGCTTATGCTGAAATAAACTGGTTAGTCTCTAAGATGCTACAAAGTCTTCCTCATCTCATTCATTATGATTGTTTCCTTCTCCTGTTGATTGAGTAGTGATGGGAAAGCTTTGTGAAACAGAAGCATTTCACAAAGTGTCCAGTAGGTGGGCAGACTGAGTTAGTCCCAACTACTCTGGATGCTCCATCCACATCTGAAACTCATTGATCAAGAACTAATTTCCCTCTGATGTGACAATGGTTATTACAGTTAGTACATTCCTTTTTTTCTAGGTGCTTTTCTGCTTCTCTCTCTATCCCAATCCATGAATCTGCCAAGCTTTCTGAAGTGCACTTTTTTCCCCTATAACAAAGTACATTATTTCCATGTTAATTTCACGTCACACCAATATCATTCCTTTCAGTCTTCTAAAGAACATTGAAGAAACAAGTAATGTGCTTGCGTACAAGTTGACCAGAGTCAATCAAACTTTGCAGCTATAGACATTTATTAAATGACAAAAATTAGAAGATCAATGAAGAAATTGGAAAGGGAGTCAAAGCAAAACTTTGGTGACCTTTACAGCTCTTTAGAGCAGAGTTTTGAAATGAGTTTTTTAAAAAGACCTTTATAAATCTTTAGTGAACAAACAATTCAGATGATATTTGTTGGCAGAAGACTTTCAGAGAGGCAGGGATCTAAATAAGCTATCTATATTCTTGATCCAGCTTTCATAACATGTTCAGCTAGTCTAAAAAGCAGCCACAAGATTAATTCTATTCTCCTAGACAATTACTAGCTAAAAAAAGATAACTGAATTTAAGTTTGACTCATTAAAATACACAACAATTATTTCTTTTCTTTTTTCCAGCTCACTCAAGAAGTACTGTATCATGTCAAAAGAACAAAACTCTTCAGTTTTCTTTTAAATTCTTCATAAGCACACATAAATCACACCAGGTTTTGACTGCTGGATAGCCATAAAAGTAAAAAAAATCATGCCATTTGGGGTAGGTTGTATGCAGGTAAATTTAACTGGTCAAACATGGAAATGCAATTATTATAGTAACAGTTGGAAACCTCCAGGGATAGAGAACAAACAGGCAAAAATTTACTAACCTGGCTACTGATTTGGGGTGCATCAGTTTTGGTCACCCAACTGGAGACACCTAGGACCTCATTTTTGGAATTGCTAAATAACTACTGCTCCCATTGACGGTTGTGGGAGCTAAACACATCTGAAGATCAGGTTTAGGCATTCAAAATCAATGACCTTTTTAAAATTTTTAGCTATGGGGATTGATACAGCAGTAAAATAAAAAGAATTTAGGTCATGTCGTGGCAGTTTATACATTTATCACTCCATTATATTAATATCAACATAATTAAATTAAAGGGTTGGTTTATTAAGCTGTTGATTTATAATGAATAGGTAGTGTTCAATGCATTAGATAAACACCATCAGTAGGAAGACAAAGAGTTCTAAAGTGTTGATTAAAACCTGAAGGAATGTTATTTCATCATCTATGAATGGTATTATGCTTTACAGTGTCTCTCTATCTCCAAGGAACCATGACTCCAGAATACTTGATAGCACCGTTAAGCAGCTGTGTAGCACTCAAACTGAAACACAAAAGCTCATTCTGAAACACTAGAATTAACTGAAGAGAATACAAATTAGTTAACAGATTTATTTTTCACACTGACATAATAAACAAATATTGATGGTTTCCCGTGGTGTAATACATCCTTATTCACTGCTTCACAACTCACTCAGAGCTTCATCATTTTCTCTTCAGTGCTTTTGAATGGGTGATTTATCCCATACTCCTCGAAATATTAGTCTGTTTATAGTCTTCAGATAGCTAGCAGATTGTGCATCATTACAGTTACAATGCAGAGACTTGAATTGCAGGTTGTTGTGTAACTCACCTCTAACTTTTTAAGATTTTAAAGAAGAAAATTAAACAAACAGTGTTGTAGTTAACAGAGAATGGTTCGATGGCTGAGCTTTTTAATGTCTTTGAAACGTGTACGTTCCCAAATACATTCTGTTCTCTGAAAAGTATTAATTGTTTGGGGCATAAATCAAAATCCAAGCTCAAGTCTGTGTTCTGCATAAATAATGGATATGGGCGCTGAGTCCAAACTCCAGGGGCAAAGACTCCCGGTTTTGCAGAGTTTGAAATACAGTTGCAAATTTTGCAAATAGCTCAAACGTGCTCAAAATTCCAGCTATTCAGACTTCAGTGGTTTGAGCATTGGCCTGCTAAACCCAGGGTTGAGAGTTCAGTCCTTGAGGGGGCCATTTGGGAATATGGGGCAAAAATAGGGATTGGTCCTGCTTTGAGCAGGGGGTAGGACTAGAAGATCTCCTGAGGTCCCTTCCAACGCTGAGATTCTATGATTCAGATTGGAGTTTTGCACTTGATCACATTTCTACTTCATCCTGCCTCTGCACTTCACAGAGTCTACACAGGGATAAAAGCTCTGTGTAGTGCACACACAGTTAACCCAGATGAGCTGACTTAGTCTTGTGGGGCTCAGGCATCAGGGCTAAAAATTGCTGTGTATTCAGCCTGAACCTGACTGTCTACCCAGCAATTTTTCAGTCCCAGACCATGAGCCCTATGAGCCCAAATCAGCTGGCCTGGATCAGCAGTGGGTCTTTTATCGCCATGTAGACATAGCTAAAGATAGAGGGATGACACTCGATGCCAATCTTCACAAGTCCATTGACTTCAAGAGAATATTGGGGTCTAAAGGTATGTTAGGATGGAAAACATTATTTCTGTTCACTATATTTCTATTCACAGAGAAAGCTAAGACCATATTTTTGAATGTTACAATTCTTAATGTCAGATTTGTGTCCATTTATTCTTTGTGTAGAGACTGCCATCACCTACAGCTCCCAATTAAAACCTCTCCTGTGCATCATCAAGGATCTACAACCTATCCTGAATGATGATCCCTCGCTCACAGTCCTTGGGAGACAGGCCCATCCTCAATTAGAGACACCTCCCCCCACCTGAAGCAAATACTCGCCAACAACTACCTACCACACAACAGAAACACTAGCTCAGGAACTAACCCCTCCAATAAACCCCACTGTCAACTCTGTCTGCATAACTATTCCAGGGACCACCATCATAGGACCCAACCACATCAGCCACACCATCAAGGGTTCATTTTCCTGCACATCTACCCTTTGCCATGTACAGTGGGCAAATTGGACAGTCTCTATGCAAAAGAATAAATGGACACAAATCAGACATCAAGAATTGTAACATTCAAAAACCAATAGGAGAGCACTTTAACGTTCGTGGACACTCAATAGCAGACTTAAAAGTCACCATTCTTCAACCAAAAAACTTCAGAAACAGACTTCAATGAGAAATTGCAGAACTGGAATTAATTTGCAAACTTAACACAATCAAATTGGGCTTGAATAAAGACCGGGAGTGGCTGGGTCACTACAAAAGGAATTTTCACAGTGATACTCACACCTTCTTGTCAACTTCTGGGAATGGGCCACATCTACTTTGACTGAATTGACCTTGTTAGCACTACAAAAAAGAATTTCCCCTCTGATATTCACCCCTTATTGTCAACTGTTGGAAATGGGCTACATCCACCCTCAATTGATTTGACCTTGTTAGCATTATATATTTCAAGTGTATTATATATATTGTAACAGATCGCCTTCTCGCCCCACTCCACAAACAGGCAGGAGACTCTGCTGTGACTCACCAGTGCTCTTTATTCTGGTAGTGCAAACCCCATCACCTACTATGTACAGCTCTACAGGTTAGCTCAGCAGTTTACAGCTCAGGGAAAACAGGCTACAGCTCAGGAAGACAAGTCCCTTCTTCCTGGCTCACAGGGATCCAGAGTCTGAATTACTCCTCCCTCCTGCTTCCCTAGCTTCCTTCTCTCTCTATCTCCTTCTCTCTACTCCTCCACCAATCCTCTACCACACCACCACCCTGGGCTTCCTGCCTGGCAGGCTTTTATCCCTCTGGAGAGGCTGCCAGGTGCAACCCATAAGGCTGAGCCTTCTGCAGCCCAGGTGGCTGATTAGCCTCTTCTTGCAGGGAGGTTTGCAGAGGGTTTTTCTCCGCACTCTTAAAGGGGCGGCAGGGCTGGGTCAGGCCCACCCTGCCACAATATTATATATAATATATATAATATTATTATGCTTTATATTTACACTTGCTTACTGTATTTTCCACTACATGCATCTGATGAAGTGGGTTTTAGCCCATGAAAGCTTATGCCCAAATAAATTTGTTAGTCTCTAAGGTGCCAGAAGGACTCCTGGTTGTTTTTACTAATACAGACTAACACGACTACCCCTCTGAAACTTCTCTTGATTTGGACATTATTAAATAAATAATTAGCAGCAGTTTCTGCAGTGAGACCGAGCAGTGTTCAAGTAAGCCAAATCTCATAGGCTTGAATTCCAATCCATTGGTAAATCAGCCATTTGCACCCTCTTGTGTAAAATTGGTTCTATATGTCTAACTCTCAAATTAGCAAAGGGCCTGTACTGAAGCTCATAGAAGTCAATGAAAAGACTTTGGTTTGACTCAAACCTTACACACAGAAACAATCAAAATTTGTGCAAACTGCTTCTTGGATAGCATTGGTGTTTCAGACATGCCTGTGATTTAAATGCTTACTACAGTTTTCCCAACCTTTTATAATGACAAAAGTAGGGCTTTATATCTAATCATGTAACCTTCCATCATAATGCGCAGTTTTATGGGCCCATTAAATAATGTAATGTAGCATATAACGTTACTCAGCAGGCCTACAAAAAGTAACAGAGTTATGAGGTTATGGGGTTTTGGACAACTGTTGGAAATAAAATTTTATAAAATATTATCAGAATTTATGGAACTTCCATTAAATGAAGGAAAACTAGAGAAATCCGTCAAGAGTGAAAATATTTTGCTCTGAGTTATCAGTCTAGAGGAGAAAAAAATCAAACATTTCACTAAACATCTTTGTTTTGCAGCATAAACCAGAGATTTTTCCCAAATGATGATAGCTGTGAAATGATATGTTTCACTAAACAGAGTATATTTCATACACGCACTATCTATCTTATATTGTGTATAGTATTTGAAAAGGTATAAAGGAATAGAGCATACTGGTTATTACTGTAGGAGTAGCCCAGTTATGAAGAGGGAAGGGATGGTTGGGTTAAATCATATAATTCCTATCTCTCTCTGAAATATATCTGCCCATTGAGGGCTCCATAAGTTTGAGTCCTGGGGCAAGAGATTTGGTGGGTGGAAGGGATGAAACTAAAGGTAGATCCTCCCATATGTCATCATCTGCCTGTAACCCAGAAGGGAAATACCTTCAGAATTAATTTTAAGAGTGTCAACAGTAATTTCCACAGGTCCTCCTTACACTCATGCAAATTCCCTCTAACGTGATAAGGCAAGCACACCATGACAGCACTGTCTTCTCCTCCTCCACCCAAATGCCCCATCCTACACTTTATGCCTTGGTAGCTACTGGAGTTCTTCGTGGATTGCTTGTCAGCCGTGATTTAGCAGGGACCTCTCCTCTGCATATTCCACTGTGGGACAAACTGGACTCTTTAATGGGATAACGGAAAGAAATTGAGTTGGAACGTTCAGATTATTCTGGTCCTATTGCAGACTTGCCACTGAGGGCATATGGTCAAAGGAGAACTGGCAAGCTATTTCCTTAATAGTATTAATATATTTTTTAAAAAAATCAAGTAAACCTCCGTTAGAAATCACAGCTGTAAGAAATGTTGAAGTGCCCACACACTCTCCCTGCTATGATGCAAGTTAAATAAGTTTAGTGAACTATTCTTTTCTTTGGATACTGATTACTGGTCCCAGATGCCAAACTCCAAAATATATTTCTGAGCCTCTGACTGCCTGGGAGGTGTTTCTGGCAATTGCGTTGGTAGCTTTCATTTTGCCTCTGGGTCTGCCGATGGGTTTTGTGACTCTACAAAGCATTGCTCTCCTGGATGCTGCCTTATTTTTCCCAGAGAGAATGCGAACGCGAGAGAAGACTATTCTTATTCCAAATCCAGTCCCTTTGTGGCTCTGTGTAAAGTCTGGGTGACATCTCTAATCTCAGCAGAGGTTCTGTTTTAGTAATCTCACCTCGCCATGTACAGTTTAGGCAGAAATCTGTTCTAAAGACTTTGAGTCACACATAACACATTATGATTTTCACATAAATCTGTTCACTGGCTTTTACGTCACTCACTGGCCTTGGAATCAGTCACATTGCAGTTTATTTCTCTATTTGAACTAAGCATTCTTTTGAAGGTCCAGGCTGTCATCTGTGTGAAATAAATCACATTTTATACAGTCTCTATGTGATCCATTTCTTGGAGATGACACATATATCTGAAGAAAACAACATTCACTTTATACATGCTTTAAGCCGGTGGAGTTAAACTACAGGTATAAACACTGCAGAAACATAATAGGAGTAATAAAATAATATTTCAAGCCACCCATGTAGCAGTGACAAAGAAGTACTTTAGCTTGTAGATTCTGTTAAATAACCAAGAAATCAGATAAGTTAAATTGTAATTAAACCTCGGTCTTACCACACCATTGTTGTGAATGGGAGCATGTTAGTGCTATTTTTTCAGGCTCTCTACAGACTCAAGCAGACAGACTGCATCAGTTCAAACCCTTTTGTATTTAGAATTTTATTTTCAGAAACTTTCGGGCTAAAGGTATTGAGCACAATCATGCATCAATTTGAAAACGGCCTCCAACGATGCTGAAATAGATGTGCCTAGGGTATGTCTACACCTAAAAATACTGGTAATTTATGTTTAAAAAATAGTGGTACGGCTACCCCGCTGTAGCATTTCAGTGTAGACATTACCTGCACCAATGGGAGGGGTTCTCCAGTTAGCATGGGTCATTCATCCCTGCTAGAGGTGGTACTAGTTTGACAGAAGAATTCTTCTGTTGACCTATGACTGTGTACACTGATAGCTATGTCTCTCAGGACATGGACTTTTTGCACCACTGAGAGACATAGCTATACTAATGTTAAGTTACTAGTATAGACCAGGCCTAACTGAGCTGCCAGTGACCAAATAGTTCCTATATTATGTAAATGTATCTTAATGCTTGGTTTTGGTATGAATCCCCCCCTCTTTTTTTTCTCAGTAGCGTTACTTTATAGTCCTGTTATCTGACACTCATGTCTTGTTATGGTACATTGATCACTACAATTATCATGCATCACTGAGGGAGCACGAGCCGGATCTATCCTTGTCCAATCAAGAAGAGCCTTATTTCATGCTGTTAGAAGTTTGGGTGCTCCAAGGTACCACTTGCTGTGCTCCGTGACCCTGATTTGTAAATTGTACTTTAAAAAAAAAAAAGCGAGTGTATTATTCCCACGCTTTCTCCATTTTGTTTCTCTCCTATGGGAAAGCTGATCAATTTTCAAAATTGCCAAAAACATGAAACTCATGCATGATCAAGTCCTTTCTATTCCATTGATTTCAAGTTAACGTTCCTTGGCATGCTTTACATTCAATAGCTGTAGATGTTTTAAAAAGTTTGTACAGAGAATAGCAGCATACTCAGTATCGCCAAGGCCAAGCATTAAAACATCAGCCTCCCAAAATCATGAGATGGACTTATAAATCATAAGGGTTTTTCTTTAAATATAAATGTGGGTTCTTTTTATTTGCCTTCTGGTTTAGAGCCCTTTGAGTGCACCTGCTTCATTTTTTTTTCCAATTTTTTCTCAGCTCCCGGGCCTAAGAATTTACTTTTTATTTTGAAATAAAAGCTGTCCCCTGAAATATCACAATTGCAGTGGCTCAGTCTTTAGAAAAATCACTAAACCTGTTGAGACTTGTGATAAGATTGCAAGACTTGGCAACACTGCCACACTTCAACTGCTGGAGCTCTCTCCGTTTCCAAACTCAGGAAACTTGGGCCTGAGCAGAGGTGAATGGCAGGATCAGGGCCAAATCCAATATTGTACTTATCAGTCTAAATCATTAACTTCTACAATTAGAGTTCATTGTTGTTGCAAATAAATTACTCCATGAGCTGAGCTCTTTTTCTGCTCCTGACTTGCTGTGGTATGCTCCTGATTTTTGCAAATATATTCATTACTTAATGAATAGTTGGGATAAGCACTCTTCTGCATATGGCTGTTTGTAGCCCGTTTATTCTGATGACTGATTATTCATTATTCATAGTGTGCTATCGATCACCCAAGTCACGTGCATTGTGTCTGATCCCTGATTAGATAGCTGACATTCTTCAACAGGAAATTAACAAATAAGCAATAGCAAATACCCTTGCTCAAATGTGAATATGTATATTTATGGAAAGAACACCCATATCCCAAGTATTCACATATACAGAACCCCTTCTTAAGAGTGTTTTCAAATAGTGAATACTAAGGGAATGAACATGGTGAAAACGAAACAAGCCCTTGGAATTCAAATGAGCATTCTCAAAATATGGTTGCAGTATTTAGGCGGCTCTATTTAGATGCCTTTTGAAACTGCTGAGAACCTGTTCTGGGTGCATCACACTCCTTGTAAAATTAGTTCTTACATTTGTGTACTCGTGCATATCTGAGGGAAAGATTGAGCCCTTGGTGTACATCTTATATTCTCTGATTTAGTGCACTGTGACTTATGTTACACCAGTGCTACTTTCATCAGCAAGCAGCCAATTGTTCTGTGCAAACTAACTCCCACCAAACAATCCATGGGCTCCAGGAAGATTGTAAATTGCTCTCCATCCAGATTGTCAGCTGGTGTAAAGCAGCTGCTATGCCATTTTACATCGGATGGGATCCGCCCCTTTGTTTTTAAAACCCACCAAACTCATTTTAATTTTCAGTTCAGCCATCATGGTTGGAAATATTTTTTCCCAGTGGTGCAGCTATTCTTCTCAGCTTGGAGACTGATATTACTGTGCATTGGTCTGCCTATAGGTGTAGGTACACCGTATGTTAAGGACAGTCTCTGATCTCCGTTCCACTGGCGATTTCTCCATGGACATATTGAGACTTCACTAGAGTTATTGTGGATTTATACCAGAACAGCATCTTATCCTGGGAGCGGTCAGGAGCAGGTGGGTTGTTGCAGCATGTTTTGAATGTTGCCTCAAATTAAAAACAAAACAGAACACATGCTCAGTGCATACAAGGACTTATTTAAGGCCCATAGACTATGCATCAGGTCCAGACATAATTTGTTTCATGATGTGAAGTCACTGGCATACTAAACTCTGTGCGGCATATTCGGCTTAACATTACTGGAAAAGTCCAACATACCAGAAATGTTCTTTTTCTACACCCCTATTTGTGGAACGTGTAGAAAAAGAAACAATTATGTGGAGCCTTTGGAGGAGATTCTTTGCCACAGACACACGAGACAAGGGGTAAAACCTTTACCTAAGCTACATTCAACAAGAGACTTTCCTATAGCGACAGATAGGTGAGGCCACTGGAAGCTGAATAACCCCTAACAGATAGGCTAGAGACGATCAGATATATTTCAGTCTTTGAGGCCTGTCTCAGTCTGACACCTGTCTGTGACACATTCATTTGGATGAATCTGGTACCAGAAGTGTTCAGTGGAGTTCCAGTCCAATACATTTTGAATCCCAGTCTCATCCATGTCCTTTGACTGTTATCAGAATGAGTTAGCGAATGATTTCTATGCAATGGTTTGTTGGTTAGCCTTCCTACAACATATTGGGGGGAGGGGAGGGATTTGCACCTCAGAAAGGTGCTGATGCTGCTTCTGGAATGTTAATGTACAAACAGGGAACTTGAGGTGTTATTCCAACCTTGGAGAAGTCACAGTAGCGTTCTGCTAAATATGGAATTGACTTCAAAATTCCTTTGATGACCTATGTAGTGATGCCCACTTTGAGAACTGTATATTTATCTGGACTATTTATTTGCATAAAAACTAGCCAATATTTGCATTTGTTTCACAATCCCCCCCCCCATTGCCTATTCTAAAATGCAAGCCTACATCTTCTGGGACACTAACTTTTTTGTCCAGTGGGTACCCCAAATAGGACATTCACTCCTGCTTGAAGCTAAAAAGATTTACTCAGAAGACTCATTCAAATCTGAACTTAAAGGACACTGTTCAAGATTGTACAAGACCTAAAATGTGTCCAACCATTTTTTTTTTCATTTTCACTGACACTTTTCCCCCCATGTTATTAAATACAAATTAATGTCATACAATCCAGCACTCATGAATAGCCCTACAAAGCAGTGCTGTCATGTTCAGGAGGATAAGAAAGGTGGCAAGGAACAGATTTCAGTTTCAAGATTTCAAAAGGTTATTTACAAAAAGGGAGGGGCAGAGGATGGGAGGGAGAAAAAAAATGAAAGATTTTTTTTCTATACTCAATTATATGCTTCAGAAACACAAGTGATTTCTTTTTTTTTGGCTGAAATAGAGCTGCCAGCATTATCAAGGCAAGACTTAGATATCCCTCCTGAGAGATAAGCAATAAAAAGTGCCCTACAAGCAATATTACCTACTAAAGTACCATGACCAGATGGATATACAGCTGAATTTCACAGAACATCCAGTGATAAATTACTTCCAATTTTAGGTTTATAAACATCCTTTAGAGACAAAAAAATGTGTCCTTATTTTAATTAACCCATGTTTCTGTCTTCTCGAAGTAGGGTGCAAATCTCATTCAGACCTTTGGAAGTTTCACAAAAATTGGAGCTATTCGTTTGGATAAAGTCATTCTTTAGCCTTTTTACCTTGCTCAAACCAGATTTATTCTGGGCAGATCCTTAGCAGATGTGCCCACTATTGAATAAATATGATAGACCATTACAAATTGGAACACTAGATATACAGAAACAAAGATGAGGTTTTTCTTTTTAAACACCACATCCAGGGAATATTTTCTCAATTGGATTTAAACAGTTTACAGTAAGTAAAGAGATAGGACTGTTTCTGCTCATTATATAACTTATTTGGGATCCTTGATATGCTTCCATTTGTTGGTTTGTTCTAGAACCACTGCCATAACAGAATTTAGAACAAACCCGCATGGCAAGAGAAGTACTCAAGCAGAAACTTAAAACTGGAGATTGCTCTGCACTGGGTGATGTATATATGAAAATACATTACCTCCTGAGGTATAAGAGAGAAAAAAAATGTGGCAAAATAAAAGATTTAAAAGCACTTTGCAGCAGAAAGAAATAAAGATGTAGTAAACAGCATGGCAGCTAGTTACAAAATGGCTACTTAGTGGCTGCAACTGTTTGCCTCTGCCATATTTCAAGCAAACTCCCCCCCCCCCCCAAGGACTGCTGGGAAAAAAAAGTTCCTATAAGAAGCCGCTCTTCTGGCAAGGCCTTGGAAAAGGTTGTATGCTAGTTAAGGAGGCTTAGTCTGTTCTAGCAGAGGGTTTACAAATTTGGGGAGGAGGGATGTTTTGGCTGTTTAAATGTGCTTTTGAATATAGTCTATTAACAGGATTTTCTTATGCAGTTTTGATATTTGAGTATTTTTGTCTGTAGGAACATAAAACTAGATGAAAAATATTTTTAATCTACTGATATGCTTTAAATAAGACACAAGAATAGTTGATAGTCTTGCATTATCATTAGTGGAGTATAGTAACATTGGACCTGTCTTTACTGTTGTTTTATAAGTCATGAAGTATGAAAGAAGCATATATAGTACTCTAGAAAGCTACCCAAACTGAGTGTACAATTATGTCCTTGTTGATTCTAAGGGGAATTATATTATTGTTTTCACTGCAAGAGGGCATATTCCTAAAATCATTGTATGTAATTCTCTTAAAGGCTTGCTATAGTTTAAGGAAATGTCTTCACTACTACAAGTTTTTTCCAGATAGGATTCAATGACTAGAGCTTCAGGTTGCTGATTTGAGCAGCATTATACAACACCTCAAGTCCCTTATTTGTGTATTAACATTCCAAAAGCAGAAGCAGTGCTTCTCTGAGGTCTATCTATCTAATATTCTTGAAGGGTTTTATAAAATTGCTCTGGTGTTCTTGGTAAATGTTATGAATCACCCTGGTAACCAATTATTAACTCCTAAAGTCATCTTCATATTTGATTAACACTAGAGGCTTCCTATTCTGCTAAGGAGTTATTATAAAGCACATGATATTTTTCATTTTTCAAATTATATTTAAGAAGACTTGAATTACTGGCTTTCAAGAGTCACATAATTATCCCGATGCAGTGTAGCTTCTGGTATGTGAAAGTTAGCTAAAATATGGCAAGAAAGAAAATCTCAGGCCAATTATATTAGCCAAAATATTTTTGCTAGCTTGCTGTAGCCCAAGGCACCGAAGGAATTTGATAAACATTCTCATCTGTTTTTTCCTCTGAACTTCTGTTCCATAGGTTTTTTTTTTCATGAAGAAATATGGTTACTGTAGAATGATTTAGATCATAGTTCAGTAGTAAAGGTCTGGAGTGGAAATATCTGCTGTTTGCCTGTACCCATGGATACCCACACAATGCTGTGTATTTTCCTATGAGTATAATAATGTGGCACCAAGGTATTATCATTTGTATTATTAGAGGCTCCAATGTGGTAGGCATTGCACAAACATGTAGTAAGAGCCAGTTTCTGCCCTAGGCATCTTAATAAGCAAAGGAAGTATTATCTCCAGTTTACAGATGGGGAAATGGAGTCAAAGATTAAGTGACTTTCCTGAGGTCACACAGGAAGGGAGTAGCAGAGTCAGGATTTCATCTCATGCATCCCAGGTCGGTGCCCTCACTACATGTCCATTTTTCCTTCCTAGATATGATATGTTGAAGTACCAACCACATGGTGTTTTGCCTGGTGCTGAGGGATACATTTCCAGGAATGCTATCACTTCTGGCAATCTAACTGATTCAGAAGGAGCTAAGATAAACTACAAACTGTAGCCATGATGCTCCTTACAGCCATTATGTTATATTTTGTATTTTTTTAACTTATGCTTGTCATCCTAGTTTTAAGCAATTAGATTATTTTTTCTGATAATTGTTTTTACTACAAGATACGGTCTCCTTTCTTCCTTTTTTCTGCTTAATAAGTTTGTATTTCTGGAAAGGAAAATGTTAAGGTCTGATTCTGACCTCACACTAGTGCAAATCTGAAGTAACTGACCTAAAGTAAAAGTTACATTAGCATAAACTGATTAACTAATGTTAGATTTGGACCAAGCCTCTTTTTAATTTGTTTTCTTACGCTCAAGCTCCCATTTTGTTACTTCTCCATAAGACTGTAACACATGGAAAGCTTCTAACATGTCAATGAAGGCAAATAAATAATATCAGTGTTTTCAAATATTTTCTCCATGGATATCTACATTCCATGATTCCACCAAGTCACACTATACACTGTATTACTTGAATCAAAGATACAAACTCTTGGAAATGCTAAACATGTGAAGTGACCATTAAATGTAATTACCAAATGTAATTACATATACTGGTGTGACCTAAGCTGGGTTTTAGAATATTGATTTAATGGAATGTGAAAGGATATAGATTAAAATGGTGTTCTAAAACTATGGTTGAACATAGAATGAGAACATTTAAAATTCATTAAATTCTTCAGCTGCCTGTAATAACTAAGATATCTTGCTGTAAGAAGAGTGACAATGCATAAAGAGCTTAGTTGGAAATCTGAAGACCTGGGTTCTGTTACTGATGCTGTTCATGAGCTACTGTGTGACCTTGGTCAATTCACCTCACCCTTCTGTAACTCATTTTCCCCTCCAGAAATCTATCTAAGTTTAAAGTAAGGCTTTGATTTTGTCACGGAGGTTGCAGAAGTCACGGAATCCACCTCGGTGGCTGTGGGAGTTTTGTGGTACCCCTGCCACTGGAGGCAACCAGGCCCTCTGAGCTCCTAGCCACGACTCTCAGCAAGGGGGACCCCACAGCTCTGATCCACCACAAGTGGCAGGGAACCTCCGGAGTGCTGTGCCGCCACCATGCTTGTTGGTGAGAGCCCCCAAAGCTCTTAGCACCCTCCCCCTGTCAGCTGCCCAGCTGGAGAGAGGATTCTAGGGACTCAGCAGATTAGGAGTGATTAATTACAAAGTCTTTTATTTAATATTAGTTTCCATTACTTCAATAGGACTCAAATATTTAAAGATATGCTCAGGCTTAAGAGTTGTATTGCATATGGGCCAATGTGAGTAGGAAAGTGGAATGTGGCCCTGAACATAAACGGACAGGTATCTAAATGGGTGTGCACAAATATTTCCAGTTGAAATGCTGAAAATGGATTGAAATGTGTTTGGATGTACAGGGTTATTTTGAAACTGATTTTAACTATTTTGGAGTGAGATTTGGTGACTAGGGAATTTGTTTTTCTAATCTGATCAGTGTAGGATTTCTGTGCTCTGACTGGAAGTTGGAAAGCAAATGAGTGTGAAAAAACTGATTTCAGGATCCCGAGAGCCTGTACATTTCTTAACATCTTTAGGGATGGACTGTACTAGCAAAGATGGTAGTGCTTTTCTTTAACTTGGATTATTCATTTTAATTAAATAAGTTTAAATAGAGAAAAAAGTCTCCCAGAAATAATAATAATAAATATAATAAAAGCAGTAATTGGTGGCTTCTAAAATATTCAACACCACAAGAGCAGTTGGTTTCCATATTCATAGGTTAACAAGCTATTGCTCTAGTGATAATTCTACATGGTTTGATATGTAAGACCAATAGTATTTCAAGAAATATTTGAATTGACAAGCAAAGAGACAAAAGATTAATGTTTCTTTAAAAAGTTTACATTCATAACGTACTTAGGAATTGCAATGATCACAGAATTATAATGCATCTTCAAAACCAATGTCATTGCCAGGTTAGGTTAATGTAACTGGAAACCTTTGTTCAGCTTCATTGTTCAGACCATTAAGTTACTGATCTATAGTCCCTCTGTACTCATGAATTTAGATGATCACCTGGAGAACACAAGGTAACATTTTCCAAAGTACCTACTTGATTTAGGATCTTAAATCCTGAGTTTCCCACTAGGACCAGGAATAAGGGCTGTGACTCATTCTATATTAGGTCAGAACTTTGATCATGAGGAAATTCTATTCTTTTCAATATAACCCTTTTTTATTGGAAAACTTAATTCCATTTTTGTAAAAAATAATTTTAACTATACATACAAAATGGAGTCTAAATTAACTGTTACCATTCAAAAAGGATCTTGGAGTCATTGTGGATAGTTCTCTGAAAACATACTCTGAATGTGCAACAGCAGTCAAAAACAGCTAACAGAATGTGAGGTACTATTAGGAAAGGGATAGGTAAGACAGAAAATATCATAATGCAACTCTATAAATCTATGGTATGGCCATATCTGGAATATTGCACTCTATTCTGGTCACCCCATCTCAAAAATAGATTAGAAATGGAAAAGGTACAGAGAGGCTACAAAATGATAAAGGGTATGGAACATATTCCTTCTGAAAAGAGATTAAAAGACTGGGACTTTTCATCTTGGAAAACAGATGACTAAGGGGGGAGATGATAGAAGTCTATAAAATCATGAATGGCATGGAGACAGTGAATAAGGAAGTGTTATTTACTCCTTAAGTGGGCTGTAGCCCACAAAAGCTTATGCACAAATACATCTGTTAATCTCTACAGTGCCACGGGTGCTCCTCGTTCTTTGTGGATACAGACTAACACGGCTGCTACTCTAAAGAATGAGGGGTTACCCGGTGAAATTAATAGGCAGCAGGTTTAAAACAAAGCAAAGGAAGCACTTCGCACACCATATAGTCAACCTGTGAAACGTGTTGCCAGTGGATGTTGTGAAGGCCAAAACTATAATAGAGTTAAAAAAAGAATTAGATAAGTTCATGGAGGATAGGTCTATCAATGGCTATTAGCCAAGATGGTCAGGGATGCAATCCCATGCTCCGAGTGTTCCTAGCCTCTGACTGCCAGACATTGGGAGTGGACAAAAGGGATGGTTCACTTGATGATCGCCTACTCTGCACATTCATACTGAAGCACCTGGCATTGGCCACAGTCAAAATACGGGATAATGGGCTAGATGGATCATTAGTCTGACCCAGTGTGTCTGTTCTTATGTGGTGTTCACAAAGATGAAAAGCAGCTTCGGACTTTTTTTTCCAATTCCTTGTTTTTCATGCAGTGAAAACCACAAGAAGCACAGGCTTGTTTCAAATAACCCTACATGAAAATAATAAACTGCCATGTGTCTGGCTATTGTTTAGGTTTCAATTAGATTCAGAGTCAGCATGCGTGTTATGGTCACTCGTTGCTATCCCTTGCAAAAGGACTTAGTTCTTAAAATTTTACCCAGAAAGAGCATTATAATAAGGATGTTGCAGAATTGACTGATATATGCAATACTAAAATGACTGATATACAGTTCAAGAGAAAATAGAAACATAGACTATTGTTTTAATCAAATTTGAGTTGAAATAGCTAAACATGAAAACAAGAAATGACTGTATGTCCCACCCAAGAAAAAAAAACATAACAAAAGAACAACCATTGTGACAAAGTATTGAAAGCATAGAATGTTTCCAAACTGTGAAAACAATGGGATGCCTCTAAGATTGGTTCACAGTACCTTTTGAGGCTCGCTATGAATTTCCTTGCTTTCCTTCTCTCATTATTTTAATATCCCTTTAACTAGAGGGGGGATTGTTTTTTTTTAGTATTTTATTGGTACAAATTATTCCTACTTTGAGACTTGAAGTTTAATATGTGTATGCATACTGTGAAACTAATTCAGGACTTACCTGTAAGAGGACATCCAGGAACATCCATCCGAATAAGCTAAATGGTGAAGTGGATTCATTTAACTGCATTAAAACACTGTGTGAACGCCCTCATTCAGAATAGAAGTAGTCTTAGACCTTGTCTATACTGCAAATTTATGGTGGTGTAGAGCTGCAGCAGTTACTCTACTGTTTGTGTTATGTGTGCCTACTTAGCTGCTTGTGTTGGCACTATGCACGCTCATCTGGAATGCTTGTGTTGATGCACAGCAAGGTGAACTAGAGATAGGCATCCTACTATGCCATGCAGCACGGTTTGGTACACTGCAGGAAAAAACACAACGATTTCAGAGAGGACAGATTAAGGGACATAGTGGAAAAACAATTGAAGATTGTTGATGGCAGTCACGAAGTCATTGTATACATTGGAGTGCTGCTTCTGGGCCAAAGAAACAAGCATTGACTGATGGGATTGCATTGTGTAGGTTTGGGATGATAATCGGTGGCTGCATTACTTTGAGATGCAAACGGCCACATTCCTGGAACTCTGTGCTGAACTTCCACCAGTGCAGGGACACCAGAATGAGAGCTGCATTGACAGTGGATAAATGAGTTCTGATAGCACCAAGAAAACGTGCAATGTTGGCATATGACAGGTAAATAGGGAATTATTGGACTTGGAAAATGCACAATATGCAAGGATGTAGAGCCATCAATTGTCTCCCGCTAGAAGGATTATGACTTGGAAATCTGAAGCACATCATAGATTTGCAGCAATGGGTTTCCCAAACCACAGTGAGGCGACAGATGATGTGGCCTCCTGCATTTGTCACAAGCCCATTCCCTGCCAGACAGTGGAAAATGCCCTCAACTGCTCCAGTTGGGCAACATATATTCAAATCATAGAATCATCATCCTCGTATTAACAAGGATCTGTAGGCATCATTGTCCTACTGACAGTGAAATGAACAGCAAAGTATCTATTGACTTCAGTGGAAGAAGAACCAGCTTCTAGGTTTTTTCTCTGAATGAAGTGAGAAGTTATTTATAGTAATGCCTGCAGTAAAACCCTGCAACGGAGGCCCCATTGTTCTAGGCACTGTATAAACACTACAAGACAAATTCTATGCCTTGAAGTGCTTAGAGTCGAAACAGATGAGAGAGTCAAACCATGGGAAAGGAAGCATTATCATCCTCATTACAGAGATTGGGTACTGAGGCACAAAGATTAAAAGACTACCTGCTCCTGCCCCAAGCTTTGCTTGGTACAGGAACTAGTGTGTCGGATTGCCAGCTCCTGCTCCCTGATTATTGTGGGCAACCCAGCCATGAGTTAAAATTGCTGTCAGTTTTAATTTGAACCAATGCACCTTTTGGCAGTGCATTATTGCTGTGTTAGAGGAGGGCTCTGTCATGCTCCTTGCACTGGGGTGTCAGAGGTGCAGGTCCCATGGCCAGCAGATTTGTGACTGTTCAGAGTTCCCCTCTGATGGGAATTTTCAGCTGTCTAGTTGCAGTTCCATTGGCTCCCTCCTTGGTGATGTAAGGGGACTGGAAACTGATTAGAGAATCTGTCCCTAAGTGATTTGCTTCAGGTTACACATTAAGCCTCTAGCACAGCTAAGAATTGAAAGCAGTTTCAGGGTAACTGCATTTGTATCCCCTTTTCCATGGTCCACTCCAGAAGTGCCCAGTCTGGTCTCAGATCTTCAGCTGTCACCTGTCTCTGGGAATGGACCTTTGTCCCATTCCCTTCTGACCAGGGAGTTTTAAATTTGCACAGCTTCCTACTTTACACTGTGATATCTCCAGCAAGTGAATCTGTCTAATGACGAGCGCCCATGCATTATTTTCTCTCTGTGGGCTACAACCGGTCTATTGCCAGCAGCAACAAGTTATCACATAGCTCTTTCTAAGTAAGCACATTTGTTCTTAAGGTAAAAGCATTATAGAGAAAATGTATTAAAAACTATAAGTTCTTATACACATGCTCAAAACTTACCAGAGGCCACTTCTAGGGCCCTAGTAGACCAAAGTCTTTCCAACCCTTTTGCAAGACTCAGGGCCTCATTGGACAGAAGGTCCTGTCCATTTGCTGGAGCAGAAAGAAGGTCTTAGTCCATTTAAACAATCTTTTTTTTATATGCAAAGCCCTTTCTTTGTCTGTTAGTCTCTGGAAAATCCAATGTGAACCAGTATTGGCAAGCCTCCCCTGGGGGTACTAACTCTCTGGAGGTGTTTGCAGCCTAAATGATTTACTTTAATCACCCTCCACTGTTTTTGGTTCCTGGTAGAGCCGCAGTACCTATCCTCCCCCTGAGTAGCATACAGTCCCTGGTCCACAGTGATATTTACACTACTTGCACACGTAATACAATATGGTCCCCAAAGGTATTTGCCGTGGGTTTGGGGGGTTGCAACCTCTGTCAGACCCAGGTCTATTGAGCCTCAGTTCATTGCTTTAATTATGAGATCACCAATTTCCCCAGCATCCAATGCTTCTACTCCAGCACCGGGCATTCACTGTAAATTCATTTAATTAAAAACAACCAAGAATTCTAAGATCATTACAGGTAATGGGTAACTTTTCAATCAGCTTCACTGTCAAAGGTTTTTTTTCCCCATAGACTATATTGGGTGCCGCATAGAGATATCCGGATTTATAATTTTATCCTAATTGCTGACTCCTCATGCCTCCTTCCCCATACACAAATGTGTTGTCCATAGAGAATACAACTGTGCCATCAGTGAGCAGGTTAAAACTTTATTAGACAAGGTCAGGAATTTCTTCCACATGCCTGTGTAGCTGGAATACCAATATGCAATATTTTTGACTGAAAGGGAAGTGGTAAGAATCACAGCAAATGTCATATCCCAACAGTTTACTCTGTATGTTGTTTAGTCTGTTTTCTTTTTATATTTCCATTTAATTATATCCGTATTATACAATGCTGTTAGGGAGGATTGTTACGCTTGCTTTGATAGTCCCAAAGCCAGCAGAACATTTTGTGGTTGTTGAACAATTATGCAATTAATTGCTCAATAAGATTAGCAATTGTGTTGCTAGGGAGATAGTCAAAATGATTTTTTATTATTAGTCTTGTAATTCAAAGTGGGTCCCAAAGAGTATTGTAGTTTCTGCCTTGTTTGCTGTCACTCGTGCTCTAAATGTCAATGAGACAGAACCTTGTTCATGTTGCGCTCTGAGCATAAAAGCAATGGAACAGAGGAGAATTTAGCATATTGATATTTTTACTTTTTTTCCCTATCTCCCTAAACAATTTTCTAACTTTATAAAAAACATTCTATCACTCATGTTCTTTTTTTATTGTTAGAATAATAATAATAAGAAGAATTCATATAGAAATTACCTTCCCTTATTTCGTAATATCCTTTCTCAGGCTCTTTATATATAATTTTTCTTTTCTGACTTTTGCACATAAACACTATCATAAGAATTTTTCTCAACTCCATAAAAGAAAAATAATGTGAATCACACCTGCTATACAATTTATCTGTTGTATATGTGTGTATGTCTAGAAAGAGAGAGATCTGAAGTAGAGGTCTGTGTAAGCTTGAAAACTTCTTTCAACCACAGAAGTCAATCAAATAAAAGATATTACCTCACCCTTGTGTGTGTGTCTCTCTCTCTCCACACGCAAACAAACACACACTCAATGTGTGTACACGAGCATCTGTGTGCACGAGTGCCTGTGCAAGCTAACTTTATATTCATGCCAGCTGGAAACTTCTTCTCTGGAATTTGTGATTAAAGCCCTGATCCTCCTCATGAGAAATCCATTGGATTTGAGTTTGGAGAGATGTATAAAACTGTAGCCAATGAAAGCTTATGCCCAAATAAATGTGTTAGTCTCTAAGGTGCCACAAGTATTCCTCTTTCTTTCTGAGGATACAGCCTAACACGGCTGCTGCTCTGAATGTTTTGTGTGTATGTGTGTTTGCATGACATTTTTCTACTGTATTGTGTGGCTGTTTCCTTCTCATTTTAATGAAATCCCCAGCAATGATGCATGTCGACGAAAACTTGTAATAATTCATTTTTGACCATCTTATTTTCTGGTTGCTGATATAATAAAAAAGTGGAACCATATGGATGAAACAAAAGGTAACAGAAATCCTACAAACCATGATTAATGCCTCTTACACATCATCCATATACCAATTAGCACACCATGTTTCACAGCATGCAGCCTCATAAAAATAAACCTTCCACAATGTTGTTGACAAGGTAGTTTCATCTGTAGTTGACAGATGAAAACTGAGAGCCTCCGTCCCACAAAAGAGTGGTTATCTGCTTGGATTTCTGACTGAGCTTTGAAAACTTTGGAAAATCCAGCTTCCAAGCAAGCTCCTTTTCTATTATACCATGCTATGTTTGCAATTTCACTCTTGCAATTACAAGTGAGCCTATGGGGTGAATGGCACTTGGCTTACAAGCTTTGAGGGGCTTATTTGCAGACATCGAAACTCTAGTGCGCAGCTTGCTGCAATTCTGTTTCTTAATGGCATGTCACAGAGGTATAGCCTGGGGCTATAGAAATCTGTGGACATGGAAAATCTGTGAATTCTGAGGATTTATGGTCTTCACAAAGATTTCCTGAAGATTTTATTGCATTTTCCAGAATGTAAGCTTTTATTTTCAGAAAGCAAAATTTCTACAGCTAACCAGCTGAAACAACCGAGAATGTGGACTTCAGAAAGAATAAATATCAAAGTAATGTTTTAAATACATTGGGTTCGAACCTGCAATTTTTACTCACTCCTTGCTGAGGGAAAAACTTCCCCTAGTATTAATGGGAGTTTGCTTGAATGGTCCCTGAAAGATTTACCCCAGTGGGCCAAAATCCACAAATATGACAGTCATATCTGTCTCTGCCTTAAATCCATTTATCACAAATGGCTAGAATGTGACATCAGGCACAAGCTTGAGCAAGAGGTGATATGAAGCATCAATCCCAGAGTAGTCTCTGGAGATATCATGACTCAGAATCACATTTCTGTCACAATTCTTCCCTTCCTTCCCACTTGCTCTAGGGAATTAATACTTTGCTGATGGCCTATAGCTGCAGAAAATTACAATCCTCCCTCATCTCAGCTACACTAGCCAGCAAGTGCATGGATGTGGGGGTGGGGAGGTGAGACGAAGGCACAGCATATTTTTTGCTTCTCCCCACACAACCTTTCTAACTCAGAGAGTAAAAGTAGCCGGTGAAAGGAGAGAGTAGCACCTGTGCTGATAGCATAAAGGAATCATTAAGAGTATATGATAATTCCCCTACTAGAGAGCTGCCGGGGAAGAGGAATCAGAGCCAGAAATTTAGTCATACAGGTAACAGAGGTCAGAGTAAGAATAAACTGCTGCAAAATGGTGAAAGGGGGAGAAACAAGTGCATAAGAAATGTTCACATAATGGTGGCTACCAAGCATTTTGTGAAAAATATGCATCCTGATAAAGCTGGTCGGGCATCATTTTTAATTGACAAGTGCCAATTTGTTGGAAGCAAAACTGTTTGTGAAACGATGGAGTTAGATGAATTTCTCGACTCAAAAAACGCAGAGAAAAAAGTTTTGAAATTGTTGACACATTTCATTTTGACATTTTCAAAATGAAAAATTCCAGTTTTCCCATTCAAAGCAATGGTTTGTTGAGAAATTTAAACTCCTCAGTCTGAAAAACAGGTTTGGATTCGTGAAACTTTTAATAATAGAAACAAAATGTTTAAAAGTTGGGTTTTGATTTGCCAATATTTGAGACGGACTTCTAATCTCAATTTCAGATGGAAAAAGTTGCATACTCTGGACAATATGTGCAGAATGAGAAAACAGCTCTGCATTATGCCCAGCTGTACATCCCAGAATCCTATTTCAGTGGGATATATATTTTTCAGTATCAAAACTATGGCAGCAATGCAGTTATTGTAGAGACACCATGGTACTGGAGAGAAAGAAGATGAAGAAATCTGGACCAAATTATCTCATTGGCTAGGTCTGCACAGCTCCCTCTCACTTCAAAGGAATCTACCTGAACAGAGGGCAGAGTTTGTCATTGGAATCAGCTTTAAAAATAACCATGACAGAGGCCTGGAAAAGCATCTGTGAAGCATTCATTAGACCAGCAATAGAGCACTGAGAGTGAATGGAGGTTACAGGGGAAGAATGGAACTGAAGCCAGTAGAATGATGGGAACAGAAGAGCTTGGATGGAAGGAAGACTATGAATGTCTATAGAAACAGTCTATAGAAATGTGGTGGAGGAAGAGCTGCTTTTACTTAAGGACCACACCTTTATCCTAGCTGCTTTTATTATGGACCACTGCTACATAAAGGGGAAGAGGAGATGACAAAGACTGTATGCTCTTTGGAGTGGGCAGAGTTGTTTCATAATGTGTTGTACAATTAGGGTGACCAGATGTCCCAATTTTATAGGGACAGTCCCAATTTTGGGGTCTTTTTCTTATATAGGTTCCTATTACCTCCCACTCTCATCCTGATTTTTCAAACTTGCTGTCTGGTCACTGTACGTACAATGTCTAGTGAAGTGGTGTTCTGATCCATGTATAGATGCTGCAACTAGGGATTTGAGGGGTCCTGCTGCACCCCCGGCTTGAAGTTTTCCCTCATATGTATGATTTACAGTTTTTCGTTCAATGGGTCTCAGCACCCCCAATACACAAATTGTTCCAGCACCCCTGGATCCATGTGTGAGGGTCCCTGTGTGTTACATTCATAGCATACAAACAGACTAGTTTGATTTAAAAAGGCTTTTTTAGGTAGCTTTGTGGTAGGCTGGTTTTTTCCATGCTGACTCTTATCATACAATTCCCTGCAGAGCCCCCTAGCCTGCAAGCAGGACCAGGAAAATCCTTGCAAATTAAAGTGACAGCCTACAATTCCCATACCCCATGTGATGCACTACAATACTACCACTATTATTAGCAGCCATTTCAAACTTGTGACACCAGTCAGGCCATAGCTGCCGAACAAACTGGGAGTGAGGAGTGGACGAGGAAGAGCCACCACTGGTAGAGGAACATGCAACAGGGAAGCATTAGAGGAACAAGAGGTGGGAAGACACAACAGATGGAGGAGGAAGATGAGCTGAAGGGTAAGGGGAGTCTGTTTTTATTTCTCCCTGCCAAAAAAAAAAGACCAAATACAAACATTGCATTTAACACAATTTGAATACACACATACTTTCCTACTATAGCTCTTCCCTGTAAACAACTGCTTTGGCTTTGATAAAAAACAGCAGGGAGGAACCAGCCAGAGACTCCAACTGGTAGCAGCAACTGCAGAGCAGCCAAAGCACAGACTGCTGTACTGGGGAGAAGAGGGTTAAATGGGACCCAGCCAAGTCTACATCACCCCCAAGCACCCCCACCCCCAGCTTTGTGGGAACTAGGACTCAGGCTGTGCTTTTTTTCCTACCAACAAACCTCTGCCACCTGGCCAATAACTCCAGCCAGTGAGAGCTTCTGCAGAAGCAGCCAAAGCAGGGACCTTTGGACACTTAGACCTTTCTACAGTTTTGACTGGACTTTCTCTGCCCCGTGTTGTCTCGCAGTTTGCTCCAACCCTTCCTCCTCCTCCTCCCTCACAGTCTCATTACCTTAGCTTCACTCCACAACTGGCTGTTCCTCTTCTTCCCTCCCCTGTTCCTCTTACATCCTCTTCCTTAAATGTCCCGTCTCCCTTCACTTTTTTCCCTATCTCCCTGATCCCCTCCTAACTATCTGAAAAATATGGAACTTCACATGACATTTGCTATCACATTTTGTATTCTTTTCCTTTCTAGCATCCTGGGGCTGTCTTGTCTCTCCAGATTGTACTGTGTGTCTGGGTCCCTTTGTGCTAGGAATTCTTGGTTGGTCTCTAGGCACTGCTGTAATAAACATGATTATTATTATTAATAATAATTTGTCACAGGCATTTTGTATGCTCATGAATGCAGACTTGATTGGGAGGTAGGAAAAATGTGGCTAGAAGACTACTTCACTGCTAATATATAATAAAAACAATAACATATAGCTCTATATGGCCCACACTACGGAACATTTTGAGACTCCTCCACATCTCCTCTGAAGTCTTCCACTGCCCACATAGATACATAGTTTTCCTTAACTATGTATTTTAGGGCCTCAGTCTCCCCATTACTCATGCTAAGTCATAACTTATTCCATGGCTAGTCCCATTGGGCTGAATTCTGTTCCTCTTGCATTGATTTCAGTGGAGCTACTCAAGGAGTAAGATGCTACTCAGTGTGAGCAAGCATCATGGAATCTGGTTCTTATGCTCTTTTGGAACATTTTGTTGCTTTAAAAGATTTCATATAAAGAAACTATTTTTTGTGAGAGAACTTGAATTCATGTTGAGCTTTCATGAAAGTGGATTTGGAAAAAAATGTGTTATGTACATCTGTACTATGCTTCATTCTGGTATCTGTTTTTATTTGGGAATTGACAATGAGACACAAGAAAGGGTTTGCTGATTGAAATGGATTAATTAGACAATATTGTATTGGACTGTATTGTTGAGGAAGCAATTTTGTTAGACCTCTGAATACTTCTTGTTTTTCTGTGCTGTAAAGTGGAGATTGCTTTTATTTATTTTTTTATGGTACCATAAAAAGTAAAAAAGGGAAAAAGAGCACTGATTAACAAAATCTTTTATTACACTCTGAGACTAATACAATGCAGCTGCCTCAAACATAAGAAAATATATTCAACAAGCAGTGGACAACTTTACCCCTGGTTCCTAGTGGTAGGACTTATTGAACTAGGAGGTTGTTTCTTTGTTTATTTTTATATAGATTCTTTCAAGAAGAATGTACACCACAGACCAAATGTTCATATGATGAGTGGGATCCTTGTATAGATGAGTTATATCGCTGCACGGCTGTCTGAATGACAAATGAGTCATTTCACTTTGGCTAATTGATCATGCTTTGTGTATTTGTTTATTAGCATGAAACCATTTGTTTCTGTTCTTATTTTGCATCTGTAGAAAAGTAAACCTGGCAACTGGTAAATTATATAACAGATCTCCTTTGAATCGTAATGATAGAGATGAACTGTTTAACATCATTTTGGGGATACGCTGGGTTGCACTTTCTTTCAGATACTTTTGTGTTCATATAAGTCCACTACAAAACGGATTTTAAAATGATGTGCTAGATGGTAACCTGTCCTAACATGGCTGCAAAAGGGAATCAGAAGAAGTAAGGCCAAGGACACGTTAGCGGGACTGTGGCAATGACTGCTTTCTAACCATCCGAGGAGTGAGGTTCACAAACAGCTTCACAATAGGAGTTGGGGGGGGGGGGGGGGGGCAAACAACTACATTTTTGAGAGCTGAATACATTTGAGTGCAGTTGTATGACAGGGTTGCTTGTGATGGTAGGGGATAGGGTCAGAAGCCCTGAGGCTCACTTCCAGTTTGTCTTGTGTTCCTATGTCTCATGCTTAGAGTGTTGGCCAGCCACAGTCAGGGATGAGGAAAGGATTTTTCCTCCCATTGTACTGCAGGCTATTGAAGGGTGAAATTCACCCATGCACAAGACACTGGGTTGCATGGACCTCTGCATATTTCTCCCCTTCTATATCTAAAACCATGAAGAGTGTTCACACTGCCCTTAATGCCCTGTTGTCTAGGTCTTTTCCTGGACTAGCTAGCAGCTAACACTGTCATTGAACTATTCTTCAAGATTCATTTTTCTGAGACAGTAGCCAGTAGGTAGTTTCCATCCTGTTTTAATATTGGTTTAGCCACCAGAAGAATTTTACCGTTTAATATTTGAAGATGTGTTTAATATTTTAAACAGTTAACATTTCCCCACCCTGATTTGTTAAATTTGTACTGAAACTGCCTGGAAACTGTGGAGCAGCCTGCATCTATGGATCTGTGGGAAGCTGGTATCAACAGCTATTTCTGATCTCATATACATATATACAAGCAGAAAGGGCTTTTCCTGAAGGCTTTCAGAACATTGCACAGAGCAAAACGGGGAAATCTTTTGTTATGTGACTTTGTGATTGATCCAGTGGGAAACAAATCCATGCCAAAGAGCCTAAAGGGTCAAATTGATCAGTAGAATAATGGACAGATTATTTTTGCTTTTCCAATTTTAACAAATGAAAATAATTAAAAATGGGGAAGTAGATAAATGACAAAATCTACTTGTAGTGATTTGTACTGGAGGGCTAAATGCTCTTCCCAGTTCTCTTTGTTCACTGAAAACAAAAGAACAAGTAAAAGGACTGTGAGCAGGGGGACCTGAGAGGATCCAATGGGGTTGGGATATAAGGACACCACTTCTCCACTCCTCTGACATTGCCTGAGTGGATGTGCAGCTGCTCCACTGAATAACAACAAGCATTGAGACGGGTTCAAGAATAGCAGCCATGTTCATCTGTATCCATAAAGAAAGCAAGGAATACTTGTAGCACCTTAGAGACTAACTAGTTTATTTAAGCATAAGCTTTTGTAAGCTATAGCTCACTTTGTCGGATGCATAGAATGGAACAGAATGCATTTATACACACAGAAAGAAAAAGGAAAGGAAAAAAAATTGTACATTAGCATACCAAATCTAAGGGGGCTGTTAAATGTAGGTCCATTATCACTAGGAGAAAAATACACCTTTTGAAATGGAGATCTGTTGTCAGTAACTCAGGAAATGCAATTAATTACTGTAATGAGAGAACCAATCTGAACTTCTGTTAAGCCCCTGGTTAATAGTGTCCAATTTGAAAATTAATTCCACGTTTCTCGTTGGAGTCTGTTTTGGAAGGTTTTCTGTTTCAAAACTGAAACCATCAAATCTTTAATGGAATGGCCAGGAAGCTTGAAGTGTTCTCCTACTGTTTTTTGAATGTTATGATTCCTGATGTCAGATTTGTGTCCATTTATTCTTTTGCATAGAGACTGGCCGGTTTGGCCAAAGTACATAGCAGAGGGGCATTGCTGGCACATATCACATTGGTCGATGTGCAGGTGAATGAGCCTCTGATGGTATGGCTGATGTGATCAGGTCCTATGATGGTGTCAGTTGAATGGATATGAGGACAGAGTTGGCATCGGGCTTTGTTACAAGGATAAGTACCTGGGTTAGTGTTTTTGTTGTGTGGTGTGCGGATGCTGGTGAGTATTTGTTTCAGGTTGGGGGGCTGTCTGTAAGCGAGGACTGGTCTGTCTCCCAAGATCTGTGAGAGTGTGGGATCATCTTTCGGGATAGGTTGTAGGTCTTTGATGATGCATTAAAGAGGCTTAAGTTGGGGGCTGAAGGTGACGGCTAATGGTGTTCTGACCAGTCCTCACTTACAGACAGCCCTCCAACCTGAAACAAATATTCACCAGGATCCGCACACCACACAACAAAAACACTAACCCAGGTACTTATCCTTGTAACAAAACCTGATGCCAACTCTGTCCTCATATCCATTCAACTGACACCATCATAGGACCTAATCACATCAGCCATACCATCAGAGACTCTTTCACCTGCACATCGACCAATGTGATATGTGCCAGCAATGCCCCTCTCCTAGGTACATTGGCCAAACCGGCCAGTCTCTACGCAAAAGAATAAATGGACACAAATCTGACATCAGGAATCATAACATTCAAAAACCAGTAGGAGAACACTTCAAGCTTCCTGGCCATTCCATTAAAGATTTGATGGTTTCAGTTTTGAAACAGAAAACCTTCCAAAACAGACTCCAACGAGAAACTTGGAATAATTTTTTCAAATTGGACGCTATTAACCAGGGGTTTAACAGAAGTTCAGATTGGTTCTCTCATTACAGTAATTAATTGCATTTCCTGAGTTACTGACAACAGATCTCCATTTCAAAAGGTGTATTTTTCTCCTAGTGATAATGGAACATCTACATTTAACAGCCCCCTTAGATTTGGTATGCTAATTTCCATTTTTTTTTCCTTTTCTTTTTCTTTCTGTGTGTATAAATGCATTTTACTTCTGTTCCATTCTATGCATCTGACGAAGTGAGCTATAGCTCACAAAAGCTTATGCTGAAATAAACTAGTCTCTAAGGTGCTACAAGTATTCCTCGCTCTCTTTACAAGCATTGAATTGTAGTATCAGTTGGTCACCCTGCATCCACCAGGGGAGGTTAGGAAAGGTGTGTTTAAGATTGTGGCTCTATGTAGTGATGGATCTATTGGCCAAACTCATACTAGGCCTGCCCCAGACCTACCCACAACCCCTGTCTCTGTTGCTATGGGGAGCAGGGCATCACTGTGTGCTGGGGGTCCGGAGTCTCTCCATTGTCTCTCCTTTCCTTTTCTCTCAGCATGCAGTGTATCTGTGGTAGGTTCACTGGGTTTAGGATCTCGCACACAGACAGAAAGGAAAGAGGGGATGTAGTGGCTTTGAATTGTTCTTCTCAGTCAGCCTCGAAAGGAGGCCATTCCGTCTCACTATGCCACTTGGCTATCAATAATCAATTGGCAGGGGATTAGCAAGGTATAGTAGCCATTAATGGTTTAGGCCACAGCTCCTTGGGGCAGGTGTAGATAATCAGCAATCATCCCAGTTCTCTCATTTGGGTAGATGGCAATGACCACCTGGCTCCAGGCCTCTAGGCAGTGCAGAGCAGTTAGCATTCTTTAGTCCAGCCTCTCTGGCTGGGGCAGACAGCAAACACTGTCAAGGTTTAGCCTTCTGGATATTTGGCAGATGGCAGCAAGATAGGGGCATCTGCCTCCTTCTCTGCCTCCAGTGCAAGTGAGCTGGAGGCCCTGCCTCCTATAATTCCTGCCCCAGCCCTCTGCTTCTGGCATTGGTGGCAGGTGTGGCTTGGCTTTGCCCACAAGGGTCAGGGAGTGGTTCCTCCTGATCAGTCTTGGAGGGAGGTCACTCCGCCTCACTATGGGGAGGTGAACAGCTGCCCTGAATATCTGCATTTCTAAGGAAAAAAGGATATTTCATAAATACTGAACTGTGGTTTCATTTTCAACCAATGTCCGCTTTCCTATATTGGATTCATTTCTAAAATCTATTAAACCATTTCAAAAGACTGAAATGTTAAATTAACAAGTTCTAGAGTTGTGTCAGCAACATGTAGCTTTTTCATTAAATAGATTTGCATTTAAATGACCCCTCATAGCTTTGGGGCACTAAGGCAACAATTATTTCATTATATTATTCCAGGAAGAACTAATAATAATTAGTGGGATGGAGTTCACTACTTTAAGTAGTTTTGAAGGAAACTATTAGGCCTGGAAAAGTTCTTCTATAGATAGCACTAGAGATTGTCTTCAGTATACATGTGCACCATTTACTAAATGGACAGCAGAAATGTAAAGTTCCTCACAATACTCCCCCAGTTTGCTAGAGCCTTGACACAGAGAAAAATATTCTTTGTTCTCTGTGAAGAGACTGAGAGCATAAACTGTCAATTAGGGACAGTTTAATTGTTTGTTGTTGCGGTCATCAGTCACTTAGGAGTGGGACTGAGACATTTAACCCACAAGACCACTGAACGGTCCTCAATTGTTGTTACTTTTAGTTAATTTCCCTCTTGAGCCAGATTCATGTCAGTGTTCTACAATACTGTTGATTGTATACCTCATATTTTCTCCAGAAGAACTGGTTTAATGCCAAAATATGAAAGTGTTATTGAACAGTTTCTCTGTTCTTTGACAGAAATTCAAGATTCTTTAAACTGAAATTCTGAAAACTCCAACCAGCAAATATTAAATATTTGAAAAGGGATTTTTCCTTTATTCTTAGTTTTATCTGAGCATGCACTTTACTGGAACTAGTATGATGATTAATCATATGTCTTGAGATGGGATTTGAAGGGAGTCAGAAATGTCCAGAAGGTGGGACAACATGGGAGAAAATGTTTCCCATTTTCATGAGACAAGAGAGTAGGCTGGATAATAGGAAAGGTTTCAGGAAAGGACCTTGAAAATTACAAGGAGAAATATTGCATTGGATTTTTAAGGGATTGGAAGCCATCGCAAATTCCTGAAGGCTGAGTTCTTCCATAAAGTCAAACACACAGCCCTAAGCAATTTAATTTCTTTCCATTTTTAGGAATCCATAAAGAGATGAACTACCATGGTTTTATCAAATCAAAGGTTACATTTTTAAAAACAATCCCTAAGTCAATCTCAGGAGATAAATTCAGAAGTACATTGGAGTCACTTTATATAAAAGTGTACACACACAGAGGAAGCATATATATATATATATACAAAATACTGACTATATGAAGAGTGGATGTTTCTCTTGTTTTGTTGACACTTCCATTCATATGGAAAATTCAGCAACAAGTTTTCATCTCTTCATGTTCTGTTACCTCTTGTAAAAGTCAATATGTTACTATTTTCTGTATGTCAGCTAAGACTGATTGGACTGCTGACTTTAAAGACAGGTCAGAAAGTCATTGTGAAATAAAACAACAACCTTTGCTAGAGCAGAACAATGATAAATGCCACACAACAAAAGATTTAGATGAATTTCAGAGAACTCACATGCAAAATGTTTAGACTGCGGAGTTTAGGTGAATGTTCTTTTAATCATATTTTTAAAACTTTGTACTATAAACATAGGGAGGGTGATAGTTTAACGCATCAGTTTCTCTTCTAAACTGCATCAGCTTAGCTATACCTTTAAAAACTGTGAGTCCTGTGTTGCGGGCTGTGCAGAGCTGCACCAAACATCTACTGGCACTCTGCAGAATGTCTCCCAGAACTCACAGCACAGATAGGGAGAGTGTGAATGTCAACACCCATTTCTAGGATACATTCCCTCTTCATGAAGGCCCAGTTCCGTGGGCTGGTGGAGGTGGGGATATAAGAACATAAGAATGGCCCTATTGGGTTTTTGATTACTACTAGCACAAATCATGCTCCTGTTGAATCAGCTGTAAAATTGCCATTGACCATACTGGGAAAAGGCTTGGGTTCAGATTTTTGCCATTTAATCAACAAGAAATTTTAAAGATCAGTCTCTTTACATCTTTGCTTATTTTGATCTTTCATGAGCTGCTCTGGCTGAGCTGCTGAGCAACCTTTGGAAAATGGAGAGAGTCTTTCTCTCATCAAGGAGAATCCCTACAATGGGGCATTTCCGGATGGACGGAGGAAAACAAAGAAGAAAAACAACAAGCTCCAAACATTCCTCCAAGAAGAAGAAAGAATAAAATTAATTAAATTATTTTAAAGCAGTTGTAAGAGGGGGTACCCCCAGCCTCTATGCTCTTGTGTACAAAGGCTGGGCCTCTTCTATGCCAGACCAACAAGTCCTTTTCCCCCCACACTCCCACCTTGCCAGTTGGGGTTCTTGGGGTTACCAATCGCTGCCACCAATCGGGTATACTGCCAAAACCTTGGAGGGGCCCCCGATCTTCCCCTAACCCTGACTTTGTACCCCTTCTCTGGGTTTTAAAGTCAGACACCGGAAAACTGCTTCTCTCCACCCTGACCAGCTGAAGGCAGACTTCCCTTAACCCTGTCTCTCTCAACCTGAGAGGCAGACACCTGAAAACTGCTTCCTCCCTCCCCCGTCTAACCTGACGGTAAGGAGAGACAGTCTTCACACTCCAGCTAGGCCCCTAGCTGCCCTGGTTCCTATTCCCTTCCCTTCCCCCTTCCCAGACTGGAAGCAGAGAAAAACCCTAAGGGAAATAAACCAGACGGTTTTATAACTAGAAAATTTAATAAAGAAAAAGGTTAAAGCAGAAATACAGACACTTTACATTTGGGGTTTCCCACCTTGGTCTGAAAAGGAAAGAACACCCCAAAAGGCACAGCTTATTAGAAGAATCCAATTTACTTACATCAGCTAAGTAGAAGTATCAGAAAAAGGTAGAGCCATCTTTATAGCCAAAGATGGTCTAAAACCCTTGCCAGCTACCTTGGCAAGCCTCCTGTCTCATGTGCAGCAAAGATGGAACTCTCCTGGCCCTGGCCTCCTCCCTGGAGACCAGCCAAGATGGAGCTCTCTGGCCCTGGCCTCCTCCCTGGAAGCCAGCCAAGATGGAACTGACCTGTTTTGCTCCTCCCTTCTTCATGGGCTCGAGGCTCTTCCCTCCCCCATGGCAGGGAAACTCCTACGTTACCTGTTTCAGATAACAAGCCCCACCCAGGCAAGGCACACTGTGTTAGATAACATAGTCCCACCCAGGCAAGACACCATTCACACTTATAACAGCAGTGTTTAATCTTTTCAAATGAACTGAAACCTGTTTCCACCCTCCTATCTCCGGTGATTTCTCTTTGATTAAAACCTCAATTGATTCTTTGTAGGCTTTTTTACCAAGACAGTAAAAAGCACTCATGAAAATGTCCAACTAGCTGATCTGTTAATCCACTACTCTACATTAATATCTAAATTACGTTACGGTATCTGTCCAGTACGACTATATAACATTATTTCTTCAATTTTCAATACACCTTCATATAATCACTGGTCCCTATGAAAAGCTTAGTGTGTCATTTCCTAAAACTAATTTGTCTTCTTTAAATCCCTTTTCAGTATTCTCTGAAATTAAGAGAAATAATATACATAAACAATTTACTTAACAATTTTATTTTGTCTTCTGTTGTTTTTTTTCCCTGATGTCTGGTTCCAACATTATTCACAATTTTAAGGGATTAATCAGGTTCTCTTCAAAGGTTTCAGTTGCTCTTAAATAGTTTAATCTCATCTATATTAAATATTTAAACTTCCAACATTTAATAATGATGAATAAAGTTAAGATTGGAGCAAAAAGTAAATTAAGAAAAGTTCTTTTATTTCAGCTGGTGATGGCCTAATGGTTTTAAAGAATTATTAAAACCATCATTCCAATATTTCTTTTTAGGTCTCAATGTTGCCACACTCTTGCTTTAAATATATTCCCTTTTTGTCTGCTTTGTACTACTCTTGCTGTACATTAGAGTTGGTGCTTGAAAGATCTTAATCCAGTCTTGTCTAGTTGCATACAGCACACTGCTTTTTATGTTGTCTTTTGGGAGACCTAAATTTGAAAGTGACCTCAGATCTTCTGATTTTTTTTTAGCTCAGCAGAGGATGGAAGATGAGGGATTAATTTGCCAAGCCCTGAGCTAGTCAAACCAATGGGATTCCTTCAGTGAACAAGTGCTAAACTATTTGGCCCAAAATTATTCATTTTGTGTTTTTTTTCTTTCCCCTGTTTTACCATTTCAATAAAAGGATGACAACAGCTAATTTTTGAATACAGCTAGCCCCAAAAGAGGTGCGTCTTCCTCTTTCAGTGAAATTAAGAGAGTCTTTCTGAACTGAACAGGCAACGCTATTTGCTCCCCACTGTTGAGATAATTGGACCTACACATTTACACTTATTGTGAGCTCAACTGTAAAAAGTATGTGAACGTTCATAATATGTCACAGTAACTTATAATTGACAAACATTACTGGGAAAAGGAACAAAAGGGAGATGGACAGAATTAGACTAAACACAATGACCTACTGATATAACTCAAGGACTGTGTTGATATCATGCTTAGTAAAAACAGAAGAAGTGGGACCAGTAATTAACGTACTAAAACAAATAATAAGGGAATGGACTGTTCTACCCATCACTCCCTTTTTGGGTCCTTAAAGAAAGAAAGAAACTTTGGGGATAAGCATAGAAGAACAGATGGAGGCTCTGGAGCAAGCTTCACTATCATGTCTGCCATCCCACAGTTTTCTGGGACCCAAGACTCTGTCTTCATAATCCCAAGAGAGATCCTGACCAGACTGGGCCAGAAAAAGAGAGACAGATGGCATTGTCACTTCTACCAGCACCAGCTAAATCCAAAACATGGCCTGAGATGAAAGGGGATTGACATTAAGAACAGAAGCAATGACAACCGCCATATGCACTGAATTTGTAATCTGCTGGGCAGTGTTCCCCCCGATTTTCCCCAGGCCCCGCAACCACTTCATAGAATCATAGAATATTAGGGTTGGAAGGGACCTCTGGAGGTCATCTAGTCCAACCCCCTGCTTAAAGCAGGACCAATCCCCAACTAAATCATTCCAGCCAGGGCTTTATCAAGCCTGACCTTAAAAACCTCTAAGGAAGGTGATTCTACCACCTCCCCAGGTAACCCATTCCAATGCTTGACCACCCTCCTAGTGAAAAAGTTTTTCCTAATATCCAATATAAACCTTCCCAACTGCAACTTGAGACCATTACTTCTTGTCCGGTCATCTGCTACCACTGAGAACAGTCTAGATCCATCCTCTTTATAACCCCCTTTCAGGTAGTTGAAAGCAGCTATCAAATCTCCCCTTAGTCTTCTCTTCTGTAGACTAAACAATCCCAGTTCTCTAAACCTCTCCTCATAAGTCATGCGCTCCAGGCCCCTAATCATTTTTGTTGCCCTCTTTCCAATTTTTCCACATCCTTCTTGTAGTGTGGGCCCCAAAATTGGACACAGTACTCCAGATGAGGCCTTCATCCCTTCCCACCCCACCTCTTCCCACACCCTCTCTTTCCTGCCCAGTTCTGCCTTCCCCTGTATCCCCCTCCCCCCCCAGAGCACACTGCACCCTCACTCTTCCCCTCCCCCCCAGCATCTCCTGATCCTGAGAAACAGTTGATCCATGGCAGGCAGTAGGCACTAGGAGGGAGGGAAGGTGTTGATTGTTGGGGCCTCTGGTGGGCAGGAGGCACTGCAGAGAGGGGGGCTTTTTTCCACAGATGCTCCAGCCCTGAGCACCCCCGGAGTTCGTGTGATGAGAACAGCAGCTCCAGCTCATCTCAACTAACTTATCTTTTGCCCAAATGGAAAATTATTACCATTTTTATACTATCTACGAGACTGCCAAACAAGGGGATTTTGTTTCCTTTGAAAACTCTCTCCAGCCAAACAGAAAGGGAACGAGAACTGTTGTCAAAATGAAAGCCTTACTGAATACTTTACATTTAAAATAGTTGAGCGGTTTTTATTTCTCTCCATCTTTAATAACAAGTTAAAGATGTTTTTAAAGGTGTGTTTGATACAGTACTAAGCAGGCTGGGGTTTCTGTATAACAAATCCTGCACCCTGTTTAATGTTGGACATGACTAAATTATATTAACACCTTTAGCCCATTTATTCCAACTGACCCAATATAACAGCACCCTTTACGGAGCTTAACATGACTCATCCTGTTCATTTCACCTCTGCAAGGAACCAGCAGCTGCAAAACTACAGCTAAGAAGAACAAACACATAGAAGCATTTAAAAGAATAAACTTTCCAGTTCAGATGATGTCATCCACACTGAAGTAATGCACTGGTGAGATGAAGCTATAGAGTACTGCCAAAGAATTGGTTTAAAATGTATCTTTAATTATTTTAAATGGATGTTGAAATGCTATGGTAATTTAAGATACTAACCGCTCCTATTAAACACATGGTTGTTTAGACAGTGCATTTCTGGAAAGGCAATATAAATTCACACTGGTAAACAAAGATATAGTGGGATTTAATTCAGATTTAGAATTGTGAATAGTCATTCCTCTGAGGGTCTCAAGACAGCTCCTTGAATGGCTTACTTTGACTCAAATTCTTTTCTGTGGTGATATAGAACTTAATGGAGATTACACACCTTTGTCCACAGACTGTTTAGTTTATCAATCATAAAACAAACACTACTCATCTGCACTTAAATGAAATTATTTTGCCCATCTTTAAACTGTATAATCACCTATGGTTCCATAAAACAGGACTCTCTACTGATTTTGAGAACAAGGATAGACTATCTTTGAATGTTATACTCTCTGGTGAAAGTTCTTCACAGAAGCCCATAAAGAAGAGACTGTAACCAAAATAATGGTTGTTCACTGTTTGTTGTTTTGTTTGGTTTTTAATTTTCCCCCTTTCTTTAGCAATAAAATTATTATAGTTCATTGTGATTGTTGTTCTTGTAATGGTGTCCACAAAGCCACAATAGAGAACCCCCTATGACTAATATAGTGGGAGTTACATCCCTGAATTAGCACTAAGAGACAGAGCTAGTAAGATTTTTTTTCTCTAGACTAGAAAATGTTGGTAACTTGGGAGAAATTACTTAGAACCACCCTTTCTACTTTCCACATCCTTCCCCACAAGTACACTCCTGTAGTGGAGGACAGATTGATAATCTCTGGTGTAAACCTCGGTCTTCTTTTCTTGACCTATTTTTTAAGGAGGACTATTGAACTGTGGATTAATCAAGATCCATACGGCATGTCTGAAAACAGAGCACAATGAAATCTGCCAAAACAGGGCTGAACTTGCTGTGATCCTTCTTTTCATCGCTCTTTAAAAGCTCTTCTAAGGATAATTCTAGAAGTGAGCACACTAAGCCACTCAAACCTATTCCTAGTGCTTTGTGAGTCCCACATTTCTTCAGCTCTGGGGAAAAGCAATAGATTGTGTTGCAGCTACTTACACTGTTTTAATCTATATCCCTGTTTATTCTACTGTCCCAAAATATAAAGTTACTGGGAATGTGCTCGTAGTTAAAGTCTTCATTTTGTTACCTTGATTTTTATCTATTCCTGAAGGATATCTATTTTCTCTATGGTTTCCTAACCTTGCTTCATATCTGATTAAATAGCTGCCCTACAGTTGGATCCTGCTCCAGTTGGAGTCAATGCCAAAACTTCCCATGACTTCACTGGTGCCCTAGTAGGCCTTGAATCAATAGTATACTGTTGTTCATGTTATTTCGCTCTCTTCTTGCTAATCACCAGAAGTCAGTCATGGGAAGGTATTATGGCCAAAATCCAGGCAAAACGGCAAATAACGCAAAAATCTGTAGGCCATAGGCAGCAATGGGAAGATTGTCCATGGTATGCCACTGTTCTATTGTGATTCTCGCCTTCCCTCATTTCTAAGAAGCTCGTGCAAAAAGATAAATTCTCTTAAAAAGTTCCCAAAATAAAAAGTTTGTTTCTACTTGCTTGGCAGGAGGAAGAAGCAGCTAATGTCTCCCTGCTGAAAGCATTAACTGATTGCATTGTTGCTTGAGCACAGCAGCTGTCCTTATACAGTTAGACTCCTAGTGGCAACAAAATTAAGGCAGTCTCCCCTCCTGTCAGGCAATAAAATGATTTTGTCAACTTCTTTATTTCTTATGAGAACTTCTCAGATTAAGAGGGAATCACAGGAGAGGGAGAAGACGTGGTCTTTTCGGTGACTGACCTTCTATAGCTGCATGAAGCTGCTCACATGGAATAAGTCCAAGTGATCATAATTACAGAGCCCCCTTTTTAATGTTCCCAAGGGAGGCAAAGAATAAAATAAACAAGAAAAACCTCAAATTCCAGTGTGCCCTGGGGAGAGATTTCCTTCCTGGTCCCAAATGTCCCACTTAGTTTAAATTTGTTCATGTGAGCGAGTGTTTTGTCTCATTTAAGCCCAAGATAATAAAGGCATTCCAAGTAATTGTTCATTGTTTTCTTGTATGCTATTAAGTGGATCCTGCCAGTATATCTGCGACAGAGTACGGTTATCCAGCAAGGCGGGAGAGGATGCTCCTGCATGTATTTAACTATTTCTTTTTCATTTCCTGAAGGAGTGCCCAGATGCTTTCTCATTGCTGCTCAATCTGAGAAGATCCCTACTAACCCTAAGGTGACTTTTCACTCCATTAATGTTGTGCTGTCCCTAAGCAGTCTATGGCTCAAAACTCAGATCTGTTGATTTTGTGCCTCTTTTGAGGATGCCATATACAGGGGCTGATTTGGACTTTGGTCACCCTTTGGATGGTGTAACCCTATCTTTGCATCTTCTCCTCCTGTGAGTCCCGTCAAAGTTTATCTAACAGGACAGCCTTGGAGTTTCCTTGTATAGAAGAACCTGCATATGGCACAGCCAACTCTACATCACCTTCTCTTAGCTCCCCATAGTCCAGGGTACATGTTTTAATGGGGATAAAAGGGCACATGGTCAGAGTGGAATACTCTTCAGTAATCCCCAGATGGTGAAGCAGCTGACCTAAATTAGGTTGGGAACCAGCCCCAGCAGTCCCACATGTTGCCCCAAGTATACCTGAAACCCTTTAAGGTGCACTAATGCTCTGTTCTGGCTCACTTGATGATCTGGGCCACTATCTCTATTTCTTTCTATTGCCTTTCATGTTAGGCCATATTTCAGGAAAGATGAGGACAAATTGGACAAAGTCCAGAGAAGAGCAATACAAATGATGAAAGCCCTAGAAAACATGACCTATGACGGAAGATTGAAAAACTTGGGTTTGTTTAGCCTGGAGAAGAGACGACTGAGAGCGTCCATGCTAACAGTTTTTGAACACATTCAAAGTTGTTACAAGTAGAAGGGAGAAAAATTGTTTTCCTTAACCTCTGATGATTGGACAAGAAGCAATGGGCTTAAATTGCAGCAAGGTTGGTTTAGGAAAAGCTTCCTGTCATGATAGTTAATCACTGGAATAAATTGCCTAGGGCGGTTGTGGAATCTCCATTATGGAGGTTTTTAAGAGCAGGTTAGACAAACACCTGTCAGGCATTGTCTAGATAATACTTATTCCTACCTTGAATGCAGGGAACTGAACTTGGTGACTTCTCAAGGCCCTTTCCAATTCTATGATTTGGTCCTTCACATAACACAACAACCAGGGGGTCACCCAATGAACTTAATAGGTAGCAGGTTTAAAACAAACATAAGGAAGAATTTTTTCATACACAGCACAGCCAACCTGTGGAACTGATTGCCAAGGGATGTTGTGAAGGCCGAAAGTATAACTTTAATATTTTAGAAGGTCTCTTTCTATAAGTCTTTAATATATAACTAAACTATTGTTGTATGTAAAGCAAATAAGGTTTTTAAAAGGTTTAAGAAACTTCATTTAAAATTAAATTAAAATACTGAGTCCCCCAGGATCGGTGGCCAGGACCCGGACAGTGTGAGTGCCACTGAAAATCAGCTCATGTGCCATCTTTGGCATGCGTGCCATAGGTTGCCTACTCCTGGTGTAAAGTATACACTCACAGTGTTAATATGGCTGTTACGAATTCTTTTAAAGAAGCTATTAAAAAAGCACCCAAGTGCTAGATAGCATATTTGATTGTATTTTTTATACTAGTGGAGTGTATTAATGGGGAAAAAAGTTATACCCTAGCATAAGTCTTTCAGTGGATATTATCATTATGTGCATTTCACATTATCACTAATTTTATATTCAGTGTATCAGGACCATTAATTCACATTTAGTTTCCAGCTGAATAAGCCAGATGGCTTAAGAAAATAAATGCCTATTTCTTTTTATAGGGTGAAGTTCATTTATAATTCCAGACTGAGAGAACTAAAGATGAGAATTAAAACCATGTTTGCTACATAAGATTTCCCAAAGATTAGCATTCATGCATATTGTGAACATATACAGTGCATTAAATAAGATTTGCGATTTCTCTTCAGCTAAAGACATTTTTTCTTAGCTCATTTTGATCTATTTAGCAGCTATGGCTTTAAGCTTTCCTTGTAGCATATACAAATTGGTGGAAGATTAGACATTGAGGTTACTGAATTAAAAGAGAATCATTATTTACAATTGTGGTTTGTAACACAAAATGTGTTTCTGGTGGCTCACAAAGGAATGTAAATAGAACTCCTTCAGGGTTGCATTAAGGAGTTTCATCCTGATCTTGAGTTATAGATAAATAGTGTGACCAGACAGCAAGTGTGAAAAATTGGAACGAGGGAGAGGGTAATAGCAATTTATATAAAAAAAAGGACCCAAAAAATTGGGAATGTCCCTATAAAATCAGGACATCTGGTCACCCCAAGATAAAAACTTTGTTACATTCAATGGGATTTCTGAAGCAGCAATATATCATGTTAACTAGTACACAAACTGACTGAAGATCTCAGGTCAACACAGCTAAGCAGTTAACATTTTGGCGAGGAGAAAGGAATTCAATAAAAAATCCAAATTCAAAAAGCAACATTCTGTCTATATCAATCTTCCTTTGGAAATTAACTAGCCTGTAGCTCTGGAAGACAGAGCTGGAGGAGAGGGGTGAAGTAGTTTATGTTGCCTATCTGCAACTGGTTTCCACTGAAGTCATTGAAACTTATGCCACTGACTTCAGTGAAAAGGATAGACCCCTTTGTTTTCTGTTACAGTGCAATTCATACCACTGAAGAGGGCCAGCTCAAAAGCTGTACACTACTTAAGACCCACTTTAGCATTCAAAATAACATGCAAGTAGGACTTAGTCCTCAGGGGGGCCATCTACCCAGCAGTGAATTTCATACTTAGACACCCTCCACCCACTCAGTTCTGCTAAGAACTGCAGGCATGGGGCCCTACGTCTGCACATAGCTTACTGAAGCAATGCCAACCTCAAGCATTTGAAATTCATAAGTCAGCCCTATAAAATGATGAATTTTTTCCCTAAATAATAAATGTGGGGTTCTTTTTATTCACTCTCTGATTTCTGAGCCTGAGAATGTCCTTGGGTCAACTTTTGTCTGCAATCCTAATGACTTGAAAGTACTTGAGAAACAAAAGCTGAGATTCTGATGCAGTCAATCTTTTGGGGTTTTTTTCCCCAGCAGTTGGAACTTTAACAAAAATTAAATATGATAAGACTCACAATCATTGTGAGCACTGGTGACACTGGTGTAGCAGGATTGGGATCCTAGTCAGTAATGTACTTCCTAGAATCCCCTAAACCCTGATTTTTTTGCTGAAAGAGAAATAAGATTTAAATTTAAATTTAAAAGTGATAGTTATAATAAGCAACCGAACATGAGTATCCCAGCTAACTAGGGCTGTGGACAGTCGCTATAAACAAAATGTCTCATAGCCCACCAACAGATTACCCTGATGGGACATGTGCCGAAGGTAACTAACCCCTGATTTAGTTCATGAAAGAAATGGTTAAGGAGTGACTTGATCACGGTTGAAATGTACCTACATAAGGAACACAAATTTGGTGATAGGAATTCTTCAATCTGAAAGATAAGGGTGTAGCAAGTTCTAATGGTTGAAGTTATACAAATTCAAATGAGAAATAAGGCTTTTTTTAAATGAGTAGGGGGTAATTAACTATTGGAACAACATTCCAGTGGCTGTGGTGTTTCCTAACACTGAAAATGTTGTAATCAAGATTGGATGTTTCTCTAAAAGTTACATTCTAGTTCAACCACAGCTACTGGGCATCGAGAAGGAATTAATTCAAGGAAGTCCTACAGCCTATGTTATGCAGAAGATTAAAGTAGAAGATCATAGTGGTCCCTTCTGGCCTAAAAATCTAGGTTCCCGCATAGTTTCATCTCAATGTGCTAACACATTTTAAAACTCCTAATTGCTTTGTCTTCCTAGGATTTGCCTCATGTAGTTACCATGTTAGCTAACATGAGTCAAGAACACAACTGTTTTCCTAGTAAAGACAAGGCTATTTTCTGAAGAGTTTAGATGTCAGTTTAAGTTTGTACAGTGAAATGCACTATATAAATCTTTATTAAGCAGAACAGTTGGAGAATATTGACTGTGCCTGTAGCCCATTAAACACAAAATGTTCTCTGTAAAATAAAGTCTAGTTTAATAACCGGTAATTATTAATTTCCCTTCTTTTCATGCATTAATCTTTGAGAAATAATCAAATGTGTAAAATGTAGTTTAATTTAACAAAAGTTCAGTTGAATTAAAATCCATAAATAAGTCTTGGAAAATTAATCCAGCAATTTAAAGCCTCCTCAGTTTAACCTTTGTAGTGCTCAGTTAGGAACAAAAGATAAGTATTAGCAGCCAAAGTGTGATTCACAGGCCAAATATAATTGTGAAAAATGGCTTGCTGTCATCTTCATCTTTAATAGGCCTACAGAGACTACAGGTTCCAGCATTCCATACTACATCTTAATCTGAACACAGCTCCTGCAACATCACATGTTAAGACTTCTGTTATCTCTGTTTGTCTTAAGCTGGAATATTGAATGCTGGGACTAGAGCTGCTTGGAAAGAACAAACTTTGAAGAAATCATTTTCCAGAGCAAAAAATGTCTTTCTGTTAAAATCTAAAAGCTCTGTAAAATCAGGCTGATTTTGTTGATTTTTTTGAGCAAAAAAGGGGTAAAATAGTTCTGCCATTTTCAAAAAGTCCTTATTTGACACTTTTGGAATGAACCATTTCAATTTTTCATTTTCATTTCTAAATGAGTTCATTTTAATGGGAAGTCAAAATTAAAACAAAAAGTTTAGCTCAACCAAAACAATATTTCCCTCCAAAATTTTCTTTCATGGATTATTTTGAAATTTTCAGGTTTTGTTTCTAATTGGAATGAAAACATTTTTAAATCTTGTGCATTAAACTTTTGTTCTCCTCACAACTGTAGCTGAGACATAATTATTTTGGCAGGTGGCAGCTCTATAAAAAAGACAAGAGAAGCTACAGCCCTGCCTGAGAGTTTCCACAAATTACTTGCAGCGCTTTGAGGCTTAGTAAATTGCCTTTATGAAGTCTTTGATTGGATGATCTTTGGATGTCACTGTGTAGTTAAACCCCCAAAGAAGTGTCTGATAAAGCAAAGACTCCTGTGGCACTTTAAAGACTAACTAAAGTATTGAAGCATAAGCTTTCGTGGGCTAATACGACAAAGTGTGTATTAGCCCACAAAAGCTTATGCTTCAATACTTTACTTAGTTTTTAAGGTGCCACAGGACTCTGTCACTTCTGCAGTTCCAGACTAACATGGCTACCTCTCTGATTCTTGATAAAGCAAGCAGCTCTGATAAAGTAGTGCATGTCTTACATACAAATGGGAAAACTCTCCTCTCAGGTCCCCGTGGCAAATTTTGACTCCAATATTCTATTCAACTAGAATATGCAGGGTCCATGTGCTGTGAATGTGAACTCTGTGAAATGAAGGAGAGCAGAATATTGGAGGGTCTGGGATTGGAAGCCTAAGGACGAGAGAGTAGCATTTTGTCCACAGTAAGTAATGAGCAATATCTTATTAAACATCAGGGACTGCATTGGAATTGTGGTTTAACAATGATGATGTAATTGGGCCCTGGATATTTATTTATTTTAAATGCCAAACTAACTACCATAATAGCTTGGAGAACCTATGAATCAACAAGGCTTGGCAGTTTTATTTTGTTTGTGAGCTACCACATAGTGACCAAACCATAGTTAATGTCTTTAATTTAAAATTAAAAAAAAATCCAACTGGTGGGCTGGCATAATGATAAGCAACAGACTGTGGTTTTATCTCATACTTGTCATTTAGTATTTTTATTAAAATGCTTTACAGACAAGAGTTTTATAGAGCAGGGCATGTTACCATTTTTTACTTCCTCACAGTGACTCGTATGTCAAAGAGCCAGTGATGTATTTATAGAACAAAATCTTTCAGGAGCTGGGAAAAACAAAAGTTTTATGTTTGGAAATGATTAGGAATCCATACTTATGAGTGTAGTACCATAGATAAATTAGATAAATTATTATGGTGGGCCTTAGATACAAATGTCTGCTTCTGTACACTGCCTAATATTTCAGAATCACTTTGATTTTCCTTCTCTGAGAGAGAGAGATGATGAATAATTTACCCATCTCTTGACTATGTTCTGCTTCTGAAATAAGGATTTTTAGTTATTAACTCTTTTTATTTTATTTTTCTAAGCATTCTCAATCTCTCTGTGCATGAACAATATAAAGATTGTGTAGCTTAAGTATTTCAAACCTCAATAACAGGAAGGTCCTTTTTGGAATATTCTAATCAAACTACCCTGTATTCAAATCGCTGTCTCTTAGTGAGATCAAACCTGCTGTTTTCAGGCTATATGGTTACATAAAAATGAGGTTGCAACAAAATGATTTTGTAAAGAGACAATAAATAAGCTAAGGTAAATCTGAAAATCATACTGTTCTATTTAGAAGAGTAGGAACATTTGAAATTCATCAGTTAGTGGAATAAACAGCAACTGCAAATCTTTTATGGTCAAGGTTACCTAGTGCACTTGAGTAGGGTCTATATAGATCAATTAATGTGCAAAACATTCGTGCTTTTAGAAATCACAAACCCCATTATGCACATCCACCCATTGTGTACACACTCCTAGGTCCCTTTGGAAAAGATACTTTGGCTCCTTAATCATGTAGCTGCTTTCAAAAATTACACCCTTTCTCTAATCTTTTGTTCTTTGTCATTGAAGGGTAAGTGCAATTAACAGCTCAGTTCCACAGTATCACCTTCAGATTCCATCTATCACTGCTAGAAGAGTAGAATGGACCAATTTTTACTCAATTGTATAAGCTGCAATAATTACACTGTACATGCTCCACATACTGGGAGCATTTCAGATGTTTGTATACATATTTATAAATAGAGCATCAATATCCTGAAAGTGGAGGGCAACACAGACTGGCAGGAAGAAGTTGGTCATAAAACGGAATTTCTGTCTGGAAAGAAATTCTGATGTTTTGAAGAGTCCTTTTCTCCCAAATCCAGATGAAAAAGTCAATAATTCTAAATTTAGTTTGCGATGAAAATTTCAAACTATTTTGTTTCAGAACCATCAAAAATACCTTATTAAAATGTTTCATTTTGATAATGCAAAATAGAATGTATTCAATAGTATATCTTATAAACTAAATATCGACTACAATATATGGTATAATATTATACTAAATTAACTAAAAGTTACAAAAGGGAAAAACAAAAGTCAAAATAAAACAGGAATGTCATAACAAAAAAACCCCAACAACATTGAAATGAAATACTCCACTTTGATAGAAATTGTTTCAATTTTTTCCTGCCAAATTTAACTGAAATTGACACATTGCCATAAAATGTTTCAATTTTAATTAAAACAGTTCTGACAAAAAAATCTGAACCATCTCTAGCAGGAACATTGTGTGGGCAACTGAAAAAATATATATTATTTTACATTCAATTTCAGTAGTCTATAGGAAAGTGGCATCTGTAATAGCACTCTCTGAGTCACTGTAGTTAATATACAATAGCAACTAATATTTCTATGCACCTCTTTTGACCTTGAGTAAGAAAAAGTGTTGTTATGAAATCCCTCTCAGTAAGACTCTGTTCTTCCAGGCAAGTTCACAGAATCAAATAATGGTTGAGCTGATAAATTTCAAAATGTTCAGGTCTGATCATCTCTCTCTCTCTCTCACACACACAAGCAGAATAAACACTAGAGGTTGCTAGCTGAACTGGAATTATTTTACACCAAGGCACATTATTCTTTGTCTTCTCCTAGGGCTTCAACAAAGGATCTGCCTCATTGGTATTTTTGTGTATTCGTTGTAACATTTTATTACATAATATGCTGTATATTTTGGATGTACGCATTCCTTAAAATCCGTCAGGAACTACCATCTACTTCTCAGGGTGCCTTGCAGGTGCAGAAATTCCCGTTGTCTTTCAGAGCAGAATGGTGGATGTTTGAGACCTCAACGTTTTTATACTTTTGCAAGTAGTTTCTTTGAGTGGTTTTCTCTCTTTTATCTTGCTATGTACAGTGCTACCAATAAAACATGCATGTTTCATTATACAATAACGTAAATTCTGTGTGGAAATCATTATTCCATAATGGGCATCAAGCCTAGAATAAGAGAGAAACATGCAGTGATCTGGTTGTTATTTTTTAAAAACTTTTACACCTTTACTTTGAGGGGTTGGAATGACAATTTCAAATGAGATCATGAAGTATCCTAAGAGTTTCCCCCCTAGACACTATTAGATTTCTGCCTCTACTTTTTATAGGCAGGGGTCATAGAAAATAACAATACTTTGCACTTACTAAACAAAACATATGAACAAAACATTTTTTGTAAAAAACATGCTTATTCAAGTTGATCAAAATATTTTATGAATTCGTGTTGAATTCACCAAATTTTTCTGGCTGGGGAAAAAAAATCCAAAAAACATGTAAAGGTTTTGATCAATAGAAGCTGGTCCAATAAAAGATATTACCTCACTCACCTTGTCTCTTTAATATCCTAGGAGCAACATGGTTAGTACAACAGTGGCTAGATTTCTGAAATGAAACATTTTTGGGGGTTTTAATTTGGAATTACTTTTAATCTTGAATTTTAATTTCATTTTATGTTTAAAAGGTTAAAAAACCCTCAAAAATGAATTTAAGATTTTTTTGTGACAAACTAAATGCACTGTGGAGAACAGGCTCCTCAGGAAGTACCACCCAAAACATCCAGAGTGACCACCCAAAAGTACCACCCAAAACATCCAGTATACTGTGGCCCTTTGATTGGCCAAGCACCAATTTAACACTGGAGGGTGCCTCAGTAAGCCCTTTTTAATAATTGGTGTTACATTATCTATCCTCAAGTCATTCGGCACAGAAGCTGATTTAAATGATAGATTACAGACCAAAGTTAGTAGTCCGGCAATTTCACATTTAAGTTCCTTCAGACCTCCTGGGTGAATACCATCGGATCCTGGAGATTTATTACTATTTAGTTTATCAATTTGTTCCAAAATCTCCTCTAATGACTCCTCAATCTGGGACAGTTCCTCAGATTTGTCACCTAAAACGAATGGGTCAGGTTTGGGAATCTCCCTCACATCCTTAGCTGTGATGCCCCATGAAAATAATTCATTTAGTTTTTCTGCAATGGCCTCATCGTCCTTGAGTGCTCTTTTAGCATCTCAGTCATCCAGGGTCTCCACTGGTTGTTTAGCAGGCTGCTTGCTTCTGATAGAATTAATTTTTTTTTGCTCTTACTTTTTGAGTCTTTAGCTAATTGTTCTTCATTTTTTATTTTTCATTTTTTATTTTTTTAGATCTTCCTCATTATATTTTTGCACTTCATTTGCCAGAGTTTATGCTCCTTTCTATTTTCCTCACTAGGATTTAACTTCCACTTTTTAAAGGATGCTTTTTTTTTGTCTTCACTGCTTTTTTTACTTTGTTGTTTAGCCATGGTGACACTTTTTTGGTTCTCTTACTTTTTTTTTTTAATTTGGGGTATACATTTAAATTAAGCCTCTAATATTGTGTCTTTAAAAAGTTTCCATGCAGCTTGCAGGGATCTCACTTTGGGCACTCGACCTTTTAATTTCTGTTTAACTAACTTCCTCATTTATGTGTAGTCCCCCTTTTTGAATTAAATGCTCTATGTTGGACTGCTGTGGTGTTTTACTCACCACAGAGATGTTATATTTAAATATATTATAGTCACTATTACCAAGTGGTCTAGCTATATTCACCTCTTGGACCAGATCCACTTAGGACTCAATCAAGAATTGCCTCTCAATTTGTGGAGAGATGCTCCAAGAATTAGTCATTTAAGGTGTCAAGAAACTTTATCTCTGTGTCCCATCCTGAGGTGACATGTACCCAGTCAATATGGGGATTGATGAAAACCTCCATTATTATTGATTTTTTTTTATTTACATAGCCTTGCTAATCTCCCTGAACATTTCACAGTCACTATCACCATCCTGGTCAGGTGGTTGGTAATATATCCCTACTCCTATCTGATTATTAGAGCATGGAATTACTATGTATAGAGGTTCTATGATACAGTTTGGTTCATTTAAGATTTTTACTTCATTTGATTCTATGCTTTCTTTCATATATAGTGCCACTCCCCACCAGTATGACCTGTTCTGTCTTCTGATATCTTTTGTACCTTGGTATGACTGTGTCCCATTGATTATCCTCATTTCACCTCATGTCAAACACCCCCCCGCCCCCCGCAAAAAACAGTTGATCTAGGGTCCAGTTGGTTAGTTATGAGCACACTTGCTGGATCAGACCTCCTGAGCAAATTAGGAGGAAGAACTCATATTTTCTTCTGGTTCTGGGGTGCAGCTGTTACCCACACACCTTCTGGGTGTGGTGTTCTGTCCCTGTTATAAGTGCGAAGGGTGCCTTGCCTGGGTGGGACTATGTTATCTAACACAGTGTGCCTTGCCTGGGTGGGGCTTGTTATCTGAGACAGGTAACGTAGGAGTTTCCCTGCCATGGGGGAGGGAGGAGCCTCGAGCCCATGAAGAAGGGAGGAGCAAAACAGTCCGTTCCATCTTGGCTGGTCTCCAGGGAGGAGGCCAGGGCCAGGGGAGTTCCATCTTGGTTGTCCATGAGGCAGGGAGCTTGCCAGGCAACATGGGCAAGGGTCCAGGAGTGTGTCTCTAGCTATGGAGATAACTCAGCTTTTCTTCTCTTATACTTCTACTTAGCTAATGTGAGTATTACCATTTGATTTTTTTATTAAGCCGTGCCTTTTGGGGTGTTCTTTCCTTTTCAGAACAAAATGGGGAACCCCAAATGTAAAGTGTCTGTATCTCTGCTTTACCCTTTCCTTTATTAAATTTTCTAGTCATAAAACCGTCTGGTTTATTTCCCTTAGGGTTTTTCTCTGCTTCCAGTTGGGAAGGGGGAAGGGAAGGGAATAGGAACCAGGGCAGCTAGGGGCCTAGCTGGAGTGTGAAGACTGTCTCTCCTTACCGTCAGGTTAGACGGGGGAGGGAGGAAGCAGTCTCCAGGTGTCTGCCTCTCAGGTACAGAGAGACAGGTGTGGGGGAAGTCTGCCTTTAGCCGGGGAGGGTGAAGGACAGAAAGCAGCCTCCAGGTATCTGAATTTGAATCCCAGGAAGGGGTACAAAGTTAGGGTCTGGCTCTCAGGTTGAGAGAGACAGGGTTAAGGGAAGTCTGCCTTCAGCTGGTCAGGGTGAAGGGAAGCAGTCTTCAGGTGTCTGACTTTAAAACCCAGGGAGGGGGTACAAAGTCAGGGTTAGGGGAAGATCAGGGGCCCCTCCAAGGTTTTGGAAGTATACCCGATTGATGGCAGCGACTGGTGACCCCAAGAACTCCAGCTGGCAAGGTAGAGGTGTGGGGGAAAATGACTTGTTGGTCAAGCATAGAAGAGGCCCAGCCTTTGTACTCAGGAGCATAGAGGCTGGGGGTAACCCCTCTTACAGTCCCATCGAGTGGCACCAAGACCACTTAAAATGAGTCTGCTCTATAGCCTTAGCTAACACAGTGAGTTGGCTTTTAGCTCATCCGGTAGAGGGTTGTGCACTAAGCTCCAAAGGTTGGGCTGGAAATCCTGCCCAATGATGACCGGGGTCTATTGGCGTTACACAGGCATCTGGCTGCACCATGCATACACAGTGGCAGAGATAGGCACTTAGGGGAATTTTACTGCACAAAACTGAAGCACCAAGCAAGTTTGGGTACCTCCCAGGTTTTGTGAATCCTAGTGGGGTTGGAATCTGGGATTTAGGTGCCTACATCCTTTTGTGAATCTAGCCATAGGTGTCCTTACTCTCTCTGATGCTCTACCTACTATTCAACACACCCTCTCAATAAACCAGTCCAACCCATACAAAGCAACACTTATTCCCCTGTTACTTCTGGGGACTGTACATTTCTTTCCTTTACAAATCTACCTGGTCTTTCCACCACCCTGAAGATGGGGTGGGGGTTGTAGGGAGGACAGAGCTCAGCATCAGAAGCAAAGTCCAAGACTCACCTGGAAAAGCTTGAAGAATGAATAGCTATTTGATCCTTTTAGTTCAAAATGTCCCAGTGTCCCAGCTCATTCCCCACTTGAGATTGTGGGCTAAGTGTTAGCTCGCCTATAGTGATGTAGCAGGGGTTGAGCCATGTAGAGTCAGGAGCTTCTTTTCTTGGCGTCAGCTTTTGTCTAGTACTTTCTCTGCTAGAAGCAGGAATATAAAAATGTAGCACTAGCTCAGCCAGGAGGAAGACTTTCATCAGCTCATTTTTGTCAATAAAGAGAGGAGTCAATCACTCGTGGACTGCAGCTCTTTCCAGTGCTATACGTACCAGGCCAGTACAATCGCAGAATAAATCAATAACCACATTAATCAATATGCTGTAAAATGCTGATCTCAGTGGATAAATTGTACAGCTGTAAGAAGGCCTTCAAATAAATTTCAAACCCACTCAAACTTTGTAGGCTTTCAATTTACTAAGGATAGTGAGACGTGTGACAGATTCCTGTTGCACATATGCAGGCTCTTTAAAATCTCCAGGGTAGCCATGCTGCAGAATAACACAATTAAATCATACTAGCACCACCTAAAATGTCTACTTCATGGCACATTGAATGCCCCAGGAAATATCCTTTAGCTGATACCTGTCAGCACAGAAAATTGTCATGAGGCGATGACTCTGGAAGAAAGGCCAGGACGAATGCAGAGGAGCGTGTAGACTAGCGGATGCGCGACTGAAATCTGGGCAGCACAGGATGGAGAAAATACTATATTTTAAAATCTATTTATTATTCAGACATTGGGGTTTCATGGATGTAAATAAGGGTAGATTTGCAAATCTAATTGCCACAAATGCTACCATGTGCCTAGGGCAGGCTGGGATAGTTGATACACCAGACACTTTCTGAGTTCTGATTGATTGAGTGAACTTTAGGGGTATGTCGATACTGCAGCTGTGCGGGAAGGGGAGGTGGCTTGCCAGCAGAAGTAGATAAACAGATGCCAGTTCTGCTAAATCTAGCACACTAGAGGTAGTCGCACGTCTATGGGAGCCTGGGGACCACAAGCTAGTCACCCATATACAAGCCCACCTGACCTTTGGGTATGTACTTGGATTGCTAACCTGAGTCAGTGCCCCTCACCTCCCATCACTGCTGCTAGCTCAAGCAGAGATAGCATGTGTCCATCTACCTGCGTTGGGAAACACACTCACAGCTGCTGTCTCGGCATACCCTAGAAGCAGGAGGTGACTGGAAAGAATATTAACATTGAAGAGAAACGCAACTAAAAATCCTCAGATGAAAGGCACTATGTAACCACAAAATGTTATTTTCTCAGCTTTAATAATAATTACTAATGATTATCTAATCCATAAAACAAATCATTTTTTCTTGGTGGGAAGGCCATGGAGAAAATACTATGTTTTTAAATCTGTTATTCAGTATTTGTAGTTTAAAATTCAAACTGTTTCTTTTTTTTTTTTTTTTTTGTTAGGCAAATTGGATAGTGTTGATTATGTTCCCAGAGTGAAACCTTAATGTTTCTGATCAGGTTTCTGTCTAGGAGATAAGAGTGCTTTTGAAGTCACTTTGGGGTACTTGGTATTTCTTAGAGTGAAATCCACTCCATCTGTCTGTACATCTCACTCCAGCTTTTAACAGGCATTTAGATAGGCATCTAATCAGATTGTTAAAAGCACGATATGCCTAATGCCCATTGAAATTAATGGGTGTTAGACACCTAGTTACTTCCTAAATTCCTGCTAGGCACCTTTAAAAATCTGGGTCTGGACACCTCACTATCTTTTAATATACGTATCCATCTTCACAATGCCACTGGAAGTAGAGTAGCTCTACTATTCTCATTTCAAAGAGACTAAGCCACTTGCCCAGAGTCACAGAGAATGTTTGTGAAATAGCAGGAACTGACACTCCCCACCCGTCTCCTTCAGCCCATCCTAAAGTGCTAACTACTGGGCCATTTTTGCTATCCAACCCAATAAAGCCCTACCTGTGCTCTATCTGCGTAGAGCGCAGAGATGTTGCAAGCCACCCCACAATCTGGAGACAATGAACAGAGCTGCTGTGAGCCCTTTCCCAGCTTCCTCACACCTGGTATTCAATTGTAGCCCTTTTGCCTTCATTCACCAAACAGAATGGACACAAAGACCGTTTCTGTGGTACAAATGTACTGACACACATTAGTGGTCACTGCTCTATTCTCCTGTCACCATCTTGTGAAGGACTTAAGCATTGTGGAGGGCCTAGTGGTGTTCCTTTATAGCCCTGTGGATCTCAGAGTTATTGCTACAAAATAATTTCCTTTGTAAAGAAACATATTGGCATATGAAAGGGCAGATTAAGTAAAGAAAAGATACATAATATTATAACATGACATTCATTCTAATTGCTACCTCAGACATATTTTCAAGTACTAAAGTGGTAGGAATTTACAAAGAAAAGCAGCTCATATTAGAAAACCAAATGATTGAGGACTGTGGAGAGGCTTTCATTTTAGCATTCTGTCAAAATGTCCAAGTGACCTTTTCTATATGGGAAATTTCTCCAAGAAAGACTTTTTATGAACCATTTAATAACACTGTTTTTTTTCTCTCCTGCTTTTAGGATTAGATAATGGTCATTGTGAGAGAAATGCCAAGTCCCTGTGTATAGTCTGAAGATGAAATGGGGCACATTTTAATTATATGCTGATGTTTTGTAAGCTTGCTTGAATTTTCTGAAAAAAATCATATTTTTATGCAGCCTTTGGCCATTTTCTATATTTTTTGCCCGTGTCAGAGAAAGCTAAGTGGCAGAACTCCAGTAATACACACTCAGTACTAGACGGAAGGATTTAGACGTTATATCATTGCAATGGTAGATTTTGGACTACTTTAAAAAAAATGATGCCAAAAAGAAAGGTGCAGTGTATGTTTCCACACTATCTGCACTTTGCTCTCATATGCGTCCTTTTTGAATCAATGTATAGGTCATTGGTCTGATAATTTTATTATATGTTAATCCACATTTACGCAAAGGCCAATATTTTCAAAACTGGCTGCATAAAACTAAGTCTTTAAATTCAATTTTAGGCACTAATGTAAAAGTGGTCTGATTTCCTGGGCAACATGTATGGGACTTATGAGTGCTGGATACCTCAGAAAGCCAGACCTCTGACTATGCATTCACATTTGAAAATACTGGCCCAGACGATACTAAAATATTCTCCCCAAAAGGCCAAATACCGCCTTCGAAAACACCATGCATCCTCTACTGAAGCCAAAGGAGCTGCATGAAGCAGCTGAAAATCCATCCCGCTGTGATCTTGTTTTCATGTTTGTAATCTCAGCTGATATCAAAAACATACTAGCAGGAACAGAGTGAAGCTATAGGATCAGCTCGTTAGTTCATTAGGGAAAAAGGCACATTCTTGCCTCAGCCGTGCAGAGCAGTTGGAGCACGTCCTACTGGGCATTCATCATCAACACACAGGTCATTTTAGCTGTTGTATGTTCCAGAAGAGGAGGGGAAGACTTGTCTGTGGGGGGAAGGAAGCCTTCTGTCGATGTGAGTGGCCAACAATCCCCCAGCATACAACGCCATGACAGTCAATCAGAGATGGTGCCCTGAGGCCTGCCAGATGGACAAGTAAACCTCGAGCAAACCAGACCCCCAGGAAAGCCAAGTGTGTCGTACATACTCAGATATGCCAACAGCAAAAGATGTTAGAAGAAACGCTGTGGCATATAGGCATTGACAGGAGAGAGGCAGGAGAATGCCCAGGAAGGGTGCCAAGTGTCAGCAATATAAATATGCAGCTGTATCCCACGGAGGGCAGGTCAGCACAAGATATTGGTATAGCTGGAACCCACAATAGCAGTGTAAGAGATGGCCCAGTATGTATGTCGCACCCAACCAATATTCTGTACAGGCACTAGAAAAAGACAATATAGAGGGTATTATGGGGCCTTGGAGAAGTGACTTGTTCCAGATAAAGAATATGGTGAGATGAATGGGATTCTTCAAATCCAAACATTAGTGCGGGAGCAAGGAATCAAGACTCAAAAACATACACAGGCTGCTGGAACTTGCATCATTATGTTTCACATACATAATTCCCAAGACCTTCAAGTGAACGTGTCTCATAGCTATGGATTTCTGTCATACCTCAAACATATTCAATCCCAGTCTCTGCTGACCATGACACACTCCCACCTGTGACCATGATGCAGTCAGAATTTGTACTTTTCTGAGAGTCATCACAGGACTGCCACACTACTCTCGCCACTTGGACCCCAATCCCTAGTGCAAATGGAAGGAGTGAATATGCATGTAAGGGATCATTCTGCGATCTGCTGTGTTGATAAAAGGGTGTTTTCTGCCCAACAAGAAATAAGATATTAATAAAATCCTTCTTTGATGTTAGAACATTGAATAGGTAAGTGTGGTTTCAGGTTTCAAATAAAGTTATTGCTGGTGACTGCTTTTGTAACAAACACCATTAATTTTTTTTTACCATTTATTAAAGAGACAGAATGAAAAGGAAACACAGATAAAGAATTTGAAATGTAAAATACTAAGTAAGACCTTCCTTTAATAGTATGTCTTATAACCTTTCCCTTTAATTGTAAACAATTGTTATAGGGAAAAACCCACTTTGACAGTCTTTTAAAGCTAGTTAAAGATGGTATTAATAGCCCTTTCAGTAGAGAAGAAAACAAGTCAGTATAGGTAGTCTTGAGCTGTTGCTGACATCCAACTTTGTTTCCTTTAAGACAATGCAAAACAAATTTATACAAAAGGGAAGGAAAAAGAACAGCAAAGATAGAAACAGGTCTGTCTCTGGTGCTTACTTTGCAACCTCGGTGCTGGGGAACATGGCCCCAGTAAGTTGTCTTATCAGTCACACCAAGATGTGGCAATTTTTTATTGGCATTGAGCTGCTTAAAGCATTGTCTTTCGAATTACAGAAACACAGCAGTTGTTACAAAGGTTGCCTTGGTCAGCTGGGCCAGACTCTAATTAGCTACAAGGCTGAGAAAGAAACTAAGAAAAAGGAGAAATAAGATCGGGAAGGAAAATGGCAATGACGGGTGAGAAGGGAGGCGGCGGGAACTTCAGGCTCGTGTCCTAGGTGTTACTTAGAATTTAGCTAGAGCCAGGGGAGGGGTGGCAATGTCATTTGGCTCCTCTGTGTTATGGTCTGGTAAGAGTGTCGTACAGTATCAGACCACTAAAATCCCAGTGGTGTTGTGGTAGATCCGGGGGTCCCAGGAGATGCGGAGAATGATGACAAAATTTCCTCCTTCCATTCAAACCTCCTTCTATTCCTTTCAATGACCACCTCCCCATATAATGATTGACACAAAGCAGTTTCAGGCTCTTCCCATTAAAATTAACAAATCAAAAGATTTTGATGATTTCACTATAAATATTTCCTCCCGGTTCTAGAATCATTGAGCTCGTTGTCATGCTAACCAGTGGTTTTACAAGGAGGTTTGAAAAACTCTCACAGTATTGCTAACCCCAGGCTTTCAAATATCAGGAGTCAGGACCCTAACAATCATGAGTTCAGCTTAAAAATCATGGATTTTTTTCTTAGAATTCCTTTGTCTTCTGGTTTCTGAGCCTTTAAGTTGCACTGACTGTACTTCACATGTTCAAGCTTCTCCCAAACCACGAGGGACCAAAATTGACTTTAAAAAAATGAAAGCTGCAATTCTCCTAGAATCTCTTTGTTTTAGCAGCTAGAGCTTCAATGAAAATGTCAAACATCAAAAGACTTGCAATAACATCCAGAGTTGGCAAAACTGCCCTTATCACTGGCCTAGTAATTTAAACAATCCAGTTTGTTCCAGGTTAGTTTTTCTCTCTATTTTTTTTTACTAACTTTCATAAACAATTTTTTTTAACAGGCTGAGTTGGACTTTTGACAGCTTAGAGAACAGGCCTCCTCAGAACAGATCCTCTCCATAGTGTTACACTGCAAAGGAAGGCCAGGGCTAAATAGAGAAAGATAAAACCACAGTAAGACACACAATATGATGGGTTGCCTCTGGAGTATAATTTTCTTTGTTATTGTATTACGGTCTTGCAGTATCAAGACAATAATTAAGGTTTCCTCTCAATATTGTTTTATAGAGTCTGTAACATAGTATCTCACCTTTATTTGGAAACTTTTTTTGTAAACATACCATGGGAAATTTTAACCAAATTTCAGCCACAAATTACTATATGTCTGAAGTGACCTCCAGTGTGTATTTTGTGTTACTATGTTGTTGATGTGTTAGCAAATTTGGGAAAAACCAGAACACAGGAAAAACAATTTTTTCTTCACTGTGAACATTTGCTGTCCCCTGCTTCTGATTAAGCAGTAACATTGTGACATCAGAGACAGTCAACCACTCATCACGCCATCCCTCCAGTTCATTGTTATTGTTGGGGAGAATGATTATTATGCTAGTTGTCGTGGCAGTGTTGTCTTTGATAACTGATTTACCTCAAATGACCAGAACATTATTACTAAGAAGAGTCATGGGAGGAGCTCTAAGGAAAGCATACTGGGTTTGGATAAGCACCTGCTGTGCTATTTTGAGCTTGTATTGTGGTAAGTTACACTGTTTCTTTTCAAAGGGTAAATGTATGTTAGAGTCATAGCATTTAAGGCCAGAAGGTCCCATCAGAACATCTACTTTGATCCACTGTATATCACAGGCCACCAACACCACCCACATGCTAAACCTAACAGACCAAAGTAGACCAAAGTATTGTAGCCCACAGAAGACTAGACTGTTATGCCGCAGGCAGAGAAGAGGAGGGACCAAGGTGCACAAGTTCCCAAGGCCCCCACAGTAGCTGGAGAGTAATTCACAGATAATCTTGGCAAATGACCCACAGCCACACATTGCATCCCACCCCCGCCAGGTCACTGCCAATCTGACCTGGGGGGAGATTCCTTCTTGACTCCACATATAGTGATCAGTTAGATCCTGAGCATGCAAGTAAGAACCAGGCAACATGAGAGAGAGCATGCTCAGAACCCTAGACTCCCCATTTAGTGTCCTATCTCTGGACATGGCCATCCCTGATGCTTCAAAGGAAGGAGACCAAAGAAACCCATCTGAAATGGGAAAAGTCATGGAAGTCCATGACTGCAGTGACCTCCATGACTAAATAGTAGCCTTATTCATGGCCAGTTTATATTCATTTGTTCTTGTGCTAACAGTGTCCTTTAGCTAAAGAGCTCTTCATCTGTCCTGGTTATTACCACTCTGATGTATTTGTAGAGAGCAACAATACACCCTTTCACCCTTCTTTTTGCTAGATTAAACAAGCCAATCTCTTCCAGTCTCATCTCAAAAATAGACCCTCCACCCCCCTGACTATGCTAGTAGCTCTTCCCTTCATCTGTTCCAGTTAGAATTCATCTTGCTTGAACGTGGGTGACCAGAACTATACACAGTATTCCAAATAAAGTCTTACCAGTGCCTTGTACAATGGCACTAATGCTTTTTTCTCTCTGCTGGAAATGCTTCACCTGATAACATCTGAGGATTGCATTTCCCTTTTTCACTGCGGTATCCAATTGATGACTCATAATCATGTTGTGATTGACCCCCATGCCCATGTCTCTCTCCGGTGTCACTTATTAATAGAAATAACTATTAGACTTCAAAAGCATGTCTCTGCACTTTGTACATTTGAATTTTATCCCATTTCTGTTACTTTAGTCTCCAGGAAGATCGGAATGATCTTGTGTCATATTCTGATCCTCTGTATTGGCTATGTCTCCCAACTTTGTCTCATCAACTAATTTCATTAGCACACTACTACTTTTTATGTCAAGGTCATTACTCAAAAAAACGGAATAAGATTTGTTCCAAGACTGATCCTTGAGGAACTCCACCAGTAACCTCTCTCCAGTCCTATAGTACACCTTTCAATACACTTTGCCTTTTCCCATTTTAGGCAATTCCTTATCCACTTTACAATTCTGTACTAATCCCCATCTTCTCAAATTATATTCTCACAAAGTACATTGTCATATGCTTTACTAAAGTTCAAGTGTATTAAATTTACTGCATTTCCAGTGTTATTTATTAATCAGTTATTTTAAAATCAGTTATTTTCTCACAGAACACCAGATTAGTCTGTCTGATCGATTTTTGATAAACCCACATTGCATTACATCCCTTTTACTGTTTACCTTCATTAATTTAAGTATTCTTTTCTTCACAATTTCTTCTAAAGCCTTGCATATAATTGCTGTCAGACTAATTGTACTGTACATACTGTAATTGCCTGGGTCACTTTTTTTCTCTTTCTTGAGTATAAGGCATCAGCTATTCTCCAGCCATATGGAACTACCTCTGAATAGATAGATGTATTAAAAATCCTTGCTACCATATTAACAATCTCATGTGCCAATTCTTTTAGTATTCTGGAGTGCAAATTATCTGATTCACCCCCAATTTGAGCACATTAAATTCTTTAAGTTGTCTTCCACCTCAGATGTGGTCATTTCCATTCTGTAGGCTCGCTTCTATCAGCTTTCCTGCCTTCCTGTGCCTGTTCCATATTATCATTCTTATTGAAAATCAAGGCAAACTATTCACTTAGGGTTTTGGTCATATCTAGGTTATCTTTAATCTCCTTGATCTGCACACTGTAAAGTTTTATTTTTTTTATTTGAGAATTTACTTAAAGGCTTGCTCTTTGGGACAGCTTGGTAGGCATATATTTATATATATATAGGTGAGAGTATTAGCTCATGCATGTTATTGCAGAATAACATACTTTATTACCACATAAATACAGTGCAGAATAGTATAAATGGCAGACTAAAGCAGTGAGCAGGGTCAATTTCAGTTCCTTTTAATCTATTCAAGTTTCTTTAGGAAAGAGATTCATATATTTTGTTAAAACCAGGTGATGTGTCTGTGTCAGTGGAATAGTTTATTCCAGTTGTATGATAACAAAAGCCTGCGTCCTTCAGACATCTTTAGAACATAATTTAATCAAACTGTTTGAATGAACAGTAACAGCTACCAGACTGCTGGAGCTGCCCAGAGAAGTATTGATTGTTGCTAATAAATATTTACAACATAATTATAGTGGGCTAGATTATGCATTAGGCTCAGCCCTGTGTACAGTCCCAGGCCAGAAATATGACCCAAAGAGGCACAATTGCTTCTTTGTTTCCAGTTTGTTCTAAGGGAGTTTAATATGCATGTAACTTTAGTCACATGAGGAGTCCCACTGCCTTTGCTTAAGGAGCTACACACTCTAATGGGCCCACTTAAACTCATGGAGGTTAAGTCCATTAATGGCTATTAGCCACAATGGGTAAGGAATGGTGTCCCTAGTCTCTGCTTGTCAGAGGGTGGTGATGGATGGCAGGAGAGAGATCACTTGATCATTACCTGCTAGGTTCACCCATGTTGGGGCACCTGGCATTGTCCACTGTCAGTAGACAGGATACTGGGCTGGATGGACCTTTGGTCTGACCAATTATGGTCATTCTTATGTTCACTCACATAAGTAAAGTTACATACTACGAGGAGTTTCATGTCTGGGCCTTGTGAACATTTTCTCAATCAATTAATCCTATTGCAGTTAATGGATCCAGTGGCATGAAAAAGAGTTTGTAGGATCAGGTAAATATTTGAGGCTAGAATGAGAATAGCAAGGTATGGCTAGGAAAAAAATGCTTCCATTTGAAAAGTTTCTTCAAAAAGAGAGAGAGACCAACAACACTGTATATCAAACTGTCCCCATGAAATGTTTCATTTTCCACTAATCTGCGCTCTCTGATGCAATACCCTCAGAGAAATTCTGACCTGCTCTAACTGTAACGAATATCAGTTTACCTGTGACAAAAACAAAACACAACTTTTCATTATGGCACCTTCCGGGTAACACTACACAAACAGTACGTCCATGAGAGAGTGAAATGGATTCTCTTCTGGTTCTGATATCATCAATGTGAGATGCAAATTTGTAACAATGAGGGTAATTAACGAGTGCAACAGTTTATCTGGAGATGTGAAAATGTTTCCATTGCTTAGAATCTATAGATCAAGATTAGATATCTTTCTAAAAGACAATTGACGTCAGCTTTCACAATTTTAATACCAGTCTCATGATATTTGGAGTATATATCTATACACAGACACACACAGACACACACACACACACACACACACACTTTTGTGCTTTTTCTCAGGCTGCCTCATGCTTAGCAAGTCACTGCAAATATCCACAAAACTATTTAATTGTCCTCCTTCAAATCTCTCATTTCAACTCATCTTTGATATGATGCTGAGTAAAAACACTTGGCAATAGTTAAGCAGCTGCAGTGTTGAGATCACTCAGATCCGTATTGTCTCATTGCTTCCTTCTGCTCACACCTGTTGCCTCTTGCCTCCAACTTAAACTGTAAGCTCTTTGAGGGCAGGGACCACCTTTTTGCCATCTGTTTGTACAGTTCCTAGCATAATGGTCACTGATTGAGGTTCTAGGCACTACCACAATCACAAATAATGAATAAATAAGAACAATAAATGTTAAAACTTGTGAATAAATTTAAGTATGTGCATAAGTGTTTGCAGAATCAGGGCCAAAGGGAATTTTGTCACCAAAGGCTGCTTCCAGTTGCAGAATCTTTATGAATTCTAATGTCATACACCCCAGAAAGAACCAGCCTAACATTCAGACCCTGCTTAAGTTACTGAAGTGGTACATAGAGACATCATCTCTTTACATGTGAACTGAGGGAAAAGATGATTGATTATTGAGAGGTAATTAAAATGGGAACTCCAGCAGCATGCTTGCAGAATGGCTCTCTAGAATAGAACTATACTTCTGTGTTGTGACAAGAGAATGTAAGGATGTTCAGCCTCCCATCCCCATGTTATTTCTTTGTCTGGTAGACACTAACAAATTCAGAAACAGAAACTGCTATTAGCATGGAAAGGTGCCAAATGAACTATAACCTACCTGCTGTGTCTGTAAATTGACAGATACAGCACTAGTGCTGACTATTCAAATTAGCTGAAAATAGTTTTGCTTATCTCTATTTTTAAATGTCATCTGTCATAAAATATTAAGCAACTCTAAACAATGTTCAGCTGGCTTGTGGGGATGTGCATGCAGTCAGATATCTGTGCTGGGATCTTGCGCTGACTGTGAGCTCTCCGCAATGCAGAAGAGTGGGAGCAACTCAGCATGTGCTTGCAAGGTTAAATGCAACGGTAAATTAATGAGACAGTCTCTTCATTTGGAAGTAGATAATAAACTGTTCTGAGTTTGAAGCCCACTAGTGGATTTGACTGTCATGTCAACACAAACAGTCTTATTAAAATTAATCTCAGTTTTGAAATTATTGTGTTTTACTCTGGTCTCACACTGATCTTCCTCTGTTGATGACAGTGGAATGACTCTTGATTTACTCCAATAGGTGAGGCGAATGAGAACCATCCTACTCTTAACCTATCTGTTCTTTTTCAAAGATCATTCATTGTTGCTATAACAGCTAGGATTGCCTTTTGAAACGTTTGAAAATATTTCACCACTAGGCATCACCTACAGCCCCCCAACTAAAACCTCCCCAGAGCATCATCAAGAATCTACAACCTATCCTGAAGGATGATCCCTCACTCTCTCAGATATTGGGAGACAGACCAGTCCTCGCTTACAGACAACTCCCCAATATGAAGCAAATACTTACCAGCAACCACACAGCAAAAACACTAACCCAGGAACCTATCCCTGCAACAAAGCCCATTGCTAACTCTGTCCATATATCTATTTAAGAGACACCATCATAGGACCTAACCATATCAGCCACACCATCAAGGGCTTGTTCACCTGCACATCTACCAATGTGATATATGCCATCATGTGCCAGCAGTGCCCCTCTGCCATGTACATTGGCCAAACCAGATGGTCTGTACACAAAAGAATAAATGCACACAAATCAGATGTCAAGAATTATAACATTCAAAAATCAGTTGAAGAACACTTCAACCTCCCTGGACACTCAATAACAGACATAAAAGAGGCAATTCTTCAACAACAACAACAAAAACCCTACTGTTCTTCATACCTTCTTGTCAAGTGTTTGTATGGGCCACACTGATCAGAGACATAGCCAGGTTTCAAGAGCAAGGGGAACGACCATGAAAAAAAAGGCGCCATGCTGCCGAAAGAAGTAGAGCCCTTTCAGTGGCATTTCGGTGGACGGACATGCTTCCCTTTGTCCGGTGGCGGCATTTCAGCGGCAGCTCCATGAGTCCCCCCTGCTCCAGCCACCCAGGGAATAGGGGCCTTTTTGGGTATACGGCCTCAGGGGGCGCAACTGCTCACCCCCCCCAGCTATGCTACTGACCCTGATTATCACTAGAAAAGTGATTTTTCTTCCTGTTGATAATAGCCCACTTTAATTGTATTGTCTGGTTAGAACTGACCGCCTACTCTTTTCATGTATTGTATGTGTGTATGTATATATATATATATAATATATACACACCATATTGTGTGTATATATTTAGCCCACAAAAGCTTTATGCCCAAATAAATTTGTTAGTCTCTAAGGTGCCACAAGGACTCCTCATTGTTCTTCCATCTACACAGGTTACTTTGGGCATGACATTTGTTGGCTAAGGCTGAGGTGGGCTTTAGATAGCCCTAGTGCCTTTCTTTAATTTAGAGGAAATAATTAGTTATTATTCATTCTTTTCATGCTTACAGATATTCATTGGTTTTCAGGAAGTCTTCAAGGGAAACAGACACAACACATTAAAAGAAAGGGTTGAAATTAGAACAAATGCTGTGGGTAAATATCTGAACAAGAGACTACCTACATCAGGACTAGTCAACAGGCAGACCACGAGCAAATCCAGACTGCTAAACACTTTTGAACAGGCTCCTAAATCTTTTTATTTACTTCTTATTATCATTATTGTTTGTTTTGTATTATTTTCTCAGGAGTCAGGGCCTTGGCTATATCTTGACCAAGAAATCTGGACCTTGACAAAAGGTAATTGATTACCCCTGGCCTACAGACTAAGTGTTCTGCCCCAGTTTACAGGGAGGTTTAGCATTAATACACGACACAAAGCACAAAGATAATATACTAACTGTAGCATAAATCCTAGTTATGTCCCAAGTAATAGATTTGGATTACAGTGAAAAAGTCACAGGTGCTGTCTCTCTCTCTCATAAGGGTGGAATAAAGTTTGTATTTGTCTTCCCTGAAGCTGGGAGAGGACATGTACCAAACAGTTCCAAATACAAAGGAAGGGTCCCCAAAGTTAACAATTCAGGTTCCCCAGCAGGGTTTTTCCGGTCTGCAATCCCCCTAGCGTATGTACCTTAACTGCCCCAGCATTTGGAAGCAGGAAGCTAAAGTGTCCAACATTTGAATGACCTCTCTGATAGGCTGCGTTTATTTTGCTTTTTGGTCCTGTTTGGCCCCAGACTCTGTTTTATTCAGAGGCAAGGTTAGGCTTGCTGAGAATTAAACCAAGACAATTAGCCCTGTAATGTCTGGCCAATTGTTGTTAAGGCAACCCAACTGAGTCCCAGGTGTCAGAATCTCTTAGGCTCATTTGATTCCCAGCAGAGAGTGAGAGAGCCTTTCAAACAACAACAACGTAGACAGAGTGTAGTACAGAAAGAGAAAACAAGACAAGATGATCTTTCATACTCCGCTCCGATCACATTTACTCACTTAATCGAACCACATACAACACCAAGTTTTATAGGCTGTAGAAGGGATTGGCAACCTTTGGCATGCAGCCTGTTAGGGAAAGGCTGCAGTGGGCCAGGACAGTTGGTTTACTTGCAGTTTGTTTACTTGCAGTGTCTGCAGGTTCAGCTGATCCACAGGTTCAGCTGATAACAGCTCGCACTGGTTCACTGTTCCAGGCCAATGGGGGCTGCGGGAAGTGGCATCCAGCACTCCCTTGGCCTGCGTCACTTCCTGCAGCCCTCATTGGTCTGATTTGGATCTGCTATCTAAAGCCTGTGTTTTTTAGTGCCAGTGACTAGGTCACTTGTGTTACCTCCCTCTGTCAGCAGCATTCTGGATGTCCTCAAGAAATAAAGACTGTGTCTGCCTTACTTTTGTTTAAATATCTTCTTTTCCTCCAGCGCAACTGGTGATTGCATATAATCATGTTGTGGATTAACTAGATATTAATTTAGCACGTTGAATGACAATTTCTGTTTGAAATTTGCCCTTCTCTCCCACTTGACATGGGGTAATTGACTGACATTTTTCCTGTTCTCTATCCTTCATTCAGATTTCCTGGCATATCAGTTTCTTGCAGAGGTGTTTGGGACATTTGCTACAAAATTTCATTTTGCTGCCATATGCTGTTTCATCAAAGCTGAAACATTTTGTGGGGGTGTGTTGGTTTTGACAAAGTTTACCTTGGAGAGGAGAGAGAGAGACTTTCACACAGCCTGGTGTTTAGGGCACGTGCCTTTACACACACTCACCCAAAAAGAAAATCTCTGGTTTTTGTCTGCAAATGGACATTTCAACACAATTCCATTTTCATAAAAAACATGCGGAATGGCTTATTTTCATTCCAATGTGGAACAAAAACAAATTCTGAAACCTCTAAAGTTGCTGTAAATTAGAATTGTCAACTTTAATTTTTGTTATCTACTTTAAAGTCAATTTCTTTGACTCAAGAGGTGTTTTAGCTATAGTTATTCTGCCCATACGTCTCCAGAATGGTGATCCTACTAACATATGGGAAGTGTAATCTGATATTGTAAATAATGCTTAGTATGACTCCCTTGAATCAACTGGGGATATTTTAGCAAATTCTTTGCTATTTGCAGTGACTTTTCTGCTAATCCATTTAATGGTATTTAGTAATGGTTTGGTGCTTAGATATCAGAGTTCCTGAAATGAACCAACTATAATTCACAATATATATATATAGTAATGAGCAATTACATTGCTACTTCAGGGGTTGTGCAACAGCTCAATTTTCATAGAAACTGAGTATTAGTCCACTTTAAAAAAAGCTCTGCAGGCCTTGCAGGAAGGGTGATCAGGAATTTTATGTGATTTTTCTGCGTTTTGTTGTATTTATTGCAAACTCCTTTCCTTGCAGTTCCTTCTTTTCACTTGCTCTTGAAAGTGTGTCCACTATAGGAAGTTCCTCCTTGGGCCTGTATTTCACATTTAATGAGGGGTTTTTGCAAGTTCATGCTAATTTATAGGTGTAGGTGTCACCTCTCACAATGGTAATATGGTTTCCAGTGGTTTATAATCTCTACCACAACAGATTTCTGCCAGTATACATATTCATGAAGCTGTTCACAACCAAGCACAATTGCCAGCATTTCTTTTTCAATCTCAGCATAGTTCTGTGGTGCTTTTGAAGTGTATGCCAGTGGGCGACTAGTCTGCAGAATGACATCCCCCAATCCATTTGAGCTCACATCTGTTATAGGCAGCAGGTCTTCCATGTCTATGGATGAGCATGTCGCTTTGAACTTTGAAAAATGTGACCTGTTCAAAGTAAATACTAATCTTCATAAGAATCTGTTCTTACTCCTCTGCTCCTTAGTATGTGAATAGATTTATTTTCCTTCTGGTCTGGGGGTGGGCAAACTACCACCCATGGGCCGGATCCAGCCCGTCCGGGCTTTGGATTTGGCCCGCAGATTTGCTACCCCTGTGGTGCTGCGGCCTCTGTCCCAGGAAGTAGCGGCACCACGGTCCTTGTGGCCCCAGGGAGAGGGGGAGCAGAGGGTTCCATGAGCTGTTCTTGCCTGTGGGTACCTCCCTCGATGCTCCGATTGGCTTGGAACAGGGAACTGCAGCCAATGGGAGCTTTGGGGGCGGTACCCACAGGTGCAGGGAGCCCTCTGCTCCCTCTCCCCCAGGGACAGCAGGGACGAGGTGCCCACTGCTTCCCAGAGCAGAGTGTCATGGGGCCGTGGCCGGAGTAGGCAGGTAGGGAGCCTGCCATGGCCCCACTGCCATCTCGCAGCCCACACCCAAATCCCCTCCTGCCTCCCAACTTCCTGCCCTGAGCCCCCTCCCACACTCCACACCCCTTCCTGAACCACTTCCCTGAGACCGCTCTGAACTGTGCACCCCAACCCCCTCCTGCATCCCAACCCCCTGCTCCAGCCTTACAGTCCTGGCCATGCAAACAATTCCCCCACCCCAATGTGGCCCTCGGACCAAAAGGTTTGCCCACTCCTGCTCTGGGCCTTTTATAAAGGTGAATGGGTACACAATAATCATCAGTAGGAACATTCAGAACATGTAAGTATGTTTCATGAAAAGGGGTGGTGTTGGTAAATATTTTCTACCTAGTCCATTTTTAACAGGTAAAGGGACACAGCACTGGTCTTTATGACGAGGGTGCACGTTACACAGTATTTCATAGTAGAAAGAGAATATAAACTAGTGTGATTTGCTGAGGAACAGTTTGGTCCCCCAAACCTAATGTGAGAGAGTCAATCAACTGGTGTCACTTCAAATTTTGGGCCAAATTAATTTATTTCAAATGGTTTATAATCACTTACTATGGGGATGAGTTTGACTGTCTAATAACTAAATAAACTGAAGAACTTAATCAGATGACTTCCATCGTATTGTAGTATAAATATAAAGCATTGCTCCTTTCTTCCCCCCTCACGTTCCCACCTGAAGATGAATGTACAGCTTCAATGACCAAACAACTACCAGTTAATACATAGTGTGGGAATCTGTCAGGAGACTAGTATATTTTTTTTTAGTGACAAAGGATTTTTAACAAGCTCTGATATAGCATCATTGTTCTGGTGAGAAAATGGTGGAAGTCAAACATAAAGGGAAGTTAAGAATTTTCCTTGTGAACGTTGGTAAAATCTATACTGTATATATCTGAAAGAGGGACAATCTATTGAAATTATGACTAATAATCTTGCTGAATTGATTAAAGAGCAACTTTACAAAACATTAAAGACACTGTATCCTATTCTCCCATCACATGATTTCAGTATCTCCTGGTCAGATCCCTTTAAGGGCCCTTTAAGATTAGTCAATGATGTAATATGCATCAGGTGATATTCTTCCCCATTGAAGTCAATGGGAGATTTGCTATTGACTTCAATAGGCCAGGATTTCATCCACTATGTACATGCAGAAGGGACCACATAAATGTGAATATCCTGCAATTATATGGCTGGGTACAAAACATTTCAGAACTTTTTCAACATTTGAGATTATTTATGTCAAATCAGTATGCAGGGAAGCCACTGTCTACTTTATTGGTAACGGAAAAAGCTCTCCTCAGATTTGTCATTAATTCTTTCAATGGTTGCATTTTATTCAATACGGTAGTACTGGTATTAAAAAGATATAGTGAAAATGTGCGGTGAGTTTTCTATAAAGTCACACATCAGCTTTTCCTCTCCTGGGTGGCACTGCTGTATGCTTGTTAATTGCATTAATGCTAAAGGAAATTATGTACACAAAGGATATGCCAAAACAACCAGATGACAATATATATTCTTAAATATTTAAGTAACTATATAGTTGGAGTATTCAGTTATTTATTTATTAGAAAAAACAGAACTGAAGCAGATGATTTAGAAAATGAAACACAAAATTACACTGAATTTCCAAACAGTTATAAGAAAAATAGTACGTCGAATATTTCACAAACCAACTATGAGAATGTTCCTTTAATAATTATATTAATGTAAACATTTAGCTCCTTCTGAAAAGCTTGATTTATTGACCAGAATGGTTTCTTTGTATGATTTTTTTTTAAAAAAAAACATATTGGAGAATATACTGGGTTTAGTGTATGCTGTGTCATAAGAAATATCATCTCAGTAAAGGCCTGATCCACAGGCTGTGGAATTTAAGTCAGTGGGATTGTTTTAATTGAGTTCAAGGGGTTTTGGATTGGATTCTAATTCCTTTTGTAGAAGCAGATGACTGTTTCTCTTTTCAGAGTAAATAATTTGGTACAGGTAAAAGGGTATATTATATGTCGAGTCATGTCTTGTAACATCCTAACCAGTGGTAACCTGATACAAATAGGTGCAAAATGTAAACAAAGATTTTTTTCGTTAAAATGTAAAGTGTGATTCTTCTTCTTTTTTATAGATTGAAATGGGGATGATGGGATAAAGATCCACTTCACAAACACCTGCAAACCTTTGTTATCAATTCACAATTTATGAATTGGCCCAGGTCTTTCATTTGGGCCATATAATTAAACTGGATTTGTACCATACCTCATTCTTTGCAAAATATAATAGGTGTCAATTATTACAATAATACAGCTATATTTTGGCACCATTCCATGTAATTTATTTATATATATTCATCCTCATGTATTCATATTTACATCCTTAATAATGTACAGTGTATATTCCCACCCCCCAATAGCATAGTCATCGGGGATGTTGGCTGTGGATGGAGTATCAGGACAAAATCTATAGACGATTTACTCTCAAAAGTCCATGACTGTCTCTGGCTTTAAATCATCAAAGAACTGAGCAAGTAAGAATGCAACTCAGAATCATAATCGCATTTGTTACCACATGGACTACCAACTGGAATGATTTTGTTCCTCTGGAGTTTAAACCTATAAAAATACAAAAATAAAACCACCTCAGGCAAGCAAATTCATATGCAAGAGTACTTTGTGGCAGATCTACTTTTCAAAGAATTCAGAACCAACAAAAACGTCTATATAAATGTAATGAATTATAATAATTCATAATCAGCTCATGCAAGGTTAAGAGTGTCCTCAGTGCCCACAGATTCTAGCACTTCATAAGAGTGGGTCCTTGGTGCTTTGTTAGTGCTAATGGATTCACATCATACTTTTTACAGCAGCATTGCTCAGGAATTACAGAAGTAAAATGACACAACTTGATCTCAACAAGAGAACAAGAGGAACCTTTTCATCATAGCTGGCACCTTCTCTGAAGGTATTTTAGGATGAGATGCACCCCCAAGTCTATTACCAACAAATCAGTGCTACATAATGCCTATTAGGCACACCCTTGTGTTGAATAGAGTCACTTATTCCACATGGAGTTTGGGTCCCACTCTCCAGGCCACTGCAGAAGGAGAGAGATCCTGAAAAGTTAGGCCACACACCCTTTGGGCTGGTCTTCATTACCCGCCAGATCGGCGGGTAGTGATCGATCTGTTAGCGATTGATTTCTCATGTCTGGTGAAGACGCGAGAAATCGATCGCCCGCCCATCGACTCTGGAACTCCAGCTTGCCAAGGGGCGCAAGCTGGAGTCGACGGGGGAGCGCGCCGCCGACTGCCGCCGCCCTGAGGATGGCAGGTAAGTCGGCTGGAGATATGCAAACTTTAGCTATGTGATTCACGCAGCTGAAGTTGCGCATCTGCAGTCGATACCCTCCCTCCCCCCGTAGTGAAGCCCACAGACTGCATAAATTGCTTTCCGCTATTTGCATTAAACATAAAACTAATCCAGAGATTGCGCCAGGTTCACCTAGCATTAAGTCATGCTATTGCTCATTGATGGTGATGAGGGTCTAGTCAGCATTCCCTTTTGATGTGCACTGGCTTCATTTTAGATGATAGGTTTTTTTCCCTTCTGAATACTTACTTGACATTTTTGGAATCCTTATTTCCTCACTACTGCTGCCATCCCCACCGTCACTGACTGTTCTTATTTCAATGAGATAATCTTCTTCAAACGGTACCAGAAGCTCAGCCGAGGTGTTATTTGTCTCCAATATATGAGTTTTGCTTTGTCTATTTTGCCTGTACGAAATCTAAATATAAAGGGATTAGAAAAAACAAAAGTAATTGGATTTTTGTCATTGCTTTTTTTAGGGTCTCTGAGAGAGCATTATTTCTCATCTCTCCCACACATGTAATTCTGCATGTTCAGAACCCTGCAGATTTATTGAGCAGCAACACGGACCACTTCAGAAACTTACAATCATTTTCAGCATATGGGTGTAGTGCTTCAATTAGAGTGCCAGTGCTTGTCCTGTGTGCAACACACTATTGATAAGAAATAGATCCAAAATTCAGTTACAGTCTAAGGTCATGAAATACTTCTAAAAGTGTATTATTCATGTCTCTGTCTCACCCAGTGTGGAATTACTGAGGATGCACTTAAGGCCAGATTTTAGTGTTTCTCATGCACGATTGAAAACCGCTCAGCTCTCATTAAGAGATCCAAACAAAGGGATTCATTTTCAAAAGTGCTCATCGCCCATCATCTCCCCTTGTGACACTTATGGACCCATTTTCAAAACAGCAAAGAGCCCATCATGCTGAGCTCCTTTGAAAATCTGCCCATTTGTTTCTGATCAGAAGTCTTTCAGAATCAATACAAATACTCCCATTGACTGCAATGTAATGCTTATCTGCAGATCTGTAGAAAGTGAAGCAACCTGTAGGTGTATGTATTAAAAAAGCTCAAGAAGATACAGTAATTTGGATAGTCAACTAGAATTCCTCCTCTCCTAACGCATAACTCACTGCATTCATGTAGTCTTTTTGTTATGATATCGCTGTGTCATCTTACAGATTGGTTGGGCTATTCCACTGGTGCATGAGGGCTAGCCAGAGATGAATTTAGATGCAAACCCTGCATGCAAGAATAATCTCTTCTTCAGGAAGTTTTTCTTCATTGCCAGCACAGCAATGGCAGTATATAACTCCTTGCTTGTGGCAGCTTTTTGACACTTTTATTCTAAAAAGATATAAACTGAAGAGTGAAGTGGATGGAGAAATGGTGTTAATGGTCATTTTAAAAATAGGTTTATTGCAGTGAGTACTTAAAGAGCTCTTAGAATGTTGAAATATAATAGAAAAGTATCGCCTAGAAGCAAATGGTTAAAGCACAAAGGAGCAGCCCTGGATTAACTATTAAGCAAAATAAGCACGTGCTTAGGGCCTCAAGTAAAGAGGGGCCCCATAGAGTTTTTTTCCAGTGCCAGATTTACAATGAAAAAACAAAATTCAATCATGCTGAACTTTATAAAATAATTGTAGAAGACAATATTAAGTGTGCCTTTCCAAATGTAGACATTTGCTTCCGTATATTTTTAACATTTATGGTCACAAATTGCACAGCTGAGCGTTCATTTTCTCGGTTGAAGTATATTAAAAATCCCAACAGAACAACTATGCAACAAGACATGCTGGATGCCTTATCTCTGCTAAGTATTGAAGCAGATTTGTTACGTCAGATTAATTTTGAGGATATGATCAAAGACTTTGCAATTAAAAAATGCAGGAGAAAACTTTTTGTAGTATAAATAAAGTTATAAGTAACCAACAGTAAACATTACTTTGCATCTTTGATTTGTGTAAATTAAAATGCTATGTATCTTCAAGGCAAGAAAGCAATGGTATAATAGGTGTTTTGTTTCATACAAATAATGATATTTATTCATTAGAATATATATATTTTATGGTTTACTATTGTTTTTATTATGAATTACATATATGGTATATGGGGGTACCATAATCTTTTCAGTGCTTAGGGCCTCTAAAGGTCTTAATCCGGCCCTGCAAAGGAGTGAACCTGACAGAGCTCAACAGTCTAGTCTGTCCCCAAAAGTGTGCAGCCCATGAAATAACATAACTCACTAGGGAGTAACAATGTATCAGCTCTTCCGGAAATATTGCACGTTTTTGGGCAAGGTTTTTTTTTCCATGGGAAAAATCTGTGCATAACCTTGAGGTGAGTGAAACAACAATACCACAAAGGTCCTGTATATCCTTACACATGCAAGTCTTCACTCACATGAGTAAGAGTTTTGCAGGACTGGGCCTAACGTCCAGGGTCTAAATTCTTCATGATGGGAATGAAGAATTTTTCCTTTCTTGACCTGGATTGTGGCCACATACCTCCTTGGTCAAAACCACCATGAACAGGCTTCATACTAATTTACCTTTTTTAAAATAATAAATTTATTTAAATGACTTTCATATAGAGCTCCTTGACACTTTTGTTATCTAGAGATCTATCCTCTTATCTGTGTGGAGATGCATTTAGACATTGACAAATTATAAGAGCTGATAGCAGATAGCCCAATTTTAATTTTTATATTTAACTGTCCATCATGCATCCCAAACACTGAAGAAGTCAATATTTTTCACTTAGTGATTAGTCTCAGGGAAAGTATGACTGCCATAAGCATTTGCTCTATTTGTGGTGCCTCTATTATAACCAGGATGTATGAATAATTAGACAAAGAAATTACTTACTTTATAGCCTAACACCTCTGATTCATTTTCCATTGTTTTCACATGTTCCCAATTCAAGCATATTTTTGAATTTGTCAGTTTCCATGCAATGTTTGCAGGTGGTTGACTTGGTGCTTTAAAAAAGATAATCACAGATACAACTGGATATTAATTTGCATAGTATAATTGAATGAGCTGCTGACATGAAAGCAACCAATGCACGGCTGATCCAAACCAAGAGGAATAAAAATATTTTTAGGTCAGTCATCACTATCATGTTAGTTAAAATAGTAAAGTTCCTCTCATAACACAAGTCACCTACTGAGAAAAGTGCAATTTTGGAACATAGGAAGAATCTGTTGCTTCTGGCCTATACTAAGTTACACTGAATAGATTTTGTTAAATTGTAAGTGCTATTATGACATATATTAGGTGCTAGATCCACAGTTTTCCAGATCCTCAGAGGTATTTAGGTTGCTGATTCCTGCTACGGTCAATTGGAATTAGTTACCTAAATGCCTTTAAAAGTTTAGTGCCTAAATTGAACCTTTCGGCACCACTGAGATCCAGTGCTGAATTTAGGCACCATTGAGATCCTCAAAACCCTGCTCATCTCCCACCTAACCCAGTAGGCATCTTGAGTCCCTAATGCACCTAAGCTTCCACTTGTGGGCATGCGTAAAAATGCTTAAGTCCTGACTGTCACTAAGGTCCTTGGTGCCCTAGCCATGCCAGAATACCTAAATGAGGTGTTCCCCTGCCTGTCTTGCTTGTGGGGACCAATCTGGTACATATGCTCACAATCCTCTCTCTCTCTTTTTTTTTTCATAAGAAAGAATTGACTAGGCTTAGGAGACTAACTCCAGGAGAGGATTCATGGCTGAGATTCCCACATGAGGGAAGGTGCCTCCCTTTCGTCTGGAGTTAGGCACTTAAATATCTTGGAGTGGAGACAGGGGGGGACTTTAGCCCCACCCCATTCCCTGTCATTTCCTGCTGGACTAAGTCCCCTTTATGGATCTAGACCAAGTGCCTGAATGCTGTTTGTGGCATTGAATATCTACCCTAAAGTGACTGGGATTAAATCCTGTAAAATTCAGAGTTTTCCAGGATGTGTGAAGTTGAAACTGCATTTCTGAAGTAAATCTGAGATTTAGAATGATGGATTGTATCCTGCTGTATGGTGTATCCATCTTTGTTAGGAAGAAAGCATTTAGAAATTAAGGGAATGAGATGAGATTGCCTACAATGGCATGTGACCCATCTGTGACTGCTAATAGAAAATATCTCCAACAGCCAGAGATGGGACATCAGATGGGGTGGGCTGCTCTTTGAGTTACTACAGAGAATTTTTTCCTCGGTGTTTGTCTGGTTGGTTTCACTGACATGCCCAGGATCTAACTGATTGTCATATTGAGGTGTGGGAAGGAATTATCCCTCCCCTCTCCCCCCTGCCGCCCAAAGTCACTTGTTGGTTTGAACTGGCATAAATAGATTCTCTGTAACTTGAAGTCTTCAAATCATGATTTGAGTATTTCAGGAACTCAACCAGAGGTTATAAATCTATTACAGGTTCTGTGGCCTGAAATATACTGGAGGTCAGATCAGATGGTCACATTGGTCTTTCTGACCTGAAAGTCTATTAATGTAGACTTGGATTGGAAGGAAGAAAATGGATTCATTAGGACCAGTAGGACTCCTATGGTTTTTATGACTCATACCTAAAATGAACATGCTAATTTTCTGGGATCCTTTTAAATCTATGCATTGCTGTTCCTGCATCTGACCTTGACACTTTACATACATAAATTAGAAGGAACTATTAATTTGGTAACAGTCTGTAAGTTCTTTTGTTTCCTACAGAGATGGAACAAACTAATTGTTACATTATGCAAGAAAAGTAGTGTTGTTTGTTTCATAATTGTGGAGAGATTTAATCCTTTTTATCATTAGGACAGGAAGAAGATGGTGAACAACCCAGGTGTTACCAAACAGATGTGTGCATATTTCAGCTGCTCCCTCATGGAGAAATAGTGTGAAACCTGGGTGAATACTGATTTATTTTTTTAAAGAAAACATTCATGAATTTGCATAAACAGTGAAATCACTTAAATGGTGTTCACAACCTCTTATTTGCCTCACACAAACACTTTTTCAAGCAGTTACTTGTTCACAAGGATGTTCAGTGAAGGGAAAGTGTCATGTGTCCTTAGCCAATTGTGTATTCTCACAGGTATTTTCATGGTTGTGTTCCAAGTATTTGTGCATGGATGATCTTCACCCCTCTCCAAAGAGCCACCACAAAGGTCTTTGTTGTGCCGCTGAAGTCTAACTTAAACTTATCAGCCATTACCATTTGACTTTCGCCCAAAATGCATCTGTTTGCATCACAGGAGCGTTATCCAAACCCTCTTCTGTATCTAAAAGTTGCAGTTATCCGATCAGAGAGCATAGTTACTGAGGCGACCAGTCAGACAGCATGAATAGCAAATTATAAATACCATAGTCATAACTCAAAGCAACAGATACAATGAAGCAATCACAGAGTCTATAATGCACAGCCTGAAATATCTTCACAACTAGTGTTCATCAAATAGCATGTAATAATGGACTTACTTCAGAAAGCATTTAATCATGGGCTTAACCTTAAAGTAATGGGATTGCTCGCATGCTTAATGCTAAGCATGTGCTTGGTTCCGTTGGGGTTTATGTCTCTAAAAACTGAAATCTGTCCAATATAATGTGCAAAGAAAAAGAGGGGATAAATTGATCTATGCCAAGGACAATAAGATGGACTTCCCTGAAGATACATAAACTTTGCCTAATATGTATCGAGGGAGGGAAGGCGTTCTGCTTTCCAAGAAGTGTACACTATGGTTAATGCTACTTTGATGTGTACTACTTATAATCATGAAATTTCCTTTATTTAAATTCATTGTTAGTCAGCATAAATCCCCTCTACCTATGCATACATGACCACCCCTCTATATGCAGACAAGAAGTATACAATCCAAAAAGGAGATGCGGTTAAACAAAAATAAGGGTGGCAATGCTGAATAAAATTGTCTCCTAAATTGACATTAATAGAGGACTCACTCTTTCTAAAGCCTAATATTCAGGAGGGAGAGCACATCCAACAAGCAAATACAGAAGATTTCGAGAACACTGAGGGCTTTTTGCACAGGCCCTAATTCTGGACTGAGAACTCCACTCCAACTCTATTTTTTCTAATAATACTTGAAATATATAAAGAGAAAAGGAAAACTGTCCTCATAAGCTGTATGTACTGGGACACTGTTGAGCTTTCATAATGTATCATAACACTACATAGTAAAAAGTCATTTGGTTCCTCTTAGTTGCCAGTATGTTTTGCTTCCAGGATATGCCAAATTTCCAGGTTCTATGCCAGATTACTGCCTGAATTATTTTTCACTTCCAACTCAGAAATCACAGAAAATAGGAATTTATTATGAAAATGATGTCAAAAATGTCTAGCAGAGTTTCCAGACAGCACTATAATAATAAATTTGGCTTTATAGAGCCCCTGGTATGTGTATTTTTCCATCTCTAGAAATGATATGTAATAAAGTCAGAAAAAAGCAGAATTATGACTGGGGTTAAGATAATATGTGAGAGGTACTCAGAATCTATTTGATAACAAGAAAAAACTATACCACTTAGTAATTTACATGTCTAACATTCCCCCCCACTGTATCTAATTAAGGATCATTACAATTTCTAGATCTAAATGCTATCAATCTTCAAGGGGCAAAAGAAGTTTAAGTAGTTGATTTAAGACTTTGACAATAATATGCTTATTTAAATCTCATCTAGACGTGATATGTCTTGTCAACATTCAGATTTTTGTTTTGAATCTGCCATATGGTATGCACATGCATGCTCACTATTGCACAAAATTGTTCTGCAAACTCTTGCTATTTTTATCCAGTGCCCACTGACGTTAATGACTTCCACGGGGATTGGATCAGTCTTAAATCTTATTCTTATCATGATTCCACAAATACATTCCCTCCGTTCTAGATCTGTGGCATAAAGATTTTTCTAATGAATGTTTACTGTTAACTAATAGGTCTCTCGCACCACTTTAAAGACTCTATCCTGCAAGATGCTTGATAGCTCCTGGATTGCGCTTGATACTTCCGGGAGTTTTTCAGCACCTTGGAGAATCAAGCCTTAAACACTATCAGTTTTTAGCTTCATTGGACAACATTCTAAAAAGGGAGTGGTATGTTTTGTCATAATTCTGGTAGTATGGGAAATTTAAATGACTGAATAATCTGCCTTTATATGAATCCATTACATATATTTGTCCTACGCTGCAGAACAATGGAAGACAGCAATGTAACCAGTAACATTTAACAACTATATTACAAAAGAACCCACCCCAAACTCATATTCCTGGTTCCCAATATTGTTTGGAACAGCCATTTGAAACAGACTTTCTTTATTGACTCACCATCTCTTTGGAAATCACACGTGAAAACATGTAGCAATGGAGCACATAATTGTTATTGCAAAAGTAAATGTTTATCAATGGTTGCCACACGGCAGCATCTGAATTGCCATAGTTATTTTATATTCTAAAAATGGTGAATTACTGGGACAATAATCTCATGGTAGAATAGAACAAATAAAATAACCCAGAGAGATGAAATCATGGTCCTATTGAAATCAATAGGAGTCTTGCCATTGACATAATTAGATGAGTCTACATTGCTCACAACTGGCCTATCTCAGCTGACTTGGGCTCAATCTAAATCTGTTTAATTCTGGTGTAGACATTCAGGCTCGGCCAGGTGCTGGGCTCTAGACCCTTGAATGGCGGGAGGGTCCCAGAGCTCAAGCTACAGCCAGAGCTAAATGTCTACACCACACTTAAACAGACCCTTAACTCCCTTACCCCCAGTCAGTTGGCACAGGCCAGTCACAGCTGTCTAGTTGTAGTGTAGACATATCTATTGTGGCCAGAATTTCACCCAAGGAGTTCCCTTTGCCTATTTACTGAACTGGCATCTCAGATATCACAGTGTAGGAAACTGTTGGTAATTGTTGACTTTTTAATGACAGCAGAGGGAGAGATAAATTAGTTGATTTTATTTTGTAAATGCACTGTTTAATTCTGTGAAGCTATTTCGGTTCCATTTATTGACATCACCACATAAAACAAAGATGCATTTTGATATGTTGATATAAGGTTAGGCATTTGTTCTGCTTATGAAATTAAATGCCTTAATTTCTTACTGCTTATGAAATTATATACTTACGTGACTTCTTAGTAGTGATGTTGACTGGCATGCCGGATGGTCCTGTGCCAGCTGTGTTGTAAGCTCTTATTGTTGCAAAATATATTGTGTTGGCCTTTAGTCCTGTGATGTTTTTTGCTGTTACATTTCCACTGACTCTAACTTTACCAGCTGCGGTTTCCTTGGAATCATCTGTCCAGTATAAAACCTGAATATTAAGAGCAAAGAACAGGCAGTTCATTGTTTTCCTACCAATTACAGTCTTGATTGGAAACGAGACAAGCCAACAACTAAGATTTCAAGAAAGACAGCATGTTTTGTAATTGAAACTGTCAGGAAATAAAATTAACCATGAATATTTATAGTGAAGAAATAAAATTTCAGACTCTGAATACAAATTAGAAAAGCAAATGAGAAATCCTTAGCTTTAAAGATGTCCAAAAGGGAAACCTTGATAAGGTAAGAGATTTTAAAGGCTTGTCTGATTTTATAATTTGAGCATATTTGAAAAAGACATAAAAACACACAATGAGACACTTATATCAGCCATCAAGGAGGGTTTTAATTATGAGTTTTGATACAATAACAACTATTTACTTAGACCTTTCTCTTGCTCTAATGGGTGTTTGATTTAGTAAGGCTTGCATACTCTTCACCCCTACCCCTTTGTTTGATACATACGTTCATAATGATAGGGCAATAGAATTTAAAATATTTCTGTTGTTTGCATTTGATTTATTTTAGGCTTATTTTATCTAGAGAGATGTGGGGGGATTTCATAGCGCATGTGAAATGGGTTGAATTTACAGCATTGGAAAGCTCAAATAATATGTCAGTGTTAGTATATTCAGAGAATAAATAGAATACAAATAATGGTAATGTAAAAAACTTCCCCCCCACCCTTCACCAGTGTGCCTTCACTATATCTTGAAGGCACCACCTCTTGGGATCAATTCTTTCCCAATTTACATCTCAGGAAAACCCATACATATCAATGGGGTTTCATGTGTTGTACATCCAGGTGGAGCTTGGATCAACTCTTCATAACCATTCAGTGCTAGAGACTACTGATCAGTGTGTGAAACGGGAAAATGTGCTGTTATTATAAACTATTCCCTAGGATCTGGACTGAGATTACCAATATATTTCACTAGCATAAGTGCCCGGCGCTGCTCGGGTCAGTCGGAGGTGGGGAGGTGGCAGACAGCTGACACCCCCTGACCAACCCCAACACCCACCCCTCACCCACCCCGATACCTTCCCACCCCCCCAAGCAAACCCAACACCCCCACCTCACCCCCCGACCAAACCCGACACCCCCACCTCACTTACCGTCCCACCAAACCCAACTCAGATCCGTCGCAGGCGGGGAGGGGGCCCAGAGCCGAGGGATTCCGGGGACCTTCGCAGGTGGGGGGCGGCACAGAGCTGATGGATTCTGGGGTTCCGTTTGGAGGGGGAGGGGCAGAGAACTGAGGGATCTCCGGGGTTCCATTGGGAAGGGGGAGGGGCAGTGAGCTGAGTGATCTCCGGGGTTCCGTTGGAGGAGGGAGGGGCAGTGAGCTGAGTGATCTCCGGGGTTCCGTGGGAGGAGGGAGGGGCAGTGAGCTGAGTGATCTCCGGGGTTCCGTTGGAGGAGGGAGGGGCAGTGAGCTGAGTGATCTCCGGGGTTCCGTTGGAGGAGGGAGGGGCAGTGAGCTGAGTGATCTCCGGGGTTCCTTTGGAGGAGGGAGGGGCAGTGAGCTGAGTGATCTCCGGGGTTCCGTTGGAGGAGGGAGGGGCAGTGAGCTGAGTGATCTCTGGGGTTCCATTGGGAGGGGGAGGGGCAGTGAGCAGAGTGATCTCCGGGGTTCCGTTGGAGGGAGGGGCAGTGAGCTGAGTGATCTCCGGGGTTCCATTGGGAGGGGGGAGGGGCAGTGAGCAGAGTGATCTCCGGGGTTCCGTTGGGAGGGGGGAGGGGCAGTGAGCAGAGTGATCTCCGGGGTTCCGTTGGAGGGAGGGGCAGTGAGCTGAGTGATCTCCGGGGTTCCGTTGGAGGAGGGAGGGGCAGTGAGCTGAGTGATCTCCGGGGTTCCGTTGGAGGAGGGAGGGGTGAGCTGAGCGAGTGGGGTGTCTGTTGGAGGGGGGTATTATGACATCATCACCACCTAACCGCCCAGCCGATGTGAGTGGCCCTGAAAGACTTTCACCCCTGGGGGGCGTCAGAGGTGAGATCCGAAAATTTTTCGACCCTTACCAGCATCTAGACCCCAAGACCCCTCACTGTACCAAATTTCGAGTCTCTGGCTCAAACGGTGCGGGAGGACTTCGCAGTCATACGTACATACATACATACATACATACACCACTTGACTTTTATATATATAGATATAAGCCACAGAATAGTCTTTTGATGGTAACAACTTTCAGTTACTCCCAATTTCAAATGGATTAGTACTGGTGACCCAATGTTAAAATACTTGCTCTAGATCATCTATATGCCTCAGTGCCTGATGTTGCTCAGATAATATAGTTATGTTTATGCTATAGGAACATGAATGGGTGGATAGATAGTTATGGTTTTAAGAATACAACACAAATCTTCTTATAGTACTCAATGCAAAAGGGCTGTTCGTGAAGTTTTAATTTACTTTAGTCCATTATAGGAAGGCATAGACAGGACTGCAGTACTGGACTGTAAATACTTGTGATTATTCCAGGTGAAATGTTGATAATGAAAGTTGTGTGAAGGTCTCTTAGCCATTAACTCATTGGAATGGGAAGCAAGCTAAAATATGCATGGCTTTCAGAAGAGATATGATCATAGTGAAGTCTGAAATTAACATCTTTCAATAAAATATGTAATTATTTTTTTGGGCATCACCTCATAGCCAAGTACCCTTCCTGTATGCCTGTTCCATGTAATAGCATTCCATGATACTTCAAGTTCAGAAGCTGAAAAGCTCTGCACAGAAACCCCAGTTGGTGCAATCTGTGGCTCTAGGATCATAAGAAAGAAAATGCACGTCTGTAATAAATACAATTTACAAAACATGTCATTTGATTAAAGGTTAGAACACCAAAAGTGCAAGAACTAAAAGGAGTAAAAGTATTATGAGTAAGGGACTAGTCTCTGACTCAGAAAATTTGGTTTCCATTCCCGGTTTTGCAGAGACAGCATTTGTGACCTTGGCTAAGGATATGGCTATACTACCCGCCGGATCGGCGAGAAGCGCTCGATGTATCGGGGAGCAATTTATCACATCTCATCTAGACAAAATAAATCTACCCTGAATTGACTCTTTTACTTTTCCTCAGCAAGCAGAGGAAACAGAGTTGAATGGGGAATGGCAGCGGTCCACCTGTGCTGTGGGGACGGCCAAGTAAATCGACCTAAGATACTGTGACTTCAGCTACGCTATTCTTGTAGCTGAAGTTGCGTATCTTAGGTCAAGCCTCCTCCAATAGTGTAGCCCAGCCTTAAGTCAGTAAGGGCATGATATTAAAAAATGCTCAACATCTATAACTTGAGCCAGATTTTCAGAAAAGCTCAGCTCCAATTAAGTGCTAAAATAAGTGGCCACATTTACAAAAGAGTTTGAGTGGATTCAGAAGAAGGCTAGAAGAAGCTGCTTATTGCCAGATTTTTCTAAAGAGTCTGGCATCCAAAATGTCAATGATGGTTGCTAGATTTCTTCTTCTACCACATTTTGCCTGTCTTGTGCATTTATATTGTAATCTCTTTAGGGTATGGAGTATTTCTTTGAATATCTGAACAGTGCCTAGCACATTGTGGCCCTAGGATCTACAAATTCTAATAGAACACAAATAATAATAATAATAATGATAATAAATAATAATAAATAACAATAAATACTGTTTACCATCTTCTCCTGAGTAGACAATAGATACAGAGCTCAGAGTCCCTTCTCCCTCATTATTGTAGACACCCACTTTAACTTCAAAAGGGGAGAGAGGTGTAATACTTTCATTTCTGTAGACATACTTTAATGCTTCTACTGAAGCCACTACTGCCTTCGTCCAGCTTGTTGAACCAAGAGGCCGAAACATAATGATGTAGCCAAAACCTTCCCCGTTTTGTAGTTCTTCAGGAACTGACTGTAGATGTAGAGGAAATCAATCGATAAGCATTTGAAAGTATGAATGGTTTTAATTGAATCTTCATTCTATGCGTATATTCCAGTTGTATTGATTTGGTTGACTGTGCCTTAGAGAAGATAATAATGTTTGCTCCATCAATCAATTTAATATTGAAATAAAAATCAAAACAATATATCTATCGAGGCAATCAATTTAGAAACAAAATATTTGATCAGTCCCATTAAAGGCATGCTCCTGCATATGTGAAGTTTTTTAAAATTAAAAGCATTTCACTCAACTAAGGATGTATCTGAATCTTTTCCTCCCACAGGGACGGAAATGCTAATTTTGGATGATTTATAAGCTAAAAGTAATTTGAAAAAGAGCAAATGTATATACATAAGTGTGTGTTAATTGCATACTTATAAGCATACCACTTTTATTTCAATTTTTAGCATGAGTGAAATCCCAAGTGCATAAAAATGTCCTTATTTAAGTTTGTCTTGCATAGAGATGTTATTGAAATCTCCTATCAAGGTATATATTAATGACTCATACCAAAGAGGCCATTTCATTAGTGCTCTACCCAGTTTGTCCTTTTTCTTCCTGAGGAAGAAAACCAATACTCATACTGCCACACTGGCATCTCAAGGAGAGAGAACATTTGTGTAATATTTTAAACAGGAAAGTGTAAAGCGCAGTGCTGCATAATACCAGATATACCGGATGTATTCCTTAGCAATATATCACGCCACGCAAATATTCACATCAAACAAAGATGCACTGGAAACCAGCCATGCAAAGTGGTAGAAAATCTGGAGGTATAGACAAGGGCAGGAAGAACAGCAGAACCTTCTGAGAGCCTTAGCTTACAGTTCAAAGATCTACTGTGTGTTGGAATCACTATGACAATTAATACTGTAAAAAAGAAGAAAAAAAGCAAGAAGAGCATAACAAGTTTCCTAAGAATCATATTTTAGTCTATTCACCTTAATCCTCCTGAGCCCAATGGCAAGCAAGACATGAAATAGTAAAGCTTAACATCTATATTGAGTTTACCATCCTTGACATGCTTTACAAACATTAATCCTTAAAACCCCTCTTAGTATATAGTTTTTCCTTCTATTTCTTACTCGGGGTTGAGAGAGTTAACTGTGATAGATTATGGTGTGTGTGTGGGGAGGCGTATGTCAGAGTTTAAGCTATTTGCTAGAGCATTTAATTTGTTTTGAGGCTTTTGCGACCTCAGATTTAATCAGGGTGGTTAGTCAGTTCATCACGGTAATCAGTTGTGTTCTGTTTTGTTAGCCTGGGATAAGTAGTGTCTCCCCTGCTGGTCCTCAGGACAGACTGTAGAGTCCAATATGTTAGATTTCAAAACAGGGATAATTTGATGTGGGTGTTTTGGAGTTGTTGCTGTTTTATTTTAATGATGGGTGAACAGAAGAGAGGAAACCAAAATGTGGAGAAAAGAGTATATTGAAAATTTAAAAAATCATCATTGAAGTGACATGGGTGAATAAGGTGCCTGATATACAAGAAGAGAAACACTTTTGTCGCAGTTTAAGAAATAAAAAGCCCATTGTGCACTTGAAACTCTGACTCCAAGATTCCTATTTGCTCAGTAAGAAACTGTAAAATATTTGACTGGAATCACTGTTTGCTCTTAGATTCTTCCCATGGAGGGAAAAGAATAACAGCAGTGTCAATTCTCAAGGCCTTGGAAATCAAGAGCTGCCACTTATTTCTTGACACTGTAATAGAAGAAGAGTTTATCTAAGGAGGCTGAGTGAAATGTCAATTTAACATATGATCAAACACAGGTGAATTTAGATTGCTTGTGGCCACTAATTATGGAAATTGCACCATTTAATTGTCCTTATTCTTCTCTAGAATTATACCCTATCTATGAGTTCAGGACTCTCCACTCTTTACAAAGGGAAGCAAACTCAAGGGGCAAACAGAGGAGCAGAATCCGATCATGCTCCCCCATCATCCTGAAGCATGGACAAAGTTCTACCACTTAGAGAGGGAGCATTGTGAATTGAGGTGCCTGACCCAAAGTCCATTAAAATAAATGGGAGTCTTTCCCCTTAAAACATATTTTATCTTCTAGAATGTCATATATACTCACTTTCCCCAGCTCTATCCTACACAGGAAAGGGTGTGGCCTACTTGCCTTGTCTCCACCCTGAAATCTGGGTTGAATCCCCGGTATTAGCCCACGAAAGCTCATGCTTCAACACTTTATAGTTAGTCTTTAAGGTGCCACAGAACTTTGTTAACTCTAGATATAGATTGACATTTTCTAAGACAATTACAGTATTTAACAATGTAACTCCCATTCATTTCAGTGTGAGTTGTGTGTGTCTAAATCCCCTAATTGGCTCAGAAAATCCAAGCCACATTTCTTATCTGAAACAAGAAACCTGAAGGGTTTTAGGTGTCTATCACTGATTCCAGGAGTGGTGATTGGAATTTTAATACAGACGCTATCTTGTGGCTTGTATATTTTAAGCAAGAGATCTCTTTCGGATGTGATTGGTCTTTAATTCTCCAACAAATGTATGCATTGAAAAGCTCATCTATATTAATACATGATAGGATATGCCTTGTCAGCACAGTGTTCACGAATAAACAACATGCAAAAAAATATGTAAAAAATGTTTAATGCAGAAAACGGCCAAGCAGATTAGTGTGTCAAGCAAATTTCTGTATAATAGAGATAACAGGGTTATAGACATGTTCTAAATGCATTTAGAGTATGCCTCTCAAACTGTTTAGCTCTATAAATTATTAATGACAAAGAAAACCTGATCTGTATCTTTCTGAGTATTTCTTTGCCAGGCAGAGGGTGAAGTCCTGGCTCAATTTAAATCAATGACAAAACTCCCATTGCTTCAAAGGGCCTAGGATTTCACCCATATTCTTTTAGAAAACTATTTAGATCAATGGATTAAAAAAATTACCTCCCATGTGATGACGAGCTCAGAGCGACTCCCTCCACCTCCACTCACATTTGTTGGTGCCACTAGAGGAACTAAAGAACAAAGGACATTCACAGCAGCTGTTGCCAAATGCACGGTTGCAGTCTCAAATTTCAGCTGGTTTTATATACAACAATTCCGCTTTTCAAAATGTAATACAGGGAATCGGCGGTACAACAGTATCCTTGAAATGAGTTTAAATTATATTTACACATTTTGAGTTGTCTAAGACGGAGGGCACAGATGTGTTTGATGCTTGGTATTCTGGTTTAAAAAATTAAAGAACCTAGTAACATCAAGTATGTGACATTAATATGCATCAACTAATTGGGAAACATTTCAGTCAGACTGTAGCTGCTATACTATTGATTTTCTGGCTAATTATACATTTGTGCAGTAACCATATTGCTGGAGAAATATATATTTTTGATTAAATATAGGTTTTCCTTTTTTTCTTAGGAAACTCAACACTCAAAAAAATATCGCACCATGTATGTGCTTGTTATTTGACAAGCAATCAGAAGAGGCCAATGGTGCATAAATATGAGGGCCTGATTCGCCAAGACATTAGTTCTGGTGTCCAGCTAATGTAATGCAGTGGTGATCCAAGCTGTGGAGCATACTTCATTGAACTCCCAAGTGAGGCTTGGGGAAGGGAGGCAAGAAAGCCCAGGAAATTCCCTGCCTCTTGCAAAAAGTTCCCAGCAGAAGGAAACTGTTTTAATCCTTTCTGTGAACCAGATTCTGCTATCTCCCAATGTGCCAGATTCTGACAGCATTACTCAGATTAAATAGCACCCCACACGTAGCACCACGGAGAAGGATTCTCACCTCTGCTATGACCCTTATATGTTGCTGCAGCAATTTTTTTTAAAAAAGTTAGAATGCTGGAGCTAGCCAAAAGAGCGTTCCCTTCATTAGTAGCTTTGCTCATGGCAGTTTATGCTGCCCTACAAGGCTTCCACTGCAAGGCTTGATGTACAGTAAAGTCTGTATCCCATGTGTGATGTAGGATATGTCAGAGACGGAAAGGGTAGGATTACATTTCATAGGTCCCTCAAATTATTGGGGCCTCAATGTACCTCAAGCAGGCCAGATCTGAGAGTGAACAAAGGTGGCTTAAAACCTTCTGAGCTTCAAGTTTTTGCTGTGCCTCTCAGAGGCACACCATAAAATCACACCTGTTGATTTTAGTGGGACAATTAAGTTGATATTAAACCAGCGTACAGGTAGAGGAATCTGATCTTATGGGCCAAATTCTGTCACCTTTATCTTGAGAAGTCCCTTATTCTTGTCAGTCTTCTATGAGACTAATGACATAAATAAGCTACTATTCATATCAGGAAATGGCAGCCATAGATGTTGACATGCTTTGTATTGTCATTAACCAACCACATAACCACAGATTAATTACAGGACTCCAGTACAGTTCTGAACCTTTGTGGGGCTTCATCCTGTCTAGCAATTTTGTATATAAATCACAGTCTTTCTCCAAGAGAACATATTCTATAGCCCAAGTTTAGCCTCAAGCTCATGTGTTCTGTACAACATTCCAGAGGACTGGGTGCAGACCATTTATTTTGCTTTGTTTTACTGTTTTTAGAAATTTGGAGAGACTATTGTTACAAAAGGACTGTATTTGATGAAAGTAAAGTATGATCTTTTGATGGTTAAATTTTATCACTCATACCCAGCATCAGTGTGTTCTTTATAGCTAAGGAGTTTAAGATGGGAAGGAGGGGGATTAATCTAAAGAAGTAAATGAAGAAAAAGACTTTCAAGCCAGACTCAACTAGCACTCCACTGTTCCATGAACCAGTTGATGCTCAATTAGCACATGTGTTAAATGAGTTCAGTCTTTACTACATTTGCATGGGGAAAAATTTATACTACTGCTCAACAGAGCCTCAACTGGGTCATAGTTGAGAAACAGATGAAAATGTACGGTTGAGTGCACCAACGGAGGCTCAATTAATTCTCAGTTGCATTTTAATGAAATGAGCAGTGGCTCATTTGCATCCACAAATCTACTAATGCTCAATCATGTTTTAGCTAGCAAAATAGCTATTACAACAGGGCATTTCCAATTTACCCTTTCACTGCTAGTCTTCTGGTGTCACTGCTGTGTTTTCGTTGTGAATTCATATTCTGTTAAGAAAAGAATGCTAGGCTGTGTCTAGTATATCTCTCTGCACAGCAGTTGTACTTGGGACGTATATACAGCAACTGGAATGTTTTACAGCAATAAAGTGTTTGAGGGACTAGGACCTGACCCAAAGTTCAGCAGAATTGAGGGGAGTCTTCACACTGGCTTCAAGGGGCATTGGACCAGGCCCTAGTGAATGCATAGTGAAAAATTTGTTTTTTTTCTCTTATTTAAATTCCTCCCCAACTCCCTATTTTAAGTGGTCTTCTTCTTGTTGGGTTTTTGTTTTGTTTGTTTTTTGCTGAGAAGTTATTTTGGTTTTTGTATCACTCTAGGCTGGTGGGGAATTAGAACCTCCCCTGGGCTATACTGAATGTTTATGCTCAGTGCTATGTGAAAGATGGCCCATAGTTGTACTGTCCCAGCATCAGTTTTAATAAGTCACAATTCCTCTCATACTCCCCACTTCCTCCAGGTGGAGGCTGTAGCAATTTATATACACCTTCTGGGGCTATTGCATATTCCCCTTGCTCTTAAGAAAAGCTGGCCTATGTCTTCACTCTATTCCTCACCACCAGATGAATGAGAAGTGAGGAGTCATTCCTTCCACCTATGTTGGGCCCCAGACATTAAAAAGCACATAAGCTCCCAGTGGACGGTAAAACGAAGGCAGCTGAGAGACTAAGGGAGTTAGGCAGTTGGTGAGTATCTCTGAAGCACTTCTAACTGGGAGGGGGTACAAAAGAGGATCTCTTTTTGTACTGGGAACTTTCCATTGAGTTTGGTGGGATTCTGGGTGGGTTTCTGTGTTTTGAAATCTAGATGTGGTTGAGGACTGTCTGGGCTAGATTGCCTTGTATTTAGGTGAGTTAGCACCAGCTTTCTGACAGTGATTTTAGAAGTCAGAGCAGTGCAGTTCTATTCGATTAGGCCAGTAATTAGAGGCAGCTGAGTGAGAGGGGTTGAGTCACTCATTGCTGCTGTGTGTGGAGTCCACTCTTTTAAAAGTATGTACCGGGGATCGGCTACACTACAAGTAGACACCTGAGACTGGCCTGCGCCAGCTGACTTAGGCTTGTGGGGCTTGGGCTAAGGGGCTATTTCACTGCAGTGTAGACGATTGGTTTTGGGCTGGAGCCTGAGCTCTGGGACCTTGAGAGAGGTTTGGGTCCCAGAACTTGGGCTCCAGCCCAAGACCAAATGTCTACACCGCATTTAAACAGTCCCTTCATCCAAGCTCCACATCAGCTGGCCATCAGCCTTCAGTTGCAGTGTAGACATTCTTTAAGTAGTTGGTAAGATGAAGGCAGATGGGGGCCTAAGGAAGTTTGCCAGTTGAGGAAGGTAGGTTTAAAAAAAAATCATTCCCGTAACTTGTAGGTACACTACAAGGAAGACTGACCCTGGAGGCTTCTGCTCAGGCTCTAGTCTTAACTCGTAGAGAATGCAGCCTGCATGTTCCCATTGATAAAAGCCAGGCAGAGGCTTTTTGTTGGTAGAGTCCCTCAGGAAGTAGGTAAAAGCTGAAGAAGGAGGTGGTTAGAGAAATGTGTATGGGCTAGGCTGACTTTGTAGCAAAGTGTCTTTTGGACACTGAAATCACAGGATACAATCCTATTGGCATCAGTGGTCTTTGGGTCCTAAGTTACTTCCTTCAGCTAAGCCCGGATACTGGTGGCTGAGCTCTCTGATAAATTTTGAATGGAACTGTAAAATGGTGTTAGGGATTCTAGTCAGGAAGACAATATTAACCATTCCATGCTGATACTTTGCTCAGTGCCTGGCATGTGCACACCATTATAACAGGCAGAAAACAAGATCTGTGATTAGTGTTTAAACAGCAGAATTTATATCTTGTTATAAGAATATGGCCAAACTCAGATCCAGTGTAAGAAAGACCATCTCCATTGGGGTTCCATTAAGACTTAATTAGCATATTATGAACTGAAAGATGCTTCCAGAAATCTATTGTACACAGGACATGAACTAAGGCCCATTGATGTCAATGCAAAATCCTCAGTGATTTCAGTGGGCTTTGTAGCAGTCCCATAGCCTGCTATGATTTCATTTTTAAATAGAACAGAGTCATGACTAGGAGGTTTTTAAAATCAATGGAACAAATCAGGACAACTTACTTGATGCTTTCGTTCTTAGCAGCTCTGATGGTCTGCTTGGCTCCCCAATCCCAATGCTATTGCCGGCAACCACACGAAATTCATATTCAACCCAAGGGTTTAAACCAGTCACTGTAGCTGAATAGGTTCTACCATTGAGAACTTCAGGAACTAAATACAAAAGACATGTGAGTGAAAATGCACCTTTGGAGTAAGTCTTGTGACATGCATGAAAGTGAACCAGAAATTTCAAATTGCTTACCTGTTGAAACTGCCTGCCATCCAACTGAAAAAGGAGTCCTTGTCTGAACACTGTAGATCTGGACTGGACTATTATTATCTGTTCCTGGTCTCCAGCATAACAGGGCAGTAGTGCTAGAAATGCGTTCGACTCTAACATCTTTTGGGGGACCTGGAGGACCTTATAGAAACATATTTTAGGGTAACTGATGCCTAGGATATTGAATTCATTGTTGGACTGGATTGTGCAAACCATATTCACTCACTGAAGACAGGCTCACCACGAGTAAAAGTTACATAATCTAGCTCTTAAAGTTCATGTCTTCATTAAATGTTTGAAAAAATGACATTCCTGGGCTAATGAACAAGATACTGAACATACATATCTCTAGTGTTAGCATGAAGGAAACAGAACTCAGTTGAAAGAGCTTTATTATATGACTATGTAAAATCACATTTTGGATCTCACATTTTCTAAATATCCAAAATTCCCTCTGAAGTTAATGAGAGATTAGGGTCTGCAAAGGTTGTGGGATGGAGCCTTATAATGGATGGAATTTGACTTTTCCTAAAGTTTGAAATGGATGCATAACTGAGCTTCAACATCTCTCACAGAGCATCTTCTCAGATTCTTAATCGTATCCCTATATTTTAGCAAGGGCCACACAATCAGAGCCAGTAGAAAGCACAGAATGTTCCATCTTAATGGGGGAGAAGAGAAGGCAGGCTCATGACATTGCCCTTTGCACCAACATGAAGAATAACCTGGGCATATCTGGGGTTCATGGAGTGGAGCAGGCTGTGCCATTTTGAAGGCTGGTGCACACTGTGAAGACAACCTCCCTATTTACTGGAATGCTTGGGGAGGATGTTTGCCACCTTACCTTAAATGGGGCTTGCACCCATTCGAATGAGCAGTTGCTTACCACCCTTACTTTGGCCAGTACCGACCAACAATAGTTTGGTCCAAAGAGAGCAATGAGTGTAGGAAACACCAACACATAAGTGCATTATTATACCAGAGACCCACAAACTTTTTAAATTTCACCAACCCAGTTGCTGATGTTAAGCATTTCACATTCTTACATAAGTTTTGTTAGAATTCTACGCTTAATAGACTTACCTCTTACAATTACATCTGCTGTTGCAGATAGACTGTCTATGGTTGTTTGTACCATGCAAACATATTTCCCGGAATGATTTAGCTGAATATTTCTGATCATCAAATCCCCAACAGATTCCTGGAGATAAAAGGAAGAAAAAGATAAAACTAATCACTCACAACATATTTTCCAAGTGGACGTTTTTATAACTTGCTAAATATTAATAAAAATGCAGCTTTTAAATTAAAGCATTCATTGCTGTCATCAGTTTATTTCAGTTTGACACTTTTATTATGGCTTCACAAATAACTTGAGCATGTTTATGAAATATAAGAAAGTAAACTAAATGGATGTAACATTTATAAAGGAGCAGTGATTTGAAATGCATATAGAAAATGGGAATTATGAAAGATGTTTAAGTGGTTTAAGGACTGTTAAGAACAGCTTGATGAAGCACTAAAGAGTTTGAAGAACTTACTCCTCCAATTCTTTCAAAATGATTCACTCCTCTTTTAAAATCTATCACATCTCCATTGAATGACCATGTGAACACAACCTCAGCGGAGGGGTCATGAGACACCTGACATGGTAGGACTATACTCTCTCCAACTGTAACATCCATTTTAGACGGTGGAACAGTAATTACAGTCCTCTCTGTTGAGAAAAATAATTCTTCATTATAAACAAGTGTATAAAGTGTGGCAGGGTGCTGGCCAGGAGTGCCTGAGCCAGCCCTGCCACCCCTTTAAGGGAGCAAAAGCCTCTGCTAGCAGCTTCCCTAAGCTAGGGAAGCTGATTAGCTAGCAGAGTGCAGCCCTGGCTAATTAGAGCCAAATGGGCTACACCTGGTAGTTTCCCCAGGGGATATAAAAGCCTGGCAGGGAGGAAGCCCATGGTGGTTGTGGAGGAGGAGAGAGAAGGAGACAGAGAGAGAAGGAGGCAGAGAGAGAAGGAGGCTAGGGAAGCAGGATAGGGAGGAGTATTTAGACTCTGGATCCCTGTGAGCCAGGAAGAAGGGAGTAGTCTTCCTGAGCTGTGGCCTGTCTCCCTGAGCTGCAAGGTACTGAGCTAAATGACTGTAAAGCTGTACATAGAAGGTGGTGGGGTTTGCACCGTGTGAATAAAGAGCACTGGTGAGTCACAAAAGAGTCTCCTGCCTGTGTTTGAAGTGGAGTGACAAGCGGATCTCCTACAAAAGATACCAGTATATGTTTGTAATAAAAAAAAATTTGAATAATTTTTGCAACATTTCTGAAATGGTTTAAAATTGATCTATTGTTCTGCAACCATCCCTATTAAAGACACTGATCTTTGACATTTTGATACTTTCAGTGCATTATTAATCATTTATAGACATCTATAGAGTCTCCAGTTAGTGTTTACACCTCAGTCTTTAACTTGCACTTCCCAATGAATTCAGAAAAATATTTGTGTATTCTTAAAACAGATTAGGTGGTGCTAAAATCTTTTCTTTGCTGGACTCCTCCTTTAACAGGTACACATTGCAAGGAAAGGAAAACGCGTCTTTGAAGAACCTCAATTGCTGTAGCAGAGCAGACTTTTCCTTGGTTTCCATTGCATGAATTAATTGCTGTTTAGAACCCTTTCTTTTAATGATCGGAAGAGTTTCACATCACTTGATTTTTTTGAAGATTTGCCCAAGGGTGAAGGCATGACATGACACTATTAAAGATATTTTCTTTTAACCAGTAGAATAGAGAAAAAAATCCCTGTCTGGAAGCAAGAGTGGCAGATGCATTACATTTCACATGGATTCAAAATGCCAAATTCTCTGTTGGCATGACTCCATTGACTACAAATACTCAAACTCTGAAAAAACACCCAAAGAGAGTTTGGCTCCAAAATCTTGTAACTCATACAACATCAGTGTAGTTACACTAGGGGATTAAGTTAACCTTTTATGCCTAGCTTGATTAATCTTTAATAAAGCTGTGAATGTGCATTATATTTCCCATGTGCCAAGTGCCCTCCTTGTCCTTCAAATTCCTCTTTGTAATACATATCCTTCACAGAAGTCTTGCTGTGTAGATCTCTTCTAGGATGTCTGAACACCCCCTGGTGCCTGAGCTGTTCTCCTGCAAATCTTACTCGACTGTATACGGGATGAGTACTTTTTGCCTATATTGTAAAGATATGTGTAAAGTTATAGCATTCTATGAATACTAATACTACTAGTATAAACAACTTAGCTTTATAGGACAATTATATAAAATGTTAGCCATTAAATCAATACGGTTGTGTGTAAGTTAAATAGGGCTTCATAGAAATCATTCAGAAACCTATGGAATGTAATAGAAAATGAAATCCTTTCTTTTGATTTTAAACCCTTGCCTAGGACAATGTTTCACAATACGTGGAACACCAGCCACAATTAGGTGACTAGCATGAGTTGGGAATTTTTCCAGAGATTTTTTTGGTCAGAAACTGTCAGTTCATCAAATCTAAACATTATAATGAGCAAGGTTTGGCTTTGACAAATTTCTTAACTAAAAAAACATTTTGAAAGGAAAGTTTTGAAGTTGCCGAAATGAAACATTGACATTTTCTAAATAAAAAAATGCCATTTTTCTGCTTCAAAGGGACCTTTCATTTTGAAATGTTAGCTAATTATAATAAGCTAATTATAATATTTAAAAAGTAAATTTCAATTGACCTGAGCTGATTTTTTTTTTAAACAAATTTTAAGTTTGCAATTTTTTTTGTGTGATTTTTGACTTGTCACAATGTGGGGTGGGAAAAGTCTTGAAATCTTGAAAAAAAATGCAGGATGGGAAAATTGTTTTCTACCCAGCAATATCTGTGAGTGGGTGGGGTCTGATGAGTCACATGCACACACAAAAGAAAAAAAATCTGTAAAAATCTGCTAGGAGCCAGAACACAAAGAAGGAGCAATTTATCTCTCCCCTCTTTCTTCTGCTTTGCCTCCTACTGCCCCCAAATCTAGTGCTTTGTTTCCTCCTCTCCCCTTTTCATCCTACCACAGTGCTGAGTTCACTACTCTAGAACTTGGCATGGCAAAGGCAGGCACAGGGAGAGGGAGAAGGGGAACCCCCCAAGCATTCCCATTCTAGCAGTTAGCACCCACGTCTGCAGTACATCCAACTTCCACTGTGTCTGCCTATTCCTATCTCCCCAGAACCATGTGATTGTGACCACAAAGAATTATTGGGTAAGGTCAGCTGGAAGACTATTTTTTTCTGGGAATTCTTTGAGTCACAGACCCAAAGAGAACGAGAACGAACCACTATTCTAACATTTGACAGTAATACCCCAGTAATAGAATTGTATAGATAGCATTCTTAATCCAACAGACAACTTGTCATTTTCTATTGAATCCCATAGGACAGATCCATAGGGATAGGCAAGCAGTTTGAAAAAGGTGGTACTAGGGCTTCCCACTACAGATCTGCACTTTTAGAATATCAAAAGGCTTCTACTTATATACAGACAAAGTCCATAACTACACAGTTAACCATTACCCGTGAAAGAGCCCTGCTTTCTCAAAGCTTCTCACTGGCAGGTATCTTTTTATTTTTCTCAAAATATATTTTAAAATTTCCTTATCATGAATTATATGGGGTTTGTGTATTTGTTCTTGCTGCTTTAGAAAAGAAAAAGTACATCCTTATAGAAGCATCATGCTATAAGGTGATTGATCCTTTGGGATCATCATTCTTGCTGGACCATGTCACATGACATACCTCATGCCTACTTGCTCACTTAGTGTGATCTTTGCTGTTTCCTTTATGAAGTTGTGTTTACAACCTCCACTGCCAATCCTTTCAAATGTTTCTCAAAAACACGTGGTTTCTCATTATCTATCCATCTTGCTTAGTAACTGCAGAGATGTATTATATAGAATGGCTTTTTTTCAAGAGACAAACAATAGATAACATGCTGTGTGCTTGAGGTATAATAAAGACTTCTATCACAAAGAATAAACAACTCAATGAGCAGCAATAAACTTAATTTGCACATTAGATATGCTTTTCCAAGTTCTGACATTTCAGTTGAAAATAATGCTGAAGCAATGAGCCCTATAATTGAACAGCCAAAACTTCTCCAGAGGGGAAACAAAAACAAATGTTCCCTGCAAACAAGATCATTTTTATACCATGTTATTACTCTGTTTTTAATACACTTTGTAAATGCCAAATGAAATAATTTTGTTGTTGTTTTTAATGCGAGTTTTTGCATACTGCTCCATGAGGATGTATATATGGTGGTACGCACAATGGTATCTAACTCATGAAGTGAGAGCTCCTCAAACACCACACAACTCATTTTATTCACTGCTAGCTGTGCTGTAACATTTTCTCAAATTACACATCACATTGGTACTAACTGTACTTCCTCAATTTGAACATGAAAACTATGTTAGCCAGCTGCAGTATGTTAAGGGGGAAAGTCAAGCCTGCAGGCTAGAGAAAATGGTTGTGAAGTTACCTAAAATTAGCTAAATCAGAAAAAAAGCTGAGATAGAAATTATGCGGAGTAATCTGTCATTCTTGTAGTGACTATCATTTCTAATGTTATCTGACATCTAGAGTATTCTGCTCATAACTCTGATAAAATTCTAAGCTATGTGTTTTTAACTTATTTTTTCCACCTTTTCATTGTTTCCATTTAATGTCACCAGGATATTTTCATAAGAAACCAATCATATATATTGAGAATTGCACTCATACTTAGTTAGCAGCAAGAGAAGGTTAGCAGCAAGAGAAATGCCCCCCACTTTTCCCTATGTTGGCAGCTACGTTGATGTAATGATTCACCCATCGACCAAGCAGCAAGAACTGAACCCAGAATCTTCAGCACCAGTCAATAGCATCTTACTAACTGAGATAAGAAAGTATCTTTGTAAGCTGCTAGTACATTCTTAACAATTAGGAGGCTCAGCCATGAAATGGAAGACAAGATACAGTTAGGCTTGTCTACGGTGCTATGTCAGCCTTCAGTGCAGTTGCACCAGTGAAAATGATCATTGTAGACATGATTTACATTGATCTGCCTGTGTTTCAAAAAAAAAAAAAGTGATGATATTAAAGGCAAAGGTAAAATGCACCATTGTCAATCACAGATGTTCTCAGGGCTTGCAGATGAAGTCTCAGGGTAGGCAAGGCCTTAGTCAGTGTATCACATTCATGACAGAGATAAAAAGGTCATACAAGCATAGTACACTTTAACATGCTTCCTAGAACAGCAGTAGAAAGTCAGAGACATTTAAGTTGACAATCACAGAGAGATATTATAGCTATAAAATCATGAATCCTCCCTTAAAAATACTTTTAGCTACTCATGTAGGGTGAAATTCCCCCTTCCGATACAAACCTAGCACCCTGTTTTAATAAGGTAAGAGGTGCATAGGCTGACCTGGCATGATGCACAGGGTGAATGTAATCCTTCCCTTTCATGAAAACTTAACTGTTTTTGATTCTACTAAGGTTTCCACCCTTTGTGGCTAAGCATTCTCTGTAGTATATAAAAAGATCTGGATGCTTATAGTTAAAAAAAACCTGCCCCTTTCTTTCTCACAAATCCCTTAGGATAGACAGGGAGGGAGCAATTGTATGGGGGTCCTGAGCTCATGGATACCCCAAAATATCTGTGTAAATAAAGTGAAATGGGAAAACATCAGGTTCCAGAGAACATGGTGTACCGGAGCCTCAAATTTCCCTCAACATGCCTGTAGGTAGTCAATTACCTGTAAACAGCCCCTTCAGTAAAAATTAGGTCTGACTCATAGGTAGCAGCAATTAATATGTTGACTCCATAACACTTTCAATGACAATTCAGATTCTGGGAAACTTCTTTTCATATGTTAGCCTGGTGGGTGCATTTTGACATATCCCATCAGGTTACTTCAGTCACCTTCGCTTAGAACACTTCAGATTGGATTTGTCAGAATGCAACCTGACTAGAACAAGGCCATAGTGATGTCTCACAAAGTGACATCAAGTCATTTTTTTGTTTCAAAGAAGAGGATTAGAAGTTCAACTAATATGTAGTTTGAAGAAAAAAATTAACATGAGAAGAAGGTGGTTTTTCCTTCACGAAAATGACTTGCTTTGTGATGTGAACATTTCTGGTTAGCTGGCAGCTGAGATTACTCCCACAAGAAGCAAATATTTTTAGCTGTTGGAGCAGGCAGTGAAATGACACAAATGAATCTGGGAGGTTAAGGTGTTAAAATTCAGGAAAGTAACCAGAAGTGAAGTGGAGGAGATAGCATGACTGCTCTTGGGGAGGGAAAAGGGGGGCATTTTAATATTAAGAATAGGAAACCGTCTGAAGGGCCTGAGATCACTCCTCTTTCAGCTCTGTGTTGTTTTAGTGTCTTGTGCCAAGGTGGTTAACCACAATTGTGATAGAAGGCAGCAGCTTCTTAGTGGTTCTGTGTTTTATTAGAGTGAAATTTTTATTCCGCTTCTAAACCAGTCTATTTTTAAATAGAACAAAACATCAAAAGAAAAGAAAAGAAAAACAATGAAACAATCCCAGTTATCAGATTAATTCACTAAATCTCTTTTCCTTAATTTTCAGTGGCAGAAATAATCTTTTGTAGCCTGAGATCCAATGTAAGCTATAAATGAGCAGCATTGATTCAACCCATCATACAGAGTGGAGAACAGAAAGGTGTCCAGAGCCCACAGCCACTATATTTCAAGTTTCTGGTACTTAGCTTGCAAGCTCTTTGTGGCAGGGGCTGTCTTTTTGTTCTGTGTTTGTACAGCACCTAATACAATGGGGGTCTTAGTCCAGGACAAGGGCTCCGAAGTGTTACTACAATACAAATAATCAATAATGATTGCTATATTTTTGATATCAGTGATCAACTGCCATATTTCTGTTATTTCATCAATCTTTTTCTTAGAAGTACTGATTTAAAAATGATATTGATAACCCAGAGGACCCTGGTGAAAGAATAAGGCTTTGTTGTCAATACAGTAGACTCTCGATTATCCAGGATGATAGGGAAAAAATAATTCTGGTTAATAAAATCCTGGATAATCACCATCCATAGGAAATATGGGAAGTGGAGGTTGATTCACCAGCCATCCTGCGCCGGGGGCAGGGGGTGTCGGTTCACTGGCTGCCCTGCGCCCTGGTAGGGGCTTTTTGTGTGTGTGCTTGGGGCGAAAGCAAAGCCAGAGCTGGCCCTACAAATTGCGCGTATTTTTTTTGACATACTGGTTAATCCACATCCTGGTTAAACCAATCCTGGATAATCGAGAGTCTACTGTATCCTCTAAGAACAATATTAAAGCATAGTCACTACCTGTGGATAGGCCAGGCATTTTAACAGTTGCTGCAGCCATCTGGTAGCTCTGTTTCAGTGTAAAGATTTAGTTGGAACCTTTGCATCATAACAGTATTATTATGATCTTTGACATCCCAGTATGTTTAATCAAATATGTATGTACATTTCCAATATTCATAAAGCACAAATGAAGACAATAAAATACCTTTCACAATCAGGTTTCCTGAATTCCTGGCAACTCCAAATTGATTCATTGCTATACATGTGTATACTCCTGCATCTGTTTTGGTAACATTATATATCTTGAGACTGCCATCCTCTAGCATAAAGATCCTAAAAAATATACAGATAGAAAGATAAACTTAACAGGATATTGTGCCAACTTCCTGCACAGGAACTGTAATAAAAGTAGCATTGCATTGTTAATATTTAGATACTATTCTTATGATTATGCTTTCCTACAGCAAACTAAACGTCTTCCCATTATTTTTCACCTTCATCTATTAACTGTCAACGTATAAGGAAAATAAAAGTCACATACCGGAACTGACCATCAATTCATCTAGTCCAATTTTCTGTGTCTTTCTATGTTCAGTGTTGGATGTTTCAGAGGAAGAACTAAAACCCCGGTAATGCAGCTAATTGGGCCATATTATAGTAGAGGGGATTTTTTATCCTGACTCCAGATAATAAGCTGCTTATGATGTGAAATATGAGGACTGACAGCCTGTGTAATATTGTCAATTTTATGAAAAGTTGTTACCAGTCTAGATAAGAGCCTGAAACACCATCTCACAGACAATGAAAACATAAAATGCACAGCTTTGTTATAGTGTGCTAAGAAATCACCTTATTAGTGACTACGGTATGTTTTAGCTTGCTTAGTTATGCACTGATTTGTGAGTACAGACGAGTTTATATTGACTAATATTATGAGAACCTCAAACATAATGGTGAGATATGGGGAAACAAAGTTGGAGAAATAGATGCCAGGTGAAAGCAGTGACAGTACATCAGAACTGTCTAAAGCAATGTAAACTTGAATTCCTGGATTTTATGTTTCAAATTCTTCACAGATTTTTACTTCTTTGAGTCAACGTGGCACTTGAGAGTATAATCAAGTGCACAGTTTGGCCTAAGTTCTTGCTAGTTAAACTTTGAGGGGGCTTGAGCAAGGATTCAATATTGTGTTACCTCCCGGATGATGAATATGGACAGATAACACTAGACTTTTGCTGTGTCATTTTATAGACGTACACACAATGTGCAACCATCCAGAAGTGGGAAAATTAATTTCAAATCTGAGTTAAATGAAGCAATAAATACTGGAAATAAAAAGTGAGGGAATTTTCTGGCAGAGGGGGAGATATAAATCTGATATGAAAAATGTTTTACATACAAAAAAATGTGAGCCTCACAGCTAGGGTGTTCAACAGTTACAACATAAATTTAGATGATTTAACATTTTAATTATTAAAGTAACTGAACAACAACTAGAGCACAACAGGAAGTTGGCAGTAATATCAAATACATTAAACATATACAAAATATTATTGTACTTGTATTCCTACATATATTTATATCTTTGTGTTCATCTGCATAACATACCATGTGCTATGTTCTACTCTGTTGCATGGATACAATTCTCATTTACTTTATGTAGTTGACAGCAGTTCTGTGTAACTGAATATGAAATCTGGCCCAAGTGTTGATGAAGTATTAATAATAATTCATCATTTAGCATCACCACACTGTCTGTGAACCGCATGGACAAATTCTGACTTGCGTGGGTCTGGACACATTATTAAGACTGTGTTCAACTAACTATGCAATGAAAGGGAGCTCTCACACCTGTGTTTAGTGTGCTGAGTGATCAGGTTTGAGTATACAAGTTAGCCCTGTGTGGATATTGGGGGGGGGGGGGGGGGAGGGAGGTTGCTTTTCTGTCTGCCACAATTACTGAATCAACAGGATGCTTTCATATGTCCTATAACTAACTAAACTTACCTTCAGATGTACATTTTTACCAGGTATAGTTCATGCTGTTTATTCTTTCACTGTTCATCTGCTAAAAATTTGGATTTTTTAGCATGTCGGGAGGCAGAATATAGGTCCAAATTCTCCGCTGGTGTAAATTGATCACAGCTCCACTGAAATCAGGGAAGGGGGAGGGGGGATTTTCCAAGGTCCCTAACTGAATTAGGAGTCCAAGTCCCACACCCACATCACCTAAGTGCTTTAGAAAATGCCATCCATAAATTATATTCTACTCAAACAAGTGAACAAAGAAGGATAATGCTAAATTAGCCTAATCTCCCCATGTCAGGCTGAGAAACTTTGTAGCTAAAGGTAACAAAGAGTCCTGTGGCACCTTAAAGACTAACTAAAGTCTTTAGTTAGTCTTTAAGGTGCCACAGGACTCTTTGTTACCTCTGCTATTCCAGACTAACATGGCTACCTCTCTGATCTTTGTAGCTAAAATGGGACCTAATCCTTTTGGAAGCTTGATAGAGGAAATGACCCAATTTATTTCTAGGTTGTTACGAGCCCTTGCATAGGCCTATTGGGAAGAAAGACATGGCTGCATTCAGACCTTACATCACTTAAGGGGCTTTATACCAGCACTGCCCTCTGTGAGACAATGGGCATCTATTCTTCTCCCCCCCTCGCTTCCAGGGCTGACCATTAAGTCACTTCCCTCCCCCTTTTCCGAGCCCCTGACAAGAGCAAGAGGGGATCACAGAAGGCATTGTGACTGTGTTCTTCCCAAAGCAGTGCCGTAATCTGTACACTGTCCATTGCGCAGGACTGTGCCTCAGGCCACATTAGCCCATAGTGAGTATTGATGAAAAGATTACTACACTCTCAAGTCTTTGGATGTCAACACAATCACTGATACAGAGAGCAAAACCAGGGCCAGAAAATACTCCCTTTGAGAAACCAACCAATGTTCTGTGCATCTACCTTTTTATTCCCTATACACAGTGTCATTTTATACAGTAGTTTTGATTGCCCCTCTGTGCCAAAGGATCTGACAAATGTGACACTTGTTAAAAGCAGTATGGGCTCTTTTAACAGCGCACCTTAAGTGTCTCAGCTTACAAACTGGGTCAAATGACATCTCTCAGGTTTTACCTTTAATACGGCCAACAGCTTTAATGCAGGGCTTGGCCCTAAATGGGCAAGACTTTCGGAGACCCTGTGCATTGTGGAGCTGCAATGGGGACACTGCACAAGCATTCGGCGCAGCAGGAGATGAGGGAGGATGGCTAACAAGGCCATCCATTGAGCGGGCCTGAACAGGGGCACAGCAGCATCCCGGACAACAAATTACAATAGCTGCCACAAGTGGCTGTACTGCCGTTCTGAATTCTCGGCTGAAAGGGAAGCTTTATCCTCTGGGTTTGGAGTAGAGAGGGGAAAGGAACTGGCCTTATGTAAGTACCTTGTTACCTTGACTCTGAGGCTGCTGATCTGCATTCACGTGCGTACAGTTAGTAGCACTGTAAGAAAGTAAGTTTGGATTGAACAGACATTGTGTTATAAATCAATATATCAAACTGGAACTGAGCAACATATGAAACAAAGAGGCAGACTTTTAGACCTGACAACATATCAGCTAGCTGACATTTTCAGCTAAGAATGACTGCACATGGGAGAATAAACTAGCACTTTTTAATTAACATCGTTAAAGCTAGATATTAGTACAAGAAAATAAGGGTGCCTCTCTTAATTGATTTTGGAGGGAGACATGATGATAGAATCGTAGGACTGGAAGGGACCTTGAGAGGTCATCTAGTCCAATCCCCTGCACTCCTGGTAGGACTAAGTATTATCTAGACCATCCCTGACAGGTGTTTGTCTAACCTGTTCTTAAAAATCTCCAGTGATGGAGATTCCATAACCACCCTGTTAATTTATTCCAGTGCTTAATCTCCCTGACAGTTAGGAAGTTTTCCATAACGTCCAACCTAAACCTCCCTTGCTACAATTTAAGGTCATTGCTTCTTGTCCTATCCTCAGAGGAGAAGACATAAAAGGTTGTTACAAGAAGGAGGGAGAAAAAATTGTTTTTCTTAACCCTGCCCATTGTGGAGCTTGAAAACTGTTATGTCCCTGCTCAATCTTTTTTTTTCCAGATTAAACAAAACAATTTTTTCAATTTTCCCTAATGGGTCATGTTTTCTAGATCTGTAATAATTTTGCTGCTCTCTGTATTCTCTCCAATTTGCCTACATCGTTCCTGAAATGTGGCTCCCAGAACTGGACACAATACTCTAGTTGAGGCCCAATCAGCGTGAAGTAGAGCGGAATAATTACTTTTTGTGTCTCGCTTATAACACTTGTGCTAATATATCTCAGAATGATGTTTGCTTTTTTTTGCAACAGCATTACACTGTTGAGTCATATTTAGTTTGTACTCCCCAGGTCCCTTTCCGCAGTACACCGTCCTAGGCAGTCATCTTTCATTTTGCATGTGTGCAATTGAATTTTCCTTCCTAAGTGGAGTACTTTGCATTTGTCCTTATTGAATTTCATTCTATTTACTTCAGACCGTTTCTCCAGTTTGTCCAAATCATTTTGAATGTTAATACTACCATCCAAAGCTCTTGCAACTCCTCCCAGCTTGATATTGTCTGCAAACTATGTAAGTGTATGCTATATGCCATTATATGCATATATGCCTGTACACATTAAATCATTTATGAAGATATTGAACAGAACCGATCCCTTGTTATGTCACTTGTTATGTCCTTCCAGCATGACTGAACCACTGATAACTACTCTCTGGGAACAGTTTTCCTACCAGTATTGGTCCCACCTTATAGTAGTTCCAGCTAGGTTGCATGTCCCTAGTTTATGAGAAGGTCATATGATACACTATCACAAGCTTTACTAAAGTGAAGATATTTCAAGAGAAAGATGACTATATATGAAAAATGGGCTTATGTAAATACAAAGAAAAATCATTTGCAAATGTTGCATTCTCTCTGCTGGAAGCTCCCCTAGCATTTAAGATGGGTCTATGGCACAGCTGCAGAAACACAGCCATTAGAAAATACTGGCGATAAAATAGATTGAGGTGACTAATAAGCAAAGACTATTCATTCTGTATAGTGAAACTCAAAGAATATTTTACTCGCGGATCCCCATATCGTCACACATTGTCTGCCTGAGTTATAATTCAGACTGAGCAGGAGTTCGAAAGTTTAGAGTAATCAGATAGTATGTATTTATTATTTGTAATGTGGTAACTCCTATGAGCTCCAGTCATGGACCACTGTGCTAGGTGCTGTGCAAACATAAAACAAAAAGACAGTCCAAAGAGCATATGACCTAATTAAATGAAGATATACATGAATACCTACTGACAGAAAGATCAATCACATGGCTATATATAGGATATTTGCATGTACAGAGCTGTTCAGTACCTTGTATAACAGGGACTGGGAAGTCAAAGGTGGCTTTCTGTTACCTCACTTGTAGGTCGGCAGAGTTCACTTCAGCGCCTGGTGTAATTTACAGTTCTTCTAAATCCCACCAGTTTGTAATGGCCCCCAGACGCCATTATGTGAACAGGTAGCAACAGAGCATGTTGGGATGTGAGGAGGTGGTATGAGGAACATACACCTGGCTACGCCACAGCTACATAAGCAGAGCATACCCCGTGCCAAGGCATTCCCCTATTTAAGGCTGTTTTACATTCCCTTTGAACTGCCAAGGCAGTGTAAAGTGATCAAATAAGGAACTCTAGAATTTCCTGACACTTATACTCAGGTCTATTCATCAGCATTTAATTTGGGCCACTGCTGAACCTCAGCTCCTCTAAGCTTGGCAATTCATAGCCCTGGCATCTCTGGGCTAGCTGCATAGTTATGAATGTAAAAAAAAAAATGCTTGAGTCCCAACATCAAGACTGCTTGAGCCCAGACACCTCTTTGGTTACAAATTAAGCACTGCTATTCATTTACAATAGATATGTTCCATACACACAGAATGCTACAAAACAGTCCTCAGCATCCTGCCAACCTATTCTAATTAAAGTGTTACATGGGGACTTCTCGCATGTACCGCAAAGGAGGTAAAAAATTCCTTATTAAGACATTCGACACCACATTCTGCCAAAGTGACTGGAGTTTGAAACTCATTCTAATGGAAAATTCCTCAAATTTATTAAATCAATCCAGCTCTGAGAGAGATTACTGCTGGTGGTTCATTTCCTGAATTTAGCTGCGCAAACGCAGATGTTTTTCTATACTCTCTGGTAGAAATCTAGACCTCTATGACGTTGAACACAATGATTAATGCATATTATGCATGACATCTTGGCTACACACATGTTTATCCATTAGGATTACTTACTATCCCCTCAGATGTTGGTCAGATAATCCTTAACCTACAGAATCACTGTTGATATACAAATATTTAAATAATCAACCAGTTTGAAACTGGACATGCTTTCTCTACTGAACAAAATATATGCTAGCAAACAAACTGTGACAAAGGCTAATGGAGGTTTTAGAGCGGTTTTAGAATTTGAAGACACATTATCTAAAAATTAGGAAGATGGCAGTAAATAGAGGACACAGACACAATTATTTCAAAGGATAATGAATACAGAATTAGTTAAAAGAAAGGGAAGTTCAAGCAAAGAGTGTGAGTTTGTTTCTGGAGAAGGATGGGGACATATACAGCATGGTAGAAAAGCAAGGCAAAATTTAAATACATCCAGAAAAATAAGGGGGTGAAACCCTGGATTTCGCTCAGAATATTGGGCTGGTTGGCCTGTTTCTGGCATTTTTCAGTATGACTTTTATATAGGGAAATTGTGGACCTGATCCAAAGCTCATTGAAGATAATGGGAATCTTTCCACTTCCTCCAGTTGGCTTTGTCTCAAGCTCCCTCAGCAAATGATTAACAAGAAAAGAAGCTGTGAAAGGTGACCCCATTTTGCTTTGTGAAATGCTTAGTATAAAACAGTAACTTTTCATAAGGTTTGGCCAGTATTAAAGTTGGTAATAATAATTCTTGTTTACATCAAAAGTCAAGGCAATTTCAAGTACTTGAATAAGATAACGATGTGCATTAATATTTAAAGTTCAATCTAACATAAGTAACCACGGGATAAATTTTCTCTTCCAAGAAAGTCAGTATTTGCCAGTAAATAAATTACCATGTGCCAAAGGATAAAATGAATAAAAGTTAAGGTGAATCTGTTGAAAGAATCTCCATTAAGAGATGTCATATGACAAGAGTGCAATGAGCTTTTCAGAAGATATAACTGGTTTTCTCTTTGAGGTCCTATCTCAGCAAGCTATTTGAATGCATGCTTAACTCTGAGCATGAACTAGGCCCAGTGAAGTCAATGGAATGGCTCACTGGCTTAAAGGTCATTATATGCTTACTGTTTTAATCAGAGTCTGAGCTGTGCTGCAGAGTGTAGGTGAATGACACAAATAGGTGATCATTCCGTGTGGAAATGAAGCAATGAACAAAAATCCTGCTATATAAACACATAAAATAGACACCCACTCACTACAGATTTGAATTAATCCATTTAGTTCTACAATTATTGCTTAATCTATGAGATAAACATAATATAAAGTCCTATATCTATAACTATAATCCTTAGCTCTGGATGCCTATGACTTTAAATTACAAAAGAAAATAAAAAGGACACTGTTCATTTTCACCAAAGTCAAAATTTTCTTAATGGTCTCCAGGAATAAAAATGCTTTGCCACTTTTGTGCAGGAGACACAAGTCTGAGCTCCACCAAAAGCGTTCATTAAAAGTAAAATAAAAGTTAAGAAATCAAACCGTGCATTCATAAAAGCTTAAGAAATCAAGCAGAGACAATATGTACAACTTTTAATTAACTGTGCCAAACAAATCATCTCCCAAAGTGATATCTCCCGTGAACAAAAGATTGTTGACAGCTATTTCTCTTGATCTTGAGAGCACTAAAGGATAATATGTTTTTAACAAGACTGATAGAAAAATAAAAGCTGGAAGAGGTAGCAGATGTCAACACATTAGATTTTAAACTGTGGCAGAGATAATGTGTACCCTGCTAAATCATTCAAGAGAAGTTATGCCCTATTATGTCATTCATTTTACTTATTTACACACTTGCACCCTACTTCACCATTGCTTTACTTCAGTACACCATTTCTAATGCCATAGAAATCATTAGTTACCCAGGTGTAAAGTTTGAGTAACATTGTACTGAATCAGACCCAATGTTCCAAGTCCTATAATCATTACTGAAGCCAATGGGTCTTTTATCCTTATTAAGAGCTGTGGAATCACAACCTTTTAATTATAAAAAATTGTGTTATTTAAATCTATTGCAATAAGGACGATGAGGGAGAGATTTTCTTCCTACCTACAAAAGGAAGGGTTAGCCATTTGTGAATTTAATTACCTGAATTGCATATACAATCAGGGTAACTACATTTACAAATTAGGCCAGGAAATCAGATTTTTAAAAATAGGAGCCTGAAGTTAGGCTCATAAATCCATATTTAGACACCCAAATTAATAGCCTTGTTTTCAAAATTCAGCTGAGTATATCCAGAATTCAAATGAAAGAGAGACTGGATTACAGTGATTTGGATAAGTATGACAGAAAACAAGAGCAAGACATAGAAAAGTGGGCCAAATTCTCAAGTAACTTTGCTGAAGTTAGTCAAATTACATTTTGGAAGGTATAAATTGGATTTAAATGTAGCTAAGTGAATGAATTGTGCCTCATGACAGTCAGCTTTGGTTTTAGTTAAAAGGTTCTACTGACTTCCATCTTAGACCCAGTTGTTTATATAATATGTTAATGATCTTTATACCTGTTTATCCCATTCAGAGTTTTAATTTGTATGCTAATATTATTGCTATTTAATAAACTATGTTTAAAAGAAGACTTTCTTTATCTGCAGGCTGATATTAATGAGCTTCAAAATCAAATGGCACAATTAACTGCAAACAAAATAAATACCATTAAAAAGAAGTTTTACTATTTGGATCAAAACAAAGTTACAATATCTAACTGAACATGGTTATTAAAATATTTAAATAAAGAATATTATAAAGCAATCATAATATGTGATAACACAACATTGTTCTTTACTAATTAAAAAGCAGGTCTCTTATTTTTACTATTTTTTCATGTAACCTGGGGTGTAGGTTCTATGCACAATTTGTGAAGACAAATATTTGTTTTCTGCAAATATAGACAGACGTCTGAATTGAGTTTTACTGACTGATAAAGCTTCCAGGCAAAATGCAATATGGTGAGGAAACTAAGTTTCCATAAAAGTTAGCAAAGTCCCCCATTTCATCATACAGAAGAACCAAACACAACCCATGAGGTAATTTGTGCAGTGACCTAATTTAGTTTTTTCTAAGAAAAGGAAGTGTAACAGGGTGCTGGCGAGAAAGTGCTGAGCCAGCCCCTGTTCCCTCTGTTAGCTCGGCTAGTGAAGGTTCTGCTAGCTCAGCTCCCACAGCTGGGGGAGTTAATTGGCTGGCAGGGTGTGGCCCCGGGGTGAGTGGGGCTTGAATAAATCACCTGGGAGCCTTCCAGGCCAGAGCATAAAGATGTCAGGAACGAAGTCATGGGGGGAGGAGAGAACAGGGCGGAAGTGGTCTTAGCTGGCTGTGAGAGCTAGCTGTCCCCCAAGGCAGCCAAGCCAGGGGCTATCCTGTACAGAACTGTAAATAGATGATGGTGGGGTGTGCACAAGAGAATAAAGGGACACTGCTGCTTCCAACAAGGGGCTCCCGGCTCGTTTTTTGAAGCGAGCAGGCAAAGGCTCGCTTACAGTAAGTATAATAGGTCCCTTGTTCACCAGCAACTCACTGTTCAGTACAAAATACACATGACACAAAGCACCCTGATGCACCTGGGTAAATCACAGAATCATCAAAAAGTAGGCCTGGGATGGCACCTCAATAGCTCATCTAGTCCAGTCCCCTGTCCTGAGGCAGGACTAAGTATCATCTGGAGCATCTCTGACAGGTGTTTGTTTAACTGGTTCTTAAAAACCTCCAATGACGGAGAATCCACAGTCTCCCTAGGTAATTTTTTCCAGTGCTTAACTACCTTGACAGTTAAGCAATATTTCCTAATGTGTAGCCTAAATCTCCCTTGCTTCAATTTAAGCCCATTACTTCCTCAGTATTTAAGGAGAATAATTTATCACCCTCCTCTTTTATAACAACCTTTCATATATTTGAAGACTTTTATCCTGTCTCCCCTCAGTCTGCCTTTCTTCAGAGTAAACAAACCCAGTTTTTTTCAATCTTTTCTCATAGGTCATGTTTTCTAGACCTTTCAGCTTTTTTGTGGCTCTTCTCTGGATGGATCCCTGTGGGCCTCTACTCAATATGCCCTTCCAGCTTGACTGTCAACCATTTATATTAGTTCTCTGAGTACAATTTTCCAACCAGTTGTGCACCCCTCATAATAGGTTAATTTAGACTATATTTCCTTGGGTTTGTTTATGAGACAGTCTTGTGACAAAGTATTGAAAGCCTTACTAAATTCAAGATATATCACATCTATTGTTTTCACCCTCTCCACAATGCTTGTTACCCTGCTCCACTCCTAACACCAACTTCTTCTCTTTATGCTTGTCCCAGCTCCTCCCACATCTGGGCTTCATCAGCAATTAGACCTTATCAGCTATGACTGTCCTTGAGGTGCACCCTATCACAGGGTTAGGTGGCCCTTTCCACTTGTGTGGGGGTAGAAATCCCATTACAATACCACACAAATAAAGGCCACTGGCTGAAACTCCATTACATTTGAATAAAAATCGGAAGAAAAACATTACTCAGCATCCTCAAATTCCTGTTGTCTCCCACTCCATTAATATTGGCTATCTATAGCATACTCTCACCCCCAATCCACTGCTACAAACCACAACTCCTCATCCGGACTTTTCCTAAGGAGAAAACTGGGCTCCATGTGAGCTCAGGCTGTGTACAGTATATACTCTGCCCCACAGTTTGGACTATGGTGTGTGTGTGTGTGTGTGTGTGTGTGTGTGTGTGTGTGTGTGTGTGAGAGAGAGAGAGAGAGAGAGAGAATAACTGTGTGAACTAAAGTGCTGTGATGTAATTCCAGTATGTGGATAATATGGGTATGAAATAAGTTTCCTAGTTCACATTAATGTAGTTCTGTTAGAAAATGACCATATAATGTGAACTAAGAACCTTTGTGTTTGCACATACAATGTTCACATGGAGGAGTTATAGCTCAATACTTTTCTGGGCATTGCTATTCATACCCCCGGTAGTCCCAACTGCAGGACAAACCCTCCGTATTAAGGCTCACCCATACAAGTTTATGTCCCACTTTCTGTCTAGCCCCACCCTATCTTCTCATTCCAACAGAAGATTAGGAAACTGTGCCAGGGTACTTGCCCAACCTTAAAGTTGTGACAATGTCATAATATATACAATACTTAGCTCCCTGAGTGTCTGTGAATGATCAGATTACCAAACTGCAAAGGGAGATAACATTCCATCCTACAAATGAAAAATAACTAGCCCAGCCTGCTCAAATAAAAATCAGTAAATATAGCAACCACTGAGCAATTCCTGAAAAAGTACACCAAGGAAGCCAATTCCTGCCTCCCTCCCACAGCCACTCACTCACATACACACTCCTTTTTCAGGTAATCTGTGTAGGAAGAAAACTATACTCCCAAATACAAATTTAGCAATCAATATTGTGCAGCATAGCCAATCAAGGACCAATTCAAGTGTCACCAGCCTGTTCAGTACCACCCACCCCTGACTGCCACCTTATTGAAAGCTGCTGCTAGAGTGAGTAATTACCTTCTATTAGCACAAGGGAGGAGGAATAATCTCCCATGCTGCAAACAGTCATACACCAAAATTCACTGTCTGGCTGAGAGGTCAAAGCATTCTTCAGTATGGTCCTGCCATGTGAAGGTGGCACAGTGAAATATAGTCCTTACAGACCTGGGAACCTGAGCCAAGAGTCTACTGTTGGAAGAAATATCATATAGCATTCTACTGAGAGGAAAAGAATCAGCTTCCACTGGTTGTTGAATTTTATAGTGAAAGTAGAAGTGTAAATGTCAAATATAATTGTCAGAAGGATAGCCTGCCAATTTCCCTTATTTGCTAGTAAATCCTGCTGTTTTTGAAAGACATTAACCATGCAGGAGCTCCAGAGAAAATCTCACTTACCCTCTGACAGCGTGCCCACACAGCTATTATTAGATCTAATTCCACCATTGATCATTATTTTTCATGATGTTACAGGCATTATTATGAGTTCAGATACAGCCACCGATAAGACCAACTCAGTCCTGATGTAAAGTTAGACCATTAGTGCAGGACTTAAGTGGGATTTACCTGGTGAATTGAACTTTATGTGACTCTTTGTGTGGGAGTGAATTCACTCCCAGAGAGATTCTTCCTTCCTCCAGGACATATTTAGAGTCAATATAAAATCGAAACTCTTGCTGTCTCACAAATATTCCATATTTACTGTCTGTACAACCAGTAAGTAACATTTATCCACACCTCAGCTGTAAAAGGCCAGATTTGCAGTCCCTAGACTCTTACTGTCATGAACACTTTGTTTACAAGCACACATAGTCAGCTGCATGTGCAATTCAGTGCACTAATATCTGTTCATGCAGTTGAAGGATTCCAACACCCGAATAATGAAATATTTATAATATAATCACACTGGCCAAAACAGAATGTGTGACTGAAAATTCTAACATCCCTAAGAGGCAAACAGGAAGGCCTGCATTTATCTCTTACAAAGAACTCCTCATTGCCTTCAGCCTTCCTGCCTGATTTCAACATCTGACACTCTCCCCCTTCTTCTCCTCACAATCTCCCACACTCATCCTTGTGACTTCAGATTGGTACTGAAGACCCATCCGACTCCTTAGCTGTACACCAGACCCTCACCCTCATTTCTTCATTTGACTGGCAACCCTGGTTCAACTCTCCGACTCCAACAGGGCCATTCACTTGATTTGGTCTTCACCAAGCATTGTTCTTTTTCTGATCTCCCTGTTGCTGAGTTCCCCACCTCTGACCAGCACCTAGCCTCCTTCAGCATCATTCATCAGCCCATACTCATGACCTGCCATGAAGTTTTTCCATGACATCCAATCCACCAGAACCAATGACTTCTCATCAGTATTAAACCCTCTATTCTGTGCCCTCTCCTCCCTTTCTTTCATTGATATGATTGTCAATTATCTTCATTCCTCACTTTCCTTCACTTTTGCCCCTCTTTCTCATCACAAAGTCAGCCCTGCCAGCCCCCAGCCCTTGCTCACCCTCAACATCTGCTTCCTCAGCTCCCGCTCTCACGTGGCAGAACATCTCTACTAGCAATCCCATGACAGGGCAGATTTCTTCCACTACAGATTTCTTCTTTCCTCCTTTAGTTCTACCACCTTGCAAGCTAAACAATTCTACGTCTCCTACTTAACAATCCCCCACCCGCAATCTCAGCATTTGGCTCACTCCTCCACCTCTCCCCAAATTGTACCTCCACTTCTCTCTCTGCACAGGATATCACTGACTTCTTCCAAAACTAAACTGACACAATCTGACATGCCCTCCCCTCAGGCTTCCCTTCTTTTCCCCTTTTCCCTCTTACAACTTTTATTGTTATTATTTTTATTACCATATCACCTAATAGCCCCAATCAAGGACCAGGTCCCCATGTTGCTAGGCACTGCACAAACACCCAGTCCTTGCCCAACAAAGCTTGCAATTTGTGCTTAAGGCAAGAGAAAACAGACAGATCACTGAATACAAGGAAACAATATTGGTGATAGGCAGTGGTCACAAAACTCCAGTAGCCTAATTATTGTCATGTTTTTGGAGGTATCGTGGGAAAGGAGAGTTCTGAGGTGGGATTTGAAGTATGGAGCTGTGCAGATATTTAAACAAAGGATCTCCCAAGCATGAGGGGCACCTATTCTTTCTCCATAACATCACTAATATATAGTCTTTCCTATCCATCCGCACAGCTAACACTCTCAACCGTGCTCTTGTCATCTCATACCTCAATTAATTCAATATCCTTCTTTTGGACCTTAACATATGAAATCTTTTCCCATTCAGTCCCATTCACGATGGTTCTGCAAAAATCGTTATCCCTGCCCATTGCTTTGATCAGATCAGCCCTCTCTTTGCATCCCTCCACTGGCTCCATCTTCTCTGTTGCATAAAACATAAGCTACTTATTTTCACTTTCAAGGCCCTTCACAATTTAGCTATCATCTCTTATTAGCTTATGTCGACTTCCACCTCCAATCATTCCTGATACAAGCCTCCATTGACCATAAACATTCACAATATTGATTCATTACTCTTCTCAAAACTCTCCTTTTCCATGATGTCGAGCTCCTAGTTATGGATCTAAGGCCCATTGAAGTCAATGGAAATATTTCATTTGACTTTGACTCATGCCCTAAATATCAATGCTATTTATATTCATGAATCAAGGGCTGAGTACGAAACTCAGAAAGAGTGACAGTGGGCTCATCAATGACACTCACAGGATTTGAGCTTGTTACAACTCCATATGAAATGGTAAGCATGGCAGATTGTTTGGGACGTTTTCAGCATGTACTGCATCCCCCTTGGTATAGCTCACCTTAACAAGGCTCTCAGGAGTTGAATCTGAACACTCTTTTGTTACAAAGACGACATACAGAAGGTAAATTATAACATGTTGATTATTATGCAGGTTGTCGTTCTTCCTTAAGCATGAGACCATATGGTTCATTTGCCTATTTGACGTTCGCACTAGCTGCTGTACTAAACAGGTTACATTGAGAAGTCAGTGATATAAGATAAAATTAGGTTTACTGGCTTGTTCCATTATGAAGCTCGCTAAGGAGGGGGAAGGTGAAGAAAAGTCTCTTCCCTTACTGCTTTCTGTTGCACTATTATTTTAATATCAGCTGCCTGCTAACATTTAATTGGGTCAAGTAGCTATCTGGGTCCCTATCTGCATTCTCATTAAGTTTCAGTGCAATGGCTTGAGATGGAAAGAGAACAGCAAAGGAAGAAAGGGGAACAATGGGGAAAAAAAGTGATATGAAAAAAAAGGAGGATCTTCCCCTTTCTTTTCCTATCCCTGCTGATTCTTCTCCTATTATCAATAAATATTTTTGTTCTCTATTTGGAGGGCGGAATTGATGATGTAGTCATATAATACAAAAACACTCTCTTCTGTCTATAGTATCCCAGGAAGGTGTTAAACAGCAGCTACTAATGTTAGTCACTTTTAAATCAGCAGGACAAGATAACCTGAATGCAGGAGTTTTAAAAGAGTTGACCGAGGAGCTCACTGAACCATCAGTGTTGATTTTCAGTAGGTCTTGGAGAAATTCAAGAAGACTGGTAGAAGGGCCAATATTTATAATGAGTAAAGACAATGACTATGATAGTTATTGGCCTGTCAGTCTGATATTGATCTCAGCCAAGATAATGGAGCAAGCAGCTGATATGTGATTCAATTAATAAAGAATTAAAGGGGAGGTAATACAATTAATGCCAATCGACATGGAAAATAGATCTGGCAAAGTAACTTGCTATCTTTCTTTGAAGAAATAATGCTGATATAGTAGACTTAGATTTCTTTAGGGTGTTTAGCTTGGTATCACACAACATTTTGATTAAAAATAGCAATATAAAATCAACATGGCACACATTAAATGGTTTAAAAGTTTGCTAATTCATAGATCTCAAAATATACTTGTACATGGGGAATTGTAAATGGAGTGTGTTTCTGGTGAAGTCCTGTAGGGACTGGTTCTTGGTTCTATGCTAATTAATATTTTTATCAATGATCTAGAAGAAAATGTAAAATTATTACTGATAAAGGTGGCAGATGAGACAAAAATTACAGGCATGATAAATAATGATTGATTGATACAGAGCAATCTGGATTGCTTGGTAAAATGGGTGTGGGAAAACCATATGTATTTTAATATGGCTAAATATAAATGTGTATATCTAGGAACAAATAATGTGGTCATATTTATTGCACGGAGGATGTGACGGGGCTAGTCAACCCCGCACTAGCACTGAAGGGGTTAAACCAGCAGCACTGGTAGCAGAAGCCCCGCCCCCGGGGCACTGGGCTTGCTCCAGCTGCTCTGACAGTATAAAAGCAAGAAGTCTAGCTCATTCTAGGTGGACCGCCGAGGGAGAAGGACGGGCCTGGGAGGCTCCAGCAGCGGACCAGCCGCAGCCCTGGGAGGTACCGGAACCCAAGGCTTTTCCTAGCCTGCAAGGAGGCAAGCCACGGGAGCTGCCTGGGGAGACAACTGACCCACTGACGTGAGGAGGGGGTGAGGACGCGTGGGAGACCCCCATAGAAGGTCTGGTAGGAAGTGACCCAGGGCGGGTACTAGAGTGGTACCTCCCACCGGGGCTAGCTCAGTGTGTTTTGATGGGATCCCCCCACTGAGTTGGTGGCGAGGTGCCAAGCCACTATTAGGGCCCTGGGTTGGGGCCAGGTGGAGGTGGGCGGGCTCCAGGCCCCCCTACCCAGGCCGCCACATCCACACGTGGCGGCCCATCTTGATAGACTCTGGCTGTTGGACCATATTACCCTGAGACCAGGGTCACGCTAATAGACTCAGGCCTCTGGGCCACTGGGCTGGCCCGCCCTGAAGGAAGGGCGAGCCTGCAGACGTGGGCCACTAGGCTGCGTTGCCAAGTACTCAGGGGCGTGAACCCCCCTCCCCCCCCCGAGGACTAAAAAGATTTTGGGGGGTGGTGGTGAATAATCAGCTGAACATGAGCTCCCAGTACAAAACTGTGGTAAAAAATGCTAATGTGATCCTTAGATGCATGAACAGGGAACATCTCAAATAGGAGTAGAGAGGTTACTCTACCTCTTAATTTGGCACTGTGCAGTTCTGGTGTCCACTATTCAAAATAGGTGTTGAAAAATTGGAGAAGTTTTAGAGAAGGGCAACAAGAATGATTAAATAATTAGAAAACATACATAATAGTGATAGACTCAAGGATGATGAGAAGGCTAAGGGGTGACTTGATTACAGCCTATAAGTATCTACATGGGGAATAAATATTTTATAATGAGCTCTTCAATCCAGCAGGAAACTGTAACAAACTCCAATGGCTGGAAGTTGGAAGAAAACAAATTCAGTCTGAAAATAAAGTACACATTTTTGACAGGGAAATTAACCATTGGAACTATTTACCAGGCTGTCACAGGGTCCCCTCCTGTGGCTTGTGTCCTCCTGTGTCTCACAGCCTGGTGCCCCCAACAAAGTCACTGTCCACACCTTTTCCGGTGGTTTCCCAGTGTCCTTTATTTACAGTGCAGCTTTATCACCTTCAGTAAGTGCACCCCAAGATCCCCCACGTGGTTACCTTCACCCCCCTGGCTCCCAGCCTTTGGCCCTTGAGGCTCTCTGGCCCTCAGGTTTGGAGACAGATCACCCCCCTGCCTCCTTCCTAGCCTGCCTCCTTGCTAACTGGAGCCTGAGGCTTTTCAAGCCCTCACAGCTCCCAGCCCCAGCTGTAGCCACTTGCTCCAGGTACCTACTGCCCGGTAGCCCTCGTTAGGGCTCCCAGCTGGGCTGATCTAGTCTCTGTCTTTAGCCTTGCCTCTTACAAGCAGGCTTTAGCCTGAAGTGACAGGGCAATGCTGGTGTTTTTACCCCAGCCCTGCCACACAGGCTAATGGTGGATTCTCCCGCATTGGCAATTTTTAAAACAAGAATGGATTTTTTTTCTAAAAGATAAACTCTAGAAATTATTTGGGAAGGTTTTAAGGCCTGACTTATAGAGGAAATCAGACTATATGAGTACAATGGTTCCTTCTGGCCTTGGGATTTATGACTCTCTCTTCTCTCTTGTCATCTTTCACCCATTAGTGAACATAAGAACATCAATAGTTGGTCAGACCAGTGGCCCATCTAGCCCAGCATCCTGTCTGCTGATAGTGGCCAGTGCCAGGTGCTTTAGAGGGGATGACTAGAACAGACAATCATTGAGTGATCCATCCCTTGTCATACACTCCAGCTTCTGGCAGACAGACTCTAGGGACAATCAGAGCACTGGTTTTCATCCCTGACCATCTTGGGCCCATCCTCCATGAATTTATCTAATTCCTTTTTGAACCCTGTTATATGTTTGGCCTTAGTCTTGCCTGGAGTCTTTCAGTCTCCCTCCACACCAGCACTCCAGGAAGAGCTAGTGCTCCTTCTTCTTTGCAGTCCTCCCTCTTATCTTAAGGGAAAGAGAGACTGATAAGGAGAGAAAAATGATTGAACCTAGAGACAAATCAATATGGTTAAAATGAACTTGGAATAATCTGAACAATTTCCCAACATTCTTCTAAATGGACAACTTTTCAGACAATGGCTTTTGTCACAATCTTTGGATTTGGCTGTCTGTGTCTTTGGGTTACCCCATTCTTTGCTGTTAGACAAAAGGCCCTATTTCTGGAAACACTTCTGCATATGCTTAGTTTTTCATTTGTGAGCAGACCCACTGAGTGCAATGACACTATTCAGCGGTGAAAAGTTAAGCATGTGGAGAAGTATTTGTAGAATTAAGCCCCAAATTGTACATAATTCATAGCAAACAGGAAAACAATAGAGTCATTAACAAATAAATATATTATTAAGGTCTATAAATCCCTTCTTACATGTTTTTGCCACAAAACATCATTTGTCATCCTTCCATATAAAGAGAGAAGCCACTGTGCTCATACAGTGAAATATAGTTTTAAAACACAAATACTCATTACTGTTACCAGCATTCCCTTGAAAGAGATGTAATGATGATGTTGCTATCCTAGCAGAGTATGTTAAATGTTTAGTGCTTTCTGCAAGAAGAAAAATCAAAGTGATTCTGTCCAGCAATCTAAGACTTTGCATGCATTTTCATATCTCAATAGGTGATTTTGGAACAAGCAATACATGGGTACTGGAAATAGGCAGGCAAATCTATGTATTTGATTTCTGTCCGTTCACTTGTTAGCTAAGAATAGCACTGAAGTGATTAATCAAATTTAGCAGATGCGGAATCAGTTCCATTGGTTCCCTGAGTCAAATTAGAATGTCATGAAGAGATAAGCTTAATCTGTATTCATGTTGACTTACATTGATGCTGCCTAAGATACCTAAAACTGTTCTGACTGCTAATGCCAATATTTCAAGGGCTCACTTTAAAAACTAGAAGGGGAAATGAACTTTCCTTTCTACAAATATGCACACGCTGACAGGATACTGGGTTAAAGGGGATCATTGAAGCTATGAAAAACAACTACTGAAGGAGGAGCAAGAAGGATAAATGAAAACAGACTGAAACCAGGCCCCCAAACTGAAAAGACATAAACCCAAATTATTTTGTAGGTGCACGTATGTTCACTGAACATTTTGTTAGAAAAAACTGAAGCCAGAAGTGCTGAAATACAGTGAGAGAGGTTGTTCCCATGTAAAGTCAGCAGAGAAGGTCCCATCCCACCCCTCACTGCTAGCAGAGGGTGAGTAAGGCAGTGTGGTCTATTGGCTGGGTCACTAAACTAGGTGTCAGGAACCCTGGGGTCCATTTCTCTCTGTTCCTGCTCTCATATGTGACTTTCGGCACATCACTTTACCTTTTCTTTGCTTTTCGGACCCTTTGTCTGATATTTCAACATTCGTTTTCATCACAAGCCAAAGCAAAACACTGATATATTTTTTTTTTTTATTTTGTGGAACAGACACTTCAAAAAGGAAATGTTGAAATGGTTTGTTTCACCATTTTCAATCAAAATGAAATATTGTGAAATTTTGAAATTCTGAAATAAAAAAAAAATATTTTCCATTTGTTGCACTGCCTCATTTCAAGTCAGGTCAATATTAATCTGTATTTTCCCATTGTGGTACATTGCCACCTGGGAGCTGTAGTTTAAGAGCCTGAAGCCCCTAATCTTCCCTGAAGGCCAGATAGCCTGGCCAGACTACATCTTACATGATGCATCTGAAGTCATGTGATTTCCATGATGTACCATGCAGATTGGTCAGAAGGGAGTCTGCATTTCATTGTGTGTGATGTAATCCTTCAGGGAGCACAGTGGGAGAATGGGGGCCTGAACTACAAGAAACATGGCAATGTGCTGATAGGAAATGCACTTTAATGTTTTATTGAACTGATTCAAAACTAACTATTCTGAGTCAGTTAAACAAAATGAAATATTACAATTTGGGTCAAGCCAACCAGAAAAAAAACATTTTTATTTCCTCCACACAAAAAAGAATATTTTTTTGGCAAAACAGAAATGTTTTGATTTTGTGGAAACTGCATTTTACATTGGGATACATGTTCATTGAAAATTCCTAACCAGCTCTTCTGTCTAGTGTACTAATCTCTGGGACAGGGACTGTCTCTTGCTAAGTGTCTATACAGTGTCTGGCACAATTGACTCTGATTTTGGTTAGAGCCTATAGGTACTATTGTAATATATATAATTAAAGCCTTTAGGGGCTGGGGGCTGGCCCAATATCAGTCTGGTAGAGGACACCTGGTTGAGGTGTTCCCTGAGTTGTGCAACATGCAATACTCCTAGGCTGTAGGACTGGACCTAGTACTTGTAGGGTCAGGGTTACATTATGTTAGCAAATATACAGGTGGGGTTACACTGCTGCTGACTATCTTGTATCTGTTCTAAGGACAGTGAATTTCAGTTCTGAGATCTCTCAACAAAGCATCTTCCATGGACACTAAATTCATTGAGAAAGAAACCTTTGTCTTAAAATGGAAATTTGTGATCCCTTTCTTCCTTCTCCATGGTAGCTATGTCTGGTATTTTTTTTCTAGCTAAAAATCCACCCAAAACATAGTATCTTTCCTCCTCCCCCAAATAGCAAAAGACAACACCCTCCAAACCACCAAAAGCATCAACAGCAAACAAAAACTTAAGGAGGCATGTCTGCTCATCAAGTGTTATAAATGTTTTAACCTTTGACATGCTGAACCTGACTGGTATCTGAGTCATACCACTGTAAATAAGGACCAATTGCATTGAGACCAAATGTATTACTTTAGCATACAAATGGTGTAAATGAGAATGAGGCCCTTATGCTCTCACAATATTGTGCAAGCTAGATCTTTCCAAACACAAGGGATTGATAATATCTGTGCATCAGAACATAGAGCCCTGGAAGAACCCTCCTGCTTAGAAGGCTGGTGGCACAGTTCAAATGCAATACCTTGCTATAAGCAGATTGAAATCCTTTACTTAATGAAACCTTCCAGGTCACTACATACCACGTTGAGAATGAGCAGATCTCTCTGAGTTTAAGACTCCAGAGGTCAGCTGTATGATCTTAGCAATTACTGGCAAAGCTTTATTAGGCAGCCATAAAAGTCTGCAATTACAACATCTGTTTAGTTGTCTAAGTTTTCATTAGATAGGTTATTAAAAGACCGCATCTAATTCTTCTTCTTTTCAAGGACTTCCTCATATTCCTCCTCTGATAAATGGCATTAATGTGCATATTAAATACTGAAAATCTTATATAAAACAATGGTGAAAGTCCATCAAGTACTGGATCCTTGATTTTTTGATAGATAATGTCTATCAACGTCACTCATGTTCGTAGTGATGGAACTGAAATAAAGTTTTAGCTTACAAGTCAAACTGAGGACCAAAAGGAATTTTTAAATAATGCTTCCCTGTATAGATTGCTAGACAGATTTTTTGTCCAGTTGCATTGTTTCCTAAAAAAATAAAATAACATAAAAAATCTGAAGATTTAAAATAATGTATATTTTTATTACTGATTATTAATGAGTCAAAATATCTGTATATTATTATTATCCTTCCTCTTGCCTTATTAAATGATTTATATGCTTTACCTCAGCAGGATTCCTGAGAATGGTGTGTGTTTCATATATGTACATATATATGTGTTTATAGCATTTTGGGATCCCTTACCCTTGTATTCAGAAAACAGTATCTCTCACAGATGACCAACTGGGATAAGATTCCCATCTACCAATTTGTTTATAACTTGTAATATATAGCAAAGTTTTCAAAGCGCCTAATGACTTGGCAGGATCAAAGTCTAGAGTTCAAAACTTGCTTTATCTGAGGTATGAATCACTCACCCCCCCTCCCCATTTCCTCATTATTCACAATTTGAGCAAACAGCTATAATCAGGGTTTGGAAACTCTCGTACAGTCAGAACAGGAATGTGGATCTCAGTTGATTAGTCAGTTCTGCCTAATAATCTTGTTGTTTTTATATGTAGGAGATAAAATAAATAAGAGGTAACACTTTCAGATCATGTGATAGTAAAAAAAAGGAGTAACTGCACATGATAATACTATGCAGAACCATCATAAATAGATCAAATAATGAGCAAGCTCAGGATGGGGAAAAAACGAATATCTTTTCTCTGTTAGGGGAAAATATTCTCCAAAGGTCTGGTAGCCCCATGTCCTTAACAAAGGATTTAATTTGTCTAGAATATCCTAAAGGAGCTATGGGGTTTGATTTATTTAGCAACTTGTCCATCATCACATTCCTGTCAGAACTGTGAACAATATTTTTTCTCAGATAGTATGTTGACCAGCTTTTCAGAAAGGTTAGAAAAGGGGTCCGTGGAGATTATACATGCTGCACAGTGAAATAGGAAAAGAAACTCAGGTAACCTTTAGTTAAAATAGTTCTGATTTATGTGTCCCACTAGAATTAAAATATACATATAAAAAGGTAGAGGGGCTGTTTCCCCTCTTTTTTATAAGTAAAGATACATATGATTTTGCTAGGTGAGAAAAAAAAAATTACAAATCCTTACTTCATTTTCTGTATGTTCTGTGGGACTTCTGGAAGAGTTCGACTACAGAGAACTATCCCTATCATTTTTAAAATTGTGGCAATAGCTACTTTATTATTTAACAATCAAGACAAGGAGCAATTTACAAGAGATTGTTGGTTATTATGTTACCTTACGTCCAAATGATAGACTTTAACTGCATGAGAGAAATGAAGGGGGAGGGGGGTGTCTGGTGAATTCAAACACCCATCCATTGACTTTTTCTTTGGTTTATTTTTGTGAAGGTGCCTGGAGCTCTTCAGTATGGATGGCCATAAATGCAAGATTATAATAATAATTATTAATAATTTAACATTATCAGGGAACATATAAGTCCAAGTAAATATTATGGCTGTTTGCATGTATGTTTAGTTATATATATATATATATATATATATATATATATATATATATATATATATATATATATATATATATATATATATATATATATATAACATATACAAGTCCAGGTAAATATTATGGCTGTGTGTGTGTGTGTATATATATATGTCACATGCACATGCAAATCAGATGGGACGGTCCTTGCTAGTGCAGACCTTGGTGTTGTAAAGTTTAGGCTGTCTATCTCCTTACTACTGCATATAAGGAAGCCCAATCATTCTCTCTGCATATTATAGATGTACCATTTGGACAGGATTGAACATACTGTAACATCTAAAACTATCTGAAAGATCTGGCTAAACACTAATTGAAACAAAACCCATGGTAAGTAATAGCTGAATGTTTTCCCCATAATTTAACTATTGTCTCAGAGGAAAAATAATTAGGAACTTCTGTTGTATAGTAGCACTTTATATTATCGTCCCTGGGCCAGGTTCTCTGCTGACATTATCTTGTGTAATGATCTGCACCTGTGCAAATTAGATGCAAAGTGCTCTCTTTTTGATGTGGTGGTGTTTTACATTCACTTTGTACAGGTGTAAATGAGTACACAAAGTGCAAACAAATGGAGAATCAGGCCCTCTTTTCCTATATTTAACACCATTATACACAATTGCAATATTGAATGTGGAGACATATCTCCACATGGCACATTTCATTGGTGTGATGCCAATGAATTATAATTTAAGAGTGTTGTTATGGAAACTTAAGTATAGATAATAGGATTTATTAACCCTGAAGTAGATAGATAGATAGATCTTTCCCTGTATGGGTATATAGTGGGGTGGCTTCCCCACTGCTGAAGAACGGGGGTTAAAGCAGTATACTAGGCTGATTGGGGAAGCAGCCACATCTGTGGCCAGCTCAATTAGGGCCCAGCTGGCCCTTATAAGAGGGTTGTAGACCAGAAGCTGAAGCAGTCTCTCTCTAGCTCTGGGAAGAGAAGGACCTAGCTGTTGGGGAGAAAAGTGCCCAGAGTGGAGAGGGTCTGGGGAAAGGCCAGAGGAGCTGGGGAGCTCCAGCCTGGCAACACCCCAGGCTGCAGGGCCTTGCCCAAGGCCTACAGAGGTACTTGGGCTGCAAAGGTGCAGCCTGGGACTAGGCAGAGGCAGCAGATCCTACCCCCTTTGCCTATGATGAGTAGCCATTACATGAGTAACCAGCGAGCGGGGGCTAGATGATGACTGGCAGTAGCCACTGAGGCAAGGTGAGATTAAGGGGAGAGAAGGCCCAGAATGTGAGGGTATTGCCAGGAGGCAGCACCCCAGATAAAGGGGCAGTGGGGTCCATGAGGGACATGGGGGCTGAGGCAGGCAAGCCACCAGCCTGCAGAGAGCTAATTCCCTGGATGTCCAGCAGGAGGCGCCGCACCGGTGAGTCCCACGTCACTATGGGTGATTGAAAATCTTAGGTCGATTTCTCCTTAAAATCTTAGTGTAGGTCTATCCTGCAGCTGGGAGGTATGATTCCCAGAGCAGATAGTCAGACTCATGCTAAGTCTGCTCAAGCTAGTGTGCTAAAAATAGCAGTTTGGATGTTGCAGCACAGGCTAGCCAGCCACGCTAGGACCCAAGATGTCAGGCAGGCTTGAACATGGGTAAACAAAGGAGTTTGTGGTGGAGCACTACTGCAGAAGGCCCAGCACATGGTAAGTGACTCTAATGCTTTGATGATCCACTGGCAAAATCTCCTTGCTTAAGTACTAAAGGCACAGACCATGGATAATGACATAACCATGGGTCCTAGTACAGCCTCTACAGCTACGGTGCAGCTGATCTGGAGCCATGAGGTAGATTTCATTCAGTCAAACCTTCACTGATCTCCCTAACATGAAGCGGATTCAATCAGGCTTTGCATGGGGTCAGAAGAGATGGCCCAGAGAATATTGCAATAATATAGCTGTCCAAGAATTCAAAGCCTGTATCCCACAGGCAGAATTTACAGTTACCCAAATGTATTTAACCCAGCTTTGTTGTCAATCAGCTTTCTGTCTAGGATTGTATAGCTAGAGCTCATGATGAATAGGCCTGCAGCATGAGACTATTCTAGCAATGAACTCTCAAAAATGATACTTAGTCAACCGATGTTCAGAGATCCAACGTCCCCTCCCCCCAAGAAAACCCAGATAACTCAAATAAAACGAGGAAGACTTTGTAGCACCTTAGAGACTAACTCTGTCTTGCCTGACAGAGCAAGAAGAGTACCCAGAAGTCACCTACTACAGGACAGGCCCAACATAGACAAAAACAGAACACCATTAGCCGTCACCTTCAGCCCCCAACTTAAGCCTCTCCAACGCATCATCAAAGACCTACAGCCTATCCTGAAAGATGATCCCACACTCTCACAGATCTTGGGAGACAGACCCGTCCTCGCTTACAGACAGCCCCCCAACCTGAAGAAAATACTCACCAGCAACCGCACACCACACAACAGAAACAGAAAAACTTCCAAAACAAACTCCAACGAGAAAGTGAGGAACTGGAATTAATTTTAAAATTGGACACAGTAAACCAAGGGCTAAATAGAACTTGCGAATGGTTCTCCAATTACACTAATTGATTGCATTTCCCTTGTTAATTTACCTCTCAATAGGTGTTAAATCCTGCCTGACAGAAATCCATTTCAAAAGGTATTTTTTCTCCTACTGATAATGGCCCATCTAAATTTAACAGCCTCTTAGCATTGGTATGCTAATGTACAACTTTTTTTTTCTCTTTCTTTCTGTGTGTATAAATGCATCTTATTTCTGTTCCATTCTGTGCATTCTATGAAGTGAGCTATAGCCCACGAAAGCTTATGCTGAAATAAACTGGTTAGTCTCTAAGGTGCTACAAAGTCTTCCTTCTTTTATTTACAGATACAGACTAACACGGCTGCTAATCTTAAACAAATAACTCAACAATCAGTTTACCCAAGTACCTTTTGTTTTGTCGCAGAACACGGGTGCCCTTTTTCCAGTTGATAACTGCCCTGGGGGAGGCATTTGGTTTACATTCAATGGTAACTTCACCCCCAACTTGAGCAACTGACATTTGTTTCACGGGATTTTTGGAAAAATCTGGGGCTGAAGCTTAAAAAAAGAAAAGAAAAGGCAAAAAACGAAGAAACGCATGAGATAACTGGCATAATCAATGCAAACGCATGAGATAACTGGCAAAATCAATGCATTTTCTGAAATTTTCTCTCCGCTGAACATAGCGGGCCAATCCAATTGCCTTTTTGCCTTTGAGGATTTGAATTCAAGTTTTTTTTATTTGAACTCAAAGAACATAAATCCATTTAGAGGTCTGGTATTTACATTGCCTTTTGTGCATTTTTTTCACCTGGCAACAAAAGGATTAGAACAGCCCAGCTTCCTGTGGTAACCCTGGAAGGCTTTGCTTAAGACAGTCTGAGGACTGGAAGGAAGGTTTATTTTAGATCAGCAATGAGGTGATTTAGCAGAGTTCTAAGAGGCTGCACAGTGAGTGTGTCCCTAGATGGGCTCAGGTGGGCTTGTGTAGCCCATGCTAAAAACCACACTACTGCATCTTCAATTTCTTTTTAGCAAGCCAGCTGGATTAAAAGCTAAAGCCGATATGTCGACATGAGCTACAAAGCATATGCCCAGCGGCGCTGTAGACATACCATAAACTTGAGCAGAATTAACGGCATTAATCCTGAATCTTGTCCACTGTCTTCATTGCTAGAGTGTAGATTATTCATTTCAAATAATTTTTTCAGTTAGGTTTTTTTTCCCCCCTGTTCACGACCTGATCTCGATGTTTGAAATCCATTCATTATTGACAGGTGTTTGTCAAATAATTTGAGGGTGAAATTCAGTCTTGCCGAGAGGAGCAGCACAAGACCGATGCAACATTTAGTGCAATTGGAGGTTGCATTTTGATGGCTTAAGCGGGATTTGATTGTTGTATAGGCTGCAAAATGACTCTCTGTACAGGGATAAATATCACCTCATGTGAACAAATTTCAGCCGGTGGGGGTTGTTGAAATCCATATTTAGATTATATGCACTGTGGCAAATTACTTCCACGATATTGATGGGTCCTGCGCTTTCTCTTCTTGTGGGGGAATTCAGGGAGCCTTTTTTTCTTGCCTCTGAACAGGGTATTAACTGTCCCATAAGTATCCTAGAGGGGAGAAGAGGAGAGGGAGGGACCCGGGCCCGCCCTCTACTCCGGGTCCCAGCCCAGGGGCCCTGAGGATAGCGGTAAACCACTGGGATTAGCTACTCCTTCCCCTGGACTACTTCCCTCTCCTACTCTTCAGCTTGTGGGGGGCTTCCTGCCCTCTCTCTACACAAGCCAGGTGTTCCTTTACTTAAGGTCTGGGTCTTTCTTAGCTCACCACAGCACTTCTTCAAACTCTCTCTGCTCCAACTCCTCCAAACTGCTCTCTGCTCCAACGCCTCCAAACTCCTTCCAAACACCCACACCTGTCTGCCTGAGGCAGGGGTTTTTATTAAGGCCTTAATTGGCAGCAGGTGCTCCTAATTAACCTGCTGCCTGCTTCCCTAGTCTACAGGGATCCACGCCCTAATGAACCTGGAGCTGATATATCTCCCCTCAAACACTCTGCCACAGCTCCCTGGCCTTCCTCTATCACAGCACTCATTGTGCTGTTTGCTTAAATCACATGACATTTCTGCTCTCTTGAAATGATGACTGATGTTTTAAAATTGCAAAATAACAAATAATAATTCCAAATACCAGCTAAGGAATAACACACAGTGAGCACCCTTGTTCACCCACAGAAATGCTGTTCACATGAAAATACCGATAAAGAACAGCCTTTCCCCAAAACATTCAAGCAAACAAGTACGCTAGCCCAAATGTTTGTGAATAGTAAGAGATACAAACATAGCTGAACTGAACAGCCTTGTGGAATTCAAATACTCCACAAAAGCTGTGTTTGCAGTATTCAGTCAGGTCTCCTCTCACTTTCAGAATTTCTAAATTAGTTTTAAATTCTAGCAGCTATTTACTTATTTTAATGATTCATTTACTTACCTATCACTCTTAACTCAGCATTGGCATAAATTATGTTGTACTTGTTTTCCGCAACACACTGATAGAGGCCAGAATCTGACACATTCAGCATCGTTATGGTAAGAGTTCCATTTTCTATTTGAATTCTCTCCTAATAAAGGAAAAACAAACAAAAATGTTGTTTGAAGTAGGGTGACCAGATGTCCCGATTTCATAAGGACAGTCCTGATTTTTGGGTCTTTTTCACATATAGGCTCCTATTACCTTCCACCCCGTCCCAATTTTTCACACTTGCTTTCGGTCACTCTGTGAAGAAGTAAACATACAAGCAGGCAGTCATGAGTCAAAAGTTGAGATTTTGTTATTTTTAATGCTTTTTAAAACACTATGAACAGTAAAAAATAAATAAAGAAGCCATGTAGCTTAGCTCAAATATATACCTTAGAATAAAGGTTACATGATGGCTGTAATGATATAAAAGGAGTTAGGCAAAAATATTTAGAGACTTTTTTTCGGAAAATATTCAGATTCAGCAACACCAAAATATTTTGCAAATTTGTGTAGATTTGGATTTAGTTGTTTGTTAAAAAAACATCCAAAGAAAAAAGAAAACATTTTATTTTTCTATTTTAAATTACGTTTATTTAAAAAACTTTCTTTAATGTATATTTAATAAATAAACACATAAAAAAGTTTGAAATCAAAACATTTGAACCCCCAACTATTTTTTCAACTTTTCATTTGCTAAACATTAAAAAAAAATTGTTTTTAGCTTGATTCAAACTGAGTTCTTTTGCAATTTATTAAAATTGCCAGCAAACCAAAGAATTTGTTATTCACCCAGTTCTAGCATTAAGGCCCCAGTTCATCCAAGCACTTAAACTTATGTTTAACTATGGGCACATGCTGAATCCTCATTGTTTAAAGGCATTGCTGCATTGGGAGCTAAAGGCTTACACTTCAACGGGAAGCAGACTCCAAAGTAGCTGCATCTGGGACAGATGCATCATGGGAGGAGGCAAGAAATGAGACCTCGAGGGGTTTACCCCCTTCAGCACCTGAGAGACAGAAATCTGCAGGGAGACTCCACTGCAGGGGCACTAAGACCCATGTAGGCCACCCTTCCCCTCCATCCATGTAAATTTGGAAAAGAGAAAAGCTTCAGAGTAGAGCCAGAAACTCAGCAGGCAGGAGTAGATACAGAAAACAGCTGCATTAGGGGCCTTTGGAAATAAATGATGTCAACAGACTCTGTCTCTCCGTTTTATGCTTTGGATATTCTCTCCTCTCTGCTGGTTGGCTGTTTGCTCCAACCCTTCATACACCCTCTCAAACAGTCACTCAAGCCCTTCTTAACAGTCACTTATCTCAGCCTCACTCTACCTACCCACCATACTCTCTTCATTTCTCCTTCCCTCCTCTCCTCCCTGCTCTTGACCTTCCTCTCCAACACTTTCTCCTCTTCACATGCCATTTAACTAATTCCCTCCAAATAAACCTTCCCTCTGTTGTTGTTTTTTAAATCATGGAACTAGTATGATGTTCGCCAACATGCACTCAGTCTAGACTTTTCCTTAATTATTTAAGGATTATGATCGAGGGCTACCTTATTATAAATCATAAATGTGCCACATAACCTGCAGGACACTATGTTATGCCATTTGTCCAGCTAACACTCACATATTCCCATACAGAGAAGCAGCTGCAGAGACTGAGAGAGAGAATACAGCTAGGCTAGATTACAACAGCATCATGACTGTCTTTGCAAACTTGGGTATCGACCACCTTTTCTTCTAATATCCTAGGCAAAACAGCTACACACAGCACACTATCATTTCTTATTGTTAGTTAAATAAATAAATTCTCCTTAAAAATTACCTCAGTCATCAGTTAAACATTTCAGGTGTCCAGCAGATTAGATAATATTGCCTAAAACAGTCATGTGAAAACAACCAGATCTTCATAGTCAGAATAAAATTTTGGAGGGTGGTGGACTCTTTTCCATCGATAAGTACATTTAGCCCTCCAACTTTGGATCATGTAATGATATACTCCATTTGTGAACACACCTAGTTACTATCCAAACAATTTGATCCATAACTACAGTTTGGTATCCTTGTTATTAAAGGGTAAAATATTAAGTATTTTAGGTAGGTAGGTCCCAAGTCAATTAGGGCTTTACATGACAGTGTTCACCTTAAACTTCACCTGGAAACCAACAGGCAGCCAGCAGAGATCATCTAATGGAGGCTGGATATGCTTTGCTTGAATTTCAGCTTTTACTAGGCCAATTTAATCAATGGTGTAGTGCTGCTGAAGTAAAAACAACAACCACAAAACAACTAAAAAAACCACACACACACTAGGGATACATTTGGCCCATATTTTTGTTTCTGTGCTTTAAACAATTTTTTTCTTTACTTTTCCTCAGCACACAATAAAACTGGCTCTGTACTACTAACATAACTTAAAACCAAATATTTCAAGTCTTACTATCACTGTTCTCCAGGGACAATAAAAGCCGCACTGGAAAGTAGAATACCAAAAAGCAAAAGAGAGTGCTCTCTCCAAAATGAATCAGTGAGAAAGAAACCCACCACAGAATATAAATTCCATCACTGAATGCAGGTCTGGAAGCAACAGATTTGTTTTATTATTATATTCTTTAGACTGTCTATACTGCCTCCACAGAATTTAGAGTGCACCATACAGTGTTACAATATGTAATAGAATCTTCAGCTGAAATACTGTCTGCATCTAAAATAAAATGTACATTTCTGAACTAGTCAGTGTATTTCATGTAACTTCCTAATAGTAAAAGATAATGCTAGTTGCAGAGATGATTTGATGTTCTCTTGCTACCACATTGATGCATAGGAAAGAGTGCCACCTATTGAGTCAGCAAAAACAATTTCTTCAGCATCCTGCTTTCCCCTTGGAGGTCTTCCAACTAAGTACTGACCCAATCCAAACTTGATTATATTGAGAATTTGATGAGAGCATAGCCTGAGGTTATGTAGCTGGTATATTGCTAACTAATTAACAACGCCACATTCCTTATCCATTTTTTTCCTCAAGACTCTGACTACAGATATCTTCTGCATACTTAGTTCTACCTGTGGGGTGTTTGCTAGCCTCTCAATGTATTTTTTCTTTGTCTTCTTTTTCTTTAGCAGACATTCCATGAATTTTAAATCCCTTTTTAAAAGTAATACAAGCTGTTCACGCAGAAGCTGAATTCCCTCCCTCCCCCCATGTTTCATCTGACTCTCTTTTTTTTTTGAGTTATTCAGACAAAATGAAGAACACAGCAGCACATGAACACAAACAGAAATAATGTAGAGATGACCTCCTATGTGGTCAGAAAGAAATTGTTTGTTTAACAGTGGACTTATACCATAGAACAAATCGTAGGGTGGAAAGCAGCTTTCTAAGATATTTTCAGCAAGCATAGCGCTGTGACAGAGTGAATATTTTATTGCACTCACTGTACATTCACCTGCAAACTATCCATTTAGTCCACTGAGCAATAACATTCTACATTTTGTTGCCTGAAGTATGCCGTTTACAACGTACCAGAAGTACTGTAAAAAATATTACTGAGACTTTAGAGTATGTTATCACTCTTTTATTAAAAGAATACCATTAGAAAATGGCAGGCTATAAATAACATCTCCTTCTTCAAAGACAGACTTGATAATTCCACTTACCAAGGGGCAACAATACTCACAAAATGATCAGGTTTCTTTTTTTTAGAAAAGCCAAAGTCAAACCTACCTGCTAAACAATTTAAAAAATATTGTGTCTTACCTCTGGCATAAGGGGTTGGCCATTTTTTAACCAACTGTAGGAAGGAGTTGGTTTTCCACTTGCTTTACATTCCCAAAACAAACTGTCATAGAGAGACAGATAGGCATTTTGGATTTTTGTATCCCATTCAGGGAATGCTGTATTAACAAGACAGAAAGTGCAAAGTATTGTAAACAGAAGCTAGGCTTTTGATTTGTTCAGTTTACAGCCTTTCACGCGGTGCAATATTATCTTGTTGTTTCCTTGTATTCCGTAGTCTGTCTGTGTCCATCTTTTGTCTTATGCTTGGACCATAAACTCTCTGGGTAGGGACCATCTACTTGCTCTACGTCTGTACAGCAGCTAGCACAATAGGACCCTGGTAGATGACTGGGGCTCCTAAGGACTACAGTAATAATACAAGTAGTAATAGGGTGAACAGATAGCAGGTGTGAAAAATCAGGACAGGGGAAGGGGGATAATAGGAGCCCATATAAAAAAAAAAGCCTCAGCTACCTGGATTGTCCCTATAAAATGTGGCCATAAGTAATAATAAATAACAATTTGCACTCTTGGGGGGGGGGGGGTGGACTGGGAGATATTTCCCTGTGAACTCTTCAGTGGATCAGAGAACTGTGACAGGAAGATGACATCTGCTCTCCCTGGTGTGCTGATCCTGCTCCAGAGACTAGCACAGAGGAGAGCAGGAGCAAAATCCCGCCTATTCCTTGCTACTGTTCGTCTTCTTTGAGCTGCTAGGCATCCCTGAGAGGCAAACACAGGGAGCCGTGAGTGTGTTCTCCTGGAAGAGACATTTGGGCAGGGTGTTCAAAACGCAGAGAGGCTCTTTATGCACGTACCATCTCACTCTCCAACGTAAGGGCCAATCACAGGCCTGCCTTAATTAACAAAGAAGATCACTGTAATTTCAGGGGATGATCAGAACATGATACTTTGACAAAATATCCTTCAGTGTTATTCCTGATACACAGCTAGTTATTGGTTGACTCCTGACTCTGTGTTCTCAAATTGTCCCTCCCTGGATGCAAACCACTCTTAAAGGCCAATCCCTTCATTGGGAATGTACATTTGTGATAAAAGAACAAGATGGTAAAAGCTGATCATGCTTACCATTAATTATGAATCATCTTTACTACAGTAGTACCCAAGGACTAACCAAGAATGGAGCCCATTGTGCTAGGTACTGTACAAACACAATGTAGCAGACAGTTCCTGCCCAAAGAACTTATGGTCTAAATAGACCAGGCAGACATAGGGTAGAGGAAATGGAGAGAACATTCTGCAACAGTGTGGGAATTAAGAATGAAGAACAAAATATCACACAAATCATGCCAGTCTGCTTATAAAACCATGAAAATGCTTGTGAAAATGTTTATGCTATTTATATACATTTCATTGCCCACCAAGAATTATGAATGAAATTGCAAAGCACAATTAATAAGCTTGTAATCTTAATTGCATTTACTCCATTAATACTTGTATAATTAAATTTGTAGTTATTAGTCATGGCAAGGTAATATGCTAAATGTAATCCAACCATTTGATTCACAGTCCATGAAAACAACTCGACAATAAGAACAAAATCACCCCAACCAAAGCATCACCATCAACAACAATTAAAGCAGCAGCAACTTGCTCTAGTCCTGTGGTTTGACATTAACCTAGAGATTCTTAGCCTGTCAGTTAAGCCAGATTCTGTACATTACTTTTACCTTATTTCTGGCCTATAAAAAAGAGTGCCATACTTTGCTATTTAGGGAAAGAATGTGGGTTTGTCCTATGTACTCATGCATGAGAGCAAAGGTGATAAGATGCCTACTGATTTTCCTGTGCAGGCTACATGCATTATGGGTCATAGTATAGGAGTGGGGATTGGTTTCATAGGGTTGCTACTCTACACTTCTGTGCAGGTGGCCAAGGGGTAGTTGATGAATGACTCCCTTCTACAACACATTGGTCAACTCTGCTAAACCAGGATGGTAGGTGAAGAAATCTGCTACTGGTATAGATCAGAAAATCATGGTTCTTTTCCTATGTTCATGGGACATCACAGGTACATGCTGCCCCCATGATATGAGCTGAGAGTAAATTCTCTCTCCATCCTTTAATGTTTCATGTAAATACATGAGATTTCTTTCTGCCGTTTATTAACCTTCATAGCTGCAGCATGGCACAGCCTACATTTTTCAATCTGAGTACAATATCTTGTACTCGCTGAAGTTTAAATTGTAATTCAGAGGTCATTTCAAGCCTCCAATCCTTTTATTAATCAGCTTAACCTGAAATTGTATTCTTCACTGATATCTCCTTGCAAGGGGCTAATAGACTTCATTATCTTAATCTTGTACAGAATATTTCCAAATGCTAACATATTCTATGTAAAAACAATTCCATTTGCTCACCGTAGATTATTAGTTGACCTCTTGCAATGTTTTTTCCTCGAATATTTCCTGCAATACATTCATAAAAGCCTTCATCTTCCTGCTGAAAATCTGGGATTTCAAGGACTCCTTTGGATTTGTTGTGTTTCATTTTCCTTGCCAATGGATGGCCATCACTCCTCTTCCAGCTAATACTTGGAACTGGACTAAATAATTATACTGCATTAGATGTGGGGATAGTTCAGTCAATACATCAGAGAAAAGATAAAGTGAAATCCCTCCACAATAACTCCAAGGAGAAGGGGGAAGGATTTTAAATACATTTCTAAGAGTTTTATTTAAAGTGGTCTCCAAGGATGGGATTTTTCAGAAGCATCCAAGTGATTTAGGAGCACAGATCCCATTTAAAGGCAATTGGAATTATGTTCCTAAGTCCCTTAAGTGCTTTTGAAAATTCCAGATTGAGCCAATACTGCTTCACCAAGATCTGCTCAACTTTTAGGAACAAATCCTGCCATCTAATACCAGAGATGGGGGGGGGGTGGACTGAGGGAGGGGAGAACTCAGAAAGCTAATCTTCATGCAAGCATCTGAGTTATTGGTTGGTTTTCAGAACAAAAATATCTACACCATTTCAGATACTCATTGCTAATCAGAATGATGAAACTTCAGACAGGAACACAAAGGAGGAATGAAGAGCTATAAATAAGGAAATAAAAAGATGGAGTGAAGGGAGGGTACAAAAAAAGAGAAATGAGCAGAGAACAGGAAAAGAGCAGGAGTGACTGTCAGGAAGAAGGTAAAGAGATAATAGAAAATTCTTGTTTCGCACTTTATAGCTTTTTATCGTTTCCATTTACGTTTGGATCAATGCATTCTATATGATAAAAAATAGTCAAGTGTGAACAAGGCTATAAATACTTTTTGAGTTTCTTGTACTATCACAGACCGTACAAGCTTCACCTTCATGATTTATTGTGTCGCCAGAACACTTTGAAATATTAATGGTCTTGCATTTCACGGTTGCCTTTCATGGTACTGAAAAGTAAAGTAAGTTGCTTTTCCATTGCAGAAGATATGTTACACTGGGAGCAGCTTTTTGAAGAGGCTTTCATCAAATGCTGGAGTGTTGTTGTTTTTTTTCCTGTGGCTAATAATGTCGTCAGAAAATATTCTGTTCTAAAATTCAGAAGGGCAACAGATATATTTTGTGTCTCTTCTTGTATGCATGTTCCAAAGGAGCAGCAAGTATGTGTCTCAATCCTGCATGCTCATCTTCATGGGCAGATCTCTGATTCTGCTCGTTGTTTATATCTGTACTGCGAAGAAAACCTCACAGCTGGCTGACTCAGGCTCACATGGCTCAGGATAAGGGCTGCAGCCCAGGCTCTGGGACCCTCTCACTTCGCAGGGCGGATCTAGAGCTTGGGCTCTATGAGAGTCAGGATCAGGGATCTGTACCAGCTTGTAGAGCAGACGCTATCGTGTGTATGAGTCTGTGTCTAATTATATTGAGAGAGAGGTCAAATGTTATGTCCATGGAAATATAGTTATCTAAGTAGGAAAAAACAAATGTGCCCAGAATGATTTACAGTTACAGCACCATGAAATTTAATGAAAGACACAATAATGCAACCCTCACGTGGTTTGGGTGCCGTTACAAACTCAAAATTCAGACCAGATGTAACTTTGCAAATGTTTCCAGCAATCTAGCGCTGGCAGAAGGTGATAAATTGTGCAGCAGAAGGACTTCTAACCGAGGCGCCTTTCTGCTATATGAAACAGGAAAAGTGTAGCATCAAGACCAGAACTTTTGCTGAAAACCCTCTAAGAGCTATTATAGAACTCTGGAATCTATCTATCTATCTTAGTATTTCATCATAACTATGTTGCCTACACAGCCAGTGTGCAGCTATATGCAATTCATTCTGGGCCAGACTGTGGCATTTAGCCACATCCCTGAGTGTGTATATCATATATATATATGATTCTAATCTGACCCCTCCAATATAGCTGAACACATTACTCTAAGTGAGACTGGCAAATGGCTGAAAGCTGGCTGAAGGAGTCAACTGAATTAAAACTCAGGTAATGTCAGTAGCAAGGGAAAGCACCTGGAGGAAGCAACCATGATGTTATCAGTTCCAACAATTAATGTGCTATGTCCTCTTTTGTTGTGCAGGTTTGTAACCTACAGGGCTTTGGGGGACCCAAGTATCTTCTGGATGGTCAGATAACAGTGGTTGTAAATTGATTAGTTTTATTACAAAGTAAAATGATTACTTTTATTATTGGCAGTTCTCCAGGAAGTTATACTCTCTTTTTTGCTGATGAAAACCTGGTCACTGTTATCCAGAGCACTGCTTCCATGCATTGTATTATTGCAATACACACTGCTTCTTAAACTCATGTAAAAATTGCATCTAGTGTGCAGAAAAGGCCTGTTCCTTCATTATTATGATCAAGATTACGAAAAAGATTAGTTGGAGTGGATCTTGCTATAGATTGATTAAGACCATTGATAACAGGCAGGAGAACATGAATGATATTGCATATTAAACAAAGGATGAATTACTAAACTGTTATAAACTGTATCTTCTGGGGATAGCTGGCAAAAAGATGAAGAGAAAGTAGGAACCATTGTCGGTGGAGGGGGGTGAAAGAAGACAAAAAAAGAAATAACTATTAAGCGTATTCACTCATAATTTGTTATCCAGAAATGATTATTTAAATTATTTAAATATTTCCTACCCTGTTACTGATTTGTTTTATCTGAACAATCACGATTCATGAATAAAGAAAGTCTTCAGCAGACACCAAGGCCAGAGGCAGGGTGCTGTGGAAAAATGCCTTTTCTGTCAATCTGTCAACTCAGATTTAGCAAGGCCTGAGCTGAAGATGTCCTCCTGTTTTCCTTATCCATACAAGATCCTTATAATTACTTCCTTGGGGATCTTTCAAGACAAAATCTCCTCTTCTTCCCCCCCTCCCCCCCCTTTCCTTTGTACCAACATGATTTGAAATGGATTTCTCCTCGGTGGTGAACTATTACAGGATGACAGAAGTAAAACTCAGCATTTGGCTCATCAACTTTGCTCTGTTTAAATTAGTAATTGCAATAAATACTCAGCAGTACTTTGTTCTTTCATTGCAGAGGCTTAGACCGAGGGAATGGCCTAGTTTTATCAAAAGTTAGAATTCATTTGTGAGGACAGCAGCTCCAGCAGACCTTCTCCAACCCAAATTATAGGTTAAATGACTGCTGTTGCAGTCTATAGTAGGATCAGTGTTTCTGTTATGTGCCTATCATACATAAATAGAATGTGCACTATCTGGGCCATTTGAGAAGGTTTGCATTTCTCCATTGGCTTTTTCTGGTAACTCATTAGCATGGGTTTTCCATGTTTTCAGTCACTATTTTTTTGCACAAGGCAGCTTTTTATCTGGTTTCTATAGATTTAAATGACATCCCGTTACCAATGTGTTTCTATTCATTACAGTAGAACCTCTTAGTAGCAACCTATTACAGCGGGTAAATGAAACATTTTGACTAAGGGGAGGTGGAAAAAAGAAACACTGAATGAATTAAAAATGGGTAAATTAAAATTCACCTTAACAAAGAGAGAGTAAGTTTTTGCTGCTAGTCACTTTTATTAAATATCAGTGCTCTAAGGAGCTTAAGTATTGGTAAACACACACAAAAATTGTCCAAATGCCAATCTTGGACCTTTTATAATGGGAAATATTTTCTATGGGAGGATTTGTGTTCAGTATTTTTAAGATCAGAATTATCCCAAAGGCTAGTGAATCACCACCACATTGAGGGTCAGACTATAGTACCCTGATTCACACTGAGGGGTTCCTTACAATAAGTAGTCCCACTGACAATAGAGAGAATGCTTGGGGTGTAAAGTACTATTCAGTGTGAGTCAGGGTATCACTGTCTGGCCTTGAGTGTTTCCCCTCTTTTTAACTTGTCCTTTCTCAAACACCTAATAGAAGACTTAGAGGCATCTCTTGTGCATTCACTCCAAAAGGGAGTGAGTCTTGAGCAGGTTTAATACAAGAAGCGCACACAAAAAAGGATTATAGAATGCCAGCCACTTGACATCCACTTCTCATCTGTCAGTCCCCTTGAAAACACATAAAAAGGCATGAATGTGGTGGAATAGTGTGGATGCAATTTTATGGAAATTCAGCGTAACAGGAATTCCAGCTCGTAAGTGATCACACCGCACCCAGAGCTTTCCAGATCTTTGGTCTGTGAAGGCCTCTTAGGAAGCACAGTCAGGCGTCTTCATCATAATAGGAGGTCTGTTCTACACACATGAATGTTTCTCCTTCCCCACTTGCCTCAGAAATCAGATATCCATGCCAAAGGCCCAGCCTTTCCCCTAATTCCCATCTGGATTAAAATCTCCTCTGTGCAGTAGTGTGCAGAGAGCTTTGATGGAGCTGGTCTTCCTAGTACACAGGGGGTATGCATCCCTTGTGAGGGCTCTCCAAAGTCCTGTCTCTACTTCTGACTCAGCCCCCCCCCCCACTACCTCTGACACACTAATATTGCACTAGTGCTGTACCTCTGTGCTGTAACAGGCCCTCCACAACAAAATGGACAATATTTGTCCATCAACTCATGTGCCTTTGCTTTCATTTAAAACATAACAATAAATAGACTAAAATAAGTAATTGTTGAGGGTGGGAAAGATTTGTAATGTCTAAAAATAATGAGGACAATTTAAAAATGTATAGCGCTTCACAGACAGCAAAGTCTCAAGCTTTTCTTCCTAAATAAGAAAACACAGTATATAAATGTGTGTGTGTCCATGAATGTAAATCAATAGTTTGCTTGAAAGCTCCAGAGCACCTGGGAATACTGGGTGCAGCTACTACTTTTATTCAGGAATCAGAGAGGTAGCTGTGTTAGTCTGGATTTGCAGAAGCGTCAGAGAGTCCTGTGGCACCTAAAGATTTAAAGGTGCCACCGGATTCTTTGTTACTTTTATTCAGATTCTACAGCACAGACCACAGAGTCACGCCACTTACTAAATGAGATAGAAAAGAAGACCAAAAAATCTTTTATTTTGGGGGATGTCTTATCACACTGGGCCTCAATTTAATGTGTTTGTTAACACCATGATCTGCACCAATAGGAAAGTTCCATATCTTCATGAAATGAAGGCACATATAGCATAACAGTAAGTTATCACACTTACTATGTATTTGCATAGCATCTTTCATGCTGTGCATCTCAGGGCACTTCACAATAAAATTAAATGTACAGCTTAGATAATTAAGACAATGCCTGGTTAAACAAATGAGACAAAGCTGAGATTTGAAAGCTGATATAATGTCTGCATCAAATACTGACACACAAAAGAATTAAGATCCAAGGGGCATAATAATTAAAGGGCTCAAGCTTCAAATGATTCCGCTTTATTACGTGGAGAGAAGCTGAGGCTTCTATTCCTCTGCAAGAGATGTTTGGTCAGAAGTGTGACAAGAATCCAGTGATCCACCTCCAGCAGTACAACAGGGAGATGGACATGATCCCCCCCTGGAGCTTGTAACTGATGATGTAATGTGCAGGATCTTTTGTCTCTAGCCGTTAATGTGCAGCAGATCCACCCAAATATCCATTCCCCGAATCAGGAGTGTGGGCTAGAAATTGTCCAACCCATTTGCAGCATATTTGAACTGGAGAATATCATTTAAAAAAGCTTGGGAGCTGCAGCATGTGCAGAATCATTGCCATGGCACCTCCTGCTAGTCAGTCTGGGAATTAGCTCATTCCAGCCTCCTGCTGGCTGCTGTCTCCCTATCAGTGCCTGCTTCCTGGTCTCCACCACTGTACTTCAGGCCCCGTGTCCCTCCCAGTCCATGTTGCCCCTTCTTCTGGGTACTGCCCCACAACAGTGCTCCCACACTCGGTGTCCTCTCCTCCCTGGGGAACCCCAAGCCCCTAAGCTCACCTCAGTGGCCCACTGACAGTCTTCAGCTAGCCCCTTCCCAAAAGGGCAAATTGCAATCTGAAGGGGCCACTCATCATTGGCCAGGGGGTTAGACATGCTGCCTCTTCCTTCCCTGGCTCCCTCCCCACAGCCCTAATATCTCTTCTGGCCCTGACAGCAAGGCCAAAGCTGGAGAAAGTCTGACTGCCTTCTGGCCCTGAAGCCCTTTTATCAAGCCCAGCCGGGTCCTGATTGGGTGCCTCCCAGCCTTTTCTGACTGGGTCTCCACCCCAGCCCTCTGCAAGGGCTGGCTTTTAACCCCTTCTGAGTTGGAGCGGGATGACTGCCCCTCTACAAGAGCCTTCTAGTGGTCCTCCCTGTCTTCTATTTCAGAAGCCACCAGATCCTAGCAGAGTGCCAGTGTGTAGATCTTGTATGTTTTTACATAGTTAATAAGCACGTTTGGAAATTATAGAGACAATGCTATCTCTGTCCAAAAACTGTGGCAAGATGATGGTGGGCCCCCCACAAGTGTTCTGGGTTATGATTCAAAGGGCCTGAGATATATAGTCCTCATGTATGTGCTTGTATGTTCTCTGATCCGGCTATGGCCATATACACAAGCTCCCAAAAAGATTATTCCTGATGTTAGCAGAGATAATATGTATGAGGGATGGCTATGAACAGGGTTATTCCCAGTCAAAAGACAAGTGAACTTTGCATTTGCAGCATGTGTGCCTGTTTTGGGAGCCATTTTTTTTTTAGTTTTCACAGTAAGTAAGCATGCTCCTACTTCCATTTGGCCCAGGTCATGGTGAAAAAGCATTTCTGGAAAGGTATCTCATTTTGGAAGTTCCCTCATTTCATCAAAAACATCAACATTAAAATGCTTTCCAAAAACTCAACATCAAAACAAAACTGCCAGAGACTATGGGTCTACTACAGGAGTTTTGTGGATGAGGTTCTGTGGCCTGTGATGTACAGAAGGTCAGACTAGATGATCGTGATGGTCCCTTCTGGCGTTAAAAGCAATGAGTCTGATCCTTTATTGCAGTAAACCCCTTCAAAAGCATAACAAAAGTAATAATATCTAGCAATATTGATACATTTTAATCCAAAATGTGACCTTTAACATTGCATGGAGGTAATGTTGTTCAGTGGAATGAACATAGGGCTGGAACTTAGAAATTTAGATCCCAGTTCTGACACTGAGTTGCTGTGTGGCCATGGAAATTTAGTCAAGTCACTCAATTACTAAATTTCAGTTTCCCTCTCTGTAAAATGATGAAACTAAAGCACATTTAAATGCTTTATTTGTCTTATTCTGTTCACCCTTCTAGTGAATCATAAATATCACTGTTATTCCTCTGATGGTGATGAAATATATTTGTGTCCTCCAACCCACCCAGTCATCAAACACTTTCAATATTAATTTATTTTCCATCTAAAAGTCAAAGGTTTCTTCATGGTCTGGGGAAGCTATTCACAGAGTCTTGTATTCTCCAGAATACGATTCCCTGTCAGTAGATGAGCCATGATTTGAAAATTACTTTTGAATACTGTCTGCTCCATACTTGATGCAAATTGAAAGATACTCCATTCACCACTAATTATGGGGTCTTTCATGCTTGTTTTATGTGATATTAATGTTGTTTTTCAGCTTGGAGATACATTCTAGTCCTTCAAATATTTTGTGAACAGTTAACTTACATACAGCTTCTCCATCCACCGGGAAACCACCTCTGCTCAGTTAATCTAATATTGATGCTCTGTCCATCTTCACTTTCTAGGCAGTTCAACTTTCTGATTTCTGAAATCTATTGTGACAAAAAATTGCCTTCTTCTTGGCAGCCAAATTGCCAGTGAAGCAGAGTTCTGCAAGAATTCCTCCCCTCCCCCATAATACTAATTGGTCTTTGTTCAGTCAGGCACTTCACTGTTGGTTATATCTATTATAGTCTAGGGTACTGGAACCTTTCTAGAGGTTTGGGGAGGGTGGGGGGAGAACAAGGCAAAGTATCCTCTCTCTCTCTCTCTCTCTCTCAAGGTGGCTGCTCTGGTAGTGAGTCAACTGCCCTCTCTTCTGGCAACACAGCAGCCTCTGCAGTGTGAAAGTAGGGTGACCAGATGTCCCGATTTTATAGAAGCATCCCGATATTAGGGGCTTTTTCCGATATAGGTCCTATTACCGCCCACCTCCTGTCCCGATTTTTCATACTTGCTATCTCGTCACCCTGGGTGAAAGATATAATTGCAGCATCCTTCCCTTCATAATCTATTATTCTGATGGATGGGGAAAAAATTCTGTGAGGAACAAGTAAGGTGTGGGGGGCAAGTTCCAGTGCCAGTGATTATTTAAATAATGTAAAGAGACAGAGGAAGCTAAATTTATCCTTTGACCTTCAACTTTCCAGAACCACCCAACCAAAAGATAGCGGGCATGACTTTTATTTACATATATATCTAAAGATAGACAAACATTTTTTGATAAAATAAAACCTCTTTCCAGGTCTTTTGTCATTTGTAATTCTCAGTGTTACCTAATGGCTTTAATCCTGCTCTAATAAATAATAATCGAGACAGTTTCAGGCAACAGTCACACTAGTTTACACAAAAATTAAGTCCACGGACATCATCGGATGTACCCTGAATTTACATCAATGTAACACCAATCCACCACTATCCCATTTTTAATGTACATATTATCATTCCTTGTATATATAATAATAAATACAGTGCCTCCTTAATTATTTTGATATAAACTATCATTCATTTTTTTCTTGAATCATCATTGCTAAGGAAAACAAGATCAAATCAAGACTAATGGATTTTGAAGTCACGAATTATTAAGTCCATTAATTACAATTAGTGGTAAATTATTCTTTCTAGAACTGACATTTTATTATGAAGCTGTACTTATTACCTGAACTTTTTCTTCTGTTTCTTGCCCGATTTTACCTTTGGAGGCAGAATAATTCTAATGCTTCCCACCCCCATGCTTCCCCACTAGTCCTTTAGTTTTTAAAGTCACTATTATTAGTTTCTGGCAGATTTTGGTAACGGAAATTTTCTACATGGTATTGTTTCTTCACTCTCAGTTATTATGTATGTGGTACCCACTAGAGCATTAGAGTTAAAGGGTAGCATTTCCGCTATAAACTCCTTTTTATGTATTCATATCTATATTCAGTTTGCCAACTGTAATAACAGATAATGATTATTTGAAGTGCACCAAAGTGTTACCAATAATAATAATAATAATAAATAATAATAATAATAATAATTAATAATTAATAATAAAAATAGCATAGAGGCTAAGGTCTTTATCTAACACCATTTTCTGACTATTTCTTAACAGCTACAGTGCTAGTATTGAAAGCTACAAAGAAAAAAAAATGAAATTAAAAATGAAGAGGATATTTATTAGCATTTTTATTGGAAATGCTTGTTTTTTACTGTTATTTGCAGCACTGTGCCATAAATATTGCAGAAAATGTACAATTATTAATTCTTTATTGAGACGCTTCAGAATTATCTGAGGTCCCAGTAATTGATATACCTATTTACATGCCATATCCAGGGTGTTGGAAATATTGTAGTGAGGAAAAGATATATTTAAAAAGTCAATATTATTTTAGAAAGAAATGTTAGATCACTGCATATAAGCAAAAATAACATTTGGCAAGAGAAGTCTAATCATAGAATTGCCAATAAATCAACATCTTCGTTCTTATTGTGATTTAGAATCCATTAAACTGGTGTTAATACAAATGGATGGCTAAGGACAAAAGACTCTGGAGTCAGAAAATACAAACCATGTTTATAGTTCAAACTTAACTCTGGTCTCATGCTCTTTTATCTTAGAGTGCCAGTGTTTTTTGTGAGCAGTCATCAGTAGTGTGGTTTTATGTTCCAGAAAAGAAAAAGGTAGTGTTTCTCTAAACACCGTGAAAGTACTTTCATTTAAGGCTTTTGGAGCGCAAAAGCACAGCAGGTTGTCTATAACCAGCTTAGATGTGAAAGATCTCTGTAATACACAGCACAAAGACATTGACAGCTGATGGCATTGGCTGACCCAAGTGGACTAACAATATGAATATATATGAGTGGATAATGGCAATGCAGTTCTGAACCCTAAGAGAGACAAGACCTCATAACATCTGGTCTATATAAGAGGTGAATTTTAAAAAATGTTGAGTTGATATGTATAGACAATACTAAGCGCTAAATTATTTTAAAGGTGTTTATATGCCTATACATAACTTGTGGGATTTTCAAAAGCACCCAGGCTTACAGCTGTGCTAAGTGATTTTTCAGTTTGCTGACAGTTCCAGAAAAAAAAAATATGTTTCAGGTTGACCTGTAATGAACATTTTTTAAAATTATTGGCAAATGAATAAGTTGAAAAAAATCATCTTGGAGCGAACTTAATATTTTGTTAGACCTGAAATAAAATGCTTTATTTTTACTTTGAGGTTTTAAAATATATATATATTTAAATAAAGGGAAAATAAATTTTGAAATAAAGTCATTTTGAATAGAAAAAAAACAAAACTTTTTCTTTATAAAATGTTGAAATTGCACATTTTAATATTTTTTTAGAATTTTTTTTATTTTGGTGGGTGAACAGGTTGACTAATTCAGTAAATTTGACACACATTCATTACATGTTTGTTGAATAAATCTGCAATTTTTTGCCAAAAAGTGAAGAATTTGGTCAAAAAATGTCGCCCATCTTTACACGGTTGAAAACTTAAGTTGAAATTAGTAGGAGGTAGGAACTCTGGTGCATTGGAAAATTCCAGTGGGCATATATTTGCATATTTAGGCACCTATCTTCCTTTAATAATATGTCCCGGGACCCCAAAGGGCAGGGCGGGGGGGGGGGACTGCTGGGGCAGGGCATGATGCGAGCTCATTTCTCTTCCCAGAGATTATTTCTCCATCTCCCTCCCTCCAGTACAGCTTGGCCAAGAGTGGACATTGTGTGCCAGGCTGGGGAGCACCCCCAGCACCTTTTCCTGCCCCCGCATGGGACAGCGAGCGGACAATATCACGGCACATGCCCAGAACGGCGGGGCAGCTGCTGCCCCGAGCAGAATGTGGGCAGACTGGGGAGGGGGGCACCTTTTCAGCCACTGCCGCCACTGCCACCTGGGCTGGCAGCGTCAGGGGCCGGGGCTGTGAGAGCACTTGGGGTTATTGTGTGCACTAGACAGGCAGGGGGAGAGACCCACACCCACACATCCTGCTCACTCAGGGGGGGAAGTAGCGCTAACAACCGGCTTCATAACACAAGAGCGCTGCTAGGCAACAGACAGGACCAGCTCTAGTCTTTTGCCACCCCTGAAAATGTGCTGCCCCAACCACGTGCTTGCTTTGCTGGTGCCTAGAGCCAGCCCTGTTGACATCTGAATGACAACCAATCAAAAAATCTCCCAGCATTCTAAAGATATTTAAAACTCACTGTGAATATCACTGTCAATAACAAACATTAAAACAAAAATAAAAACTCCTTACTTTCCAAGGGCAAAGCATTCCAGTTTAACAGAAGAGCCCTTCGCGGCGTATGTTGTTTCTGGCAAACGTACTTCAATCTTTGGTTCATACTCTCCCATCACACCTGTTGAACATCAAAACAGCTAGCACTCCAGTTGTGTGTCAGACCTGTCTAGTACAACAGGATTTCAGTGTAAAAGAAAAGATGTGGTTATTTCTAAAATTAGAGCCTCGTCCTGTTCCCATGGGAATCAATCAGCATTTTAAAAACAATTTCAGAGGGAGTAGGATTGGGATAAATTTTGGCTCTGGGTGAATTTTACCCCTGGGCAAGCAGCTACCACAAAGCCCAGGAATTATTTGAGTCTATGTGGATCTTAAATAGTGGATAGGTTTTGTGCTCGGTAACTCTCACTTGTGGTTCCAGATATTTGAAAAACCGCAGCACCCAGAAGCTCCGGTTCAGAACAGTGACTATTACCACACAGTGTTAACCACAATGCTGTTAAATATCAAAAGTGAGATGGTTAATGTTCACTATGAGATGTGGTTGAAGGTGAAAACAGTGAAAGCAGCTGGGTACTGAGAACTTTGGAAAATCTGACCATTTCATATAGGTATCTAAACAGGATCTGAAGTTTTTGGAAAATCTGGTCCCAATTTTCCATACTGAGCACTTTGGAAAATCTGACTAAGGGTTTAGCGCAGGGGATGGCAACCTTTCAGAAGTGGTGTGCCGAGTCTTCATTTATGCACTGTAATTTAAGGTTTCACGTGCCAGTAATACATTGTAATGTTTTTAGAAGGTCTCTTTCTACAAGTCCATAATATAGATCTAAACTGCTGTTGTATGTAAAGTAAATAAGGTTTTTAAAATGTTTAAGAAGCTTCATTTAAAATTAAATTAAAATGCAGAGCCCCCCAGACCAGTGGTCAGGACCTGGGCAGTGTAAGTGCCACTGAAAATCAGCTCGTGTGCCGCCTTTGGCACATGTGCCATAGGTTGCCTACTCCTAGTTTAGCGTTTGCGATGAATACGGGGGTGTTTAGCACTGCAGTGATTGTAGGCTTATATTTTTAGTCAATATGCTTAAAGTTGAATTTCCTAACTGTACTGGGCAAGTGTTAAACAATCTGTTCAATGTCCTCATTGGATATAAACCACTGCGTCTCTTTTTTTTTATGTGTAATAATAATTTCATTAACAAAAAGTGTGTTGTTCTTCACTGTGGCACAGTGTTGCAGAGATCACTGTCCTAGGGCCTGATCCGAACCCTATTGATGCTAAAGGAAATATTCCCATGAATTTCAGTAGGCTCAGGATCAGGTCACTACTCCCCCTAATGTAAAGAAAGAGGTAAGAAAATAAGGAGCGGAAGAGATATGGAAAAAATATGGATGGAGGAAGGCAGGTTGGAAAAAATGAGCGTGCTTATAGAAAGGGGCAAAGAAGAATAGAGGCAAAACATAGGGTGTTTGTACACATGTTTTATATAAAATAACTAATGATCTATGGAGCTATACCTTTGTTTGTGGGCTGTGGTATTTACACATATAACACAAAAAATGATAATTTTGAATTAAAATACCACCAGAACTTGCCCTATAATGCATATTTGTCTTCTGTTTATTCTAGGAACATAACCTTCTGCTGCATTGTGTGGGTTTCTCAGAGTATTTTGAAAGCAGCATGAGGGATTACAATTTAGGTTAACAATCCCATCCAAAAAAATTGCTAACAGATTTCCCTGCTATATATTCCCCATTGTGAACATTTATTTAGAGAGCTACCTAAAAGGTGTTTGGTTTTTTCCTCACTCCAATGACTCGCTTAGTTTTGAGCTACCTCTGGATTTTGTATTTGAGCAATAACTTGAATTTAAGTTTAGAACACTTTGTCAAATTCAAAAACAAACATAAGCATTCCTAGGAAGAATAAAATTATAATGGGGGAACTGGCATTCTTTTTCTTTCTTTCAGTTGCATTAAGTTTTGTCTTGTTGTAGATGTATTTATTAATTAACCCTGAACTGAACCTCTTCCTTCATTTTACCAGCTAACATTTGACCCAAAGTCCACTAAAGATAAAAGGGGATCTTTGGATTAGGAACCAGATAAGAAGTATGTTTCTGCATGTTTGTCGACAGGGATTTGTTATTGCCTCAGAATGACAAGCTAACATCAAAGTCAAATAAATGATTTTAATAACTTCTGTATTTTTTCCCCGACAGTCACATTAAAAGAACTTACCATCACTACGGAGGATGAGTGGAGTGGGTGGGCCCCGGGCACTTTGTTCTGATTTAGCATTAGTTACAATACAGGTGTAATTGCCCACATCAGATGGCTCTACTTTGGCGACGTACAGATTTCCTGTCTCTTGGGATACAAATCGACGACTATCCTCCTGAACATACAAGGGGTTATCATTGAAGATCCAAGCATAGGAAAGGTCTGGAAAACATCAAATATTCATCATGCATCCTTTCCAATCTATTCCATGTTAGAATCTAACCCAAATGCAGCCAGTTTCAAATATCCAGTCATCCTTACAGGAGAAATTTGGGATGATCTCAGATAAAATAAGCATTTGTTTGTCCTAAAACATAAATTAAACCTTCTCAGAAATTCACCAACTTTTGTTCACCATTCACTTTCATTTTCTATTGCCAATCTATTTCTTGGATTCAACGAGAAGAAGAAACAAAAATGCTGAAATCACATGAAAAAGCTGTTCTAGTAAGTAATTTCCATTTATAATACTGTCCTAAATATCTGGCAGTTCTATTGCTCTTTGCATGGCATTTTTGCTCCCACATATCTTTATATTTATTCTGGAAGCTTAGTGTGTTTATATGTGGGTAGAAAAAGCTTGTTTCTATCCCATCTGTCCATCTACCTATTTGTAGGCTATTTGAATCCCACCTCTTCATTGAGACATTTGTAAGCTATTTCTAAGTATTTGTGGCCCCATATCAGTGTCTGAAAGCTTTTCAGATATTTGAGAAAGAAACAACAATAACAATCCCGCTTTCTGTTTCTTTCCACCCCATAGGAGAAATGGTTTGATATTAGCATAAGCTTTTGTAGGATGGCTATATTTGGGTGTGTAAGTTGGTGTGAGTTTTGTTTTTTAATTCAGAAGGTATTTCATTCCATGGCACTTCTTCTCTCCTCTAGGAGAGACTTTCATAGATTCAGATCTGGTGAAATGTGTGTATCTTCCACACAGTTTTATTCTACTCGTGGTATGACTATGTTCTGGGAGGTCACAATTATGGTGGGAGAGGTGATTTCTCAAGTAGATATGGCAAATCTCATCAAGAGCTTTGAATATCAGCACAGAGACCATGAACTTCTCCCCCGTATTGTTCTGCTGTTGGGTTCAGCTGTCTACTGTGCTAACACACTGTCTGCACAGACTGGTGTTCTGGTAATTTTGGCTGGTGTTAGGTTTTAGAATAGGGATAACACTCAAAGTGATGATCACTGTGTTGGGCAACTTAAAGTTCAGAAATCTCCCACAGATGAGAAAGGAGAACAAGAAGATTGCAGCTCTCCATGGTTTCCATGAAGCAAAGAAAGAGGAACCTAGTTTTGTCAACTTCTCCTTTGTCCTCTTCAGGGAAAGTGATGGGATTTGTGCCCCATGCCAGCCCCTCTGCAAGGGAATAAGAAAGAGAAAGAAATAGGGAGTGGTATCACACCAACACCCAGTATTGTACAACTACTGCTTGATTGTGTAGTGCTGCTCTTTACGGATGTAATCAAACAAGACCTAATGTGTGCATTTATGTCACTTTCTAGGGCATCTCATATAAGAGATTGGCCTTAATACTACTGCATCTAATCAACTCTTTCCTTTGGGTCAGTAACAGAAAATCACTTGTTTTGTTATAATATATAAGTACACTGTGAGATAACTAACTGTTTTGCAGATAACTGAATAGCCAAATGGAGGAGCATACTACCATCTACCCATCACTGTCACACCTATATGACTTACTTATATGTCTCAATTCTCTGTGCTCCCCATGCAGCACTGAATTCCTTGCCTCCCTCTCTCCTAAGCCTTTTTCTTTCACTCCCTTTTCTCTTGTTTCCCCTCTAAGTTTTCTGTCTGTCTCTGTCCCAGCTGCTCCTTTCTGCTGCATTCAGTTTGACAGCGGACTGTAGAGTTCTTTCGATCATGTTCTAAAAGTGGCAGGAGTAGTACTGAAATTCTATTTTTAATAAAACACAGTAAATCAGAAGTTTCAAAATCCAACAGCTTAGCTTTTCTTAAATGTATAATTCATGAGCTAACAACATTCTGCCAACAGCTTCATTTTTACATATCACCCCCCATGAATAGCCTCCTTTTTAAAAACATTATTTATGTTTTTCAGTTACGACATCAATATGGTGTGATAATAAGTCTATAAACTTCAGAAGTTTGTTGGAGTTTTACATTCTCATCCTACAAAATTATATGAGTATAATTAGAATTGACACATCTCTGGGGACCGATCAAGGACACTTTCCCTAAATAGCTAAAGGCTGTTTTACTACTAGACATTACACAACACTATTTGGATGTACAATAAACCTAGATTAGGTGGCAATTCATAAAATAATGTCATACTTTAAAAATATATACATGCTCCCCAACTTGCGAAAATCCAAGTTATGTAAATCCGCGCTTACAGAAAAAGCTCCGTAAGCTAAAAATAGGCTTTTCCCCCCCATAATGGTCAGAGATACATTTCTGACTTATTCAAAATTTGACTTATGCAAGACATTCTAGAACAGAACACTTGCGTAAATCGGGGAGCATCTGCATAGGGACAGATTTTCAGAAATGTGCATGGCCAGCTAGTGCATAGACTTACTCTGATGCAAACTCTAGTTTGCATTCATATGTAAAGATGGGCAACATTTCTGAGCCAAAACTTTTTTTGGTGAAAAATGCAAATTTTGCAACATCAATATTTCTGAAAATTCAAGGTTTTTTTTTCATATTCTTTGTGTTAAAATAATCCAGAAAAAGACCAAGGTTTTTTTCAGCTTTATTGAAATGAAATGTTTTGGGTTTTTTGGTTCAAAATCACTGTTTTGAAATTGTCTTTATTACAAAAATTAAAAATGCCCAAATAAAAGTCAAAATTGAAATTGAAATGCAATACTGCAGGTTGAATAAAATGCTTCATTTTATCCACACGTTTTTCTTTTCATTTGATTGAAATTTTAAAAAAATGTGTTTTCAAGTTGACCCAAAATGAAACTTTTCCCCTGTTTTTTTGGAATTTCCAGTGCTATCATCAATTAATAGCCCTGCTCACCTGTAGGTATCTCTTTGTGAAAATTAGGGGTTCTATACAAAAACAATTAAATATCTGGCTCATAAGACTTTAATTTTGTTCTGTCTGAATTAAACAGTCAATGCCCTAAGTAAAAGGAGCCACATTTTAGATAGATTTGTGACTCATGTGAAAAGATGTCCATTGCAAGCAGTCAGCCGATACTGTAATTTCATCAAATTTCACAAGTGTAGTATGCATTCTCTGGGGAAGGTGAGAAGGGCGAACAACACCTTTCAACATCTTCCTACTATTCTGTTCATATCCCTTCACTTCAGCTGCAGGACTTACTCATTTTCATTTTTGTTCTCCCCCACACACTTAATCTTTTTTTTTAAATACAGTTGCACCTTTGAGAGTTAGCCCTAGTTAGCACTGGGTTTATAGACCACTCCACATCTCAAGATAAACCTAGGTACTTTAGAAAGTGGTGTAGGTAGTTCAGCAGGTTCAGAGGGTCTCTTTTCTGGTGCAATACTAAGCCAATGCTCCAGTGTGATGCCAGAGACTACCATGTTGCACAGAGTATTGTGACTGAGTCAGTAACAGGCATTGTTCTCGCTAATGAAATACAAAACCAATGTCTGTTCAGAGGCTATGAGCCATTCCATAGAATGTAATGGAAAATTATGTTCCTGCTATATAAATCAATAGTGTGGTATTAAAAAAAACCATAGAAGGGATCTTACTTACTCCCTACTAAATGCTATGTAGTTTAAGAAAAAAATTGAAGAATCCTATTAAATGTCTATCAAATCCTAGTGGCCTCATGTTATATAGAGCTTCTCCATAAAACTGGTCTCAGAGCCTAATGAATCAGCGTAAAAGGGTCAGCTGTCTCTCTCTCCTTCTCAGTAGTCTCCAGTCAGCCTCAGCCAACCCCCACTTAGCTAGGCATCTCCCCACATCCCTGTCACATTATTGTATTTGGGCTTATCAATATCAACGGGAGTTTTTCCATTAACTTATTTGGGAGCAAGTATGAGCCCTTCTCCTTCATATCTGAATCTATATTTTTCCCAGGAGAAGTAGTATTAGAAGACTGTGAGCTCTAACTGGAGGTTCACCACCACACCTCCTTCCTTCCCTCCCTCCCTCTATCACAAGTCATACTTGCCCTAGTGGCCAATTTAACTCCCACTGAGGTCAAAGGAAGCCTTAGGGCATGTCTTCATTAGGACTTAAGGTCGACTTTAACGACGTTAAGTCGAACTAAACGTGTACCTGTCTTCACCTGCATGCCCTTAAAGTCGATTTAAAGGGCCCTCAAAATTGACTTTGTAACTCCTGCTTGACGAGAGAAGTAAGGCTAAAATCGACTTCTCTACGTCTATTGTGAGGAAGTGAAGAGGCATCTGATGGTAAGCCTCCAACCTCCGAGCAGCCCCGCGGACCCCCCTGCCCGCCCAAACAGCTCCGCGAACCCCCCCGCCTGCCCGAGCAGCCCCGCGAACCCCCCCGCCCGCCCGCCCGCCCAAGCAGCCCCGCGCCGGACCCCCCCGCCTGCCTGAGCAGCCCCGCGAACCCCCCCGCCCTCCCGAGCAGCCCCGCGAACCCCCCTGCCCACCCGAGCAGCTCTGCAGACCCCCCCGCCCGCCTGAACAGCCCCGCGCCGGACCCCCTGCCCGCCCGAGGGGGGGGGAGCCGGCGCCGGGCTGCTTGGGCGAGCGGGTCAGCTGCCTGGTCAATTTCATACTGGGGAATTCAAAGGTTGTGATTGAGCAGCCCCGCGGACCCCCCCACTCACCCAAGCAGCCCGGCGCCGGCTCCCCCCCCCTCAGGTGGGTGGGGGGTCCGGCGCGGGGCTGCTCAGGCGGGCGGTGGGGGGTTCGCGGATCTGCTTGGGCGGGCGGGGGGTCCGGCGCGGGGCTGCTCCGGCGGGCGGGGTGTGTGTGGGTCCGCGGGGCTGCTTGGGCAGGCGGGGGAGGGGGGTCCGGCACGCATTGCACTGTTGGCTACCTACCCACAGTGCAATGCGGGCTATGTCGATCCCTGCAAAAGTTCTAGGACAGACAGTGTCGACCTGCTGTCCTGGTGGGGACACACTGATTCGATTTTCTAAAGTCGAGTTTAGAAAATCGAATTAAGGGAAATTGACCTAGTCCTGTAGTGAAGACATACCCTTAGTGTGAACTGAGTTCAATGAGATCAAATCCCTGGAGAGCAAGATCCCAAATTCTAGAGCTCTCCTGTGTGGTAATAGACTGCCAAGCTAGCTCCACATGCTTCTTTTATAATGCAGCACTACATTTTGGGGACTATTAGCTCTGTAAAAGTTAAGGTACAACTAAGACAATGTACATGCTTTCACTACATTTTGGGTAAAACAGATTCAACGCAGAGTGATTAAACTAGCGTATTATTGACAGGACATATGGCTAAACCACCCTGAACGTGCCCGATCCCATCTGATCTTGGAAGCTAAGCAGGGTCGGGCCTGGCTAGTACTTGGATGGGAGACCTCCTGGGAATACCAGGTGCTGTAGACTTAACATGGGCGTGGGACTAGCAACTCCAACCTGTAAGGGAGCCAATTGCTACTGAAACACCAACACCAGTTGGTGGCCCATACGCTGGCTGGGGGGTGATGGGCAAAGAGAGAGAGATTATTGAAAGGAAGGTATACAGAGACCATGTCTGTTACTTGTAGGGTTTCCTTCATTTTTATTACTACCAATAACTGAGCAAAGAATCTGGTAAGGATAATATTGGACAAGTAGATCGGAGTGATGTGAAGATGCAGTAAAAGAACAGAGAAAGCTGGCTAATGAGGCTTACTGAAATTAAAATGCTTGGAAGTTGCAAATATGCAGGCTGTTTCACTGAAGGTCAAATAAAGGTACACTGATCTTTGTTTTTGTTCTTCATTTATCTACAGGATCTCTGTGAAAAATGCAGTGATGTCAATCACACCTCTTGCTATCAACATACCCGTGACAGTCTCAGAAGAATGATTGAATTCTGGACACTGTTGTGTAAGGGCTATAGTGTTGTAGGACAGGGTACACATTTTACCCATCAGCAGTGATGAGGATTTTGAGGTGTGTTTTTTTTTCTGTTCAGAGAACAGTACCTTTTGAGATTTCCCCTTTGGGGTAACTACATCTGTATGAAATTAAAAATAAAACAAAATGTCTGAAGTTAGGGAATAGCTAATCTCACTATTAGTCAATTTACTCAGATGATCTCTTCAACCGTAACCAATGTCTCACACTTAAGAAATATGAATGCATTTAGCAAAATATGCAGTCTTGCACACGGCGGGTAGGATGGGTCAGGGGAATTGTAGCTCTTTTAGAATTGCTTGCACGAGATAAGCTTATTCCCTGTAATATGAGATTTATTTGAAGAAATATTATAAGTAGTCATAAAATTACCTCGTCTTTTCTAGAGTGGTAGGACCAAATCAAAGATTAGATAGATAGATCCACATCTAACCCAATCTAAATCACTTAAAAATTAGACAAATTATATCATTCATTCATACTTTAAACTAACAAAATATCTTTCGAAAGATCTTGTGCTGTTCTGAAAAGAAAAACACTCTCCAGAATATGCTTTAGACATTGAAAAGAATGAAGAATTATGCTATTAGCAGATGCCATTTTTTCCATTTTGGCCCAAATCCTAGTCTAGCTGATTATGCTGAAGTTACTGGGGCTGTGAATAGGCTCCATCAGAGACCCAGTGTGTAATCTATTGCTGGATGGGGCTAAATAGGAATGAATCCTGCTCAGTGGCACATAACACATGTGTCAGGCAAGCAGAACCTTGGTCCCAATCACATTTATGGGGTTTTCTGCAAATACCAGCTGGGCTCATCCCCAGGATACTGTAGGAACAGAGTGTAATTTACCCATAGGTCATAAAAATATTCTGCTAACCTTATGGAAATTTTACACCTGGAGAGAATCCCCTGGCAATATGTGCCTGAAAATAATGATTGAAAATCAAATTCAGAGACGTGTGAAACTTTTAGGATTTGCTAAGCAAAAAATCCACAGCAAAATGGGAATATACTCATGTCATTTTCTCCTCGCATTTTTAAGGTAACACTGAGGTGTCAGCCTCTCAGACAAGCTTACATAGTCTAATTGTTCCAATTTGATTAAAATAATGTGATTCTATTCAGCCACTGCATAATAAGCACTGACTTACAATTCCTATAAGCAGCTACTGCTGGTTTGGTCTTTGCCCAAAGTAATGTGTATGGGCACCAAATACTAGAAAATGATTCCAGCCTCTCAATGGCAATGGTCCGGAACCTGCAAGTGACTTTGTCTGGGCAGATCCTTTTGATTTCACAGGACTCCAGCCACCTCAAAGGGGTTCCATGTGAGTACAGGGGTCCCATCATAGGGAAAAAAGGCCCTTAGCCCATATCCACAAAGGGATTTAGGCACTGAAATGCTGAGCATCGCAACATCTAACTATTTGGTGCCTAAAAAATCATTGGCATCCACACAGCCTGAGGTAGGTGGCCTGGATCTCTATAAAATGTATGGGGAGAGATAGGTGTGTAAGAATTGGACCTTCAAAAGCCATTGTATTAGACGAGCTCCCTGCTTAAGCAAGCCAATAGTAGTTGCTAATGGAAAGGGTGTGTTGCCTTGTTCTGGGATGTAGGGACCTATCATTCCTTGGGATCCATGACTGAGAGCCCTCACCTCGAATCAGGTGCCAGAAGCATTTTTGCAAGAAACACAAATGATAGTGCTCGCTCTCTTACAGCATAGTAGTTAGAGCACTCACTTGGGAGGTAAGTGAGCTGGGTTCTATTCTGCCCTATGACTGAGCAGGAGAAAGAATTTGAATAGGGGATATGCTACCTTGCAGGAATGTGCCTGACCCAACAGTCTGTGGCATAGTCTAATGGAGAACTGTCTCCTGTTGTAGCTTTCCACTTTGGATTAAATACCTAAATAATCATAGGAGCAGAAAGAGAGTGTCTGAGAATGACTCCCCAGCCTAGTGGTTGAGGCACTCATCTAAGAGGTGGGAGATCCCGGTCCAGTCGCTTTACTCAAGTGGTTTCTAAGCCTGCTTGTGGATGTCAGCCCTGGTATCCAAATACATGTGGAGCAAAGTCTTCTTCCACTAGTACTCTAATATGGAAAACACATATGCATTTATCTCTATGCCCTTGAGTAGTCTCACTGAAACAACATTAGGAAAGCTAAACATGTACAGTACTTACAGACAGGGAATTAGATTCCAATCCTGCAAACACTTATGCATATACCTAATTGTAAGCATATGAGTAGTTCCTGTGTGGTCTATAGGACTACTTAGATACTTAAAGTTAAACTCTTGTGTAATATCTTGAAGGAGCAGGGCCTTAGGTTTCACATACTGGTAAAGTAAAGGAATGTGACAATGAGTCTTTGGTTCCAGTGCAACAACAAAAGAATCCAACTTTCTTAATGATCAGCTCCAACAAAATAACACCCCTGTTTAGTGCATTCATTTGAATTAATTAACAGCTTTTTTATTTAGTTCTGTTATATATTATCCATTCATGAATACACCCTTACTTAATAAGGTCACAACTTCTTTTTTAACCTGTGCATAACTGGAGGAGAGAGGGACAATATCCTCAGATTTGCTGTTTTATTTTTTCTTTTGTTCTACTTTATAAAATTGCACAGAAATACTAGTTAGTAACGGATGTGGCTGACAGTTCTCACAGAGTCTATGGCAGAGATAGATTTAAAGCACATCCCATGACAATCAGCTCTCCTGAACCTTGCTAACCAGTCCAAGAACTTTAGCAGCTGCACCTTGCATAGTGTTGAAGAGCATAATTAGTAATAAGCAGCTGAATCTATTTGGGGTGTGGGGCTGGGTATATAAATCCACATGGCAGTGGACACAGAAAAGAGCAAGATTTCTTGGGTATTATGGTAAAAAAAAGTTATTTATGAGCCTTGTTACTTTTTTAAAATCTAGATTAAATAAGTGGTGCATTATTTTGCTTACTTTGAACTTGGCAGAAGAAAGCCTTCCCTTATCATGTCTTCTTTTGACTTGCGCTACTAAAAAGCCTTGAAGAATCAGTATATTCTTGATTGTAACATTTACTTTGTTCTAAAATTTAAGGTCTTCATCTATTAATCTGAGTAAAGGGACCAATTAAAGCTGAAAGTTTCAGGCATGCTAGTGACAGGCAGTTTTAAGGTGCACAATTTGAGATACCTTAAGGCTATTACTGAAAACTTTGGCCAGATTATTTAAACTCCATCACGGTGTTAAGGGTCCCTTGCTGGAGATCTTTATGACATGACACCCTTCCTACCCAATATGTAATTGAGCTCTTTTTTTTTTTTTAGGTGGTGTCAATTTCTCCTTGCCCTGCTGGGGAAATGGAAGATGATAATCATTATATCTTGGGCTAGGCAATGAATAGTCGTAGAGGCACAGCTGACAATTTTTTACCTTGTACGTGAGAGCATTTACACTTTGGGGAAATCAGCTTATTTTAAAATGGAGCTTTCAACAACATTTAAAGTGCATTACAAGAAGAGCACCTTTGTGACTATCTCTGCGGAAATGCACTAGTGTCCACTGCTCTGTTCTTTTTCTCTTAGCAAATGTAGGGCTAGGGGCAAGGCTAATTTCAAAACATTTATAAAGCAGAAGGGCAGATCCTGTAAACTTTCACAGCTCCAGCAGTGGAGTGGGATGTGAGGCCCAAGTGGAGCTTTTCTTCCCCAACCACCACTTCACTGCTTCTGTCAGGGGTGAGAGGACTAGTCTCTTCTCTCAGGGGCTGGATCCATCCCTAGGAGTCTGATTTCAACCCCCCTCCATCATTTCATGTTTTTATTTCTGGGTCCAATGAACATGAGGGCCTAAGATCCTGGCTGGAGTCTTATCATACATTCCCCACCTCTTGCTTTCTCATTCGAATCTTCTAGCAGTGGAGTGGGGGAGATAAGAGAATTTCTGCTCTCAGGATTATCTGTACTTAAAATAGTAAGGAAAGATCTTCTGCTTCAGTACAGTATTCACTATCCACATTTCCTGTGTGTATATTTAGCTTCAGTTCTTCTACGCTGTCTTGGGCTTGAAAGTTCCCATATTATTTTGTACATTGTCTCACCGTGAACAAGACAGAATTCCTCAAGGCAGTCTTTTCTCTGTAATATATAGAATATAAGGGATGCATATTACATTCAGCTGCCAGTAATAATAATATAACATGTCATATGGTGGGTCCTTATTTTATGCTTTTCATGAGGAAATCCCATTGGCATCAATGGAAAGTCATACATGGAGCATGCACACGCTACAGTAGGCATTGTAGAGTTTGCCAGTACAGTGTAGAGAACATAACAATTCTATCTACAAATAATGTGAGGAATAAGATTACATTTTGATTTCAAAGCCTCTTGATAGCATAATACTATTCAAACAGTCTATGTTAAGTGGTGGTAATTTTTATTACAAGGGTCCTTCACAGCTACAGGATTCATTTGTTCATTTCACAATATTAAACATAATTATTAGCTGAAATCTAATGATGAGTTTTTTTGAGTGAACTAACTATATCAGGAATAATAGTAGTGGCAAAGGAACAGAGATTTTGTGGAAAGTTCAGATCTTATTCACTGTAATATTGGTGGGAAATAAGAAGGATCATCAGTGGCAAATTCAAGCAATTTTAGGGCAGGGACCCTTCTTCTGGTTTTGTACAGTGCCTAGCGTGATTAGGTGTCCTGGTGCATGACTAAGGCTTCTAGGTACTACTGTAATACAAATACATAATAATAACCTCATAATTACTTCTGAGGCTAATCTTTGATTGCAACAAATGGACAGAACATGTTGTCTGTAGCAATAAATGCAGAGAGTACGGCCTGTAGAAACTGAAGTTCTGTTTAAAGAAACAAAGATCAATTTAACTTGCCCTCTCCCTCTCTCTTTTTTAATGAAAATTACAAGAACGTCCATCCTGTAATGATCCTCCTCCCTTTTGTTCAAAACAAAGAAATTCAACACATTTGCAACATTTCTCTGGCACGGTGTACTGCCCAAAAAAGTAAACAGCAAACTGTTTGGTAGCTAACTAGCTTCCTTCTTATTTCTTTTTAAGAGCCAAATCCTGCCTGCCTCACTCTCACAGAACTTCAATTGAATTCAGTGGGAACCATGCATATATCCACTAGGTCTTTCTCTGTTAAGTATTCACTGTCAGGGGAGAAAGCTTCAATCAAAACATCTTTTCCACAGTAATAGAAGTGTTTCACTGCCTTAGTGCCCTAGAATAGAATACAATTTATACTGCAGCTTACACCTTATTCCTCATCCCCATGGCATATAATTTTGGAACACATACAGTGTCAATGGCTCACAGACGGAGAGGAACTCAATTTCCATTCTCTGGAGGCTTGTTATTCGGAATAATGTTTTTTTTGTTGTCATGCCCTTTCATCAGCAGCTCACATTTCCAACTAATAAAACACTATGGAAGAGGTTTGTTCACAACTATCCTTCTGTCAGTTCAATAAATCTGGGATCAACTCACCTTTAACTATTTGTTTCCATTATGAACATCTTCCCTGGCTTTATATCAAGTATAATGTTTTTACATTGAGTCTAAAGGAGCCTGCTAGTCTGAGGATGGTTAATTGTCCTATCTGTCCTATTGATCCATCTCAGGACTCCCTTTGGAGCTTTCTCTGCCTTTAAGGACTGGGTTTCAATTAATCTCCCTGATTATATACCTCTTTCATAGTGCTGTAAACATTACATGAACTGACTTTTCATCTCTCTATAAGGTTTTCTGGCCTTAAACTGATTGATAGACTTCTTCCCCCCTCTGATATACTGCTTTCCCTTTACAGATCACTATTTATCTTCTCCTCTTGCAAATTTGTCTTATAACTCTGTTTCTTTAATAAGAATTGAGAAAATAGTGCTGAGAAAGAGAGAGAGAAATTAGTGCTAGCGCACAGTAAACTATTCTAAGCTCCCAAGTATAGTGTGATCACCTCCCCTGGAAGAAAGAAAAAGCGAATGACCAAAGAGCAGCTGCTGCTTTCAGTTTGAAAAACTGATTTGGCCATTGTGCTATTTTTATTTCTTTGTTATTGTTTTAAAATGAATTTTTCTATGATCTTTAAGCGGTAATACAGGAAGCTGTTTGGGCCACATTAGAAAACTATGAGGTTGTGAGCATTTGATTGCTCATGGGTAGCTCTCAAAAAGTTTGAAGGTCTGATCTGTATTCTAAAACCCAGAATTTTTGTTTGCTCATGCAAACTATTCAAGCTCCCTTACGATCTGCAAGGTTGAGCCGCAAAATCTCAGAAGAACAGTTCTCTTGAGAGTCATATCACTTATTTCTGGTAGGGAAGTAAATACCATGAGAAAAGAAAATACATCTATATAAGCATAAAGGCAGACATATATAAATGCATTCATACTAAAATACATATATGTGTGATACTAATGATGGAGGGAAGTAGAGAAAAGGCTGTATAGGAAGCCAATGGGAAGGACAGGTGACCATAGTATCCAAGGTTTCAAAATAATTTAGATGAAGAAGTGAGCTTGAAATGTTGTGCTACATGTACAGAAAATGTGTTAAGGTTACAGGTGACCCTGTGCTACAAGAAAAAACTAGATCAATGTGGATGCACCACAAGTTCCTGCAAAAGAACTTTTCTGAACCCCATAGCTCACCGACCAAGAGAGGCCACCATTACAAACACCAGCAGCTCAGGAAACCTTTGGCTCACAAAAAGCAGTAGTAAGGGCACCAGAAGCAACAAGAAACCTCTCAAGCAATTCCCCAGAAAACTCCTCCCCCACTCTTGACGATGCTTTGTCAAAGTTTTACTGTGTGTTGTACTGTGCACAGTCACAGCAACACACACACACACAAAGAGGTAAACTGGGATTTGCCTCAGTAGAGAATCAGAGATGTTTCAGAGAATAAAGTGAGTTTCCATGACAGATTGTATGTATAAATTTTGAAATCAAAATAATGGGGACCACAAGGGCAAATGGAGGCACCCTTAAACCACCCAAAGTGATGTTAATGTATAATGGAGGTCTTACTGCAGGCTACTGTTCTGCTACTACACATAGAAAATGGAGGAATTGACATGGGATGAAGTGAGGTAGTGTTGCCTGTGGAGTCACTGCATAGAGAGATACAAAATATTTTGAACTTTCCTCATTTCCCCATATACCTTTTGTCCTCCAGTGACAAAATAACACACTCTTTTACCCTCTCAAATAATTCTAGCGTTACAAGGGGAGATAGGGAGTAGAGACATACAAACTCGCGCATTATTGAAAGGATATCAGTGCAACAATATACTGTTTTCTTGAACCTTAGTAAGCCCTCCAATAGACCCTTCTCCTGATATCTCCCATTCCCCAGCTATGGTTGTCTTTTTGGAGGGTATCACTTTTTGGAGGGTGACCAAACATCCCTAGCTAATGGCTTTAGTAAACCTCATATCTGTTCCCTATCCAGCATATCTTCTTGCTTCCTCTCACACACGCATGAAGAAACATGAAAAAATGGCTTCTATTGATCCTTTCAAGCACACAGAATAGAGCTCAGCCAATCAAGAAGCTTGAAGAAATGTCATGTGACTTCATTTGTGTGTTCATACCCAAATAACCCAGCCTGAGACGCTACACACTTAACTGAAAACACTGCCATGCCTAACATCAGCTAAATACTCGCTAACACGAAGCATTTTGCACCGAAGCTCTTCAATCTCAGAGAGTGTGTTTATTTTTTCGACAAATGTTTCACACACTTCTCAAGCTATCATAATGCATGTGGTCAAATCAGTGATAAGCAGTAGTATATCTGTTAATTTTATCCCTATTCTGAGAGTTCCCACTTTTTCTATTGATGAAGATGTATTGAATACTGACAAGGGAATATTTGCTCTAACCCAAACAGTCATTACCAGGTAGTGAACATCCAATCTGCATGTATTTAGTTCTTTATCACAGGGATCATATTTACATCATGTGTATACATTGACTAGTATAATGGAGCCTTGGTTCTGCGTGGATTGAAATCTGAATAATAATAAAGAAAAATTGGGTTATTTTATGACCTTATAAAAAATAACTATTATCTATCTGAATTTCTTTGAAATTGAACTGACAATCTCATGAAACGGCTTCCCTTAATTTTTGCTTTTGGTGGATCTGGAAATACAATGAAACCTTTATAATATACTTTGTATGGTTTAGGCAAATCCCTTTCTTAAGATGCTACCACAGAATATTCTGAAGTATACTGTGTATACTGTTACTGTTCTGAAGTATACTGTGTATATTGCATACTGCTCCACTGTTACTCTCTGTTAAGAAAACAATTTTTAACAGTCTTTTAACACACTGCATTGTATTGATAACACTGTGTTTCTGGAATTTTATACTTCAGACTGAAATTCAAAATGTAGAGGAACATGAAAATGAAAAAAGAAATAGGGGTAAAAGTTATCCATGTTTTTCTGAAACTCTAAAAGGTTTGAGTACAGTTTGATATCTGAGTGAAGATTGTCAGTGCCTCTTAGTTAATACAAGCAGGTTTAGAGTTCTAGTACACACCCAACTATAGATTTAGGTCACAATCCTGAAAACACTTATGCACTTGCTTAACTATGTTGTCATGAGTAGTACAATTTAGGGGTCTTAATTCTGAAAATCCACACATTGTAAGAAACCCATTTAAGAGCTCAGCTTCAGTGGTTTGAATTGGAAGAATACTTACTCATATCTGGTGATTTTACAGTAAGGTAGTAAATATACTTGCAATTTCATGCTGGTTTTAGGAATGCAATGCTTTGAAAGAAAAATGACTAATTTGCTCAGTCAATTTTACAGTATTCTACTGTACATCACCTTATGAACTGCGGGCTACCTTTTGCTGGACATGACAGTATCTGTATAAATCAACATTAACTACACAATTCAGAACATCATATAATACCTCCATAGTGTGGTGGAGGACCACAAAGCAAAACCACTCCTTGTCCTTCTCTGACTGAGACGGTGCTTCTTGTTTTGGTTTCAAAATTTCCAAGATCTTGAACAAAAGAAAACAAAAAACAAATATTAACTGTCAGATTTATTTAGCTGCAAACTATGCGTCCAATTCTGCAATCCTTTCTCTGACAAAAAACTAATTGAACTTAAAAGAGCCAGGCCTTTTATTGGAATAGTATAAAACTATCTGCATACATGCTCATATACCATGTCAGACCAGTGATCCCCCCTAATCTAGTACCCAGTTTCGAAGATTGTCCAGAACCAAGTGCTCCAGGTGGAGGTGCTAAAATTCTTGAGGTGCGTGATTATAGAATAACCTGTTCATTGGGAAGTTACTTCTCAGCTCCTGTCATTTTGTAATACATCATATTCCCTTTTGCAAGCTCATTCAATATTATTTGAATATCTACCACCATTTTTGAATACTGAACACAAAAAAGAAGCCTGTCTTGGACTTTGGATGTATATTTCAAATGTACAAGTCTTTCATATCAATAGAGAGAGAGTCTACTTTTTTCTAAAAAATACATGTTTTATTTGTTTAATTATTAGGTGGACAGTAACTTTAGCATTTACTCTGGTACATAGATGAGAATCTGTACTTAAATGCTTTTGCAGGCAAACCTTTTTTAAAGGAATCTGATCAGTACAGTCCTTTTCCAAACCCCACTGAAGTCAGGTAATCTCTCTGTTAACATCAATTGGCTTTGTATCTAGACCAGGGGTAGGCAACCTATGGTACGCGTGCGAGCTGATATTCAGTAGCACTCACACTGCCCGGGTCCTGGACACTGGTCTGGGGAGGCTCTGCATTTTAGTTTAATTTTAAATTGAGCTTCTTAAACATTTTTAAAACCCTTATTTACTTTACATACAATAGTTTAGTTCTATATTATAGACTTATAGAAAGAGACCTTCTAAAAACGTTAATGTATTACTGGCACGCGAAACCTTAAATTAGAGTGAATAAATGAAAACTCAGCACACCACTTCTGAAAGAACTGCTGACCCCTGATCTGGACCTATAAAAGGAGACAAATAAATGGACACTTGGAGATTCATTATGGTAGTATAACCTACCCCTAAGTGTCATTGGCTATTTGTCAGTTTCTTTTAACTGCAGCTATGAATATACATCAGGAGAAGAATCTACCCTTCTGTTTCATTGCTTATTAAAAAGGTGCAGATAATAAGTTTCTCAGTATGGTTCCCCATTAATAATGTGACTCTAATGACAAAAGATAACATAGCAGATGTATCTTCCAAGAAATTCCACCAAAGCCAATCGTTTTCTTTTTGTTCCAAAAGCTCTCATTTAAAATGCTGAGATTCATTACTTTTATGTCAGAGTGCCTTATGGCAGGGGCTGTATCAAATGCTATTTTTTTCATTCAAACTGTGTTTTAATAAAATATAACAGGATATATCATCTCCTTGCTAGAGCTATCTATCCCATATAATTTCACATATTGTTTTGCTTTATTTATCTTACCACAAGGGTTTTATGTTCACGCTCTGAAAAGTACCTTTAGGTCTTGCTAGGCGTGGAAACTTAGTCCTGTAGATAGTGTCATGTAAATCAAATTTATAACCTACAAGCAATCAGGTAAATAATAGCTGTGTTTGCTTTTTTTTAAAAAAAATGTTTTATTTAGAGTTGCACAGGGAGATAGATGTGTCAGGGGACTGTGTTAATGGGGCTGTTAAATGTCAGGGTTAATTCAGGTCATTTGTATCCAGTGACAGAGTCAACTGTTTCTCACTGTGAGAAATGATCAGATTATTTTGTGGGTAAATTAGCTCAGATTTGGCCTAGGCTGTTTGCTCCTGCAGTCACCTTTGTTTTGAATTTTTGCCAATGTCACTTACTGCTATGTTGGTGGGGATAGGAAAGATTTCTGTTATGATCTGCAAAGTGAATCCATGTCATTCTTGGTTAGTGAGGGCCATCTTAAAGTTGCTGGGGGATATTTTTGGAAATTATTTCCATGAGATGTCTCTGGTAGGGGGACATAACATTTTGTTTGAAAGAGATAACTCTAAGGGCATGTCTTCACTAGGACTTAACGTCGACTTTAACGACGTTAAGTTGAACTAAACGTGTACCTGTCTTCACAGGCATGCCCTTAAAGTCAAAGGGCCCTCAAAATCGACTTTGTAACTCCTGCTTGACGAGAGAAGTAACGCTAAAATCGACCTCTCTAGGTCCATTGTGATGTAGTGAGGAGACATCTGACTTTAAGCCTCCGACCTCCTAGCAGCCCCGCGGACCCCCCCGCCCGCCCGAGCAGCCCCGCGAACCCCCCCGCCCACCCAAGCAGCCCCGCGCCGGACCCCCCCGCCCACCCAAGCAGCCCCGCGCCGGACCCCCCCGCCTGCCCAAACAGCTCCGCGAACCCCCCCGCCCGCCCAAGCAGCCCGGCGCCGGCTCCCCCCCACTCGGGGCTGCTCCGGCGGGCGCGGGGGTCCGGCGCAGGACTGCTTGGGTGGGCGGGGAGGTCCGTCGCGGGGCTGCTTGGGCGGGCGGGGGGGTCTGGCGCGGGGCTGCTTGGGAGGGCGGGGGGGTTCGCGGGTGGTTCGTCCTTCCAATCCACGAAGGAGGCACATTGGTAGATGTAGGTGTGTTGGCAAGTCTTAGGTGACAATGGTTGCATTGCTTGTGTTGCACCTGGTCAATAGATAGAAGAATTCTGCTTCCAAAATGGTCAATCCTGCACCAAACTAACTTTTTCAAAGTGGTAAAAATAGAATAGCAATTTTGTTCAGTTTCAGCATTATATTTGTTCACAATTTCCACAAACAGCCACTATTCTGCCCACACTTTCCACAACTGGGGAATTTCCTGAGCCAATAGGAAGAGAATTTAATAAACACTAATGAAAAACAAACAACAACCCCTCCCCCCCACAACAAAAAAAACCAACAAAAAACCCAGCCTCATCTACTCAAAACAATAGTAGTAATTATCTGGACAGGCTCATCTCCTGCTTATCAATACCTGAATTCGCTCCCCTTTAGATTAATCTTACACAACTGACTACTTTTTTCCTCCTCTTCCTGTATATTGGTTTCCTGTGCATATGATGTCTATTCAGAGGTGGCTGAATTGAATTAGGCAACTGCAGCATCTCATGAGCATGTTCTACACTCTGATATGATGACAACTGAAAGTATCTGTCAATGCAGTGGAAAACCATTTTTAAGATATATGATGGTCCTTTAATTGCCTGCCTGCTAGTTTTCTAGGTTGGAGTCTAAGTATTCTATGGGGAAAAAGACAAAATTGCTGTATTCACTACCATAAACAGAAAAGAAACCAAGAATGGCATGATTCGGTATGCCTCACTTATATTAATTCAAACTTAACAGATACTTATTGTTTTATTTATTTGGTGTAATTTCTAAACACTCGGTCTTTTAAACCTTTTCCATCTCTATGTACTTGTTCTGAAAATTTAGTACAATATAAATGAAGGAAGTACTAATAGAGTCATTGGATTATGCCTGTTTCCTTTTCTCCAGGGTGACAATAATTTGCTATAGATCCATATCAATTTCCTACCCATCTTCTTGGGAAGGGAAATTAGTAGGTATATAGCACCCACTTACACCTTGTCCCAAAGTCAGGCAGTAGCATGAAAGAACACAAGTGCATAGGCCTTAGTGTTGACTTGGTTTATATAGGGACAAGTGCCTCAGAGAGTATTGTGTGCTTATTAGAACACAGCAAAAATCAAGTCACATAAGGTCTTTCTCAACACTGCTATGAAGATACTGGCAATAACATGTGAAGGTTGCTGTGAAAAAACAGTGTTTAGAATGTGTGTAAACACCTCTAGGAAGTGCTTTTGTGAGGATTTTGGTAGATCCTCATTAGAACACTGCCTCAGACTTCAAATGTCACCATAACATCTGGGGATCACTCAGGCCTGAATATCCCAAATTTCAGAGTTTAGGGTTTAGGAGAAGAGACCCTAAAATACCTCTCATTGTCTTCAATAAAAGAAGGATCAGAAACACACACAAAGTTTCAAACCTGCACAACATTTTCAAAAGACAAGCCTGGGAGCTTAACATTGCTAGTCAGTAAAAAAACCTGGACTGAACAGAGACACCTAATTTATGGCTTATTAGAACAATCTGCAAAAAGAACGAGGAGCACTTGTGGCACCTTAGAGACTACCAAATTTATTTGGGCATAAGCTTTCATGGTCTAAAACCCACTTCATTAGATGCATAAAGTGGAACATACAGTAGGAAGATACATATGAAGTGGGTTTTAGCCCACAAAAGCTTATGACCAAATAAATTGATTAGTTTCTAACAGTATGTCTATACTGGTCGGAGGGTAGCGATCTATCTATCGGGGGTCGATTTATCGTGTCTAGTCTAGACATGATAAATCGATCCCTGAGTGATCTCCCATCAACTCTGGTACTCTGCCACCGTGAGGTGCAGGCAGAGTTGACGGGGGAGAGGCAGCAATCAACTCAGCGCTGTGAAGATGCCGCGGTAAGTCGATCTAAATACATCGACTTCGGCTACGCTATTCTCTCCTCCTCCAGGGTAGACCAGGGCTAAAGTGCCACAAGTACTCCTCCTTTTTGTAGATACAGACTAACACAGCTACCACTTTGAAATTTAGAACAATCTGTAACCTACTAATCCCCCTTTTTGTCCTATGACTACAGAAGTATTAATGGGCCACTCTACCTTGAATAGTGTATATTCTAACTACTTATATTAAACAATTTGTTCCACCTCCCAAGACACTGGGAGTTCCTTTCCCAAGCCTGAAGAAGAGCTGTGTGTGTCTTGAAAGCTTGTCTCTCTCACCATCAGAAGTTGGTCCAATAAAAGGTATTATCTCACCTGCCTCGTCTCTCTAATATTATGGAAACAACACAGCCACAACTGCACCACATACAAAATTTCAAACTGTCAGATTACCTCAGGAATGAAATAAACCAACCCTTTTGAGGATTGTGCATTAGTAATAAAAACCAGCAGAAATCCCTCTCCCAAGCACATTTCCCCCTCCCTTTTGCTACTGTAGCACAGAGAAGACAAGGCTTTTTTTCCCCTTAAAACAGAATGAAATAAAACAAAACACCTTGAAAATTGTACATAGGTTAGTCAAGGGCTTCCAATCCCCTTCCATTACTGTACATCGTAGAGTCACGTTTTTGCTAAGAACAACATTGTGCTGATAAAATAAGCTGGGGGGGAGGGGAAAGCGCAATACTGTGAAGAATGTTTCCACGAAGATGTAAAATTAACCAAGTTGGCATTGCTGTTCTTAGAGCTCTGCCAGTAATATTACACATCACGTTGGACATAGGCACCGACTTCATGGGTGCTCCGGGGCTGGAGCACCCCTGGGGGAAAAATGGTTAGTGCTGAGCAGCCACCGGCAGCCCCCTATCAACTTCCCCTGCCCAAGCACTTCCCACCTGCTGGTGGGCCTCCAGGATCAGCATCTCCCCTAGCTTCCCTCCCTGCATCTCCCATCCTCTACAATCAGCTGTTTCGTGGTGTTCAGAAGGCTCTCGGGTAGGAGGGGAGGGAAGTGAGGATGGAACTTGGTGGGGGCAGAGCAGGGGCAGGAAGAGGCGGGTTGTGGGTCGAGTGGGATGAGAAGAGGCAGGGCATGGGTGGGGCCTTAGAGAAAGGGTTGGAGAGGGGGCAGGGGCCTGGCCAGGGGTAGAGTACCCTCTCCACCCCCACCCCCCCAGCACTTTGAAAAGTCAGTGCCTGTGACTCTGGAAACTGGTGCAGTTTACTACAAAGCAGGAGACTGTAAGGAGAAGCTTTCATCTGGTGGGGCTACAGTAAGCTGTCTTGCATCCACCTTCTACCTTTCTTTAAGAAATTGATTTCCCCTTGTATTTCATTTAAAATCACAGACTCCACCGCTGATTAGAATGTCAATAGTGCAACAGTGAGGTTTTTTTAAGTCCCAGAAACTCCCTTGTTTCCTAATTAGTAGGACTAATTTTGCTGTGGTAAGAAATTATCTTCAGTATCTGATCTACAGGTGATGTGCCAAAATCCCTATGCAGGAATGTCGCCTATTTCATTGGCATTATTCGCAGTATACTGTAGGTCAGATTTACCCCAGAGTGCAGCACTCACCACAGTTGGGAACTGGTTTTCAAAACAATTCAGTTCCCATTTGGTTACCGAAAGGAAGTGGCTAGATCATTTAGAGGTGTTCAGCACCTCCTATTAAAACCAATGGACACCTAGTGAGTGCTTAATAGAATTAGTCAGAAAAAAATTCTGCTAAAACTGTTTTCTATTGGAAATGGGGTAAATGACTTTAAAAAAATAAAAAACCTTGCCTGCTCTCTGCAGAAAATATCAAATTTTTATAAGCCCCCCAGAACACCTGTAAAATGAGTGGGGGGAGGGGGGGGAATTATTGATAAATATCTCATCAAGGCCTCAGGTGCCTCATTCTTCTCTATGGGCCAGATTCCTCAACCAGTCTACACCTCTTATGATGCATAGCAGCCAGGGACTCCCATAATGCACTGTGACAGCAGGAGGCTGGGAGGTGTAGTCTAACCAGGGAGCCCAGACCATGGAAAAGATTAGTGGCATGAGGCACCTGAACCACAACTCCCATGAGGCACCACAGCTGTGTTTCCTCATACAACATTTTGGTTGAAAATGTTCAATTTTTGGCCAAAAGCTTTTGGTTTTTAGTTTTTCACTTAAAAACAAATGCTTTTTAGTTTTTGTCTTTTTTTCCCCTGAGGATACCTCCCTCCTCAGCCACCCAATTTTCCAATCTGCTCTAGAGTTAAACTGTTGTGAAAATCTACCCACTGAGATAAGTGACTAAATGTAAGCTATTTGGTGCTGAACTCCTTTGAAAATCTGGCCCGACATGAACATTTACAATAACAGCAGCAGAACCGCACTGCCTTCTTTGTTATTGTGTTACCTAGCATAACTTTATAACATAACATGACATAACCTAATAAAGCATAATGTTGCCTGTCAAGAACAGTATTAAATAAGATAGCAAAGATCACGTGTTTGGCATGTATTTAGATTGCTAATATGTACTTAGGAATAGTGTGGATATGTAACAGATGGTATATTTCGCTAACTATAGAGTTTCTGCAGAAATCTATAAATAAGTTATTACCTATTTCTCTATAATTCCTTCCATTCTTTGCCTGCATTTCTCTCCCTTTGTTAATAATGACTTGCCACAAACTGCATTGTACTATGAGCTGCGAGTCAAAAAAATAATCCCCTTTTCAGAACTGTGTGTGCTGGCAGATTACTATTGGTATGGCACAATTAATCAGTCAAATGTAATAATGAGGTCCTGTAGACAAAGAAAACACTCAGGTGAATAAGTGATTATTCACAGTGAAGTGTGGAAATGTATGGACTCAGCTGTGTGTGGCAGCAAGTCATCATCTTCAGTAGGGAACATTTGCAGACCTCAGCAAGAGAGATATATGCTTAGAGCAGAAAAAACATATGTTATCCAGTGGAAACCAAATTAGCAGCTGACAGGACCATTTCTGATATAGGTTGAAAAATTTGAGGTAGTGGGGTTTCCAGATTTGCATGGGATGTAAATTGGGAACGAAGTTGGTGTAATGGGTTTAAATTGGTCTAGCTCTGTCAAAGTCAACAGAATTACCCTGATTCACACCAGCTGAGGATATGGCCTGTGCGTCTTAAATTTGGATATTCAATTACAGTGGAAGGAGAAGGTAAAATTAATTGTATTTTAGAGGAGAATGAACATCAGAGTAGTTTTGCTAAGTACTGCACTGCAGTTAGCAGAAGATAAGCAAATCCATAGTGATCAGTGAAGTGTTTAGTTAAGGTGATGAATGATGATATCTGGAGAAATGTACTAATGTAATATACACAAACATTTCCTGCTCAATGTGCTCATGCTACTGCATTAAGAGGACTGATGATCAATCACTGAAAGGAGACTATTTCCCAAAGTCTTTTTTTAAAAGTGTTTAATGCCAACCACTACCATGAATGCTAATTGGACCAGGAGTTTATAACTATTTATATTTTTACCTACCGGATGCCTGATATGTATTTAACGTAAACTACTTTTAAAATAAAGTGATGGAGTAGTTCTTTTTAGTCACACAACAGTGCATCCTAACATATCACAATGCAATGGATGAGACTGGTTATGGGGAGATGATGCATTTTTGTACAGTAGGTATCAAAATCCCATCAGGAATAGGAAATAATATAATCTGTGTATGGTAAGGTCAAAGCTACATAAATTGCATAAGGGTAGTTGGGACACTTCCCAATCTTCAGCTTAATCAGACATCATGCTTCAGGACGGTGGATTGTTATTCCGTTCTTTTACATGCATCTTAAAATGCCCGAGACAGAGAAGGCAGAATCCTCACCTTTCAGACAGAAGCTGGTAGGTAGGGAAGAGTGAACCAGTTCAAGTAAAACATGAACTGGTCTGGCTCTGTCCTGAGTGTCCATACCCTGATCCGCATCCAAATTTTTGTTCTAGATAAAATCCCCTCCATCTAGTCTTACTCTGAATCCCACAAACTCCCCTACTTTCCATATCCGATTTTAGCCCACATCATACAGCTGATTTTTCTCTCTTTTAAAATATGGCGCAGAGCATATTCTTTAGTGGGCCTTGGTAACTGATACCTATATGGCCAATACAGTACTAACAACGAATTCCCTGCTCTTAAAGTGCTCTTAGGGGGGTTAAATAGAGATAAATATACCAGAATCTGCCATGATTGCTTAAAGATACCTGGCGTTCTGATATCATGGTGAGGGCAATTTTCAGAAAATAATAAAACTGTGTATTATTCTGTGAAGTAGGAGCAGAAGAGGCATCAAGGCCATGAAATACTGACACACACTTTGCAATAAATTAATCCAGTGTATGACGCCCATGGCAAGTGAGTGATAAATAGTGCTATTGTAACCCATGCCCTGTTGGTATGGTACTCTGCCCCCCTCTAGTGGCATATAGAACATCGAGAGCAGTGGTTCTCAACCTATTTGCCATTGTGGGCCGCATATGTGACCAGCAGTGTGTTATATGGGCCACATTCAATACCTGTAGGGCTCGAGGATGTCACAGGGGCCGCTGATTGGGCCGCAGGTTGAGAACCACTGAGCTAGAGACTGGTGAGTCTGCTACAACCCTAACTAGTGCAGTACACTGTTTCAGAAAGGCAGTGCTCAGAAACGAATCTTATCTCTGCTCCAGAAAGGACCCACATATATTTCCACCTTATGCATGTTTCCTGACTTTCAGACTGCACAATATGAGCAGTACCCCCACAGAACTTTGCATGACACCAGCTGGGACACCATGTTCTTTTTGGGTCTCGGTTAGGTAGAGTCATTTTCACTTGCACCACTCCTTGGGTAACTCATGCAGGTCATGCAGCAAAGTAGGTCTGATGCAACAGTATGTTTAGGATTCCATGCAAGGGATACTCTTGGTGTATTTATATGAAGATGATAAAACAACACTGATTTGGTGCATGAGATTTGGTGATATGGTGCTGCTTTCTTGCCTATAGCTTAGTAGAAGAAGAAAAATCTTGTTTTTTTTATAATTAGAAAAAATAAAATGTTATTAACCTATTTTAGGAATGAATATTGAACAGACCTGTACTACTTACGAGCAAACAAGGAAATAAGAGCATTTTAATACATGAGATTGTTACAGACAATTAAAGCAAGTCAAATTTATCTTGCATAATTACTAACAGTTCATCTGAATTAATGCAATTTCATGCTTTCTTGAACTTTTGATTTTTTGGTCCATAAATGTTTTGTCATTATATAATCCCAAATATTACTGATATAATTATAGGCCATTTTGGAATAATACAATGTATGCTAAGTCATTAGAAGTAAGAGTACTTCACAAGTTAGAAATCCTGCTGAGGAAAAATCAATAGGCTTTCTCACATTTCTGTGGAGATGTGCTGATTTGTGATACAGCATGGTGGGTTCCAGTTTCGTCTTTGCTTTAGAGAGTGTGATAGATCATGACATGATGTATCACAATGCAATTTTCCTCACAGGGAAATGTGACCAAACATTCTGAACTCAGCAGTTTTGAGTGAAAACTCATTGTTAAAATTTGCAATATGCAATTCTACCATCTGTGATTAGAGACTGGTTTTTTGTTACCTTTTTTTTGTTCCTGTGGTGCAAATTACTCATATAACTCACTGCTGTTATAGTGTATGTTACAGGTGTCCCTTTGTGCCTGATTCACAGAGGATATGAAACTCTTTTACTTCACCCCAGCTAAAGAACCTGGATCCTTAGCTTAAAGTATAGCAGTTCATGCTTTTAGTTTTGCAGTTCCCTGATATGTTGTCAAAGATGGGAGCTATCATTCACTCTTGAAATGATTTTTATTCATATGAATTAGCCCCAGTGCAAACATTTAGTTGGGGATAGTCCTGCTTTGAACAGGGGGTTGGACTAGGTGACCTCCTGAGGTCCCTTCCAACTCTGATACTCTATGATTCAAACAATAAGGCTATTCACACGATCAAAGCATTGCAGGACTGGGACCTAAGACTCATGCCTACCTTCTTTGCTATTTCTTAGTCATCATTTTTCCTTGTGCAAGAAGGTTTATTGACTTCAGCAGAGCTACAAAATAGTTAAGGTCAGTTGGTGATTTGCCCTGATGCACATCCACAAGAGTGAAGGGTACCAGGATGCTCTCCCGGAGTGCTCCAGAAAGCATTGTGCCACCCAGAGGTACAATACATCCCAGTGTTCCCATTTGGGCACTGTAGCTTTGAGCAATCTCTAATGCAGATTGGTTGTAAAATGCCACAACTGATTGCTAATGCATGTATAATATAAGTGTGTTTCTTGCCACCATTGCTGTACATTTGAAAAAAATATGGATAACTGTTTTAAAGAAAATCTAAAATAGAGAGTTAAACACGTTGCTCCATGTGGGAAATGTCATTGACGTCAGTAGGTCTACTAGCTTGAGTAAAGCTAGCAGGATGTGGCTCACAATTAAATCTAGTATTCTCATTTTAAATAGCACGAGGAACGCTCATCTAAAAAAGAGAGTAGAGTGAGACTTCAACACAAGTCCTCAATTAATTATTGCTGTTTGCAATGTTATTGTAGCCATTTTGGTGTCAGGCTATGAGAGAGATGGAAGATCAAAAGAAGTTGGTCAAATAAAAAAAGATTTTAGCTCTTTGTCGGTCTCAGTGAACGAGTAATAGAAGAGACTGGGGTAAATGCCAATATAAGTATTTGTTATTAACTGCTTCATATGGCTAATTTGTATAACCAGAAGCAAGTAAGTAATACAGCAATGTATACAATACTGTAATATTGGTACCACTACTTGTAATGTATGTCTGGTCCAATGGTTTTGATGGGAAAAAAAATCAGCACAAGGGAAATAAAAGCCCTGATATAATTTATCTATAAATCTATATGAACCAAATTTGAACATCATAAAATGAGTCAATTAAATCAAGATCAATTATTAAAAATCTTGAAGATACCTAAAAAAAAAACATCTTGAAGATACCTATCAAAAAATCTTGAAGATCAGAGTCCTTAAAATTTTCCTTTACAGAAAATAACTCTTTCAGCATCATGTAAAACAGATATTATGATCAACAAAAACCAAACAAAAACAACAACAGAAGATCAGGTAACCTCGGAGTATTTTAACAGCCGGGGCGGGAGGAAAAAAAATCAATTTTATCAATGGTAACTCACAGTTTAGTCTGTAAAAACTGATGCTTGAACACTTATTTTAGAAACCTCTATTGTAAGCATATTAATTAATCGTAAGCATTGTAATTAAATGGTTGAAAGCCCATATTCTAAGTATATAAGGCATTTTTAAAATCCTGGTGACATGATCTAGTCGCAAACAAAAGACAATGTGATAAACGATTTCCCTCATGGCTTTGCCATCACAGGCTGCCACTGTGAAATCAGATGCCCTGCCACCGAACAGTGGAATCTGTTAGAAAAACATTGGGGAGGAGAGGAGTGTGTTCCAACATTCTAGGACCAAGGGTACTAAAGCCCCTCCCCCCCCGCCAAATGGTTTCCTCCATCACATTGTAGCGCATTTGAGCCTTTAATGTGGATATGTAAGGACCATGTATTCATAAAGCAGTTACTTTGGTAAGTATCCTCATTTTCTACAAATATCACTATGGTGGTGCATAGTGATCACACACTGGTCAGAAACCTCATACGATCACAAAATACTTTCTCTCAAAAGTGAAGTAAACTTATCAAGTAACTTCAACACTTCTTATATCCTGATAATGGTGTTGATGCTATTGATCTCTTTCTTCTTTTAACACTATCTAATCTTCAATTTTTACTTTCTAATTGATTTTCCATAAATTCGTTCTTAAGATTAAGAGCAATGCTATCTCTAATTAAGGCAGCTGAAAGCTGCTTAGCATTATTCACTTCCTGATTTAAATCCTTGTATTTTCCACTAAACATTTAAAGAGCCTCCAAATAGTCATTAATATAATCATGTATTGCAACAATAGCCCATAACGCAATATAGAGGAACAATGACTCTGGCTGAACTAACAGTCACAAAGAATGCTGAGTAATATTTGCTGCTCGTGTTCCATTGTCCCACTTGGGATGTTCCACAGACTTACCCTACCTTCTGTTTAACAGGAAACCCTCATCCTTTTTTTCTCTCTCCTATCTACCTTCATAAAGACACACTAATTCTGAGCATAGTACATTTTCTCCTTCACTTTGAGACTGAATCTCCTCTTTTCTAGCCCTGATTGTCATGGCAGAGCTGTTTGTAACAGGTGGGGGAAGAAAGTCAGTCACCAAAATTCATCTTTTTAGAGATCTATCCAATTGAATAACTTCACAGAAGGTCTCTGATTAGCATAAATTGGCTCTGGAGATTCTGATGGAGAGTTGAATTGCAATAATAGGCAGCCTATCATTGCAATTCAATATTGAATATTACATAACCATCATTCAGTATTCAATACTGAATACTAGACAACCATCGTTCAGTATTCAATACTGAATATTAGACAACCATCATTCAGGAGTATTTGACCAAAACTGCTGGTCCCATTTAAGAATTAGCGGCAGAGTGCAAATACCCATTCAGTAATTTCTGAGATGGTTTAGGCTGGCTTTTTCAATTATGTTGCCTTCGTGTTTTATAGTAAGTTGCTCCAGTTGGCTAAGGGACATACAAATATTTTTAATAATCTGTAATCAGCCAGAAATCATCAGTTTATTTAAAAATTGCAGCAGAAGCAGAGTAATGGTTGGTGAAAAGTTGACCTTGCAGTTAAGGGACTGGCCTGGGACTTTGAATATTTGGGTTAAATTTCTGACTCAATCCTGGTCTTTCTGGGTGACTTTGGATAAGTCACTCAGGACAAGATAATTTAAGGTGTTTAATATATAGGTGCCTATCTACATCTTTAGGAGCATAAATACCTTTAAAAAATCTGGCCCTCGATCTCTCTTTGCTCTAGTTACTCTGTAACACATGGATAGTAACACTTTGTCTGTCTTGTAAATTAAGAAAGTAAGCTCCCTCCACAAGCTAATATCAAACACCACAATGGAGGAACAGCAGAAGCCCATAATTAAATTAAACATTGAAGTAGAGAAAAATCTTTGACTGAGTTTATATTTTCTGTGTGCACAAAGAAACTCTCTGCAAAGTGTATCCTATGATGTCCTTCAGCTGGACCCCATCTGACCTTTTTTTCATCGATAGTGCTAACAGCATAAAATATTAAAACTCACTTCTGAACCAAGCCAGGGTCAACTGTACTGAGCAGTGAGTATTGATGGAGGCTTTCACTCTAAACTCCATCTGGAGGCCAGAGGCACAGCCAGGAAATTGACCCTCACAAAAGGAAACAAAATATATATTTTAAATATTTATATTCTTTTCTCACTTGTCATCACAGAGTTCATTTGTCACCGGTCATCACAGAGTCACTTTACCGTCTGCATGAGTTTTCCCCAGATTGGAAATTCTTAAAAACAGATTTCTTTCCACAGTCTAAACCAAATGGGCCAAATGAATCCTCAATGTAACTCCATTGATTCAAAGTAGCTACACTAGGGATGAAGTTGACCCCTTGTGTCAAACTGTATCTCATGGCAGAGGCATTAATTCTCACCTTGAACTGGTCTCTTCTATTTCTATTTCCCCACTCTCCTATTGAATCTGATTTCTCAGTTTGCATATAGGTGTTTATGTATGACTAAGTCATTTGTTCACTCAGACTCTGATCCTGCAATTGGCTCTGAGCATGTGTAGTCTTGAACCTGCCCAAAACCAATTTCATGACTGGGACTTTGTTCACCATAAGCCAGATCTATCTTCCAAGGTGCTGAGCACATCTTGCGAAAAACTGAATGCCCTCATCTCCAGTTATTTATTTATTTTGATTGGCCTTGGGAACCCTCCCACAATATTATAAATGATAATCTATGGCAATCAAATATAAACAGTAGAAAAAGCACAAGATTTCAAAATACATGAGCCTTCCGCACAGAACATAACACATGAGCCTTCCGCACAGAACATAACAAAGATCCCCAGTCCATCCATTGTTGTTTTATCCAAATGCTTGTTTAGAAAGATGAACTTTGCAGTAGGATCTTGAGCCACTGCAAGGTTGTCCATCTGGACACTTGACATGCCCCCACCTTCTCTCTCCCACACACATCCTGTACCCCAGGAGGAGTGGGGAGAGTCACAGGATCCAGTTGGTGCACAAAACACTTGCAGGGACATCCCTCTGAATTTTCTGGAATTCACCTGAGTAGTGCAAAGGGGCCATAACCCTGCTTTGTTCACCATAAGCTAGATCTATCTTGTGACCCCAGTTCTACGGTTTTCAAATTCAATTCAAGATGTTAACATCTTAGATGTGACTATTTATAGCTCTGTGAGGTAAAAACAATGTGATTCTTCATATCAGAATTTATCCCTTTTATCTTGAATTGCTAATTTTGGGACCTTTCTCAATATTTATGAAGACTCTGTCCCTTGAACAAAAATTGTACAGTATAAAGTCTAAATAAATGATCTTTACCCTATGTCTTTAAAACTGATATCAAGCAAGATTTACCTATGCTACAGGACTAAATAACTAATAAAAATTGATTTAATTACTTTTGGTTCAAAGAAAACAGTAATTTATTAATGAGGATTTTATGTGGTTTTCTTAGTTTTTCCAAATCTCCGTCTATCTTTTATTTTTTGTGCCAAGCCAAAAATAAAAAAGCTCATGTGGACATTGTACATATTGCATTCCATAATTTATTGGTAGTTAATTCATATTATGTTCAATGAAACTTGGATAGATAAAAAGGAACTTCACCCACACCGCAAATAAAGAGACTCGTTTTACCCTTCAAAAATATTAAATTTTATCAATCAGAATCCAACAGCTCTGGGACCTATAGATGCTTTGCTACCAACAATATCTCAGACACATATATTGCTTTTTCCAGGGAAACTTACAACAGGTTGATTTAGGATAAACATTTCTACGGGAATAACAGAAGAGTAAATAATATATAACTACAAATAACTTTCAAAAGTTATATAGTTATATGGTCCCTATTACCTGAGCAATTCATAATCTTTAATGCTCCCAACAACAACTCTCTGATGAATGGAATTGGTATTGTCCCCATTTTATAGGGAGGGAACTTTGGCACAAGAAGAACAAGTGGTATACTCAAGGTCACACAGAAAGTCCATGGAGGAAATAGAAGATGAACCCTAGTCACCCAGGGGATGCCTACACAATGGTGGGTTGAAAGACTCGGGCTAGCAGGGATTGAACTAGCTCTCTAAAAAGAGCTGTGTAGACAGTGCTTTAATATGGCTAAACTACCCTGAACACACCTGATCCCCGTCTGATCTTGGAAGCTAAGCAGGGTCAGGCCTGGCTAGTACTTGGATTCCCAGGAGAACTCCTGGGAATACCAGGTGCTGTAGGCTTAACATGGGTGTGGGACTAGCAACTCCACCCTGTAAGGGAGCCAATTGCTACTGGAACACCACCACCAGTTGGTGGCCCATACCCTGGCTGGGGGGTGATGGGCAAAGAGAGAGACAGTGCTTTATAGTTGCAACTTGGGCTCTAAGCCTAGGAAGAGGATGGCTTCAGAGTGGAGGGTGATTTGGGCTTATAAACAGATGGCTAGATTCATTTTGAAGAAGGCAGAGCTTTTCCAGCCAATTGGGATTAGTCCATACATAATAAGGAGATGTATTTTTGAACTCCAGGTTTATCTATTTCGACTTTATGTCCAGCAGATAATGTCCATTCCTATTGCTCACATTCTATCCAGTCACAGATGGGATTAGGCATTTATTGCTACTAGCTATCTGAGTACCCAGTCATAATGAAGATTTCAACAAGAACTCAGGTTGTGGATCCATTTAACAACCTGTCAGTCAGCAATGGGGTATCTTCAAAGCATTCCCCTCCTACTACCAACATCACTTCAGTCTTGCTTGAGTTTGGTATAGTGGGCTGCTCTTCTCCCACTTGGGAGAAATGCTGAGGGAGGGCTGGCAGTAATTCATTGCCACTGCATGGCCTCTTTGAGGGTGAATCCACACTGGGGTATATCTTGCCTTGGTGACAGAGTGAGGTGCAATGCATTAGGCTGGAAATCATCTTTCAATAAGAGTAGCGGGGGGAAGACAAATTAATCAGTTTTAAGATGGCACTCGATACATTTATGAATGGAATTAGACGAATGGTTTACCTGTGATAGCAGGGAACTGGACTGGATGACCCGGAAATTCCTTCCAGTCCTATGCTCCTCTGTACTCTATCTGGCCCTATATGTGCATACAAGTTGAAACAAGCTTCTCCGCCGATGATATGGGAACAACTTTAAGCAACAGTTGTGTGTTTTAGGCCCATTTTCAAAAGTGACTTAGGGCATGGCTACAACGGAACCTTCAAAGCGCTGTCTTGTGAATGTTTCCACGGCAGCACAGCTCCCAGTACTTGGAGCCTGTCCGCAATACTGCTTTAAAGTGCTCAGACTTGCAGCGCTCGGGGGTGTGTGTGTGATTTTTCGCACCCATGAGCCAGCAAGTTAGAGCACTATAAAATGTTAGTGTAGCCAAGCCCTAAGTTAATGAGGTGTAGGGTTTTAAAGGTTTAAGGCCAGATTCTCAAAGTTATTTAGGTTCATAATTCCTAATTCCCTAACACCTTTCAGGAGTTGGGTGTAAGTCCCCTTTGAAGATACATCTTAGACTCCTAGTTTATTTAGGAGCTTTTTAAAATCATATCCATCATTCTCAACCTTGGCAAAAATGAATAAAACGTAAATAATACTATGGAATTCATACAATTATTTGTTAAGGAAAAAAAATATTGCAATGATTTCTACGGCATACAGTACAAGGAGATAATGTTAGGCTGATCAGTATGCAAGCGTTTGTAGGTAATTAATTGGTAATCAGTGGTTCAAATTACCTGAGAAAGCTTTTACTCCTGGGCAGTAAATACTACACCCACTACATCTTTAATCATGATATAATAATTACAATGGGCATCTCAACACATGTATAGTAGCATGCTATCAGCCTACCTAATAGTGTACGAGCCATTTAGAGGGAAATTCATGCATGTCGAGACTTCATAAGTTCAAAATATCTGATCTGATTTAACTGCATTGATTTTTCCATTTTCTGTTTCAAAACCTATGGCTCAAGTAAAAAGAGTTATGACATTCTGAGGCATGCTATATTGCTTTGTGATGTTCATGTAATTTGTGTGCAGTCAAAGGTAAACACCATGATGAAGTAATCAGATGAAAAGTAGGATTTTATGCTTTCTGAGCATCTCATACAACAAAATGTCTAAAAGGGCTCTGTGTGTGTACCTGATACTGTCATGATCTAGCCAAGACTAAATGGATCTGAATGTTTTAAAATATCGTATCCTAAAATGTTTAGATACTAATATAGATTTGGGGTTTGGCTCCCCCCCTCCCCCCCCATTACAAAACAGAAGCTTGTGTCCTAGAGATGCTATTTCCTCTTCCTCCATTTGTCACTTTAACAAAGAGAATATGTTGTGTGTTCTACACATACAACAGTCAGGCAAACACCATGTTAGAGCATTCAGAAAACCCAGATTTCTTCCATCTCTTTCAATCACTGTTTTTGCATCCAAAATTCTTGGGGTATGTGTGCCAGATGAACCTTATCTCCAGTCAAGGGCAGGGGGAATGAAAATGGAACATGAGATGTTCTCTCTAACACTGATAATAAGGTCCAAGTTGTGATACCTTTGCACAGGGTAGCATCTCGCTTTCTGAGTAATCCCCTTGAAATCAATGGGTATCTAAATGTGGTCATAAAATATCAAGGAAAATACAACTAGAGCTCTGTTTCAAATAAAGAGGGAAGCTTTTAAAAATATGGACCAATATGCCTGTGCTGCCTGATCCAAGGATATTGCTTTCTTTCAGAACCTGTTTTTCTTGTACCTGAATTCAAGTTCCTGTGAATGTTTATTGGAGATCACTAGTAAAAATAATGATTTCTGACTGTCACTTGACTTATACATGGAAAGGAACAGACTTCTTCGGATTAGTGATGGGATATGTGGCAAAATGATTTTAATGTATTAGAAAAAATCTCATTTCAGATCCCTTACAAATTGGACGTTTTAAATATTTGGTCTGCTGTTTTCACTGTCCATGAATAATCATGAATGATATTGTTTCACATAATTTGATTCATAGCATAGTCTTTTTTCCCTCAGCATGTTATTTGGCTTGTCATTTCTGGAATGTGCTTGTATACGTTTGGATCATTGGTTGGAACTAAAAGAAATACTAATGGGAAAGGATGGACTGCTTTACTGCAGCAGGTTATGGATATTTTCCCCAAGCCCCGTTGTTTGCATATAGGTATTTTACTTAAAACTGATGAAATAATTAAAGCAAATCCCCAGTGCTTGAAAGATAAACCCACAAATGAAGCAGCACTCCGACAGTTCTTCATGACATGTTTTTTTAAGGATTAAATGTGAGTTTATATAATCTTCATTCACAAAACTAGACTAGTTTTATGAAAAACAACTCCTTAATATGTATGAAGAAAATGCCTCTCAACTCCAAAGTAGAAAAGAAACACTCACTGGTCAAAGCTCTTCAATGGATTGGGATGCTTTTTCATCTCGTGGATTTTCTGATGTTCCTGCTCTTCCATCCTGGCTATTTCTAGCAATGAAATTACACCCCAAATCACTGCTTTGATTGGCTCTGTGACAATTTCTAGAAACATCATTTTCTAGTGGCATTATCACCAAGGATCCTGTCAATGACTCTAGGTGGATGCTGGCAGTGAACATTTTTAATGCTATGTTCATGAAGGGAAAAAGCAAACTAAGACTCTCAAGTCAGGGAAGCCTGCACTCATGCTAAATGTAAGATCTTTGTTTTAGAAAACACCATGGAAATACAAAACCAGTAGTTAGTTAATGGTTATTCAATATTTGCACATAATATCTCAAACTATTGTATAATTATTAATCTGATTGATTTTTCAGATTGAGTGAAGTGTGGTGAAGATGGGCAAGGGACTCCTAGACTGCTACTCCAGAATATGAGTTTGAATAGCACTGAAGTCAATTTTCACCTCTTGTGGCATGTTTTGGAATCACCGAATGCACAGAAACTCAGATTCTCTGGCTCCTGTACTGACCGGCCCCCATCACCACCCTCCCATTTGAGGCTACTCGCTCTGCACTGCCCAAAGGAAATGCAGAGGCATCTCTGCATGGCAGCTCTCTTGAAGGCTCTCCCCCACTAAAGGGTTAACATTGCACAGACCCTCATTCTAGATTCTAGATCTCTGCACCATGGCTGAATTTGTTACCTAGGTGATTTTTTAAAAAAAGATGGCTGTTGACTTTGGGGGTGGAGGAGGTGATTCAGAATTTAGATCTAATTCTGGACCCATTTTTTGGTGACTGGCTGCAAAAGCAAGATCCAGGATCTGCTTCTTCGAAGGGATTGGAAATCCAGATCTGGATTTGGGTTTGAATTATGCAGCTCCAGCTGTTATCTGGATAACATTAACTGTTGAAAATCATATTGGGCAGTGAATAATCGAAGCTGAATTGCAGTTTCCAATTTAAAAGTATATTTGGTATGGGGAATATATACAATTTCCTTTCCATTAGGATGACACAAACTTTCACTAAGATGTATGAATAACCTAGGCATGTCCATGCCATGTGTCCTGCTAAAGCATCTATGTGTTCACACTGTCCTCTCTCTCAATGATACTGTATTTTATTTTAATAATCTATGTTGCTTCCTCGCACACACTACTCTTCCTGCAGGCTTTGATTTGACAGCTCTGTTTTAATGGAGTATAAGAAGGAAACTCCAGCTGAATCGGAACACCTATTTGTAATCTCATGGAACATTTTTTTTAACTCTTCGTAGAAAAAAGCTCATACTTTTTACAAATCTTGTTGAGGTGTGCAATGAATCTGTGGCCAACAAGTTTGAGAAGAGGGAAGAAGACATTAAGTTACTTTGAGTAACAGTAATTTACATGATAATTTATGGTTATTTACCTTGTAACAAGGAAACAAATATATTTAAAATTCCCCGTCCCAAATATATTACTAGAATTATTATTTTGACTGAGTTTGTAATAGCATCTTGAGGCCCCAATCAGAAATCAGGGTCCACACACATCTCTCTATATAAAAGTCAAATGGTGTATGCGTGTGTGCATGTATGTATGTTCCCTTACTACTTCCACACCGTTTCAGCTAGATACTTGAAATTTGGTACAGTTATAGGCTTTAGGGTCCTAATCAGGGTAAGATTTGAAAAATTTTTAAATCTCACCTCTTACATCCCCTAGGGGTGAAATTCTTTAAAGCTCATTAACATCAACTACACAGCTCACATAACATCATCTGGGCAGCAGTTGAACACATGATGTTGTCTGTGACATACTTATGATGTAATAATACAGATAACCAGAGAGCTTAGTGTTGTGTAGCGCAAACATAATTAAATACACTGTTTTTTTCTTAAAAAGGACCCTGTTCGTTATGCTGCGTAAAAAGCGAAAATGTATCGGAGAAACCACATCTAAATGCAAGAGAATGAAATTAATTAGACAAAATGAGACTTCAGAACAAAATTTGTATTAATAAAAAACATTGTAGTCTTTTTAGATCCCAGTTTCCAATTACAAATACCCTGAGCAACGCCGGGTATTTTTGCTAGTGTATAATAAAATAGACACATCCAGTCACAAAGGGGTTAGCATAAGATATGAGACAACAGGTATACACAAGAAACAAATGGAGAGAGCAGCGAAGATAGGGAATGTAAGAATGCAACAGTGAAATAATCATGTTTCATACATAAGAAGAAGCAGTTACTACACAATTGCAATTCCTTCCACTATTGCTATTTATTTATACAGGGTCTGATTATGCCACACTTAAATTTGATGACTACTACATTACTAGGGACCTGATCCTGAAGCTGGAACCAACTGGGCAGACCCCAGCATTCCCACAAAGCCCTACTGAAGTCCCTGCAGACACAGTAGCAGGCTCAGGGCTTAGGTGAGTAGTCCACCGATTTCTATGAGACTATGCTGTTGTTCTATGGGAGAGTAGTAGAATTAAGCCATTGTTTGTTTCAGACAAAAAATACAAATAAAGACTTAGGACCATCCTACTAGTACTAACCTTCAGAGTTCCCACCCAATGCACTAATGAGATCCCGAGACACCAAAAACTCCTACTGATGTTTACAGGGCCTTGGAGTGGGCAATGTACTGGCTGGCTATGAAGCAAGAGCAATTTCAAGATGTCAAAGAAAAGTCAGTGCTTGATTTATCAAGTCCTTTCTCTTCATTTTATAAGAGTAGTTTTGTGACTCTACTTTTGCACCACAATTTAATATTCTCTTTTGATTGGACCCATAGGTGGAAAAACTGATTAAAAGCTACGTAGCTTTTGTAATAGGATTGGAGCCAAGAGCCATGTCGGTACCATTCATGAAAGTGACTGAATAAATTAAAATCCCTTTCTGTCTTCCTCTCTTTTCACCTATCTGTCAAGGACTTTGTACTAGACCCCTCAACAAGTTACCCTTGTGCCTTTCTCAGTGTCTCTGTCTTTTCTTTCTGTAGACCATGTTATGAGCCATATGTTCAGAGTGACTTTTTTACTGGGTGCTTTCACTTCTTGCTACATTTCTGCCATCTCCTCTGATAATGAAGCCTCTGCCTGAAATTAGGATCTCATATCTGTGTGCATCCTGCTTTCTTATACATCCATATATTAATATTAATGTTGGCTGGCACTTGCTGGTTCATCTGATCCACACAAATGAGAACTAGGATCTTGTATTCCATACTGGTCCCACAAGTAGCTGCGGGAAGTGTATCTCTGGGGATATGAGGCCTCAATAAACAAACTACCTGACCTTTAATCTTTGGAGCTTGTAGTACATCACTAAAGGACCTTATCTCCCAATGAGTTAAGTTCTTCTGGTAGAATGCTTCACCAATGTAGAGTGAAACTCTGTATTAAACAGAAAAAGTCATTTAACACTACCCATATAGACATAGTCCTTACTAGATATGGAATTGCTTTGGTTGCATCCAGTTGTGTACTCCTTATGCAGGTTTTCTGGCGGCCAGCAGAATTTCCTGGGAAAAGTCATGTGTAGGTTTTTTTAGGTTCTGGTTAACTTCTCCTCTGATAACTGGTGGCCAGTTGCTCCTACACTTATCTGGGAGTGAGAGGGTTCACATAGCCTCCTATGCAGTATCCTTGCTTTCCACTGCTGAATATTACATTCTTGTTTGTAGATCCTAATAATACTTGCCTGGCAAAGACAATTTCCTCAGCATTCTGATATCTCTCTTCAGAAAGCAGTCAACTTGTTTTTGGCCTAGCACCATCAATAAAGTTAACTCCTTCTCAGTTTGGAGATATGTATCTTTGCAGTTTCTCTCAGATTTATTCTCACCTTCAACTTCTTTGGCCAAATAGAGGTTTGTTTTTCTATTCCATTACTGGGCAAAGTTTTCTCTTCTCTGCATCAGGAAGATCTTTCAGTGGATGTTAATTCAAATACAATATTCACATTTACAGTGTGCCTCTGTCTAATACTCTTGATCATGTGATCCATGCCAAGAACTGTGTAAAAATAACATGCAACAGCAACCTGGCAGAGAATGGTTTCCCTTCCTTCTTCCAAGAGAAAAGAGATAGAAACTCTTTCCAGTCCTTCCTGCAAGCTCCCTTTCTCTTTTTTCAGGCTCCTCTTCTATTCTTCCAATACTCCTTTCATCTTATAGCTCCCTCCTTCCCCTACCCATGCTGTGAGAAGAGGAATATTCCCAGAAGTGTTCAGGAAATCCTGTGGGTAGGGCCTGGATGCCTTTTATTTTTCCTAAAAGCTCACTTTTCAGGTGGATGTTGTTCCTCTTGACAGGACAATGTGCTTGCGGGTGAAGAAAAGGAGAGGTTTCCCCTAATCAGATTTGTAGCTGGACTCTAATAGACACCTTGATTACAGGTATATCTGTGATATAGCTGCAGCCTTCAGCCTCCTTCTCTTAGGCCCTCCTGGGCATCTTCCTTTTTCTCTCTTGATCTCCTCCTCCATTCATTCCCCAGTTTCCTCCCAGTAGCCTACCCTGATCCCTTCTTCATTCAATCTCCTCAACCAATTTCTAAAATGACTGCTCCACTACTTCTGCCTGACAGAGATTTTGTTTTGTCACAAAGCAAATTTCACCATCAAGCTTGGAATTCATTCCCATGAACAAAAGATTGCTGGCAAAAATAATTGAGAAAAGCAAATATAAAAGGGCCAGAATATGATGAATTAAAATTTGGTTTTCATTTGCCCAGCTCCAGAGACCAAAGCTCTTTGCTTAAGAAATTCAGTGGGAAAATTTAGAAACCCAGTACAAATAATAAACCAAACGATCAGCTTTCTGAAAAAAAAAGTCTGTGAACCATCTCAACCTCTGATGTCTCCTTTGTATAACCTCTGTGACATGAGATTTGCTATGAGAAATGGAACAGGATTAATAAGTAATACATTTACTGATGTCTGAAATAGCGACATAAGGTTGGCTTTAAAAGTATGTTTTATTAATGAGGTTTGAAAACAATTGCTTCCTCAACAGTAACAGACAGTACAGACCTTTAGACTGAAAAAAAAAAGAGTGCACGTAAAATCTGTGGCTTCCTTCAAGTTTCCTTTGAGGGTACCAACAGAATTCAGTCACCACTCAAAAACATTCAGAAGAAATAAAAAAGGGTTAGCATAATAACTCTCAAACTGGTTCAAATTAACATCACAACCAAACCCAACCTGGCTGAAATATGACACATTTCAGCACAGCAGAACAATATTCTTTTGCTCAGTGTATAAAGGAGATGGGTATCTTCCTGTATGTCTGTTAATGTAACAAAATGTCACTGAAGTAATTACTGGTGTGATATTTATGTGACTCTGTTGGATATCATTATGTTGTAGCAAATGTAAAGCCTAGTTTTCCTGCAACTTTTTTTTTGCATGTGGCTAGGTACGGAACTAGATAATGAATATCACTTCAACCAAAAGAAAAAAAAATGTCCTCTTAAAAAAAATCTCACACCATAACAGCTTTATTGAACAAAAGTAATTGCATTCATCTTTCTTGACCTTTCAATCATCAGTGGTAATTATTGTTCTCTGAATGCTGTAAGGAATTGGAAGTCTGTTTTTACTGTTAATATTTTATGAGAAAATAGGTGGGGTTTTTTACATTTAAAATAGAAAAGGACTGCAGAGATAAATTCACTCCTTTCGTTATGGTCATTGTGATACTTTAATTATCAAAGAAATTATATATTTGCATACAAAATTATGTAGAAATGCTTTAATAAATACAGTCTTAGCAACTTACATGCAAACTGAAGCTTTGCCTTCCTGCTCAGAATTGTTCCAAATGAATTTGTGGCCAAGCACTGGTATGTTCCAATATCCTGTTTTGTATGTGGGTTATTGATTGCCAAGCTGCCTCCAACCAACCTGTAGTGATAACTCATGGTAAGATCAATATCTGTGCCATTTTGCTTCCACCTTTGAGGGGAAAAAAATCAAATTATGCTTATAATTTACAGAGCCTATTCATATTTATCAAATAGCGTGCTGTAGCATACCTGTAACAATAAAAGTATGGTTAAATATCAGAATGCTTTTTATATCAATCTTAATATTATCAATAATTCTATTGTTTAAAAATCTTTCCTGCTTTTACATTAACCACCAGCATCCAACTTATATCTACAAAAAGTAATGATAACTTATTCATAAAAACTAAATTATCCATCCAATTGGGAGTGCAGAATATGCCTTGACTGCAGGACTGCAGATACATTATTTTTATAATATAAATGGTACCTGAAAGTGTTTTATGGCCCTTGCAAGTGATGTCATAAATTTGGTTATAGAAATGTGTAGAGATATAAATCAGAAAGGATTATACTTCAGAGAGCAGAAGAAAGCGGAAAGGTTTTATATAGCATGTCTGAGATTGATAATGTAATAATGAGAACGCTGCTATTTTAAAACATGATTTGTCTCTGTTAGTCTGTTAAGTAGAAAGATTGTGTCTGCAACATTTCACAGCTACTTACAAATGTCAAAATAAACATTATATTTCATTGAAAATAAATATTCTTTATTTTTGAAAGGGAAATGTTTCAGGGCTTTGCCGTTAGTCGCATTAGAATGAAATTAACATAACTCAAGTTGAAGCCCAAAGAACTTGCATTCTTATGGGTTGAAGCCCCTCCATAGGTGCTGCTCCAGGGGTAGACTTGAATAACATCTGAAGCCTTGTCCTTGAATATACATAAGGTTTTGACACCACTGGCTCCACATGACTCTGTGGTTCTTCATCTAATCTAGTCCCAACACTCCACTCTACCCACTGTTCATACCCTGCACTGGCATGTGATAGGGCATAGACCCCCTCTTTGGCTTGTAAAGAATGTAGACACTTCCTGGATGGCTTAAGTGGCACAGATGCCCTCTGTGAGCCCTCTGCACCAAGGGAATTATGTTTGTTAGTTCTCCATACAATCCCAGAGCACAATATAGAGTAGTGATTAGCTTCAGCAATAAGATTATTCACAGTAATGGCAGTTTATCTGAACTAGATTCTACAGTCAAAAACTTGAAACAACCTTTTGTACTTTCACCAACATCTTCTAAACTCAAATCATTTCCCACAAATGTAAGCACTGGAAGCTAGATCTTTAACTGTCATAAACTGCCATAGCTTCATTAAAGTTAAAAGGGCTATCTCCGTTTACATCCTCTGAGGAGCTAGCCCTGCTGTGCATTGCAAAATACTTTACACGGCCCAACCACTGAGAGGGTTTTCTCCATAGAATTTGACTGTGAGGAATATTTGTGAGTAGGAGAAGATGCTTCAAAGAATCATGTGAAATGTCATTGCATGCTGTAAGGAAAATCTTGACAAATATGTACAGAGAAAGACAAGAAACATGACCTTGGAGGAGGATATATGCTTTTAAAGATGAAAAGTGATTGATCAAATATCAAATCAATTGAATTGCATGAACAAATTCTAGTAGCTTTAAATAATTTAACTGGATCTTCCATATCTCTGACTTCTGTTTTATGAATGCTTTAACGTTGAGGAGTCTAGAGGCAACTGCAGAACATCAATATTTTGCTTGCCTCCAGTTGCTGCTAATTTTGATCCTTGAATCCCTATGTCCTATTTTATCTTCTGCATTGTTATCAGGACAAGCAGAGCTGTAGGTAATGGCCATCCACCAGCCTTTTATATGAAGGAGTTCTCTATATTAGTCAGGATTTCACCATATTTCATAATTTGTGTACTGTGCCTGCTCTCTGGACCTTGGTTCTCCTTTTAGTTTTCCAGCATAGGAAATACTGGTATTTAGTTTGCCAGCTCTCTTTAATTTGGGAATCAATCACTGAAATAACTGCTGTCATCATTACATGGCTCCCAATTAAGCTCCATAATTGTTTTTCAACACAAATGCAAAATTGTTGGCTTAGTTGCAGCAAATGAATTTTTCACAGTATCCCCATAATCATTCTAATCACCATGGTACAATGATTATTAAACTGTGCATATAGATCAGGGGTTCAGCTCTGGGTGTGGGCTGTTTTCCTAATTAATATGTTTAAAGCAATGAAGGAACAGAATTAACGAATCCATGTGATTGTCAGACAAGTGTTTAATCATAGCATGTGTGCCCTAGTGTACTTATCTGATCTGAACTAATCCATGAAGGATTATTTCAAATCATTTTAAATATCTTTATATTAAGACCAGTTGATCTAACAGTTTTATGAACCTTTTTGAATGCAGTCGTTTAAAATATACATTTTATTGATGTATGTGGAAAATGCATCACTGGCTAATAATTTTTCTTCAGAATATAAACCAAAAATATGCAAGTCACTGAACTTAGTTTAAATATTTGCCTAGAAAGGAAATGTTCTCAAATTATACTGACAAAAACATGACCTCCAGTGAAGTAAATACTACACCGGTTTTATAGATTCTTGGAGTTTAAGGCCAGAAGTGAGCAGTACGATAATTTATTCTAACCTCCTACATAATACAGGTCATAGACTGTCCCCCATAAATCCTCCATCAAGCTCATAACTTCTAGTTGATCTACAGCATGTCTCTTAGAAAGATCTGTAGTGATAACGGGAGCCTAGCAAGGCTTCTCCATTTGTGATCTTAAATGTAAGAAAGTGAATCAAAGTTTTTAAAAGGTCACAATAATCTGTAACAATAAATATTTATGAGAAAAAGGTACAAAAGGAGACAGACTCAATCAGGCCAAATAGAAAAGGCCTACAAATATAACTCAAGGACTATGTTAAGATTATGGCCTCTTAAACAAGAGAAGTTTGGAATTGAAAATCAATGAACCTAAACTGGTGTGTTGGAAATTATGACTAATTGTTAAAGAAAATAATGAGGGCTTGGGCTCTGTTTCCATCCACCTCCTTACTTTTTGGATCCTCAAAAAGATCTTTTGGAGGGGAGGATTTAGTTATCATGGATGTTGGATAACTGATAGATGGGAGAATAAGGAGTGAACATCTTCCCACTATCTCCTGGGACCTTGAAATCGACGGTGACACCATTGGAGAGTCAACACTCTGATCTTGCGAGATGTCCTGGTGAGACTGGGCCAGAGAAGTGGACCCATAAAACATTTTAACCTCCACTAGTTCCAGCTAAATCCTGAAATGTGAGACTTTGTGTTCCTCCCTCCTCCGAGATTTTTTTTCTTTTCTGTGTCTTATTTCCTGTTTTTCCTATCCCTCTCCTTTTGCCTTTTGTTTAACAAGAGTCTGTTATTACCTGTATACTTTTCAACACTGCTGTAAGCCTGTGACCAAAGAGGCGGCTAAATGCAATGTGCTAAAAAATCTCACTACTGCTACAAGTTTGCCAAGTCTCAGAGTGCTTAATAAGATGGTCTGATGTGCCTGTATTTTATTAGCTAAGAGAGTACAAGGTGAAAATAAGCACCAGAGACAGAAGCAGCATTTTCTATCTTTCTGTTCTTTCCTGTACTCTCCTGTGTGTGTTTTGTTTTGTCTTTTAGGAAATGAGATTAGACAGAAAAAATAACAGATCCAGCCCATCTCAACTAACCTTTTCTCTTCCTCCCCAAAAAGTAAAGTTACTATCATGTATAAATCAGTCCAAAAAAAGGGAATTTTCCTTCATAAAAGCTCTCTGTAGCTAAGGGGGAAGGAAACGGGGATAGGGTTAAAATGAAAGCCTTATTTAAAACTTTACAATTCAAATGCTTTAACTGTTTTCGCTTCTTTTCTGTATCTTTAATTTTAAAAAGTTAAAGATTTTTAATGCTATATTTGCCATGGTAGTAAGCATGCTGAGGTCTGGGCATTCCAGACTCCGAACACTGTATAAACTGTTTAATGCTGGACAATAACAGGGTCATGTTAACACTTTTCAATCTTTGGGTCCATTTAATACAACAGATTTCCACTCTAGATTTAAAGACTTCAAGTGATGGAGAATCTTCCATGTTTCTTGGTAAGTTGTTCCAGTAGTTAATTATCCTCACTGTTAAAAAATCTGTGCCTAATTTCTAGTAAGATTTCTCTTGCTTTATCTTCCAACCATTGGATCTTATTATGGTAAGATCCAATATATTATATCTGATAACCCTTCTGTGCTATTTTAAAGGGTTATCAGATATAATCTCTATATGTAGACTATGATCAAGTCACTTCTTGACTTCCTTATAGATAAAAAACTCTCTTAATTGATGGTTTCTCATTAAAATTTATTTTGAGATCCATCAGACAGACACCTTTAATCCATTTAATATGTGCTACATTGATATTGTTTAGTGCTATAATTTAATCAGAATATCAAGCAGTACTAGGGCAAGTGCCTTACAAAAGTCTAAATATATGATGTCAACACAGTTACCTTTATGAACTAAATTTATAACATAATCAAAACACAATATCAAGTTCATTTGATAAGATCTATTTTCCATAAAACCATGTTGACTGGCATTGATAATACTCACATTCTTCAATTCTTTAACTTTATCTAAACAAGCGGTTCTCAAACTGAGGGTTGTGACCCCCCTGGGAGTCGCGAACCCCCGATGAATTCGGCGGCATTTCGGCGGATGCTCTGAGTGCGGGGGAGTGGGGTGTGTCCGCCGAAAAGCCATCACGTGGAACTCTTCCACCTCTGGCAGCATTTTGGCGGACACAGAGAAACGCTGCATGTCCGCTGAAATGCCACAGAAACCGGAAGAGTTGAATTTGGCGGCAATTTGGTGGACATACCTGGGGCGCCAACGGACGTGCACACCAAAAAGGAGTCGCGAACCTAAGAAGTTTGAGAACACCTTATCTAAACTATAGGCTTGGACATTAAAAAAAAACAATGGTTTGATTGCCCTGAATAGATTTTTTTTCTTCTGAATTTTCATTCCACAGGTAATTTCAACATTTTGCCTTTTTATTCTAACATGGAATGAAAACACATTTTGAAATGTCAGAAGTTCTTGTAGAATGGAAATTCCATTTTGCATTGAGCTGTAAGTTCTACATGGTGCAGTAGTCTGCCTAGGTGCTACCCACTATAGGATGGGGGTCCTGGTTTGAAATTAAAGTAATCTGATTAGAAAACATCCTCATACTGGCTCTTCACATACTTGGTTGCTGTATGCTACCAAAAAATGCTAGCCACAAGCACAGAAAGAAGGAGCGTGAGATTTGTGTTATCATTTTTATTTTAAAATATACATTGGGACTTTGTTATGAGCATTAATTAGAGCAGCCTCATTACCTCCCTTTGATCATTGCACAAGTGCTATCTATAGATCAAGAAATCATGGATTTTCAAATCAGATGTGCATAGAAGCAAAATCTCCCCTTTATCTTAGTGAGATAGAATGGATTCTGTGAGGCATTTTAGTGCCAACTCAGGTCAATCAAAATATTATTATCGGTCCTTATTGATGCTCTCGTAAGTGGTTAAAATTGTTATGTGCAGCTCAGTGGCACTCACTGAGGCATGGAAGTCATTCCGGTCTTTGAAAACATTCAAGACAGCATTTCCATTCTGATCATTACAACCAAGAGCCAAAGTGGTCAGTATAAGGGCTGGGCAAGTACATGAAAATGAGTGCTATAAGTGGTGTTCAATAGAAACAAAAGAAATTGCACTGTACAGACTTAAAAGACCCTCTCTGTTGCAGCAATTTTCCTTCATTTTCCAAACTAAGATGAAGTTTCCAGATTAAGCAAATGGCACCCAAATCCCTAGGTGCCATTAGAATCTCACTGTCAGTAAAGAGAACAAGAAGTGAAGCAGAGATTGACCACACAAGTATGGCTTCCCCCTCTTTCCTCCTCCACTTCCCCCATAACTTCACAGTACCTAAACCTTGGTGCAAGTATAACACATGTTGCCTGATTAACTGGAGATGGGTAGGGTGTGAGGTGGAGGGGGACTGATGCAAAACCCACTGCAGTCAATGTGAGACTTTCCTTTGATGTCAGTGAGCTTTGAATTAGGTCCTACATCATCTCCTCTGACCTCCTACACCTCCCTGTAGTTTCTCTGAGGTAGCAGCAGCTTCATCAGAAGCCACGTGAGCATTAGGCATTCATTGCTTCCACTAGACCACTTTCACACCCTCACTGTAGCATCATGTGGAGGCTCATCACTAATTAGAAGACAAATGAATGTATTCATCATGTAGCTGATTGAGGTTATATTAATAATTAAGTCATGAGATTTAAAAGTACGCTGTAAGGGGCAGATTCTCAGTTTGTATAAACTATATCTAATTATGCCAGCTGATTATCTGGCCCTTCATAATTACCAACCAACACAAAATATGTGTTTTAAGAATATCTGTTGTAACAACAATGTCTTCTGTAGAGACATTACTTTCAAAGCCTTTGTTATTAGAGTTCTATTTTTGTCTTACATCTTTGGATTCAGCTGGAAAATCTCCTACACACTCTTTAGAGGAATACAGTTCTTTTTTTGTGATCAATATTTACTTCTAAGCCAGATGGGCTAATGTCCATGAGTGATCACAGAAACAGGAAACAAATAAATAAGTCTAGCATCTAGTGACTAAAACAGAGGGGAAAGGGATACACAGTTGATTTCCGTTTCATTTTGATTTGACATAATTCACTAATGTTTTGGATATGTTTTTAACACTATGTCCAACATATAAGTTTGATAGTTCTCTAATTACTAAATTCATTACCCGAGGCAGCCTACGGCAGATAGATATTTATTTATAGTGATCCAGGGGACAAAATGTTACACACGGGGCAGATAACAGAAAGGATTGATCCATCAATCATTCTCAGATTTTTCAATAGTATGAACAAGATTTAGAAAATGTATTCTCAGATTCACCGGGCACAGTGATGCAAACTCCTTCTATTTAAAACTAGTGTAAAAGCCCGTGGACACGGGCCAATGGAAATGGCTTGCGGCCCCCCCACTCGCTAAGCTCTCTCCCCCTCCCCCCCGCTCGCCCTCCAATGTCTCCCCCCTGCCCAGCTCCCCTCTCCCCAACGCACGCCCCCCCTCGCCCAGCTCCCTCCCTCCCCAACTCACACCCAGCTCCCTCCCTCCCTCCCCAACGCCCCCCCGCTCAGCTGCTTCCCTCCCCCCCAACGACCCCCTCTCGCTCAGCTCCCTCCCCCCCAACAACCCCCCCTCGCTCAGCTCCCTCCCCCCAATGACCCCCCTCGCTCAGCTTCTTCTCCATCCAACGATGCCCCCTCGCTCAGCTCCCTTCCCCCAATGACCCCCCCTCGCTCAGCTCCCTCCCCCTTCCAACCTCCCCCCCGCTCAGTTCCCTCCAACTATGTCTAACTTTATATGTATAACTGCTCCTTGGTGCTCTAGCTCCATGTGAGTGAGGATCCCTCAGGCGGGCACGCGCGGCGGCCATTTTGTGCCTCCGAACTACAACCCCCAGCATGCCGTTCATCCGGGCCATCTCTACTGCGCATGACGGCTTCACACAAACTTCTCTAGCAGATTATTATATAGGATTATGTGAGAAGCAAAGCACCATCAACTTCCATTGTAATCAAGTGGACTTGGAGGCTCTCAGAATTTAACACCTCAGTGAACTAGTAATATGTAAAGTCTGTTGCCATTAAAACAACAAATGCCACTGGTCACTACACAGCCATGCATCTTCACTTTCTTCTTTCAGATCCCTCCACAAAACCAGTCCTTCAGCTATTAACTTCCACTCTTGTGCTAGCTTCATCTCCCGTCCGATCCCACTTCAATCACAGCTTTAAAATATCAGAAGTTATACAATGTTACTAATATATAACACGGGTTATATTGATCGTACTGTTTTACCATTTGTCTTTGCTTTTCCCAACACTTTTACTTGTCTGTTACCTTTATCTGCATTTGGATTTCATTTGGCTCATTTTATCTTATTTTAATCTCTGAAAAACACCATAAAAAATTATGGTGCAATACACACACACACACACACACACACACATTAAATGTGACAGTTATTTTTGTATTTACTTATTTAAACAAATATTTTTTTTCTGGCATGTATAATCAAAGGATGTGAATTTCAAACTCACATGAAGTTTTATATTCAGTATGAAAGAGAGCTCATTTGATCTTTTGCAATCAGTTGCGGGGGAAAAATGTCATACCTGAAGAATCATACCCACCCACAGTTCAAACAGGAAACATAAGTACCACAGAGAACTATTTGTGCACAATCGTCAGAGTTCTTAAAAAATGAAAAGAAAAACAGAATAATGAATACGTTAGGGAAAATCATGATATGCTCATAGATATTTTGCAGTCAGAAAAAGAGGCTAAATATATTGGTAAAATTATTCATTGTGAATTATTGACTTCATCCTAATGAAAATACTCAAGTGCAATGAATTAGAAATTATCTTGCAAGCCTGAGTGACATTGTTTTTCTTTCATCAATATTATATGAGGTACAATAAAAGTACTGCGCCAACTATTGTTATAAACAACCAACTTTGTTGGAAATTAAAAGGCATAGTAGCGTATTAGATTGGGAGGTAATATAACTGGATATTCATGTTGTTTTACTCAGTATCTAAAGTTATATTTCTATCTTTAGTTTTGTTTTCATTGTAATCTGGTCTGTAATCTTCTATTTCTAGCACAATGTGGAATATAGTGTCTCATTTTTTACTTATTCCCTATGCACATTGCAGTGTGCTCTCTCTACGTCCATATATATATTGGTGTGGTTGTGAAGCATTATGGGTTTTTGAAAAGAAGTTGCACAAAATTATGACTAGAGTCAACAGATATTTTTAAAAGTTATAATGAAAATCTTATAAAAAGACCTTTACTAAATACTAAGCATTTATAATTATTAATTTTATTTTCACATCAGCATATTTTCTTTATATAGAAAAGTACCAGATGGCAAATTATATTGTGTATAACTTTATTCCTATTGTAGTGTTTCTGTGTTTATTAAAGAAAAACTTTGCAGTAGTCCATGCAATCCTTAACTTCACACTCAATGGAGCATATTACTACAATTTCATACTGTTCTTGATTTATCTAGATATATGGGAACCTAACATATGTATGCCAGATCCTCAGATGGTATAACTGACTTAGCTGCATTGAAATCAAAGTAGTTAACCTGATTTACACCCAGATCTTATTCCTGCTCCCAGGAAAATCAATGCCAGTCCTGAGCAGTGCAGATTAAGCTCCAGGTGAGGATCTGACCATATAAGTGTAACCAGGGCTTTGCAAAACATTGTATATAATGCAAAGTTTAAAAATGCTGAAACTGATTCTGACATCAAACTAGCTGTGCATCACTGTAACTCCCTTTACCAGTTACTCCCAACTTGCATCAAAGTAAGTGAAAAGGGAGTGAAAGAAAACAACACCAAATTATTTATCCCATCTCTTGTTCATTCCATTGTACGTTGGGGTGGAATGAAAATAGGTGGGATGTGGGATAAAGGAAGTAAGGTTCTTGGAATACTGGAGAGTGAGAAACAGAATAATCGAGAGGAGGAAGATGGGGGAGTAGGAGAGTATGAGGTGTGACTGAGAAAAGTTCATATTCTAAGTGTGTGCAGTCATAGGAACATCAGGGGGAAGATCCATAATGGATCTGTGACACACACACACAAGCTGATGATCTGCCCCAGTGACTCAGGTTCTGAAGGCTACTCCTGCTGCTGCAGAGACTATTGGTGCATATGTGTGGAGGAGAGAGAACACACCGTAGGCCTGGGTGGGGGATTTTCACAGCTCCCTCGTCCCTAGTTCACTAAAAGTGGATGAGTAGATGGATTGGAGTGTCTGGAACTCAGTGATCTGAAGCAACTGATGGCCAGGCTGGTAGATAGCAGGGGTTCATGGGATGAGGGTTGGAAGAGTTCCACATAGTGAGTGGTTACTGTTCCAAAAAATGGAGGAAAATGTACTTCCTCATATATAAAACTCTGAAAAGATTTAACGGCTGTACATCAGCACTTAAGATGCAGAGAAGCCAAGTTCCCACTTGCTACTGGCAGCTTTGAAGGGAAAACCTTCATTTCATCTTTAGAAGTTATTGAACATATTCTCCAATTCATTAGGTAACACTTGATTTCCTTCAATATCTTGCATGCACAATTTTTCATTCCTCAGTTTTCTTTTTCCCAAATCTTTGCTTTAATCCCATTTAATGAGGAACATTTAGCATCCTTTTCTAAACTTACCAATTCTCCTTATATTAAATTCAAGTTTCCAGAACCTTGGAGCAACAGGCTATGTTTAATAGAAAAGAATCTAAGGTTATGGAACAAACAAACAATGTTATGGACTAGATTTTATTAAGTGAGTCTGTTGGGTATAGTAAGCTCGAAATCAGAACTGTGCCATGCTGTTTCTCTAAATAAACCTTATAAATATATACATGAAATGTTAGAATTAGAGTTAAGCAAGACTTGTGTTTTCTGCATTCCAAGCTTTTATGATGAAAGTTTTTGCAAACAGTTATGCACAGCATGATGCTACCATGTTCTGGTTTTCACAGCTGTTCTGTGGATTTTAAGTAATGTTGTAGGTTTTTAAACACTTTATGGGAAATGTTCAGCGATGTGTTTTCTTTACATTAAAAGCTCATGAATTTGTACAAAAAATGACATTTTAATGATGTAAATTGATGTATTTGTGTATTTTTTCACCATCTCTTTTAAAAGAATTCTGAACAACTCAGATCTGATCCAAACCAGTGAAGTCAATAGAAAAATGTCCATTGTCTTGGGTAGGATCTGAATCTAGCTCAAAGGGATGTATTATTTCCAGAGGGCCTAATTTTTTTGTTTGTTTCTTAATAATATTTTAACAAGTGGTTACTTTGAGCAGTTTATTTTGTCATTATTATGGTTTTTAATTGAAATATTTAATACAATTATTATTCAAGTGAAGATATTCCATTTTGGAGGATCAGACTGTGCCTCTTTTTACTCATATTGGTGAGTATCTACTCACAAAGGCCGTCCCATTGACCCCTTAATACCATTAATGTATGTGTAAGCACTCACCAATGTAAGGGATGTGCTACTGAGCTTTTGATCAACTATAATTTAAAACATTTACAAAGAGAGCACACAGTTGCAAAGATGACTTCACCTGTAGTATGGCATTGGATCTCCTTTGGCTGTACAATTCAGCAGTATTTCTGCATCTTCTGAACCAATTGAATAAGTGATGTCATATGGCTCTTGGATAAAAATAGGACTGTGACGAGTATCTTCCTCTGTGAAATCAAACAATAATTTAAGATTAGCCTTTATATGTAGATGATAAAAAAACCAGAGCTTCCAGCATCCTTCCCTTTGTTTAAAACCTAACACCCTGCAAACTATTATACTGGGCATCAGTCTACAGGTTTTTTTGGTAATGAAGCAAACATAAAATCAGATTCATACTAAAACCTCATTCCATGGGATTTGTGGTTTATTTACACAATGAAAGTGAAGTGCAGCTTGTTTGCATGTTTCCTACAGAAATTACGTGAATGTCTATTACATCTCCTCAGTCTCCTATCAACATCACACTTGTGCATAAAGATTATGGGTGAAAGATGAGAAGGACAAAGAGGTAGCATTCTATCAATCTATCTTTAGTACTTGTAAGCTGCTCAGCACTGCAGTATCTGAAGGCTTCAAAATCTTTAATGTATTTATCCCATTTTACAGATGGGGAGCCCAGAGAGAGAGAGACTTATTGACTTGCCCAAGGTCATACGGGAAGTCTGTGACAGAGCAGAGAACTGAACCCAAATCCTAAGCTCATGCCTTATCCACTGGATCATCCTACATCTCAAAAATATATTATAAAATATAAAATTACTTTGATAGCGTTTACCAGTTTTTTTGTTGGAATTTTTTGTCTCAATATGTGTGGGGTTTTTTTTCTTGGAAAACGATGATTCATTGTTTTACATGCTATGTAACACAAAGACTGTCAAACATTGCAACACGCTTAAGTGTGCATTTATGTCCTGAGCCTGCAAATAGAGCTTCACAGGGAGACCCTGTACCTGCCCAGAGCTCCACTGATTTCAAGGGTCTATCAGCTTGCAACTTGTGGGAATGAGGCCTTATAAAGTATATTGTAAAGCATAAGGAACCTTTGTTGCCTGACTCCTGATCATCTTGCTGTTATTAGAGCTTCTTCTATTCAGAGGTGAGACCAGAATTTTACAGTTTTATGGATTTAAAACCAATAATGTTTGACATTTGCAATAAGTCCATTGAAAAGATATGATCAAGTGAAAATCTTGTATATTTTAATTTTATTGCTTAAAAGCTTTTAAAGGATTACAGCTGATCATCAAGACAGTATGACAGGAAAGGGAAGCTCTATAAAAGGCTTTTAACCATAAAAGCATTGTTTAAAGACTTGTAAGAAGCAATCTCCCATTTCCTGTTCCCTGTACAGTCTTGGCTTGTTTATTTTATTGTTTTTCTATTTACTGATGAATTATTTATAATGAATAATATTCGAGGGACAGGATTGGTTACAATCAGATAATACTATAAATATTTATGTACTATAACTACTGTTAGATTTGTTATAATTTGTTTCATGTCCTACACTGTTGGTATTGTGCTGTGCTCCTGAACAGCTTTTTGTTCAACCTAGGGTGACCAGGCAGGAAGTGTGAAAATTCGGGACAGGGGATGGGGAGTAATAGGCACCTATATAAGACAAAGCCCCAAATATCGGGACTGTCCTTCTAAAATCAGGCCATCTCGTCACTCTAGTTCCACCCCAGAAGTGCCTGTTGCTGCTTTTGTAAAAGGGTAACATAATGTCGGCTATCAATCTTTTTAATGGACGGTTATATCCAAATACCCATGGCCTGGTTGGGATTCTGCCCAAGGTTAAACACAAGTCTTTCTGGTATATGTTAATGTTAAAATCTGCCTTTGAACAAATTCTGCACACTAATATAAACTATATTCAGTCTACACTTACGGCATTACGTAAAAATTCACAGAACTCAACCTGACTGTGAGTGTATTTTTATGAGTAGCACTTGATAGAAGTAGCCTTCAGGAGTTAAATAGTGAGTAGTAGTCTGAAGAGATTGATTTATTTTACACTGCAATAGATGTTTGGGAAGACACATCTCATTTTTTTAAAGAGTATCCTGTATTATAAAGGAAATGGTATACATATATTAGATATATCAGAAAGATAAAATACATCCACCAAGTTTAGGATATAAAGCTAGAGCTATATAATAGTTCAAGCCAGTAAAACAGCTAAAATGAGCTAGTAGTTTGAAGGTAAACCATTAAACTTCTCTGAACGTTATATGAGATATTATAAGTAACATAACAGACCATAAAATGAAGTAAATCATATGAAAAAACATCAATTTTAATAACTGTTTACATTCTGCTGAACTTTGCAGGCTATATCTGAACTTGAATGAGACTTCAGACATTTCTTCACTTAACCATCTTTAGTGGACAAAAATTAAGCTTCCCCAAAAATACAAAACCAGTGACAGGATGTAAAAGATAGCAAAGCAAGTATGTAACTGAATACAACCATTGACACTTTACCGTTTGCCTTTAGTGGGATTATTTGTGTTTTAAAATAAGTATGTACTTTAAATGCCTTGCTGGATCAGGGCTTAAATTTAATAATAATAATAATTATTATTATTATTATTATTTTATTTTATTTATTATCATACCACATTGTGCTAGGTTCTGTGCAAACACAGCACAAAAAGATAGTCCCTTCCCAGTCTCAGTAAATATCTAAATAGGGCTCTCATTTATCTCTGTTTCCTATGCTGTCCAGTTTGCTTTTACTAAAACAACAGACATTTTCCATACTGTAGAATGAATTTTTCCTGACACTACTAGTCGAGGCTTGATAATTCTGTCCCATATTTCATAGTGAAGGAATCAAACTGGGTTCATCTGGAGTCACCCTGAAAGTTGCTCCCATTTCCCTCAGTCCTGTTAAAACATCCCCACAGACAGGTGCTCCATGAGATGAAAGACAGGGGAGAAAATATCCCCCTCCAAGTCCGGAAACACCAATGTACACAGTGAACCCCATCACATTTTGAACATCCCTTGGAGCAGAAGGGGAACAATGTTGGGGACCACAAAAGACCACAGTCAGCTGTGTTACCAAGAAGATGGGAGCTCCACTGAAGCATTGGGCCTCCTTATAGATGGCATCTACTAATGTCCACAAAAATTTGCCCATACATTTTTTTTGGTTGAAAGGGCTGAGCTCCACGTATCCAATTCCTTGAGGGGCAGAGGAGGCAGACCCATTCCAGAGATTGCAATGCAGAGTTTGCCATGAATTTGTTCTCATTGGAAAGGGAAAACAAGACCCCAATTAAACAGTATTTTCCCATAACATTAAAAAACAAGCAAACCCACTCAGGTATTGTAGTAAGACATTGGGAGAAAGGGAGGCCAAGATGACTCATATATCTTCCCCAGCTATCTTCCTAAACACTTCCAACAGATTAAATATATTGTTCTTTCTCTCAACATTTCTTACAGTGCTACTTTCCCCCCAACTTAGCTCCACTAAATCTAATACTACCCTTAATAGGACATTTGTCAAACTGACCACCCACTGTGTAAATAAAATTTATCTAAATTCTCTCTCTCTCTCCGTGCCTGCTGCTTTCTTATTTTTACTGCCTATCTGAAGTTTTAGGTTTATTATTCCAAGGGTTCAGCCAAATTACCCCTCAATTGCCTTTCCTTTGGTAAGTACAATATGCTTTTCTTGCCTTATGAGTTAATCTACACAGCCTTTTCATCATTCTCATCTTCCTATGGCTCATGACTAAAATTTTCAAAAGCACCTAAATGTTTTAGAAACATTTGTGCCATTTTCAAACATGATTTTGTCCCTGAGAACTCTGTTTCATTTAAAGTCAGTGGGACATAGACTTTGAAGGGCCAGATTTACAAAGGAATTTAGGTAACTTCAGATGAAGATAGGTGCCTAGTGGGATGTAAAAAACCACCAGTGCAGGTTAGGCAACTAACGCTCATTGAAAGTCTCTGTACTACAGTATGATGTTAAATATAGATGCACTAGGGTGTGTTGTGTATTGTCTACTGCACAGTGGAGACATAGCTATAGTCTGAGACAAATGAGGCACAGAGAGGGGAAAAACAACCAGCAGGGGGGGGGATCCCGTTTATGAGTAAGAACAACAATAGGGAGTCCATCTGGGGATGGAAGGAGCATCCTGAATCTTTTCCACTGAGGAGCCAAGCTGACAGTATGGCTTGTCTCATCCATGGAAGATCCCAGCTAAGCCTGGCTATACCACACTGGGAGGATTTGGGGTGAGCTTTTCCCTAGAAGACATGATTGTAACTAGTTAAGAAAGCCTATCGCTAACCTGCAAAGGGACAGCAGGGTCTGTGTAAGCAGAAAATGTAAGTGCTCATGTTACCTCTGTCTAGTGGAGTGGGGTAGCTGACCCCTGACAGGCACAGAGAAGGCTTCCTCAGGCTAAGGGTAGGTGGTAGCGAGGTACCTCACAGCCCTGGGTACCACAGGAAGAGCCACAGCTTGCCACTGTCATCCTGTCTTCTCTCTGATATTTTCTCTGTGAGCCATGGAGAATGTCACCCAGTGTGACAGAATATATTTACGCTGTTGGAAACCATATGGATTAGGTTTTATCAGCAACCATTTCTTCAGTTGTGTTGGGAACCCATTCCTTATTACTGTCTCTCTAAGAAAGGTCAGGCATGGTCATTTCTAATTTCCTGACTCTTCCATTTTTCCTTTCTTGTAGACAATGGTCTTATATTTTCACCTCTATTGGCCAGTCACCTCCATTCCTCCATAACTAGTTATGACAAATGCGCCTTTTTAGTATCTTTTGTTCCTGTACAGGTTGGATTTGGATTTTTATTTCAGAATATCAACATAATAACGAATAACGGCATTTGACTAAATTTGTCCATAAACCTTGGCTGTGAATCTCCTGCTTAGTATCTGAAAGCAAATACAAACTCTCATTATGAAACACATCCTTATAAAGTTAAAATGTATGTATTTCTCTATGCTGCCTGATCAGTTTGAGCTCCATAAACACCATAATTATGCTCACTTGAATTCAAATGTGGAATATGGAAATGCAATAACATTCCTTTAATCATTATGTGATATTGTCTTCAACCAATATAAAGATTAACCCGGATATGAGGGAAGCCTATATGTTTCAGAATCATAAGTCAACAGAGGATTTTAATATATTTTCCTTTAGTGTCTGTGTAGGCAACACATGTTTGGTTAGGTGGGCTAAAATAGTCAGTCCAGATCCAGTCAAATGGTTTTCAGTATGTCCTTCTAGATTTTTTTCTTGTTTTTACTTTGTGTGTGTCACTTTCAGTAAAATCAAGTAAAACTCTAAGTATATTAGATATGCTTGGGATCTGAAGAGCAAAAAAACATCTCCTTGACAGCCCCACTCCCTGTCACAAATGGATGATGTATATGGGGCAGAAATATGTAGGTTTCCTTTTAATTATATGAAGTCTATATAATATGGAATTATAGTCACTGTTAAAGAGCACTATAATCATTATAATGTTGCAGTCTCTATTCATTGTAGGTGAAACTGGTCTATGTATGGAGGGCACCACCTAAACAGAAAGGCCATAGAGGGCTTTTGGCCTTTCTGCATTCTGTAGTCCCCAAAGAGACTAACACAAGAGACATGGGTAGGGCCCATGCAATTCAAATTTTCATCAGCCCAGAAGCCCATATATGATGCATAAATGGAAGATCCCTGGTGTACAGAATTTCTTCTTAAATGTATTGTGATAACACGAGCATGCCCCAGTCTGGGACCTGGATAGTGCTAGGGGCAGTACAAAAAAATAACAGGATGGTGCATGCCATGAAGAGCTTAAACTGCTGCAGCCACTCTTTTGTCCCAAAGGCTAGAGTAGCGGACATCAAAGGGTTGTGTTGTTGCCACGTAAAATGAACAGATGGGTATTGAGGGCAGCCTAAATATACTGAAATATCACAACACTGAAGAGGCCAGAACAAGAAAGCACTATGTAAGGACTGCACTGCAAAAAGCCTCTAAATGCTAAGCTGCAATAATTCGCACACGGAAACCAGATAAGGAGGAATTTATCCCAGCTATTACCTTCCAGAGAGGTTATAAATTTCAGGGGTAGTGAGTCTTTAATGAATCTTTCTTACCGTGCCTTAGACAGAGCCTCGTAACTGATTCAAAACATTAATATGACTTTATGACCCAAAAACAGCGGATGATTAAGAGGTGTCTTTTCTAGCAACTTTATAGTAAGGACCGGGTGAGTGCTCAAAAAAGCAGAACAGGTGATTGAGCGACACTTCTGCCCTGTAGTGACACCATGAGGGGAAAAATATGGAGAACAGGAATGTCTTGAAAATCAGTTTAATTCTGGGCCTAGACACTAGATAGTTTTTATCGTACTCCTACAATTATTGCAAGGCATCAACACAGAGCAGTTAAGATTGTTTGGGTGCCTGAATTTCCTGGTTTGTAGCTTCATGTGGGGGTAATTACAGTATCCCTGTAATTTATTCCAATCTAAATTCATGATACATTTCTAAATCATAATTCCATTTTACAGTTTTTTGTCTCTGTCTTACAATCATTTATATTCTGGTAGCACCTGAGCCTCAAATCGCCACAGGGGAACCATTGTGGAAGGCACTATACAAACAGGTATCTGACTGTTGCAAGGTAGTTTGGATTTTGCAGAGACAAGGCACACACACATGGGTGAATAAAGTAGATGAGTTTATTGGAAGGCCTCGGTCCCTCAAATAGGCGCTGAGGGGCCCGGATCTGTCAGCGCGACCGCAGGAAGGGTTGCCTAGCACTCCGGAGCCATTGCTAGGATGGAAGAGCGCGCGGGAGGGGCCGAAACATGGGTTTAAATACAGTTACACATTTGCATCTCATACATACTCATAGCTCATGAATATCTAGTAGGCAAACACCTGTGACTAGGTCACACGCTACTTAACACTTGTTGATTACGCAGTCCTGCCTCAGTTTCCCCATTTAGTTTCCCACACATTCGTTCTCACACAGACGGGGTAAACACTCATAGAGCTGGGAACTTGTTCCCAAACACACAGATAACAACAAGGTCATTCTCATAGCTGATGATACCATTACGCCCTCTCCTGGAGTTGACTCAGAAGTGTAACTACGCTGCCTAGTGGTTGCCCATCACAATTTTTTCCGGTCCTAACACTGACCCAAAAGAATTGCACTTCAACTTGACTAGTCACCGGGCAAGAGAGAGTACAAATGGCTCTTGAGTCCAGTGGTCAGGGCACTCATGTGGGAAGTAGGACGTCCAGGTTTCAGCCCCTGATCTAATGAATATTAAGTTTTTATACAAGGTGGAACAGCTTCAGTCAATTCACTTTCAATGGGATTTGTGCTCCTAAATCACTCACGCACTTTTGACAGTCCCACCATAGTGTGTGCTATTTAACAATGTAAAGATGTACACATCTGCCTCTAAGAAAGCCCTGCAAACCTGAGTAAAATATAAGAAGACAATATTTAAAAAAAACAAACAACCCCATATAGACACAAAAAATAAATGCTGCTTAGGCCCCACAAATATTAAAACTGTGTGTGAACCTTTTGTCGCAAATAATGCTAGGCATTTTGAGTCAGTCCTATTAGAAACAGAACAGAATGGATATTTTCCTCAACCAAAACGTAGCTCAAGGGCTTTGAATAGTAAGACTGATGCAAAAGAAGAGGCAACAGATGATACGTAGTGTCAGCTCATTAGCTTGTTAACACCGACGGAGCGTAAATTTAAAATAACATATTAGCGCAAGGAGTTAGATATTGGCCATGGAAAGAGCTAAGCAGTGACAAGCAGAAAGGAAGGGGAATGAAAACATCCAAGGAAAGGAACAAAACATGTGAGACATAGCAGACTTATACCCAGGGAGACATATTTTCCCCAGTAAGTTGTTCAAATCCCAGCCTGATATTGAACGAGGAGAGTAGCATATAGAAAGTGAGATTAAAGGACATATTACAGGCTTCAGCAACAAAAACAGCCTAAAGCCAGTAGGGATTTTTTCCCCACAGGAGTCTTCAACTTTCATGTGCTTTCTTCTACTCCAGACATTGATGTATAGAGCTTCAGAGACACTGGGTTCTTTTCAGGTTTCAGTTTCTCTTGAAAAAGTCAACTCAGGAGCAACTGAGACCTCCCAGTTTGTCTCTTATCAGACACTAAAAATAGAAAGGAACCCAGCTTTCTGAAATGCTCTTGAATGTGGCGGTGGCCTAGGAGGCACTTGGAGTGAAATCCTCGTTCCTCTGAAGCCAGTTGAGAAACTCCCATTGATTTTAATGGCACTCAGGATTTCAGACTCAGACTCTACACGGGGAGGCCATACATATAATATATTTAAATGACTTCCAACAGAGCCAGGAATTATTATGCTCCAGGTCACCACCATTATGAAGCTACTGGGCTGGTTCCCTCTCTCAGCATAGGGGGTGTGGCAGACTGACAGAGGACACAGCTGTGCAGTCTGATGATCCCCCCCTTGTGGCCACTGGCAGTCAGGCACAGTATAAAGCAGAACAATTTTGAGCAAGCCATCTCTGTGCATGTATCACTCTGTCCCTCCCTTTCCTCCCCTTCCCAGACCTTGTACTGAGCTGAACCAGAAGATTGGGGTCTACAAAAGGTTTTCTTATCTTTCCCCGTAGGATTGAATTCATTACTGATAAATCATTCCTGACAAATGAGAGATCTTAAATATCTCCAGTGAGAGGAATTTTACACTCTCCAAAGTTCTTGGGACATTGTTTTAGTTTTAATCTATTCTGATAATTTTTCCTAACACTTAAACCAAAATATCTATGGTGTTTTTACCAGCCAGTGCTTTCTTTGGAGTAGTTGGAGGTAAAGTATCCGTTTTCACACTGTCATTACATATTTCTTGCATATTCTCTGAAGTTCCTTAATGCTACAAATACAATATTGCTGTAAACTATCACATTATTGTCATTATTGTTTAATCAGGAACCACTTGTCAAAAGTTATCATAGACTGTGGGATACGAAATATCATAGTTCTGCCAGAGATTATTCATTTAAATTGGTAATTGTATAGAACTGGTTGGAAAATAGGTCATTTTCATAAAAATTTCCCCCTCTTTCCTTTGCAATTCAAATATTGATAAAATATGGTGTCAAAAATTCAAAGTTCAAATATATTCAACAAATACTAGTATGGTAACTTAGTTACTACAGTCTGGAGAGTGGTATTCATTTTTAAATGGTAACCACTATACTTAATTTGCCAAGAATATTTGATCAGTTTCAAATTTGAATTTGTATACAGTATGTGAATAAAAAAGCAATGCTGATTTACACTAGTTGAGATTCTGGAGAATGTATATTAATGTGTCCATCTATATCTGTCTATTTTATAGCTGAATAAATTATAGCTCTTAATATGATTATTATTTTATTGTTTATTCATGTTTGTTTATTAGAAATGTCAACATTTGATGAAATCATTGTTCTTAAAAAGGAGTGTACTGAATTTTAGGGCCAAATTCTAACTTTGCATGTATGCCAAATACTAAGATAATTTGCTACAAAGCCAAATATTCCATAAAGCATTCAGAGCTAGAAATTCAAGCTATGGCACAGGAATATTTCTGGAAAATTGCATAACATTGTTTTCAGTCAATGAAGTTTAATCAGTTCTCCCCAGATGAGGATCTGATATTACATTATGTAGGCTTGGATGCAGATATATATGGATAAATTCATTATGTAAACACTGGTACAGATATATATAGACCATAAATAGGTATAGAAAATATAAACATGCACATATATGGAGTTTATTAATTGCACAACACTACATGAAAGAAAGCATGCAAGTTTACAAAAGACAGGTCTTGCTGGAGTAGAATTACTTGAAGTACACTGCTACACTGTTTTTTTCAGCACATTTATCAGAAGGCTTTTGTACTACTGTGTAAGATGCAGAAGAGATAAAGGAAGTCTTTTCATTTATGAGGGTGATTTGTTTTATGTCATGGACTTGGCCATGTCCTTCAGATATAGAAGTATTGCAGAACAGGCATCTAATTACACAGACAAATATCCACAGTGAAGTTAAAGGGATGTGTCTTTATGATGTACAGTAATCCTGACATGCATTCTTCTCAATGAAATTTCATTAGTTTTTGTGTTACCAGGCAAGACGAATAAATAATAATGAACCTTTTTCCAATCTACTGCACAAGCATTTTATTCAATGTAATTTCAGCTATAAGTGAGACCTAGATTCAGTGACAGATATTGTTTGCTGCATTGTACTGTTGTAATATTCATTTGGCACTATTGCCAAACTGACTGAAGGTTTAATTCAATATTTTACAATACAGGAAAAGATAACAGCTATATTATTTAATATCCTGCCAGGTAAATAAATCCAACATTTTGTTCTCAGAATGTTTTTTACTGAATAAAATATAACTATGCTTACTACATTAAAGAGATAATGATTGATCTAGCTCAGATAATTTTTACAGTTGCTAAAGTTGGTTTGCTCTGTATTCTTGTGCAATTTATTCTACACTCTGTATGTATTTCAGTGATATTAGTCGGCATGTTGCTCTCAGATTCATGTTCAGACGGGGGAGGAGGGGAGAGACTTTTATGTACACTAGCAGATAATATTTGGTCCATTGCAAAGTTGTATTTATACTCAAAAACAAAATATTGCACCAAAATATTTCTTCTAACCTCTGTGCTTGAAGCACCATTGGAAGTATATTAAAGACAGAAGAACATTTGCTTGTGTGTTCATGTTTATTTATGCTAATAGTTGGTTTAAATAGATTTAGACACTGTGTTTCCTTGAAAAGGCTTATTTTATAGAGCTTGTACTTGTCTTAAAGCTACATTGATTAACTTTCTTGAGAAAAGGTGGCACTTAATTGCAGTGCTCTAGAAGGTAGCTCAATATTTCCCCAGCTTCTCCATTGCTCTGTGGAGAGAAAAGATTACTTCACCTCTTTTTGTGAGGTAGCTTGCTGTGCATGTAGACAGCAATGGCTGGACTCTTTTGTGTTTGGCTAGGACTTCTCTCACTCTTTTTAGCTCCTCCCATTTCCATTCCCCCAGGGAGTGATTAGTCCCAGATCCCCCCTTCGTCCTTACCCCATGACAAGAAGGACAATTGGAACAGTGCCAAGGAAGGAGGTATGGGGTAGAAGGTGAGGGGATACCGTATTTTTCCTTAGTCCCTTGAATGGACAAGCAGAATTTGGGACAATCTAGATGATAATCCCTAGGGGCGTTTATACAATGTTTAAAACCACATTTATTGCTCACTTATCTGATTACCTTCTGGAATGGTTTATTATGGGATCTGCGAGGAAGAGAAGGAATAAATACAACCAGATTTATACAGAGAATGAGAAAATAACCTCTCCCCACATCCCATAGCATGACTGCAGTTACAATAAAGAAGAATATTCATAGGTGCATGATAGATGCATAATAGAATTAGCTCACATTTTTATAGCTGGCGCTAAAATGTAGTTTCATGTCACCAATTGAGTGCCTCATCAATTTTCTCTTTGTAAAGGGCATGAGTCAAATCCTTTTGAAGTCAAAAGAAAGTCAATGACTTCAATGGGTATTTGATCAAACCTATATTAAAAATAACATACCAGTATATACACCACTATCTTTCAGTTGTGTATATATACATATACACATACACATGGAAATGCTATTTCTGTGCAAAAATCATACATCTGATACATACATCTACAGAAGCACGCACACATTCCTAGTGGGAAAGAAACATTACAGAAGAGACTTTCTTATTGCCCTTCTATTCACATTTCATTTTCTGCTGATTACAGTTTGTTGTGCAGGACATAATAATCCATTTATTAAGTATCAGAGTGCCTGAAAATTCCACCAACATTGTGTCCAATAGCTAGTGAATATTGAAGACAACTGCAGTGTTGTAGAGTGGATATGAAGTAGAGCGGATATGAAGGAGTACAACAACAACAACAAATGGATCTGAATGAAAATGAAATGATGAAAAAGGAGGTATAGTCTCATTTTTGTAAATGTACTAAAACAAACTCTATTTCCCCTTGTTTCAATTTGTTAGTCCTATTCATGTGTAGTAGGAAAGACATGATAGCGGATATTATTCTGCTCTTTACAGTGGAATGATTGCTCACAATGACCAAGTCCCTGTATAGAATTAGATACAATTGCAATCATAGCCATGTTAACTAATAAGTGTCTGTATAATCCTATGTTACACTGCTGTTAACATGTATTTTTATTCTGAATAGCTGGGAAAAGATGCCTGCTTCATGCGCTTTGTAATTGTAACTGAGATTGACTGTCCATTTGGATGTGAATTCATGAACCACCCACTAAAAAAAAACCTTAACTCAGAATCATACATGATTCTGGCTGTAGAAAGGAAGATTTGAATGTAGCAACAGCCCTCGAGACCATTAGTGACTCTGAAGGGACACTGGAAATAAATCCTTATGGAGAAAATTAATTTTGTAGCCAAATGTAGGGTTCAAGACAAAATCTTTAGAATACACAAAGATGTGTTTAAAAAATTAGACTGCCCCTTATTGCTTGCTTTCAGATAATTGCTAACTGGGAGAGGAAATGAAAAAACACAAAAAAATAAATCATCCCAAGCAATTAGGACAATGTAAAACCAAACACCAAAAGAGAGGGTATTTTCCCACATACAATTGGAGAGGAAAGAAAAATATCTATAACATTTTTTAATCTGGGAAAATCCTGATTCAAGTCAAATTAATAAAACCAGAATGCTTTTGAAATATGCTTTATTTACTGATTTTCATGTGTCCATGCTCACAACATCTGGACACTTTAAGTGGATGAAATACAGCTTCATGTTCAGTTCTAGTCCTTATGATAGACAGCACAAATCGTTCCTCTTCCTATACCACCCCCAACTAATAATAAAGAAAGCAGCTGTTGACCATAATAAGAATAATGCTTGGCCAAAATTATGTTTTGCAATCTGAGGACCTCAGGGCTGCAGCAGGTTCTGCAGCTAATTCTTTTTGACTATTCTGGGTTCTGCCCTGCCCCCAACCCCATGTTTGCATTGCCATTGAAAAAGCAGAGAGCACTGCTACCTGGCATATAGAGGTATGTGGAATATCCACTATCCCCATGGGCTCTCTCCAAAGCCTATTCCCTAGCACACACAGTGGAATCATTCCTGTTCAACTGCGTTTGGGGTTCTTTGTATACACAGTAAAGGAGAAGAGTGTGGGGTAACCTAATTGTACCCTAGCTATGTTTCCTGTAGCCCCACGTAGGTCTGATTACAGAAGTGCAGCTGAAATATAACAAAGGAAGGTGTCCCCACACTGACCCCATGCAAAAAGTCATATATGCAAAAGCCTATGCAGAATAAATCCTTAGGTTAGCAAAGCAGCTATTTGAGGGCTAAGGCCATCACACTCACAACTGTGAGTGCCAATCTGAGGTCAGACTGCCAGAAAACGGCAGGCACCACAAACTTGTGGTACATTCAACAATCAGGTTTCACCAAGTGAGTAACAAGTGCGAACTCCTGGATGACTATACCACACATGGAGTCACAGACAGTCCCGTTAGGCATTCTACCTTTTCATGCCACCCAGACGAATCAGATTTAGTGATAATGGTCACATAAACCAAAAATCACAGCTCATCAGGTTATGCCCAATCCCAAAGGATCAGGCACTTACCCTGGATCAACTGGTACTTTGGATCTCACACCAAAGACAGCACTGACAGTCAATCCTCTAGTAAACTAACTAAAGATTTATTAGCTAAGAAAAAGAAATGAGAGTTAGGCAGAGGTTAAAGCAGGTAAAATACATTAACAGGTGAGAGAGTCAAAGTTTGAAAGTCCAAATGAAAACAGTTGATGTAATAAATTGCTAGTTTCCCAAAAGTCTCTTCAAGTGTTTCTGGGAATCTCTGCTCTTTGTATTTGGTGTCTTCCCTTTAAGAGTCCAAACTGTCAGTGATAAAATATGAATCCATATTTATAGCTGCTTCTCACAGAGGACAAGCTGACAGTCTCTCTAACCAATCTCTCTAACCATGCAGGTTTTCTTTTGATGTCAATGAGTAGTAAATGGAGACTGAGTCTGAATTCCCATTGTTGAACCATAATGATCGTTGCTCTTAACTTAGCATTTTTCTTCACTTACATTTCCAAGGCTCCAGTTGTGTTTGATGGGTAATTTAATTACAGGGATAAGCACTCTGTAAAATCTAGTGTAATAGCCAACAACAATTCTTCATTAATTTTCATGAAATTTATACATCAAGTTTCAGAGTAGCAGCTGTGTTAGTCTATATCCGTAAAAAGAACAGAAATACTCGTGACACCTGAGAGACTAACAAATTTACTTCAGCATAAGCTTTCATAGGCTATTGTCCACCTCATCAGATGCATAGAATGTTTTTTTTTCTATGCTGATAATAGCCCATCTAAATTAAGTAGCCTCTTAGAATTGGTATGACAACTTCCACCTTTACATATTTTCTCTGTGTGTATATATATATCTTACCTACTGCATGTTCCATTCTATGCATCCGATGAACTGGGCTATAGCCTACGAAAGCTTATGCTGAAATAAATTTGTTAGTCTCTAACATGCCACAAGTATTCCTGTTCTTTATACATTGAGTACATTCTCATCTGGACATTAACACACACTTTTGATCTAGGATTAGCTAGTTGCAGGGATATACACAATGTAATGCAATAGTAATCAACGGGTTATAGATAAGTGAAGACCATATGATTAATATTTCCTTTGAACTAAAGTAACACAAGTCAAGTGGCCTGATTACACTACAATAGCTTTTGACACTTCTTTCTATCAGCATATGAGTGAATGTCCCTGTAGCCCTGACCTGAGCTGGCACTAAGGTAGACAGCATCATAAAGGTGGATGAGAAGATTGATCAAACGACAAGGTATGATAAATGCAGAACATAACACATGCAGCCTATTGGAAAGAATATACAAAACATCAGAAAAGTCATTTTAGGGGAAAGTGGGAAAAGCCAAATGTACAGTACATAGAAATGCACTCAACGGACTGAATTTTATCTGTTGTGGTTGTAGCAAATGTAAATAATACTGATCTTGGGGGCTACCAATAATTATAAATGACTCTAACATGCCCTTTAAATTACCCTCAGGGGCCCAAGTCAATCTTATTTTATTGTGACATTATATTAGTTTATGTCACAGACCTCATGTGCACTAAAATGCAAAAGAAAGTGACAAACGGCTCTAGGGCTGAACTACCAGCTCAAGGAGAGATGAGCTATTGTACAATCATCAGCCAAGAGAATGACTCATATCAGATCAAGTTCTTGACTGTATCAAAAGAAGTACAGCATGCATGAGGCCTGAGTTAAAGCTGGTTAAACAGGAGATTCCAGTAACACTGAGCATTTGGCTTTGGTTCTTGAGTGTCTGGATTTATTCGAAGATGTAGGAAACCAGGCATTCCCCGTGTCATCTGCTCTTGCTTCAGATTCGTTCCAGACTTGGAATATTCATGTTAAATTATTATTTTGGCATTTTGCCAAAATTTTCTGCATAATGTTATTAATGGAAGGGAAATGGTGATTTTGGCCAATTCATATTTCAGCCAAATCTGAATGGAATTCCATGGGACATAGTCTTAGGGCTTTTCACTAGCTGAATTTCAAAGACCTGATGAAAACAATAGAAGTACAAGAGCTTCTCCAAAAAGGGCACAATATTTTTTTTTATTGTGGATCTATGTGGCAATTTACATGATACTATTGCTAACATAATTAGTGTTGTATATTTTTGTTGTTGTGTCAAACACCCCAAGCTCATACGCAGTTTTAAAATAAACATAAACAGAGATTCTGAACTCAGATTTTACTTTACTCATTTAATAATCTTATTACTGGCAATTAAATGGCAAAAGTCAAAACACAAACTGCTATCATTCACTGATTAAAAACCAGTTTAGTATGTTGCATTTCAAACTAACCTGCCACTTGCATGTTATGTATTTCAACATGAGTGGCAGCACAATATTTAAAAAATAATTAAGAACGCAGCACAAGTGATCTGTGTTAATGTTCTTGAATAAAATTACCAAAGCAAATGATTATAGATAAGCAAAATCACAATTTGAGGGAATTGTCTTTTGTGAATGTTTAGTATCTTGATGTTAATCTTAGCCTGTGCAAATTACTCTCACAAATAGGTATGACGTTAAGAGCAGTTCTAATGTCAGTATCTTAAATTTTAGCAGAAGCATTTATTCAGCTGTGTGTGTGTGTCTATGAGTGTGTGTCATAGCTATAGAGGGTAGAGTATTTCAGAGATTATCTGTAGCACGTCTGTCTAAATGCAGCTATATTATAATATTTATTTATTTGTTTGTTTATTTATATTGCATTACTGTGAAAAATGTCTTCCATGCTTTCTAAACATACAGGATACAATCCTCACCCCTAAGGGCTTACAATGGAAATAGACAAAACAACAGACAAAGGGTGAAGGGAAAAAATGCAGCCTACAGGCAAGTGGTTATGGTGATACATAAGACTTCTCTCTCTCCATTAAAATGGTGCTTCAAGTGGTGACTTTGAGAGTTTATCTTCTTTGCAGGGAGGAAGGTGTTTGTTGGGCAATAAACGGAGAAGTAGGAAGGGAATGAGATTAATAGGAAAATGGTAAGGAGGGTGGGAGAGAGGAGTTCAGTGGAAAGGTCAGACACGTGATTGGAGAAGAGGTCACAGGCCAAAAAACTTCAAGTGGCAATGTCATTGATGAAGTATGGAGGCCAACTACTTGTCCTATTTTGGCAAGGCAGAAGCCTTTCATAGGTGACTTATGATGAGGATCACTTGGGCTTTTAGGTTCCTCTTCACCTTTTGGTCTGAGTGGTGGGAGATTATCTGCCCTTATGAAAAGCATGCTATGGTATTCCACAGTCATGGTACAAACTACTGCACCTTACACTAGTGATATCACTGAAGTGACCTAAAGTAGTAATTGGGGAAGAAGAGTTCAGCATTTTTAAAGGTGTTAAGACTGTCTTCATGCCTCTCTATTCCTCTTGGGATGTAATCTAAAGTCCTAACTGTGCAATTCTTCACTTCAGAATCTCTGCTCTTTCACCCCCTTTCTCTCTGACTCATTGGACCATCACTGAAATTAGCAATGGCTAATTTCTTTTTCTTTATTTCTTTATTTCACTCTGCACTTCCTCCTGATAGTCTCATTCTGAAAACAAAATGATAAAAATAAAAAATTATAAAAACCTCTTGTGAAAGGTATTTTTGATAGCTATTATTATGGGGCTAAAATAAGTGCTGCTAATAAAATTTTTAAGCTGTCAAATGGCAAATTCTATTATAGCAAAACTGACTAGATAAATGCCCTTTTTCCTCAGAGTATTTTTAGTGCTCTTAAGAGAGAGTACTTCCATGAATTTTCTTTGTGTTACTTTTATAATTCATGTGAAAAATATTAGAAGGCACAGAGAAAATGGCCTTTATCTCACACTCAAATGCATATGACATAGACATTGTATAATATAGGGAATATTTTGAGTGGAATTTCCCTTGTAGTGAAAAAGTGGTGGGTTTTTTGTGCCTTTAAAGCATATTTTCACAAGTGAATCTGTGAACAATTGCATGTCATCTTGGGTGCAGTCTCCACTAGTAATGACAGCTTAGCCACACTATTTGTGTGCTCCTTTCACCCCCGTTTTCACCCACACTGATTCCAGTTTTTTGTTGTTTTTTCCACCAAAATACAGCTATATTGTAGAAATGAAAATGTTTGCAGAAAATATCTATCTTCCTCTAAATGTTTTGTATCCAAATATTGAAATCCTGAAAATTGCAAAAAATAAAAATAAAGGCTGAAATCCAAACTATTACGAAGAAAAATTCAGTGAAACCAAAATAATTGTTTGAGGAAAAATGTTGACAAAACCAAAAAATGTTTCATTTTTGTCAAAATTATTTTCAGGAAAAAAATTAACCAGCTCTAATTCTCATGCATATTTTTATGCTGCTTCTCCAATGCCCCTCTCAATTTAAATGCCTCTTTAGAGTCCCTTTTCCATGATGCCCACAAGCACTTATCTGAGTAATATGCCTTCTCCACTCTGGCCATTTTAAACAAGGGCAGTAATAAAATGGAAAGACAAGCATTGTCTTAATTTAACACCTGCTTATCCTTCTCAGGCTGTTGAATACTGGGTAATTTCCTGAGTTTCTTTGACTGGTTTGGTTCAAATGGAAATATTGAGTTGAGGTTTGATCTGCACACTGAAGAGCCTGACAGACATTTCAATACAGGGCAAATAATGAAATGCAGGGAAAACATGGTGTATAAAACTTCTCTGTGCATTTTCAGTAATGAAATCCCACATGTGCCTCCCGCTCCCTGATGAAAATGATGACTATGCAGGGGAACGTAGATGTGCAGAGAGGTACAAGAGGGCACTCTGCATTCGAGATAAATTGGATTAGTCACCTCATCAATGACAGTGGTGAAATTCAGGCTGAAGCAGATAAAAGCGTAATGAGAATAAAGAGAAGCAGGGTTGCTGAAGGAAGAAATTCTCTCAGTAGGTGGACCACTTCAAATAAGTGGGAGAGAGAGTTTGAACTGCAGAGATAAAATGAGCAATTAAAAGTATTCTCATCTAAAAAGAACTCAGTAAATAACACAAAGTAGATGCTACCAAAAAGCCATGAGGGCATGGAAATGCAAGGACAGTAGACCAAAGAAATATGTGATCAAAATCAGTTACAATGGAACATAAATGTCCATGCGTGGTGCCTTCACTTTAAAGTATAGATCTTAGGCTGTATTCATCCATTCCATGAAAAGCCTGGTTCAGAAGGTAGGGAATTTCCCCCCTTTTTACTTGCAATGGTTAGAAAAATCTTACCATGGATTAATATTCAGCATGTCTACTGTATAGCACCACCAACAGCACTGTGACAAACTGCCTGAAGGCCCTATTTTTAGGGAATGGCACAAAAATGATTGATGTGGTGATAGTACTCCGCTTTAGCTATGCTGAGGGGACCCAGTTTGCAAGGGAATAAAGCAGGGCAAAACTTCAGTCATTTCCTTTTTGAGTATTTGTGTCCATCAAGGGTAGAGGGTGAGGATCCCAACACATCTTCATAGCTTCATAGATTTCCAAGGCCAGAAGGGACCATTGTGATCAATCTTCTTGTACCAAATATTTTCCAGGTGCCTACATTTTCACAAATGTGTCATTATCTGGTAAACGGAGCTTTAAGACATTTTGGCTTAGTGTGAAAATTCCACACAATATACATGTAAAAAGAATTTCCCCCCATTTGCTATATACTAGCTAATTTATATAGGCAGCATTTCATCTTACATGTGTTAGCTCTAAAAACAACCTCTCCTATGCAATGCATTATCTGCATCATATATATAATGGAATGATTTATTGGCTAAAACTTGATTCATTGTACAGCATTTAAGACTCTGTGTCAGATTCTCAACTGGTGTAAATCAATGGAGCTATGAGTTTCATAAAGTTTAACATGGAAGGTGGTTGAGTGACCTTTTCCTTTAGCTTTGATTGGTGTTAATTCCCAAATGCTAGGTTTCACTTTCAGTGTCAGGTTAGAATGAACACAAACATTTGGTAGGAAGTTCATTTAAAACATTTACGTCTGACTCCACGACAGCAATGATTTCAACATAAACCATGAGTGAGTCTTTCAAAAACATTTTGAGTTTGTAACAAAAACAGGGAGGAAGAATTGTCTTGTGGTTAGGGCACAAGGCAGAGAATCAGTAAATCTGGGTTCTGTTTCCTCTGCTGCCACAGATTTTCTGTCCTGTATGGCCTTAGGCAAGTCATTGAACCTTTCTGGCCTAAGGGACTACGTTATTTTGAAATGCTGTGATATAAGATGTTGTTATTAGATAAGTGTTGTTAACCAAAATTGTATGATGGGGCGTGTTGTTGGCTGAAGACCAAAAGAACACACAGTGTTGAATACACAGGATATACCTATACAGTAAAACCTCCATTTAACGGACTAATTCGGGTGAGGGGGTGTCCGTTAAATCAAAAAGTCCGTTATTTAATAATAATAAAAAATGAGCTGTCGGAGCAGCAGCCCGCCCGCCACAGGGTTGGGGCGACAGCTCCGCAGCCCGCCCGCTGCCCGGACCCGGGCAGCAGCCGGGAACCGTCAGCCAGCCCTCCCGGGTCCTGGCTGGTGGGACCCGGGCGGCAGCCGGGAGCCGACAGCCAGCCCGCCCGCTGCCTGGACGTGGGCGGGAGCCGGCAGCCAGCCTGCCCGCTGCCTGGACCCGGGCGGCAGCCGGGAGCTGGCAGCCAGCCCGCCAGAAATGGATCAGGAATGCATCAGACTTGCTCAGAAATTTTGTCCGTTGCATCCGAAGTCCGTTAAATCGAGGTCCGTTAAATCGAGGGTTTACTGTACTGCCAAAAAATCCCTGTGGCAGTAAGTCTTAGAGCCTTAATCTACAGACTCTGGCTTGCACTGTCCACTCCAGCACTAAAAACAGCCATGTAGCCATTCCCACTTGGGCTGGAGCTCAGGCTGTGACATCAGGGGAGAGGAGTGTATTTCAGTGTCTGAGCTCAAGCTCAAGGAGGAAAACCTACATGGCTATCTCAGAGGGATAGCTCACGTCCGTAGCTCTGATACTCACTGTCTTGAGTGAGTATCAGAGCTAAATAACACCTAAATACCTTACAAGTTTGGCTCTCAGTGACTAAGTCACTTTTGAAAATGGGACTTGGGCATTCCCTATGTTTCCCAGTACCCCTGCCTTTTGTGCGGGCACACTAGGGCTCCTTCCCCTATTAGTGAAATTTAGGTGCCTAGGGTACTTAGGCTCCTACCTGATTAGATGGTAGCCTTGAACATGTCACTGGTCACTTAATGGTGAGATTGGACCCTAAAGATGCAGATGGGACCTAAGGATCTGGGCCTAGGCTTCTATATCACTTAGGCATTTTTAAATCCTTACCCTGCTCACAAGAGATTTTTGAGGATATATCTATTATTGTTTGTGAGAAGTTGATATACTATGCCATAGAGATGAATGCAAACAAATAAACCAAAATGAACTTTGAAAACATGAATTTCATGTAGCTTTGGGTTTTATAAAGAAAGATTCTCATTACTTCTTTTATTAAAGGGAACATCCCGGAGTGATGATTGAGTGTCTCATTGTTTGTCTTCATAACTCTGCAAACATTTTTTAATAATACAGAAGTGATTTTAGTCCATAGATCTCACAGCACTTTTGTAAAGTTGAGGTATAATTATCTATACTCTTCAAATGGAGCAGTGAAGCCAGGACAGGTGTAGTGACTTGGTCAAGGGCACATAGGAAGTCAGTGGCAGAGTGACCTCCAGACTCATTCCCTTTGTGCTGTATCACACAGCTTTAGTCCACAATCAGCCTTCTTAAGACTTACTATGGTTTGGGAAACTTTCTTCAAGACTTCCCCAAGAACTAAGGATCATCACAAACCTGACTACTGTCTATTCCAAGAGCCAGACATTTACTTTGACCTTGCCTTCACGAATATAAACAATTAGGAAAAGGTATATTTAGTGAATAAAACAAAGAAAGAAAGAAAACTCCTCCAAAATCAAGGAAAGAAATCAAGAAACCAGAACAAGCCACTCCGCTATACATGCTTCACCCTCTGGGGAGAAGAAGAGAGACATATGACAGATGTGTGTCATGTTCATTACTGCCCTAGTGGAAGGCTCACCGATACTACAGTGAGCTGTGAAGTATAAAATCTTACACAGTACAGAATAGAAAACAAAACTGAGGAACACATATAGCCCACTCTCCCAATTACAATACCACATACAATTTACACACTGTCAGCTTATGTTTTGGAAAGTCTGAGGATTAAGTTGGCCAAAAAAACAACTCAAAAAACCTACTAATTGGAAGATGCCAAGTCGTGATAGATAAGATCATTTGTCAGGCAAGTAAGAGTTCACTGTTCCTCACTGGAAATGACTACATTTCCTCTGGCCTAGAGCTAAATATTCTCAGTTGTAAATACACAAATGTTTACAGGGAGGCAGATACAGAAAAAGCTCTCTTTTCATCTCTAATACATACAGCATAACACACAACAAATCTAATTATCACCAGCATTTACAGTTTATGCATCAGATTCTGACCTCAGTCACAACAAATATAAATCTGGCATATCTTCAGTGGATTTATTCCAGCGTAAGTTCATAATCAGTCCCATAATGTTACTGTCAACAAATACAGCTAAGGGCTAATGAGGACATTATAGAAATTTACCCCCACCCTCTTTAGTTTTTTCTTGGCAGTGCACCTATTGGTATAAATTACTCAGTGAGCTGCATGAAAGAAAGTAATTGTCAATCATTATTGGGTACAAGTCTTTCAAGTGGAAAGTTACTAGAGAATAAAAAAAGTTGTGTTCCATATTTTGTCTTTGTATTGATAAGCAGGTGATCTAGTCTTAGGCACTAGTTCTTATATGACTTCATTTTTAACAGGTTTTACTGTTAATCTACAAAGTAACTTTCTAGACTGAGTTGGGACAACCTCTATTAGATGGAGAATATGCTGCTATTTGGAGGGAAAGTCAAGGTAGATGTCTGTAGAGGTAATCATATGCTATAGAAAAGGAACTGCCCAAGACTGTATCAGAAAGGTAAGGTTGGAGAGGTAATGCCTTTTACTGGACCAAGTTCTATTGGTGGAAGAGACAAGTTTTTGAGCTGTACAGAGCTCTTCTTCGGGCCTGTTACAGAATACTATATAGTAATTCAACAAAGGGGTAAAATAATTACATAGAAGTATTTGTGTTATGATTTTATAACACGTTTTTATATTAATAGTGAATTTTCCCCAAAAATAATAGTTTGCCCCACTCCCCATTTTTTTAGAAAATCCAACTGCAAATAGTACAACATTACACATAAGGTCAATGCATATAAAATAAATCATACCTACAAAAATAGCATAGAATGATCCACAAATGACTTAAGATTGTCCTCCCTGAGACACTCTCTGGGACATGCTGCTGCTGCTGAAACCAGTTGTAGGGGTGGTGGGGGCATTCAAGCTGGATCCTCATTTGTATAAAAGTGAGGTGGGGCTACTGGCAGAGGGTAATCTGTGAGGCCCATCATCATCATCATCATCATCATCATCATCATCATCATCATCATCAAACATGTGTAGTCTATTGACGACCATTGTGCCAGCCAAAGTGACCACTAAGCGTCATATAGTGAAGTTCCCAGATGTGTCCCAGTCCTGTGAATCCTCAAGTCTCTAGGCAGCCCTTCACTTAACACCAGGTGGAATCAGGACATACACCTTCATGCATAAATGAACACTTTGAGAGCCTTGGTATGTCTTTGTCCATTCGGGAGATGTGGCTCAAAAACAGGCAAAACTGCTTTTGAATATAATGAATATTTGGAGGAAGGTCAGTTCTCTGAGAGATTATGACATTTTCCACAAAGTCAAACTGCTTTATGTTCAGAACTTGGCACTAACAGAGCATATGGAATGCCTCTAGCTGCTCCAGGTCTGCCTGAAAAACGATCCATGTTTCTGACCCATTTAGCAATTCAGATCATAGACAGGTCTGCTAGATCCTGAACCAGATGTTTTTGCACCCATAAGTGAGACAGGGACTTCATGCAGACGGCAGTGAGACCTGTTTGTAGAAGAATGTTTTTTGGTGAACCCATTTAAATTCTACGTGCAACCTAGAATAACTCATCAACACCTTCCATGATACTTGACCTGACCTACACCAGGGGTTCTGGTGGCCCAGCTTTGAGCTTCTGTACCTTTGCCTTATGTTCTGAGATTTTCCACATCATTCTTTAGAATGTTCTTTCCCTTCTTCCCCTCTCAGATCAAAAGAGCCTGAATATGTTGATCATTTGAACATCTTCCAAACCTACCTGTTTGTTTGGTTAGGCATTGATGGAGCAGTAAGGCAGCTGTGGGTGGTACTTCTAACTGGTGAAACGGTGTGGTGGGAAGTGGCAATTTTAAGCATATTGATCCACTGGTTAGCAGTTGGATGAGATATTGCTGGGTTGGGGAGGAAGACGTTGCAACTTTAGACTATTTTTGCTTTGTCATTCCAGTGATATTGTGTTTTCCATTCTATGTCAGGAGTGCCTTTTGATGTAGAGTGAGGTTCTGATCATTTGGTTTGTTTCTTAAGTCAGAAATCCAATTAAATATACTAAAAAAGGCACAGAGCTCAGCATTTTATGCCACTAACAGATGCACACTTATATTGTTTTGTATGTACATATAATGCCAGGCATTATAATAAGCAGTTTTACCACATAATATACTCATTTTAAAAGACTTCAAATTAGGCTCAGCATATTGATTCAAAAGTATTTTCTTTATGGTGATACTTTTTATAACCAATGTGTATAAAACACTTGAGCACTTTATATTTTCAAAATGCTGCACAAAATGTTAACGAAATATACCGAATTCACCGATGTCATATCAGTAAAAGCAAATATGCCGTTTATCAGAGTTATATACAAATAAATAACCACACAATCAATATCAATTTACACTAATGGCATCTTAGAGACATCCCCATTGTGTGTCCTTTGGTTGTTCAGGAGTAGAAGTAAATATGTATCAATTAAAAATAATGAAAAAATCAGATGAAGAAACTAGGTGGGGGAACTGCTGTTCCCAGGACACAGGCTGGATAACTGGACTTGATTTTGGGGAAGATTCACAGAAGGCATGGCAGAAAAAAAGGGAGAGAGTTTTAGTGCAGCCACTCCACAACTGGTACTGCAGCCTCCTCAGGCACGGTTGCTGTGAGACAATCTTTGGTGGAGCCTTTTGATAATCATTCCACCTTGACCTCACATGCCTCCCCATTCTTTTGAACACATGAAGATCTCACTAGTCTCAATGGGCTTCACCAGTTATGCTGAGTACAGGAACCGGCATGACCCAAGTAGAAGGTGAGTCTGTCACTGAATAAACAGCTTCATCCACTGGATTCTTTTCTCACCTATTCAAGGCAACACACACTATGGCATCACTCGGAGGGGACTCACTAGATTGAAAGAACTGAGTTGTGTAAACAGAAATGAATGACCTTCATGTAATTATAGCAAGTTGAAAAGCAAGAGCATGTATTTTTGAATTCAATAGTATCACACATAGTCACTTAATTAAATAGCAGAAATGATTTAACTGACTAATACACTAATGCAGATTCAGTTGCCACAACATATTAATAATAATGACGGTATAACAGAGATTCGCTAACAATGATAAGCATCTCTATTAGGGAATTCAATAATTGGAGTGTAAACGGGAAGAACAGTCTAGCATATTTTCACATTAGACAAAGGGGCAAAAATAATGTGGTATTAATTTATAACAGAACCTATTTGTGTCAAAGTGGAATAGGATTTACACAAGAACAAAAGCAATGTTACCATATGACAGCAAAGGTGCAGCAGTTATTAATTAAGCACTGCAGTTAGGGTGACCAGCTGTCCTGATTTTATAGGGACAGTCCCGATTTTGGGGTCTTTTTCTTATATAGGCTCCTATTACCCTCAACCTTCTGTTCCGATTTTTCACGCTTGCTGTCTGGTCACCCTAACTGCAGTGGACTTCCCTGTGGTAAAACACATGGAAGAAAATGGATTGTCCAGGCCCTGAGTTTCCTCTTTATATTGCCCTCATAGCACTGGGGTTTGTGGGCCTGGATGAAACAGATTACATGGCCCTCTTTTCATGCAGAAGCAGAAGACGAGCAAGGAAATATGGATCCAAGACTTCTACACTAGTTTGAGAGTACCCTTCAGGAATCATACTGTCATTGCTTTTATCCCAACAAGGCTATGGAGTGGAAGGCACAGAGAGGAGCTTACCACTACGTAGCGCTCTTTTTAAAAGCAGTGTTGGCAGCTATTGAGAAGTTATCACAAATGTTGCAATATTTGGTGTTTTTTCATAAAGTCCCAGCTCCTGAAGTCATGTGATTTTGTAAGAATGCAAATTTGTATTATTTCACTATATTTTATTTTTAAAGTAATTTTCCAGCCCAAAAGCATGGTGAGGGAGAAAAGCTTTAAAACGTGAACTCTATAAAGTCTCAAAAGCTAGAAGGCACATAAAAAGAGCACATCCTCGTTGCTGCTGCTGTTTTGATTTATTTAAATCTCATTATTTTTAAGCCAATCTCATGATATTTGTGGGCCAGACCTATAAGTTCTGAATGCTTGGGGTCGGCAGTACAAAGAAGCCTGCTGGATCTTGTTGTGAGACCTTGCCACGGACAGCAGCTTCTCTCTAACGCCAGGCCAGGCACCCTAAGAACCTTGAGTTATCACAGAGTACCCAAGCATGCCCCTGTAATATCTTGAGGTTACCTCCTCCATTTTCTGACAAAGACTTCAGAAAAACTAAAGAAGAAAGATCGCCTCCAGAACTCCATCTCAGGTGTTGCCTTGAGCAGACTGCATGCAGCAACAGGATATTGGGGTGATCGAAGAAGGATATGTAGCTTAGTGTGAGTTTTATTGATCATATCTGCACTATTCAGATAGTCAATAAAACTCCAGCTAAGCTACATGTCCTTCTTCCATTCAGATTTTCCACACTCTCTTTAATGCAGCCTCCCTTCACCAGGATCTCCCCAGCAATCCCAATCTAACATGATTCTGTTCTCAGTATATAGGTAAGGGTCTGGTTCTGACTCATGGTTGGCTTCATGCACCCACAAACCAACAAGGAATGATTTTGGTCGCAATCAGTGTCAAGGGAGTCAGTGTTCCAGATTGTTGTTTTAAAATGACAGCTCCCGAAACCAGATTTCCCTTCCAATCTACACATGATCATCAGTGTCTGAATTTCACTTCATGTGTTCAGATTAAATGGTTAGCTCTTGAGGGCTTTCAATATTCAGATAAATTCCAGCAGTAAACACAACAGTAGCCATGAAAATGGTTAAAAAAAATTCTTTTGTTACCAAGAAAGCGAAAGGGAAAAAAATAGCTTTCTTGAGTCCACAAACACAGTGACATTCGCTAACAACCCTTCTTTTATAGATGTCCTGGTAGATGCAAACATAAGGAATTCAAAGAAATGCTCGCGTTCATTTCTGCTTTACAAGAAACAAGCAAATCCAAAACCAGCTCAACATGTGTGAAATGAAAAGGAAGTAGCTAGGCAATAACAACTAAAGACATTTTATTTTCAAGCTTCTGCAATAATGGAGGGTTTTTGTTTGTTAGTGTGTTTAATGACACACTGAAATGCAGTCGCTATTGTCCTTTTAGTTACAGAAATAGATATTGGGCCATATCCCCAGCTGATGTCTGTGAGAGTAGCTCTATTGTTTATGAGAATATACACCAGTTGAGGATTTGGTCCAAATTTAGGTAAAGCTTTTAACATTTCAAGAAAAAAAATGTTTTCAATTATCTGAGATTTATACATTCGAAAATCAACTCCTGAGAGAGCACATTAACTCATTTTTTCTTACTATCTAACTATCATCACTGTTGTTGTTTATTATTTGTATTACCATGGAAGCGAGGGGTCTTGGTCTTGGACCAGTAACACATTGTGCCAGCAGAACAAAAAGTTGGAACTTGCCCCAGAGAGCTTACAAATTAAACATGAAACAAGAAACAAATGGGCCAATAGGAGAGCAGTGGCCTTAGATTCTTTTCAGATCTCACATTACTTTTACACAAATGCAATATAACTGATCTCAGTAGAGTTTCTCTTCATTACAATGGTGCACGAGATATCAGAAACAGGCTCTGAATCTTTGACCATGCCTTATTGGTATTGGCAGAATGTGGCATATATACAATCCTATTAAGTTAGGACTCGTCTACACGAGGAAAAATAAAACCACAGTAGCTGTTGTGCCGTAGCTACTCTGCACTCCTTGGGTGAACACTTTCACTATACATTGAGAGTGTCTTTGCATACATTAGTTAAATGCACTTTGGAAGTATATTATGCTAAATGGCCTGAAGGCACTCTTAGTCCTCATCTATACTGGGGCGTGGGGGATTGATCTAAAATATGCAATTTCAGCTATAAGAATAGTGTAGCTGAAGTTGCCGTACCTATATCGACTTACTGCGGTGTCTTCACGGTGCTGAGTTGACTGCTTCTGCTCCCCCGTCCACTCCGACTGTGCCTCTCACAGCGGTGGAGTACAGGAGTCAACGTGAGAGAGCTCGGGGATCGATCTCAAAGCATCGATCTCCGCCGTAATGTAGACCTGCCCTTAGTGTGCAGTAAAGCCTGGTCTACACTAGAGGGGAGGATCGACCGAAGATACGTAACTTCAGCTACGTGAATAGCGTAGCTGAAGTTGATGCCACTTAGGTCGACTTACCTGCTGTCCTCACGGTGGCAGCGGCCGACAGCAGGCTCCCCTGTCGACACTGCCTTGCACCTTTTGGCGAGCTGGTGTTCTGGAGTCGACGGGAGTGCCCCTGTGGATCAATTTATCATGTCCTGACGAGACACAATAAATCGATCCCCAATAGATCGATCTCTACCCGCCGATCCAGCCGGTAGTGTAGACAGGGCCTAAGAGCATCTACACAGGGAATTAGTGTGGAGTAGCTAGGTGCACTTTCAATTCACACACTAGCTCACTGCAGACTAAGTTCTCTATGTAGACACGCCCTTATAAATAGCCCGGAACCAATAATGTGACTCCCCAACTCCTTCAGACTTTGGTGGGGGGATAGGAGGAGAAGAGGTTGAATCTGAAACTCAATCTCAATCCAGATTTATAGCTGATTCTTTATGTTTTGAACATGCTGAACAGAAATCCAAACCTGAACACCAGCCCAAACACTGGAGGGATTCAAAATCCAGCTCTGAATTTTGCATCTGTGAACTAGTTCTCATTTTAGCAGAGGTTTACAAAGCCAGAGATTCAATCAGAAAAGCGAAAGGGAAGGGAAGGATTATCCAGAGTCAATGAGTAAGGCTTGAGCGACAGACCAGGATATGTTTAGATGAGATGCTAGAATAGTTAGGTCAACTGAAAAATGTAAAGACCTAACTGGTGAGGTGGCTGCAGCCTTATCTTTAGAGGAGTTTACACATAAATAAAGTGAATCAAGTCCCATTAGAACAGAGAAAAATTCTAGATGGTACAGTAGACTAGGCGAGGTGACGTCATAGTCTTTCCATCATTCTGTGGTTATAGGAAATTAGAACAATTTTACATTTGACAACAGTGGTTGGGCCTGATTTATTCACTCTTGTTGCCTACACATTTTCCTATTACTGTCTCAGATTTGATTTTTAACATTTATTTTTCCACTTTAAGCAATAAAAAAATGCTCAAAAATATTTTAAATCCGTAATCAACTACAATTCTCAGCTTCTTGGCAGAGATAATGAAGTGCAATTCAATTTTCTTTGAACCTGCTACATACCAAAATGAAAACATTAAATTATTTCTAAAGTACTAAAAGAATGTTATTTTCAAGAGTTAAGCCTCATAGGCAAAGATAAAATTACTTGATTTAAAATAGAAAAACGCCATACAAAAATTGACTCGATAGAATATATCATCTAACAAAGTAACTCATTGAAGAGATTATGAAATAACAATTATTTAAAGCACTAGGCGGTAGGATTTTCAGACTATACATTTGAAGTTATACACTGCCCACATATAGTAACCTCCAGCTGAGCAGATACCTCAAGTAATGACTTCTGTGCATTCTAGTATGCATCACTTAACATTAAAAACTGTAAATAAAATCTTCCTGACAGGTAAATCAATGCAACCGAAAACCTGAAAGTGAATTGACCCTCAAAGAAGCATCTGTGCTCTAACCTCTTTTGCACCATATGTTTGTGCACTACAGGGAATTCACAATAGAGTAGATGGTTTTCTTGGAAATGAACTGTGAGGAAAGATTGTTCACAATACTGATTGTAATATTGTTAGGTGATTTTTAAAGGACTTCTCGTTTCTTGTGTTTAACAGGTCAGTTTGATGTGCTATGCCGTGTGTTTGGGATAAGTGAAGACACCATATTTCATTGTCCTAGCTGTCTGGGTTTTTTATTATTATTATTACTATTTAAAAAGCAACATTGAAATAACCCTCTGCAATTTCAAAATGGAATGTATGGGATTTTCAAGTGTTCCACATTGGTTAAATTCTCCTCCCGTTGAAATAAATGGTAAAACGCCCATTGAATTCTCCGTAAGATGAGATAGGTCGGCACTGTGTGGTTTTGAAAACCCTAACCAATGAGCCTCTGTTGAAATGGACTGTCAATAAAACATCATTCTTATTGATCAGTCTACTTGTATGTCCCTTGTCACAATAGAATCTGAGACGAGACTAGGGTGTGCCCGGGGGAAGGAAGCTGGTGACATGCTTGATTTCCTGTGTTTTGTGCCCCTGTAATAATAACACACCAGAGTTCTTATAAAGAGACAGAGGGAAACAAACAGCAAGTTAGCATTAGATATCACTTTTAAAAGTAAGGAGTGTGGGCCAAATTTTGTGCAAACCCCTTCAGAGTGTTATTGAGAGCAAAACGTTCCCTGTACTTAATAATGGCTTATTCTCTTTGTAAGACTACTTGAGGCATTACATGGAAAACCTCTGTGATAGGTACCTCCCTTGAGTGATGTCTGCAAAGCTGGCAGTCACCAACCCATTTACATTAACAGCCTTCAGGATACAATCTGTAAGGAATGGTTATTTTTAATTCCCTATCTGCTATGCACCACAGAGAGGATTTCTTCTGCCAGCCGGTGCTTCTACTGCTCTACCCCTTTGTGGACAACAGTATTTTTTCTCTTCAATGGAAAAAAATCTTAGACTCTTATTTATGTTTGAATGCATAGAATGTCCACTTCTCTATTATGATCAACTTTTTAACATTCTGTCCAAGTCCTTATTCCTGAAGTTAGATTTTTTCCCCTCAACACATTAATACTAAGTGACATTTGCATTTCAACAAGAATGGGAAGAGACAGCCACTAAGCAGCCTTATTACGAATATACAGAATTTAAAATAATCATCTCTGAGTTTATCTTCATCCTCCTCCTTGCCTCCGGTGCTAGGTTACGATATGATTATCCCATTGATATAGCAATGGGTTACAGAAGGAGAAGGAGAAGGAGAAGAAGAGTCCAATCTGTTCCTTCTCTGTGCTACTGTGCATACATACATTATTGTTATTATTTTATTGCTGTAGACTGTGGCCAAAAAAAAAAAACTTGTTGAGACACATAAAAATATCCTGTGGAAAATGAGATGGAAGGAATATTTGTTGCTGCGTGTAAGGTCTGTCGTTCTCAGGAATATATAGAAGATATAGAATATATAGGAATATCAGGAGTTGGAGTGTCCCTATTGCTAATCTAGAGAGAGGGAGAGAAAGAGCAGGCCTAGCGTGGAGTGCTTGTGTTGCCTGTGACTAGTGGAGTTTGGGGAGCTGACCCCTGGAAGGCACAGCCAAGACTTCTTCATGCTAAGGGCAGGTGTAGCACAATGCCTCATAACCCTGGGTATGCCTGGGAACAGTTGCAGCTTGATTTGTGGGTGGAGCTTTGGAGAGGATCAGTACATTTGTTTGCCCCCTCATCTGATCCCTGACTGGAACTGAGCTTCCCGAGCTCATGAGGGAGAGGGAAGGCAGTGTTCACACAGCATATATTGAGTGTTTTCATGCATTTCAGGGTGTTTTGAATATGAGGACAAGGCTGAGGACAAGGGTGGGGATGATGGGCCTATGAACATGCAGGGCATGCAAGAGGCACAGGACTTGGTCCAGAATTAAAGCAGAGATAATAACAGAATGTAATTATTTTAATTGTTTGTTTCCTCCGCAACCTGGATTCCATTATATCAGTCTTTTAAAATGTTTAATATGTGGTTATTTGTCATTGACACAGCTGCAGTTAAGCCTTCATTTAATGGCAAGATCTATATTACGTAAATACTAAAATTCTAGATACCTAGAGTCTATTAGATCAAATATGACCTGGTTTCATTTTAATTTTATTTTAAAATGCTACCTCAGGCTGCATTCTACATTATCTTCTGTTCATTCTTCAGGTCAAATACAGCTGCTGATTCATGCATGATATAATTAATTTAAGCATCATTTGAGGTTGCTATAATTAATATAATTACATCATAAATATATAACAAATAGACAATTGCTTTAAATCTCTAAAAGTCAATGCAAATTTAGGGGTTGACTTTGAGGGGAGAAATATTGGTCCTTAACATAGACAATCCAAATAAACAGTGGAAAAGAAGATGCAAATTGTTTGGTTAATGGACCATAAACATCAGAAATAGGCATGCTAATTTTCACATTTGGAGATGCACATTGAGTGAAAACTTCAGTTAACAGACAATCCTCTGAAAATTGGAAGATAGTCACACATTTCTCATGATATATAACTTTTTATTTTCCTTTTTGAATGACACAGCTTAGAAGTATGTTGATGCCCCATAGCTTGTTTTCTTGTAGTGCTTCAAACATGTTTTTTTTTTTTTTTCCTGGTTCACAGTCAGCAGCGTGTATTGCTTATTAAAGGATCTCCCAAAGAAAAGCTGCTTACTCACTGGTTCATGAGAATAAGTACTGTTAGTTTTGGTAATTGCCTCTCTTTTAAAAAAGGAATTATGGTGCTGACATATTTATCAATCACAAACAGTCATAATGGAACATTTTACCTGTGTTGCAGCTCAGGAGTTGCAGCAGAATTACTAGTTTCCATAGCAACATCATCTCCACTTTCCAAGGTCAAAAATCCCTCCCATCCAATCAGCAGAGAATAAAATATATCTTCCTGGAACTGTCTTTATATTCTGGGGGGAGGGAAAAAAAGAGTAAGAGATGTTGAATGGTTAAAGTGTAAATATAAACCAAATACATAGATCCAGGATTCCCCTTGTGGTGTTGCTGCTTTCAGCTACACTGTTGGAGAGTCTGCCTCGAAATGGGCATAACTAGTGCAGGGAAGTTCACTCCAGTGTAAAGATGATTTTCAGATGCCATAGACTTGAAATATAGACTTCTTGTAATGCCATTCCTCCTTCCTGCTGTAATAGGAAGAAGGGTATAACCAAAGGAAAGGGATCATGGCTGGGATTCCCCAGTGTCATGCTAATCCTTAACAGCAGTTTCCGTCCCTAGAGGCCATTTGCTGCTGCTTATGTTAGAACAAACCTCGGGCACAGAAGCATGATCCTCATGTTTATGCACGCATGGTCTCACCCATATAGCAATAGGTTCTATGAACAGGTCCCTACAGATTCTTTCTACCATTTAATAGCTGAAAATGAGCCCTGGGGAAACAGCCCATGTAAGTCCTACGCATACCCTATGTTCCATTACACTCTCAAAATGTTGCTCTAGGGACTTAAATAGGGTCTAGGCCTTTCATGGTCCCTTGGCACAGGAATACATTTCCCTAGCTAAGAAGTCGGAAGAATCTCTATGGTTCTGTTCAGAGAGCCACTAGCTGGATGGGGGACAGTGCATGTGCATAAATAGGCTAATCACATACACACACACATACACACACATGCTGCCTACTCTGTAATGCTCCTAGCTGGTTCTTGTCTTGGAATTGGCTGGAATACAAATGGAATTCCTACAACCCATGCAATTTCTGCTGTCATGCACATATACACAATAAAACCCAGAATTTGGCCCATATTCCAAATGCATATGGCCCCATTGCCCCTCTGCAATAAGTAAAAGTCCCATTGAAATTAGGAGTTTTTCAGGGTGTTTGGTCTTTAATAGAAAATATTTTATTTTATAAGGGGGATGGATAAAAGTTAATAAGTCAGATAAGAATTCTGAAAACAAGTGTTCATATTTGTGCGGATTTTCAAATGACAGATCACTAGACTCTTTAATTCTTCACTTTCTCATACTAGCAATAGGATTTCATAGAAGCTCAGTTCTGTGATCTTCTTTAAATACCTTACATCAGATGTATTAGTCATGAAAAATACAAAACCAACACCCCCCCCCCCCCAAAAAAAAAAACCTTAACAAATCTTGTAGTATGCCTCATTATTCCACATACTAAATACACTCAAGGGAAGGAAATACCACCTTAATGTTAATTTTACTGGTCAATGGTGATTGGTCATTTTTAACAAGAACCACTCTGGTTTTATTTAGGACCTTCTTGATTACCCCCATGTAATTTATATCAGTATAACTGAAAATGCAACTAAAAGGAATAACATCTACTAATAACTAATGACAGGGGGCTTATGGGAAAAATATCTATGCATTACAAATGGGGCTTTGCTGGGAGATTGTGAGTATCTGACCCAAGCTATGAGCCAACCCAGATTTCCCTAGACATGTGAATGAACCCAGGACTCAGCGGAGAACCCTCCATAATGTCTTAGGACCTGGGGACATGGCACCAAAAGGCAGTGGCTATTCCATTTTCACCATGGGCCAGAGAAGATACATTGGCATCTAGGAGAATGAAAAGAGGTTATACTAACAGTGGAATTATAACTTTCATAGTTAACGTAAAAGCAATAAAATATCATACACTATAAAACTCTAGTCGGGTAGGGAATAAAGGACATAGCTGGTGTCAGGGCTTAGCAGAATTGCAGTCCCTCTGCTCACCAGGAGTACAGTGGCTGCTTTTTCCCATCTCCCTTCAGGATGTACAGCACACTGAAGAGGGTGAGGAAGGGAGGGAAGTGAGTTGTACCTCAGCTCCACCTCCAGACATGTCAGACAGAGGAGGTGCTTAGCCATCCTGGGGAGATTATTTCACACACACGCCTTCTTAAAGGGTTTCTTCAACTGCCGGTATATCAGGGAGCTGGAAGCATTGTATCCCTTCAAATGACATCGCTGCCCCCACCTTCATTTGAGGTGATGCATCTCCATACTACCCCCAACAACAGGACTGTATCTGATGCAAAGTTGAGCCTTGCTTCACTATTTCTAGCTTTCAGAGAGAGAGGCAGTTAAATATTAATCAGTGAGTATAGAAATCGCTTGTGGTTTCTGGAAAAAAGAAACCTAGTAGTCAAATTGTTCTGCTGAAGCATGTAATAATACCCACTTAAACTACATCTAAATCTGGGTCTCTTGTAACACAGAGGCACATGCACATGCTGCTGCCAATAGTAAGACTACATATCCAAGCATTCATACAATAGGGTGACCAGATGTCCCAATTTTATAAGGACAGTCACAATTTTGGGGTCTTTTTTCTCATATAGGCTCCTATTACCCCATCTCGATTTTTCATATTTGCTGTCTGGTCACCATATCATATAAGCTAAAGATCTTTATTAATCTTCTGATTTGTAACTGCTGTCCTACTTCTAACCTCAAACTCACAAACTATTGCACATAATAGTAAAAGAAAAATTAAAAAAATCTATTTTCTTTAGGTAGCCCAACTATTTTACTTATTTAAACTCTGCCAGAAACAAGGACCTTACGGGCAAACAAGTACTTCATAATTTTTTTCCAACAGCTTTTCAACAACAGTTTCCATGGGATTATTTACTGTCAAGCTAAATCAAGAATAAATGAAAAAACCCTGAAATATTTATAGTCGGAGAAAATCTGGTTCAGACTAGAACCCTGGTCTGGCATTAAATCAAGCAAAGTTACAAGATAAATCGTGCCGTCATACTCTTTGTTTTCTGGATGTAATGCTATCACTTATTATAATTATTATGCCATACTTTAAACACACAATCTACTTAGATAAAAAACAAGGCATGCTAAATATGATCATGCGGGAGACATTAGCTTTTTCCCATAGACGTACTGGCTGCATGTCCATTTATTAAGAGCATGTAATGTATACAAATATGTTGGTTACCAAAGTAGGCAGAACCAGTGTTTTGCTGCTTTCCCATTAGAGAAAACAAATCAATGGGAAAGAACTCACTCATCAGATATTATATTCTAGCTGTCACTTACTTCCTCTCCTGTTGACAGTGGAGAAGGAAAAATGACTAATAAGTCATACCGGTATGTGGGGGTTATGTGGTTGGTATATATAGTTGCATGCTTGAGATGAATATATCTATATAGTCTGATGGATAGTTGAAGATAGCTGAAGTGGGTATAAAGGAACTACACACAGATAATTGCTAAGGGCCCAATCCTGACACCTTTAGTCAGATTGTGTAGCATGTTACTGTTTTTCACAGACAATAATCTGGCCAGCTCTGTTGGAAAGGATGAACTCAGCATAATATACTCATGAATTACTTCTGTCTCGGTACCTAGAATAGTGATGATTTTGGGCCAAATTCTGGCCTGGTGTAAACAAATATATTGACTCCTGTGACATCGCGTCCAGTGTGATGTGGTAGATAAAGGGAAAATTATTTTGTGCCTAAAGCCCAAAGTTTGAAATGTGATTGTTCTTCTCTTAGCCTACGAGATATAGATTTTTTTTCATCGCTATGATGAGCTGACATGTGTATAATAAAATAGCATAACAATATTCAGTAGATTTGTGTTTTGGGTTGTTTTGTAAAACTTTATTTTGTTATTAACCTTTCTTTTTGAATAACCCATTTGCTAGTTTTAGGCTTGGTTTACACTGGCACTTTCGCCATTACATTTTTTGTCGCTGAGGGGTGTGAACCCCCCTCTCCCTCCGACGATAAAAGTTTTAGTGATTAAAAGCGCTGGTGTGGACAGCACTTTGTCATAGGGAGCTGGTTTCCTGTCATGGAAGCTACTCCCCCTCGCTAGAAGTGGTTTTATTTTGTTGCCGAGACAGCTTTCTCCCAGTGACAAAGTGACCACACTGCTTATACACTTACACTGTCTATATTGCACCATTGTAAGGTACACAGTACAGACACTGTCTTAGTCTAGGCCAGGTCATTTCTGGTGATGTAACAGATTTTAATGAAAATGTACATTTCTCACATCTAATGTGATTAGTTTTCTAAAAAGTGAAAGTCACGTCAGGTGGACATTTTACAGAGGAGAACATTGTTGGGCAATGAAAATTACAAGATTTTACTCTTAGTTAAATACAAGCGCAATGACAGTTTTACCTACAACAAAATGTTGTGCCATGATTGTGGTAACACCTTTACCTCAAGAGTAAAATTAGAGAGTTTAACCGCACAGGCCGTAGGCCAAATTCAGTAGTGATGTTAATGATGGGGCCAAAATATACATTAGTGAGAGTGTGTTGGCATTAGGGTGACCAGATATTCTGATTTTATAGGGAGAGTCCCGATTTTGGGGTCTTTTTCCTATATAGGTTCCTATTACCTCCCGTCCCCTGTCTCGATTTTTCACACTTGCTGTCTGGTCACCCTAGTTGGCATAATTCACATGGCAAGGAGATAGACGCGTAGCAGGAAGAGAGAAAGAAATATGTGATAGAGTGTGTGTCTAAAATTATGGGGAAATAAGTTAGTGCTTATTTTACTCTTCTTGATAGCCTGTGTTGGAGGATTTTATTCTGCAATCCCAACTTTCCCTCCCATCCACTTACACAAATATCTATGTCATAATATCTCACTATGAATTTGGCCTATAATACCTATTTCTCCCTTTCATGTATTCAGTTACCAGGAAAGGAGCTAAAGTCTGTCACAGACAGGCTTATATTTTCAGCTCACCATTATTCCTGATCTCTATATTGTCTCCTGAGCACTTGATTTATGGCATCTAATGTGAATTTTCTCATGAATGCCAATGATATACAGATACATTTTTCTTTTCAAACTCTTCATCTCTCACACTCTCTGCATTCAGACTCCTTCCCAGGTAGCCATGACAGAATTAATAGCAAATGCTTGTAACTATATGGAGCAAAGGCAAAGGAGACCAATTCAATTGACTCTGAGAAGGTTTCCCTACATTGTTATCACATTTATTACTTATTTCCAAATTACTGAATCATATCTTGTGGGGGGAGAAATTACTATTTGCCTAAGGTTTCCCTGATGCTGATGGTTCCTGTTTCCTCTCTTGTTGCAAAAGGAACTGGGTGGCCGTTGCTTTTACCTTCCAGACTACTACTGAAAACTGATTATTTGGATCTGAAAATACTGTGGCTTGTTTCTAATTCAAATTTAGTACACAAAGTCTCTGGATTTTTTTTCATTTTTAAAATACTTTCTGCCTTCCATGAACATTCCTAACTCCCAACATCTCAGTGGGATATGCATGTTGTCCCTGTTGACAGAATATATGCTGTCAATTCTTTTGACCTCCTTTGTTAAACACTAGCAGTCAAGTTCTACCTTTGTGTATGTGACAAGGCAAAATCTGGCTCCCAGTGAAAAGTCCACCGTATGGCTCTGTGGTGCCTGGATAGTTAAGATAGTGTCAATACTCTTACTACCTCTAAAATGTTACAGGCTTCTGAAGGACTGGCAGGTCTCTTTCTCAGCTGAACCCATCTCTCCAATGATAGTGGAGGTACACCCCTAGCATTTTTACCAGGCTGGTCTATGGATGTAAGATGCTGTATAAATGCAAAATTACTATTGGATAAAAGAAGGAAAAACAAATGTGGCCCATCGGGAAAATCCATTGACGAGCTGGGATGGTTTGTTTATCTACAGCATTCGCCGGTGCGGCCGATCACAGCTCCCACTGGCCACCAGCAGCACGTTCCTTGGCCCATACCTCTTCCCACAGCCCCCATTAGCCTGAAACGGTGAACCGTGGCCTGTGGGAGCTGTGGTTGACTGAATCTGCAGACGCTGCAAGTAAACAAACCATCCCTGACAGGCCATGTGCCAAAGGTTGCCGATACCTGATCTAGAGCTTGGATTGTCTATGTCTCATAGCCAAACAAGGAAAGCAATATAGGTATAAATTAGCTAGCTGCACACATCATATTTAAGATACACATGCAAATTATCAGTGGGCAGTCTAGATGATCATTTGCACATGTAGCTATTTACAAGTGCAAATACAAACAATAATATTGTGCTCCCAAAATATGAGTGAATGGCCACAATTATTAAGAGTTGAAGCTCTGTGTAAAAGAACTACAGTTAACAGTGAGAAATCATTTGCTGCATTTAACACAATTATAGGGAATAAGAGATATAAACCCTAGCATGTTGTATTGTTCACAAAATAGCACAAAATGTCTTTTAAGAGTAAACTGCTTCAGCAATAAGTCATAATGAAAATAGCTGTCATAATACAATCACAACCCTTGGGCTTAACCCAAGCCTTTGGAAAAGCATCGCGAAGGTACAGTTATCTCATAAATACTATGCTCTTTGAAGCTGATTTACTAGTACTTTGAATTTTCTTCAGTTGATACACAGTATGCAATGGCAGTAATCATTCTAAAAGGGTTGTCTCCAGGGCGCACACACAAAAAAAAGAAAAGAAAAGAAATTGCTACACACACTCAGACTTCAGTATCACTGGCAGTTTCCCCCTATAACATAGAAGATTTAGACATATTAGCTTTCTCTCTTTTTTTGAAGAATGTACCAACAAAGGTATAATTTAGGTCAATCATCTCAACTCCAGACAACTTTTTGGACTGTAAAGTTACAGTGTTTATTGTTTTCACTCTAGTTTGTGCTTTGTTTGATAAATAAAGGCTGAGATTCTCCCTTGTGATGTGCTGTTGCAAAGTTGGTGTAGTGGCTCTGAGGCCCCTGCTCCCTTATGTCAGTGCAGGGACAAGGCTGAGAGTTAAGGGAGAGTGGATGGGGCTTCTCTGTACCCCACTGATATCTTATTGGCCTTTTTTGGATTGGTAGGTGGCATAATTTATAGCAGCCTTCAGGCTGCTCTAAGTTACACAACGAGATTGGCTTGGTACCTGGCCAGCTTTGCAACCCCTCCCTTCTAGAGCTGCACTGTTTGCTCATTGGCTTCAGGAAAGGATCTAATCCATTTACATTTCCAAGCTTATCCTATGAACATTTACATTTAGAAAATTTCCTACTTTTAAAAATGCAAATATTTTATTTATTCAAAGTGATCAATATGAAAAAGGAACCTATTGATATCAGTGAATGACCGTGTAGTGCTAAGATACCCAGATCTTTCAAATCTTCTCAAAGCTCGTCTGTTTTAAACATTACTGCTCTTAAATTAAATCTCTGTTTTTGTTCCCCAAAATCATGCAAAGTTGCCCATCTAAATCCCATTAAATTCAGTGGAAAGACTTATTGATTTCATTGGGTTTTGTATTAGGCCTTATACCGTGTGCTTCTTGCTGCAGACGTTGTGGCCACTTATTTATTCTTCAGTACCTACAAAAGACAGTTTATAAGATCTAGCTTTTATATTAACACACAAGGCCTGACCCAAACCCCACTGAAGTCAATGGACAGGCCCAAAGTTAAGCAGCTAGCTCAGTAGTTTCTATTCTGCACTGTCTCTAGCACATGGTAGCTTCATTCCCATTACACTACCTGCTGCCTGGATATCACTCACTGAAGAGTTTGCTTAATGGGAGATGGTCAAATAATATTTGTCAATTAATGTATCTGATTTTCATGGATTTTTTTCTATTAAAATATTCACTGATTATTTCCCCCATTAATTACCCAGCTTTACCCTAAGCAGTAGCAAAAGTAATGTGTCCTATTATAACTCCCCAAATACCCAGTTAGGAATGGGAGGCTGGGGCTTCCCTGTGCTCCACTGATCCCTTACCAGCCAGCCCTTTTTCACTGCTACAGGGTTCTAGTTCCATAACCATTATCATTGTTTATTATCTACATCCTCTTGAACCACACAATGGCCGATGCCCATTTACAAGAAGCAGCAGCAGCATTTTAATCCCCCAATACCTCTCAAGGTAACCCCATGAAGAGCAAAGTCCTCATATAACCTAGTTGTGATTGTACCCCACTTCCAAACCCAACCCCATTTGCATCTCACTGGTCTGCAAACCAGTCCCTAGCTTCAGAATCAACAGCCGCTACTAAGTAAAATTAAACTGAAGTGAGACAAAGTGCAGTAATTATAAGTCTGATGTTGCTTGACAGAAAAACAGAGGCCACACAAATGCTTCTGGAGGCAATATGGATAATATGGGAAATGGGATAGCAGCTTTTAGTGATGTCTGCCATGCTTCCTCCAACCGAGGAAAGGCCACACCAATTTAAACCCTTATGTTTCCGCAGGTGACATAGACAGTGGTTCACCAACCGACTGGCTGCTGTTGACCCTCTGTCTCACTGCATTTTCAAACGCAGAGATCTTAGCAGCCTGCTGGAAGACCTAAACAGCACATACAGTTTTTGGTCTTACTTCTCTTTTTCTTTCCCGTATATGATTTCCAGTATGCATGATCAGAGGCACATATAAGTAAGGGAGACAGAAAGTAAGGGAGACAGAAACTCCTAAGACCAAACTCCAGCTCTGATACTGATTAAATTCCAGTTCTGAGATACTTAAATTGCCTCATTTTTCTCTACTTTACAGAAGGGTTCTGGAGCATTCATTGACAGGCACAATTCACTCCTTGGATTGTGCTGATGGAAACCAAGCTAGGGCCCTAGCTTGTAAAGCCTTCCCATGGTGCCCTCTGCAACCCTTGCTATTCTGGAGGCCAGGAGCACAGCACGTAAAATGGATGGGGCCGCCCAGGAAGGGAAGGGGACCAGAGTATTTGCAATACAGACTCTTTCAGGGACCCTCTGCCACCAGGCTATATGTATTGCTCTGGAGAGCGTTTAAAGCAGTTCTCGCCTGGCACAGGGCAGAAATACCCCCAACTTGCCCACTTGTGGTGTCAGTACTGCTTCAAAGAAGCTTTTCTGAGCCACAGTTCCTTCCTTTCCCTCTTCCCACTCCCTCCCGTGCTCCCAGGGAGACATTCAGACTTTTTACTTCCCTGGGGCCATTCCAAATCTGCTGGCTGGGATTTGGGGCTGGGGAGGCAGAACCCAGACCTTGCAAAGTCCCTGTCCAGACCTATTCATGGGAAGAGTAGCAGCACCAAGTAACCTGGTCCTCAGCATTGTGTCCCGAACGCTAATATGGCAAGAGGCTCACAGGGCTATGGGTGAGGGCTCAGGCCGGTTCTAACCCTGAATAATTTATCACTGAAAGGTTGACTTGCAGTGTGATGTGTGTACTGAGGGTGACCGTGTAACTGAAATCGAAAGAGGGGTTATTAGAAAGCGTATGAGAGTGTTGTTATGGCTGTGTGTCCTAGGGGCAGTTGACTATTACTAGGACATTGCTTCTATGTTGGGTGTTCATCTTGCCTTAGCTTATGATCGCCATGCATTTTAGGGTTTTGTTGTACTGAGCAACCTTATCTTCAAGTTCTCGGCTTTGATTAGTATTTTATTTTGGAGTGTTGATAACACATTGTGAGAAACAGAGAAAGTTACAAGCCTGGAGGAAGATTGGCTGGTTGTTTTTTAAATATAATATATATATAAAATTAATGAGAACGTTGCACTGATGTAGACTAATGTGTTGGTGCTTCATAAATGAGTGAATTGTGAGGAGCAATTTGAAAGTGGAAGGGTGCATTTCTGGAGCATTGAGACTGAAAGGGTTATTAATTTATAGGACACACCAAAAATAGAAGAAAGCATACAGATGAGAGAGAGAAGGTGGCAAAAGGAGTGTATTTAGTGGTGGGATGACAGTGGAGTACAGTGTAGCATAACAAACATATCTAGTCCCACAGCTAACTGTGTTATTATACTTTGCCATCACCCCATACTAACAGTCAGAGCAATGTCCTCCAACAGAAAGAATGATAGTAACCAGACTCATGCTATTTATTATTTTACTGTTAAGCACTTAAATAATGCAGTAAATACCTAAGGTCTATTACTTACTGAAACTGTCTTAGGGTATGTCTTCACTACAGCAGTAGGTCGATTTCCCTTAAGTTGAATTTCTAAAGCATACTGCATAAAGTCGACTTAGTGCGTCCCCACAAAGCACAGCGGGTCGACAGTGTCTGTCCTTACAACTTTTGCAAGGGTCGACATAGCCAGCATTGCACTGTGGGTAGATATCCCACCGTGCCGGGAGTCCCCAGCAGGCACCACCTTTCGGGGCAGTTGGGCACGCTCCCCAGGGGACCAGCCACCAGTCCGAGCAGCTCCGTGGCCCCCCGCCCGCCCGAGCAGCTCCGCGGACCCCCCCGTGCCCGCCCGAGCAGCCCCGCGCCGGCTCCCCCTGCCCGCCCGCCCGAGCATCTCCGCGGACCCCCGTGCCCACCCAAGCAGGTCCGTGGACCCCCCCCGCCCGAGCAGGTCCGTGGACACCCCCTCCCCCGCCCGCCTGAGCAGCCCCACGCCGGCTCCCACCGCCCGCCCGAGCAGCTCCGCGCCAGCTCCCCCTCCCCCGCCCGCCCGAGCAGCTCTGCGCCGGCTCCCCCCCCCGCCCGCCCGCCCGAGCAGCTCCGTGGACCCCTGCTCGGGAGGGCTGGGGGGGTCCGCGGACCTGCTTGGGTAGGCGGGGGGGAGACGGCGCGGAGCTGCTCGGGCGGGCACGGGGGTCCACAGAGCTGCTCGGGCGGGCGGGGGGAGCTGGTGCGGGGCTGCTCGGGTGGGCGGGGGGGGGGGGTCCGCGGAGCTGCTCGGGCAGGGGGAGCCGGCGCGGGGCTGCTTGGGCGGGCGGGGGAGTCTGCGGACCTGCTCAGGCAGGCACGGGGGGCCGCGGACCTGCTTGGGTGGGCGGAAGCTGACGCGGAGCTGCTCTGGCGGGCACGGGGGTCCGCGGAGCTGCTCGGGCAGGCGGGGGAGCTGGCGCGGGGCTGCTCGGGCGGGCATGGGGGGCCACGGAGCTGCTCGGACTGGTGGCTTGTGGAAGGTCGGAGGCTTAATGTCACATGCATCCTCACTAACTGACAATCGACCCAGAGAGGTTGATTTCAGCGCTACTCCTCTCGTGAGGGAGGAGTACAGAAGTCGATTTTGAGGTCCCTTTAAATCGACTTTAATGGCATGCATGTGAGGACGGGTACATGTTTATATCGATTTAACGTCGCTAAAGTCGACGTTAAGCCCTAGTGGGGACCAGCCCTTAAAGTCCAACTTCTTGCTCAACCTTTGAATCAGAATGGTAACAATATGCCCATGGCAATAACTAATGGCAACCTCACCCATATACAGTACCTAACTTTGTAGAACCACTTGATCTGATGGTGAGCTGAAGCCTCAGAGCACCTGAGGTAATTTGAGGTATCCTCTCAATATGTCATCACAAAACACTTTCAGTGGTCAATACCATGTGCTGAAAAACACTGCCAGATTCAAATGAAAGCCCTGCAAATACATCATTTCAAACAAGATGCAGCAATCAGATGGAACTCTTTAAGGAAATAACCCTATGTAATTCATCCTCTGTAATTTGATGAGGTAGAAATTTACAGCTTGATTTTCAAAGGTTCTGAGCATATTTTCAAAAGTCTCCCCCATAATCATAAGAGCTATAAACATTGTATTTAAATTTAGATAAATAATAAATAAAATAAATAAATAAATGGAGATATACCAATCTCCTAGAACTGGAAAGACCTTGAAGGTCATCGAGTCCAGTCCCCTGCCTACACTAGCAGGATCCGCCTGCCTACACTAGCAGGATTGCCCTAAATGGCCCCCTCAAGGATTGAACTCACAACCCTGAGTTTAGCAGGCCAATGCTCAAACCACTGAGCTATCCCCCCACCCCCAAGATCCTGGAGTCTTCACGTGATGACAGACATTTTTCAAGAAAAAAAAATTGTACGACAATTACTTTAAGGAAGATCCGTATAATCGTGTTGTAAAATCAAAAATAAGCATATGAATGAACTTAAAAAGCAATAGAGCTGCATTAATTAAAAATAAGATATAGATATAGATATAAAATATGGAAAACTGTAAAGGGTTCATTTAGAATGATTATAACTCCTATTATAATTAACAATTACTTTAGAAGTTCTTAGAAATCCCTTCTTTACTCAAATATTAAGAGCTGTATGTTTAAGGAGCACACACGTTTATTCATACATAATGAAGAAACTAAATATGTTCTTTAACTCAAATCAAGAACTCTGGAACTCTAGAAAATAGCTTCCAAAATACTTTAAGCATGATAAATAGCTTGGTCTTATTTCCATTGAAATTAGTGGCAAAACTCCTCTTTATTTTAATAATGAAGGAGCAAAACTGAAATGCAGTTAAAGGACAGGGGAGGATGTCTCTTGCAGGAGAGGGGGTTTCACAATGGAACTGCTGATAAACCATTACAATGGTGTCTGGAAGATCTTTTGTCTTGCAAGATCTCATACAGAGGTTGTTACAAAGTGAGCCAGATGTCACAGTAACACTTTAATTAATACCATTAAGTCCCTTATTCAGTGTTTAAAAAACTGACACTGGCTTCATATTAAACATCACGGATTGTTTATTAAACATCATATTAAAATGATTTTGATACCTTTCCAGTGCACTCCCTTCAAGAGGAATAACATCCTTTACTAGCAAAGCAGCTGATCCTGCATTCCTTGCACATCTTACTGACTTCAGTGGCAGCTTTCAGTATACAAAGATTGCAGGCGCCCGTTCCTAGTGACTGGCGCTGGATACGATCTGTTAGGAAAGGCCTACATAGTGTTCATCATAGCACTAATTCTGCGTCTTTTGATTTGTATTATATCTCCCATCTCCATTCTAGTACTTGTCTTCTACCATAGAGCCATGCAGCCAGCTGATAGCGGAGGGGCTTTTTTTTTTTACAATTACACACAAATCTCTTTTTTTAAAAAACCAATACGTAGCAGGAATGTATCATTTATTGAGATATTCCCTCTTTTTAAAAATTCTTGTAGACATATTGCATATTTACCTGCCTTGAATCTCAGTTGCTGTTTATTGCTCCTACGGCTGAAATGATCCTTCTGTTTCTTATTTCACTGTTGTTCATTTGTTATTCCTTCCAAGTATAATTGGCCAGCTTGAAAATCTGGGCTCCATAATTTCACCCTGGGACCTATTGCTAAGGCATGTGGTAGCTTCCTAGTAACTTTTCTTATTAAAAAAAAGTAGGTTATGGCTAATTTGTTGAATGACTACTTCCCCCCCACACACACTTTCATTTTGTATTCTGGAGGGGGGAGAAAGGAATAATGTGTTTGTCATACAAAGCATGCCAGGCAAAGCGAATAAGAGAGCACAAAGGAGGCTAGCAGATTGGAGGGAATCCAGTGTAACATGAAGTGGTACTGAACAAGCAGACATTAAAAATAACTAGGGGCATTAGTGATGGGTCAAGTGCTCCCTTACACCAACCACGCATTAAAGCCACTCTGTAAGAATCCCCCCCCCCCCCCCCCGTATACATACCTCTGCAATAATCCTGAGACTTCCTTTAAAAGAAGTGGCAGGTTCTCCGGGCACAGAGGGAAGCTGCAGAAAAAGCTTATGGAAAGCTGTAGATTGTGTAGAATGAGGAAGGATAGTCCAGTGGCTAGGCACTGACTGAGGACTTTGGAGACCTACGTTCAAGTCCCTGATCTACGACATGCTTCTTTTGTGATCTTGGGTCTTAATTTCTCTGTGCCTCAGGTCCCCGTTTGTACGAGGATAGTAGCACTCCCCTGCCTCAGAGGGATGTTGTGAAGATCAGTGCACGGAAGATTGTGAGGCAGTCTGATGCTTTGGTGATAGGGCCATGTAAGTACTTAAGATAGATAACTTTTCACCAGCTTTACTAAGAGATTTACGATGAAGAAGCTGGTCAGACATGTTCCTCCACAGCTGCAGATCCCACTGAAAGGGTCCCCATTGCAGTCCATGTGAGTATACATGAGTGGGGGTCTGAGGGTACATAGTGCACTCAGGGGAATGAGTGGGCGTGACAATGCAGAACAAAACCTGCTGAAAAGGAGTCCTGGCTTGAACACTGCACTGGGTGCTAGCCGCTTCTAAATTCTAATCCCAGCTCTGACACTGCATCACTCCATGGTCTTGGGTAAACCGCTTAATCTCTTTGCCTCAGTCTCTTGGTCTGTGAAACAACAAAAATAGTGTTGACCTGCCTCAGAGAGGAGGTGTAAGGATTAATTGGCATTTCAACAGTGCTTTCAAGATGAAATGCACTAGGAGGTACTAGGATGGCACCTTCCACTAAAAGACAAGAGATCCAGTATAGACATTCTGCAGAACTGGGGATCTGTCATCATTTCTGGGTATATGGTTTTCATTTCCTCTTTCCCTGCTTCTGTTTTAAGATGTTTCAGTCACCTAGTCTCATTGAGGCCATATACTGTACCAAAAGCAGAACTCCCCTTGACACAACTGGGAATTTTACCTGCAGAAGGAGTGAGATATATGGCCCTAATTATATACATAATCTATTTCCTATACTCTAAAAGTAACGCTTTTGGCTACTGTTAAAGAAGAATGCTTTTCAGTGAAGGCAAATGAATCAGGTGGCCTTCCACTCGGCATGGAAATTGAGGGAGTTGCCTCTCTGTGGACTCTGAATATTGTAGCAAAGTCTACTCACAGCTCACCACAGCGAAAGAGAATGAGTGATGACAGATTTAAAGAGAGCTACCACGTCTAATTGTCTGGATTTGCCAGCATCAGGCTTCGTATTTACTGCCAATAAATAGGTATTTGTTTTTTTACAGCGATATAAAAGAGACCTAATGTGCATTAGTTAAAAGGCTAATGGACACAAGGAGCTTCATTATTACCATGAGATAAACTAGATGAAGTCTACCATGGATAGAGGTTAAGAGGGGGGGATACAGTGCGGACTTTAACTAGTTAGGGGTTGGCTCAATCAGGCACAGGTGCCCTGGCCTTGCCTTACTCTTCAGGACAGTCATCCTGAAGGAGAATTTTAAACTAACATAAATCTGAGGGAAAAAGCTCTCCAGGCACTTCTGACATTGTACCAAATGGCCTCACAGTTGCCTGGCATCAGTTGAAATTTGTAAATCGGATTCTCCTTTTTAACTCTCGGCACAAAGTGGACCTTCAAAAGATCAGAAGAGTTGAGACACTTTTAAGCATTGCTGGCGAGAGGCTCTTTTGAACCAGGCGCTTGGAGAAATTCCTTTAAAGTGGGGGGAACGCAAGGCCACCCTTGAAGGTTCTTGAATTTATGTATCAGAGTTTGTAACAAAATAAAAGGCGAAAAGAGGGCTAATGTTACATCTTACGCCAGAACCTGGGATTTTGCCAGCTTAATAACAATCAGGTCTTCAGCCTGGTAGAAAGTATTAATGCAGCATGAATACAAATTCTTAGCTTCCGATTTTTCCAGAGAGCTGTCAGGAAATATTTATATTTTGTAATAGCCAGATATTGCTGCAAAGTGATAAATACGGAGATTAGGTCAATTTCTACACCAAGCAAGGAGCCATGAATGCTAAGAGGTTAGGTAAATTTGAACCATCCAGCAATGAAGCTAACTAGAATACTAAATAATATAAATACAAACCAGGCAGTTCTATATCTCCTGCTGCTAATCAGAGTGCCTTATATTAACTGAGCAATCCATGTCTGATATACTGTGTTTGTTCCCCAAGAATAAATCCATAACCACTATTCACAGATACATGTGTACATGCATGCCAGGAGGTAAACTTTGAGATCAGGGTTTATTGTTTCACAAGTAAGTGACTCAAGTTAAAATCCTCATCTTTGTAATTTCATTCTTCTTTAGCAGATGGAAATTGTTTCTATTTACTAGTATAATTTAGAATCTCTTTGGATAACACCAAGAAAACTGGAAGCAGCAAGTGGTTTTAGCTCAAGTCTGAATTGGGTTTAGTGAAAGTAATTTCTTAACCTATAGAAAAGAAACTGTGTGAGTGGGATAATCCATTTCAGCATTTTAAAGGGACCGATTAAATTAGATGTTCTATACAGGATTCTACCTAATCCAGTGGCAACAGAAGCTCCCAAACATAATAACCACATTGGTAGAACAGCAGGATTAGATGTAGATGGGATTCGGAAAAAGAGAAGGATGATATTTGAGCAAGAGCCAGGGAAAAAAGCGTGAAGCTCAGTGATCCACAAAGAGTTTCACTACTGACAGTCCATTTTGTGTGGAAGGCTTTCTGGTGTTATGGTGATGGGCAGCAGTACAACCCTAAACTAGAGCAACACTGAAATAATTAACAACAAGTAGAATGTCTCATTTCTTCAGACTCGGTGGGACTCTGCATTTGGTAGACACATTTTCTACATATCTCCAATGGTAGATGTGCTATTTGCAGACCCTCACATGGCTGAGGAACCATTCCTACCCCACCTACTTCTATGCAGTACTGCACAGGGAGTTTCCACAGTGTAGGGTTCTGTGATGTGCAGCAGATGCCCTGTGTATCACTCCCACCTCCATTTACCCATCTTCCATGCATAATAGAAGCCCACCAGTGTCACGGCCAAAAGACCTTCTGAAAGAAAGAAAGGGGCTGGATTTGCAGAACAAAAACCAACAAAAAAAGACAGACCTGCTATATGGATATACAATCTTATTGCACACCGAAGCCTGTTACACTAAAGCCCCTTTATACTGCTCTGGCAGTGCCTTGGTACAAATGAGAACCAGGCACAGTATGACCAGTGTTCACATTGCCAGTGACACAATACTGAAGGACAGAACCGATGCAAATTTGCAAAATGTCACAACTTTTCCTTTCTCCTGTTTTCCTCTCCTCTGAATGTCACAGGCCATGAATTTCAGGCATATCTACATTCTGAATATTCCCAAATGGTAAAGGCCAGACTGTGATTGGCCTTTGTACTGGTATGCAGGAAGGAGTGGGGGTCCTGTACCAGGATCTTTCCACGCACTCCTTGTGTAACCCATGCAAGGGTCAATCACAACAACAGGCTGTGTCACTAGGATCTGCCCAGTAATTGCTCCATCTAGGGCAGTGGGAGAAGGACCAAGGTGGGGAGGAAGTCAGCCCCCGCCCACCCTACCCCCCACCTCTGTACCAGCCTGTGGAGCAGTGTCAGTGCACAGCAGGGAACAACCTGCATTGTTCCTTATGGCTGATCCAAAGGCCAAGTAGCCCGTCTCTCCTGGAGCACCCTTCAACCCTTATACCGAGCTGTGTGTAAAGCATACCACCTAGTACAACAGTGTATAACGCACACACCAATACAGGTTCCTACAGACATATGAGTGAGGGTTGAGGGGTCTGAAATGTGCAGGTGCTTATCAGAATTTGCAAACTCTATCTGAATTCGGTATCTCAAACTGGGCTAAGATAGAGTCCTCAGAAGGGCTGGTATTTTCCACCAAAGTTCTAATAATAAATTATTTTACTGTTTAATAAAGAAGATGCAGCCATGTCTTACTTTAATAGCTTTTTACAAAGTAGGCATTACATGCAGTTTTGATTTCTTAACAGGTACGCTGTAGCAAGTTGCATGATCAAACATATTATAACATGTAGATTATAAAATATTGCAGTTTCCCTTTAAATGGATGATTATAAAATAAAGCATATGTTACCATAAGCCATATTATTAAACATATACAGAAAAATGTGTTAATGTGAACTGAAGAAAGCAGAAAATTAGAGAATGCAGCGCACTGGCAGAATTTTAGACAACACAAACATTTAATTTCTTTCCCTCTATGAAAAAATATCCTTTTTTTTAATGTAGAACATTAAAGTCACATTCTAGTTCCTTCAAAGTCAGTTGACACACCAGGCAACTATTTCTTCCTACTGCTCAGAAATTATGATATAATTCTCTTACTAAGATTATTGATGTCTGTTTATTAACAAATTTCTTCCCAAATCCATTCTGTTTCTTTGAAACTATGTGTGAGCTGTTTCTGCATTCTGACGGCAGACCATATCAACTGTCACCAAACAAGTGAAGAAGGCGATAGAGAGAAACATGAATACATTTTATTACATTAATTACTACTGGACTCCCATTTTGCACATGACAGATTATTTGTTTTAATTGATTCTCTTTCCTGATAATTATACTGCACTCAGTCCAAGTCACGGATGTGCGTATTAATACATTTGCATCTGCTGTATATGCAGCAGACAATTTATATAGATTCTGGAGAGAATTTAGCTTTAATAATAACAACAGAAATTTAGACAGAATTTTAGCTTGAATAATAATAAGCATTTGTGAATGTTTTTTTCTTCCTGGCTACACTAAAGTGATATGTGCTTGAGCTTATTGTTCTGAATGTGTTTTACTTTTTTGACAACAAATGCAATGGGAGAGATACTATGCTGGTGAAAATTGGCATAGCTTCCTTGAATTTGATGGAACAATGCTTATTTATGCCAGATAACAAACTGGTGCACATATATTTGGAGGAAAAACTTTTATATCTAGTCAAGGCAAGAACAATAAGGATGGTCTTACTTAGGATTTTTTAGTATGGAGAACTTAATTTATTAATATGTCATATTTTGGTCAAAACTTCTATATTGAAAACAAAGCAAAACAGAAGGGCCAACCATAAACTGACCTACCTGGGGACTGAGCTACACAAACTGGCAGGTATATCTTGTCTCCAAGTAATCTTCTTGGGGAGGAGGGAGGCACCTTAAAGGGGCAGTGACCCCCTTCCTACCAGCCAGCCAGCAAATTCTATCCCTACAGTTAAAGAGAATCACTTTCTCCATCCACTAGGATAAACGGCCCCATGGCTTAATATGCTGCGAGGACACTTTAAGAGAGTGAATCTGCTTTTCATTTCTGCTTTATTTTCTCATCTTTTAAATTGTACATTCAAAAGGTAATAGAACTTGAACCTGCTTTCTTGTTCTATCACTTCTCTGAGAAGCCTTTTTTATACCAATCTAATCATTTAATGTAGCCTCTTTATACACTAATGTAGTCTGAATCATGGTGATTAGTGGAAGGGGGAATAGCAGAACACTAAACTACCTGTTAAAGGATAAAAAAACAGTAAAAGGTTAAACATCTACCTATCTCACTCAGGCCATTTTCTGCAAGCCTCACTTTTGTCAGATAGCACTTATTGACATGTGTAGTCCTAATGTCTAAATGCTAGTCAGCAGATTTTTGAAACTGGATCTTCAAATTTAACAGAGTTCTGGGAGATTTATAAGCCATCACAACAGTTTTGTGCTAAAAGTTTACTGTGAAACAAATTGAAATTGACCAGATTCAGGGGTCCATATTAATTAAAGGGAAAATTAAACTGATGTTACCTGAAGCTTTGGATGGTGACAGTTTTAGTCTGAATTAGCAAAAACAATGAGGAGTCCTTGGCAGACTTTAGAGACTAAGATTTATTTGGGCATAAGCTTTTGTGGGCTATACCACACTTAAACGAATGCATGGAGTGAAAATTAGAGTAGGTGGGTATATATTACAGCACATGAAAAGATAGGCATTGCCTTACCAACTCTCATCTTCTTATGCGTTTAAATATATATACCTACCTACAGTATTTTTCTCTCCATGAATCTGATGAAGTGGGTTTTAGCCCATGAAAATGTATGCCCAAATAAATTTGTTAGTCTCTAAGGTGCCACAAGGGCTCCTCGTTTTTGCTGAAGCTTTGGCTAGTCAAAAGACTCTTAAAACCGAGTGTTTTGGTCACAATCCAGTCTTGGTAAGTCCCTTATACCGCACTAATTTTTCCCTGTGTTTAAAATGTTTTATATTTTCTATTCTAAACAGTTGTGTAGTGTTCATATGTTGTTTAAACTGCTGCCACTTTTTAAGCCTATATATACCAGCATTTCAACACTGGGTAGAACTAATTCAGTGTTCAGGACAAAGTTTTCTTCCGAGATCCAGAGTTCTAACATTCTATTTTTAAAGAGGAAGGGAAATATCAGTGATGTTGGTCATGCGGTTCAACTCTGACATGCCGTTTTTCTTTCATCAGGAAAGGGGAGTGGAGTTTTGGGATCAAAAACCTCCAAGCGGATGCAAGAGTAAAATTTTATTTTGAGTTTGTAAAGTGCATAAGGATCCTTCAGGACCATAAAGTAGATATAAATGTAATCTAGAATTAATTTGTAATTAAATAATCCAAATAAATTCAGTTTCTCATGCTTGCCTATTTCCTTGTATTGCTCTTATTTGAATGCATGTTCTCATTCTTTTTGCTTTATCAAAATGCTTTAAACATACCAGAATTCAGATCCATTGTCCCTACATTCCCCAGTGTCTTCCAAGGCTACTGCTTTATGGTTGCATGCCCACAAAGATCTGAATATACCTCTGTCAATTCAATACAGCTTCATGCATGCTCTGTAACATTTATACATGAGTCAAGGCCATATCACTTGCCAAGTGGAAACATCTTTCCCAGAAGTACCTATAAATTTCCTATATCTAAAAAGCATTACCTAAACACTTAATATATTGTCCTCTTTTAGTATTCTCCAACAATAGGAAGCTTTTCAAAGGGCCCCAGTGCTCATATAGATGTAGCAGAGGCTAAAGAGAGGTTTCAAAATCCTTCCATCAATGTCACAATTACCCACGATGCATATAACAATGGTTTTATAGATTTCTTCAAGCGACTCACAATTGTGTACAGTTTTATAGGACTCTAAATCAAGAAGCAATTTTTGTCTTTTGACAATGATATAGAAAGTACCTACTTTCTCCAGGATAGCACACCTGCTCTAAAATGTTTGATCGTTTTAAAAATGTCCCTGCTATTGTTTAGCAGAGTTTGAGATGGTTAAAGTCAATCTTATGGTAAGACAGGGAATATTTATGTGTCCTAAATCATAAGGCAATTTTTGTTTTTTGACATTACTGTCACAGTGTGTTATTTCTCCATATCTCCTTATGTTACCCCATTTTTTAAGCCTCTGCAAATGCAAATATGGATAGAGCATAATAAAGCAAGCATCCTGACTTAGTAAATCTTATCATATATATTTTCTTATAAGAGTTTAAATGCATTGCAGCATATAAATAAAAATAAAACAAACCAACCACCAAACGTTGACCTGGATTTTGTATCAAGAGAAGCAAATTACCTACAACAGTGTGGTTTGGCTGTTCATTATTGATCATTTTCTGGTGTGTGCACAGCCAGAGAAGCAGGATCATGGCCTCGCTCCAGAAAATCACTTAACGATGTGTTTATCTATAATCGCTTTTGGACAGGGACTGTCTCCTACTGCATATTTTCATGGTACCTTGCATAATCAGGTCCCACTCTTGGTTGGTCTCTAGGCACTACTGTAATAAACATGGCTATTAATATGAATAGCAATTTATAATACTGTGTTTAATGTGAGTCATGTGACCTCTCCCATTAAATCAGTAAGACCACTCATGTGCTAATCACTAAACACATGCTGCTACATAGGGCACTTATACGCTAAGTTCTGCAGGGGTCAGGAAAGGAACAGAGTCATTGCCTTCAGGCCATTATGTAATATTGTTCCAGCTACTGCTAGTTTTCATACTGCCTGGAGGATAGGAGGTTTGCCTAGGGGGTTTGCCTAGGGGATCCAAGTAGCTGCAGATTCCCTGGGCACAGCCCTACCTATGGTAAGTATCAGGAGTCTCCATGAAACAGTGACACATGATGGCATGCAGGAAACAATGAACCGATAGACAATCTCCCTGCATCCTGCCACCTATGCACAAGGGACGGGGTTGGACTCACCACCGCAACGCCTCCTGCTCGTTAGTCCGGGTATTAGCTCAGTCCTATGGGGCGCCCTCTGCTGGCGGTGTCCCATCCATCGTCTACTTCCTGTTGGTATCTGGACCCCCATTGCTCCCCTGACCAGATAGGGAGGGACCCTCAAGGGGCCCTAACCCAGGGACCCTCTAGTGGTAGCCTCCCTGTCCTCCTTCACTCCCCTTGTCCAACCACTATCCCTGGGCCGCTTCCTCTCCTGCCCCTTGCACCTTCTGGGCCCTTCTCCTCTGGGCCTGATGTTTTTTTCATCAACATTTTCTGTGAATTGGGGGGGGGGGGGAATCCACAATTTTCTGACCAGCTCTATGCAGTACATAAAAGGAAGCCCCTTAGACCACATGCCTCAAAATATCTCAAGCTTAATGAGGTTATGTGGGTGATAAGTCATAGAATAATTAATCATTAATGTTTGCTATATGAACCCTGATTCAAAGCTCATGTAAGTGAGCACAAAGACTTCCATTGACTTGAATGGGATTTGGATTAGGCCTATAATGATTAGGATCCTCAGTCAGTTTAATCTTGATATTAAACAGCATTCCACTTGCTGTTTGCCTGTATGTCTATAGAGACATAGCTTAGACCTAAAGAAGAGTTCTGTGTATCTCAAAAGCTTGCTTCTTTCACCAACAGAAGTTGTCCCAATAAAAGATATTACCTCACCTATCTGGCCCTCCATAGATCTTTAATTGCAATGTAAAGACAGTCTTACACAGTGCAGCTATTGCTGATGGAAGTTTATTTTGATTCGAGCTGGTCAAAAAATTTTCAAGAAAAGATCTTTTCTTCCCCAGTTTGATGGTCCTCGGAGTACCCAGGACTGGAGTTTCCTTTTACCCTCCTGCCTCTAGTGAACAGGAGACTTTCTTGTGGCAGCCGGTTGGCAGCTTCCTGATACCACCAGCATTTAAGCCACTCAAACACTCTCCTCTGGGCTATGTTAGGCCCAAATTCACCTTGCAGATTAACTTGTAGCCACACCACAATTCCCAACCCCCTTTGAATTGTTCCCCTCTGATATCCATCTCCTGACACTGACTATTCAGAAAAATTCAGATCCTCTGAACACAAAGGTGAAGTGTACTCCAATTATCAGTTTTACTTTAAACCACTGTTCCTGTGAACCACACAGCATTATTGAGCATATTTAATAATACAAAAAATAGGTTTATATGTAAAGAATTAACTAGGAATAAGAGACAATGGTGGAAACACTTGTTCCAACACTTAACAAAATATAAAATGTGAATCTGTGGCCACACTTATTAATAGTTACCTTTCCTATATAAGAAAGTAGACTTCCCACCCACAATTCTTTCTTTTTCAAAGCTGGCTGGTTTCAGACAAACCAGGATCCAAGCACTGAAAAATTTCTATCCTCATTCACCACTCCTCAAATGGTTTCCTCAATGAGTAGGTGCCCTGTCCTTACACAGGTTTCAGAATAGTAGCCGTGTTAGTCTGTATCCGCAAAAAGAACAGGAGTATTTGTGGACCTTAGAGACTAACCAATTTATTTAAGCATAAACTTTCATAGGCTACAGCCCACTTCATCAGATACATAGAACGGAACACACAGTACGAAGATATATATATATACAATGGTGGATTAACCTATAACTAGTTAGGGGTTGGCTCAATCAGGCACAGGTGCCCTGGCCTTGCCTTACTTTTCAGGGCAGTCATCCTGAAGGAGAATTTTAAACTAACATAAATCTGAGGGAATGGTTACAAAATTACAGAATTACAAATTTGCAAGGCCTTAAATTAAAAAAAGTCTCAATTAACGTCTTGGACCCCTCGAAATCCCCCAATGTTGCGTCGATTATGCTTTTAGAGTAAAAGCTGGGTTGTGAATGGGGGTGAGAGTTGAAAGGGGGACCCTTGCTTGGCTGTGCTTAGGGCCCCAGGAGCAATTAATCCGCCCCTGTATATATATACACACAGAGAACATGAAAAGGTGGAAGTTGCCATACCAATTCTAAGAGGCTATTTAATTAAGATGAGCTATAATGAGCAGGAGAAAAAAAAAACTTTTCTAGTGATAATCAAGATGGCCCATATCAGACAGTTGACAAGAAGGTGTGAGGATACTTAACATGGACTCTTATGCTGAAAACAGTATTTGTTTCTATGCAGAAATAGGTTAAATCCTTGTCTTCTAATGTTTCTTTTTTTTTTTACCTTTAAGTGGTTTCAACTACTTGTCCTTGCCATTTCCCATTCAAAGTCTTAGCATTGTGTAAGTTTAAACAGTTGAGCATTGCATTGACAGGGTGCATTGACAGAAACTCCCCCTTACTGAATAAGCCATTATTTAAATTTCCTGGTTACTAAGGGCTTGGCTACACTGATATTTTATAGCTCTCCAACTTGCTGGTGCAGGCATGTGAAAAATCACCCCCTTGAGCACAGCAAGTCTGAACGCTTTAAAGAGCTAGTGTGGACAGCTTCTGAGCTCTGGGATCTGGGCTTCCAGCCCTCGGAGCTAATCCCCTTGTAGGGATGGATTACCAGGAGCGCTGGGAGAGCTCTCTCCCAGCGCTCCTGCGTGACCACTCTCGCACATCAAAGTGCTGCTGCAGGAGTGTTCCCGCGGCAGCGCTTTGAAATTTCAAGTGTAGTCAAGCCCTAAGACCCATATTCATTTGATGAAGTGGGTCTTAGCCCACGAAAGCTCATGATCCCTAAAATCTGTTAGTCTATAAGGTGCTACAAGACTCTTTGTCGCTCAAGACCTAAGACTTACTGTTTACTCCAAGTCCATAAAGCAGACTTTCAGTAAAAATGCATTATTCCTTAAATATTCCTTGTAAATACATTTCACAATGATACTGAATCTTGACACATTACCAGCTTTCTGTAGATACCCTATGTGTTATCCTTTATGTGTAAATATCATGTAAGATATGTATTTGGTGTAATGAGTTTGTCAGCTCTGAGGTGAGACCTGTTTCCAAAAATGGGTGACTCTTTGACAAGGAGTTTCTGTGCCACAATCAGAAAATGGTGGTTCCTCAAAACCAACACTATTGGCTTGTCTACACCCCGCAGAGCGCCATGTTTACATTGCCACTTGCGTTGGCAAAACTTTTGTCTTTTGTGGGAGATGCTTTTTTAAAAACCTGTGAAAGACAAAAGTTTTGTCTACAACTTCGCAGTGTAGACATACCCTATTAAAAGTTCCCTTTTTCAGCTTGGAATGACTTTTTTGTTTAACAATTTAGCCAAAGTTGTTGTTTTTAAGTGAAAAAAAAAACCCTAACAATGAAAAAAGCAAAAAAGTAAAAATGGAAAGAAAACTTTTCCATTGAACCAATCAATTCAGCTATTTGTCTATTCATTTGTTTATTTTTTATTATTGTCCAGTGAAATATTTTGATTTTTTGTCCCATTTCATCATCGTTTTTTTTTTTTTATAAATCTCAAAATATTCTTACTGGACTGGATGAACTATTTCCCTCTGATCTGCTGAACTCTAGTTATGATCCCTGTATCAGGAAGGCAAAAAAAAAAAAAAGGAGGTTGCATCTCTCTAATAATTGAAAAAAAGTTATTCATTTGTTTTTTTTATTCCAATGTGGAAAGTATATTTAGTTTCAAAAGTTTATACTATCCTGTGAAATAAAATGACAAGCTTGCAGTTTCTCAGTCATTTATAAATGAGTCCTGACACATTTTTATATATGGTAGAAATAAGAAGTGAAAAACTTATTTCATTTATAGTTACATGTTTCATGCCACGATGAAAAATATCTCTCTGTGCTCAACGGCTGGAAACTGATTCAGATCATTGGTTGAGATGAACCATGTGTTTCACAAATATATCTTTACGAAAACACACGAGAAATGAACAAAACATCTTTAAATGAACACAAACTCTGTTTTGCTGGTTTAGTCCATTCTATTTAGGGATGCATAGAACTCAATTGGGAAGTCTGAAGAAACTCAGGAGAGATATACAGTCAGGTCCTCCAGTGCATCTGAATGGTTATGTACAGGTCCAGAAATGCAACACTTTCCAAAATCCAACAAATTTAGTCTATGGAAAATTCCTCCTCCAGAGCATAACCCTCATATGTAGGGCCCTACCAAATTCATGGTCCATTTTCATAAATTTCTCGGTCACCAGATTTTAAAAAATCGTTAATTTAATGATTTCAGATATTTAAATCTGAAATTTCATGAGGTGGTAACTGTAGGGATCCTGATGGACAAGAGGGTTGTGGCGGAGTCACAAGCTTGTTGTAAGGGGGTCATGGAATTGCCACCCTTACTTCTGCACTGCTGCTGGTATTGCCATCCTTACTTCTGCACAGCTCCCTGTAAAGCTGGGCCTTGAACCGGTAGCTGATGCCCTATTTTTTCCCTTAATGGCCTTTTAAACCGGACATCCAGACTGATTGCATTCTGTCTAGTGGGCGTGCCTCAGGTGTACACATTTTTAATAGATGAATAGATGATATTCCTAGCTTCAGATACAAAAATTATCCCTGCATACAAATAGCACAATCATATACCGTAAATCATAGCCTTTCCAATGATATCTCACGTAACCCATCCTGCATAAAATACATCTTAGTTATGCCATAATTGTATCATACGTATATCTCTATGAAGAATATGGAGTGTAGTGTCACAATTATGTCATATGATTTAATCTCCAGGAATATGTCCAACCAAAGTTGGCAACTCTGGCTGTGGGGCATGACTCAGACAAGTGTGACCCTCAGCAATCCCCATCTTATGGAACAGCCAACATAAGAAAGAACCACCCTTAGGCTCCTCTGCTTCATAGTTGCAACCACCAAGCCACTGAACAGCCTCAGGATCAGTGTACATAGAAGGCAGGAAATGTATTGCATTGTACGTTCCAATAGAATATTTAATACTTGCTGTTAGGATTGTGTACATAGCTGTGAAGTAAATTTCAGTTTGCTGTACTTAGCACTCAGGTATTTTTCTTTTCTAATATACAAGTTACTATGGGCTATATTTGACCCTTCTATGTAGAAGAGTATGGTAGATCAAGGATGCCCACCCTGTCTTGCATTGCCATGTTATCACACTGTTCACTCTAGGTGATGAGGGAATGGTGGGGGAATGGATCTAATGGGCCAGATATTCCCCCAGGAAACAAATGCACAGAGGTTAAGCATAGAATAAACAAAACCACACCTATGCCTTTCCCCCAGCATCATTGCAGATGGCCTCGGGGGAAAATAAACAGCACCCATCTGAAGTACCTCCAGATCAGCTCCTGGGTCAGTGCAGTTATTCACTACCCACTACTCAAGGCACAGTATATTATCTCTCTTCTAGCCTTATATTTCCACAGCCAGCTGTAGTTTATGGCACAATGAAAAACACTTATTCTTTAAATACCAGCACTCCATTTTGTAGCTTGGGGGAAAAATGTGTGGGAGCCACCAAACCAATCTATAAAACTATATGGAAAATGCTGTGATACTATAAATACAAAGTTGTCTCTTGAAAGATTTCAAGCTGTTCTTGTCTATTTTGGTCTCATTAGGCTGAAGCTACTTGATTAATGACTTAGTTTAAGGGTAATTTAATTTATAGCATGGTATATATGAAAGGTTATTCCTTGTATGCCCTACACACATAATGTCTACCTTACAAAAACAAACTTTTAATGACTCAATAAATAGAAGCCATAGATAGACTGTATAACAAATTACATATTGGATAACAATCTATAACTTGTTATTAGGTTATGAGGGTTGCATTGATTTGAATTTTACCCAAAAGCAAACATTATGTTTCTGACATTGTAAAATAAAAGAACAACAAAAGTCTCCATTGTGATCTTTTTAACATATGGCTAATTCTTCATTTTCCCATTTAAAAACAAAAAACCTCTCACCCATGCAGTCACATACATCTATCCTTGCTGGAACATTTTCTGGTTCTCATGCACGATCAAAAAGAAAACCAAAAAACCAAAACATAAAAATTGATTAAAGTATGGGATCAAATTTGGAGCTACAGCATTATGCCAGTTGGAGTTATCTTGGTGACATCCATTCCAGACTGTGTTTAGAAAAGAAAGCTGGAAGATTCAATTGTCACACTTTCATTTTGGGATGCTAATAGTTTAAAATTAATGGAATCAATAAAGCTGGGAGAAATGGAATAAGAAAAACATCAAAAAGTTTATACTGTTCATTTTGCACAACTGCCTATTTCCAAAATTCAGGGGTTTTTCACAATTTTGAGGGACAGAAATTCATAGTGAATAATGTTAAGATAAGACATACATCTTCACTTGAAAGTTTGCATTTATTAATTCTGGAGATCCAGAAAACCTGATCCAAAACCCATTGATTTTTGTGAAAAGACTTCCATTCATTCCAATGTGCTTTGGTAAATAAATGAACAAGGAAGCCATGGATTCTGTTTGGATCTTGTTTTTGGCTTTAATAATACTTTGCTCTTATTTTACAGACATTAGTTACAAAGAAAGAGTTAGACTTAGAAGTGTTCAGAGATTTCTCGAGGTCAATGAACAAGTCAACATCAGATCCAGATTAGAACCCAGATCTCTTGACCTTTACGTAATCTAATACAAATCATTTTAATCCCAGGTAAATAATATAATCTTTCCCTATCTGTAAAATAGGGCAACAATACTCACCACAGGCAAAATTAGAATACATATCAATATAGGGTCCAAATATGCAATTTGTGGGATCATAGGAACTCCTACTGATTTATGGGAAGATGGGAATTTCCATACTGGATCAGACCTGGGGTCACTGTAATCCAGTTTCCTGCCTCCAACAGTGTTAGATTTAGAACTAGTAGAACAGCCAGTCTCCAGGAAACCTAATGAGTAAGTTGTAGCAAGGCACCTCATTGGCTACACCACTTGATTGGTGGGAAGAGTCACCAGATCAGCTGTTAAACTCAGCTGTTTAGGAGCATTTCCTTATGGGTGTGACAGTTCCTGTGTCTATTTGTTCCCCGCCCCTGACCCTGTCTTGGACCCAGGCTTGCCCCTACCTTCCCTCCCTCCTGACTTTTGGTTCCTATTCTTGGCTATTGATGCCTCTTCTAATCCCTAGGTCTGACTCTTTTGACCATTAGGCCTGACTGCCCACTAACAGTGGCCAGTTCCAAAGGAAAGTGCAAAACTCCACAGTAGACAGATGAAGAATCATCGGCTCCCAGTAAAGACCCTGCCCCTAATTCCTAATTGTCAGAGATAAGTTTAAACCCTGAATCATGAAGATTTATCTCTCTCCCCAAAATTTCTGTTAGCATTATCTGTTGAATATCTTTGTTATCTATATATTCAGTGTTATAAGACTTAATGCTTAACAACAACAACAAAATGTGGAAGGGATGTATCCTTGCTCTTCAGGGATTAAGCCAGTTCTCAGAAGAAATTCGGTTGATTTCATGCTATTTAGTCAACAATGTGCCTTTCCCCACTGACTTTGTTGTATGTATCACAGTCTTCTGGAAAATGGAAATGGCTTTGTCTAGGAGAGTGCAGTCCCCTTCTTGTCCCCATAAGATTGCCCTGTAGATTTGCAGTGCATCTGGGCCTGCCAAATTCAGCAGTGAGGAGTGCCTCACCCTTTCTGATTTATCTTCACTACCACCGGCTGCCAAGCAAAGTTTAGAAGTGCTAATCCGTTGCCTGGTTCCCTTTCAGAATGAGAGATTCAGCTGGCTTCATATTTGCCAAAGATTTCATTGATTTCTGATGCCATGTGCTAAATGCACAACACACAGGGGTGCTGGTAATAGACTTCTTAATTTTTTTTTTACTTTTCTGGACTGGTTGCCTGATATGCAGCAGATAAATAGAAGGTTTATCACCCTATCATATGGCAGGAGCCAATATCTACTGACTCTGTTACATTGCTGTGGCACAATCCCGTAGCAGGAATCACCAATGTCTTATTAGGAGGTTCCATCTTTTTCTCTTGGGCACGCTCTTCCTTGGGCATTTCCAGGTTAGACTACTGGAGCATGCTCTGCGGCCGTCTGCTCTGTAAATTCAGGGCCGGCGACAGAAATTTGGGGGCCCCCTACTCTGATCATTTGGGCCCCCCCCCAGCCCAGCTGGCACTTCCCCCCCCCCAGCTGACAGCGGCCGGGGGGGGCCCCCAGCCCAGCCGGCGCTCCCCCCCCAGCTGACAGCGGCTGGGGGGGGAAGCCCAGCCAGGGGGCCCCCCAGCCCAGCCGGCGCTCCTCCCCCGGCTGACAGTGGCTGGCGGCATGCAGGGTCCTGCGGGAGCGCCGCGAGCCCGGGATCGGCGCGAGCCACCCTTGCTGCTCTTCCCTCTCCTTCCCCCCCACCCCGCACTTTCTCCCCCGGACTGCGCCGCTGCTGCTGGCCGGGCTCACTGCTCCTGCCGGGAACACGCGCGCTCGTCCGGGGGAGAGCCGCGCCGCCTCCCCGCCCCTTCCCCGCTCTCCAGGCCCGGCGACAAGGGGAGACGACTACAGGTACAGCTGTGTGCCGCCCCCCCCCTAAAGTCCGGGGCCCGGTACAGCTCTACCCGTAGTACCCCCCTGTCGCCAGCCCTGTGTAAATTTACTCAGAAACTGAAGCCAGCAGAGTATCTCAGCCAGTGCACCGATGCTCTGGAATATGTTTGATCTCCCTGTTGGTTTTCCAGCAGAGTTAAGATATTGGGTTGGATTTATAGAGCCATAAGTGGCTTAGGACCTGTCTTTTTCAGAGACCATGTCTCTCAGCTGAGGTCAGTGGAGAAACTTGAGCTGGATATATAATGGCTCTGTCTTCCAAGATGCACTTCTGAATATTCTGTGCCCCAACCCAAGTAAACACTTAAGCATGTGCCTAGCTTTAAGGATGTGAGTAGACTGTTAAGCGTGTGAAGCGTCCCACTGAAGTCAATCAAACACATGCATAAGTGCTTTTCTGGACTGGGCCAGTATATTTAAAGTCCTCTCTGCTTTGGAATTTCCCCCTTTCCTGGGTCTATGAAATAACCCAAAACTATTCACTCCAAGTCAAACTGAGAATCTGATCTATTGGATGGGCATTTTGGAGCCTGGGCATAAGTGTGACTTTTGTTGTGGGGGTGTAGGAGGCAGGTGGGGACAGCAGAGTTCTACAGGGTGTGGCAGAAAATCTTATTGCAGAGAATGGCTGTTGGTGTATGTGTGTAAATGTGCTTCTATCTTTAATTGTCTGGAAGGGGCTGGAGAGCTCATGATAACTGCTTTTTACATACATATGTGTAAGCAGTGTCAGGATGAGTGACATCTGGTGGTGAATTGCAGGAATTGCAGTGACGTTTAGAAAATAACATCTTATTTGCATAGACACACCCACCGGACTTAGCCTGCACTTTAACAGCCCAAATGGTCACTTTGGCTACTGTGGGACACCCAGTTTCTCTGGTATTGGGGCAAGAATGATAAAGTGTTGATTAACCTGTTTATGTGAATGAGGGATTGGGACATGTATTTGGCCTTTGGAATACTGGAGGGACTCGCCATCAGCTGGGTAGGGCTCACTAGACAAGGGACAGGGGTTCCAAAACCCACTGAATTGAGAGAGGCTGTGGACAGGCTTCTATGCCTTGTGGTGAGGGCCTTACAGGCCTATTGTACCTGGCATCTCTCCCCTGTGGAATGTTAGAGCTGACTTTTGCTTCCATTGGGAGTCTAACTTCAGCCCACTGAGCTGAAATCATTTTGGGTCTGGTGGTGCATCTGCACTAAGGCCCCCCCTATGAGCTGAAATCACTTATGAGCTGAAATCACTTAAGAGCTGAGATCACTAAGCCCCGTAGGGGGGCTGAAATTGTATTGCTGAGCAGTGGATGGAGTAGAGCCAGTTGGATCACCAATAGCAGAGTAGCTGGTGATGAGCAGCAGTGGATGGAGCGGAGCTGTCCGGGTCACCACTAGCAGAGTAGCTGGTGATGAGCAGCAGCAGATGCAGACGCCGCAGCAGACTGAGCGGGAGCAGTTTGGGTGACTGCTAGCAGAGTGGCTGGCAATGTGCAGCAGCAGCAGCCGCCGCCGCCCGTGGATAGAGCGGAGCCATTTGGGTCACCGCTAGTGGAGTGGCTGGCGGCGTACAGCAGCGGACAGAGCAGAGCGTCTGGAGAAAGCAGAGCAGTTCCTGGGCACCTGATGGAACGGCCCATGGTGAGGACTGCAGCACAACTGGAGAGGCGGGGCAGTCGGCCTCTGACCACGTAAGGTGTCCCATAACCTACCCCCCTCTTTCCACCCCGGTGGGGAGGTACAACTCTGCTAATGAACTTTTGAACTCTGCTGGGGCTGTTGGACTTTTGGGACCTTGGGTGACTTTGGGGCTTGTGGGACTCAAGAACCCAAGGGAAAGGACACAGCCCATTTGCGTGTGGGGGGGGGGGGGGGGAGGAGGGGATTCTGGTTCATGGTTTGGTTTGTGACTTTTGTTTGTGGTGTTTACCCAATAATATGCCACAGTGCTTCTCTCTGTTATTAAAAGGGTTTTGGTACACTCAGACTCTGCTTGCGAGAGGGGAAGTATGGCCTCTTAGAGGCACCCAGAAGGGTGGTATATGGTTGTCCCAGGTCACTGGGTGGGGGCTCGAGCCGGTTTTGTATTGTGTCATTAGAATGGAACCCCTAGATACTGAACCCGGCCCTTGTTGCTGCCAACTCTGATGGGCAGAAGGGTTACATATGGAAATCTAAACAACTGTTAATATTAACCATTATGATTCTAACTAGTAGAAGGCAATAGTGCCTACATATATGAGCAAGTTAATTTCTTTACACGGAGAAACTTTTATCTATAAAAGCTAATGCACAAATATTTTACGATGTTTTAAACTATTTAAAATGCATCAGGGAATGCAACATGTCAATAACAATTGCAAATGCATTAATTGTATTGAATGTCCATTTTCTTATAAATGGCTTAAATTCAATCAGTAGGCTGTAAAATTATCCAATAGCCTTAAATCAGAGAGGTAGCCGTGTTAGTCTGGAGTAGCAGAGGTAACAAAGAGTCCTGTGGCACCTTAAAGACTAACTATAAAGTTTTGAAGCATAAGCTTTCGTGGGCTAATACCCACTTCATTAGCCCACGAAAGCTTATGCTTCAAAACTTTATAGTTAGTCTTTAAGGTGCCACAGGACTCTTTGTTACCAATAGCCTTAAAGTCAATATATCTGCATAGTTGCTGATGACATGTAATTGGCTAGTAAATCATTCATAATGATGCAAAGATATAAATTCCATAACAGAACATAAGATATTGTTATGCAGCCACTAAAGTTAATGCAAAATAACTAAACATTAAAAACCACTGAAACTGAGTTAAGACAGTAAAATAAAGTTAATGCAGTGAGCTATTAGAGGCCTTTGAAAAAAAGCTGTTTGTGCTGCTGAAATGCATGTGGATTTCATACTGGACACTTTTTTGAGGCTCTTTTTAACAGTTCTAAATTCTAGGTTCCAGATCTTTCCCCTCTCTCTGTAACAGATGGTACAGCAACAATAATTCTATGCTGTTGGCATCTCTGCCAATAACTCTAACCCTGCTTCTGGAGGGGTTGGGCTGGGAGGAATGACACTTTTGGAATCATCACACAAGACTGGAGGAGCTATTGAAGGCTCTGTTCCCAAAATAAGATCTGTGGATAGATTTGGGCAAGGCCACCTCATCCTTTCAGCAGTGCTCTTGCTATATCATAGGAGTGGCTGATAGGCAGCAAAAAAGCTCTTTTCTTGATAGTGACACAGATTTTAGATCAATGATTGTTGTCACTTCTTTATTTAGTATTATTATTACTACTACACACGTTGAGGAAACTGCAGTAAGGTTCTAGGGTTGGATTTGGGCAAGTTCAAGTCCATGATTCACCCAAGGTGTTTTTTGCTGGTATGCAAGATAGGGAGTTCTGTTACTGCTTCCCAGTGGTATAAGATACAGTGATACTAGTTTTGTCTGGAACTATTAACTCTTACAGAGATATATAAAGCCACCTTAACATCCCTAGGCTGAATCCAGTCTATTACTACTGCCACTGTCAGTCTCTGGGAGTCTAGATTTACCTTCTGCTGTCCTCTGGATAGCCTCTTGTTAATTTCACATACCAATACCACACTGAATATCACATTTCACTATGAAAACAGGAAAAAAAAATCTACACTCCCCTGCCGAAAGCAAGATTTCAATTTGAGAAAGGAAACTCACCAGGTATTAAAGTTAAAACAAGCATAACATACAACATCTAAATAAATTAGGATTAGATTGTGGCATTTAGGCATTCCCCTGTATAGGGTGAGATGCCAGTGGGAGGAACACAGTCTTAAAGAGAGTTCCCAAGTGTACAGCCTCTGCACCCAGATTACTATACCCTGTTATGAGGTGAGTCTCATTGCCCTATGCACGAGGACTGGACATAGAGTAGGGGGAGGGAAGAAGAAATCATCTTGTTTCCTCCCCATCTTTTTGTGGCTCTCTGATTCTTGAGGAGTAACAATGGCGCAAAATGGATGAATCCCTAAGAACACATGCAATAATTCTTATGTGGGAGAGAAAATGGGTGCTTGAGCCCTACCCCTTTATATACACACTCCCATTTTCAAGGCTGTGCAGAAACTGGCCCTAAATAAACAAATACACATAAAGGAAAGATGTCTCTTGAAGGACTAGGTGGATAAGGCTGCTAAGGCTGTAAGTGACAATGAACTTATTTTAGAGGAGTTTCTCTCCTGACAATTAGAGGTGAATTTTCATTTTTAAAATCACTTTTTGACAAAAGTTTCTCATGAAAAAGGAGTGGTGTGTGTGTAAATTCTCATGAAAATTCCTATTTTTAACCTACTCTTCTGACAATGAGCAGTAGTGTCATGATCCCAACAAGGGCAGTCAGGACCGATGGTCAGAGCAGGGGCAAACCTGAGGCTGGGGACAAGTACATAGTCAGGTTCAGGTCAGGGTCAATACCAAAGATCCAAGTTTGAGTCAGGTTTCAGGGTCTGGGTCAGGAGTCCAAGTCCCAGGTCAAAACCAGAAGTTCAGGAGCAGGGTAATCATGGCAACCACAGAAGATCCACACCATTGCCTGGACACTTCCTGGAATTCACCTTGGGTTATACAGAGTAGGGATCCAATCAGGAGTCACGAGGATGCTGTCTGTCAGCCCCCCCCCCCCCCCCCCGAGACACAGGACTTCCCACGGTTTTTTGGTATCCCTTTGTAAGGGATTTGGTATCCTATTCCAGGAGGCCTTTATCTAATAGGGATCCTGAGTTTGCCAGTGTTTTTATTTGGGTCACTTCTATTTAAATTTCTTTTAGCATCTTGATCAGTTCTGAGGTCACCGACAGTACATAGACCTCAGTCATTGACTCAAATTACTCCAGTTTATACTTATTTGATATATTCAAGCTATTCTAAATTTTGAAAAATATTGTTTTTTATTACTTTGAAATGATTTATTGTCTTTTTTTCCCCCCTGGGACATCTTGGAAATGCATCCAGTAACTAACATCTCCCGGAGCTTATTGTATTTTTGCTTTGTCATCTTGTAAATGTGGGCTTTTCCTTCTGACTGTGATTTTAGTTTGGTGTATTGAATTAACATGAATTAACTGTGGAGGGCAGCAATTCTATGGGCTATGGGACTCTCATGGTCCTGGGAGCATGTGTTGATGGTCTACTGAGAACTGTTAGGTCACCTGGTGCTAGTTGTTTCTCCTTGTTCCAAGCTGCTTCTATGAGCTTTTCAGCTCTTCCTCACATCATTTATGTACATGTAGTTCCTCACTCATTTTATAGTCCCCACAATATTCTTCGTGTTGAAGCTTCAACATCATACTTTGGATTCTAGGTGGCACTGAAGAAACTTGCTTAAAAATAAACTTTCCAGCTGCTTGTGTGGGGGTCTTTTCTCATGCATTGTGTTTTTGTGGCTCTTAAGACAATCAAACACAATTGACAGCAACTCCCTTTATTATCAGGGTGATGTTTCTCTATTGCTTAAGTACTTTTCTACAAATTCACTGATTGCTTTGCTATATTCAAACGACTGCAGATGACTGCCAAACAGCCCTTTCAGGGCTTACTTGACCAGAGATGTCATTAGAATTAACTTTGCTGGCTAGTTTAATATCCCTCTATTCTCTGTAAATCTATTGTACACTGTAGAATGCCAAAGACTACATCTGGTAGGACAAGAAGCAGGGATTGCTGCATTGAAGAGAAGGTGTCTGATTGATGGTGACCAGCTGAGGCTTCCCCCGTGGATAGCAGTCTCCTGAACCAAGAACTCTGCAGGGTAGACTCCCCACACATAGAGCCATGTTGTAATCTTGTCCCAAAAAGAGAACAACCAGTTTCCCAAATCCCAAGTAGACAACAGGGGATTTACAGCACCCATGCAACTGAGGCAAAAGAACACAAGTCAGGGATTTTACCAGTGAGAAATAACCCTGATTAAATGGCACACAGCTGGTGCTATCAGTACTGAAAGGAGGTCATCTGTCTTCTGTTCGCCCTGAAGTTGCAACATTGAAGAGAATGCAGACCGTGAGTGTATGAACAGAAAAGCCGGGGAGATATATTTATTTTTCCCTTTTCATTCTGATGAGAGAGAAACCGATATTTGGGACTAGAAGATAAAGGAATCTTGGGAAATTATTTTCTGCTGCAATGACATCAAAGAAGCAGTTTTGTAAGGCAAAGAACTAAAAATGAAGTGAGGTGTTGAGTCTTTAATTATCATGTGACTATTATGGGGCAATTAATTTTACAGTCCCTGAACAAATGGGTGAAAACACCTTTAGTCCTCAGGAGAAAAAGCAGAGAAACTGCTTTTTAATCTATTTAACTGTATCTAATCCACAGGACAGGAATCCACCGTGCTAAAATACTGTAAATGAGATGAGAGCCTGGTAGAGGGATGTCCACTAACCCGGCTGGAGCTTCACAGGGAGAGGAGATGGAGTTGGAGCATGCAGGTTGAACACATAGAATATGGGCACCATATTCTCTCCCAGCATTTCAAGGGAGAGATTCTGAATCCCGTTCTTGAATGTCTAAGATTCACTGCTCCCTTGTCCAAAAAAAGTGTCTTTCCAGCATTCTATTCTATTCTATTTAGGTGCTCATACCACTTGCATCCCCACCAATAACAGCACCTTCCAATAGCACATTTAACAACTTCACTAACTCCTGTCACATGTGGCTTGTCCTCCCTCTAAAGCTCAAACCAGGGGGAGAACCATGGTGCAGTGAAGTGTTTTGTTTTGGTGGGGGTTTGATTTTTACAGAGTGAAGCAGTCCCACATTGTTTTTGGAAACAATTCATTTTCTGTATATCCCATTTTTATATTAAGAGTTTAAACAATGTGAATAAGTCAAGAGATTATCAAATGCTGGTCTGCCATTTTGCAAATGCAAAAGTCACCTGGACATCTGCATAACTGATTATACACACAAATTAGATACTTTTGTGGCCAAGGGATAATAACTGTAAGTGCAAAATTGTACCTGTCATTATTTAGGCCTACAACCAGTAATGGAAGGCCCAGTGAAAACTGGGCTAGAATTATGGCCATATGTCTCTATATCAGGCCTGCACAACTTGGACAGCGGTGAGGGTCACATTACTCCAAAGAAAACAGCTCCAGGCTGAAAAGGTCCTGAGCACCCCCACCCTGCCCCAGGACCCGACCCCCCCCCGCTCAGCCCCACCATCACCCCTCTCTTCACCCCTTAGCCCCTCACTGGCTTGCTGCGTCCCTCCTAGTCAGTCCCCCACCCACCACTCGCCTCCTTTCAACTCACCCTCCCCTGCCAGAAACCCCCATGCCCGCCTCTAGAACCCCTGCTGGCTCACTGCTCACCGGCCGCTTGCCCACCCGCTCGCCTCCTCATCCTCCTTCCAGCCACCCACTCGCTGCTTGTCCCCTCATCCCCCGCCCCCCAGCTCTCCGCTCACCGCCACTTGCCTGCCCACTCGCCTCCTCACCCCCCACCCGCTGGCTCGCTGCTTGCCCACCGCCACTGCTAGCCACTTGCCCGCCCGCTCACCACATCATCCCCTCGGCCTCTCCCCTCAGGCTCGCTGATCGCCCGCTCGCCTCCTCACTTGGTCCCCCGCCCCGGCTTGCCGTTTGCCCCCCGCTTGCCTCCTCACTCCCCCACGCTGCCTTTGCCACTGCTGCTTGCTGGTCGCCCACCCACTGTTTGCCTCTTCATCCCTCCCCGCCCACCAACTGACCGCTCATCTCCTCCCCCCCCCCGGCTTGCCGCTCACCTGCTTGTCTCCCTCTGCCCACCACCAGCTCACCTGCCTGCCAGCCACTGGCTCACCCTCACTCCCCTGCCCGCCACTGGCCTCTTCACCTTCCCCCGCCCGCCTGCTCACTGGCTGGCAACTTGCTCGCTCCTCGTCCCCCCTTCCCCGCCTGCTGGCTCACCTCTTCACCCCACCCACTCGCCGGCTGGCGAGCCAAAAGTCGTCACGGGCCACACAGTGAGCCCCTACGGACTGCATGTGGCCCACAGGACATATGTTGTGCAGGCCTGCTTTATATAATCCTCTTGGATTACAACCCTGATAGGAAAGGGGGAATTTCTGAGTCAATCTTTTTTGAATTCATCCTCTTTAAGAGCGTTCACTTTAAATTCATCTCTCAATGGCCTGTCAAAAAGGAACATATCACTAAGTATGGTCTGTCTGTGCACCCATTGAGTTGGGAAAGAAAGGAAAGCATTTGGAGCCCTGTCTTAGAGCTAGGGTGTTCTTTGCATTAGAAGGGTAAATGGCATTCATCTGTTAGCACTGGGAGGGCAATTGGGAGAGGAGCTGTGATGAGTATCTTTTATAAAATCAATCCATAATTTAAATAATAGAACACGAAATGGGGTTGTTTTGTAGTAACATGAAGCAAATACAGAGTTACTGCAAAATCTTAGGACAGGTCTACACTACCTATCGGATCGGTGGGTAGCGATCAATCTTTCGGGGGTTGATTTGTCGCGTCTAGTCTAGACAAGGTTGAGAACTGCTGATCTACGTTATTCCCATAGCTGAAGTTGCGAATTTTAGGTCAATCTCTCTCCCTCCTCCCCCCCACAATTTAGACCAGGACTCAGAAAGAAATTTAGCAACATTGGTGTATAGATAGATACACATTATTTTAATGAATAATTTTTGTTAAAATACAAAACAAAGATATAGTACTGCTTCATAGACACACAAAACAAACACACAGTCTGAACTCTGCCCCCTTTCTGATGCCAGGCCCTTGTTACATTCTTCTTTTGGGAGTGGAAAATACTGTAACACTCACTTATAGAAATCAAAGGATTTGTTGGAACACTGCAAGTAACAACTCCAGCACACAGAGGCAGGACTAAATTTCCTACAATTTCTGCCCTCCCAGTCAGACATAACATACAATCAAAACAAGACAACAATTTAGCTCTAAGATACAGTTGGTGGTGGTGGTGACTACAGCTATCATTACAATATTTGCCTAAACTGAAAGAAATAGATTTTAGGAAATCCCATAATTCATTGCTAGCCTCCTTAATTATGGTTGCAAAACTGGAAACAAAAAGTATATCTCCAGTTTGATTTAAAGTGCCAACGTTGTTTTGCGTTATTTACAGATTTAGTCTCAAGTTGAAAGACAGGACTATTTACTAAAAAATAATCCCCCAAAATAACAGTATCTCACTAGCATTTTTAAAAGATTGTTATATATATGGGTGTATTTTATTATTCTTTTTTGCACAATCTGAGATATAGTAGTTGCCAGCCTCACATAGATAAGATTTGGGACTTTTTGTGTGATCATACCTTTGAAGCAGAGACACAAGAAATACAAAACACTGACTCAATACCCCTGAAGCCCCAAGGCAAAGGCCTGCTGATGAAGATATATTGTTTGTTTTGCTTGGTGCTCAGAATGGAAAGCATTGTAAGGTTTAATTTCCTTTTCCCACATAAGACTTACAGGACTTTCAAGATATTTGAAAAAGAAGCAAGTTGTTTGATTTCTGCCTTCAGAAAAAATAAAGGTGATTTAGAAGTAACTATTCTGCATTAATCTTATAATACGTACCTATACATTTCTGCAAAAAACAAGTACAAAGGGATGAATAGACTATTATCCAAACAGTCCTATTATTTTTCCTATTATTTTAAAAGTGTAATTATTCTATGAATGCCATAAAAAATTCCTAGCATGGAGGCTCATTATATCAGTGATATAAGAAGAGTCCCTTTAAAGATGCAACAAATGTCTGCAACAAAACAGTGCGCCAAAAAGCACAGTGGAAGTATACCATGACTTAAAGCACGACTGAATGATCATCATACAGTTCCTATTATTTGTTTCTGAACCTACAAACTTCCAAAACTTTGAATAAAGTATTGCAGTTCCCTTAAAACTGCAACATACCATATAAATAACTGACAGAATCAAAATTGCAACTCATTCATTTGTCTTTGGATGAAGATATCAAGTTCAGTATATGTTATGGGATCGTTTGTTTGGATTTTTTGTTCTGTTTTGTTTTGCTCCCCCCATTTAAACAAACAAAAGGGAAAACTTTCATCTAAAGACTCACTTAAATCATCTGAAGATGTATGTATATTGCTTTTAAACCTTCAGCTTTTAGAAAATGAGATGAGTCTCGAGTTACGTTCCCCACCTTTTAATATGCAGTATCAAGTCATATGAAAGTGCCAAAATTAGCACTGTCATTCTCTGTGTTGCCCATTAGTTTTACTGCAACACAGAGCTAGTGAAACACTCAAAAATATACCTGTAATATCTTTATAGCACCACAGTCTCCGATTATGTTTTCTGCTAACCTCACTTGAATACAAATACAATATATATCTTTCCTTAGCAAAGAATAAATACATTTTGAGGCTCAGTAATTCATCGAAACACAGCATAAATAAAGCAGTGGCTTGTTGTTTTCTACATTCTCTACCTTTTATGCTAATGAAAATCACCAAAAGAAAGAGAAAATGCACCTTTCCCAGCATTATTCACATTGCAGTAGACGCCACAATTTTGTACTTACAGATCTTAACAGTGAAATGTCTCAGGATCTTTACAATTTTCTGCAGAACTGTTTCAAGCTCTCAGCAAGCCACACTGTTCATCCATGCAGAACCAAGCCGTATGGAATGTCTATGCAGCTGGGAGATAATGGAACTATTTTCCCAGCTGGGACTACAAGCCTTTTATCCACTGAGCATTGCGTGTCTCTTCACTGGTACTACCCATGAAACACACTGCTTTTTTGCTGTATTCGAGACAGGACCCATACGATTTGTGTTTGAATCACATGCACACATAGCCGCTATGGCTTTTGAATAGTCTTATCTGGAAGTCTTGTACATAGAAAAATCAGCTCTCTACTAATCATCGTTCATGCAAGCGGAGAGAGAGAGCAAAAGCACAGCTTTCACACCGGTAGCACTTGTTTGCAGTGTTATAGCTGGGCATGAAAGATTAATTTTTTTTCTGTCAGGTAATCAGAAAACCTCTCTTCTTGAAAAGTGGGTCACTAACCAGTAGTATATATAGAACAGGAGTGGAAATAATTGTGTTTGTTTCCTGGTCCCACAACTGCTCCATGCACTACATAAGATTAAGCTTGTAGGAAGTCTGTTTGGATTTAGATTACATTCTAACACGAGCTCTCTTCATGAAACATTTAAATAACCCTTCTGTGCTTTGCATATGTAAAAAAAATAGTACTTGCTTGTCTAAAGTAACACATAACCAAATTCTATTTATTAATAAACTTCAAAACCGCCCTGATTTCCACTAATCTTTTTGGGATTGCTCCAGTGGAGAGGCCAAGAACTGAGGATGCTTCTACTTTAGTTAGTACATTATTTGTATTCACAGGAGAGGGACAGGGAAATGGCAGGTTACAGAACATTTCTGCGGAGAGAAGTGCATTGTTTCACTGCTGTTGCTTCACCAAAACAGTTTAATGTAATCCCCATGTAAATCCATTAGTTTGTAATGGGATTAATTGCACGGCTGCCTGAGCAATAAAATGCCGAAAGGAAGTGAAAGTCAGACAGCAACAGACATGCACGTGCCAAAAAGACCAAAGTGACATGCTGGTAAATAAAACAGAGGGAACCTTTTATTTTGTTTAGATCATTTGCATTGACTACAGTAATAAACATAAAACATACATGCAAAAAGACCAGTTTAAGCTTCTAGCATAACTCTACTGACTTTCTTGAATTTACACCAAATTTATTTTGCCCCCTTTTTAGTGTAGTCAACTATAAGGTGAACGTAGAAACACCAGCTACTATATATATTTCAATATGCATGGCACACAATCGCAAGATACTTGCTGTCAAAGTGATCCTGTCGACCACTGCCCTCTACAGGATGGAATGCCAACCCACGCACTGACAAGACCTATATCAGCGGTCTCCAATATGTTCTCCACTAGCCACATGTGGCTAATGGGCTATTGAATTTTGGCTAATGCATGTGATTTTTTTATAATGTAGATTAATGTGGCTTTTTATAATGTGGCTAATAAGAAAAATTCAAAACCACAGGTGTGGCTAGCAGTGTGGCTAGTATCAAATTTCTATTGGACACTGCTGACTCTACATAAATCTTTATATGACAGTATTGTAGCTAACATCAATTTTTTTTAGCTCAACTGGCCATGTAATGGGGTTTTGAAGATGTTACTGAATACAGACTAAAATAGGGGGATCACATTGGTGGAGGAGGAGGATGGAAGCAGCATCCCCAAATGGGATGATTTAGTTGGGGATTGGTCCTGCTTTAAGCAGGGGTTTGGACTAGATGACCTCCAGAGGTCCCTTCCAACCCTAATATTCTATGATTCTATGAAAAGAGAGAAGAGTATTCACTTACTCCTTCTGATTTGAAGAAGTCCTCTGCCAAATATGCAGGGAGGAAGACTGGTTCTATGGTGAAGGCTTTAGCCTGCTACTCTGGTGACTCAAGTTCCATTTCTTTCTCGACCACAGACTTTTTGTGTGATCTTGTGCAAGCCCCTCAGTCTCTGTACCTGAAAAATGTAGATAATTGTACTCTCTTAGTTCATTGGGGGTGCTGTGAGACTACAATATCTAAATATACGTAAGCATTCAGGTACCTCAGGGCTTGCATAAATACTATAGACAGACCGTAGGGCAGGGGTAGGCAAACTTTTTGGCTCAAGGGACACATTGGGCTTCAAAATTGTGCGTAGGACCATGTAGGGAAGGCTGTGCCTCCCCAAACAGCCTGGCCCCGCCCCCTATCTGAAGCCCACCCACTTCCCGCCTTCTTCAGAACCCCCGACCCATTCCTTGTCCCCTAATCACCCCCTCCTGTTCCTCCCCCCCCCAAATCCCCACACCCTATCTAGCACCCCTGATCTCTATTCCCTGACTGCCCCCTCCCGAGACCACCACCCTACCCTAACCCCCCCCCCCCCCGAACCCTACCAACTAAGCCCAACTTGCTTACCAGCTCAGCCCCGGGCGTGAGGCCCCACGCTCGCCACACTTGGCCCAGCCCCTGGCTCAGGAACTCAGGGCTGCGCGGCTTGCCGTGCTCAGCCCAGAATCCCAGGCCGGGAGGGCAGGGCTACTGGCTCTGCCCCCTGGCCCAACCTTGCAGGCCGTATAAAAATGGTCGGCGGGCCACATGTGGCTCATGGGCCGTAGTTTGCCAACCCCTGCCGTAGGGTGTGTCCACCATTGAGCAATGTGGTGATAACTCTGACTACTATTTCAATCTAATTTTAATCACTCTTTCGATTTTCTAACATAATATGTTGCAGTTCTACCATAGGATCTCAAAATGCTTTTCACACAGTTAATTAAGTCTTTCAATATTCTGTGAAGTAGGTAAATAATAATAATTTATTTAGGGAGGAAATTCTATTTTTCTCTTATTTATTATTAAAATTCTTCTACTAAAGAATGTGGGTGTCTTTTCTAAGTTATATAAAAAATAAAAATCTAACTGCGGAAGCAATTACTTGCAATAAGTTGGTCATCTTCTTATAAAACAAAATTTTAAAATGAAACCATCTCTGTGTTTTGAGATAAATCCCCTCAAAAAAATAGTGTTTTGTTGATTGGGAAACTTGGGGATTTCTAATTTTTTTTCAGCATTTTCCAGCAGAAAAGAACTTCCTTCAGAAAATATTCAACCAGATCTAATTGTCTAATTGTGTGTTAAAAACGCCAATAGGAAAAAAAAACACAAAAATCCATGATATTCTTCTATCCATGCTGTACTTTCAGAAAGACAAAATCCTTGAAAGAAATTTCTCCAAAAATGAAAATGAAAACATGCCTGTTTATATATATGTATATATAAACTACTTTTCACTTCTGTTAACATGTTGTAAAATAGTCACTGCATTACAAAATAACCAAGAAAAGTACTAAGGTGAACTCAAAAAAGGATTTCAATGGGATTTCTCCAGTAGACAGCAAATCACTGGTATGTGTGTATATATATACAGGGAAGAGGTTTATCAGCTTACATACAGCAGAAAGCCAATATGACTAAAAATATCACAGTGAAATCTACTGTATGAACTTAAAGATAGGAATTAGAAGGTTTTAGTGTGATGAGTTTGTTGAGAAAACTTTTAAATGTCTGGAAGATATTTTCTCCTGACCCATTTTCTTACTAAAAATATTAGATTTCTCAGTCTCAGATTGCTGGAACACATTGAGTGGTCAACACAAACCTATATAACTAATCAAGCCTGTTTATATTGGTTATGGAATCTTTAATCAATGGGGTTTATTGAAATTAACTGCAAATGACTCCAGTGTTTTGCTTTGTTTTAATCACAAAATAAAGAAATGGGTTCAAAGAAAGAAGGAGAGAGAGTTTTCCAGTACCAAAAATCTGAGTTAGGAACCAGAGGCAGAATTGAGAACAAAACTCAGAATTCCCCTTGGGCCGCATCATGGCCTTTCCATAATTGATGTTTTCCCCTCAATAAAAAGTGAATGATAGAAATGCTGTGATGATGCCAAAGGTATATATAGACAACCGATACACCCAAAAAAAGGAGTAACTTTTTCATTCTTACCTCTGATGCTGGTAAGGGTTGGGCTTTCAGTTTTTCCATCTTCTCTTCAATATGTAGGATAGAAACATATAATATTTGTATCTTAAAATAATGTACTGTCACTCAAAACGTGAGATGTAGACTGTGATATTAAATCTAAGATGTTTCAGGCAAGTTCATAAAGTGTATTAAATCAAGGATTTTATATCAGCTATACTTATGTCTGATGGAATCCTGCAATGTAACATGAGTTCCTTGGCTTGAAACTAGTGGTTTGACTGCCAAGCGGCAGTGAATAACATAGAGCCAGATTCTTTTTGCTATACTCACTTTGAATAACCCTATTAATTTCAAAGGCACAACTCATATAGACAATTTCAATTCCATATGATCAAAGGCATCAGAATCTGCATCACGAAGGGTGGTTTGCTTTTGTTTTCGTTTTGGTAGTGCCATCTACTGGTTGGAAGCCGAATTATTAAACTCCCAATTGCTACTTACCGGTAGGAGTTACACTGTCCATAGGGTTTTTGTTATTGTAAGGTCCTTGTTAATCTCTCTGTATCCTAAGCTAGTTACTTGGGCAATGCTGAAAGTGAGTTCTACAGGTTCTGTCCTGTACTCCTTAGACAGGCAAAACTCAGTTCAACCATAGCTTTTAGTAAAATTACACTCCATCACTGTTAGTTGGCATGACTGTGTTTACAGAAAACATATTTTAAATCCATGGGCTTTTTAAAAGTTTCCTAACACATGGGAAGCATAAGTGCAGAACGAGCCACGGGGTCTATGAATGGGACATTGGATTTCTTGAAATCATAGTACCTTTCCTAGAATCTAAAATGGGAACCATTATCACAGAATTAACAGATATGTGTAAACTAGATTTGTGGTTTTCATTAACAGTTTTGGCAAACGGATATAAAAAAAATAATCATTTTTGTGGGCATATGCTTGGTTATTCTATTTACTAATATAATTACTAATTAGTTTCCCATGTGTAAAATAGGGACAATAATATTCCTCTTTTTTAAATTGAATTTTGATGGTGTGTGCTGTGCAGGAGGTCATAATATCTTCATGGTTCCTTCTAGCCTTCCCATCTATGAAAAAAGAAAATATACCTGTCAGAATGAAATGCAGCACTCACCATTAAAAAGTCATAATTTACCTATAGATATCACATAGTGGTTTCTGAAACTTTATAATCTTTCTCTATGCTTTTATATCCTTGACTTAATTTGTCCTGAGTCCTGGTAAGTGTATATGGAATAAAGAGGAACAGAAAATGGTTGAAATGTGAACATTATGTGAGTGAGACTCTGCAGTCTTTTTATCATCATAAATGGAAGCTGGACTTTTGAAATTAATGAGGTTTAATGGGTTTTTTTATGCCTATAGTGTAAAGGTCCCTCTTAATACAGAGCTTTATATTGGTGAATATGTGGACAACATAAACAATTTAGAGTCAATATTTATAAATTATATAATCTTATAAAATGAAAATTAATAGAAATATTAAGTCAATAGAGCTACGCCAATTTACAACAGATAAGAATCTGGTGCATAATGCTAACTGAGTTAAATTAAAAATAAAATATTTAAGTGATTTAATTGATTAGTGAAAATGTAACATAGCTTGTCAGAAGAGTTTAAAAGGAGAACAAAAATAGTTTAGATGATTCCAAGGCAAAAGAAATCAGAAGGAGAATGAACAGTAACTTGTTCAATTTTCTTCAGGTCTGTGTGCTGTCAAGTAATGGTAGTTCATTTCTGCTTGGTTTGGCATAACAATTAAATGTCTTGCATGTTAGCTTTTAAATTACATGTCCTATGTGCAGTTCATCTACATAGTTCAAATCTTTGACGTGTTTGTGTGTAGGTAAAGGGTATTCATTAATATGCATTCCATTTTGAAAATTTAATGCCACATTAAGTTTCAGGAAATAAAACCTCAGAACTCAATAAATGCAATTATGGTTCCAAAGTTCAACCTTAACTCTGTCCACTTGTGTTTCTGTCCTAAAACAGTCTTACTTTTTTATCAAACTATTTGCCAGTTAATATAATGTGTCTGTTATTCTTAGAGTGCTTCAGGTTACAGTTGGTTGACATCTTTCACAATTCAAATGAAAATGTGAGAAAACATTTTAAATTATATTTTCTTTGAGTGCCATGTAAAAGGAGGGGGGAACAAGCTGTTGCAATGCTAAATTGTTTCAGGTGACTGCAGCCAGTAAATGAAGATCGGTCCTTTGCCAGCACCTCTGCATATTACGCTCTGATCACACCACTCTTCCAGGGTGTTTGTTTTGACAACTAATCCTGGCCACTTGGGGGAAAATCCTCAATGTCAGGGAATTATGTGAGTGTCAAATCCCAGAGCTTATTACATTCAGACTGGTCTGTTTAAAGAGATGTGGAGCAGGTTTATAGATGGCTTGACCCTTCCAACCTGCACATTCACTGAAATCTGTAGGGAGTCAGAAGGCATCTTCAGCGGACTGGGTTATTTGTATGTTAGATCTACACCTCTGCATTGACCCTTCCCACCATCCACAACATACTTCATGGCAAAATGATACCAACTGTCCCAAAATAGCCCCTCCTCCCAGAGTCTGGTATGCAGAGGCAGAAATCAAAATAAGCCCATACTTATAAGGCTTAGCATCAACTCACCCCACGTATAAAGAGGGTGATGCTGTGAAAAAAATGTCTTGTCTTCATGCTATCATTCCAGCCACATCCCAGTGTCACAGGGCCCTAGCCGCTTAGGGATCCTGAGTTGTTATTTCCATGATCCTCCAGGAGGAAGAAGGGAGGTGCATGCTGTGGAGCTGATGGTCACTCATTTCTCACAAGCCCTTGTGCTCTTTTGTAACTTACTTTCTCTCCTGTCCAGCTGAAGAAAACAGAGCTGCATCACATCAGTTTAAAACTACTTTTCTCATCTCTATAAAGTCTAAATATTGGTACTCTCTGGCAATTCTGAGAGTGATGAGGCACCTGGTCACCACCTGCCCTTAGCTGTGGAGTCTTGTCTGTGGATAAGCTCCATCCAACCACCATCATCTGACAGCACAAGCAACATCTTCCAGCCTCTTCAGGTCTCATTCTTTCTGTACAGATTGGCAAGAGGCAAATACCATTCCTCAAGTCTTCCAAGTGCCCCTCTGGAGTGCTCAGTCCCTGTTCCACTGAACACTCATGGTGCTCTTAGATCATCTACTCCCAAAGGAATAGTACACACCAGTACACACTAGTAAAATTAAACTCAGGATCACTTCTTTGCATAACACACATACATATATAGAGTGATAACAAGAATAAGTTTATCATCAAGGAACAGAGATTCAAATGATAGAGCCTAAAAATACTGGAAACAGGTGGTTACGTATAAAAGAAAATTATAACATGCTTTCTAGAGACTACACTTAACTAACAAGGCATTCCCCTATCTCCCACAAAAGAGCTTATTCAAAGTTCTTTCCATGGTGTTTTCAACCAGGTTGATTGAGATCACTTCTCATAAGCTCAACCCTGTTGTCAACTTCTTATCACAGATTGAAGGAATACCTGGGGGCTCCTCTGTATCCCAGATATAGTTTCAAAAGTTAATTGTCTTTTCTTCTGAAACAGGATAAGTCCTGTCGTTGGTGGTTTTTTCCCCTCCAGCCCTCGTAACCTGTCAATTGGCATTTTTCTCAGACTGTTAATGGATCTTCATTGTGAACCATATATTACTCAACTTGTGCATGACCAGCAAGAGTGAAATAAGTATCTCTTCTCCTGCCAGGAATGTGGGGATTGCCTTTTGGTGACTTGTCTTGACTCAGAAACCTAGAGAACATAGTTTTTTGTGGGTGTGTATATATCTATATCTATCTATTATATAGCTATATCTATATCCATCTATACCTATATCTGTTCCCTACATATTTCTCACAATTATGATGGTGACAAGTAGGTTTTCATTAGAGACTTTATATGACATCATTTTGCTAAACACAGAGGATTCCTGTACTTCTATGTACTCCTATGCCCTCTGGCATGTCTGGAATCAAGAGGTTTTTGTATCACATACTCAAATGGTGGAACATTAGCCTGGCAAAATATATTGCGGTCCAGACAATGTACCCTTTAACATTGAATGCTGTCTTCTTTTGTTACCCCTTAGGGTTTTGTTTTATCTTCAAGGAAAATAGAGACAAAGAAGATTCTAGTGGTTTGGTGCAATGCAGTTTCATCTAGAACTGGAAGAATAAACTTTTTGAACACTGACAATTTAAAAAAATAAATTAAAAAAGTCAAACTAAAGGTTTCATTTGACCTGCAATGAAACCTTACATTTCAATTTTGAGCATTTTTAATGTTTTTAAATATTTTAAATAAAATGAAGGAAATTTAAAACCAAAAAAAAAAAAATGAACTGAAAAATCTAAAGTATCAGAGAGGTAGCCATGTTAGTCTGGAATAGCAGACGTAACAAAGAGTCCTGTGGCACCTTAAAGATTTTCATAGAATCCCAGAATCATTGAAATGTAGGACTGGAAAATACTTCAAGTAGTCCTTTAATCTACCTCCTGTGCTGAAGCAAGACCAGGTATGCCTAGATTATCCCTGGCACATGGTTGTCTAACATATTCTTAAAAACCTCCAGTGATGGTGAGTTCACAACTGTCCTTGGATGCCCATTTCAGTTCTTGACTTTCCTTATATTCAAAACTTTTTTTCTAATATGTAACTTGGTTTTTCCCTGCTCGAGATTAAGCCCATTACTCTTATGACCTTCATTAGATATGGAAATCAATTGAACCCCAGTCCTCTTTATAACAGCCCTTAGCATATTTCAAAATTGTTATCAAGTCCCTCCTCAGAATTCTTTTTCTCATGTCTAACATGCCCAGTTTCTTGATTTTTTCCTCAGAGCTCAGGTTTTCTAAACCTTTTGTCATTTTTGTTTCTCTCCAATTTGTCCACATATTTCTTAGTGTGGTGCCCAGACCAGACACAGTACTCCAGCTGAGGGCTCTCCCTTGCCAAGTAGATTTTGCCTTCCTAAGTACTTGAACTTGTCTTTATTAAATTTCATCTTGTTGATTTCAGACCAATTCTCTAATTCGTCAGGGTTGTCCTGAATTCTAATCCTACCCAAAGTGCCAGCAACCCTCCCAGATTGGAACTTCCACTCCATTATCCAAATCACTTATGAAAAATATTGAATAGTACTGGACTCAGAGCAGTCTCCTGGGGGATCCTATTAGATATGTTCTCCCAGTTTGACAGAAAACCATTGAAAACTACTGTCTGAGTATGAAGTATCAGAGGGGTAGCCATGTTAGTCTGTATCCACAGAAACAACAAGGAGTATGGTGGCATCTTAAAGCTTTATTTGGGCATAAGCTTTTATTGGTAAAAATTCTACTTCTCGCAAAAACTTACGCCCAGATAAATCGGTTAATCTTTTAGGTGCCCCTGAACTCCTCGTTGTTTTTGTCTGAGTGTGGTCTTTCAAACAGTGGTGAACTCACCTGATAGTCATTTCATGGAGATCACTTTTCCCCAGTTGCTTATGAGACTGTCATGTGGAACTGTGTCAAAAGTCTTATTAAGATCAAGATAAATTAAGTCTACAGCTTCACCCCTATCCAGTAGGCCATTAACCCCATCAAAGAAGGAAATTAGGTTGGTTTGACATGATTTATTCTTGACAAATTCATGCTGGTTAGTCCTTATAACCCTATTATTCTGCATGTGCTTTCAAACTCCTTATTTAATAACTTCTGCCAGTATCTTTCCAGGTATGGAAGTTAGGCTGACCTAATTCACCAGGTCCTCTTAGTTCTCTCTTTTTAAGAAAGGTACAATATTTGCCCTGCTGCAGACCTTCTCCGTGAGTTCTCCAAGATAATTGCTCACAGTTTCAAGATTGCTTCAACTATTTCTTTAAGTACCTTTGACACTGTTTAAATGAAAAGTTTCGATTATTTTGTAATTTTGAGGATGGCGTTTTGTGTGATGACTCACAGATCATGTTCGACACAGACCAGTCTGGGGTTGTGTCACCACATGCCCTGTAACCCTGGATGCCCCTGTGATGCTTACAGCACACAGATCTCAGCCTGGCTTTCCACCAACCTGGTTACTCCTTGCAGGGTGACACCAGCACTGAATCCTGAGTTCCTCTCACTGGAACACTCACAAAACCTCATCAAATCCATTGTTTCTTTAAAGAAACAGTACACAGCACCAGCCTATTAGTTCATCTGAGGACTTTACCTTTCTGTTTGAAACATTGCACTGAGACGGCTGTGTGATAAAATAAGATCAGGAGTAATTGGGATAGAATGGTTAGAAACCCATAAAAAGGGGGGGGAAACCATTTATAAGATGAAAACCTAACTTAACAAGCTAGAGTATTTTGTTCAAGGCAGATTTTCTCATCATGGTTTGTTCTTCCAGCATGGCTGGCCGGTTCTTAGGAAGGATCCAATCACAGAGCTGCGATCTCTTCTAACCCTAACCTTCTATGAATCTATGAAAATGACTTTATGTCTCTGCTTATATCTTCCAAAGTCCAATGACCTTGCTTCAAGAGATAGGAAGGTTCCCTGGAGCTGCAGCTTACAACCCCCCATAAAGACTGCTAAGTGGCCATCCTCCATACTGGTTTATCTGATGGCTTTGTCTATCTGGCATGTACATGTAATTTCATGGTCTTTCTTTGCTCATTTTATATTGGAAAACATACTCCACCAGGAGGAACTGCTTTTTTGTTGCTGTTGTTGTTGTTGTTGTCTAGAACAGGATGACATAAGCCCTGCCTGCCAAACACAATTGGAGTTACATTGAACTGGCTTGGTCAGCTGACACTCATCGCTACATATTGGGAAGCCCCTGGCCTTCTGGCATTGGGATGCTCTTCGTGTCACATGTGGTTTTATTTTTCTCTAAATGAACCGTTTAGTGAAATCAACATGAATTTGGGAAATGTTCCAGTTACCCTGGAATTTGTCTTTTTTTTCCCCCCAGAAAAATGTTTTGATAGAACTAGTTCAGTGAGCTCAAGCTTCATGAACAATCCATTATACATTCAGAATATGTTTAGCTGATGTTTTGCTGCACATAAAAAATAAAAAAAATAAAAAACCACTGACTTTCCTAGCCGTTTTCATACCAAAACCATCAAATAGTCAAAATACACTCGTGTATTACTTATGAATTCCACGCAGCTCTTTTCTCAACTTTTTCTGCAATCTACATGCTCTTTCTTTTACTGTGGCTATGATCCTACTGGTTGGGAGGTAATGACAAATTAGATATGGGACAAGATATAATTGCTAATTCAGAAGTGCAACCTTTAGTAATGCGTTAATTCATAGGCAGTAATTAGCCATCAGATGAACTAATACACATAAATACATTAAAACAAGACTCTGAACCTGAGATTCTATAACATGATAAAGGAGAAAGAGGACATATATTGATGTTAGTCCATGTTAAGGTTCAATGATTGCTCTCAATCTTCAGGATAAGCAGATAGGTCGGGTTGGAGTTAATTCATGCAGAATGCATAGTTAAGGATAATTTTTGGGAGGGGACGTGGGTGATTACCTTTGAAACTGCAAGAATAATGCAAGGCACCAAATTTTGCAATAAACTGGTTTCTGTCATTTCATTTGATCGACACTACACTCTCTTTGCCATTGCAATTGTGCCACATAGCAAAGGATTTGAAAACTTTGTCCTCCACAGATATTTGGTTCCAAATGAAAAAAAAAAAAGGTTCAAATCAATACCTGTGAGCTTATCTATAATGGGACTGGAAGCTCTTTAACCCTAGAACTGAACTGTCAGGCCTGATTGGAGATAATTGGACAATGAAGCTCTAAAACTATAAGTAAAAATAAACACAAAAGCTTTTTATTGAAGATATTTTTAAAATAGAAACCACATTCAATACAACACCAGCAGCTATTTCAAATACACATTCAAGTACAATTTATTATTAAAAGCTTTAGACATCAAGACCATTATATACATTCTTAGTGATGCTTTTCAGTACCCTCATAATGGCTTGTGGCTTTGTTTTTTTATTCATAGCATGTACTTTAAGAAACAAATTGTTTTTGTTTGTTGTTGTGATCGCTTTAGCAATCCACAGGCTGACAAAGAACCAATTGTGTTTCCCAATTTTTAGGTTTTAGTTGTGGCTGCTGCTTCCTGGATGTGAAGTATCAGATAAGTGGGTCACTTCTCAAATTGATTTTCCTTAAGGAAAAGAAAACTGGAAGAATGGAGGCTGGAACTTGTAATGCTGCACTTCTTGAGCTTGCAAAATGGTTGTTGGATCAATGTCCACCCTCTGTGCTCTGCTGAGGCCTACAAAGAAATCAGTGACTATAAATGTAGGGTACTAGACGTCACTCAGTGGGTGTCAGCTGGAAGTAGTCAGGTAGCTGTGAGAGAACAAAACTTGGAAAACTAGACTAAAATGAATTAATTTAGAAAAATTTCTTTGCCATAAGAGCTTAGTGTGGACTTCACAAGTTTCCCCTAACCAATAAACTGTGCTTAACTGTTACTAACTGTACTAACTGTTACTGCTCTTAATTTATGTGGACACCACAGTTAAAACAGAATACACTGTGGCTCAAATACAAAATGCCTTTCATTTTGTGGTAGAATGGAAGTCCAAATTGTTTCAATGTACTGAAATGTGGAAATTGCAGTTCAGTTTATAGTGAACTCTGATTTACAGTTAAACTATTGTGTGTGCACAGCAGGAGGCAGGGGGATTTCATTGTTTAAAAAAAAAAGCCATTGGACTTTGATTGTAGGCTGTGGGAAAGGGAATGTTGGTATATTGCCATTTTGGAAATCCGTGCCTGTGGCCTCCCTAAGTGTGTGATTGCTCCATAACATTACATATTACTGATCAAATATGAATGCTATGAAATTACAAAAAGACTCCATTAAAGTAACTTTAATATCCTCTCTTAAACCCAGAGAAGCAGAGAAACTCAGAGTTAAAGCTGATATTCTGCCTGTCACTTCTCTCCTAGTACAGTGAAACCTCGATTTAACGGACTAATTTGGGCGAGGGGGTGTCCGTTAAAGCCGAAAGTCCGTTATTTAATAATTTTTTAAAATTATTAAATAACAGGACTTTCGGATTTAACGGACACCCCCTCGCCCGAATTAGTCCGTTATATCAAGGTTTTACCGTCAACCCGCCCGCCCGGTTCCCGGCTGCTGGGACCCAGCGGCAGTTAGCAGCCCGCCCGCCGGGGTCCCCGGCTGCTGGGACCCGGGCGGGAGCTGTCAGCCCGCCCGCCCCCAGCTCAAACCGCGGCAGGCGCTGCGAGCGGGCAGAGAGCCCACAGGGTCCCGGCTCCCAGGACCCCCCAAGGAGCCTGCATGGTGCTGGGGGCCGGGCGGCAGCCCGCCCCCGGCTCAAACCGCGGCGGCTGCGGCGCGCGGGCTGAGAGCCCGCTGGGTCCCGGCTCCCGGGACCCTCCACGTACCCAGCATGGTGCCGGGGGCCGGGCAGCAGCCCGCCCCCGGCTCAAACGGCGGCAGCCGCGGCGCGCGGGCTGAGAGCCCGCAGGGTCCCGGCTCCCGGGACCCTCCAAGGAGGGTGAATGATGCTGGGGGCCAGGCGGCAGCCCGCCCCCGGCTCAAAAGCGCGGCGGCCGCTGCGCGCGGGCAGAGAGCCCGCAGGGTCCCGGCTCCCGGGACCCTCCAAGGAGGGTGAATGGTGGTGGGGGCCAGGCGGCGGCTGCCGCGTGCAGGCTGAGAGACCGCAGGGTCCTGGTTCCCGGGACCCTCCACATACCCTGTATGGTGCTGGGGGCCGGGCGGCAGCCCGCCCCCGGCTCAAACCCCGGTGGAATCCTCCACAAACGGATTTCAGATGCATCAGACTTTCTGAAAAAAATTGTCCGTTGCATCCGAAGTCCGTTAAATGGAGGTCCGTTAAATCGAGGTTTCAGTGTAGATATTATTGTGGAAAGGAAAGAAAAAAGCACCACTGAGGTCTCAGTTTTGCTGCTTTGTCTCAGACTCTTACTACAGTAAAACCTCCATTTAACGGACTAATTCGGGCGAGGGGGTGTCCGTTAAATCAAAAAGTCAGTTATTTAATAATTAAAAAAAACCCACAAGCTGTTGGAGCAGCAGCCCGCCCGCCACAGGGTCAGGACGGCAGCTCCGCAGCCTGCCCACTGCCGGGACCCAGGCGGCAGCCGAGAGCCATCAGCCAGCCCGCCCGGGTCCCAGCTGCTGGGACCCGGGTGGCAGCCAGGACCCGTCAGCCAGCCCGCCCTGGTCCCGGCTGCTGGGACCCGGGCGGCAGCCGGCAGCCGGCAGCCAGCCCCCGAGAAATGGATTTCGGATGCATCAGACTTGCTCAGAAATTTTGTCCATTGCATCCGAAGTCCGTTAAATCGAGGTCCGTTAAATCGAGGGTTTACTGTATTATTATTATTCATTTGTCTCCAGTGGAGTCAATAAGTAACTAGTCCTTGTAGAACTTGGAATCCTTGATTCAGGGATGGGGCACCAGTTTGGGGAGTATAGAAAACATCTTGATAGGTTCCAGACTAATCTAGTGGTGTGTGACTGGGAAAGGGTCTTTGCCCAAACTCCCCTTCCCCACTCCTTTGGAGTGTGAGGTTTTACTTGCAAGGCACACATGAGAAGATTATATTTTACTGGAATGCTATGCCAGTGTAAAATGTGGAGCGCTCTTTCTCTTCCTCTCCACCCATTTTGTGCACTCATGATTCAGTCACACTAAAACTGGTCCTCAGGGATTTAAGGACTAGAGCTAGGATGGGACCTGGATTTTACATTACATGGGAAATTCAGCTATTTTGACATTTTTTTCCCATTACAAATCAGAGAAAAAAATAAAGAATTTTTCAATTTCTCTAAATTCACCTTCCTGCAAAATCATTTGTTATGATAAAATAAAATAAAAAATGCCTTTAAATTCTAGCATTAAAACTAAAAAAAAAAAAAAAAAAGAATTTTATTTCAAAAAGTCATTTCAAAACTAAAATATTGAAATGGTTTCTTCTGGAAAATGGAGCATTTCTATGTGATTGAAAGGCTTGTTTTTCTATTTTCTAAATGAAAATATTCTCAAAATTATCACTTTTTTTCAGAAGGTGTCAGTTTTGACAAAAGCCTCATTTTTAATTGGAAAATTGTGTTGATGAAAAATTTCTGACCAGCTCTAGTAAGGACAAAGTTTTAGCTGGATTAGCTATAATATAATAATATAATATAGCCATAATAATGTATTCAAGGAATCTTTCCACTGACTTCTATTGACTTTGGATTGGGCTCATAGTTCCTGGCCTTTCAATGCCCACCCAGAAATATAACATATTATTGAATATGGTTGTAGATGCTATAGTGAAATCTATAAGTTTTTGTATTTGTGCATGTGAGAGCGAGAATAAGTATTGTTTACAGTTCATGGAAGTTAATCTCAGAATGTGCAAACTAGGATATCTTATGCTAGGCACCTAAATCCATATTTAAGCACCTAAATAAAATCAAGCTGGTCTTCAGTTGTGCTGAACACCTGCAGCTGTGTTTGAAAAGTTTGGCCTTTTATTCCCTTTGTCTCCAAGATGTAATCACAATTTCACTCTAAGGCCAAGTCAGTTTCACTATCTCACACCACAGGGGTCTGATTGGCCCATTTAGTGGAAATAACCATGCAGAAGGAAAAGATGTACTGAGAAATTTTCTGCAGCGGGGTAGCACTTACTGATTTTTGTTCAGTGACCCAGGTGCAGCTGGACTTAGCTATCAACAGCACTATGACCAGAAAAGAATAAAGGACAGTATCAGAACCACTGTAAAGTCCCTATAGTTACAGCTGGCCAAAGCATAACAAAGCAAAAGGGGAACATCAGCCAGAGACTACTGCCAGAAAGGGAATGCGCCATATTAATAAGTCCTTTGAATGTGATTGAGGAGGACCTATACTAAGAATGCTCCAGAATAGAAGGGTATCTATGCATCAGGTTGATGACAGCTTACTGTAGGTGACTATTTCTCTTGATCACAATGAACTAGGTACTAGTATTTGCAGCTATGGAAAATAATCAACATTAGTGGTGCCAAGACATGGATCTAGACCTCCCCTAACAGGTACAGGAGTGATAGCATCTGCTATGTCACAGTTCTAAATGACGGTGCATGCATAAAGTGTATGTTCTTTAATGTCCTTCAGTTTTCAATCATATTTTTGTCTGTCTAAAGGGAGTCAGGGGGCTAACGATGCTTTTACTTGTGTTCTGAATATAATTTTGCCACTCTACCCTTGTGTGTGGGAATTGGCAGCATGCAGCACATGGAGCTTTAACTGCTCTTTTGGATCAGTTCCTCTCTACATTATGTTGGTGCATCCAGAATAACATCATGGATTTCACTCAGATTACTCCAGATGTTTGACAGTTTGACAGAGAACAGAATCTACATCAATGCCCTGTTTTTGGACTACATCGGCACCTTTCTACTCAGTATGCACTTCATTTGTGCAAGCCCGGCTCATGGCTACACTGTTTTGGAGAAATGCTTTTGGAATTCCTTATGCATTTTTTTCTCTAGCTGCTGATATATTTTGTGAGTTGTTTTCCTGCTGCCTGCTGCACAACAGGGAAGATCAATCACTAAATATCTCTCCCACCCTTCTTTTTCATGTCCAACCCCCTAGCTTCAAGATCAGTCGCTCTACTACATGCCTTCTGTTTCCTCCAAGCTACTTTCTCTGACTGTGCAGCCTCAAACTCAGGCAAGAGTTGAGTATGAGTCATTTCAAACTGATTTTTTTTTAACTTATCCTAGCCTTAGTGCTGCTGCTCACATAAAATCCAAAGCAGGTTGAGCCAATAAGTCTCTCACCCATTTCTGTGGTATAAAATTATTGTACCTCTAGCATCTATTTGGCAGTGATAGTTGCCGTTCCATTCATGTGTTCTCCAGCCTTGTGTTCAACATAGAACAGTCTAAAGTAAACACTTTGCTATTTTTGGTGAAAATTGTGAGTCAAATTCTCTCATTTGCCAGAGAGGGCGGAGTGGACTTTCAAGAAGCTGATTCTATGCCTTGCACAGTTCCAACCCTGACTCCAGCCAGTTACAGAGCAGCCTCCAGCCAGTGCCAGCAGGTGCTGGTCCCTAGGGGAATTGTCTTCTATTTTGAGAATTGTGAGATCAAAGCCCCCTAACTGGTTGCCCCTCTCAAACTCTCACATCCTATCCAAGAATGCCCCCCATAATGCCAAGTGAGAGATAAACCCATTTTGCAACTCCATATGTAATTCCACATATGTTCTGTTGTAGCTTAACAAAAGTAGTTCCATTAATCTGCAATAGAAATATGGAGAAAAGAAAATGAGGTTTGGATACAGGCTAAAGTTTGCCAGAGAAGTAAATAATGTCTGTAATGATATGTATGAATTGCATCAAGAAAGATTCCATCACTGGTAAGATATTCAGGCGGGCAACTGCTTACTTTCTCTTCCATATGGAGTACAACTGCAAGAAAGCAGATGACGATTGAGTAGAGCGACACAGGTTGGAAAATTTTAAAAATGAAACAAATAAGTAGCTTATCCAATAAAGTGGTTTAAATTAACCAGACAAATCTGAATCTCCTCAGGAAGCACAACATATTATAGCCGCACATAGTGGCCAGCGTTCCTTTTAAGTTTATGGAGCCGCAGGACTAGAAACCAGGTCTGTGGAGCTTGGGGCAGCTGATGTTCCTACATTACTACCAGGAGGACATATAGTGCTACCTCCAAGGAGCACCGTGGAGATTAGGCACAGCAGGAAGTACTGCCCAAATGGGCCAAAGTGACAGCACCCTGCAACCCTCTGACTGGCCCACACGTACTATTTCCCTTGGCATGGTTTTTCATGAAGATCTGGAAACCAAGATCTCGGTGTCTCTGATTGTATATGCATGGCAGTGAGCTCCCTGCAGCAGCTTTAGGTAGAGTAGGAAGTACTGCCCAAAAGGGGCAGAGAAACAGCACTGGTGGCCCTCTGGTTGGCCCACACCCCTTATTTAGCCCTGGAGGTACCCCGGGATGTATTTTGGGCAACCATGAAGACTTCTGGCTTGGTGTGGCTACAAACCTTAACTTGCTTTCTGATTCTGGCCTGACTCTACCCCTGTCCCTGCCTCTTGACTTCAGCCTGGTAACTATTCCTGGGCACTGGTCTCTGACCCCTGCCAGACACTGATTCTTGCCTGTTTATTTTGTATCTAGAAATTAATCTGGTCTCTGTTCAGTGACTACTGCCAGATATACAGTCTTGATTCAGTGAAACCAGTGACCATTAGGCTAGACCACCTGTGCCCCAGTCCTTTACAGAATATCTATTCATGGATTTATATCCCCAGTCTCAATCCAAGTAAAAATGAATTTGCTTAAAGATGAAATTTCTCCAATAAGCCTTCTACCTTCACCCCTTGCTTCTTCATCTAGTGCAAATAGCTATGCCTTTTAAGCACCATTCATTTGTGGCTGAACCAACATTTTCAAAGATAAGTTCCTAAAGTTAACAAAGTCCTGTGGCACCTTAAAGACTAACTATAAAATTTTGAAGCATAAGCTTTCGTGGGCTAATACCCACTTGCATCCGACGAAGTGGGTATTAGCCCACAAAAGCTTATGCTTCAAAACTTTATAGTTAGTCTTTAAGGTGCCACAGGACTTTGTTACCTCTGCTATTCCAGACTAACACGGCTACCTCTCTGATTCCTAAAGTTAGGTACTTAATACACAATCAGGCAACTAAATAAATCGACTATTTTTTAGAGGTACTGATAATTCACAGGTCTTACTGCCTTTAAACAACAATTTTCCTACCTATACAAGGAAAAGTAGGGAGCAAAATAACATTTACAATAAGTGAAAATTTAAAATATTTAAGATGTCCACATCAGATAGGTAGCATAGGGAATAGTAGCATCCCTATTTCAATGGTCCCATTATTTAGCAAGTAGTTTTGTGAATTTTTGAGGGCTTTTCTTCCACACTAAAGGGGCAATTTTCACATTTAGTAAAATGCAACCTCCTCAAATATTGTCTATTTTCCATTTTGCTGTGAATATTTTATACATCTTTAGCTCTGAGTGACTGAGATGTGAAGGTGGGGGAGTCAGTGGCTATGGGGGAGGGAGTGACTAGTAAAAACATGGAGAGACTTCCACTTGTAGGCTCCTGGATTTAATGACTGAAAGTTTTCACTGTTGACTTCCTCAGGGCTAAAATAATGTGGTCTCTCAGCCCAGGTCCTAAGAAAAAGGATCCTCCATGATAACCTTAATCTACACAATTTGATACTCTTTTGCCTAAAAAGAGTCCAATGACCAAATGTGACCAGTTCTCTCTTAGAAGGAATCTCAGCAGAAGAAAATTTATATAATTTTCAGGGCAGTGAAGGTGGAAGCTCTGTGGATTATAGAAGCCTTCAATTTCTGGGACTGCTAATCCTGCACATTTCATCGACACTAACTTGGCACAAATTTAAGGAACAGAGAATGGAATACAATCTAAGTAGGAAAATGACTGTATTTTATTAGATTATGACTTTATTAAATATTTATATTCAATGAGGTGGAGCCCCTTGTGCATGGTGTTGTACAAATGTACAGCATATAACTACATTATCATTATCAATATATTAACCCACAATATTAATCCAGTTATATGCTGGTATAGCTCTCACTTTAGACCGATTTCAAGGTGTAACATCAGTGTAATTAGGGCTTAATTCACCATTGCATTGCACTATCGATCTACTCATAAACTTCTCAACAGTCTAGAATCTGAGCACCTCCATGCTCCACCACCATTGGAGTCTAGTCCAAAACAAATATTAACAAGAGTTCATTTTATATTGCTTACTGTTATGCTTGGTTTTCATCCAGGTAACTAGTACATAAAATCCACTTATTAATGACATATACATGGTAACAGTATATGGAATGTTATAGATCTGATTTTACTGCAGAAAATGTAGTTATGTTGTGATCTCAACAGCTATACATCTGAACATAGTTGTTGTTTTTATACAGCACTGAATTAGCTCGGATAAAATTAAAACATAACATTTCTTTGGTTTATCTTTGGAGGCACTTTTCATTTGGATTTTTTTTTTCTCCAAATGGCAAACATGCAAAAAATATTCTTTTTATTTCTAGATGTAGCCAAAATTAATGAAACTAACAATATGCAGACAGGAATCATCTGTGTTAAGTCACTTGCTAGATACTTTGCATAGAAATATCCTTGTGTTTTGACAACCTGATTTCTTGTTTTCTGACAGTGGTATAATTTGCTTTAAGAATTGTTTTAATCAATTCCCAAATATTTCTTATTCACCATTGCCTAGTAATAATTGAATTTTGTAAAGTCGTATTAAGCTTCACTATGGGGGAAAAACTTCATGTATAAACCTATCAACCTCCTCCTCAGAGATACATATATTTAAATTAATGCCTCTGAAAACTGAGCATCAGTTATGAGTTATAATGAAGCTGAAAAGGCTAGTTTTTTTATTACACACAATAATGTTTTTCTTCTTGTGGTTGGCCCATAGTCTTATATGAGGAGGTGGGATATTGTAAATAAGAATAATTCCAGCTTTCCATTTTAAATGCTTGTTTTCAGAGGCGTTGTAAATTTTTAAAAGCCAGATCTTGGTGCAAATCTCCACCAACAAATCTCAAAAGGGTTTAATTTTAATGAATTACAGCTGTGGGCCCCACTCACATCCCAAAAAGAATAGTCTTCCAAGGTGAAATCCTTGCTCCATTGAATTCAGTGAGACTGGGATTTCATTTACTGTTTTTAAGATGGTACAGAATCGATTCATCTGATGTGAAAAAAGATATAACTTTCTTTGAAAAAAAAATAGACTTGTGTTGTTTAAATGGGCCAAACTCCTTCCTATATAACCTCCATTTAATTTAGTTATTCCAAAGAAACATCGGCCCATTGACTATTTTCTTTCCTTTTCCAAATGTAATCTTTCCTTTGATTTGCCATTTGACATGGATTATTTTTCTTTCCTTGATCTTTTTTCTTTTTCTTTTCTTTCTCTCTGTGTTTTTTTTTTCTTTGAATGAAAGAAAGAAACAACTGTGAGTGCCAAACTAATAACTCGGGATCCGTGACTGATTTTTATAATATTCCCTAAAATCTGTGGGAAATTTAGGAATCCTATTCTAGTCCACTTCAGCCTAGTCTAGTCTAAACTACTAGAGTCTATTCTGCTCTGTGTCAGATTCCTATTTTGCTCTCATCACCAGTTACCTGAGAACCTATGTTTTCTCACAGGGGATATTATGAATTTAGAATCAGAGAGGTAGCCATGTTAGTCTGGAATAGCAGAGGTAACAAAGAGTCCTGTGGCGCCTTAAAGACTAACTAAAGTATTGAAGCATAAGCTTTTGTGGGCTAATACCCACTTCGTCGGATGCAAGCAGACGAAGTGGGTATTAGCCCACGAAAGCTTATGCTTCAATACTTTAGTTAGTCTTTAAGGTGCCACAGGACTCTATGAATTTAGGTTTCACAGAGATACTTCAGTAAAGGCAAAGGATCAGATTGTCATTCACTTACTCACTTTGAATAGCTACTTACTCCACAAGTAATCCCATTGAAACTTTTTTATGGAAGTTTATTGGAGTTGCCTCTCTATAATCCAGCTTCAGAAGGTATTTGTGACACTGGTAGATCAGCTGTCAGATCACGCCAAGGCCCCTAGGTCTCACTGAACACTGACAAATGTATAGCTGGAAACCAGTCTGGCCCACCTGTGTGTTAGTATACTTAAAATAGGTTTGAGATTTATAAAAATGCATTTAGTGTTCAGACTTTATGAAATTCTTATGAGCTTTTGCATACATTCCTCTCAATTATAATATCTGTATCCCATGTTATAAGGTAATCTTTAAGTGTTTGCTAAATAACTATGAAAATATTTCCCCTGAATCTATAAACCCAGTCTGGAGAGAAGAATTATCAAGTGAGAAATACTAGTTTACCAAAAGAGGTGTCATCTCCTCTCCAACAAAAGAAGGCCTATTCGCACTAGACAAGCCATTGTGGAACATCGGTGGATGAAATACTTTATTTATTGATTTCCCCACACCCATGAAGGGCAGACCTGCACAAGCACTGGTCCCATCAGCTTGAACTCTGTGGGAAGGGAATCAAAATCCTTATAATGAAAAAATTATCTCTATGCTGCTTGAACTCTGAGGAATGAAGATTCTAAGCAAGAGATGCCCAGCTGTTCGCCATGGATTAGCGCTAGAGGACTTATAGAGCTTACATATTACAGCAGCTTCTATTACCTTTTGGAACCTAAAACTGTGAGTCATTTGAGTGTGTTTGTTTACCTGTTTGTAAAATAACTCTCATTTCTTTTTCTTAGTCAATAAATCTTTAGATAGTTTATTATAGGATTGGCTACAAGTATTGTCTTTGGTGAGAGATCTACTGTGCTGTTGACGCGGGCTAAGTGACTGGTCCTTTGGGACTGGGAATAACCTGAATACTATTATATTATTATCCAGTTTTGAGTGCAGTAGACTGGATAAGATGACCTGTTAAGGTTGTGACATTGCACTCCATGTGATTTTATGAAAATATGCTATTGCGTGTGAATATAATGTAACTGGAATATGCTTCAAGCAAAAGGTCTCTTGTAAGGTATCATTCAAAATCTTATAATCTACTCAGTGTGGCCATCCTATTTGAGTAAATATATCATTCTTGTATATGAAACTATAAATATGAAGTTGCATCCGATGGACTGAGCTATAGCCTATGAAAGCTTATGCTGAAATAAACTGAAATAAAGTCTCTAAGGTGCTACAAGTATTTCTTGCTTTCTTTATAAATATGAAATATGACTTTGAAGTCCTATTGTAATTATGCAAAGTGTGGGCCATTAATGGTAGTCTGGAATCTTGATGGGTCCCATCAATTAAAGGACAATTGGTTGTAAATGGCTCTGTTTACTTTCAAGCCTTTCTGTGAGTCAGGCCAGGAAGAATGAAGGCTTGGGGTCTCAGAGGACAAGTGATTATGTCATCTGGTATTGAAATCCATCTTAAACCTGGTGCTTTTCCATTTAGAAGGAGGGGTGGGGAGAAGGTTCCCATCTTGTGCCAAAGCTATAAAAGTGGGTGGAACCGAACAAAGAAGGTTCCAGTCATGAGAAATAACCCAAGTTTTCACCTGAGCTGGACCTAACAAGAACTGTACCAGGGGAAAGAATTGGGCCCAGACTAGGAAGAAGTCTAGTCTGTGAAAGGAGCTTATTGGAACATCTCTGAGGGTGAGAGTTTTCCTGCAATCAGTTTCTTAATGTATTAGGCTTAGACTTGTGTGTTTTGATTTATTTTTCTTGGTAACTTACTTTGTACTGTCTGTTATTACTTGGAACCAATTAAATCCTACATTTTATACTTAATATAATCACTTTGGTTTATTAAATAACCCAGAGTAAGTAATTAATACCCGGGGGAGCAAACAACTGGGCATATCTCCCTATAAGTGTTATAGAGGGTGAACAATTTATGAGTTTACTTTGTATAAGCTTTATACAGAGTAAAAGAGATTTATTTGGGGCTTAGGCAGCCAGAAAGACTGAATATTGGGTGCTGTGAACATCTCAGTTAACTAAGAAGCCTCTGAGCTGAGTGGATTTCAGTTTCAGTGAACTGCAGGGGGGCGTGGACCAACCTCTTGGTCTGTGCTGTAATTGACTGGAATGTCTTAGGGCTGGGCTACACTGGAGGGGGTCGACCTAAGACACGCAACTTCAGCTATGCAAACAGCATAGCTGAAGTTGAAGTATCTTAGGTCGACTTACCCGGCTGTTCTCATGGCGGCGAGTCAACAGTTGCCACTCCCCTGTTGACTCTGCTTCCTCCTCTTGCCAAGATGGAGTTCTGGAGTCAACGGGTAGCATGTTTGGGTATCAATTTATCACATCTATATGAGACATGACAAATCAATCCCCAATACATTGAACACTAACCGCCGATCCAATGGGTAGTATCGACGTACCCTTATTACTCAGCAAGACAGGAGTGGAGGGAAGCCTTCTTGGGCAGGAGGGTTTGTTCTCAATGGTATCCCAGCACCTCTAGTGACAGGCTTGAAGGAGTTTCTGTGACCCAACCCATCACAGAGGTCCCTTCCAGTCCTACATTTCTATGACGATTGCAATTTTTGGTACAAGGGACCATCTATCACAAAGGCAAGCTTGCCTGAATGGAAAGCTTGGTCATAGTACCCAAGGGAACTGTCTGTGACTCCATGTTTTAGAGCTTGAAGAGTCCACACTTGGCACTTGGTTGGGGAAATCTAAGTATAGAACTCACAAACAGCTGGGGGTTTGTGCCCTGCTTCTTCACAGTTTTCCCTGAGGTTGTTACTCATGCTTATGAGCCACTCCAGACAGCTTGGCATATTAATCTCCGAAACCATTATTAATACATTCTACTAATAGTGCACTGCACTATTGCATCCTGAATATTTTGGTTTATCAATGTCAAATATTATTGCACTTTTATAAAGGATGGCACCACAGTTACCTGATTTTCTTAGACTACCAAAACCTACCCATTCTCAAAATAAGCTCATATACAACTAATTCCTAAGAGTTTAATAGACCCTGTAATTGTCCTCTTGTAAAAAATACCTGATGTTTTCCCCATATCATTGTCTTCTGCATAGTCTCCTTTCCGCTGCTCAAATCGCTATGTACATTTCAACAGCACAATGGATTTCATTACACTATTAAAAATAAACTATGCAGGCTCCATGCCACACAATCAAACACAAACAAACAAACAAACAAAAACCCAGCTTGTTAAGCATTTATTGTCAGTGATCCAACACCCTAACTGTCTGAAAGGTTATAGCATAACTTACTGAAGTGAAATAAAAACATGTCTTAGGAGCAACTGTGTGCACATCTCTGTGATCTGAAAATCATTTCTGATAACATTTCCATACCCAGCTTCTGATGCTGCTCCCACAAAACTTCATGCAGCGCTATTAAACAAAATGCATGTACAGTCATTTGTTCATTTTAGAGGCAGGACTAGATTAATGTCCCTGAAGGTGAACCCTTCAATTCTAGGTTGTGTGCAAAACGTAAAGAGGCTTATTTTCTGGTTCTGATTCACCTGCAGTCTCAATCACAGAAGAATAGCCATTCCTGAGAGAGTCTCACTTGATCTTGTAAGATTTGTTTACCGTTGAAGATAGTGGAGTTTTCATGCAGCCAGCTAATAATGAAAACCCAGTGATTTGGAGATAAAAAATCACAGGAGAAAAGATAAGATTTTAACGGTATCCTCATTCCGCATCTTTTCTTTGGCTTCATACCAAAACTACTTCATGCATCTAATCTAGTGGTTCTCAGACTGTGGGTTGGGATCCCAAAGTGGGTTGCGACCCCGTTTTAATGGGGTCGCCAGAGCTGGCATTAAACTTGCTGGGGCCCAGGGCTGAACCCGAAGCCCGAGGGCTTGAGCCCTGGGCGCTGTGACTCAGGTTTTGGCTTTGGCTACGGAGGAGCAGTGCTCAGGCTACGGGCTCTATGCCCATGGCTGAAGCCCTTGGGCTTTGGTTTTGCCTCCCCTCCCCCGCCGGGGCAGTGGGGCTCAGGGGATCATCTAGTAATTTTTGTTGTCAGAAGGGGGTCACAGTGTGATGAAGTTTCAGAACCTCGATGTAATCCATACTCAAAACCAACTAGTTCCTCAGTCCACCTATATGGGAAAAGATGCGAGTGAGTTATTGAGAGAAATTTCCAAACAAAGATAGATAGTATATGCAGTTACTGCCATGTCCCTGATATCATTTGTTCAAACTTGCTCAAGGCAATTCTTGCACTATTTCATTCTATTTTGGCACCTAAGCTTTACTGAAAAAGCAAGTGTCTCAAATGAAATTCCTAGTAGCTCATTTTAATTTTGCTTTGTGCTGTCTGCGTGCTGAGAACCTAAATCAAATTGATGGCTATTTCAACTAGTAAACAGCATATATTACCCAGTACATAGTGCTGCTACTAGCTTGTACATAATCCTTGAGGCTATGTGTATTCTTCTAATAAGTAATGGATTAATACTATCTGTACTAGGGCAGCTGTGGATGTCTAAAGGTTCTAGAAAGAGGTGAAACAAGAGCTGGTTTTCTGCATCCTGTGTATTTAGATCCTTCATTATAAACACATCCAATTCTTATCATTGGGGGTGGGGGAGGCAGGAGGGAGGGGAAATGATTGCTCAAGTTAGCACTGTGGAAACTTCCTAACTTAATCTCCTGGTCTTCTTTTGCATTTCCTACGCCTTGTGAATAATACAATTAAGAAATGTGACTTGCAATAGCTGGTGAAGAGGGAACTGTATGTTAGAAAAGAGTGTAGCTATGACCAAAATAGCTCACACTAGGATAGATCCTCACCAGAAGGTCATCGTGTTTAAACAGAGTTGTTGGTACCATGGTTTCAAACACAGTGTGGAAAGGACTAAATTTATATAGTGCATAAATCAGAGCCAGAGCATGGAGAAAATGAGATTTTCAATATATGTAAATACAAAGCACAGTTAACAAATAGCAGCCAACATTCTATCTTTCCATTTCCTGATCTAATCACTAGACCACACTCTCCTCCCAGAACCAAGAACAAAACCCATTAATCATGATAATCGCATTCTACCGCTGGCTAACAAATAGCTGTTTAACTCAAGGCTTGTCTACACAAAAACAAGTTTGCAGCAACCTGAGGTGTAAACCTGCCCTATAATAGCCTGAAGAGCAATCGGTGTTAGAGTGGAGCCTGCTATGGCACAACAGAAGTTCCCTATGGCAGGGTCCAGGCAGATACTTAGCATGTGGCAAGCTAGTGAAAAATTTGTGTATCACAACCCTTTTTAATGCCTAGTGTACATAAAAGATAACTGATTACTAGTGCTACCAGCTGCCCAGTTATTCCTTTCCAAGGTCTGTACTGTGGGCCTGTAGTTCAGACCTGCTCTTGATCCATGTAGGAGGTCATTACTGTTGCAACTAATGGAGAGTATGGTCCTGAGTTATAAGCTAAAGTTAATAAAATTGTGCCCATCTGCCCACAGTTACACAAATGACTTCACTGGAGCAACTACACATTTACACTGATGTAGAACAGAACTCAGCTCACTGAAAACAGTATTTCACTCAGCTCCAACACCTATTGGCTTTAATACAAGCTAGAGCCATGTAGCTGAGAGAAGATTTGAGTCTGTTGTTCCAATATTATTGAAAACAGAAATAATTATACTGCCATTGTATAATGTTGGAGGAAAAAACCAAGAAGTTAAGTCCCAGCTTGATTGACAGTCATGATGGGATAGAGAACAATTAGCTCGGTTTGTGGGAATCAAAAAATTGCAAACCTTAGAGAACTGAGGAAATTGGTTGTTTGGGATATTCGATAAAACCTAGAATCCAGAAAATCAGAAGGAAAGTGGAAATATGTCATTGTCATTCCTGTGTTTATGAAATTACATTAATTATACTCACCTAGTTACTCAGAAACAAGTCTTTTAAATATCAAACCTGTGTCCAGGTCAGTGAGTAATACCATGTGGCATTGAAAGATTGTATAGAATTCAATTAAGGATGCATAATATAGTCTTTTGTGAGCACAGCGTATGACAGAGCTACAGCTGCAGCCTAACAAAGAGGAAGTTTACATGTGGAATCATATTGTCCATGAAAATTTCCCTTTGAACAGCTCTAATCATTCTTTCTCCCCTGGAAAAAAGCCAAGCAATGTGCCTGTTGGTGCTGGATTGAAAAGTGCACTGCTTGGAACCAAATATGTTTGACCAGATTCTCAGCTAAGTTGTACTTATCAGAGAGTCAGCCCTTTATGAGCTCCCTGATATCAGGGTGTCAAGTGCTGGTCTAGTCCCCAACAGAAAAAATAGTAGTCTTGTGGTTGTCTATTTTCTGGGCCGCTGCACTTGAGGGAAGGCACATTATGAAAGAGCTGTTACAGTGGAATGGAAGATTCCACCATATTGGGGAATTCCTCAGGGGACAGCTCTGCTGGGTTCACAGTAGACTGGCACAGCGTGATCTCTGTGATGGTTACAGGACAAGCTATATCATGGATCCTTTCTCACCTCTCTCTGAGTGCAGCCCCACAAGTCTAACCTTTGTGCCATTGCCTGGCTCAAGGTGGAATCCCACCATTCTCTCACTCTTGCCCCAGGCTTACCCAAGCAAAGCCGACTGTGCTTGGTACCTGCAGTTTTTGCTTTTGGATTAGTGATTCATGCCATGAGCCAAGGGAGCCTTCTTAAAACAAAAGAATTGTCTAGTTAACCATAGGAACAAAGCCCACCATAAAAGAAAAAGGCAATTAAAACAACAAAATGTCTATATGTCTTACCTAGGCTAACCATCCTCCTGCTGAGGACCCAAGTAGGTGTGACTTCCCAGACACCCCAACCACTGAAGTATGGGTTCATCTTAGCTGTCAAAAACACGTCTCTCCTTGAAGGAGGATGAGTCTCTTTTAACTCTTCCCAAGTCTTCTGAGTCACACCCAAGCCCAGGGATAAGTCATTCCTAGGAAAACCTCCAGGATGCCAACCAGGAGGGCCAAGCCAGGGCTTCAGAATTTATGGATATTGTGCTGTCTTGTAAGTTTGCAGAGAAGTCTATATCAGGACCCACCCCTCATCTCCCTAGCTACTTTTCCTGACAATCCTGCTACTGCATTAACTCACTATATGCATACAGTAAACATCACAAGAACCCAGTCAAGATACAATTTTCGTAAGTTCTTACAAGTGGTGCCAACTCTCCCACAGTCACCATATAGCCATAAATCTGGTCCATTATTATGAGAAAAGAAAAATCCATTATTTCAACATTCAAGTGAAAGGGAGAAACATTTCAAGAACTTAATTAGTTGACCCCATTTCTTCATGTGTGTCACCTGTCAATGGCTAAGTTACCATACTTTGACCAAAAACTATTCTCCCAGTCTTGGAGATGATATTTTGAACCTACTTTCTTCTATAATGATGATAATTGCTTCTGACTACTAAAAACCATTCCTGGATAGAGGCAATGAAATGAATCTCCAAGAGTTGTCAGGTTCACAAGCCTTGTACTCATTTAGGTCACTGACATGTTTTCTGAATTAAGAGATTTCCAAGTTCAAAGTATTGAAGAAATTCCTAAATATGTATCTCAGATACCTAGGATAGACTTGTCAAGCTGTCTGTAACTTTGAATCAACACAGGTGTGATATTACAGGGAGCAAGATATATTGAGAGCAATTGATTAGTTAGTTGATTAAATGTGGGGCTTAGTTCTTGATTATATCTCATTTACTTAAGTGTCAGAAGTATCTATAATATCGTAAGTATCTCAAAATTCTTTACCAAGAAAAAACATCTATTTCAGGTATTAATCCACCCTACAATAACAAAATTCAAATTAAAAAAAAATTAAAGTCTCTTTTTGTTAGCCAGATTAATTTCCTTGCCCCCTGCAAATAAATAAATAAATGGATACATAAATAGGATTGTAGGAAATAATATTAAGCTTCAAAGAAAACTGTAAAACACCTTTTCTTTAGTTACCAATGAAATCATCATATACAGGAAAGAAAATAAAACATACATATTTCTAGGAATACAAAGCAACTCTCTTTTTTCCATTCTGTTTTAGGTACTTATATATACTCCACTGCCATAATATTTGATTCTGTCACAATCTTTCTTGTTAATGCATTTGTCCTCACAGCACTCCTGGGAGGTGGGGAAGTGCTATTGCCCCCAATTTGCAGATGAGGAACCACAGCATGCAAAGGCTAAGTGACTTGCCCAAGGTCACACAATCAGAGGAGCAAAATGAATCCAAGTCCTCCTAATAGTAGACTGGAACACTAGCCATTGGCCATCCTTCCTCTCTAGTTTTAATGGAAGTTGGATTATGCTCGTAATAAAGGTATCACTTGATGAGTCTCTAGCCTTAGTAAAAATGACAGAGTAAATACCTATAAAATCAATGGATTTTTTTGCCTGAATAAAGAGAAGACTTGAGGAGACATTATGAAAACGACAAGGACAAATCATACCTGGGCAGTGAACCATAACATTCATTCCCCTGTCTTTCCCCTCAGAATTCTATGGAAAATATAATCATGACAGATAATGCATATACTTGATGTTACTATTTCATCCTACAGAAAGATAATGTTCTGTTTAAAATAGTTGATGAATATTTAACAAAATGTGCAGGCAAACTTATGAAAGATTGCCAGAAAACATGTTCCTACAGATGTTCAAGAGTTGATTTAGATACATTCATGTTTCTGCTATAGCTAAGCATCATCCCCTTTAAATAATGTTAAATAATGTATGTGTACATCAAAATGTCTATTGTAATGTGGAAAAAGGTATAGAGTCATGAAAGAATCACCATTTTGTTACTGCAAATGGTGCACAGCACAGCTTCATGAATACTCCGGTGGACTGGAATCAATTTCAATTCTTTTATTGCAGATCTAAATCTACATTTTTAATGTTGCAGTATCATATAACATTGTCACTTACCACTAAGTGCTACAGTACATGGACAGGGATACACTGCTCCTGTATCTGAGATTATAGATGATAGCAATGATCTTTTCTTCTGTTACAGGTCTTTTTCACATCCATAATTCATGGATTCACATACACTTACAGAAATATTCTACAATAGTATATCATCTCCTTTATACCTTTAGGAGAATGGTCTGATTTATAAATAAAGGTACAAGAAATTTGGTCTTTAAATGATTTTTTTTCTTTAAATATTAACAGCAGAATGTAATGATTTCACTTTTAAATCAATTGCACTTCATAGACATTTTTTTAAAATCCCAGTGGTTTTACTCCGAATTGAAAAAAACTAGTGTAGGCTGGTGGGGAGAGACTGAAACACCTGAGTTTAAATACTTGCTCTTAGTGTTTTCTGAACCCTTTGTCAAGCTCTTTAATCATTTTGTCTCATTTTCTCTATCTGTGATATTATTTACCTGTGCTAGAGTGATTTTGTGCATGACACATTATATAGAAGCCATGCACACAGCTATGTGCTTGATTGAAATGTAACTGAACTGGCAATCTGTGCAACAAGATATTCACTGTGCAATGATAATTGCATGTTGAAATTAATCTCACAATTGCACTTGCAAATTAGGTGTGCAATGACTCTCAGTTTTGCATATCCACTTGTATACCTTATTTTGAAAGTCATGCCCTCACTGATTCTTTGGGTGAAATATTGGCTCCATTGAAATCAGTAGGAATCTTGTCATTTACATCAGTGGGCCAGGAATTTACTCTTTCTGTTTATGTGACAATATTTGGGGTGAAACCCTGACCCCATAGAAATCACAATACTCATTAGTTTCAGTGAGGCCAGGATAATACACTCCATTTTGAAAACCATTTTTTCTTTCCCTTAAGGCATTAATAATACAGTGATCAATTTGGAATTATTAGTATAAATGTATAGGAGAGCATAAAATAATATGTGACTTAGGTTGAATTTAGAGTACTCCTTTCTTTCTCTTAATGACTCATTCATTTTTTTATTTTTCCTAGTAAGTTTCAGATAGCTTTTGAAATATGAAGAGGTATAATAAATGTAAAACATTCAATTTTGTAGATTGCAAAAAAAACCCACTGTTTTTTCTGCTCTTTTAATCATTTTTTTCCGGATAAACCTTTCAAAAAGCTATTCCAAGATGCCAGCAAAACAGTAGCATTAAATTAAAGCAGAGAAAGAACAGAACCACAGGACAAAAGATTGCATTTTCCTGAGTTCCTGCTCTTCCTTTGTTTTGCTTTAGCTCTGTAAACTATACTTCTCCTGAAGGAAAAAAAGAGCCCAGTTGTCCTTCCATCGAAATCAGTGACAACACACAAGTTCTATATATTCATATAGGAGCAGGATCAAGTTAGACATATTAGTTCATTTATTGATTAGTCTTGGGGATATCATGTCTTCTCTCTTAGCTGATAATCTACTGTAAGTTTTTTTTCAGGTGATTCCTCCTTGCGGAAAGTTGCATGGTGGTGAGAGATTGCTGCTCTTTGTCTATGTAATTGCTTTGAAGATTTAGGGACAGATTTTATTCCCAGAAGAGCATTATATATTTCTGTGCATCTCACAAGGGAGAAAAAGAGCTGCTAATGGGGATGCAAGCAAAATCACAGTAGCAGATTTTTCCACACAGTAAACAAGGCATGGCACATACCTGAGATAGAATCTGGAACTCATTAAATTTAGAAAAATTAAACAATGAGGGTTCCTGTTAATGTCACAGCAGACTTGCTTGTTGGTGGTGATCTCTGTTTCTTCTAATAATACTCATTGTTTCCGTAGCACCTTCTCTTCAGGGATCTGTGAACTCTTTTACAAACCTTAATGAGGTTAGCCTTATGAACCCGTGGAGGAGGTATATAAATATTATGCCCATTTTACAGATAAAGGAACGGAAGCACAGAAATCACAGCACTCAGGTGACACAGTGATGGTATCTGTATAAGAACTTGAATAAAACAGAAACATTGACTTGTCCAGTGTCTGAGAAAAAGTCTGTTGGAAAGCCAAGAAAAGAACCCAGCTCTCTGACTTCAAGTCCTGTGTTTTAACTATAACAAACTTCTTCCCTTCTCTTCTCTTAGCTGTGATCAAATAATGACATAGGTCTGGCCTAAACATGCCAGTTCAATTGTGTTTGTTTTTTTACATTTATTTGGAGTACAAAACCAATACTTATTCATATTTTAATTACTGTGATCCTATTCATTGTAGTATAGAACCTGATAAAATTCATCCTTGGGAATCGAAGGAACTAGCTGAAGCAATCTCAGAACAATTAATTATTTTCAAGAACTCATACCACACAAGTGAGGTCCCGGCGATCTGGAGAAGCACAACCATAAAAAAAGGGAAGAAAGAGGATGAAGAGAATTATAGATCATTCAGCCTAACATTGATGTTGAAAAGATACTGGAACAAATTATTAAACCATCAATTTGTAAGCACCTAACGGATAATAGGGTTATGAGGAATAACCAGCCAAATAGGATTTGTTAAGAATAAATCCTACAGAATCAAAACTAATTTACTTCTTTATGACTACTGGCCTAGAGGATGGGAAGGGGTGGAGACAGTTGATGCAATATATCTTGATTTTAGTAAGGCTTTTGACACAGTCCCACATGACATTCTCATAAACACACTGGGGAAATGTGGTCTAGATGAAATTACTATAACGTTGGCGCACTACTGGTTGAAACATCACACTCAAACAGTAGTGATCAATGGTTCATTGTGAAAATTGGCTGAGGCCCGTAGTGGGTCTCATAGCGGTCAGTTGTGGGTCTGGTGTTGTTCCATTTTCATTAATGACTTGGATAATGGAAGGGGTATTGTAGAGTGGGATCAGAGTAGGAATAGAAAAATAATCCTCCCATGCCACAAACAACATGAGTGTCCCAGCCAACAGCCACCACTCTCCAGCTGCCCAGCTCTAAAGGCAGCACCGCTGCCAGTAGCAGACCAGAAGTAAATGATTGGGGTGGAGGGAAATGACAAATTCCATGACTGGTAATGAGGAATGACTGGAAAGATTTACTCACTGCTGGGCTAGGTGATGTGGGGGGTTGCAGTGGATTAGAAATTGAATATGAGCCAACAATGTGATGCAGTTGCAAAAAAAGGTGAATATCATTCTGGAGTGTCCTGAAAGGTGTGCTATCTAAGACACAGGAGGTAACTGTTCTGCTCTACTCAGCACTGGTGAAGCCTCAGTTCTGTGCATCGCACTTCAGGAAACTGCTATATTAAGAGACAGTCTCTGGCCTCAAAAGATCTTCCAAATATGCAGTGGAGAAAAATGTTGGGAGAAGGAAAATGTATTCCAAATTATGTAGGGCAATAGAGCAAAGAGAATTGAAATGAATTGCCAGACTAGGTCAAGTAGGAGAACTGTGATAGAGCCAAGAATTGAACACATTTCTCCTAAATCCCAGCTTACTACATTAGCCTCTGTTTCTTTCTCTTTGTCTTATGTTTTGGGTGAATATACACTTTGTCAAAATGTTTCTTTTCTTTTTTGATTCTCCTGCACGGAACACAAAAAACTTGATTGGCATTACATAGGCTTAGCTATTGTTAAAAGGTGAGGTTTACTAGTAACTAACTGTGGGATTCCGAAGAAAAAACATTGTTCCTGTTGGGTAAATTAGTCCTTTTCTAAAATGATGACAGTGATTCTACAGGTACAGACAACTGAACTTCCACACCCAAATTTGTATAATACTCTATTCATTCACTCCCTTTGAAGTCGTCAGAAGCATTTGGAAACCTGGTTGTTTGACAATGGTCTCAATTTGCAGTTTCTGTCCAGGTTTCACCACCAACACCCCCTTTCTGGTCATTGAACAGAAAATGATTTTCTCTGGATCAACTATTATATCAGCCTGTCAGCAAATCAAGGTGTCTCATCTCCTCCACTGATCCTTAGAATCATAGAATCTCAGGGTTGGAAGGGACCTCTGGAGGTCATCTAGTCCAACCCCCTGCTTAAAGCAGGACCAATCCCCAACTAAATAATTCCAGCCAGGGCTTTATCAAGCCTGACCTTAAAAACCTCTAAGGAAGGTGATTCTACCACCTCCCTAGGTAACCCATTCCAATGCTTGACCACCCTCCCAGTGAAAGTTTTTCATACTATCCAATCTAAACCTTCCCAACTGCAACTTGAGACCATTACTCCTTATTCGGTCATCTGCTACCACTGAGAACAGTCTAGATCCATCCTCTTTAGAACCCCCTTTCAGGTAGTTGAAAGCAGCTATCAAATCTCCCCTCAGTCTTCTCTTCTGTAGACTAAACAATCCCAGTTCTCTCAGCCTCTCCTCATAAGTCATGCGCTCCAGGCCCCTAATAATTTTTGTTGCCCTTCTCTGGACTCTTTCCAATTTTTCCACATCCTTCTTGTAGTGTGGGTCCCAAAATTGGACACAGTACTCCAGATGAGGCCTCACCAATGTCGAATAGAGGGGAACAATCACATCCCTTGATCCGCTGGCAATGACCCTACTTATACAGCCCAAAATGCCGTTAGCCTTCTTCACAACAAGGGCACATTGTTGACTCTATCCAGCTTCTCATCCACTGTAACCCCTAGGTCCTTTTCTGCAGAACTGCTGCCTAGCCATTTGGTCCCTAGTCTGTAGCAGCGCATAGGATTCTTCCATCCTAAATGCAGGACTCTGCACTTCTCCTTGTTAAACCTCAAATTTATTTTGGCCCAGTCCTCTAATTTGTTTAGGTCACTCTGTATCCTATCCCTACCCTCCAGCGTATCTACCACTCCTCCCAGTTTAGTGTCCTTGACTGATCCCTTGTTTTCTGCATTGTGGGTTATGGAGCTAGTGTCTTGGCATGGCTTAAATCTTGTCACTTTGTGAAGATGAGCAATTGTAGTTCTTGTCCTAATGTATTGTGATGTATTACACCATGATTTCATCTCCTTTGTCTCCAAATAGCATACTATATGTGCCATTTTACACTAGCATAGGCTAACCTTATTTATTTCATAGAATCATAGAATATTAGGGTTGAAGGGACTTCGGGAGATCATCTAGTCCAACCCGCTGCTCAACGCAGGACCAATCCCCAATTAAATCCTCCAACAATTTTTTGCCCCATATCCCTAAATGGCCCCCTGAAGGATTAAATTTACAACCTTGGGTTTAGGTTGTAAAGTCAATCCTTAGAAACCACTGAGCTACCCCCATCCCCCCCCCCCCCCAATAGCTAGGTATTTAATAGCTAGGTATTATTATTTATGTATTTGTCTATTATTGCACCATGAGATCCAAGGAATAGGTTAAACTGGTACATACCTACCTCCGCCCAAGCGAAAAATATTTGGGAGAAACCCACCAATACACTTCTCTAGTATCCCTGTTCCCTGTTAAAGAGGCCACTAACGTGTCCACCCCTTTGGCAAGGCTCATCTCAATTTCATGTAACAGCAGCTTGCTCTTTCTTTTCTAGGTAGATAAGCCACTCTTTTGTTTGTATTTGTGGCCCTGATTGCAAATTCATCCATGATGTCATATTATATGCAAAGTTGGGCCCCAAGCAAACCTTGGACCCTAACGAGCCTCATATGAGTCATATTTCAATTCTGTGGCTCCTGCATTATAAAGATATACATTATATATGACTATCCAGTACACTGTATGCTAAAAATGGGGATTGCTTGTTAGTTGTTATTACTGAGTGCATGGTATGCTTCAAGAACTGGAATTGATTTGTGCGAAAAGATGGCTTATTTTTTTGTTGTTGCTCATGGTGTGCTGACATGTTTTTGTCAGCTAAATAGTGTTACCTCTTCTATATAAAAGCTAATCACAGACTTGGATTCTGCAGTTACCACCTACAAATAGAAAGATTTCTCCAAACCAGACTATAACATTCCTCAAACAATTTTCCAACTTCATAACATGGTGTTGTTGTTTTTTTTGTTTCTTACCATCTGCCTTGCAATTAAGTTATTTTAAAGTCCCACATCAAAGCAGTGTTCTAGCTTCTTACAAACAGACTGCACTACTATACTCTAAGTGGTGACAAAAATAGATGCTTATCCAGTTACCTAGCTCTTAGCAAAGACACAAGTAACTTTTCTTTTAGTATTTCTTAATGACTGTATGATGGGGATTAACCCATATCACTTGCAAGGCAGGGGTAAGAAATCATGCCCTCCACCTGCGGGGGGGAGGGGGGGGAGGAGGGGGGGATTAACTAATTCCCTCTTGCCTGGAAGAGATGGAGCTATTCTGTGTAAGAGCCCTGTTAGGGGAGACAGGCTTTACAGAAGACAGGCCTCACTGGCAGAGACAAGCCCTCAGGTAGGATTTAACAGACAAGAAACAATGAAGGAAAAAAACTACAGGAGCAAGCTATGCTCCTGCAGGGGAAGCCCTGACATAGATCTAACAAGCTGCTCTAGTGATGCTTGAGAGGAATGGAAGGCCTATTAGTATGAAGAGCTGTACAGCCTTTTATTTATCACCTCAGAAGGGGTCGTGATGACTTGGCCAGAGGGCTAAGCTGCAGGACACCACGAGGAGTAGGTGGGAGCAGATGCAGTCTGAGAAAGGTCATTGTGGTTCCAAAGGAGAGCCCAGCAGGGGGCCACAAGTGATAAGAAACCGAAGATATGACTGGAAATGATAGGCTACTGTAAAGTGAGGACATGCTACTACAGACTGTTATAAAACCAAATAATAAAGATGACCTATTTTCAAGTTGTTTATAAATGAAATGATTCCTGCTAGTAAAAAAAAAAATCCAGTCAGACAATACAGACCAGATCAGTACGGTACATCTTTAATTTAAGCCTTTTCATGGATTCTCAAATTGCACTATAAAATCAATTTAAACTTTTATTCTATGTCAGGTTCTTAGACCTTCTGTAGCAATTGATTCATTAAATAAGGAGCATAAAGATATGATTCTCTGTATATTTTTTACAGAAGGGCAATTTGTATTTGACTTTCAATCTTCTAGCAAATTTCTAACATAATTCTCATTATGGAAAAGTAAGAAATCTCTTTTTTGAGATTTGTCCATTTGGTGGTCATTTTGTCATGTGGACAACTGACATTGGGAGAAGTTAAAGAAAGGACCTAGAGACTGGAGAAGTGAAAAAATTAATTCAGGAACCAGTGAGCTTCACAGAGCTTCCTATTAATTGCAGTTCTTTAACTGTACAATGGGGGATGAGCCTGTTATAAAAAGTTACAGTATCTTAAAATACTGTTTCAGGCTGGGTGAAACATTGTTAGGGGCAGAGTTAAAACCGCATTGAGAGTTGATGCTAACGCACCCTTCAATTAGCATAACTTTCACAGAATGTATTAATCGGAAGCCCACTCCCCCTCCCCCCGCCATACAAACTTAAAGCAAAAGGGCCTGACAGAAATAGCCCAGAATTTTGAACAAGTAAGGAGAGGGCTTTTGATGAGTTGTGTGTGAGCAAAGCAGAACACACAGAAACTGAGACCATACAATAACAGAGTGAGGCAGAGGCACAAAACAAGAAAGCCAAGCAGTAGCCTGTGAGCACAGTGTGACTTTGGGAAAAGCTAGAAAGAAAGCTTTGGGGTCTGATATTTGCTAAATAGACTTGGGGCTGTAAGCTTAGTCTTGGTTTGCCTGTCTTCAGAGAAGCAGGACTTCATACATTCCTTATAAATACACAAGGTTGCATCAAAGAAAATACTAGACTCCATTAACTTTTTTACTTCCAACTGGAAATTCCCAGGATCTTGAACTATGACTAACCTCTCAGGCTAAAAAGGGGCAACAATACTAAAAAATGGATTTGAGAAGTTACACTTTGGTATTTTCTTCTGGTGAAGTTATAATCCCTCTTTCCAATAATACCGGTAAAGAAAAAGGGAAGAAAGCTAAAAGCTTTTTAAAAAAAGACTTCATATACTGAAATGGTATAAGAAGGCATGAAGAGAAAAATCAGAATAAAAACTTGTCTAATTGTTAGTGTCTCTCTCTCTTTGCCCGTCACCCCCCACCTGGGGTATGGGCCACCAACTGTTGTTGGTGTTTCAGTAGCAATTGGTTCCCTTACGGGGTGGAGTTGCTAGCCCCACGCCCATGTTAAGCCTACAGCACCTGGTATTCCCAGGAGGTCTCCCATCCAAGTACTAGCCAAGCCTGACCCTCCTTAGCTTCTGAGATCAGATGGGATTGGGCATGTTCAGGGTGGTTTAGCCATATATTTTTAGTGTCACAAAGTTATATTTCTGTTAGACGTTCCACTCTCACAGGGGCAATTTAAGACATGATAAATTGGGCAATGTAATTTATGATTTAGCAAAGAAGAACATTTATAGGAACTGGTTGGAGCTCAGAAATAATTGGAAGCTAGGGCTTCATTTGCCCAGTCACCTTTGTTTCATGTAGAGAGGTCTCTAAATGTCTTGAAACATAAGATAGGTTTCAGAGTGGTAGTCGTATTAGTCTGTATCAGCAAAAACAATGAGGAGTCCTTGTGATACCTTAGAGACTAACAAAACCCTCTACTGCACACACACACTTCTCCCCCATAGAGAAAAGAAGTACATTCTAGTTGGTAATCACATCACTTACTGTGCTACTGGAAGGCACTCAGATACTATGGTGAAGAGTGTGGTATAAGATCTTATATAGAATAGCTAAGCTGCCCTCATGCACCTTCGTTCATTCTGAAGGTGACAGGGAACCAATTTGTCCTCCACTGCAACTCAAAGAGGCCTCAACTATAAGCTGCCCTAGTATAGGCCTCAAGCTACTTTTCTACCTGCTAAGGTAGCCAGAGCACAGAAGCACACCATTCTCTTATCCATTCCATAGATACGGACCTTACACTGGCTTCAGGAGAAGAGCCTGATATACACAAACAGGGGATTTCTCCACTCCAGCCATATTTTAACCACTTTGCACTGTCAGTGCAGGGGCTAGCATCTATCTCTAGCTAAAAAGCACTTCATGGACTTGATCCAGTTCCTGGAGTCTTTCCATTGACATCGACGGGCTATCTATCAGACCCTGTATTTGTATCTGCAAATATCTTTCCCTGTGTCTACAAACAAAACATCTGACATAGTCATGGTCTAAAGAGTGGTTTTATAAACTTTGAGGAAGTCAGCACAAAGCCAATTCCCTTGAAACTTGAAAAATAAAACCAAATTTGGTTGCTTCCAATAACTGGAAGGAAAATAAAAGGAAATATGTAGAAAGGAAATGTCAAAAGTAAATGCCTTCATTTTTTACAATCACCTTGTTGGTATGTACTTGTAGTGATTGTCTAAGACACTTGCCTCTGTCCCTAGCCTCTGTTTGCCAGAAGCTGTGAATGGGCGACAGGGGATGGATCACTTAATGATTATCTGTTCTGTTCATTCCTTCCGGGGCACCTGGCATTGGCTACTGTCAGAAGACAGGATACTGGACTAGATGGACTTTTGGTCTGACCCAATATGGCTGTTCTTATGTTCATATGAAATTAAACTTTAAAACAAATGAAGGGTCTTAGGCGCTGACATGCTCCATAAAAATAAACATGACAGATGTTAGTTTTGATATGCTTCTTCCTTAATGTCACTTCACCACAGATTTTGCCTTCACATGTATCACATGAATTTGCCATTTTTAGATGTATCATTTGTACTATGAGCCTAATCCAAAGCCAGCCATCCGTGGAAAGACTCAAATGATTTAATGGGCTTTGGATCAGTCCTAAATACCTTCATCTTCTCTTGCCTTGGCTACTGTAACTTTGCCCTGTATGACCTCAACAAATTCCTGTAATATAGGCTCCAGTATATGACCAACATTGTTCCAAGTCTTCTCTCACATCTTTTCCACCCTCCAACAATTATAGTGACTTCATTCATTCAGAGTGCACTTTACAACTGCTTTGTATTTAGAACCATCTCAGATTTTGTTCTAACCCAATTTATGAGTTTTGTCTCACTGGGTTTGCCTCTCCTCTTCTTCCTTGATCTTGCCACTGTCGGTAGAGCCTTTTCCTCTGCACTTCCCTCCATCACAAATAACCTTCTTGTATCTCTCAGCTGCATTGATTCCCCATCCTTTCTAAAATCTCATCTAAAAACATACCTATTCACCTTTAACTGCATCACATACGTAACAGCTGAGGGAAATAAATGACTCCTATAACTGTACTCTGTATCAGTTTTAAAAATGCCAGTTTCTATAAGATAGTATATATAATAAACTTGTATTTTAATTTATATATTAGACCTCTAAAGTCAATGGGGTTCAAATCAGTGCTGTAAAACAATGGAAATTAGGTCAGCATTTGGCCCACTGACTTGTTTTCCTAGGATCAAATCTTCTAGTTGTTATTCAGGCACAGTTCCCATTGGCATCAAGAGTTTTTTTTTCCAAATAAGGAATGAGTAAAGATAGCAGAATTTGGACCATAATATTTAGCAATACAGATGGTAATAAAATGAAGAATCTTATATTCCAAATAGCCAATGTTTCTTCCACAGGGCTCTGTCTTAACTTCATCATATTCTTCTAAAGTGTTAATGAACAGACTTTTTGATAGGGCAAGAGCTCCAGGGTTGCTTTTATTAAGATCAGCAGTATGGGGTTCAAAGCAGAAGCACTCTAAGCAGCTCTGCTATAAAGCAGAAAAAGCCCCGGAAGGAAATGAGAGTACATACTTAAAGTGAGCCCTGTGGTGGCTCTAAATTAATATCTGGAATAAAATATTCACTTTAATAGGCAGGTGATAATGAGCAAGAGCTTAAAGGCTGATGTATTCTCTCTATATAATGACTGTTTCAGAGAGAAACTTAACCTGAACAGAGGGGGGAAAAAAAACTTAAATGAAAGCACCTGCAGCTGCAGCCTGACTTGCAAGGAATAAACACGCTGGGCAGCCCACTGAAGAAAACATATCAAATTTATACAATGCAGGCACCAGGATGTTATTTGGAGGCTCAACATTCCCATTGAAGTTGATAATGAATCACATTATTTTCTATCAACTGAACTCAGAAAATCAGAATGGTTAAATGTGACCTGATACCCACAGCCTCTGCTACTTCACTTTTTCTTTCAAAAGCACTTTTGCTTCAAACAGGTAAAGATCATTTGCACGTAGCTCCTTTTAAAAAATGAATTACTCAAAATCCCACCTGTATTTCATGCCAGCAGAGCATACGCAGACAGGGCAACTGTCACAATCAGTGGGAAAAGCATATGTGCAAGGCAGAGGAAGAAAATAATTAGGCTGAAAAAATGACCAAGGGTAGTGAACAAAAATGTTGCCACACACTTAATCAAAGCACTACAATTTTTTTAGGTTGCTTCCTTATGTCCCTGATTATTAATCTCGGTTTTCAGAAGAAATCCAGAATAATTAATTCCTTAGTAATAGGTACAAAAATAGTGTATATTTATATAGCACCCTTCATCCTGACATTTGTTAGACTTACAAGCTATATAAACAAGTGTTATATAAATGATGTTTGCTCAGGCCATTCTGAAAGGGCAGTTTCTTTGTGTTAAATAACAATGCCTGAGGTGTTCCCTAAGAAAAGGGTTAATGAAATATGTTACATGTTAGAAGCAGAAAAAAAACCCCATTAGAGGCAATGTTCTAAGTACAAATCTGACTTCTTTCATGATGATAAAACAAGCAAGGTGATTTCAGGACAGCTAATTGTGAGAGATAAGATATGAATGTCAGGAATGAACCTGAACTTCAGAGTTCTGCCCTAACTATAACATCCACTAAATGTTAAACACTGTATCTGTATTAGCAGCTTAACTTATCCTTAGCACAAGTGAGATCAGAAAAACAAGATTAAGTCTCTGTCATTTGCTTCAGAAAGAATTGTAGTTGTGGTTTGTGTTTGAAATAATTTAAGTTAAAAATGCTCTTTAATAATGGGCAAAAAAAAAAAAAAAGTTCAATACAGATTCCCAGCAGGATTTTCTTTTTCTAGAAGGAGACTCTTATGGCATTCCAGAAACAAAAGGAAACATAAATCAGAGAGTTGTGTAAATAAAACATTTATAAGTCTGTTTTCTGTCATTACCCAAACCACTTATTGTTATAAGTATTCCTAGGAGTGTCATTTTACTGTAGCCTAAGCAACATATTTGTACTAAAGAAGCCTACAATAAGTACCTATTAAAGTCACTATTCAAAGTATTAAGTGGAAGCCATTTATAAATATAATCTGAGAGTTAAATGTGATTAGTCATTCTGAAAGTATTGATAGAGCCTCTTATTAGAATGACTAAAGATATTACTTACCCAATCACTTACTGAGGAATAACAGCATGTGATGGAGTAAATCATATGGAATTAGCTCCCTTATGTTGAGTAAAAGCTTTATTGTTATGCAGAATTTGTCTAGGCCACAGTTGATAGGTTCTGGTTCAACAATTATATTTACAATATTTTTACTGTTAAACACACATGCATGCACATAATCACATTCGGGTATAGATGTGATTTACGTATCCAGAGTATAGCATGTTGCTTCAAATTGTCCACCAAGCAGGCAACTGATATTGTGTCTACTTAAGTATGTGGATTATCTTGTATACTGAGGCCTCTTTACATTACTCTAGCAGTGAAGGTGGTCCTTAAAGTGGATTAGAATTAAAGTAGAAAGAAGGCTCCTTTATACTGTCAAAATGATCTTTCCTTCAAGAACCAATATCAGCCACAATTCTCACAGATGGTATATAACACAAGAAGAGGGAGTTCTCAGACTTTAGCTGTGAGCACAAAACTAAAAAAAAGAAAGACTCCTCCTCCCAGCTACACCCTGGTGAAGATACCACAGGGCAGTTTAAATAATACAAGTAACTGAGGTATAAACCGTAGAATAATTCTTATTTTTTTAAAAAAATGATGACTTTGTGTCTTCCAAAACCTGCTGCCGTCAATTATTATGAAACACTGCACAAGACCAGCCAGTTGCATGCTTTTGAACTTCACCTGAACAACATATCTCTCCAGGGGAATTTTTCTTGAAAGGCAATGAAAAGGAAGAGAAGGTTAAAATAAAAGTTACAATAAAAGCATAGCAAAGCTACAAGGAACAGGGCAAGAAACAGCAATTCCCTACAGACTATTAAATGAAAAAGGCTTGCTAATTCATAAACTAAAGGGGTCTGGGGCTTAAAAGCTGAAACTTATTGTAGCTGTGCTTCCATTTGTCCAGTTTTATTAACCATATGAGGTGCTGTGGGCATTTAATTTCTTAAGTCTGAAACATATCCAATGCCCCAGGTCTGGTGTGAGATACCGGCTAACTCCTTGAAATAGGAATATTATATTGTGATAGTGTCCTCTGGCAAAGGCTCATTTCTGTTCTGAGAAAATCCATCTGGTGTCTAGAAGGAGAGAAAGGGGACTCAAAGGAGCAAATGGAAAGAAATGAAAGTCTCCTCCCCGCAATTAAAAAAGGGAATAACATAAGAATGGCCATACTGGGTCAGACCAAAAGTCCACCCAGCCCAGTATCCTGTCTGCCAACAGTAGCCAATGCCAGGAGTCCTAGAGGGAGTGAACCTAACAGGTAATGATGAAGTGATCTCTCTCTGACAAACAGAGGCTAGGGATACCATTCCTTACGCATCCTGGCTAATAGCGATTGATGGACTTTACCTCCATTAATTTATCTAGTTCTCTTTTAAACCCTGTTATAGTCCTAGCATTCACAACCTCCTCAGGCATGGAGTTCCGCAGATTGACTGTGCGCTGTGTGAAGAACTTCCTTTTATTTGTTTTAAACCTGCTGCCCATTAATTTCATTTGGTGGCCCCTAGTTCTTATATATTAGGAACAAGTATATAGCTTTTCCTTATTCACTTTTTCATTTCTGTTTAACTAACTTCCTCGTTTTGCATAAATCCCCTTTCTGAAATTAAATGCCTTAGTGTTGGGCTGCTGAGGTGTTCTTCCCACCACAGCAATGTTAAATGTTATTATATCATGGTCACTATTTCCAAGTGGTCCTGTTATAGTTACCTCTTGGACCAGATCCTGTGCTCCATTCAGGACTAAATTGAGAATTATGTCTTATATTATAACAGCACCTGGAGACTCCATTGTGCTTGATGATAGTCGTTCCTTTGTTCTCTGTAACATATGCAGAGAAGGGGCCTTAAGGCAGCCCCATCCCAAAGATCTTACAATCTACATGGATGAGGGGTGGAATATAAGAAGAATTATTTTCCCAAGGTCACACAGGAAGTGTGTGGCAGAGCCAGGAATTGATACCAGATCTCCTGAGTCCTAGCTTTTAACCAGATGGGATCGCAACAGCTCTGGATTCAAAGATTCAGAGGATGTTGCTTAAATTGGCTCTGAAACAATAAAATTTCCCAAGGCCAAGTGCGGTTCTGAAATGTCTATATAGTTTTTTATTTTTATTTCCAGTTGGAAAAAAAGTGCCAAGCTATTGCTGGAAAGGCCATTGCATGGTATGAGACTGGAGAAGCTTTACAGGTGCTGCCTGGATGCTTCCTAGAACGTGATTTACTGAATCTTATAGGCAAAGGGGTAGTGGTAGTTTTGAGAACATTTCAAGGGAAGAGTTACAAAATAACATAAAGACAGGAAATGGGGGGAAGACTATTTACCCTGATTGTGCCTCTCATTTCAAGGCCCAGTTCCCCTCATTGGAAGGTAGAGTGTTCCCTACCTAGCACCGCTGGGAGGGATTGACACACATTGCATTTACAGTTTCCTGTGGATATTTCTTTCAAGGAAGAAAAATAAAGGCATGGGATTTTATCTATCTTTGATCCTGCAAGGAACCTATGAGACTGCTCTGGATGCATGAAAGGAAATTTCTCTCTTTATCCAGATGATATGTAAGTACTTACATGGGTAGGAGATTTCTGATAGCAGAGGACTCTTTAATTTAGCAGACAAAGGTATAACAAGAACTAATGGCTGGAAGCTACAGCTACATACATTCAGGCTAAAAATAAAGCACACATTTCTAACTGTGAGGGTGATTAACCACTGAAATTTACCAAGGGATGTGGTGGATTATCTGCACCACCTGAACTCTTTAAATCTAGATTGGATGTCTTTATTTTTTTATAGACATGGTATGTGATTGATGCAGGGATAACAGGTGAAATTATGTGACCTGCGTTATGCAGGAGAATCATAACGGTCCCTTCTGGTCTTAAAAATCTATGCACATATGTAAAATTGAATCACTATCATATGAAAGAATCCTACAATCTTAAATGTAAGTCTTTATTTTAGCTCCAATACCTTGAGATTAAGGAAAACATTCCACAAAATAAGGATTTTATGGTACATCCCAAATACAATTTAGAAATCCTATATCAGACAAGATACAGGGGAAACATTTATTCATTCTTATGACCAACTTCACAAATAAATCCTCAATACTGACCTCAGGGTTAGAAGACTAATGGAATCAGAGAGGTAGCCGTGTTAGTCTGGAATAGCAGAGGTAACAAAGAATCCTGTGGCACCTTAAAGACTAACTAAAGTTTTGAAGCATAAACTTTCATGGGCTAATACCCGCTTCGTCGGATGCAAGCTATCCGACGAAGCGGGTATTAGCCCACAAAAGCTTATGCTTCAAAACTTTAGTTAGTCTTTAAGGTGCAACAGGACTCTTTGTTACCAAGACTAATGGAGGAACCAGTCTCCCACTATGGAATGTTTAAGTTGCATATGGTTGGTAGAGACATTGGTAGTAACTGTGAATGAAATCCTGCCCCATTTAAGCCAATGGTATTGTGCTATTGACTTCACTAAGGCCAGAATTTCATGCCCCATCTGTCAGGCTGCATTGAGTTAATGGACAGCCATGCAGCAGCTTGTTTGGTGAAAGTCTGGGAACTCTGGGAGATATCTGGGGAATACACCCTGGTGAACTGCCCCACCTTTTCCCAGCATATGTCTGTGCCTAAATTCCTACGTATTTGCAAACTTGGAACCAACACATCTGGCTAACTTTAGACTAGACTCTGAAACCCTTGTTTTCACTACATAGTAACATATTCGGCAACTACTTCCACAGAAATCTATGGAATACAGTTCACCATGAGTAAATGAATCAGAATCTGTTTCTTTATTGTTCTCTTGCAGAAGTCATTCTTTCAAATTTTCTTACACATGATGGCAATTTGGGGAATCTATCCATGCAATTTATGAATGATGTATGAGATTATGAAGTCTCTGTATTTATATTTACCAAGCTACAAACTCCGTATTCTGCCCTTTGCTTTTCTCCATTTTCCTTTTAATTGCATGTTGAACTGAAATTTCACTGGGAAGTGATATAGGACTCGCTATAGATGGTTACTGAATCGGGATGGTCCCCTCTTCAAATACAAACATCCTTGACAAAACGCTGGCTCCCACTCAATAAAACTGGTTGTCAATGGAGAGGTCACCTGATGTAGTAAGTGGACAGGGGTGTGTGACTGCCTGAGGAGGTTGATCTAAAGAGTCACCTGACAGAGGAGTCCAGGGGTTATAAAAGTACAGAACTGCTCTACTAATGATCTTGGGCCATTTTCTCAATCCAAGGGAAGCTGCTGCAGCAGTCCGGATTAGGCGGGAGGACCCTGCCTATCTGAACAAAGATAGTACCCAAGGATTCCCCAGAGAAAGGCGAATTACAGTGATGTGCTTTCTAAATGATTTGGGCTGCCTTGTGCTCTATCTCTTAAATCTATAGGAATGGTGTTTTAGACATGTATGCAACTCGACACATATTGTGTGTCCCTGAAGAGTTAACTTGTGAACCCAGAGCAGCCACAAGAGCCGAGTTCTGTAAAGGGGTGTGCATTAGCTGCTGGGGAGTCTTAAATAATGGGACTAATTTCAAGGCCTAAGCAATTGGATCACAGGGATAGAAGGGATCCACTGTCACGAGAGGTGTCAGGTACAAGGTCAGCACCTGGAGTGGGTTCCCCGAGGCCCACAGCCAGAGATAATGTCAAAACTCTGCCTAGACTCAGCAAGCTGTAATCAAATGGGATTCAGCAACTGGACCCCGTCACAGTACACTGATGAGCGTTCAAGAGTGAAGCTCAGTTAGGTCTGTGCAACACATCATTTAAATGTAGACCTCAGAAATATGAAGAAAAGCTGGATGTGAAGCAGTTTCCCCCACCCTGCAAATATTTGAGAAAGTTCAATGTTTTTCCACATTCCAAATCAGGACCAAAAAAAATTAATGAACCAAAATGTAGTTTTGTTTGGGATAATTAGAATTATTTGTTACCATAATTTTGAAACATTGTATTGTGATTCCAACTTCTTTTAAAATAAATAAATAAATCTAGTTAGGTGAAAATTCTAAATGACATATCATTTTAAACAGGAAAACTGTAATTTTCAATTTGAAAATGTCCAAATGAAATGTTTCAACAATTTCAATTTTTTTAAAGATTTTGTGAGTTGGGAGATTTGTTAAAACCACTCCTGTTTCGCATTCAGTTTTGGTTTTGATGAATTTGCATTTTTTGTAATAACATTTTGTTGAAAAATTCTCTTTAATATTTAGTGACAGAAAACAAAATAATTGCATTGCCAATTAAGAATATTTTGAAGTATTTTATGCATTGTATTGCATGATTAAACATTGCTGTGACATTTATTGCTCTTAATGTGCTTGTAAAAGTTTGATGGTTAAATGCAAATTGGATCCTTCAGGCTCAATTGTAGCTAATTATTCAAAATATTACCATTAGTAGGTGAGAGTAAATTATATTATATTGTGGATCTGATGTCTAAATTTAATGCTGAATGAGTATGTCTGTCATAGTTTTCTCTGTACATAATTTTTCAGCAATGAATATTGCTACATATATTGTAATTATGTAGTGATAATTTTGCAATATTAATGCTACATTCTGAATACTAATAGCAGAAATAATAATGATGATGGTAATAAAAATAGATGTACTGCTACTAACTGGATCTTAAAAAAATGCTTCCTATCTTTTAGTGTATAAGGAAAAAAATAGTGCAAAAATAATGGGAGAAATTGAGGGCCAGTCTTTCCATTGACTTGACTGGCACTTGGATCAGTTCCTGAATTCTATTAATTCCCATTGAAATCCATGGATCCATAAAACGTTCAGCACCTTTAAAGACTGGGTCCCAAGTCTGTGAGGCCTGGATTTAGAATATCCCTATTCAGGAAAACATTGAAAAACCTGCTTAACTTTTAAGTAATTGATGTGCTGTCCTGTCAATAGCCTGGAGATTTGGTGGACTTATCAGCTTTGCAGTTTCCTTTACGATGTATTGAATTATTCTGTGGTGGTGATTTTGCCAATTGGTAAGCTGGTACCAGTTGCAGGATCTGAGTTTGTATGAGACCTCATGGAGCATAAAAAATTATTTACCTTTTAATTAAATCAAACAGACATCTCTTTCATTGGAGCCATTGTGAACTAAAGGAAAAGTCTCTTCTGTAATAAACAAATATGTAAAATCTAAATCCTAATCTATACTTTTTTGTCTCTATTGCAAATCCAGTGGGAATAGGGCTGGTTTAAAATAATTTCTGATGTGTAATGAAATGTAGCTGATCTTTGTCAGAAACAATGAAAAAGTAATATTCAGAAAGACCTTAAAATGTCTCCCTCCACTAACTGAAAAGACAATTGGAAATGAATTTAAAATGAGCCTATCAAATATTCAACAGCCTAGGTCAATATTTAACTGTATACAGATTAGTTACAAAATTCAACAATTTTTTCGCTTCGCAGTGTTCTGTATTATTGTATGGCTTTTTTCTTTTTTACTACATAAACAAAACTGAAAAGAGACAGTTGTATTATAGACTCAAACTAGATCTTTACACTTTAGTGAGTTTCATTGCTTCAGATCAAATTGTTGTTTTTCACTATATTGCAAATACAGTGAAAAAAATGAATTGATATAATCAAGTTCTGGATCAGGAACGGTCATATGAATGAAACACCATTTATTAATCAGTCAAGTCACTGATATGATAAACATTACACTTAATTTGATAAGATTTAATTTTGAATTAAATACTTTCCTATCACATCAGGGAATTCCAGTGTCACTAATACTCTCAAAATATCTTACAATTTTAATTAATTTAGGTTAAGTAAAACAAAATATGCTGAATGATTTTACAGCACTTTGGACATTTTTACATTAAGGTTATCCACCAGTCCAATAGCAACAGGTAACTCACTCAGCTGATTCATAGCCCATGAATGTGCACTGAGTGTTTGAGTCTAGAGACTTGTGAAACTTTCATTACAAAACCAGAGGCCACATGAAACTCACCTGATTCATGGCTTCCTTCCTTTCAAACATTCAACGGAATGGTTTGCTATGGGTCACAATCCTTTTGAGTACATTTGGACCCAATTTAAAATGAAGGAAGTTTGTTTATAAGTGCACTTGGGTGTTTCAATATGGGTTTAATGCAAATCTAAATAAACACTGAGTTTCCCTTGGAATTTTTGGTTTATTTCAATCTAAAACCAGTGCTGTGAGACCAGAATATAAACAAGTGGCTCGTACTAAACTTTCCTTCACATATATTAGTGTATTATTAGTTGTATTATCATAGTACCTAGGTGCCCTCATCCTATGCTATGATCCCATTGTACTAGGCACTATACAAATAATCATCTCTTTTTTCCAATGAAAAGTTTTGGTAGGGCCAAGATAGATTCACATCTATCTGAGCCACCATCTGACTCTATCTGGATGGTTTATACACCACAATATGCATTGTCTCCTCGGACATCCACAGCCTGTCACCATGTGCTCTTCCATGGAGAAGAATTTCAGGCAGATGGTATGTGGTCATTCTAGCAACATGCAGCTGGTGCCTTTGGATGACTGTATTCACTCACCACACTTTTAATCTTCTATGGATGTCAACATTTTGTAATCAATCTAGTCTTGTCACATGAAGGATACAGCGTAGGCCTCTCATTTCAAATGGTGGCAGCTTTTGCTCCAGACACTTTGTTGGTACCCATGTTTCAGAATCATAAAGTAATGTGGATACGATGAGCACTGTATATTAATCTAGTTTTAATTGTTATGGACACTGATATAAGATTCCAAATAGCTGTGTTCAGGCATGCAAACATTCTGCTTGCAGTAGCTATCCTCTTGTCAATGTCATCTCTATAGCTGTTGTCATATGTTAAGATGCAACCCAAGCAGAAGAAGCTGGCTGACTTGTTCAATATCTATACTGCAAATTACTTGTTTAGCCTCTCTTTCTTGCCTGCTTTTTTGCTGTCTTTGTTACACTAATCCGGTCTTTTGCTCATTCATTTTTATTCACCATCCTTTGCCTGTTGTGTGCCGCTTACTTGCTACTTCTTGGCTATATTTCTCAGTCAGCATTATCACTATGATATTGTCTGCAAAGTCAAAATGATTGATAATTTCCCCCCCAATATCGTGCAGCCTCCATGAATGTTACTAAGGGAATTGGACAACTTGTTTTCTATGTAGAGAACAAAATTTATTGGATTGAATATACATCTCTGTTTGACTTCAGTTTTCACTTCAAACCACTCTGTCAGTTTGCTGCTGACTCATGCTGCACGCTAAGCCATATTACACAGACTCTGCAGTGTCTGAATCAGCTTGCTGCTAAAACAGTACAACTTGGGTACCTTACACAGAGCATCTTTTTTAACGGAGTCAAATGCTTTCTTAAAAATCAAAGAACGTGAAAAACAGGTTTGTTTTTTTAAACTATGTGTTTCCAAGATTTGATGAAAAGCAAAATATTATGTACAAATGCAGAAGACAAAGACAATCCCTGCCCTAGGAGTTTACAATCCAAGTATAGAACAAGAGACAACAGAAGGATACAGTTAGACAGGGAAGTATATGGTAACAGTGAGACAATATTAGCAATGATAGATTGTGGCATCAGTGCACCGGCAACTTAACCATTGTCAAGTTTTCTGTATATAGTCTTAGATCATAAGGATGAGGGACAGGTGAATCTCTATTCATTTATTTTCTTGTTTAAGGATAGAGCTGATCCAGTATGGCAATTCTTGTATTCCTATCATCTATCTAGTCCCATATCTTGTATCGGCCAGCACCAGATACTTTAGAGAAAGGTAGAAGAAACCCCTCAATAAGCAGATGTGAGATAGTCTTCACACCATCTTTATCTCTTATGGTTATAGAGATTGGCTTAAACCCTGAAGCCAGATGTTTCATACTCTGAATATTTCATACCATTATAATTCTGGCTATTTTTGTTATCAGTGTAAATGTTCAATCCCTTTTTGAAATCTATCTATGTTGTTGATGTCAATGACATCCTGTGATAATGATGCCCACAGTCATAGATGCATAGATTCTAATACCAATGGGACCACTGTGATCTTTTAGTCTGATTTTGTTTGTATAACACAAGTTTGATAGTCTATACTATTATGGTTATCACTTTTAATAGACTATGATACATTTTGTACAAAGTATGCCTTATGAGGAATCATTTGAAAAATCACAATCTGATGGATATCATTATCCTGTTAATATATAGATATGGCAACATTATATGCTGGTTTATAAAATTCTACTGTGTGCTTGTTACTGAAATAGGTTCTAATTCTGAATAACACTCACAATCCAGTTTCTCAGAAACAGACACACTAGTACCAGGGACAGGTGTTTAAAGGGCCATCACCTATTTAAGAAGACATCCTCCCCCAGGTGGGGAAGGTGTAAACAAGAAATTTACATTTCCTGATGGGCACAATTCAGATCTCACATCCACAATGGACTGCATGGCACTGTGATTCAGCAAGGATGTTTCTAACACAAGAGATTGAATGATAAAGAAAGAGGAAAATGTTAACTTTACATCTCCTCCCATCCGTCTGCTCATGACATCAATGACTTAAAAAACTGAACTAAGGAGGAGTGGTCCCAGGCTGATAGGAGACCCAGTCTGTGAAATTTACAACAGCGTAAGGTGAGACCGAATGTTGGCTTTTAAGTTCACTTAGCTTGCTAAATTAGCTATTAGCTTGCATATTACTCCTTCATTTTCTTTTGTAACCAGCCCTGACTATTGTTTTATTTTAACTGGTGCATTTGGATTAGAGTGTGTAGGAAACTCCATTTGGGATAACAAAGCTGGTGCATATATTATTTTCCTTTGATGAAATAAGAGACTTTCCATGAGTTTCCATTGTTCAGTGATGTGTTGGACAGTACAAAATGTACATTTCTGGGGGAACAAGCCTGAGACTAAGAACTTGTGGGTGTCACTTAGAAGTTTAATTCATGAGTGACTGGTCAGTAGTGGATGTTCTGACAGCAAAGAAGTGTAAAAGGCAACTCAGGCTAAAGAATTAAGGAGACACAGGTGTTCAACAGACCAGACTGTATCTGGGGTAATGTCAACAAAGCCTGAATTAATTTGTGCTTCATCTAGAGTATATCTTTTAGATAAACACAAATCTTGATTTAAAAATTGGCAGGGATGGAGAATCAATGCAACCCTCAATAAGTTGTTCCACTGGTTAATAACTTCACTGTTAAAAATGTAGGCCTTATTTCCAAGACTGAATTCATGTAGCTTCAGCTTCCAGCCAGTTAAATGTTATGCAAAAAAGTGTTTCCTTTTATCAGTTTTGTATTTGGCACCTTTCACTGACCCTTTGTTCTTCTGTCGTGAAGCAGGGAGCCACTGTTCTCCCTAGCTACCTTTTCTATAATTTGATATAATTGTATCAATCCCCACTTCTTCATATCCTTTCTAGGGCAAGAAATCCCAATCTTTTCAATCTCCTATTATGTGAGAGGTTCTCCCCCCCCCCCATGCCTCTAATAATTCTTGTGACCCCTTTCCGAACCCTCTCTAAAATTAACTGTTTGTCCATAACAAAGGAAGGAAACAACAGTAGGTGGCAAATGAACTTCAACTAATGGTACTTGCTGGAAGTGGTTTTCCCCCCTTAAAATATATATTGTGTACATTGCTAATTCAGTATTGTGTTTACCTTACATATTTTTAAATGATGGTGGTAGTAAAGAACTTGTCATAAGGCCAAAGGAATCCATCCTCCTGAAAAATATTTAAAAAATAAATCCTTTTCTTTTAAACCATTCCAAAGGTAAAGGATGCATTTTCCAGAGGTACCTTAATGATCCTCAGAGTTCAGTCTTCTCTGGCAAGGAAAGCCCTATGTGTTTTGGGAAGCAGAGAACACACATAATGCAGTGAGCTCTGGGCATGCCATACCAGCCTTTAGTCTGGGGTCTATATTTCTATATTAATTCCAGTGGGAAGGCCCGGAACATAGGAGTTATTCTCAGAGGGGAGGGCATTTCTGCCTCTTCTAAGACCCCTCTATATTTTACCAGAGCAGCCTTTCGGTAAAAAGGAACTAGGCCCCGGCTGTACAAACCCACAGGGACCAAAACAAAAACAAACAAACAAATTTATGTAAACTCCTAAAAGGATGGAGCTAGATTTCATACAGCTATGCCTGTGACACATTTCACTTTGTAGGTAGCTGTCAGCCAAAGCCACAGAGAATTTTTATGGGTTGTGATAGATTACAAATACCAGATGGGAGGCAGGGATAGCTCTGTCAGCTGAAATAAGTCATAATTCCTACAGTAGCAAGGACTCTAAGAATATCTGAGCCTAGAAGCAGAAATATTAATCAGTTTATAAAAAAGCTGATTTGTATGCCAAAATCTCAATTGATACTTAAGTGTTAGCTTTATAAACTATACCATAACCCCTCTGAGACATCAGTATATGTAAACTCATGTGTTTAGTGTTAAAAGATGCTGAATTGACAACCCTGGAGTCTAAAATATTCTGTTTATAAAGGGAACAGATACATCTCTGGCAACAGCACTGTGAAATAGTTGCATGACTCTGCAACCCTTGTGCTAGACACCTCTGAGTTGTGTGGTGATTGCCTCCATATGTATTACAAACAAATCTGGTCTCTGACATTTGTTTACCCTTGTATTCTGTCTTTCTGCCTTTTTAATTAGATACTTTTCAGTTCTTTTGCTGCTTGCTAACACTTTAATCGGGGCAGCACAGTTTATTAGCTTTGCACATAGCCACTGTTCTTTGCAAAGTTAAGCCTATTATTTCCAATAACATGTGCTTAGGCCTGGTTATCACTCATACTAGTAATATAAGGTTTCTAATGGTATGTCTACAGTGCAATGTAAGTCCAGGTTTAGTAGAACTTGAGTTAGTAGACTCTAGGTTTGTTAACCTAGGGCAGGGATCGGCAACCTTTGGTACACAACCGGCCAGGAAAGCGGCATGGGCGGACGGATGTGCTGGCTGCCGCTTCTCACAGCCCCCATTGGCCTGGAGCGGAGAACTGCGGCTAGTGGGAGCTGTGATTGGCCGAACCTGCAGACGCGGCAGTAAACAAACCAGCCTGGCTCACCAGGCTAAAGGTTGCCGATCCCTGACCTAGGGCATGAGCATCTACACTCGCTTGTTAACCAAGGTTAGGAATTGTCGATGCTGGATCCCAGTCTTGGGCTCCACTGTCTACAGTGAATTATGCAGACCTAAGTCTAAGAACTCATATCCCCAGAGTTCCTAGCAACCTCCCAAAATATGGACACTTTTGCCCTTTGTTTATGGTGCAGTGTGGAAAAACTTGTCTGTCCACCAAACTTGAATGTCCAGAGGACAAAGAATCAGCCTGTGGGATTGTGGAATACTTTTGGCTAAATCTCAGAGCACACATCTAGTGGGGCTATTGCTAATAAATAGGGCTTGGACCTAGATTCAAGCTTGATTTTGTACCATCTAGCCCTGGTTTTTTTGGTACCTTTTGCATAAAAGTAAACATGACTTGAGGATCCAGCAGAGATCATATACAATTTTAGGCTTTTATGGGCTACTTAACATGTTTGTAAAATACTATTTGGAATCAATCTTTTGCCTTAGCTATTGTGTCCCTAATGTCCTTTAGACCAGCGGTCTTCAAAGTGGGGTGCGTGCATCCCCAGGGGTGAGCGAGACTCCGGTGCCGCCGCCGATCCTGCCCAGGAGACCACTGAATAGACCAGCAGTCTATTTTTGTCCCACTGAAATGCTACCGCAGAAAGCGGAAGCTTTCAATTCGGTGGCATTTCGGCGGACATACCCCGGGGGGCCATGAGTGGACGCTGGGCTGTGGAAGGGGGCCACGGCTGAAAATCTTTGAAGAACGCTGCTTTAGACAATTTTGTTCTCAGTCAGAGTAAATAAAGAGGTTGAAGGACCTGTCACACCCGTAGCAAATATATAAGTAATAGAATCTCTCTACTATGAATCCTATGTTTATGCATCTCATGATCTCATTACCTTCATTCAGTAAGTATGCCTACATTCTTTGATTCTAGCTGGCTCTGTACATTTACAGAAATAAGCTGTGGCAGGGCAGGGGTAAACCCCTTTAGGGCTCTACCAAAATGCTGGCTGCAGCCTCCTCTCTGGCCAGAAGGCTAGGGGCAGAAACACAGGTATTCAGGAAGGAGTCCAGCTGCATCCTTAAAGAGGGCTGACTCAGAGGAACATGGGAAGCTAAGTGCTGACAGCTGGGCTGAGTCACCAGAAGGCTATAAAAGCTCTGGGCAAACCTCAGTGAGGAGGCTAGCCTGAGGGGAAACAGGAGGGCAGTATCGCTATCTTCTTACCAAGTAAGGAAGCCTCAAAGGCCAGGAGATCCTGGGGAGGGTCTGTGGGGGATCTGGGAACCTCACGAACACTGTAAATAAAGACACTTGGGTGAACCAGCAAAAGAAAGTGTGGAGGACTTTATTACACCAGCCCAAACACAGGGTGCAGGCACCAGAGGGTGGAAACCTGTATGGACCCTGTGACGTAAGCCAAAACATCAGGAGATCCTTGTAGGAAATTCCGATAGAAGAATTTAACTCAAAATCGATGGCAAATGCCGAGCTTCACTTTACGAGCTGGTGAACATGATTTTTTTTCACTATTAAGGTGCATTTCCATCATGTTTAAGCTTGTTTGCAATAATTTGAAAGCATTAAACATTTTCTGTATACGTTTTTCCATTGAAGACTGTCAGCTGCAGAGACATTGTTAAACAGCAGAGTAAAACACAAAAGATAAAGGTTTGCATTTCCTTAGCTCTACTCAGGAAGCCTGATAGAGTTTTCACTTTATATACAAAATGGATCTGATTTGATCTTAATTTACAAAAAAATAGTCTAAGTGCAGTGAAAATTCCCCAGAGAAAAGAACCTTTTCAAGGAGCACATACATGCATGTGTGGCCAGGCAGAACCAGACCAGACCGCTAAAGGACTTTGGGGAAGAATATATTATAGAGTATAAGTCTCTATCTGCTACATTTACAGCATTTTAAACTGGTATTTTAAACAGATATTTTGAAAGATGATCACTTTTCCCCAGAGAAAGAAATAAGTAATTTAGGTTTGATTTACCATGACAAGCAGTGCTGGGCAAGATCTACAGATTTGTTTTAGATAAACATCCCAAATGTTGGATGCTTCTCAGCTCAGCTGTTTGGAAAATATCCATCCTGAGGGAAATTGTGATATAATTCAACATTTGTTTTCTTCCCAAACCAGGATGAAAAGTTGAGATATTGAACATTTTCATGGAACAAAAAACCTGCCAAAATTTAGATTCAGAAATGTCACATTATATATACTGTATATATATGTGTGTGTGTGTGTGTGTGTGAACAAAATGAAGAGGTTTCTGTTTTCCAATGTTGAGCTCTTTTACATTTTGAAATGTCAATTCCACACACATCATTTTCCTCTGGAAATGTTAATTCAACATTCAGTGTTTTGATTCAAAGTTTCCTTTTCAAAAATTGGAAGATATAGACAAAATTCACATTACGTTGAAAAAAAAATCTATTTGAGTGAAACACATATTTCACAAGGAAAAAAACTTTCAGTGGAAAAATTTGACCAGCTCTACTTATCTGAAGAATGGCTGGATGAATTTACATATGAGGTCATTATGTTTAAATCAATGCCCAGTAAAAAATATACTGGAAGGGTGCAATGTGATTCCCCCCCCCCCTCCTTTATTGATTTAGCATTTCTGGAATGCAATAAATATTGCAGCAAATCTTCTTTCTGTAGTTGTCTTGACACTAATTAAATTAGGATTTTTCCATATTTAGGATTTAAGGAAAAATTGCTACAATATTCTGCTAGCATGTCTAGGAAAGTCACTGAAAAATAAAAAAAGTTTGGATCAAAATCCTCAATTACAATTTATGGTTTGTAGATACATCCTAGGTCCAAGGTTGAACAAACTTTTTAATTTGGCTTTTGAACATGGATCATTTCCTGAAAGTATCACTGAAGCTATAATCTTATTTGCAATAAGACAAAGGTCCCATTATCTTGCAAGGACTATCACCCAACTCATTAAACAGAGCCAGATTTCTAATTCCTTATCAGACAGGATGTTCAAAGAAAAAAATCCCACTAGATAATAACAGCATGTATTTTCTTGAAGAGATTCCTCAAGTTGTGGCAGCATGGCCTTTAGGTGCTGAGAGAGCATTTGAAAGAGAAAATGGCTGTTCTCCAAACATTTCATTCCTGCTGTATTTAGTGGATCAGAATGGTTTATGCCTATCCATATGAGATTGTAAAGACCCCTGATGTTATCTCTTTATATTTCCTACTAGAACAATGAGTTAGATAAGAATGTTTACTTTCTCCTTTGTTGTCCTTCCTGAGCAAAGTTTTTTAATGGCTACAATTTGGGTTCCTTGGTGGGACAGTGAATTATGCATTTAGGAATCCGAAAACAGGATTTCAATTATTTGCAAATAATATACAGATTTTTACGACTGACCATCATAAAGATCTCAGTAGCGTTTAATAGATAAAAGCAAAAGTATTTTCAGCTACGAAAATCAGATTGGAGAAAAGAACGAAATCAGAAATTTCAGTGTGGACAGGAGACTAGTCTAGGTAGATATGTGAATCGTGTGCCTGGAGATGGTACCTGAATTTGTGCTTGCAGATGAGATTACTCAGATGAACGATATAGAAGGGGAGGAGAAAGAATTCAAGAACAGAGCCCTGTGGACCCCCTGACAGAAAATAAGAAGGATCCTCTGAAGCTGAAGGAGTGATTATAGAGGTAGGAGCACAATAGCCAAGTGAGAACAAGATTTCAAGTGCATGGCAGACTGTGTAAAAAGTGGCTGATAGTTAAGGAGGATGAGGCTGAAGTCTGGTTCTGGGTTTAGCTAGGAAGAGGTCGTCAGAGACTTTGGTAAGAGCAGTTTCAGTGGCGTGGAAGGCGGATGGGAGAGGGTTTGCCGCAAGCATACTAAAAATGAGTCCTGGCCTCAAAGGTCTTACAATCTAAATCAGCAAGAAAGATATCAGATGGGGATAAAGAAATAATATTCTCTCTATTTTACTATGGAGATGACAGAGAGGGATGAAGTGACTTTTTTCCTGGTTGTGCCACAGACTCCCTGGCTGATGATGGGCAGACTTGAAATCTCCTGAGTCCCAGGACATATCCTTGACCACAAGGCTATCCTACTTGTCCTCTTTCTGAGTGTTCGAATTTGGGGCAGTGGTCTAACGGCAAAGACAATTACAGTGGAAGTAGACACAGTGAAACCAAAACCATCTAATCTTTGTGTCTAGAGTGCTCTCAAGGGCTACTCACTTCTTGTCTCTCTCATATAAATGAGTGGAAGGGTAAATGTTAAAATAATTTACTTTTTCATCAGAAATGATAAATGAATAAAATATTTTAATCTTTGCACATCTCTAATGATACTATACTAAATGTGCCAGATGAAAAATGCCTACTGTCCTGCCTCCAAAATTTCCAGACCAGCTTTGGAACACCAAGAAGTTATGTACACTTTGGATAAGCTTCCAAATAAATCCCCTAAACAGAACCTTATTTAGGCTTGCACATCACTATTTTATATTCATGCCCTTCAGGGATGTCTTCTTATTGCAAAGCACTTAAGTACATGCTTAACTTTAGGTAGAAAACTCCCATTGAATTAATTGAAGTGCTTGAAGTTAAACATGTGCTGTGCTGGACTGGTGTTTAAAGCATGAGGGCTGCATGGATTGGCTAAAGGGTCTGGGGACAGGGAGCGTGACTAGTGCTCCAGGAAATGCTATTGGGCTCACAGTTGTCCATCAGGGTGATAATCTATGCATGAGTACAACATAGCACAAGGGAGTGAGCACTGAAAAGAATAAAGGTTACATCTCTTTTTCAGATGTAGCACATCATTGGCCCCCAGGCAAAATCATAATGACTCCAGGAATAAGCTGTTTTTCTACCTATGGGATGTGTATGGCCCCCATCACGACAGAATGTGAACATTTTGCAATCTTTGCTGCATTTATCATCATTTAGCAACACCCTTGAGAGACAAGAAAGTGTTATTATCCCCATTTTACAGATGGGGACCTGACACACAGAGAGACTAAGTGACTTGTCCCAGGTTACACATGGAGTCTGTGGCAGGAGAGGGAAGAGCTACTTAGTCTCTCCATTCCCAGATTAGCACCCTACCTACCAGACAATCCTTTTTTCTGTTTCCATCTTTTGCCAAGCCCAGTTCTGTTTCTGCAAAAGCCTAAATACCACAAAACATTTTTTCTGACACTCCTCTTCTAGCCGTGACCACACTGCTTTCAAGCTTCATTCGCTACCAGGGGACCAAGATTTTGTGGCATGTCGTCTTTGTGCTTTTTTTGGTAAATGTCCTGCATGTCTGATACCAAGCTAGATGTGGGTGTTGGGTGACTTCAGCAAACTCTTACCTCTAATGTATATAGTTTTCATCATTTTATGAAGAAAAAGCAAAAACTAGGAAAACTTAAATGTGTAAGTTGACGTCTGTCATTCATTCATTAAAACGACAAAGCAGCACTGCAGGCCAAAATGGTAGCCCTTTTACATTACACGGTATGTGAAGAGAGCCAAATTATGGACAGTCCAGCATAGGGCTACCCCTGTGCACCTACAAGAGTTAGTCATAGCTGGCTCCAGGTACAAGGAAATACTGGTTAGCAAAGCCAGCCATGTTGGTGGTGACCTGAGCAGTGTGAGGGCAAGACTTTTTGGAAAGATTTCCAGTCGTTCCGGGCAATACCCATCTAGTCATTAATAAGATACCTCCCTTTTACCAAGGTGGCAAAAGAGTATCCTAAAAAGCAGGGATACATTCCTTGTGTAATATAGTATGGCATTTTGTTAGTCGCTCCTCTCCCCCACAAAAAAAAACAACAACCCACGAGTAAGGGTTATCTTGTGTTAGCTTGCTAAAAGCTAATTGTGTTTTCTCCGGATAATGTGAGAGAAAAGACTTGTGACTACTGCATCATGTTAATCTAATACATTTATCCTTTCCTTATACATATACTTGGATATAGCTTCAGACATACAGAGTAGCGGCGATGATAAACAGATGTATTATGCTGTCCACCTTAGTGTGCTGGGAAGACCGATAGATAAAAAGATAGATATAGTAGATGGATTCAGTAGTGAAAGCTAAGGGGCTCTGAATATCCTTGCTTCAGCAGTGTAGTGCTTTATTACCCGCGGCATTGTAGATAGACTCTATTTACCTATAAAAGATGGTGTACAATGCTGATCTGACAACTCTTTATGTGAATACTTAAGGAAATATTTGAGGGGGAAAACACCTTAGCCTCTTGAGTCCATCAGCCTGAAAGAAGTTGCCATGAGGCTTATTTTTCTCTAGGTAATTTTCTTTTCACTCCCCTAAAGGCAGAACTATTAACAAGACATAAGATCTTTATTGTTTTTGTTTCAGTGCTGGCAGGCAAGAATCTAATGCAATATGTTTATTAAGATGTAGTCTTGTCTCACATTGGTGTATTTTTCCCCTTAAATGGAGACTTTGTAGATCATAGTCCTGAAATTATATTTTTTTTATCCTTTTCATCTGGTAAAATGGAATTGTTGTCCACTATCGGATCAATGGAAAAAACTTCTAGTCTGTTTCTTAACTCATTTCAAGCTGTGCTCTGCTATCTTATTCCTTATGTGGCCCACTGCTTGCAGAGTAAGGTGTTACTCAGTATGAGTAGGGATATCAACGTTTGTCCCTTACTAGCTGAATGATAAGCAGAAGAAGCAGCAGAAGAAATGAGCCAAAATCAGTATCAATAATAAAAGCCAGTTTGCATGTGGAAGATTTAGATATAATGAGATGCAAAGTCAAACCATCACTGATTTTGCTTTTACAAAAAACACAACCAACAAAAATGTTTTGCATCCCTCTACCATCCCCTGCTTCTGCCCCCTACAGTATTTGTATCTAGCAAAATAGCTATTTGTAAAAGAGGAGGGGTCCCAACAGAGATATTTTGCAACCTAGAAGAGAGAATAGAAGGTTGTTCCTATGGACATGAATTCTCTCTTCGGGTCTTTAACAAAAGACCATTGATTCCTGTTGATTTCTTTCCACTGACTTCAGTGGGCTTTAGGATAGCCCCCCCCCCCCATTATATATTCATCCACATAACTTTTAGTTGGCAAGACGATTATGTCAGTGCTTCTGTTGTTTCTTAGTAACAGGGCTGACTGCCTCCCAAGTGCCCCCCTCGTGGCCTAAGGTCACATGAGACAGTCTGCCTCAGTTTCCCCTTTGGACTTTTCAAAAACTAAAAATACCCCAAAACAAAACCCCTTTTGTCCATTCTCATCCCTTTTCTGATTGTCCTTTTATAACGTTAACAAACATTCAAATTACAGTTTTCAAATCCATCCAAAGTCCACACAAAGGTTTTTCTTCCTCCTTCCTGGTCTTCCTGCTTGGGGCCTTTCCTGCTTTGGTTACTTCAAGACCCTACCTGGCTGGAATTTGAATCCTAACTCCCCAGGACCTTTTTCTACGGCCTGCTCACTCCTATCAGTCTCTAGCTGCTGAACTTTCCCCCTTCATGGCAACCCCCCGATGCTCTTTAAAGAGCAGTCACTCTAATATCTCACAGGTGTAGCTCCAACTGTAACCAAGCCCCAACCTTCCAGCCCTTAAGGTGAGCACCATGTTGGTACATTCCTCTTAAGTGCTTTGAAGTCAGTTTAGTGCCAAAGAATGGCACCAGTTTGATACCACTAGAAAATAAAGGTGTTTCTCCCCAAAACAAGTATGCTGTAGAGAGTAGTAGTTCAAGCCCTGCTCTTCTGCCTCAACAGCCTCAAAGGGTGGCAGGCCTGCCCACAGTGGTGACAGGGTAATTCAGTCTCTGAACACCCATTCAGTTGATTGAGGTTCATTTCCTCATGCTCAGAACTCCCCATGGAACTCCCAATGCTTGAAGAGCACTGAGTTGGTATCTGAGTAAGACTTTTGGGGGGCAGTTCCTCTCCCTTAAGTGGTGACAGCATGTTTCCTTGGTTCAGTTCCACCCTATGCAAATGGCAGGAGAGAAGGAGATGCATTTTTCCACTGTCAGGAAGAAAAGTCACTGAGAGGGCTGCACAGGAGCAAAGCAGCCAAAAGAAGTAATAAGATCCCTTTAGCAATTCTAACCCAAGTCTTGCAAGAGATTGCCATCTCCCTCCTCTGCTCCCTTTGGCCTTGTCTACACCAGGCCAACAATTTTCCATTTTTCAACACTAGTGCTGCTCTACTGTTATTACCAGTAAAGAACATACTTTTGATACTGGCTTTCACATAAGGAACATGCAACTAATATGAGGGGATCAGCAGTTAACATTAAAAAATGTATTCTATGGATATCTTCACTTTTTATTTGATCTTATAACACAACTGGCACCACCTAAATGAATAAACACAAGAGCCTTTTTGCATTTGCTGTGCTAATAGAGTGCCAAAGCTTCTATACTAAAATATATATGTCCACTGTTTAACCAGACCTAGTTTTTGTTTTATATTGGCTCACATGACAGGGATTGGAAAGCTAATTTTGGTCATAAAATGGGAGTATTTTTATTTGAATGAGTTTATGCCCATTTCCTGTAAATATTCTAGCAAAGGAATTTTCTAGCAGAAATTTTCACAAAGTAGCAAGCCTCCAGGGACTATTCTAGAACCATTCACAAAAGGATTCTGAATTCATAAATGCCAGAATTTTCACCTGAAGTTTAATTATTGGAATCTTAGTCCTCATCCAGTCGGGCACAGTAATATGCCATATGACTTATATGTCCAATCAAACCTGTTCAAATTTCAGTTGCAATAAACTCTCCATGCATAAACTGCAGATGATAAATTATGCACAGAGATGAATACATTCCTCAAGAAAATCACGATCGGTTCAGGGATAATTTGTTAACAGAGAAAGAGTTGACATTTGTGGTATAAATAATTAATTATTAATTATTTTCTCAGCCTTCAACCTGGGGCTGATAATATGCTGCCTTTGTATTGTTTCCAATCCAATCTCTACCTGTTCAAGTTATTGAACCCAAACCTTAGGTGCAGCAAGTAGCACAAAGAGCTTTTAATGGGTCACCACACTGATTCAATCTGTTCCATAACCTTGAACACAATATGCTTTAGAAGCCTGCCAAAGAACAAGAGTGGCTAATGTATGAATACACTTTATATTGCGCTGTGTTCTATGTCATAAAGAAAAACACTTTGGTCACTTAGCTGAAAGTTTAGCAGTATTATAATGGTCAATACGAAACTCCAATGATATGATGTCAAAAATAATCAAATAATGACTTAGCATCAGTAAGAGAGATCTGAGAGTTTGCACTGCACACAGTAGTTAATTGATTGTCACCAGATTTAATAGCTTTTCTCATTTAATTGAAGTCTCTGAGTCAGGCTAATAAGCAATAGTACCAAATTCATAACAGTTAACATGAAACAATTAGTAGCTAGCCTGCCTTGCACTTTAAACACAGAAGGTACTTCAAGAGTCAGGAAAGTATTTGAGACAACTAGAACCTGACCCAAAGCCCACTGAAATCAATGGGGAGTCTTTCTGTTGACTTCAGTGAGCTTTGGATCAGATACAATATCTTTTAGGCTGGAATAAGGCAATAACTCATTGGAATTTTGCCAGAGTAAGGACTTCATTGCCCCAAATGAGCCATGAAGAAAGGTAGACTACATAGCTTAAGTAAAAGAAAAAATACAAAATTACACTGCAAACTAGGAAACAGGCATTAATTTCATGTATTGTTCCAGGGAAGGTTTTGGTTCTTTTTTCCTTTAGAAAAGGACTTCATGTTTCAGTGATAGATAGTTATTGTATTCTCAGATAACCACAGGCATCCTAGTAACTCAAGCATCCTTCCAACCTGCTGTGAGTTGACATCATTCCCAGAAGGTATGGTCCTGATGTATGATGTTCAGTTCCACCAAATCAGCATTTTCAGTACAGGAATGCAATGTTCCTTTCAAAGCTCCACAAATTATATCCAAACCACATTAGTATCCCTTTGGGAAGGATAGAAATAAGGATAAGAAACCATCTCCCTAAACACAAACTAGCAGAATCATTGTAGGGGGTAGTCGAACCATCTCTATTTCTACTGCAGTGTTCACATCTCTCCCTCCACCACACACACCTTAACTATAACACAACATTGCTTTTAAAGCCCCAAACACAGAGTTTTGTTTTTTATATTACCTCTCATCATTTGGTATCACTTTATTTTGAGCTCCCTTTCATTTTCATGTGATTTAAGTGTTAATATTATAAATGTATAGCACTATAGGAATGCATGGCACTCTACAGAAGAGGAAATTACATTCTAAATGGGTTGGACAGCTCATGGATAAAATTGCAGACTCCATAGAAATGTGCAAAATATTCAGATTTTTAAAAAGATGAAACCTGCACTCTGACTATGTCCCCTTTCCCATTGGAATGTTCCCTATGTTGAGGACTTGTGGGGGACTGACAGAGATGCTACAAAGTGTCATTCACTTTCAACAGACCATCAAAAATGCAAGGTCTCTGTGTTTCTATTTAAGGCATTCAATGGTCTGGTATATGTAAAGGATCATCTAAAATTCTGAGGGAATAGATTGTGGTTAACAACTGTGCTCATCAGGCATAATGGAGCTGGCTACTGCAAAGGTAAAACTTCTCTCTGCAGAAAGCAAAGTCTTTAGTAAATGGTCCAAGGCTGTGGCATGAACTCGCACAGGCATTAAAGTGGAAGGGAGTGAGGTGGTTTTTAAGTATATGGTGCACTCCTGTGACCTTGCTTTTGATAATATAAACATATATTATGCATAATTTTGTTTTAAAGACACTACAACGCATACACAATTTTCTCCTTGGGGGAGGATGAGAAAAATAATGAACCACACCTGGCAGATATTAATCATGACAAGTAATAAACTACCGGAAGTATTCAGATGCTATAGTAATGGGATAGTAAAATATCTAGAATAGAATAGAATGCCATCTGAGGTATTTCTCTTCCTCAGGAAGAATTCCCAGATAGCCAGCTAACTAGTTTTCCAGCTATGTCCCACTTCTGCAGTAGTGCAAAACAGTTGGATAACGGTGAAGGATCTGACTGTTAAATTTTAACTGACCACCTAATTATTTCAAGAGTCAAGTGTTAAAAATTACCTAAATCCTTATTGGGGCCATTGGGTGCTACCACAATCTGGATAATAAATCATTAGGGGGTGTGCTTTTCAAAAGTTCCTGTTGATTTTACTGGGAATTCTGCTTTTTGAAAATTCCATCTTATAATAAATAACTATTAATAAAATACTACTACTAATAAATAATTAATAACACTTCCTGTAGCTTGCCATATTTCTTCACCAAATATGTATTGCATATTCAGATGTGGTATAGACACACAACAAGTGATTAAACCAAGCTGAGAGAAAGAACAATGTGTTCTGCATGTGTGGGATGGTTTCCAGTTGGGATAGTTTTCATAAGTTCTTAAAAAGATATTCAGCCACATGGCTCTTTAGTCTCCCAAGAGAAGCAGTTCAATTATTAATTTGGAATAGAAACTGTTTTCTTACATGTCGTGTTGTCTGAATGGTTAGTATGAAATGTGGGACACTGTACTCGCAACAAGGTGCCGGGGCTCTCATTTGTACTTGCGCTTCTCCTGCGGTGTACTAAAAGAGTTTGCATCACCAGCTGGGAGACAGGAATATCATTAACACATTTTGGTTTTTATCTTCACGGTTAGTAAGAATCAAAAATCTCTGCAGCTGAAAGTGAGTAAAGCGGCAAAATGCTGGAGTGAAAATTATGTTTCAAATGTGTCTTTTTGCACCAGTGTTAAAGTTTTATGGTTAGACTGAGAGTTTATTCTCAGTCTCGAGTAACAGTGGGGCTTAGTGGCACCATCGCCATGGGAAATTCTGTCAGAAAGAGTCAGTTCAACTCTGCTTCCCCCTAGATTCTGATCTGAAATGCCTTCCTTCCTATAGTCCTGAAAAAGGCACTCTCCCAAGCTCCACTGGCCAGAAAGTAATGGGGAAAACACAGACAAGGGTCTGCCTGCTCCCTGCACCTCTCTTAACCCTATTGACCTTTTTACTTAAAAAGTGGGGAGTACCTCTGCCACAGTGGCACTATACTAGGCCCCAGTACAGTGACTAAACAGCAAATGTGAAAAATTGGGACAGGGGGTGGGGGTAATAGGAGCCTATATGAGAAAAAGAGCCCAAAATCGGGCCTGTCTCTATAAAATCAGGACATCTGGTCACTCTAGGCCCCAGGAAGGTGTTAATTGGCAGGGAAAGGGTGCCTACTCCAGGGCCGGCGACAGAAATTTTGGGGCCCCATACTCTGATCGTTTGTGGGCCCCCCCCCGGCCGGTCTCCCGCCACCCGCGCCCTGCCCCACCCGGGCCTACGTCGACTCGCTGGGAGGGGAAGATGGGGCGACGTGCCCCCTTAAGTCTGGGGCCGGTACAGCTGTACCCGTAGTCCCCCCTTGTCGCCGGGCCTGCCTAATAGTAACTATGTTCCTATATAGTACGCCTCTGAACATAGCTAGACAGGTATTATTGGTAGGTAATTAAAATAATGAATCATTAGTTAAATTGTTTATTGTTAATGATGAACATAAATATTTTTTTAAAACACTATATGAGTCTTCTCACTTTTACAGAGGCAAAGAGGTGATCTTCCTTTACCCCCGCCCAGCCAGCCTCCCCCCATCTAACCGCCTTCCCTCCTCCACCCCTGCCTGGCTCATCCCACCGACCCTAACCTCCTCCCCCCTCCAACTCCTAACCCAGCCTCCTGCCCCCATGCCTGACCCACCCAGCTCAGTCTCCCCCCCACCCAAACCTCCTTCCCTCCCCCAACCACGCCTCGCCCACCCCATCCAGCCTAGTCTCCTGCCCCCCTCCCCGCCCAGCCTGGCCTCCCCGCCGGCTACCAGACATAACCTGGGGTGAGGGGTGCGACTGGTTCTGGCATGGAGCTGCCATTCCACGAGTCTCTCCAGCTCCCACGGACACAGCGCCCCCCCTCCCCTGGGCCGGGCGCTCGGGGACACCAAGGGCGAGCTCCGCAGCGACGGGGTGTAGGTGGGGGAGGGCGCTCTGCCCGGGCCGGGCATCACCCAAGATGCAGTGGGGAGGTGCCTAGAGCATCCCGGTGCCCGCACGGCGTTTCCTGCGTCCCGCCGTGCCCCCACGCGCTCCCCGGGGGCCGGCCCGCAGGTGTGTCGCCCACGCCAGTGGCAGCTGCAGTGTCGCTCCCGGCTCCGGTGAGCTTGGCGCGCCACAGCTGCCCCGCCTCCACCTCCCCCCGCTGGGCTGCCATTGGCTCCCAGCCCCGGATCTCCCCAGCCCTGCTCGCTGGCCCCTGCCCCTGCCCCCGCAGAGCGGCGCTCGCTCTCCAATTGGGCCCGGGAAGGCAACCCGCCCCCACCCCCCTCGGGCCCAGCTCAGCCAGAGCTGCAGCTCTCCTGCTCCGGGGTGCGCTGAGGGCCCCACTTGCCGCTGAGGGGGGAAAGAAGCGCCCCTGGGCTGTCCCACGCCCAGGCCCGGCGACAAGGGGGGATGACTACGGGTACAGCTCGTACCGGCTGCCCCAGACTTAAGGGGGCCCCCCTTAAGTCCGGGGCCCGAAACAGCTGTACCCGTAGTACCCCTCTGTCGCCGGCCCTGGCCTACTCTCCTGCATTCCTGAAGAGACTGGAGCACAAGATAATTGTTATTAAGAATCTGAGGGGAATTTTTAAGATTGGTTCTGGTTGGCAAAATCTATAACATTTCAGAATGTGTGGGATAAAGTTATTTTTGCTAGCTGTAATATCTGTCACTAATTAATGCCTGTTCAGCATGCCACTTTGCCAGTGAGGAAGATGGTTGAACTGGGGGTGGCACAGTGTCACAATCTGTGCCTAAAATAGCAGCACGTGGTTTTAAAAGCATTTCCTTGAACTAGCATTGACCTATCTGTGTAAGACATTATATATAACCGTGTGTACACATTACCTAGGCACTTGATTATTTTATAATTTAAATTTCTCCTGCCATTCTCTAAAGGGTACTAATGCAGTATCCCTGTAAAAATAAGAGTTACTTACCACCGCAACTCTTGCCTGTAACCACTGAGCTGAGCAAAATATCTCCCCATCTATTCATAACTTTATATTTCCCCAAAGCCAAGAATGCCTAGTTAATTCCGGTCAGTGTTTACTCAGTAAATGAGCATGATTTCAAATGGCTCTGTTTTATTTTAAAATTGGATTAGTAAGAATTCTCCACAGAGCAGCCACATTTGGCTGCTCTCACTTCCTAGGCACTCCGGAGGCAACCATATTGGCAAATGCATCATCTAATCAAACAAGTGAGTTAACTTCACCACTCCATTAGCTGCATAATCTCTCACTTAATTCAGATGTCCTGATTCTCCCTTCCCCTTATGAGCATTAAGTCGAGTAAGCAGATTGTCCCTGAAACCCACATTCACAAGGGGTTAGAATGAGTCTGTAGACGCAGTCCTGAGAAGAGGGCAGAATTCAACTGCTCTTTCCTAGGAGCTGTCCTGGGATTGAATTGAATCTCAGAGGACCAGATCCTCAGTGGATATAAATTAGTCTAATACACTGGAGCCATGCCGATTTACAGCTGAGGTTCTAACCAAGACAGACACGAGTCCTCTACTTACCCTTCTTCCTTCTGGTTATTGCAGCTTTAAAAGGGAACATTTTACTTCACCCCTCACACTTGGCCAGCCATTGCAGTCAGAGATTATGAAGCCAAGGTCTAACCCTCCCGAGTCGCTTGTCACACGGGAAGTATCCCTAGAGCAGGAGCTATGTTCTGTACCAGCTCTGGACCCAAGGCTCAGATGGGCCAAGCTGGGGGTGGACCTTTACTTCACCGCTTAGATAAGTAAGACACTCTGGTCCATGGGGTTGTACTGTTCCTAAATAAAAACCCAATATTGCAGTAATTTGAATGCACTGGTTTTTGTTATTGGTCTCTGTGAGAGCAGAGTCAGATCCAAATTCATAAAGTGTGGTTTTATTCTGAAAAGTGACTATGTAAATCTAGCTCCTTACTATGAATTAATCTTTTCATGGCATGTATTCAGAGTCATAGACTGCTTACCATAGAGAGACAAAGACGTTCCTATATACATGTATGCACACACATAGTTATACAGTCATTAAGATACATATATACTATACCCTTACATACCCTTTGGAAACAACCTCCCGTATTAATGGGTACTCCATGTGCACACACAGTTGTGGGTGCACATGGAATACCCATTAATAGCTGCATGTACATAGACATGGCTGTGAAGGTCTCAGGCAGAGGGGACCTTTCACTGTGGTGAGAAAATGCTGTGGCAGGGAGGATGCTGAGGTTTCCCCACTGCCTCTCCTCTGCCAGAACCTTTCCCCTCTGCTGCCATCTTTCACTGCAGCAGGGAAGGGGTCCAGCAGTGGGGAACTGCTGGAAGTTTTCCACCTGGTCTCCCTCCCCACCCAGCCAGAGCCTTTTTCTGCTTCTAGAGTCTTTTCCTTTCTAGAGTCTGCTTCTAGACTCTGGTGGGCTGAGGCAGTGGGGAAAGATGAAGCCTTTCCCGGCTGTCTCCCCACTGCCAGACTTTTCCTATAGAGGGTAAATGTTCCAGGGACAGGCAGTCATCGGAGCCTTTTTCTGCTGCCAGAGTCTTTCCCTACAGTGGGGGTGGGCTCCAGTGGTCGCAGCCATTTCCTGCTGCCTCTCCACTCCTCCCGGGAGCCTATTCCAGTGACAGGGAAAGGCCCCAGCAGCAAGACACTACACTGCTCAAAATAGTAGTCAGGACAGAGAGGCACAGCTTGGAAGAGTAGGAAGGGCAGAGGTTAGGTACTCCCATACATACCAACAGTCTTCAGGTATGTCTTTACTTGGTTAAGCTCTGCCTCCCCAGTTACAATGCTATTTCTACCTGTGCTGAGGGTGCAAAGCGAGTATGTACTCTACACGCTGTTAAAAAGAGCATGCAGGGCAGACATACCCTCAGAAAGATTTAAAAATCATAAATGTAGGGCTGGAAGGGACCTTGAGAGGTCATTTAGTCCACCCCTCTGTACTGAGGCAGGACCAAGTATATAGACCACATCTGACAGGTATTTCTCTAACCTGATTTTAGGATTCTCAAATGACAGGGATTCTACAAACCTTCCTTGTCTTATTATATTTGGATATAGTTTCTCCCCTGATGTTTGCAACTGGCAAGGCCTTTGATACAGTAAATCAATAATGCTACCACAGGAATTAACAAACAGTAAATTAATCTGAATGAAATATATTGTGCTCTGTTCTTAAAAGCTGAAAACATGATCTCATAAACCTACTGAGAGGCTCTGTTTCAATGTACATGTATGAATACATGCACACACATACACACATGAATTTAGACCAGCAAAGCAGCATGAAACTTCTCAGCGATGCTTTTTCGTGATTTGTATGAACATTTGCTTCTGTCTTGATCCACCAGAGATTATGCTCCTTCCAGTGAGTTTCACATTCAGATTTTGGAGCTAGATAACTAGAGATAGCTAGAAATCTATGTGAGAATTATATATTCTGACTGATTTTGATGAACATCAAGAAAAAAATGAGCCCAGGTTCATCCTAAAGTTTTGTGAACTTTAGCAAACTTCTCAGTCTGAGTTTTTAATTTATAATTTAATCTGAAACCCATGGAAATGTCAGCCTCACAACTTTCATGCACATCTTGAGAGTATAGTAATTCACATGCCCACTACAATATATTTAATCAATATGCTAATAGGAAGATTGGAAAGCCTATGGCTGAAATGGAGTATTCTCAGAACTTAGATTCCCTCTCAACAATCTTCACATAGAAAAATACTGAGTTAAAATTATCCATGAATTTCCAGTATTTTTTCCAATTAGCAAACAGAAGTATGTATCATTCTTCTCTGCATGGAAATATCACCATAAAAAAGTAAAAATTAATTCCATGTAGTTAGCAAACCTAAAATCCTTTGAGAAATTTCAGCTCCAAATTCAAACTTTATGGCTGCTCCCATATATCAGCAATGACCTGAAGCACATTTTTAGGTGTGTACACTCTAGAACTTTGAAAATAGTTTTCATCTAGATCTCTGTGACTGTACTAATTTGCTAAGCAAAACAAAAGCCTAATTTAATTTTATGGATCAGATCTGTGGTTGTATTCAAAATTCTGCTGTTTCCATCCTCTGCAATCATTTCCCTGAGGCAATCTGTCAACAAAGTAAGGGTAATACACAGAACATGTGTCCAGTGAAAATTGCACATTTATGAATTTGTAGTTATTGTTGTTTTGCAGGAGAAACCAATATCTATTTGAAACAATGTTCAGGTTTCTGGATGACACAGACGTATCCATCTGTGCGTCTTTCCTGTGCTCACTCTGTTCATTTTCCATAAGAGGACATGTTCTTGCTTCTGGTTCTTCTAATATTGTAAGAATTGCCACATATTATACAGTGAAATTTTACAGAGTGAAAAGACTAGTATCTGGCTGTACTACTAAACTGAGAGTGCTTCTTTCTCAGAAACTGATTAAATCAAGATTCTTAAGAGTTCTCTTTTTATGATACAACTATTCTGAGCTCAATTGGCTCTGCGTTTAAACACGACAAGCAAAATATTAGGTTTTGGTCTGTAGTGCATTTATAGCCCTTGATTTCTGAAATGAGCGTATCTGGAGGATTCTGTTTATCTAAAAGAAATTGCTATGATCAATCACTGTTGTGTAAGGGATCAAAGTGCTGAATCAAAATTGTTTTTCATTGCACCCGGTCAGTGAAAGACAGGGAACGATGCAAGTGAGTGGTTATATATTCTGCAAAGAAGCCACAGTTCATGTAAGTTTTTTGCTGTCATCTGGTATGAAACCATATGTTCACATGTTTGAAACTCATCTCCTCCCTGCACACACTCCTCCACCTACAAACTCCACCCATCAAATCTTTGATTCCCATGGATGAGAGGAGAATGTTGGTTGTCCAGACTATTTTATTGTGCAAGAGTGTGTGTTCTTGTCAGTGTCAAAGCAAATCACAGCCAAAGTAATTTTTATTTTGCTCTGCAGTTTTGGGAGAGTGCTGTCCTTTTACAGGCACCTTCATTGTTGGAAAACTGGGCAAATTCAAAAAGGGACGTTTTGTGGTCTCCCTCTGCAACCTTCTTCACTAGGCAAGTAAGCTTTGCTTTCCTTTCCTGTCCAAGTCTCAGGTGATTGTTATGGGTTTGAAAAGGTTACAATATGTATCTGAGGTCAACAAAGAGCCCTCTAGGAAGAGTCTGTGAAGTGCCTTCCACTTCCTTTTCCAGCTCATTCTCTTGTAAACTGGATGAGCTGCCTTTCTTCCTACATGACTCTTTGGGAGCACATATAAACCAGTGCTTTTGCAGAGGGCTGCTTGGTGAGATTCCTAACCCACAATCCCTCAAAGACTTGATTAGCCTCCCCCACACTCCCATTTCTGGAGCAGGGGGACAATTATACCCTGCTTCTTCAGCTCTGTGGATGACAGATATTCAAGAACATCTTCCATGGGCACTATGGCTAACCCAGGTGCTCCTCCTTTAGAACTGAATAGAACAATTTCAGCAACTGACATTTAGTCACAATATGTTGTTTTGATAAGGTGTTCATCAATTTTGGAGGTGGGGGTGGTCAGAAAGAGACTCCCCCATTACAGGATGGTGGTCAGGGCATGGGCTTGAGATGTTGGAGACTCAGTTTCCTGCTCTTCCAGAGTCATAGTGATCTGGGATGAAAACCTCTGCTTTGAATCAGCCACATCAGAGATGTGAAGCTGAGTCTTCCATATGCCAGGCCAGTGTTTTAAATTCCTGGCTTCACAGACACTCGCTCTTGGACATTTTGACACATTCTGTGTTTTGAAAGCCTTTTGAAAGGCTTTCAATTCCTCTGTGAATTGAAAACAAATGTTGATACCCTGAAATTTGCCACAAAACCGAATTGTCTCCTTCCATGAAGCTCTGTTCCCCACCATAAACCTGCACTACAACACCACCCATGGAAAAGATAGGAGGGAAGAGAGGCCAGGAATGGGACCAATAGAGCACTGAGCAATTGAATTTGGCTCACAGTTTCAGATGTATGTGAACCCACAAAGTGAAGCAATTCTGAAGGGTTAATCTTGGAGAAATCCCATGAACCAAATGCACATTTTATGATTTGCAAAATCCATATAAGCCAAAATTTTCAAGTTTAACAATATTCAGCTTGACTTAAAACTACCTGTAGATACAGCGGGATAAAGTCCTATTCACCACCTGTCCTAGAGATTTATCCGTGTTGCACTCTAAAACAGCGTCCATTTTCCATCCCCAAAATGGCTACTTCAGTGGTAGATGAAGCAAAATGAAACTACATTTCTCTCTCTCTCTCTCTCTCTCTCTCTCTCTCTCTCTTTCTCTCTTTCTCTCTCTCACACACACACTCACACACTCACACACTCACTCACACACTCACACACACACACACACACACACACACACACACACACACTGACAAGACTCATGCATTTTTCTTTCCTGGCCTGGTAGAAGAGCGAGGGGAGAAAAATGCACAAGACCTCCCGCTTTGTTGAGTCAGACAGCCGCCTGATAGTGCAAGAGTGGGTTTTAAATCTCTCTAAAGACGTATGAGGTGAAGTGATCAGTGTATATCAATTGAAGTTTGTACAGCATTTTGGGAGGAGAGGTGCTGTATCTTGGGTGGCAGTCTTGCAGGACAGATGCAGGGTGAGGGATGTATATCCAGCCCTCATGTCAATTTAAGACTACAACGTAATTTGGCCTGCTCCCAGCAGGAGCCACCACCATCAAAAAAGCATTCTACAGTTTTACATACAGAGCTGGCTACAAAGGAACACAAAGATCATATCATTATTGTAATTGTGTCGGTCCCAGGATATTAGAAAGACAAAGTGGGTGAGGTAATATCTTTTACTGGACCAATTTCTCTTGGTGAAAGAGACTAGCTCGCAAACTTACATAAAGTTGTTCTTCAAGGCACTCTATACAAGCTGGAAAACTTTTCTTCCTTAACAATTATACCCTGAAGTTGGTCCAATAAAAGACATTACCTCTCCCACCTTGTCTCTCTAAGGTCATACAGTGAGTTTGCATTTGCATCAGGCTCTGTATTTAAAGAGTATTTGCATTTGAAAAGAGGGAAACAGTAGGGATGAGACTGTCACCCTTGGAGAAAGCACTGCATGAAGTTGACTCCTTCTAGCCACTTTACCTCTGTTAATATGCACAGCTTTCCTGCCATCCTGTGGAATGCAAAGAGGCTGAAAGGCACAAATTGGAGGAAGGGGACAGAATTATATTGAGGAAGGGGCCGGAAAGCTCCTTCTGTGCATCTTTTTATGGTGAGTAGGAGAGGCTATTCTTCTGGAGTCCAGTTAAATAGTTCCCTATTATGGAATTTGCATATGTTCTTGTCAAGTTTCTTGCAGGTCAGCAGAACTTTGAGATTGTAGAGAGTAAAACTCTTTTTCATACGTTTCTTCCCTTTACAGTCTTAAATTACATGATCACATACTATTTCTCAGATAGGTTATCATAATATACCATATTTGTTAAATGCTTAGTTATTACTGAATGTCATTTTCTACTCTGTATTCCAGATGGAGTCATGCATGAAAGAAGTGCATAACAACCTCTATATTAGATGTATAACAGTAAGATTGAGAGTTTGCTGACCCACCTAAAACCTTGTTTACACTAGGTCTTTAATTTAGCCACTGATGTAGCTAGTATTGGTCCATGTTACCTACAGACAGGTAATTTCATTTTAAAGTCACAATATAAGCAAGGGCTTTGTTCAGAACTATGTTAACTTAACCCTTCCATAACTTTCTCAGGAAAGCATGGATAGTCCAGTGGTTAGGCTCTTTGCCTGGCCTTCAGATGACCTGGTTTCACTTCTCTGTTCTTCTACATGCTTGCATTTAGTTTTAGTTTTTAGTAAGTATTTAGTTTCTCTGTGTCTCAGTTCCCCACCTGTAAAATGAGAATTGTAGCACTTCCCTACATCACAGGTGTGTTGTGAGAATAAACATATAACAGACTGTGAGGTGCACAGGAATACCTTTGTCAAAGCATGAAGGCTGTACCACAGGTTAAAAAGAAATGGACCAATCCTCCACTGTGCCACCTCTTCTCATAGTTTATACTGTTGAAACAAAAAGTTATGCCCAGTTTGCACAGCTGCATGTGACTTCACAAGGTGTGAGGCAATGGAACATCAGGCCCAAATGTACAGTATAGAAGTGCTGATGACCAGAATATAGACTTTACTAACCCATGGTCTACACTAGTGTGGGGCATCGACCTAACATACGCAACTTCAGCTATGTAAATAGAGTAGCTGAAGTCAACATATTCAGGTCAACTTACCTCACCGTCTTCACGAAAGTGAGTTGACTGCTGCCATTCCCCTTTTGACTCCGTCTGCGCCTCTTGCGGCGGTGGAGTACTGGAGTTGATGGGAGAGTACTCGGGGATCGATTTATCGTGTCTAGACGAGACACGATAAGTCAATCCCTGAAAGAGCAAATCTCTATTGCCAATCTGGCAGGTAGTGTAGACTTGGCCTAAGAAGAGAATTAATTCCATAAAAATCTCTGTCAATTCAGATACACTAATTTAATGGTCATAATAGTCCAGCTCATGTATAAAGGATGTAAAAAGGCATATGTATATAAGGTTGTAGAAGATCCTGCATGTTATTATTTTGCATTTAAGAAATAACATATGATCGCATAGTTAAGAACTCCATGATAGTGCAGGAAGAGCAGAAGACAAACTTAACTATTGCATTTCCATACAACAAATATGTAAAGGAAGTCACAGGGTAAATCATTCCAAAGTTAAGAACACCTTTCTTTTATTCATTACAAAAACATTTCTCTTCTGCTCAGATTGTGAAAACTGAAGCTTGTATTTTTCGTCACTGAAATAAGCTTAGTACGGGATTTAAATCAAGACATGCTTTGGAGACCAACCGTGAGGGTGAACCTCATTTTTCGTTCTCTGAATGCTTTTTACAAAGCCACATACATTTATAGAAATGCAGATACACTGAGGTAACAAAACAAGGGCCCATTAATAGAGTGGATTAAAAATTCAGTCCCAAACATATGTCTAAATTTGTTTACAGACATTTTTTTCCTCCTTGGAAAAAAGGAAAGAAGATTCTACTCAGCTCGGCATCTTATTAGCTAACACTTGTCTTCAGAAATGATGCCAATGCAATCTTGCTAAGTAATAGGGTGAAAAAATTACTGAGAAAACATATTAAAAAACAATCATGAGCCAGCCTACATACATACTAATAAACTACCAGACATCACCCTCTCCACCCCCAACTCCAGCGGGGGTCTAGCAAAAATCAAAAAGATTGCCCTCTCCTTCCTCCCCTGGGTCAGAAGGTCCTGTCCTCTGCTGAATTGGAACAAAGGCCTGGAGTCAGTTTAAACTCTGGCTATTTATCCAAAAGCCCTCTCTTTATCCATTGATTTCTGGGGAATCAAGTTTAAACTAATATATGTGAGCCTCTCCTGGTGGTGATACTTCTCAGAAAATGTTACAACGCTGAATGAGTTTGCCTAATCACCCTGTCATAAAGATAAGTTTAGGGGATTTTTCATGCGTGTCCACACATTTGTACCCTAGAGTTCAGAGTGGGGAGGTAACCCTGACACCCTACCACTGTTCTTAGTTCCTGGACTGGCTGTGGTCATACTCCCCCATGTAATTACATACAGTCCCTGGCCCACAATGATACCTACGTTTAATACAGTAAGATCTCTGAAAGATATGACCATATCTGTTACATTCACTACTTGTATCATTTCCAGATTAACTCGTTACCTCTTTATACATTTCCAAAGTCTCATCCATCATAAATCAATTTATTATTACCACTCTCAGAAGCCTCACTTTGTCTCCTCTTGTTTGTACAGCACCTATGTCATGTTACTGAAATAATTTGGGATCCCATAGATCAACCTAACACAGTGTCTACCTCCAAAAGCTGTTTTAAGGACACTAAGCTCCAAAGAAATGGTTCTGTGGTTGGGAAAACAATGCTGGTGAACTTCTGATATAACCTAGATTGACACAGGATGTCTGTATTAAGACACCAACCTGAAGACACTACATTTTTCTCAGAAAGTATCTGATTTTCCTTACTAGCAAACTGATTCTCATGTAGTAATATAATGGACTAGAGCAAAGAAATGAGAAGGAATTCCTATGAGACTCTGCTATTTATAGCTTTTTTTCCCCCATTGAGACACTCCCTTAAGACGACCTAGGAGATAAATCTGTCAGTGTGGCTATGTAGAATTGTAAATTAAGACATTTCCCAGTAGCTGATCATAGTCCTAATAAGTATTCAGCTGGAAATGTCTGGGAGAGACCTCTGGAGGTAAAGAACTGTAGGATTAACTGCTTTGTTACTACGTTTTCTTTTAAATGGAAGATAAAATTGTGACCATAAGAGTGAATGTTTAATGCAGATTAATTTAGTGACCTTGTCTTAAAAGGAATAGTTGTAACCAAGAAAATATATTAACTCTCTTCCTTTAAAAAGCTTATAACTGACCTTTCCCCAATGTGGGGTAATTAATAAGCTGTGACAGAGATTCCACAAATCCTCTTTCTACAATAAGCAGGCCATTTCAGAAGCAGGAGAACAAGTAAGTAGGGGCTAGAGTATGTTGCCTTTGAAATCCATGGACTACAAGCAGAGTAAGTTACTATTTCTCATGGATGAAGGAATCAGAATCTGACCCCAAAGAAACAAAGCTCTGATTCTGATATACTATTGTATTTCAACTGTTTATTGCAGAATCAGAAATGTTCATTGTAAAATATTTTAGCCTACTGATTTATAAAGGAGGTTTACCCCAATATAAGACATTGCACTGTGGTTCTGCCAATTTGTGAATAAGTATCTTTAGCCAAACTATAGCAGGAAAAACAGACTACATTTTCTAATGTACATGTCATTGGAGAAAAGAGTGGAGAACGGGACAATAGCTCATAATTTCTAAGTCTCAAGGTCTTTTGTATACAATCAAAGTGTAGCATGGGAGATATGGGATGCCAGCTCTTGAAAAGGCGAAGTCAAGAATCAGTCATAGTCAGCAACAATAAGACTAATTGCTTCTCCCCGCCCCCACATGGCAGCATCTTTTTGGGGAGGAACCTGAAAGATGGTAACCCTACCTTGCTCCTACTTCTAATTTATTGCAACTAATTAGCCCCCTCCAACTCTGTGCAGTTTCAACTGGAAGTAGTGAGGTTTCCTTTTTTGCAATATTGCATTCCTTACAGGAGATGGTGCTGAATAAAGGTATAAATAGTAGCACTTGTATGCCTAACAATTTTACCACTTCACATGACTCAAAATGGAATCCGAAAGCTACTAGCATACACTGTGGCTTCTCCTGGCTTCAGAGAATGCTGTGTTGACATTACCCTGAGTTAAAAGTGTTCAAGTCTCTTCTTAAGATAAGGACTATTGGAAGGAGTGGTCTCTCTAGTTGAGATCTCCTTTCCTATCTCTCCCTTGAAACTTTGAAGGTTTTTACTACAAATAACTTATGTTGTTGAATTAACCCTTTCACTGACCTATCTATGAAGGTGTCCACATTCTCAGTGATAACTTGGTATGTCACACCTATGCTAAACTTTTCCAACATTACTAACAGTGACTGCAGCTTCACCGTGATGGCACTGATGTTTTTACCACTGTGTTATCTAGAATCCCTCAGGAGAGAGCTCAGGGAAACAATGATCAGAGTGGTGGGAACTAAGGGCACCATATCTGCGTTTGTGCACCCATTATTACTATCACAGGTGGAAGTAACCTGGAGTCTGCAATGCTGGGAAATCTTAGGTGGCAAAAATCTGGTGTAACCACAAAGAATACTGCATGAGTGTAGATACTCTTTTTTTAAAGGTATCCAGTGGTAAACCCTAGTGCTTCTTTCTAAGAAGGCTTTTTCTTGAGACAAGCAAAACTCAGTAGCTAACAGGGCTTTATACAAATCCTTTCATGCAATATCAATATGTTTAGATTCACAGCCTTTAATGAAACCTGAAATTGAAAGCAAAACTACCAAGTTTCAGCTGATTTCATGGTGAAGTCCCTCACCCTTGAACCTTTCTGTCCCCCTCAGCTCAATTTCAAATTTGCAACAAGAGCCTAGATTTCTGTAGCTTCAGGTTCCCCAGTGCATATTTTCCTGAGCTCTAAGCCATACCCATTAATGATCCTTTTTGCAAGTTGGTAATTTATTTAGTGCAACTTCATATGAGAGATTTCAACACACAAAAAACCCCTCTAAGCCCAGATTAATTTTTTAATGTTAGAAAATGTTTCCTATTTCCCAGGCCCACTTTTAGTTCCTGAATGAAGGCAGTATAGGTGGGAGTAGGGTTCTGAGGACCTCTGGATAGAGGCAGAGTAGTGTGTCAGAATCTGGCGCATGGTGTTTCCCAGCAGAAGCTCAAGACTGGATGTGATTCCACAAGTAAATCATGTTTCCCTCTCTACAAGGCACTGTGGGATGCAGGGTGAACGGGAGATCCAGCTCTTTTGGTCTGAAAGAAGAATAGGCAAAGCAAACAAGCTGGGGAGCAGTAATGATAATGAGAGGGCAGGCAAGGAGCTGTTGATAGGCCAGGTAGCTGTCTTCAAAGTTTCTCCCAGCATTTTGTGGTTCTCCAATTTCCTGCCTGACCTCTGTACCACTATCAGCAAGATTAGCAGCCATGTTAGTCTGTATCTGTAATTAAAATGAGGAAGACTTTGTAGCACCTTAGAGACTAACCAGTTTGTTTCAGCATAAGATTTTGTGGGCTATAGCCCATTTCATCGGATGCATAGAATGGAACAGAAGTAAGATGCATTTATACACACAGAAAGAAAGGGGAAAAAAAGTTGTGCATTAGCATACCAATTCTAAGAGGCTGTTTAATTTAGATAGGCCATTATCAGTAGAGATAAAATACCTTTTGAAATGGATATCAGTCAGGCAGGAGATTTCTTTCTCCTGTCTTCTAGAAGTGACAATGTTTTTTTCCTACTATCCCATTGACTTGACTGAGGTTGCATTTGTGTAGCAGAGAGCAAAATGTGGTTTTAACTAATCTCAACCAATGTAACAAGAAATCAATTGAAGCATTTAATTTTTATAAATCGTCCATATATATCTATAGATTTTTGTTTGTTTGTTTGTTTCACAAATGACTTTATTCACCCATGTTCCCATTCAAGCTCTTGAGGAGAGGAGAATTATGTCTTGACAGAACACATAATTAGTAGGCTATGGGATAACTGCTATATTAAACAATATAGCATATATTTAGCATACAGTGAAACCTCGATTTAACGGACCTCCATTTAACGGACTTCGGATGCAACGGACAAAATTTTTCAGAGTCTGATGCATCCGAAGTCCGTTTCTGGAGGGCTGGCTGTGGGCTCCCTGCTGCTGCCCGAGGCTGGAGCCGGGACCCTGCGGGGCTCTGAGCCCGCGCGCGGCAGCAGCCGCCGCGGATCGAGCCGGGGGCGGGCTGCCGCCTGGCCCCCGGCAGCAGTCACCCTCCCTGCAGGGTCCCGGGAGCCGGGACCCTGCGGGGCTCTGAGTGCGCGCGCGGCAGCAGCCGCCGCGGATCGAGCCGGGGGCGGGCTGCCGCCTGGCCCCCGGCAGCAGTCACCCTCCCTGCAGAGTCCCGGGAGCCGGGACCCTGCGGGGCTCTGAGCCCGCGCGCAGCAGCAGCCGCCGCGGATCGAGCCGGGGGCGGGCTGCCGCCTGGCCCCCGGCAGCAGTCACCCTCCCTGCAGGGTCCCGGGACCCGGGACCCTGCGGGCTCTGAGGCCGCGCGCAGCGGCCGCTGCGCTTTTGAGCCGGGGGCGGGCTGCCGCCCGGCCCCCAGCACCATGCAGGCTCCTTGGAGGGTCCCGGGAGCCGGGACCCTGCGGGCTCTCTGCCCGCTCGCAGCAGCCTCCGCAGTTTGAGCCGGGGGCGGGCGGGCTGACAGCTCCCGCCTGGGTCCCAGCAGCCGGGGACCCCGGCGGGCGGGTTGACGGACTAATTCGGGCGAGGGGGTATCCGTTAAATCCGAAAGTCCTGTTATTTAATAATTTTAAAAAATTATTAAATAACGGACTTTCGGATTTAACGGACACCCCCTCGCCCGAATTAGTCCGTTAAATCGAGGTTTCACTGTATACTCTAAATCCAAGCATAATTTCACAGCTATTTAAAGAGCAGTAATCTCTTCAAAGGGAAATGTAGCTTCTTACTTTTCAAATGCCTGTTCTGCTTCACATATAGTAGTTGCTGGCACTAAGGTCAGCATTATTTAGTTTCCTGGCTTATGTTAAGATGATACATTAGTAAATCTCACATTGCATACAGTATAATTCTAGGGAACCATTTCCAATATGTTCTGTGCTTTGACAAGGGAAGGTTTATCATCTCTCATTTTAGTTTCTGATCTTAGTTTTCTAATCAAATTCATATTTTATATATAATTTTTTTACACCGTGTAATTATTTATATCCGTGACCTTGAAAATTCCCTGGATGTTCAGTTCTGCCTATCTAAATTCCACCTGCACAACCAATTGTTGATTATAGTTTTCTTCTTTATCTAAACCTAAATTACCCAATTAGGACTTGGACCTCTTTGTGCTAAGCAGAGTTATGTGTAGAATGGACTTTTCAATGTGCTGGCGGTTCCAATAAATAAATAAAAATAAAAAATAAATAAAAAACAACGGGTTAACTCTAAACCTCATTTTGGGCCCCTTTTTGGTGGTCGAGGGGGTGGAAGGAAGACTTATAAATAAATAAATAAATATATATTTCAGGTTCAATTAAACATTTCATTTGACCCCAAAATGAAATGAATGAACTGAGTTGTTTTCAATTTGATCATTTTTGCATTTTGTAAAAATAAAATTGAAGTTATTCCAAAATAAAAAGTCATTTCAACGTGAATAATTGAAACATTTTTCTTATAAATGGTCAAAATGAAAACTTTAGACTTTTCTATAACTTTTGTTTTAGGGTTGGTTTTTTTGTTGTTTTAGTTTTAGATAAAAAATTTGGTGAAACTAACATCAATTTGAAAAACATTTTGGCATCTTCAATTTTCACCAACAAAATTTCACCTCTAGTGCTGAACACTGTACAAACACAAGTAAAGAGACAAACACTTGTCTACACTACACCGTGAACCAGGGTCTGTGGGACCCAGTCTTGTGGACTTGGTGTTTCCACATTGCCTTGTAAACCTGGGTTTAAAATTATTGGACCTGGGTCTCTCAACTGTGCTAATACATCTATTCTGTGCTCTGCAGATCTTCTGAATTAGATCAGCAGCTTGAGCAGCACGCACACTGCAGAATGACAGGAAACTGAGTCACAATGGAGCTCAGGCACTGATACACCTCTCCAGCAGATCCTAGGACCGGCATTCTGCATGTTTGCTGACCTAAGTCAGATGATTTGCATGTGGCTGAAAGTGGGGATTGGGCTCCCACCTGAGTTGTAGCCCAATCTTATTCAGAAGCATCCAAATGCATCATTAACCTGATTCTTGTTTTTCAAGGAATGTGTGCTCCTGGGGGTTTTCTGGCTGATTCTGGAACTCTAGCTTCAGTGAAACGATGCCAGTTTACTAGCTGAAGATCTGGTTGTGAGAGCCAGCCAAATTTCGGAATCTTCTATTATCACATTATTCCTGGCTGAGATGTCATTCCGTTTCAAAGTGTAAAGGCGCCCTGATTTTTGCCTCCACCTTTGATAAACGTGAGTGAGGTTGCAAATAGGAGAACGGATGGAAGAGCTGACACTCCAATTAAGCTGTGTGAGTCACATTGATGGTTTTGAAATCATTTGTTTCAGTTTTGTAAATGTAACACTTTTGTATTTTTTTTCTCAATGGAACACAAGTTTAACTAATGACAATGACCCACATAGCATCCTCAAGTAATTTGGACCACAACAGGATCAAGTGACCATTTTAAATAACCAACTCTCATGTAGCAAGTATAGTGGGTTGTTGATGCTATGAAACTCTCTGGGCTAATCCTGTGAAGGCACTGATGCAGCAAACACATTAGCAAGCATGAGCTTGGAAGGGGGAATGAAGCTCTAACAATATGCAATCAGCAGTTTTCCATACTTTAATGCATAAAATAACCCTTCTTTTGTGCAAGGAACGAAGCTATAAAGAACTTTGCCTATACAGGTGAGTCGCATCTTAGTGTATGTGTGTTTTGAATTGCACTAGTGAAAATCATGCAGCCCTGGCACAATTCAAATTTACACTAGGAGTTTGCAGTAGTGTAGCTACATTAGTGAATAAAATCCCTGGGTAGGCAAGACCTTGCAATCATATCCATTCAACAGAACTAGTTGTGTTATCCATGAAAATTTCTTGTTTCTAAATTATTTTAATAATCCATATTTTTCAACAACAGCCCACCATGATGCACCTCTTTTTTAAAAAGAATGATTTATACCAAAACTTATTTTGAGCAACGCAAAACTGAACACATTACAGAAAGGCTGGCTGTCTTCTTTGTCCAAAAGGCATTTCAATTCTAATCCACCACAGGATGTAAAGTCTGATTTAATGAATGCGCTAGCGCAAAAACAAAAAAGTCAGCCTATAGCTCAGTAGTCTTCAAAGTGGGGTGCATGAGACCCCAGCACTGCCGCTGATCCCACCCAGGAGACCGCAGAACTTTCAGCAGTCTATTTTTGAAATTCCAATATATGGAAGCTTTCTGTTTGGCGGCATTTCAGCAGACATACCCCGGGGGGCCGCGAGCTGATACCGCACCGCGGAAAGGGGCTGCGGCCAAAAAACTTTGAGGACCGCTGCTGTAGCTCCACCAGAAGAGACATAATCTAGGTGAATGGTGTATAGATCTCAAGAAACAAAGGCTGTCCTACTACACTAACCAATGCCACAGGAATAGAAAAATTGCCGGTGGTTGGGAGGGAGAGCTCATTCTGTTCCTAGCTGAAATATCTTTGTCTTACAGTAGCTTTGCAGCAAGACGTAATAGTGGAGGGGCTATCACACAGTTGTGCATAGGCTGAGGTGAAAAGATAGCAGAGATCAAGCTACTTAGTTCATGAATTTCCGAACAAAAACAATATGGTGAGTCTGGGAGGAACTGATAATAAGGTTGCTACTGTTGACTGAAAGTTATAGCCAATTGTTTGACTACACTCTCATTTTGTTCTTAAAAGCATTCAAGAGACCAAAATAACAAGGCATTGTCTAAAGACAAAGCAGTGCAATTCAAAGGAGGCCTACATAATCCTTTCCGGGGAAGCAATTCTCATCTCACAGCAAGTTCACCTTACACAGAGTATACTTCAAAGATACACCTTTCAAGGCGTAGTATTTATAGAATGATTTTGCAAGCTACAACCCTATTTATACATCACTCAAAGTTTTAGTTTTACCCACCAGTCTGTGCCAGCTTTGTCCTTAGTATCTCCCTGTGCTTTCCCGTATCTTTTTCTGAATACGACATTTCATGTCTTGATGCGCCATCAGAGTACTCACTAACTGCACTTGATACAAACTATTCATTCATTTTTGCTACAAAAAGTTTCCTATTTACAAACGCCAGACTGATTTCAGCTTTGCAAAGTATTGTGGGCTGCTTGACACAGGTGAACTGAATTTTGGGAAGGGCATAATACATCCCGTTAACATAAATTTACAGCATCCATATATAAAATATATATTCTAACAATACTTATTAATGTGGCATATTCTATGCCTAGCATATATGTATTGGCTAACACTATATTTCCTAACAGTATTGTTAAAAATATCCTTTCAGAACCATTTTCCCCCCATCCTAGCAAAAAATGATAGTCTCTTGTTCCATTTGCGCTAATAACCTGCAATATGCCAATGTGAAATTGGATAAGTGATGCTTCATTCATGCCAGTATTGAAAGCCAATCCATAGACAGGATTAAAACAGATGGGCCAATGTGACCACATTTTGGTTTTGAAAAAAGCCTCTGTTGTCAAGAATGTGTTTTGCAGGCACTGTGCCAAAACCGTTCTGGGCTTTGGTTTCAGATTTGAAACCCATTTACATTGCACATGTTTCCTCTGTTCACCTGTGCCAGGTTCTTTTTTCTTTTTTTTTTACCAATAATATATTAGAGAGGAATAAACCACAGAACATGCAAACCCTACTGTCCTGCATTGACAGCATACATACAAATGCATACAGCAGTCTTGGTCCCATGCTATTTTAGTGGGAGACTAGCAGCAACACAAAACTTCATGTGGTAGTCAAGGCAAGGCCTTGCAATGGTTCTTCTCAGTTAAGGCTTATATCATGCAAACACTTATGCATGTGCTCAGTTGTCCTACTCATTGTCTCATTTAAATTAACAGAGCTACTTATGATAGCAAAGTTACACATGTATAACCACTTAGTTGAAGTATTGGAACTTTATGGAAGTATTTGTTTTTTTTCTTGATGCACAATATCTGTCCCTTTACCTGCACACGTGCAATCAGAGTACCAATACAACGAGACTTGATCTTGCAACTGGCTATGCATAGATTCCCTGTGCCTTCATGTCATCCAATTAAAGTCAATTGGCTCTGCGTAGGTGCATGGGTCCCTCCAAGCTGAATAACTTGCAATAACGGGGCAGTATTTTTTGTTAATTGTGAGATACTACTTTGGCCAAACTTGCACAGTTCATCATTTTTTGTATGTAAATGGATAAATTAAAAATATCCTCTGTAATTCTTAATTTCCTGGAATTTTTGTTTGTTTCTTGCTTTCTTAAAAAAAAATGTCTAGTCTAGCCTTTCCATGGGTGAAGGTTTTTTACAGTACAAAGAGGAGGAGATTCTTGTGCCCTGTTAACCTAACTTTGCAGAAAATGGCTCTTACTAAAGAATAGCAACAGCAGAGGGGCGAACTGTACTCCACTATTCACCTCACTAAGATATTAACTTCAAAGTCTAGCTGCACCCATTTAAATGATAATAGCAACCTTTAAGGACATCATTCAACTGAAGCCAAGGCACTTAAAAAAAATGTCTTTACTTCTCCTTTTTCTCTAACCCCAATTTTTTTTCCGCATTGACTCTTGGTTGTGGCACTCTGTGTTGGAAGGAAATAGCTATTTTACTATCTTGTTTTAATTTTCCAATTTGCCTTTCTTTGCAGAAATTACAATGTAGCACTTTAGTTCGGAATCAGATCATAGGTATTGGGCTACTTTGTTTAAAAGGAGAACTACAAAGGAGAGAACATCATAGAAGTTCAGAGACAGTCAAGTATGAAAATATAATGTAAAAAATGCACCTGAACCTTTTGGAACCTCAAATTTCTTTTCATCTGGGGAAAGCATGTCTGGTCAGATCTTACTTTCCTTTTCTTTTTACACCTATGCCCAGTGTACAATAACATCCTCCCTACTTATCCCTACATTTTATTGTTCCTAAATACAACATTAATGAAGCAGTAACATCTAAACAGCATTTCTAGAGTGACTTACCACTAAAACATTGCTAGATTTCAGTGGTAATTGGGATTGGGTTTGATCATTTTGAGATGGAAGTTCCATAAAAAACATTACATGCATTGATGATTATAACTATAATGTCATTGTCATGATCAATTAGATATGTTCATGTTCTTCTCTAAAGTCTATGTTTTCATGCCAAAAAATGTGTTTTCATATCAAGATAGTTTTCTTAACTTATTGATCTCCAAGTAAGGTCCTAGTGGAGATAAGGCACAAGTAGTTTTTACTTGAAGTAGTTAACAGTCAACATTCCCCTTCACCTCAGCTAACTACATCAAGGTAAAATCTACCTGTCTCGTAGGATTTTACAGCTAGATACATATCTCCATGTAAAAGCACCCCTTTTTGTAGGGAGGACAGAGCAAGTCCACAAAGCAATCTTCAATGGGCAGGATCTTATAACCTTATGAAGTAGCACTGAATTTCTTGGAGGATTGGGGTCATACATTTTTGTGTTGCATTGCTTCATGTGTGTGGAGCACTTGCTTTGCTCCTCTGAGAGGTAGCCATATTTAAATAGTGGATTAAATGTGACTCTTTCAGGATGAAAGGTGATGCCTAATCAATCACATGTACTCTGCAGCAAAGTGGATGTGAATGTTCTGCTAAGATCCATGCTTTCTCCAGCTCTCAATGATGAAATTTTTTCTGCAGACTACATGCTCTGTGACCGGTTCAAGAATGTTAATTGTTACACTGAACATGACAATAGATAATACAATCAGTTTGATGTGTCTTGTATTCTTTAATACTAAATATAACATATTTTATACTACACTCAGATTTTCAATTTCCACTCTGCTGTGGATTGGTATATTGAGGACACTTAACTGCATCATAGAAGAGTGGAAGCTGCAGGTTTTGACAGCTGAACAGGGGGGACCTTTACAGTTTATGACACAAAGGAAGATGGTTGAGGCAGAGACAAGTATGACTTGATATTCCCCCTCCCACTGCCACCTCCGCAATCAAATTTTGATCAAACCTAGATACCTTGTTGCCTTCAGTACGCACCACAACTTTGGGGAATAATAAGCATATTAGCCAGATGCTTATGTTAAAGTGATCAGCAGCAAAGAGTTAAAAATACTGAGTCATTCAAAAACATATCTTTAAGTTTCGGAATGAACAACCCACGTAGATAGGGAAAACAATACTGCATCTGTTTTTCTCAGTTTGTGTTGGTTTGTTTTGCAACAGTAAGGACAAAAAAGAGTTTTCTGCCTCCCCTCTTCCTCCATCCTCCCAAAGCTTAGAGGCTGACGATTAGAATCTGCTGACGATTCTATGACAGGGTTAATTCAGTGGCATATTACTTGACTACAAAACTCAAAAATATATGGAATTATAGCAATGTAGGACTTAGAAGGGGGCTTCAAGAGGTCATCTAGTCTAGTGCCGCCTATGCCAAGTCAGGACCGAGTATGCCTAGACCATCAGAGACAGGTGTTTGTCTATGTGTTCTTAAACAACTTCCAGTGATGGAGATTCCATAACCTCCTTTGGAAGTCTATCCAATACTTAAATATTTACATAGGTAGGAAGCTTTTCCTAATATCTAATCTCAGTTTCCCTTGCGCAAATTTAGCTGATTACTTCTTGCCCTACCTTCTGTGGATATGGAGAACAATTGATGACCACTCTCTTTATGACAGCCCTTAACATATTTGAAAACTTTTGTCAGGTCCCCCTTCAGTCTTCTTTTCTTAAAACTAAATATTCTCATTTTCTTAACCTTTCTGCGTTGTTTTTGTTGCTTTCCTCTTAACGCTCTCCAAATTTCCTAAAATGTGGGGCTCAAAACTGAGCACAGTAACTGAGACCTCACCTGCCCCATGTGGAGCAGAACAATTGCCTCCATGTTTTGTATATGACACTCCTGTTCATTATATTGGTCCCTAGGGTATAGCAAATTGGAATGACCACCTTGGGCCCCATGCTTTGGGGGGGGCCTCGTGAGGAGGCGGGTGGGGAGGTGAGGTGGGAGATGGATGGGCAAGTTGGGGGAGGGGGGTGAGAAGGAGCCTCCCACCAGCACTTCCTGCCCACCTGTATGACCTGCCAATCAGTGACTCCCCCATCTTCCCAGTGCCTACCGCCGATCAGCTGTTTTGCAGCATCTGGAAGTGCTGGGGTGGAGGAGAGAGGAGCAAGAGCACAGCACACTCAGGGGAGGGGGCAGAACTAGGTGGGAAAGGGGTAGGGTAGGCAGGTTGGGACCCTGGGGAAGGGGTGAAGTGGGGGCGGGGCCTAGGTGGAACTAGGGCGAGCTCCCTCTGACAAATAGAAAAATGACGTCTACACCCCAGCTGATATAGCTGTTTTTTGAACTGCACCATATTATTGGCTCATATTCAATTTCTGATCCTCTAACCTCCAGGTCCCCCAAGTATAACTACAAAAAGACTAGACTGACTATAATGTAAGACGATCATTAGTATTACAAATCTCCATCCTTTATTTTTAGATGCACCCTTTCAATCCTTTGTCAATAAATTCTAATAAGATATTATAGTAAATTATAATACATTAAAATGTCATCATATTATAAGACTGTTCTTCTTTGTCAGTTTCAGCTTAATTATTGTTGAATTACATAAGCGGTGGAGGTTTGGAAGCTTTGTTTACACATTTGGGTGGCTTTGACTGACCTCCAATTTGTAAGATGAGTCGAAAGTGAATAGCTAAAAAAGGACAATGACTCATGCTGTTAAACCAAAGTAAACAAAACCATTTTTCAAGCTAAATAGTATTGGCTAAAAGAAATCTGCATCATCTTGCTAACTCTCTCTGCCAGTGTTACTGTGAGTCTGATTCAAAAGTGCTTTACCAATATTTGGTAAGAAATATTTTACCACTGCTTTGCCAGATATTGGCCTTTTCCATTGTATTTTTGCATTTATTACATAATGATGTGATTTATGGCTGGAATATAATCTAGGTAAATCAAAACTACAAACATCTATTTGTTCTCTCATAATATGATGCAATATTTTAATCAGTATTTCATCTGTTTTTAAAGTAGCTAAGAGAAGTTGGTCCAACAGTGCTGATTATAATGCCAGAGTGAAGGATCTTCTGGCCTAAATATAAAGGGCCCTACTTCACTCCTGCTTACAGAGGTGCAACTCTCATAGATTGCAATTGGAGTTGCATGCATAATTGAAATTAGGACCTAGATCTGGCATACCTTGATTTGCTTTGACCTTAGGTTCAAATCATGGCTGTGTCAACTTAAGCCTTCATTTAGCTGAAGTAGCTAAAGTGAACATCAGGGAGCATACTGTGTTGAGGGCCATTCAGTTGAAACAGAAAGTACAACTTCTCTTCTCTTTAGAAGAGTTTTTATAATGACCTCATGGGGTTCCATATTTCACATGCCTCAGTAACTTTCAGAAATAGCTCACATCACATATTTACAATTTTTTTCTCACTCAACTCCTATTGCTGACAATCCTTTAAATTATACTTTAGAGGAAAATTTAACCTTTCAATCTCTATTTAAATTAAATGCTTCACTATTCTCAACTTTGTTGGCAATTTTCAGTGTGTTACCTGTATAAATATACACGCTCTTATATTCAGTAGTAGATTTTACCAATGGGCAATTTATTTATGGTACACTCCTAGTTCTTAACTAAAAATACCTATGGCATATTGCAAATGATTTCAGACGTTCTTCTTGCCTTATTATGTTTTTGTTCTTTCTCACAGCAGTAGGGAGGCTTAAGGCCAACATATTCAGTTTCATTAGTAGAAACTGTCATCTCTTGTTTTCAAAAAATCCATTATTAAAGGGAGGTTGCTGAAGACATATCTATATATAGCAATGAAGACCTCTTGTGACAATCTGGATTCATTTATAAATATATTCTCCAAGGTCCTGTTTCTGTAGAAAGTGTTCAATATTGCAATAATTTATGCAGCATGCATTGCAAGAAAACTTAACAAACCAATCTGGAGATGGTCAAATAATACAAAAAATGATTCACAAATAAAAATATTGAATTCAATTCACCATTATTTGTGGTGGTCAAGTTATTCACTGTTCAATAATTGAGATTGTTGCTGGACATTCATGAATGGAGTTGCTTAGAAAATGGGAAAAATGCAAATGTTTTAATTTTTTTTCTTTTTTTCATCAAAATTTTATCTTTATTGAAATTTTGCATCCTCTTCTTTTGTCAAAATATTTTAAAATCTAAAATCTAAAATCTAAAATTTTTTAAAAGGGGTTATTCATAATGGCTATGCCTCCAAATATTTGTGTCAGAGGTGTTTTCTTTGTCATTCAGTGTTCTCCAGTGTTTGCTTTATGTTTTGTTTAAATTTTAGTCATCCATGTTGGGAGCAGAAACAACATTAGATATCTAATTCTTAGATTACCAATCACCCACAAGGAATAATACAAAGCAAACAGTTTAGGTGAACAAACTATGAGTGAAATGTGGTTCCATTAATATTTGGTGACTAGTTACAAATAATAAATAACCCTGTTTAAATGGAAAGATAGTGAAATACATATAAAAGGTATTTGAAATTAATTATTAGGATGGCCCTGCTCCTATCTAGGTTCTTATTGTAGCTATGTCTGATTGTGTCTGATTGTATTACATTTAGGGAAAGTTTGGTGAAAATTTCATAAAATGCAAATTAAGAACTGAGATATTAGTGTTGCTTGATTTCAAGAGCTTCCCAAAAGGTTCCCAAACAGCCTACTCCTAATGGTCTGATTCCCTGTGTTCTTAGGAGCAATATTATTGGGCCACATGGCACATGTCATGTGGAGTAAAATCCAGAGCAGATTCAACATCTGTTTTCTAAAGTGATCATGAGTTTCTGCCAATTTCATAGGTGTATGAAAAGGTTATGTGATTGGTCCATGATTATGCAAAAAGTCAGTTGTTCAATTAGAGTTATAATCAGGTTTCTGTTACACTAGTGATTAGAGGACAGGACCACAGACCATGTGACATCCCTTCATAAGTATTTGTGCGTAGGTTTCCATCACTGAAAAAATGGCTATCAATCAATTCAGGTATGCAGTTGGTAACCCAACTTGACGGTATGGTAAATGTGTCTTCTCAATAAAAAAGGATGTTTGTATTTGATTGAGAATTTGACTAGACTGAATTGCTGTGATTAATAAGAATAGGGCAAATCAGGAAAGAAGTCAGGACTCCTCAGTTCTATTTTCAGCTCCACTACCAGTTCACAGCAGGATGTCGCATAACTCAAATAATTTCAGTGTTTTAGAAAAAGATGAGAAGGAGCAAGGGTCTGTACTTATTAAAGCAGAAATCCTACCTGCTTAATTCTAAGATCACTGGTGTCCTATGACCGGCGTCCACTGAATTACATATTTTCACTGTTTGACTATTTAAATTTCCTGTGTGTGTGTTTTTGTTTCTAGTTTTATTGTTTCATGGCTCTTACTGTGACTGATAAGCTTGTACGGATTGATTTTCTCTGTTCAATACAAACTCCTTAATAACTGAGAGCTCAAAATATATTTAGGTTTCTGATGAGATAACCCTCATCCCCACTTAAAAATCCATTTGGTAGAGCTAATTTATTCTAACAGGAATGAAGCAGAAGTGGAACAGAATGTGGAATATTGCATCATAGAAATCATGACCTATGAGGGAACAATGAAAAAAATGGGTTTGTTTAGTCTGGAAAAGAGAAGACTGAGAGGGGACATGCTAACAGTTTTCAAGTATGTAACAGGTTGTTACAAGGAGGAGGAAGAAAAATTGTTTTTCTTCACCTCTGATGACAAGACAAGAAGAACTGGTCTTAAATTGCAGCAAGGGGGCTTTAGGTTTGACATTAAGAAAACCTTCCTAACTGTCAGTCTCTTAAGCACTGGAATAAATTGCCCAGGGAGGCTGTGGAATCTCCATCACTGGAGATTTTAAGAGCAGGTTAGACAAACACCTCTCAGGAGTCGTCTAGGTAATACTTAGTCCTGTCGTGAGTGCAGGGGATTGGACCAGATGACCTCACAAGGTCCCTTCCAGTTCTATGATTCTATTATTTAAAATTTTAAAAACCCCAAACTCATAGCCTAAGAAAATATTATGAATAAAATAAGGGCCCCTTCACTCACTGAAATATTCTGAAGGTTAAGATTTATATAAAGTATACATCAATCACAATGTGGAAGATTTATGAGATTATAGGGCATTGACTTGCTATCCTGTATTTTTTATTTACTGATTAAGGTCTCACTTCAGAAAAGGGAACAACATGCCAGATTCCTATCACTCATCTGGCATCCCATTCAAGTTAAGTTTCCACTTGGCAGGACTTCAGCCTAAAAGAGTTATTTTAAATGAGTTTTAAGGACTATCATTTCTTATATTAGTCCTTATTGTAATTCGATGTATATTAGTAGCAATACACCTGTAGTAGCATTTTAGTTTTACATTTAAAGGCTCAGTCTTGCATTCCTTGCAGAGGGAGAACTCCCACTGAATTCAGCATAGTTTATGGAGTAAATAAATAATCAAACCATATAGGGATACATTGTGCTATTTGCAAGCGTCCCATAGTAACAAGTACATTGTTTCTCAAAGTTGCTTCCCATCTGTTGCTGTGTTGTATTCTCCTGTGGTGCTGGCTAGCATATTTGAGGACTCAAGACTGAGGTTGATAAATTTATGGATGGTATGGTATGATGAGATTGCCTACTATGGCACACGGCCCATTTACAACTGATAGCAGCAAAAATCTCCACCAGGAAGAGGTGGGACATCAGATGGGGAGGGCTTTGAGTTACTACAACAAATTATTTCCCTGGTCTCTGGCTGGTGGGTCTCACCCACATTCTCAGGGTCCAACTGATCGCCATTTTAGGGAGCTAGGAAAGAATTTTTCCCTCATGTCATACTGGCAGACACCTGAGGAGGTGATGGTGGGGTTGAGTTTGCCTTTCTCTGCAGCATGAGGCACGGGCCACTTGCAGGTTTAAACTAGAATAAATGGTGGATTCTCAGTAACTTCAAGTCTTTAAATCATTATTTGAGGACTTCAGTATCTCATCCAGAGGTTAGGGGTCTGTTAAAGGAGTGAGTGGGTGAGATTCTGTGGCAAGAAGTCAGACGAGATGATCATGATGGTCCCTTTTGGCCTTGAGGTCTGAGTTCCAGCTGAGTGGGAGAGTACCTCATACCTCTTTACAACCATATTAGGGCTTGTAAAGAGAGGTATAGGGTGACCATTCTTTCCTATAACACTACAGGCTGTTTATAGTCAGAGCATAATCTGGTCCTTAGAAAACTATTGTCTTTCAAACAATACCACTTTTAGCATGGATAAGATCAAAATTTAGAGTGAAGTACCCAGTCAATAGACGCAGAAGCCAGTGGGAATTAATGGAAGTTTTGCCTGAATGAAAGCTGCTGGATTGTATTCTATGTAGTAAAAAATGAAATAGAATCACTTATTTTATCTCATGCTATCTTGGACAACTGCATGTTTCAGTGGGTTTCAATAACCCTGTCCTTACTCTAATCTCTGAACAAGAGCAACCAGAAGAATTCCCCTATTTTAACATGGGTTGTTGAAAATATTCTTTAGTCTAGCAACAGAATCCTTTAACAAACCAGAGAAGAAAATAATATTTCTTTATGGTCTTAGCCTTAACAAAAATAGCTGTGACAATGAGACTCACTTATATTTCTCAAGCCAGACTAGTAAAAGCACTGACAGGTTTGATGCCTGATATAATTGCAATGCAATGGGTGTTGAGAGACCTCAGTTTAATTCTAGTTTAAAGTACTGGAGAAATGCTTTATTGTTGTCAGGCTATTGCGGTGGATTTTCAAAAGTCAACAAACAGTAACTTGATTGATAGTAATTGCAATTTTGTGCAATTATTAGAGCTTTGAAAGAAAGATTGGAAATACGCAGTTGTGATGTAATAACGTACAATGTACTCTCTAAAATTGCAAGCCTGCAGAGAGCATAACCAATTCCATGCACTGTAGATATTTGACATATATCTAGACAAATGGCATCAGTATGGGTCAGGGGGCATATAATCCTACATCTCTTGTTTCTTTGAAGTTTAGCAGTGGCACATTCAAACAAGTTTGCCTTAGAATACACAGGTTTCCCTATTAATACTAAGGTTTTTCATGTATAAAATCAGTAGAGAAATCTCTAGGGAAAAGATTTAATAGTTGAAACAGGCTAATTTGTTTTGGACTCATAACACTTTCTCTTTCCCTGCCTGGTCTAACCCAGACACTGCAAAAGATGTAGGGTGAAATCATGGCCCCATTGAAGAAAATGGCAAAACTCCCATTAACTTTGGTGGAGACAGGACTTCATCCCTGAAGTAGAAATTAATTTGTCTTTTACATTTTGCAGGTTTCCAGGTACTCTACACAATTGCATGCCAAGAGCAAATGTCCCAATGAAATTACCTCCATGCTTAAAGTAAGCACATGCTTAGGTGCTGTGCTAGATTGAGGCATATATATATATAGAACATTGTATGTATTGGGATCACATTCTATATCACCAGGAATGGTTAGTTAACACTACACAGCATTTTACCATGGTAATTTCTTTTCTATTTACTTCCAATATGATGTCATAGGGATAACTCCTGGAGTTCCTTTACTTAATCCTTGCTCAAGCAAATACCCATTGAAGCCAATTGGTGTTTGAATTAGAGTAAAAATTGAATTAGGACCTCTGGGTTTTTCTATTGGGGGGGTATTTATATTGCAGTGAGGTTGAAGTTTTGTTTTAGGTCACTCAGTGTACCTTATCCAAGTCAAGCAACATGGTTATTTAAGATAACAGAATAATTATCCATATTAAATCTGGCAAGATCACTAGAACCGACATCTCTGCTCTTGTAAGAATTAGTGAACTGGAAATTGTAAAGTTTTACATTTCATTTAAAAGGCAGTGCCACCAGATGTTTGGTGGCCCATAATACCATGTTAGTGTGCCGATTCACTTCTAAGTCAGAAGAAAGAGTTCCACCTATTTGCTCAACAATGTCATCATCTTTCAAGCTTCCTCGGCTTCGAAGGTCAAATTTTCAAACTAGTGAGCATCCACGTGAGTGCAGTCTTTTGCATTTGCCCAGTTGAAGTTCATTAAGCCTGATGTAAACATACAAGACAGAGTTGTGTGTGCATGACTAGTTCTGCATGACTACAAGTTCATCCTTTGGAGGTAAATTAGAGTGACTGTGCATGTCTAAGAGGCTCAGTATAACACTGTTATGGTTTACTGGAAGTTACGGTAGTTGGTGTTGGTTAGAATGTTATAGTAGTTGGTGTTGGGTCCTACTTTGAGCAGGGAATTGAACTAGATGACCTCCCGAGGTCTCTTCCAACCTTAATATTCTATGATTCTATTATTCCATTCTACATGAAAGTTATTTTTCTTTGTTCTGTTCATATTTATATAAAGAAACATATGAAACCATTGACATCTTTCTGCATCTGCCTGAAATACATAATTTAAGAATTGGGTGGAAAGCTTGCTATGTTTTGTACATTATATTTGAACATGCAGCAGTGTATACTCATACTCAGTTCCACTGTTGCATTGGCTACTTTGCCAGCACAGGTTGGTTCTAATGTTAGCTCCTCCAGCCATGGGAAAAGCACTCAGGATAAAGACGTTGTTTGAAGGTATAGAACTGATACAGCAACTTCCATGCCAGCCCCCTTCCTAATGTCAGGAATGGGGGAGTAGTGTGGTTGGATATCACCAGGAAAAAAAAGGAGCATAGTCTAGGTTTCCTTGTCTATACGTGGCTGCTCTTTCAGCCCTTTGGGGCCATTGTAGCTTACAGCAGCCTTCAGAGAACTCTAAACTATGCTCAGGACCAGACAGAAAACAGCCATCTTACGGTTGGATGAGGGCATCCTCAGGCCTGAACTATACTCTTTGATCCACAGCTGTACCTGAAGATCTGGGCCTTAGAAGAGGACAGCTGATGTATATCACTCCATATTAATATTCTCCCATTAACTGCTTTGAAAGTCACTTCTGAAAATCCTAGCTGTATTCAAGGCATCAAGCAGTAAGTAACCAAATGGCAATCTTCACCAAAGCAAAGTTCTTGTTTGACTAAATTAATTCTAAGTAAAAGAATGAAAATTTGATTTAAAGAATTTTTTTTCTGTAAAGCAATGAAATGAAATAAATTAAAGCAGTCAGTAAAATATGTTCATAAGAAATATTTCAGTACTGTTCACAATTTAAAAGACTCCATAAAATAAAATCTAGTGGAAGTTTAACAGTATGTAAATATATTATGTCAGAACACTTGCAACATTTAAAAGATCTTCATAGATATTTTGAACGCCTGACTGGTTTGACAGTGATTTGTAAACTAAGAGTGTTGACATGGTGTGTTCTACTGTCAGAGATGATACCAAAGTTCAGATACCAGACCATTCACCATTTGAACATAAAGACAGGATGCTTCCTTCTGATAGATATTTTCATCATAGAGGAAACAATCTTCGGTTCTTGAATACATCCAGGGCCTTATCTAAATCTCATTCAAGTCCATAGAAAGACTCCCAATTGGCTTCAGTGGGCTTTGGTGGGATCAAGTTATAGGTCAGTAGCATCCCTTTCTACAACATATATAATGTGCAGTATGCATCAGAGGATAGGGTGGAGCTACATAATTTGAAACATATAAAAGAGGGTTTTCATCAAGATTAGAGAGAAATAAATAAAACCCAGCAAGGTGGTAATGTAAATGGAGACATAATAGTATTTATTACTTGAAGTCATGTAGGTGGACTCCACATCCAAACCTCTGCTGAGTTTCTCTCTTGGTCTCTATATTTTCCTGTATACACAATTTCATATTTTCTGTTACTCAGTGAGAGCTAAACCTGAGAACCTTATCTTGTGTCCACTATGATCTCTGTGGAATATACACAAAACAACCTGCCTATAAAATGATCATTTGAGGTTATAATATTTTTGGGGGGAGAGGGGTTAAATAAGTTCTCTAGAAATGGTTTTACCGTCAAAGATGATGTTGTCTGTTGGGATGCTAACAATCATACAAATGCTTAACTGCTGTGAGTGAACATCAAGCCTCACACCTGTTTGTTCAGTTTGTTAAAAGCTAAAGTTTGTTAGCCATGAAGAACTACAGTTGTGCCCATTTCAATGCTATATATTACACATCCAGTTGTACCATATTACATTATTAACCTGTACATTTCCATGGCTAACAAACTTTGCTGGAGTGGTGTTAAATGCTCAGTTGCTTCAGTTAATTCAGATGATCTATTCTTGACATGCTTATAGGAAATTTAGAAACAGCTCAAGTGGGCAATTTTGAATCAGCCTATTGGGGGAAAAATGATCAAATATTCAAATATTTTTAATTTGAATTAAGTTTTTATAGTGCTATATTTTAAGCAAGTCACAGAGCAGCTATTCTGTGTGATAGAAATTTTCAGGTTTATAAACATAACATTCATATTTAGGGGAGCAATGTTCTGATTCATCTGGAACAAAATTGCATACCAACATTTCCATGTGGCCTTAATAGAATTGCATATATCGATACACATTTTGACATCTAATCACCCATTTGAACATGTAATTCCAGATTATTATTATTTTTTATAAAACTTTGGTTTTATTTTCAAACAACTCTGGGACAGGAATATCAAGTACTGTCAATATGTACTTTTTATAGATCTCAGAATGCTTTATAAAAGTAAGCATCATTCATTATTCCCATTTTTTTGGACTGGGAAACTGAGGCAAAGAGAATGCTCTCATTGGCATCAGTAGCAAAATGTCAACTTACCTGGTGGCATAGTTTTCCCCCTGAAATTACTTACTGAAGGTCAAACAAGTTCCTGGCACAAGTGGATGTAGAATCAAGGTCTCATGATCACCAGCCGCAATCTCTACCCACACAGTGCAAGAATCCCCCAAAAAGCACATTAATTCATATGGCAGGTGACCATTTTAGACACTTGCCATTTGAGAAATGTAGGCAAGTCTTTGTTGCAGTATTAGAAATTACTAATTTTATGGTAAGTAAATGAAGAAGGTCATTTGAAATCTACCGCATGTAAAATGCATTATGTTTGCATGCTCATTTCCGCTGCATGACACATTACTTAGTTATACAGTAGGCTAATGTAGAACATTATTAATGAGGAAACCAAGGTGCAGTGCTCTTGCAAGAATGCTGACAGAAGTGAGGCTGTGTTTTAAATAGGGATTGCTTGCTTTAGCATTATCTCTATTGCAGTTGAACATGTTCTACATTTTCTAGGCAAATATCACTTGAAATTAATTGAATGGAAAGACCAATGTTCAGAAATGCATCTTTAGAGTTGCTGAAGTATGACTTTTTAATCAAACTGAGTCATTGTAAACATAAATTAGGTCTTGTTCTTCCTGCTGACTTAAATATAGAGCAATGTGAACCTCTTTTAGGTGTGAATCTTTTTTCATGAATCTGTAGTTTCAACTTTAGAGATGTTTGGCAGTTCTGGTAGAACTGTTATTTAATGACCATTATGTGAAAGTACAGACCTACCTTTGTGCATGTAATACTTCTCAAGTATCAAGCATCTCCCATTATCCTACACATTCCCACTATGTCTTCCTAAAGAAAAAGTATTTCTGCATTTTTGGTAACACACAGCATATAACATCCCAATGTCTCTTAAATTTACAGGGTGACAGATCTCTTTTCTATACACAGTCACAACAAAATGAGAAACAACAAAAGTAAGGTCTTTGGGAGAGAAACCATGCAGTTTGTTTTTCTCCTCAGTGATGGCCTGATTTTCAAAGATGCTGCAAGACTTAAGGTCCAATGGAAAGTCAGTAGAATTTGCAGATTCTTCACTGAACTCTGTCAAACTGGCTACCTATAACTGCAAAAGGCTTTTGGAAAAAGGGATGGCACAGTGTATAGAAAAGACATAAGACAGATAGATACAAGGTACAATCAGAGATACTTATCCAATTGTGCCAAAAAGAACAATATGTTAACATCAAGATACAAAGAGGACACAAACAAGGACAATGCCGACAGCCCTGGAACAATTCCCTATTGGAAATTAAAACACATGCATGGATGGATAGTTAAGTACCGAAGAAACAACTTGCTGACCAAACATTTGAATATTTGCACTCCCTCATAACTGCCCAAACCTTCAGAATATATTTTCAGACTGATGCCTAATGAAGACAGATAAAGCATATGACCAGAACTATGCAAACCTCAAACCAGATGAAATTGTATAACTCATTGGTTCTCAAAGTGGGGGTCGGGACCCCTCGAGGGGTCGCGACCCGATTATGTGGGGGTCGCAAGCCCCTGCTGCTGGCAGCCAGCCCTGACCCTTGCCGGTGGCGCCCCGAGCCCTGGACCCGGACCCTGCGGCGGCGGGCTGCCGGCGGTGCTCTGGGCCTTGGCCCCTGCTGCGGTGGGCCGGCGGTGGGCTGCTGGCCGCACCCCAAACCCCAGAGCTGGCCCATGGCACAGCGGGCTGCCGGCAGCGACCCGAGCCCCAGGCCCTGCCGACGGCACCCCGGGGCCAGTCCCCTGTCCTGGGGGTTTGCTGGCACCCTCCCCTGAGCCCAGCCGCTGCCCTGCCTCCGCCCCCTAAGGGGGGTTGCGCTTAGAGGCCTGGTGTCCGAAAGGGGTCACCAATAGAAAAAGTTTGAGAACCACTGGTATAACTGAAATAGCCCCTCAATTTGGTTGTGCTTCTTATATTCATGCATATTTTCTTAAGTTTGGAGTTTTATAGATTGCATACTTTTAAAAGGAAATCAAAATGTTTTAAATATGCTCTTAGTAAATTCATAGGTACACAGAGATGCTATCAGAAGGAATATTGCTAAACAAATTCAAACACCCACATAAAGGAAAGGACTGGTTTTGAACCGGAGAATTTGGTCTCTATCGCAGTATAAAAACGTGAGATGTAACAGGTGCTGCAACTCTCTCCTCTAATAGTGTATTGCATATCGTTCTGTATGTCATGCTTCCATAAGAGGAACAACTGCACGATATGAATTTTGCCTGCAATTTTTAGGGCTTTATTTCTAAATGTATCCATTCTAAAGTCAAATGATGTATTGGTTCTATATTTACAGTGTGTTTTTTATATTGTTTTATTTGGGTATTTTTGCTTTAGATGGTTTATTTAGTGAAATGTTTGTGCAGGTGGAGATTTCTAGATGTAAAATACTATAAAACTGTAATAGACTAAGAAAGGCCAGATTAAATCAAATCTCAGATTAAAGGGGAGATGAAAAAGGAGATCTTTGTATTGTTTGTTAAAGGGGTTAGATACTCTCTACTGTAAATCAACAGAGCTCCACTGACTTCAATGGAGAAGTCAAACCAGATAAACTGCTCAGCAGATGTGAACTACAAAATGCTCGACAATAGTGAAACAGTGGCTGTAATATGACTTCTGTTTACTTTTTTCTTTTGTTTTTGATTATGTACTTAGCCTGTAAACTGTATGGAACAGGGATTGTGTTTTTTGTAATGCTTGTGTGCCATACCTAGCATAATAGATACATAATGCCTAATCAGGGCCTCCAGGTTAGAGCTGATAGGAAAATTTTCATTGAAACAGTATTCCAGATCTGTGTGTGAGAGAGAAATTATGTTGATTTCAACAAAATTTTCTGTAATTTTTTTCCTGAATCAGACATAAAGAGAATATTTTGATAATTGTCAATATATGACATACCCCATCATATTAATACCTCCCACAACACACCTATAAAGATTAATGGGTCCTACACATGCCAACCACAACATGTGGTGGATCCCATCCAATCCATGAAATGCCCCCAAAACAACTTTATGGGGGAAACCAGACAGTCACAACACTGTTGACTGAACAAACACAACAAATTAGAAAAGACACATTCAGTCAGTCTCACTGAAGTACATGTACATGGAAGTACTCAGTTGAGTAAGTACTACTGATTTTTTACCAGAACCTCAGTCGGTGTTGAACTTAATTGAGATATGACAATTTCTCCCACTGAAGATTTAGTCATAATGTATGTAAGTTGTTGCCCTAATTAATTGAAATACTTGGATGAAGGATGTTATCTAAGTGCAAAGTTTACTGTTATTTATTTTGATTTTCCACCCCTTTTCCTTCAACCTCCCAGTATGGTGATTCTCAGTTTGTCAAGCACTTAATCAACAATTGGCAAATTGCAAAAGGTAAATCAAAACCCTTTAGAGATTTTAATGCTAGTTTTATTAGTGGAGGTTATCGTATTCAGGGGGTCTCTTGCAAACAAAGAAGTTGCATATGGCATTTTAAACCAAAGATTACTTTCTCACATGCCAACGCTCTTCAACCAATAAAGATGTCTATTAGAGAGACAATCAGTAAAGTATTGTGAGTCTAGATTATTTTGTTTGTCTGGATTACTAAATTACAGGAAGCACTGCTTGCGGAAAAGCAAAAATGTCTGACTTTTGTCTTCAGCAAAATCAGTGTCATCTCTTGGGTGCTGTCCTGGATAGCAGAAGACTACAAACAGAACAGAAAATCATTCAGTGTCTTTCATAGAAATTGTCAGCAGGTACAATGCATAAACTTTTAAGATAAATACTGGTATTATCCTTTTGAAAAATACAGGTGCAAGCTTACAATACCGGAATATACAATGTAGCACCATGGAAGAGAATTCAAGACAATTTATCCTGTATTCATATAGTGTCATCTGTCTAACGTTACACAGGACTTTAACAATGAGAGATATAGAAGGACACCACAGAATAGTACAGTTTGAGCAAATAAAGTTTTAATTTTGGTTTATAAAAGAGAAGCTGATTTCCCAAGTTAATATATTTTCAAAATATGTGTGTAGAAAACTAAGATACTCAACTTACTCCACAGGGCTTAAGTAGTACAAATCACAATAATTCTAATGGGAGTTGCTTGGCTAACACTCCACACCCCCATCTCAAGTCAAGATTATATGCTTAAATGCCTTTTCTCTGTTTAAATGAAACATGGCAAGAACAAATTAATCAAAGTTGCAGTTAGTAGAGAACATGCAGCCATATAAATAAGAAATTATTTACCAGTGACTAAGACTCCTTACAGTGTGGGGCTATTTGGAAGCTTAGGGGAGAGATCACCAATCCAAAGCCCAATGAGTGCAATTGGTCATGGCTTCATTTGGGCTTTAGCTCAGGCCACATATAGAAATAATTTAAAATAGCTACATGTACCAATCTGCATACAAATGTATGCTATTATATATCTATCTAAATTTGCTTTTATATACCTTTGCTATTATATATCTATGTAAAATGCTGCCATAGTGGTACCTACAGAAATGACATCTGCTAATACTGAGAGGCCAGCAGCATGCACCGCATTCCTAAAGTGTTGCACTGTAAAGGCGCAACTTCCAAGGATTAAATAGAAAGACATCTGACCATGTGTTTGAATTATCCATAAGAGAATGTTTAAGGATACCCGTAGGTAGCAGGATGAATCAGGTATTGGGACCCACACCTGTCGTCTGCTCTATCTACACAGACTGTTTGGTGACCTTCAGTTCTTAAACACCACCATGTAGTTTATTTACATTGCTCTTCCCACCACCATACTGATCCATACTTCATCTAATTTAAACCATCGGGTTTCTCCTCAGTCCTCAGCTGAGATGAGAGACTAGATCTCTGAACTCAGAGATCCTTCTTGGGCTGACTCTATTAGCATGCCTCGCCTTCCAGCATTTCCTTTCTGTTCCTTCTTCTACATCTACACCATGCACAAATGGGCTAATTAGCTCTTTTCTCTTTCCCTGTCCATTCTAATCCACTAAGCACAGAGAAGTCCTTAAATAATTATTATTTAAGTGATCAGAGTGCTGGCTCAGGTGTTGATTCCTACCCCTCTGCCACAGGTATCTTGGTCATGTTCCATGTCTCCTAAAAAGATCATGATTATCTGGAATACAACGAGAAGGCACCAGTGTTCAAAACACAATTTTATTTTCTATTTTTATGTTGGTAGCTCAGGTACTACAGATGAACTCAGGTATTTTGATGATTGGTGCTGTACAAGAACTTCCATAGAGGTAGAGAAAGGAAGGGAGTGATTTTCCACTGCATTGAAACCAATGGAGTTTCACCAGTTAACTGGAGTAATTCATTGGTGGTAAACAGATCAAGTCAGCCTTAGTTTAGAACAGAGGTTGGCAACCTTTCAGAAATTCACTCTAATTTAAGGTTTCACATGCTAGTAATGCATTTTAATGTTTTTAGACAGTCCCCTTCGACAAGTCTATAATATATAACAAAACTATTGTTTTATGTAATGTAAATAATGTTTTTAAAGTGTTTAAGAAGCTTCATTGAAAATTAAATTAAAATGCAGAACCCCCCAGACCGGTGGCCAGTTCCCAGGCAGTATGAGTGCCACTGAAAATCAGCTTGTGTGTCAGCTTTGGCACGCATGCCAGAGGTTGTCTATCCCTGGTTTAGAACAAAGTAACAAACCGTGGGAAATCCAAGTAAACCCCAGTTACAGAAACAGTCTTAAAATTCATTGTTCTTTCCTTGCTCTTGGTAAATAATTTAGATTGTTTCAAATTCAGATCATAAGCTTACTTTCAACAAGTCAAAGAATATGCTAGTTAGGTTTTGCTTTTGATAAGGAAAAATAATAAATTATCCACTGTACTGTTAATGTCACAAGGAACTAATCGGACACATAATCATGCATGATATATTATAGTCCTCATGCACTGGAATAATGTTAATTATAAGGATTCCATTTATTATTAATGTGGAAATATGTAGACCTACTGTATAACAGGAATTGATGGACTATAATTTTAAAGTGTTACTAATTTGATGTTAAGTGTTTCCTGATTATCCATGTGCTCTTTTTATTTTTGCAAGGAAAGATTATGCTATGTGCAGAATCACAAATCTTTTATTATTGGAAATCAAGGATGGAAGGTCAAAGGGGTAAGATTTGAGGACAGGATTAATTTCTTATGAATGTATCCTATACTATTATTTGAAAAGCATCCAGGAACAAACAGTGCTAGTATACTAACAGCAGTAGTCCCACCGAAACTAACAGAAGTAAGAAGAGCAGGATTTTACCCATAACAACAGTATTTGTTATTTTTTTAAGTATCTTGTGCAAAAACTCAGCTTGCTGTAACAAATGACCGTGACTGGACTGATAAATGAGGGCAAAGTTAACAATAGTGTTAGCAGTGCAAAGAAGTATCATTTCTGAATCATCTGTGTCAAAAGATCTCAACTGTGTAGCACTGCTAAATAAAGAAAAAGTGACCAATGTAATAAAATGCGCTCATTGACTTAAAACAGAACACCATCTCCTCTCTTGCATATGTCGTGAACAAGGAAATCAGAAGTGGGTAGGGAATAGTTTTCCCATCCCGCAGAGATTTAATATGTCAAAATATTAGTCCCGAAAAGCTAAAATCTTGAAAAAGTTCCCAAACTGAACATCTGATTCTTTTGTTTGTTTGTTTGGGTTAATTCAAGTTTTGTTTTGATCATGTCAAAATGTTCCTTTTGATTTTGTCTTTTTTTTACTGTAATTAGCTCACATTTTGAAATAAAAAAATATTTGGAACCATAAACACGAAATTTGTAGTTAGAAAATGTCAAAACAAACTGTTTTTTTCAATTTTAGTTTTAAAATTATTTTGAATTGAAAAATGTGTCAAAAACTAACTCTGTGTTTTATCAAAAACTTCCTGACCCCCTATAGAAGATATGGCTCCAACAATGATGGCTAACAAACCAAGAAATGTTGGTGATAGCAATGTCTCTCACTTCTAATACTTTATTTTGATATCATTCTTTGTCTTTGACTCCCATCATCAGGAACAATGGACCAGATTTTACTCATTTACATGGCTGTAAATGGACCAATGTGAAAGAAAAATCAGAACCAGCAAGTATAGGAATGGACAGTGCAAACACATAGTCAGAGAAATCTCTAAAGAGCTTACAGTCTAAATAGACAATACCAAAGGAAGTATTATCAACCTAATTTTACATATGGGAAAGTGAGAAACAGAAATTAAGGGCTTGCTGTCAACCCCACTGAAGCCCAGGGGGGCCTTCCCATTGAGTACAAGCTTTGAATCAGACACTAAGGGTCAGATATTTCAAAGATATTTAGGTACCAAACAGCGCAGGTAGCCATCTAGTGGGATTTGCAAAGGTGCCTAATGCAGGAGATCAAACCTAACTTACTTAAGTACTTTTGAAAATTCCAGCAGGCATGTATTCGCACCGTTAGATGCCTAAATATCTTTAAAAATGTGGCCCTAAATAACTTGGCTGAGGATACACACAACATTTCTGACGTAGCTGAAGCTAGATCTTCTAGATCCCAATGTGGTGCCTGAACCATAAAACTATGCACGGTTTTAGAATGGTGCTCCAACTGACAGCAGCTTCATGGCTCTAAACTGAATATTATGAGCCTGATGTTCAGAAGAACCAAAACCCCACAGCTCCCACGGACTTCAGTTAGAACTGTGGGTGCTCAGAACCTCTGAAGATCAGGCCCTATGGGGTACTTTGTTCAATGTATGAATGTATTTGGAACTTTTCCTTAAAGGATAGAAATACTCTAGCACATTTGCAGATAGAATAATAGTATAAAAACAATTTACTTGGACAGTCACTTTCTCTGTTCCTGATAGTTTGGTTTGAACATGTGTTTTCCTTTTCACAAATCTTTGTCAGCTTGGTTTAATCCTGCAAGGAGCTCAGAGTCTTATTTTCAGCCCAGAACCTCTATTTTTGCACCTGCAGTACTACAAGTTCAAATAATTGTTGGCACCTAGTATTATTTTCATATAGCCTTAGGCAACATAGGGCTATACAAAAGAAGGACACACTGAAGCCAAATGCATCAGCAGAATTCTACTTGAGAGGGGAACTGGGCACATTTATTAGTAATAACAAAATTAACAAGGTGACAATGTTACAGAATTGGAACCCATAGAATATCAGGATTGGAAGGGACCTCAAGAGATCATCTAGTCCACCCCCCTGCTCAAAACAGGACCAATCCCCAATTAAATCACCCAACAAATTTTTGCCCTAAATGGACCCCTCAAGCATTAACCTCACAACCCTGGCTTTAGCAGGCCAATGCTCAAACCACTGAATTATCCTACCCATCCAGGCTTCTGCCACTCGTTATGCCCTAGTGTTTCTGATATGCTAAACAAACTTTGCACACTAAATACCGTGAAACACCTAAACTGGATTAGCAGAGAAAATAAACATTGGTGAAAGGAAAGGAGAAGCTCATTACCAACATCCAACAGAGAAATCTCCACCGTGCTGCTTGACCTGATGCCAAACAAAGTTTCTTGCAAAATATAGTGTTTGTACTGGAATTATAGCTGCAATGCAGCAAACCTTTGGGAAACACTTGCCAAAAACAAGAAAAATTTCTATGCGCTAATAAGATGGTTCTTAAGGAACAGCAGAAAAGTTTCCAGTGTGTTCAGTAATTCTGTACATTGATGCTTCCTGGAGGATTCAAATTACCCTCTTAGGGCTTGTCTACATTTATAGTGCTACTGCTGCACCACTAGCACTTACTGGAGATTCTACCACATTGACAGGAGAGCTTCTTCGGTGTAGGCACTCAACCTCCCTGGCAGGCATTAGATATGATGATGGGAGAATGCTGTCTACACCGGGGATTAGGTCAGTATAACTGCATTGCTCAGTGGTGTAGATTTTCCACACTCTGAGCAACACAATTATATCAACCTAAATTGGTATGTAGACATAAGCCTAAAACAAACATAAGACAAATATTAGGCAATCTACTGATCAAGGAAATAAGCACAGGACTAGTGAATTTGCTTATTTCAAAAACATCTTATCCATTAATGGATATAATACTGCTTATATATATATATCCTGCTTTTCTTTATGCTACAGTATTATATCCATTAATGGATAAGATGTTTTTGAAATAAGCAAATTCACTAGTCCTGTGCTTATTTCCTTGATCAGTAGATTGCCTAATATTTGTCTTATGTTTGTTTTAGGCTTATGTCTACATACCAATTTAGGTTGATATAATTGTGTTGCTCAGAGTGTGGAAAATCTACACCACTGAGCAATGCAGTTATATATATATATAACAGTTATATATATATAAATACTATATTTCTTTTCCCTGAAGAAAGTATAACTTCTTATAAAAGACAGTAGAGCAGGCTGTCAAGAATTACATACATTGGATTGTTTATTTTAAGAGGTGGGAATAGTAACTGGAAGACTCTATTAGAAAGCACTGCATAAATCCCATTATTTTCAGGGGTTACTGACAATTAAATATCCTTTTTCACACAGCAGTTTCAGTAAATCAGAACAAGTTGTAAGAATGCAGAAAATAGTGTAGTTCAATCGATTGCTTTTAGCTTTAATTGTTTTGGAGAGATACAATAAGGTACTTTATGTGGATATGGACAATTGATACCTGGAGCATGAACACCAGATCCACTCCACCCACATCAATCCATATACTCTGAAGAATCTCATATTCACATTTGAATCTCGACTTCATATACTGAGTTTGTGGATTCGTTCATATACTGGGTTTGGGGAAGTTCGAATTTGGATCGTGATTTGCATTCAAGCTACATTTCTCCAACCCATCTCTAATAGAAACCCCCCCTCCCCAAAACCTCAGTAGGTGGCCCATCTGGAATCTCACGTGGTCAGCTGAAGCGTTCAAGGTTTGTCATTGCCTAGTGATGGAATTTAATTATTTTTTAAACAAGATTGTAGGACTCTGACATTTTAGAGAATTGGATGGTATCAGTACATTTTTTATGATCTCTGAGACAAGGAACATAAGAACATATAAGAACACCCATTTAACTCCGTATTCTGTATTCTGTTTTTCAACAGTGGCTAATTCCACATGTTTCAAAGGAAATGAAGAAAACAGGGCACTTATTGAGTGAGCCATTCCTTGGCCATTTCCAGCTTTTGGCAGTTAGGGGCTTAGGGCTTGTCTTCACTACCCGCCGGATCAGCGGGTAGCGATCGATCTGTTAGCGATTGATTTCTCGCATCCGGTGAAGACGCGAGAAATCAATCACCCGCGGCGCCCCCGTCGACTCTGGAACTCCAGCTTGCTGAGAGGTGCCAGCTGGAGTCAATGGGGGAGCGCGCTGCCGACTGCCGCTGCCGTGAGGACAGCAGGAAAGTCGGCTGGAGATACCTAGCTGAAGTTGTGTATCTGCAGTCGATCCCGCCCCGCCCTAGTGAAGATCAGCCCTTAGAACATCTAGAGCAGGAGGAAGTATCCCTGCCCATCCTGGCTAATAGCCATTAATTGACCTATCCTCCATTAATTTATCTGGTTCTTTCTGAACCCCGTTACACTTTTGGCCTTCACAAAATACCCTGGCAACAAGTACCACAGGTTGAGTATGTGTTTTGTGAAGGCAAGGTTTATAGATGGGGCAGATGGTGGCTCTGGCTAGATTTATGGATAGTGGACCGAAGTTGAGATCTGGTAGGGGCTGGTTGCTGGCCACTGGCTGGAGTTAGGGTTGAGTACGTAAGGTGAGCTTTAGGGTAGATGGCTTTAGCTTTGAGCTTTAGGGTAGATGGCTTTAGCTTTGAGCTTTAGGGTAGATGGTGGTTCCTGACTGGGAGAAGGATTACAACTGAATGGCTTCCCCAGGAAAGGCTGGGGTAGAAATTTGTATGAGGAAGAACACAAACCTTTCTGATTACATTACATACATATCCCATTATGCTTGAATTCTATTTTATCATTCATAGCACATTCATTTTAAAAAAATAAAGATCCTTGAGTTCACCTCAGCCACACCAATGAGTGATCTGTTTAACTTGAAACCACATAAGAGAATATCCCTGAACTTTGGTAAACTTTCCACCCAGACATGGTTCCAGTTTATGATGTTTGCACCATATCAAAGGAAACAGCAAATCATTTTCAGTTTCTTTCTGGGCCGGAACCCAATGTTTTATGTATATTTTTATTTCACTTTATTTTAAAATTGTTTTCCGTGTCTTATGTTCATGGGTCTGGCATGCATGAACCCAGAAAGAAAAGTTTTGACTTGTCAAAAGGATACACATATATTTGTAATTTTTACCCATCTCCTGACTAATTTATTATCTCTTATACTTCAACATCATAAACAGTAACATTTAATCACAGGTACTATGCATGAAAGCCTGTAATAGAATTATTATTGCTGACTGCCAGTGTCTGTACTTTCTATCAGACAGGAAAGTATATAATATGTTACTGAAATCTCAGCAGAAGATCATAATAAATGCAAAATGAAAATAATAGAAAAACACATGAAATATATATTTTTGATATAGAGAAAGTAGTTATTTTTTTTCTCTTTGCTTCAAATGGCTACTATGCCCTCTAGTGGAATTTAGCAGGTTTGAAGTGGGACCATACACATGAAGCAGAACAAGAAATCTATAAATAAGGTGTTTTTAATTTTGTTTTGTTTGTTTTGAATGCACAATATTAACTACTATACCCATGAGCTGCAGGCCATAGAATTGCAATGGTGGGCTTCAAAATAACAATGGCTTCTGTAGAACAGAGCATCTGGTGTAAAGATGAAATCAAGTGGGGCTGGCGTCATTCGAAGGGAAGAAAAGCCTGTGAGAGGAGGGTGAGCAGATGTAGCTGTTACGGGGGAAAGTATGGGTATGACATCTGGGAGGCTGTGTAATGTTTTGGGAATCAGGCTGAGAGAATTACCACTGGAGTTAAGACAGGGCTTAAAAAGAACAGCAAGTTTGAGAATGAGTTAGAAAAGGTTCCAATTTTTGAGAACCTCAGAATTTCTTTTACTTATAATACCTGTCGCTTCTGATAAGGAGTTCAGTTCTGCATTTCTGCTCAGGCAAACCTCACAATGACTTGAATGGGATTTTTGCTGGAGTAAGGAAGTCTGAAATAACCAGTCCCAGCTGCCTGACTTTTTATACAAGACCCAGTTTGTTGATAGCAACAGATCTCCTAGTAATAAGAACTGACTGCAGACAGTTGGGATGCAGGACTATTGGTCATTAGATATTACAGGCAAGGGTACAAATACAGGACAAGTAGACACCCGCAGCTGCTCCAAGGGCTCGGGCTAAGGGGCTGTTTAATTGCAGTGGAGAGAGACAAAAGGAGTGAGGTAATATCTTTTATTGGACCAATTTCTGTTGGTGAGAGATACATGTTTCAGGCCAGGAGTCTGGGACCCTGTGAGGGTCCCAGAGCTCAGGCTGAAGCTTAAGCCCAAACGTCTATGCCACAATTAAACACCCTCTTAGTCTGAGTCCTGTGAGACCATTGTGCCAGTGGCAGGTGTCTAATTGCAGTGTAAATACACACACACACTCTCAGGACCAAATATGATATGTCATTGGTGTGTCATCAGCAGGCAATGAAATCTCACACACTCTAGCTTGCTGATAAGATAACAGGCTCTGTGGATATGGGGATGTGATATTTAGCAAAGCTTTTGATATGGTCTCCCACAGTATTCTTGCCAGCAAGTAAAAAAAAGTAAGGCTTGGATGAATGGTCTATAAGGTGGATAGAAAGCTGGCTAGATCTTCAGGCTCAAGAGGTAGAGATCATGGCTCAAAGTCTAGTTGGCAGTCGGTGTTAAGCAGAGTGACCCAGGGGTCAGTTCTGGGGCTGATTTTGTTCAATATCTTGCCCTATTCCCCAGCAGGAGCGCTGGACTGGCGGAGCAGGGCAAGCCCCCATGTCCCAACCCCACTCCCAGGCAGAGTAGGTAAGAGCGCAGGAGTGCTCATTTTTCCAGGGCCCCCAATTGGTTGGGGCCCCTGAGGCTGGGCCCTGTTGGCTAATCCGTCACTTCTGCTTTAGCTATGCGTGTATAATTAAAGTGGCAACACAGACATACAGATGCAGTTATACAGGTGATGTGTATGTCAGTATGTCTTCGGGCTGGTCTTCACTCCCGCGGTGCGGGATCGATCTTCTGGCGATCGATTTATCGCATCTTGTTAAGACACGCTAAATCGATAGCCCCGGGCTCCCCCATCGACTCTGGAACTCCAGCTTGCCGGGAGGTGGAAGCTGGAGTCGACGGGGGAGCGCGCCGCCAACTGCCGCTGCTGTGGGGACGGCAGGTAAGTCGGCGGCAGATATGCAAACTTCAGCTACGTGAGTCACATAGCTGAAGTTGTGTATCTGCCGTCGATCCCCCCCTAGTGAGGACAAGCCCTTATTCTGACACAGTGGAGTGAAAGAGCTGTACCAATCTAAAGTGCCTTACACTAGTATAACTGCATCTATGCTGGGGTTTTATTGGCATAATTAAGTCCTGAGATGCATCCCTTACCAATATAATAGTGCTGGTGAAACTTTTGGGGTGTAGACAAGGCCTAATAATACTATTGAATTGAAAGGAAGTATGCTGAAGAGGGTGTTAGTCTATCAGCAGACTGAATGTCATTATGGGAGTGGACTAATGCTCGGAGACTTGCCCCACATTGCTCACAAAAAATACAATTGATTTCCTTGATTTTTAATATGTCAGAAAATACATGTGAGCAACCAAAACCCTGTTGTATATATTTCTTTATTTTAGTGGCAGGAACTTTAACTTTACGAAGTGTTAAATTAAGCCTTTAAAGCAAGCTCTTCCATCGATGGGAATTGGATCCGACCTCCTGTGTGAGGTTGGCTGGAGAAAAAGCACAGTGCTTTGGGTTGGTTAAACTAACTGCATGAGCATTCAGCATTCAGGACAATTTAGTACACAATGGGCATGGTCAGATTCTTAATATGATTATTACCATAGTCAATAAAGTGTCATGTCATTTTCATCACCCTTCCCATACTAATGATATGATATCCATACCCTCTAGATTAAGTTAAAGTATGTGTATGTATACACATACTTTAACTTAATCTAGAGGGTATGTATAGAGAGAGAGAGAGAGAGAGAGAGAGGTAAATATATATATATGGAGAGAGAGAGACTGAGAGAAAGGGAGAGGGAGAGAGGTATGGATAGATTATATGTCTATATCTATATATATCTATATATCTATATCTACATCTATATATACCATGAAAAACTCTTGCATGCCAATGGGGACATAAAAGATTTATTTTAATAAAAATATTGCTTTGCTGTGAAAATATAATGATATGAAAAGCCTCAATTTTTTGTCACTGTTGCCAGTAGTAAATGTCTTAACTTGATCATATTATAACCAATAAACACATATTCCCTAACCCACCAGCAATACTTAGCTGTATGAAATGGATTTGTTCTGGGTATAAACCAAAGAGAGCAGAATATGTATTTGTTGGCCCTTGTGGATATATGTGATAGAGTTGTGTGAAATGGTTCAATTTAAGATGGAGACGGTCTATAACGGGTATCCTCTGGACACAAATGTTTATACATTTCCTCCCTCTTCCCGAGTGCAGTATATTATGGCTTTCCGCCCTACTGATAAAGTGAATTTTAAAGTTATATTGCATTTTTCACAATACCAGATGGATGTACATAATACATCTCTCATGAAAAGTAACTATGCAGATGGGACTGTGAAAACTTTTGCAGTTTATGAATTTATCATTAGGAATATCCATCACTTATGAATAGACAAAGGAAGTGGCCATTGGCAAATTTTAGTGTTTTGTTTTGCTTGTTTTGTATGTTTTGTGGAAATCCGAGAAGAGAAGAAAACAAACGATCAAAGATTGTTATATAAAAACCCCTTAGGCGCTGCCACATATACCCAGCATGATTTCCATTGGCAATGCTCATTGCAGTTGCAGCAAAATCCATTTTATTGTCTTCTTTTTTGTCACTATGATTGTACTAAAAGGAAAATCTCAGTCAAAATCAGTTCTCTTAAGATGCATTTTCAGTAAGCAAATAACGATGGGTTTGGTTTGCTCTTTTATTATTGTTATTGATGTACTGTAGATATTAGTCTAGTTTCAGGATGGAAAATAAAAGAAGATATTAATAATACATAAAAATAAACACCCTTGGTAATGAAACTTGGCATAAAATTGGCCGAAGGAAGAAGTGGATATGATGAAAATCTACCTTTTCAGTTTATTGGACAATAAATGGCGGTGAAGTGTAATGGTGGCCACTGTAAGTTAAACACCAGGGGCACAGAACAAGCTGTTATACAGGAAAATGCTCCACAGTAGGTTTTAAGAATGTATAAAATAATGAACATCCCCTTGATTTATTTTACACCTTATTCTCTTATCTTCATCTGTTCCTTGAAGGGGTGTATTGTATTGGAGCCATGCAATCTACTTCCAACTCACATGGAGCAGAGCAGTGTGCAACTTGGTGTTTAGTGTACATGCACACTTGCATACATACTTATACAAATGAATCCAGTGGGTTTAGGGCAAAGTTAGAGCTATATATTTTGCTGCCTACTTATGTTCCTTAGCAGAAATGGGTTGTATTGCTCAGTGGCTCCACTCCTTTTTTTCAAGGTGGCCCCATTGGGTTATTTGGAGCAATGGCTCCTTTGCTTCAAGGAGACTTTATTATGCTGGTACATGCACAATTCTTATCACTGCACCTGCTCAACATAGATATGAGGCGTTGGGGGAAAGTGGGAGGTGACTTCAGAATGACACATGGTCTTTGATGTCCTAAAGTGGTCCAGTTCTAAAGCCCTCTCTTGTCTGACTCATCTAGTGCAGTGGAATGTTGATCCCATGTTTGCATGAGTTCAGTATTTGGATGAGAGCTAGCAGGCTGAAGCTCAGATTAGAGAAGACCGAGAAAGTGTTAATGAGATGGGAGAAACAATGGGATGAGTTTCTGGAGCCAATATCAGCATCCCTGATTGAGGGAGAGAATCTACAGTTTGTGAGAAAGAGCTCCTTAGATTTTACAGGGCTCCTTCATATTTGGTTAGTAGAAGGAGCCAAGAGTACTCTGCCTCATTTGTGCCTGGTGAGATGACTGGGACCTTTTTTTTTGGATGTGAAACTTGCTATATTTTGCCATGCCTTTGCTACCATGATATTAGACACTGGTGCACATTAAATCAGGTACTTTAGTATTTATTTATAATACATTCAATGCATTGGTAAGAAGCAAGAATTCCTCTGGTGGCCCATCCACGGGTATCAATGAAAACACCAAAGAAGAACTTGCCACAGTCAGTAAAAAATTACAATGAAGAGGAATTGACCAATTCCACTGATGAAAGAGTCAATAATACAAAAAACCACACACGACATTAACATAGTGTTTGTAAAGGCACAATGAGCAAAATATCCCGGGGTTTCAAAAACAAATGATAATGTTTCAGTAGGGAAGGTGAGGAAATAATTGAGGTTTGCAGCATTATTGGCTCAATGTGTAATTCTCAGGAATTAAAATGATGAAAGGGAAAGTGTACAAAGAATGGTTAGACTCGTTGTTGCCTCAGATGTGAGATTCCCAAGATCTACTACATAGTGCGGAGATATAAACAGGTTCGGGATCTGACCCTTCTCTTCGATTTCTGAAAGAATAATACACGCTTCATCCTGCCTTTGAGAGTGCACAAAGTTGCTTTCATTCCGGTTTTGATTTACAGAGCTAGTCTCTATCAGACATCTGTTGCTGGATGGATTAACAACACACTGTATTTATCTCTCTGCATAGCTATGCAAACTTCTCAATAAAAACAAGTAAAAATATTAGTGACTATAAAGGAATGCAGTATTTTAAGATAAAAAAAAGACCTTCAATCTACTAGTCATATGGTAAATGATTATAACATTGTCACTATCATTTGTCATAACTGTAACAGGGGATGAGAGGCAGAATATTAAATATGTAACATGTTTCTTAGGTATATTTGTGAATATAATAGGTAGACATTTCAGCTTATATTTTACATGATACAGTGATGGGAGCTATGAAAACACTACGTTCTCTCAGGGTGACTGGTCCCTTTGGGGGGGGGAGACGAGGCCAACCACCCTGTGCCATAATGAATTAGAGGCTTTCCAGCCTGAGGGGGATGAGGTAAGGGGTCAGATGATAGCTTAATGGACCCCTGGGCTTGATAAAATGACTGAGGGAGCTCAGTCTGGGAGTTGGAAGAACAATGAATGGGAAGGCTTCTGTGGCAGACCCTGAAGCAGGCTCTGCAGGAGGCTGGGTACTCCAGGGGAACCAGTCTGGGTCCCAATATATGGGAACAGGGAAGGACACAAGGTCCCAGAGGAACCCATTGGGAGGCTGAGTGCTCTATCCCGGAGCCAGAAAGCAGCTGAGAACAGGGCCCAAAAGGCGGGGTGAAGATAAATCCTGAAGGGGAGAAGGAGGACCTTCTGCTTCTGGGGAATTTTTAGTGGGACTTTTTGCTACCCTGGATGAGTTCACATTTTGTTTGTGACTTGGCTGGTGAACCACATCTCCAGCACAGCTGGTGTTTGGAAGCCTGAGGAGACCCACCTTAGGGAGGAAAAGTGAGGCAAAGAGCACAGCAGCACTACACTCAGCCAGAAGGGGCTGCTCAGTGTTTTAACTCATAAACTAATTAACCAGTTTCTCTATAAATTCTCAGAAAATTCATTCTGCACTCAGAGTAAGAGCTGCAATTTTGGGGAAAATACACTATGTTCTTCATACATGAGAAAATGTTTGAATCCTTGCTTTACCTGGAAAATCCAACTCAGAGTTAACTATGAATTTTTGGGTGGTGCTTCTATAACAACACCTACACCTGAGTCTATTCTGTAAATACAATTTCTTTTTTCAAAGAAATTATAGTAATATAGATAGGTACTTTATATGGTAGACTGATACAAAGACACACATATATATGTGTGTGTGTGCCTATATTTCTATCATCTGCATATTCGTTTGCATTAATATACTATCTATAAACAGGAAATAATTTGCAGTTACATAACGGGCACAGCTCTGCACTCACATTTCCAGTACCTGGGCTCAACTTTCACTGTCTTTGGTATGAATGACTTTTTTTTTCTTTTATCTGAGGAGAAATCTTATTCCCCAGTTATCAAACGAAATAAAAAGATGAAGTGGTTTTAATAGTGGGGATCTCTGAGATGGAACATAATACGAACATTTGCATTCTCAGTTTTATTTATTTATTTTTACTTTCATTATACTATGTTGCAATATTTCTATAAGTATATCTCTGAAGATTTAAAAAGTCTAAGCTATTTAATGTCCTTTACAAAAGAAGTTATACTTATTTGTTCAATCCTGTTTAAATGCAGCATAATTTCTTTATCTATTCATCTCTGTGTGCTCCAATGGACTTGCCATTGAAAATAACAGTTAATTTTAGAAAATGTGGAAAAATTGACAAACTACATAAAAGCATTTGTGCAAAGTTATCTTACATTTGTATTTTTAAAAAGTCAATCCCAGCTGTAAATGTGTATGAATAAAATCAAATCTGTACATGAAAAAGAAACACAATGAGTTGACTATCTTGTGTAGTTCAACTCAATTCTTCTATTCAAATAATTCTGCACCTAAAAAAAATCAAAATAGGTAATTGTCTACAGTTTTCATCACTGCACAGAAACCTCTCTCAAGACATCAGCTCAAACATTTGTAAGAGGAAGAAAATCTAGCATGTTTTATGGATAGCTTTGCACAAGAATAAAGTTAATGAAAAGGAAAGCGTTCTGGCCTTGTCAACTATCATGGGACTGAGAGGCAGGGCCTGGATAGCCTCATTGTAGCAATCAACCACTGGGGCAGTACCTCTAAGAGGCGGGCTTTCATTGAGTACTGCCGATCTCTGTAAAAAGCTGGTTGGTTGGCTAGTCAGCGCATAGGGCCGTTGATAGGAGCATGCAAGGCAGCATGTCCCTCCTGCTCTGGCCTGCCCTGCAACAAGCTGGTACTGCTGGTAGGACATCACTCCTTCGGGAAGTACACCCGAAGGCCATGGAAAAGCTGCCAAAACCCCCACAAAAAACCCAAAAGGGACCTAGACACTCTTGGCATCAGAAAACGCATCGAATGATAGGCCTTTGTACTGCAGACCTGAAGTTGATCCAATAAAATATTGTGATAGAGGAAGGTCAGGGAGCTGTGGCAGAGTGTTTGAGGGGAGATATATCAGCTCCAGGTTCATTAGGGTGTGGCTCCCTGTAGACTAGGGAGCAGGCAGCAGGTTAATTAGGAGCACCTGCTGTCAATTAAGGCCTTAATAAAAACCCCTGCCTCAGGCAGACAGGTGTGGGTGTTTGGAAGGAGTTTGGAGGCGTTGGAGCAGAGAGCAGTTTGGAGGCGTTGGAGCAGAGAGCAGTTTGGAGGCGTTGGAGCAGAGAACAGTTTGGAGGCGTTGGAGCAGAGAGCAGTTTGGAGAAGTTGGAGCAGAGAGAGTTTGAAGAAGTGCTGTGGTGAGCTAAGAAAGACCCAGGCCTTAAGTAAAGGAACACCTGCCTTGTGTAGAGAGAAGCCAGGAAGCCCCCCACAAGCTGAAGAGTAGGAGAGGGGAGTAGTCCAGGGGAAGGAGTAGCTAATCCCAGTGGTTTACCGCTATCCTCAGGGCCCCTGGGCTGGGACCCGGAGTAGAGGGCGGGCCCGGGTCCCTCCCTCTCCCCTTCTCCCCTCTAGGATACTTATGGGACAGTTAATACCCTGTTCAGAGGCAAGAAAAAGGCTCCCTGAATTCCCCCACAGGAAGAGAAAGTGCAGGACCCATCAATATCGTGGGAGTAATTTGCCACAATATATTATCTCCCCAACCTTGTTTCTCTCATATCCTGGGACCAACACAGCTACAACAACATAGCATACAACTTTGGGACTTTTTGATAGCTAGCACCCTGATTACTCTTCTAAATTATGTGTTTGCTGCTGTTTATTTTAATTGTTTGAAAAAGCTCCTCAGTGAATGCAACATCTTTTGGAATGATATTGCTACACTTTTTGAATCTATTGTTGGCTTCTGACTACCCACTACTATTTCCACTGAAGTCAAAACTCCAGTGAACCACAAGCATTCATCAGGCCTAATGTCTTTTAAGGGTCTTGGGAAATGTCTTGTAGTTAGGTCAACATAGATTGGCTCTTAATTCTGTTAAACTCCCATATGAAAAGAGGATATCTGGAGCATTTGCTAAATATGTGTGTGATCCAACTCCCATTAAAGTCGATGGAAAGACTTCTATTGACTTTATTGAGAATAAGACTTCAATGACCATATTATGATAATAGCTCCAAGGCATTTGACTTACTATCATGGTATTTTGTTTGAAAACCATGCACTATATGGAATTAGCAGGGCACACATTCAATGGATTAAAAACTGGGTCACTGATGGACCAAGAACTGATCGCTGAGGGACCTGCTAGAAACAGTCCTGCTTATATCCCTGTAGTGATGCAACGACTCACCCCTGTGGCACCTCCTGCTGGCCGTCTGGGAATTAGCTCATTTCTAGCCAGAGCGCCCTCTGCAGGCTGGTGTCTCGCCTCTCGCCGGCCCCTGTGTCCCTCCCGGACCCCGGTGGCCCTTTATCCAGGGTTCTTCCCCTTGACAGTAACCCCTCACTCTCATGGTCTCCCCTCCCCGGGGAATCCCAACCCCTTAATCCCACCTTGCCTCAGCCTTTGGCTACTGCCAGTAAGCAACGAGCCCCTGCTCCCCAGGGCAGACTACACTGTAAAAACCAGTCATCATAGGCAAGCGGGGTAGGATCTACTGTCATTACCTAACCCCAGACTACCCCTTCACAGCCCCAGAGCCTGTTTAGACCCTGCATAAGGCCCTTCGGCCTGAGGGGTGGGGGGGTCAAGGCAAGAGCTCCCCAGCGTAGCCCAGCTGTGGCTGCTTCCCATTCAGACTTGGCTTTCTGCTTTCCCCAGTCACAGCCCTCAGCAGGGCTGTTTCAACTCCTTCAGAGCTGCAATTCCCATCAACATTTGCATTTTGAGATCCAATGGTATTTAATATTTTAATCGATTATCTAAAAGATGGATTTACCATTGTATGGTGTCCTTAACATGAGATTAGATATCTATATATATAAAAGTCAAATGGTGTATGCGTGTATGTATGCGTGTATGTATGTGCACTTACTCCTTCCACACCGTTTGAGCTAGAGACTTGAAATTTGGTACAGTTATAGGTCTTAGGGTCCTAATCAGGGTAAGAGTCGAAATTTTTTCAAATCTCACCTCTGACGCCCCCCGGGGTGAAATAATTTAAAGCCCATTCACATCAGCTGGGCATACCCCCTCCAACGGACCCGGAATTCACTCAGCTCTCTGCCCCCTCCCTCCTCCAATGGACCCCGCACTCGCTCAGCTCTCTGCCCCCTCCCCACCTCCGATGGACCTGAGTTGGGTTTGGTCGGAGGGTAAGTGAGGTAGGGGTGTCGGGTTTGGTCAGGGGGGTGAGGTGGGGGTGTCTGGTTTGGTTGGGGGGTGAGGTGGGGGTGTCTGGTTTGGTCGGGGGGTAAGTGAGCCGGGGGTGTTGGATTTGGTCTGGGGGGGGGGTGGGAAGGTCTCTGGGTGGGTGAGGGGTGAAGTGTGGGTGTTGGGGTTGGTCAGGGGGTGTTGGGTTTGGTGGGGGTGTAAGGTGGGGGGGTTGGGGTTGGATGGGCGGGAGAAGGGGGGTCGGGGTTGGTCGAGGGGTTAGTGAGGTGTGGGTGTCGGGTTTGTTTGTGGTGGTAGGTAGGGGTGTCGGGTTTGGTTGGGGGTGAAAGTGAGGTGGGTGTGTCAGGTTTGGTCTACAGGGGGTGAGGTGTTGGTGTTGGTCAGGGGGTGTTGGGGTTTGTAGGGGGTGACGTGGGGGTGTTGGGTTTGGGTGGGGGAGTGAAAATGTGAGTTGGGGTTGGTCGAGGGGTAAGTGAGCTGGGGGTGTCGGGTTTGGTCGGGGGGGTGAGGTGGGGGTGTCAGGTTTGCTCTCTGCCCCCTTCCCCCTCCAATGGACCCCGCACTCACTCAGCTGTCTGCCCCCTCCCCACCTCCAATGGACCCGAGCAATGCCGGGTATTTTCGCTAGTCTTTCCTAAAAAAATATGTTTTAATTTAGCTTCAGGCTGGAAGATCACAGTGGTCCTTTCTGGCTTTGGAAGCTCTTACTCTGAGAAGCTATGAATTCCTTTCTTTATAAGCCACAAGGAGAACAGGACTGCTTTCGTTGCCTCAATGGGATCATATCCCTTCCAGCTCTGCATTAAGGCAATGATTATCATTAATTCTCATGCTTCAGGGCTTCAGATGATTGTAGAGATGGGGTCAGGAAGGATTTCTTTTTCCCGATATACAATTGGCCAGATGTATTCTGTTTTTGGTTTGGGTTTGTTTTCACCTTCCTCTGAAGCATCAGAGATTGGGCCACAGCTGAAGATGGTCTGAAAAGTCTTTGATGCCTTTGTTACACACATGCTCAGGGTCTAACTGATCACTAGATTTGGAGGTTGGGAAAGAATTTTCCACAGGTTAGATTGGCAGAAACCTTGGAAGTTTATCACCTTTCTCTGAAGCATGGGACATGGCTCACTGCTAGAACCATCTGGGCACTTCTGAGTTCATCAATTCCCTTCCATTTCAGGGGCCTCAGGCATTGATGGCACATTGGTTTAAATATTTTATCATAAAATACAAGCATAAGTCACATCTTCAGTGAGTTTAAATATAAACTCCCACCCTGATAAAAGGAACTGCTTCTAAAATACTGCACATGCAGTTTTAATATTGAATCTATTATTTGACCTTGTCTGTCAAGGATGATTCATAAATTCATCATCGTGGTGTCTCATTTTGATGATGTATTAAATGTACTATATTGGAGATATAATTTGCTTTGATAATGTGCTATTTATTCACTATCATAATAGAAAGAGGGAAAACGAGCATTTCAGAGGGGTTCTCTAGATTTTTATAAATCAAGAGAAGATGCTGTTCACAAAATTGGGCATAAATTTTAATTAGCACAGCAAATATATGCTGGCCTTAGATTATTGGTAATTTTCTCACTGCAGTGATAACATTTAGACCTAGTCTCAGGCTACATTTTGAACATCACAAATTTCAGATGGGTTCAGATCTGGGACTTTTATTTGATTAAAAAAGTTTTCTGCCTTGGTATTAGTAAAGCTAATTGTATGTATTTGGTTGATAACCACATGTAAAATATGCCTATTGTGATCTAGACCTTGGACACATCTTTAAAAACTCTATCCATGCAAATGGCTGAAGCAGTAGCACAACTTTACCTACGTAGGATCAGTTTTTTCAGTTGCTTCATTTTAGCTAACAGAAGTAATAATTCTTCCTCACTATACCAGCTCCCTTTTCTCACAGAATCCAAGCTAACAGATGATGTCTGCAGCATGTACTGAAGGTAACAGATTCAGAGTATTTAGGATCTTGGTAACTAATGAGTTTCAGAGTCAGTTGGATGAATGTGTGATATCAAAGGGATAGACTGTAGTCCAAATTCTCTGATAGCATAATTCCATTTAAGGCAATGGAGTTATGCTGTCAAATAAGTAGTCCTGAGTCATCTCCCTCTGTATAAGGGATAGCATATAGCTAAGGCACCCTACAAGTAATCAAGGAAAGCAATCACACTTTCTCTTGCCCTCTTCTTGTTCCTAAGGGGCTAGTGTTTTGCTACAGCCCTTTACAGTTCAGAAATACTCTCTGATTTGCACTTTTCCAGCCCTATTGGCTGATGTATGGTAGAGGCGCAGTCAAGACTCACTGATGACTCTCATGATTTTATCACCAGTGTCACAATTTTCTTAATGTTTCAGCATCAAGGAATTACAAGAGAAACTCATCTTTTATTTTAAAATAGCACAATTCTAGCCCCACACGGTTGTCGAGAAGAGCTGGAAAATGTGAAGCACATGCACCCTACAGATCTGAAGACAAAGAAATTGAACTGAAAATAGATAGATTGGGAGAATGATGACTCATGATTTTTGAATGCATGATATTAGCAATATTGAAGACTCTAGTCGCTGCCTTCTCTTCTCCATCCACCAGAGTGCGCAGCAGCACCCGCCCCATAGAACAATGATTCAGGTAGGCTGTAGGAAGAGAGAGGGAAGAATTTAAATACCCTTCCTACCTTGCACAACATATAAGTCCAGTTGCATTCTAGCTGATAATATTTAGATCAAATTACCTAAGCTGATTTTGGCAGGTATTTGTAGAGCAACATTCTTCTCAGTGAATAGTATGGGGAGCGAGTGGGCATGAAGGAAGTTGTATTTGTAGAGCAACATTTGTAGAGCTACATTTGTATTTGTAGAGCAACATTCTTCTCAGTGAATAGTATGGGGAGCGAGTGGGCATGAAGGAAATTTCCTGATCAAACCCCTTGTGCTTTCATAAGCAGTTGCTTAATTTTTACAGTTGGTCGATACAAGTGGCTTCATTTCACAAAAAGTTCTGTCTCCAACAGCACAGATGATTGACAGCCCTTAAGTACACTATCTGTCACAACAAACATAACTCACCGCCGTTAGATGGATAAGATGAGACATACGAGGGGAATAAAGTAGGTCACATTCTTTCATTGAGTAAAAATCTAGCTGATGTATAGCACGAAGTATGTATTAATAAGCATGTCAGGCCGGTGGCTTTGAAATACAAAATGACCAAAAAGCAAGTCCAGGGGTTCAGTTACTAGTAGAAGGCATCTCAGGTCTTTTTCCTTTAATTAAACATTTATTTCAATATATAGATATTTTTTTACTGAACAATTTGTTCTTTGTGTGGAAGTTGCACACAAAGAGACTATAGGGAGTGTGTACCAAGAAAGTTTTTGGGGGAATGGTCACACTACAGCTGGAGGATGATGCCAAGGATAAATTTGGCAGTTTATCACAATTAAACATGCGTACAAATCAGATGTTTGGTATATGCCACACATTTTATCGGACTCTTTCATGAAGTAAGGAGGATTTAGGGTACAGGCCCTCAATTGTGACTCAGGAAGTCTGGGTGTGTCAATTCAAGGCAATAATTCCCATTCTATCGAGCAGCATGGGCACCCACTTTATGCTCCAGGCTCCTCAGCCATCACCTCTCTTGGATGGAGACACACATCTCTCTCTCTTCTGAGATATTTCCAGGCTGCACGGTTTCCTGACTACACTGTGAATTCTCCAGGTAAACACATTCTGTATAAGCAGTTTTATTTTGCCTTCATTTCAGAGATGACATAACTGTGTAATTGACACAGCTAATCTACCACACATCTCCTTCTAAGCAAGCATATTTTATTCTAACGTTAAAAGCAGTACAGAGGAAACATTAAAAACAATAAAATTAAATTAAAAAAAACAATGGACATGCTAATCAAAGTCCATCCCAACTCCAATAAGGGTTCTGGCAAGTGAGAAGTCCTTTAAACACCACCAAGGGGTTTTCCTGTGGTTTCAAGTTCATAACATTTTTTGCACAGAACTAAGAACACAGTCTGTGGGTGTTCAGTAGGCCAAATCCTTCCAACCCTTTCCTCTGCATTGGGGCCTTCCACAGATGGCAGGTTCTGCCTATTTGTTGGATCAGAAAGAAGGACATCTCCGTTTACCATCAGGCTGGTTAACCAAAAACCCTTTGTTTGTGAATTAATGTATGCAAACTATACCAGAGGATGGTGCTTCTCTGGAGATATTACAACCTGAGTGCCTTTGACTAATCACCGCTACTGTTCTCCATTCCTGGAAGAGCTGTATTCATCCTTCATCTAGTAATACATACAATCCCTGGCCCACAATAACACATAAACAAAATACATTTTTAATAAAATGGAACCCAAAGGTATTAAACTTAATTAGATACGGTTTAACCTAATTCAATAAGGTTCATCAGAGATATTGCAAGAGATTTCTCTATTTATCACACTAGAGACAAACTTGCAGTGTGATTCTGGTTGAGTTACCACTTTATAAAGATATTTAGGCACCTCAAGATGCAGGTGGGAACAAACTGGGATTTTCAGATACCTAAATACCATTGATTTCAACGAGAGTTATATACCTGGGTACTTCTGAAAATTCCACTAGGAACCAACCTGCAACTTTAGGTGGCTAAGTACCTTTAAAATTATGGCCCTTAATCTCTCTATAACACAGTTCCTCATCTATATAATGAGAATCAGAATAATGCCCACCCTTTGTCTTTCTTATCTATTTAGATTGTATCTATTCGTATCTATTTAGATTGTAAATCTATTTAGATTGTATCTATTTTTAACTATTTAGATTGTAAACCCTGGGGCAGGAACTGCGCCTTATGCTAAAATGGTATAAAGTCTACCACAAACATGTAATGTGACCCAGATTTTAATTGCAGTATCTAGGCACTATAATAATGCAAATAATAAGAAGAGGAAATATGTCTTGGAGAGTTTTAAAATAAAACATTGGGTCTATATTTCACCTATGCAGCTGTAAAATCATGAGTTCAGTCAAGTACCTTTTTTGGATGGAAAATTCAGTTTCTATGGGAAAATTTGTTGTGGAGCTTCATGAGAGTTGAACTTTAACAGCTTTACACTCCCATTATCCTCTATGGGCTGGGCGCCCTAGGTGAATTACATCTCCCATAATGGACTACCGTCTCCCTTATAGATGAACAATTGCAATGCATTATGAGAAACCTATGATCATTGTAGCTGAGTCCCTCGGGGGAGTGGGGAGCTACTGCCTTGCCGAAAGGCCTTGGTCATACCTCTCTGTCGAAGAGGAATTAACAGAGGGAGATGTGTCGTCTCGGTGTGACACAGGAGTGATGGCCAGAGTCAGTGACATGCCCCTCAGGCTGAAGAGTCCTGGCAAGAGTCAGTGATGCGCCCCTCAGGCAGGGGAGCACTGTCCAGAGTCGTTAGCACTTTACCATGTTTCTGCCACCCTGAGGTGGGGTGGCAGGGGTAAGGGATGTAGGCCCACACGACTCCACTGCGTTCCAGCCCAGGGCCCTGACAGGGGCGGGAGGAGAAGGTCCCGCCACTGGGTCAGCGGGGATCCGTCCTCAACATGCTGATCAAACACTATCTCACCGCACTCTCTAGTTCCACCCCGAGCTACTTCCTACCCGGTCTCTCAAGTGGATCCCTCTAGTTCCTCCAACTCATTGGGGTATTCATCCGCCAGTAGCTCCAGCTCACCCTCAGCGTTGGGCTCACTCGGGCTCGGTCGCTGCCCAGCTCCTCCATTTCCTCAGGGTACTCTGCAGCTGGCAGTCCTGGTAGCCCAAATCCTTCCTCTGGGTCAGGTTTCCCCTAGCCCAGGGCGTCTTCTGGTTTGGCAGTGGGGTGTACAGGGAACAGCCAGCCGTCTGTCTGTCTCCCTCCCTGGTGCTGCCTTGACTAGGCTAAGGGCCCCGCCTTTTGTACTTCCTGTTCCACCCTCCCCTTCCAGGGGGTGGAGCAAGCTTGCCCTGGCTCCGCCCACTCAGGCTGAGAGAGTGGCTCTTTACCCTCTGTTCAGAGGGAGGCCACCCTGTCTCCCTACAGTCATCATAATGCATCAGGGACGATGCAGTCTGGCCATGGAACCAGACCCAT